>VNJM01001629.1:0-1321007 GCA_008042475.1 Drosophila kanapiae | reverse complement strand
TTGTCTATTTGGTCCTGTTTTCTTCGAGCAAGGGCCTTGTGCAAGCAGTTGGCCAGCCTACCGTGTATCTGCTGTATACGTGGATCTCCTGTTCTTGCGTATTCCCTTCTTACTTTACGTTTCAATCTGAGCAGTGCAGCAATTCTGGGTGGAAGCTGAAGTGATGTGGGAGACTCTAGGTCCTGCCGATTTCCGGGGGCAGCAAGCGCAGCAGCCTGATAGAGTTTGGTCATGAAAAAGCTGACAGCATTATCAATGTCCCCGGCCTCCACGATTTGCATGTCAAACTCACTCAGCTGCTCAAGGTGGGCTTTGAATAAGTTTATGTTAGCACCGCGGGCAAGAAGACGCGATCTTTGTGGTTTTCTAATCGGCGTAGCATACAACTGAGCTAAAATTGGTAAATGGTCCGACGAGAGTTCGTGGAGAGTTCGTACATTTAGCCTGCCCATAGTGAATCCGCTGGTTATAAAGAAGTCAATCGCAGACGGTACTGCCAGGGAGTTATAGGAGTAGAGCCAACTTTAAGCCATAAGAAATTAAAAAAATTGGGAATGCTTCATTAGAAATGGAAATCAAGTAAATCAAGTGTAAGATTAATATTTATAATCCAATAGCTTATTGCCAAATCGGAAGTCTCATTTGTGTTGGTGTCGAAAGCATACTCTACCTGCTTTATCATAAATAATGTCATAATAAACCTGTCATAGAACAATTCATATTTTAATTAGAACCTCGGATGTGCTTTCGACACATTATTCACTCCGCCAGAAATTGCTATCTCTGCATAATCGATAAATAACAATCTCAACGCGCACAGTTCCCTGCTATTGTACTGCACTTTTGCTTCCACTTCCGCCGCTTTATCTATATGAAATCTTTACACACAAATTGTCTGAAGCATTTGGTGCGTGCATAATTTGATTATAGAACCCCCGCAGGAGAAAGGACCCTAGCTCTCCATCATCATAACCCCAACGGGGTGAACTCCTCTTCATTTCCAATCAACGCGGGATGCTGCTGTATTTTTTCCGATGTTGCCCTCCTTTGACACCATTTTTCCTGGTTGGCGGTGCCTGGTTAATTGAGTTGGAAAACTGTTTGGCCAAAGCCCCCAGAGCTATGCGAGGTATAGTGGGTGTGGTATGGTATGGGGGAAAATGGGAGTAATGGGGTAACGGACGACGCTCCTGCCCAATCAATGAAAATGAAGAGCCGTGCCATGCTGACAGCGTTGTTCCGTCCGACAACAGCTTCGTCTGCAGCTGCAGCTCCTCCGGGCGACGAGCGCAAAACAAACTTTCATTAATTTTAAACAACTTAAGTCATCACACCTCAGCTCACGGCAAAGATAAATGAGCTCGCTAATGACCCCGAAAAATACGGAATAAACTTTTGCAGCTTAAAAACTTTAGATTAATGGCCACCGAAAAATTCGTTATGCTCGCGGGGCGGCAATTAAATTATTAGTTTGTTTATTCATCGGGCAATCTATAACGCGATACTGACTCTTGATATGTTTGCAAAAGACAGCCATTAATCAGCACAATAATTGCAGGCAAGAGAACACTTTACAAATGCCAAGGGTGGCGGGAATAGCGTAAGAAAACGACTGAGGTGAAATTTTCCAAGGGAAAATGTCTCTGTTGGCCACCCCCTTTTTTACCTGAACTAAATGATGTAATTACCATGCTTAAAGGGCACCCACCTCCACCCCCAGCATCCTCGTTTACAGTCATTGCACGTCTAAACAGCTTTCAGCAGCTTAATTAGCACAGCTTAGCACCGACACTCACCTGTAATAGTTGAGGATTTGGGTGAAGACACCCGGATGCCGATCGAAGAAGTATTCATTGAGTACCGGATCGTAGTTGGCCAGGGCTTCGGTCAGTCGGGAGAGACGTGTTGCGGGGATTTTCTTGAGCGTGGCCTTGTAGGTTTCATATCTGCAAATGGAAACGAGCGAGGGATGAGCATAAATTTCACGAAATTTGCATGTGAATTACTAGCACGCATTGCGCATACGCCATGTGTGCGGGATAATAACTTAACAAATTACTTCAGCCATAACTTGACCCTTCCAACGGGGCGCGCTGCCATTAAATCGAGCCATGAAAACCCCAGGCAGTTGAAAAAGTGAGCGATAAAAAAAGGTGGAGCCAATGCAAGGGCAAAAAAAAAAAAACAAGAAGAAAAATGGGAGGGTCCAGCAAGTGTAAGCAAAAACCGAGGCATAAGCCATTTGCATATATTTCGCTTTATTTTTTACCCCCAAACACTGTTATGCTCTTTCCCCCTTTTTTCTTGCACTCTCCTGCTTTTCTTGCTTGGCCAAAAGCATAAAGCATTTAGGTTTTCGGGTTGTGCTTCTGGCCAATGTCCAAAGTGGGTCACGTAGACTCTGGTCTAGAGTTTCCATTGTTTGATTTGGCCTTTGACAGAGATCATTACCGCACAAAATTGATGGATTTCCCATTTATCCTGTTCGGGCGATTGTTAATATTTGCAGACCAAACAAAAAGGAATTTAGCAGAGCATTTCCATGATTTGAATATGCTAATAGTTTGGGGAAAGAGCACACATTTTTCAAGGATGTTTACTTGCCATGCATGCTTAAGCAGAGAATATTCTTCAATTGTATTTTTAAAATTATACAAAAGCTTTCCTTTTCTAGGTCTTTAAAACTGGTAAAGTTGCATTGCATTGTTTTATATATTATAGGTATTTCCGATTGATTTATTTGAAATCAAGGTAACCTACAGGAGTAGTTCTAACTTCTTGTCCCTTTGAAAGCATCCTTTTCAATTCCCTGGACAAGCTAAATAATAAACCGTTAATCAAATACCCACCTTCACTTCACGTGGGCCACACACACAAACCAAACTTAATTTACGTAATCATCCATAAAATTATACGAACACGAGGTGGTGTAGCAACGACTCCCACCCAACCGTAATTAAATTCAATTGAATGTAATTTCCAACAAATTGTTGTAAATTTCATTTTCGCAGTTATAACCCGCACATTCCAGGCTCCAGGAGCCGGCAATCAGTGACAGTTAAGTGCATGTCCTGGCGAGCAGCGTCGCTGAGCTGTGCCGAGCTGTCCATATGCAATTTATTTTTTACGCCAAACTGTTTGCTCCTGGTTATTAAATATTTCATGCCGTCGAGGACAGCAGCGGCAGTGAAAGCAACCGCAGCGGCAACAGCCGCCGCCGAATCATCAATAACCGGCTCCGTCCGCCGCATGACCATTAAAGTTTATTCGATGTTGGTAATTGCCCCGGGAAAATCAGCGGGACTTGAACAAATGTTTACTCAGCCCCTGCCTGTCACCGCCCCACCCATTTCAATTGTATGCATTTTCTGGGCATTTTTGGCTTTGTATTGATTTAGTTTTCCGTCTGTGATTGGTTTTTTGGCTGGGCCGCATTTCGGCCAACGATGCGTATGCGTGATTCGGCCGACAGCCGCGCTGAGCTCTCAATTTACGAGTGAAATAAATTTCCACAGATTTTGACAAATTGGCCTAAATCGTATTTAATGAATTATGTACAAATACATTTCGTCCTCTTTTCGTCCATCAATTTTGTGCTTGTATTATGGCCGACAGCCGCGAAGTATGCTAAAAATAATTTATATTTCGGGTAAGTGGCGCGAGAGGCCGGGAGATGAAAAATGTTGAAGAGTCAGCCGAAACATTGATTGAGTGGAGGAGCGCGCTGCGCGAAAACAAACATCAAAATAACGATCAATAAAAAGGCAAAATATTCCATGGTATTGTTATTAGTCGCAGTCTGTGCTTAGGATTTAGCTTTGTAATGTGTAAGAACTGGTAATAGTTGGTATATCTGACCGTATTTTGAATATCTGACCAATATTTAAACATATTATTAGGCATAGTAGATAGAACTAGCTATTAACTCAGATTAAACATTTTATAAAAAATGCAATGAAGACAAATAAGATGATTCCTTGTTCCCCTGACTTACTCGTGAATTTCTGCTTTCTACGTAAAACCTGTGGAATCTTGTTTTCATTGTACACTTATCACTTTAAAGATTGTGGATTGCTTTATTGATTGAGTGACTTGCGCCTGAATGTTGATAAGCTCCTATAGATGCTTTTATTTCACCTTATTTCAAAATAGTTTCCCCTTATCATGAAATTCTAAAGATTTTCTCTTTGCTAACAAATTGCAAGTCATTGAGAGAGCTCCCTTCCAAATAACGTTCTAGAATGTTTGTTCTCTCAGCAAAATCGTATGATAATTTATACCGTTTGCCGGCTTGACACGCTAATCTATCCATACCTCACTGCAAAGCTTGGCAATTTGATAAACAATATTATAATAATATTACTTTCGCATACAAAGTAGATTCTACAGGCAAATGCAATTTATTTGATGTACTTATAGTTTTCCATACTATTTGCTATTGTTGTTCTTTATTTCTCTCTCTCTCTCGAACGTTAGCAAAGTATATAAGTATGTACGCTCGCTCTGGCATTATCATAAGCGTTCAGTGTTGGCAATTAAGCTTTAATATATAGATAACACAATTTAAGAGCATTATGAACAAAATTATAAAGTAGTACAAGAAAACAATGATTCTATTTTAATTTAATCTGTGCATTGTTGTAGTTATAATTCGTTTCTTTATTTATTAAAGATAAGAACTTTAGAATTCTTTTAATACTTATTGATATCAATTTATGTAAAACAATTTACAAATTATAAAAAAAAAAGATCACAAATAATAAGAACATATACATTTTACAAAACATTTGTTAACCCCTTAATCTTAAAAAGAGGAATTATTATATGGGAGCATTATAATAATATAATAATCATTTTTTAAGGAATTTTTTTATTTAACTTAGAATTATAAAAGTTCCTGACTTTTACAGTTCTTATAAATCCCCAAAACAGAATCTAGCTATGTATAGCTAACACCCAAATGTGTCAGCACTGGTGGCTTGTCGCCGAATTCGCTGCGAGACTCTTAAAAAGTTCCTACGTAGCTTTCGCGAGTGGCAACGCTGCGGCATCTGCTCAGTTGCCCGACGACCGCTGAGCAATTAACACGCAGTTCTAGCTTCTAGTTCCCCGCCCAGTTCTCGACTCTCGTCTCTCTTATCCGGAAAAATCAGAACGCAAAAGAACAGAATAGATCATAATGCTGCGCGTTTTGAAGACCAGTGCCCTGCTGCGCGGGCAGACCAAGAACATTGCCGCTGCCGTGGCCAACTACTCCGCCCTGCCGCAGCCCCAGACCACGCCCGATATCCTCTACACCGGGGTGAGTGTCCAAAAACCATTAAAAAAAAACAGTGCCAACAATTAAAAAAAGGTTATAGCAGTTATCAAAAAAAGCACACGAAATGAAATCAACAGAAAAAGAGAAACACAAATTAAACATGTTTTTAAGCTGACCTTGGGGGTCGCCGGCAACTGCAGCTGTTATCACGCCATGCCTCCTATCCTCTTCCCTAATGCCCTACATATGCGAAATCAAGTTTTTAGGTTTTCCAGTTCGCTCTTTCCCCCCTTTCGCCGGCTTGCCAAATAAATTGGCAGAAGAGCAAAGCCAAAAGGCAGGGCCATCACAACATTCCGATCACGTACACCAAATGTTTATCGCCAGCTGTAGGGGATTAGCCTGGCGGAGCGACTCGAAAGACCGGCGGCTAAAAAAAAATAGACAAAGGCGAAATCGAAAGCAAAAATAACAACGAATGCAGGCGAATTCAGGCGCCGGCTTTTATTGTTGTTATTTCTGCTTCTGATTTTCGTTGTCTGCCATTACCTTCCCTTTCGGCTTCTTCCTTTCTTTGTTATGTCACAGAAGCTCGCACAGAAACAAATTTGTTTGCTTGCGAATTCTCTTTCGATACTCGGTCGCTCTCCCTTATTCGCTGCCGCTGGGGAAATTTGCATAAATTCTGCAATTTTACAAGCTTTATTTTTTCCATTAGTGTGACAATTAGAACTAGCAGTCGTCGTAGCATTTAATTGAGAGGGGGCAGGAGGTGGCTTGTGGTTACTGGTTAGTAAAATGGTTTTCGTGTTCAGATTTATCAGGGGATTTGAGGAAATATTTGAGCTTTTGGGTATAAGTACTATAAGCTGAGGGAAATTTCTACTGAATGGGAATAAATTCATTAGGGAAACAGAGATATTATTAAAGAAATATTAGAGCTTGGGAACGCAACTAATTTTAAAAAGAGAATGTCAAAAGGGAAATATATTTTACATATGAATAAAATTCATTATTCAATTAAAAATTAAATTATAAATTTATAAAAGTGTTAGAAAATGTATTTATACAAGAAAACTAAATAAGAGACTTTTGTCACCACTAAAAAAGGTGTCAAAAATTTTAATGAAATTTATATTTTATATTGTATAAAATAATATTTAACCTTGGTTTTGGTACCTAAAAAATTGCATTGACACTTTTTTTTTAGTGATTTTAATAATCCTAGCAATTAAGATACTCCTACAACATTTTTTAAAGTAATAAATAAAGTTGTGGGACTATTTATCTTAAAAAGTCTTTGGGTTTACCTCATAATAATGCGATTTAAAATTCCAATTAAATACATTCATTTTTAATATATGTGCAAATACAAATATTTATATTAATTCTATATATTAGGCACTCGCAAATATTTAGGGGTCTTTAATGCAGCTTAAAATCATTCTATAAAAAGGAACCTCTCGTGAAATATGGGATTTTTCACATGTTACCTTTTTGACATGATAGAGAATCTGCTTTTTTAACACAAACAATAATCAAAGTCCTTATCTGCTTGATTCACCTACATATTAATATATTTTTATTTGGTGCCTTAGGTAGTTTCCACTCCTTATCGCCAGTAGCCAGCCCGCTTTATTCCGTGGCCCCTTGCTAAGTATGTAGATAACATGGTGCACTTTATAAAGTCAAGCTCCCAAACTAGTTCGATCGTCTAGCCACGTACCAGACACAACCAAAAAGTTTCACACGTGCCTTTGTATTTTTATGCGAATTTTATGTTTGGCGATGTCTGGCGGAAAGTTTTATAGTCGCCGATTCGATGGTGAAATACTAAAGAGGCACATTTATAAAAATATACCTGAAGTAAAAATAAATACAAATAGAAATAAGACTGCTTTTGATGAGGGAACTTGAGATTCTAATCAGTTAACCGGTAAACGTTTCAGATTTCAGAGGTTGTGGGGGATTGTCAGCTACACATGCTAACTGAACAATCAGCCGACAGCGATTATTCAATTGACAACCAAACACGCACAAACAGCTAATAATAACAAAACATCAAAGTCAAGGGCTTATCAAATCGGGGAGCGGCGGCTTGTTGTCGCTTTGTAACATCTAAACAAAATGCAATATGCCAGATTATTAAAATGATATGGCCATAAACGAAACTATTGCTAACCATTTAATATTATTGCAGCTGTTTATCAACAATGAGTGGCACAAGAGCAAGTCGGGCAAGACTTTCGGCACCATCAACCCAACCACGGAGCAGACCATCGCCGAAATCCAGGCTGGCGATAAGGAGGATATCGATATTGCCGTGAAAGCCGCCCGCTCGGCATTCAAGTGAGTGTTGGATGGGAACTACTGATTGATTATATACTTTATTTTTATACTTATGATTTGTTTTTATTTTTTTTTTTAACTAGATTGGGCTCTCCCTGGCGCCGTATGGATGCTTCGGAGCGCGGTCGCCTTATCTACCGCCTGGCTGATCTCATGGAGCGCGATCAGGTCTACCTGGCTGTGAGTATTAATATGATATTAACAGATATATAGTAAATTATTTGTTAAGTGTGGCAGACACGCAAAGCTAGTGTTGAGTAATTTAAAATCTTGTAACGATTTAATGATTTAAATTGTATTTAGCCTTTGTTTTGCTAAGTTCACATTTATTAAAACTTTTCTGTGCATAGGTTTTCAATTATATATTAATAATAAAAGCTTAAATTCTAATCCGTATTCAATTTTCTTGCAGAGCTTGGAGACCCTGGACAATGGCAAGCCCTACAGCATGTCCTACAACGTCGATCTCCCGACGGCCATCAAGAATCTGCGCTACTTTGCTGGTTGGGCGGACAAGAATCATGGCAAGACCATTCCCATGGATGGCGACTTCTTCACCTATACCCGCCACGAACCCGTGGGTGTGTGTGGCCAGATTATTCCCTGGAACTTCCCCATTCTGATGATGGCTTGGAAGCTGGGTCCCGCCCTGGCCACCGGCAACACCATTGTGCTGAAGCCGGCGGAGCAGACCAGTCTCACTGCCCTGTACATTGCTCAGCTGGTAAAGGAGGCTGGCTTCCCTGAGGGAGTGGTCAATGTGGTGCCCGGATTTGGAGGAGCTGGCGCTGCCTTGGCCAACCACAGTGATGTGGACAAGGTGGCCTTTACCGGATCCACCGATGTGGGCAAGCTCATCCAGTTGGCCTCGGGCAACACGAACCTGAAGAGGGTCACCCTAGAGTTGGGCGGCAAGTCGCCTAACATTATCCTGGGCGATTCCGATCTGGACTACGCCGTGGAGACGGCTCACTTTGGTCTGTTCTTCAACATGGGCCAGTGCTGCTGCGCGGGATCCCGTACTTTCGTGGAGGACAAGATCTACGATGAGTTCGTGGAGCGCAGCGCTGAGCGTGCCAAGAAGCGCACTGTGGGCAATCCCTTCGATCTGAACACCGAACAGGGTCCCCAGGTCAACGAGGAGCAGATGGAGAAGATCCTTGGCCTGATCCAGACCGGCAAGAAGCAGGGTGCCAAGCTGGTGGCCGGTGGTAGCCGTCCGGAAGGTCTGCCCGGCTACTTTGTCCAGCCCACTGTCTTCGCCAATGTTGAGGATAATATGACCATTGCTCGCGAGGAGATCTTTGGCCCCGTCCAGCAGCTTATTCGTTTCAAGAAACTCGATGAGGTGATCGAGCGAGCCAACAACTCGGACTACGGCCTGGCTGCCGCCGTCTTCACTAAGGATCTGGACAAGGCCAACTACATTGTCGGTGGCCTACGTGCTGGCACCGTTTGGGTGAACACCTACAATGCCCTGGCCGCCCAGGCTCCCTTCGGTGGCTACAAGATGTCCGGCCACGGTCGTGAGAACGGTGAATACGCCCTGTCCAACTACACGGAGGTCAAGAGCGTTATTGTGAAGGTGCCACAGAAGAACTCCTAAGCGGGAGGCATTACTCCCTCCGAGAGGGAAGTCCCACATATGGTTCGTCACGTTTATGTGATCTAAATTCCGGCGCTAACCCCTTGCTACATCTCTATATACGCACATATAGATCCTTTGGATAGTGTATTTGTCTGCGGTCAGTCTCTGTATTCTTTCCATTCGGTTAACTAAGTTTTAGTTTTATTTGAAATAAAGTTCTTCGAAAAGTGTGTAGTTTTTAAATTGAATTGTTCAATAATTATTAAGGATTTCTGGGAACAATATTCAAAGTGTGACAGGATAATTAAAGAAGGGATTTTCCGCATATGTTTCTTAGGAAATAAATAATTGCCAAAACATACAGGAACTTTTCTTGTAGGAAAATCTCCTGCACAAATGTTTGCTTCGTATCCATTATAATTAAATGGTTTGGAAAATGTAAAACCACTTTAATACACAGATAAGCTAATCATCTCTTCCTGTTCATAAATAATTCCACACAATGTTCTTGGCAAATTGAGAATGTTTTTTCCTATCGTTTTCCCTTTCCTAATGTAGTGCTTTTTATGTGCAATCCCATTGTTTGCCGATAGATTCTTGGCTTTGTTTATGACACCCTCTGAACTGAATGCCATTATTTTGCTTATCCAACAGCACGACGATAAAGCAAACAAACACTCGCAGATACTCCCCCTCTCTGCGTACACTGGCCGAAACATTGATGGCTTTTGCATAGAGCTAAAAGCGAACGAGCAAAGTGAGCAAGCAGCAACAACAAGGAGCTGCTCGCTCGGTCGTCCATCTACGAGAAATAAGCTTAAATTTATTTGCATATATTGGTATTTTGCAAAGTTTTGTTTATGGCCAAGCGTGTGTGTGTGTGAGTGTGGAGTGGATGTTTCTGCATCTGCATGGCTGGGGGATTTAGAAACACGCCAGGACACACACTCCCTCCCAGCAGGTCGTCTTTCATCCCACATCATAGGAAAACACAGGAGAGAGAGAAAAAAACAGGCAAATGGACGGAGAGATGTCCATTAGATTGGACAGCAGCTGAGCGTGTCAAGTGCTTTGCGGTTAGTGAAAAAGTTTTTCTCTTATTTTCCACTTTGTTGTTTCCGAAATTGAATAAGCGCATTTGTATGCAATTTATTTAAAATTTGTATTCCAATTTTTGCGATGGCAGCAAATTGCTTCTATGGCATTTCGAAAAGGCCAAAGTTTAGCCGGCTTTATGTTTTTATAGTATATATAAAATAGATGGCAAAGTTTGCATATTTTTACGGTGAATTTTATAAATAAAAGCTAGGTGGAGGAGGAGCACCACTCTTGATTAATTGTGTATGATTTATGACCCTGAATATTTCATAGCCGATTTCCGTGCTGAACTATAAAGTTAAGCTACGCTTTTCCCCAACTGAAATTCATTTTATATGCCATTTGCCTGCATTTCGCACTTAATTCAGTTCTTTGCTTCCATTTCAAATCGAACAATAAACCCAACGCGGCGTATACGCAATTATTCTATACTCCGGCATCGATATGTCCGACTTTATGTGGACTTTTTTGAGGGACATACAGTTATTTTAAATTGAAACTCGCTCCATTGCAATCGTTTCATACATATTCAAATGTGAAAAAATCCATGACGATGGAGGGAGAGTTCTGAACTGAAAAACTGTTAAAATTGCAAATGATCCATGGGCAATTTTAATACCTCCAAAAATGGCAGGTGGCCAACTCGCCAAAAAGAAGGCAACTAGAAGTCAGTTAGGAGCGCGGGGGCCAATGGCAGGCAGCCACGATGATTGCCAAAAGCGCAGCCGTGCGCATTGAGGCGCGTGCACAGGTGCGCCCGAGCGTTGCAGTTGCAAGCTCAAGCGCCACAGGGGGCGGGGCATAATTGAAAGGCATTCTTTGCCGGACTTAATGCGCAGCCAGCAAAGGCTATAAACTGCCAGCCATACTTTAATTATCCTGCTGCTGCCACATACAAAACTATAATTCAGCATTTGCACTCGCAGGCGAGGAAGAGAAGCCGAAAAAATCAAGTATCCGCCACGTTGGCCCATTTGCCAAAACATTTTTTCATCTCAGGCACGGCAATTCAACTTTATCGCAGTGTCTACACTCGATTACATTGTTATGAGAGAGCTGGACAAAAAAAAAGAAGCGAAATGGAGGAAAATCACAGGGAACGTAACGATTCCCATTGGGACATCGCTGCGATGCCGGGCACTTTGATCATTAGCCGGAAAATGGCCATGGACACGGCGCCGCAGATAAGCCAAGAGGACAAATAAAGAATAAAAGCGAAAGCAGCAAAATTCGAGGAAAGGAGCAGGACAAACAAAAGGCTTAGCCAAGGGGATTAGTAGTGTAACCCAGATCAAGACATTTTCAACTGCCAGATAAGGGAGGGGGCTTAAATTCTGGAGGGCCCAAAAATAGGCAACGCCATTTTCCACTTTTCCACTTAAGCGCGTTGCAAACCGCCCGCGAATCGCAGCGAAAACGCACCAAAAACGCTTGTCAAGTGCGCATAAGTGAAAAATCAAATTCGGTTTCGCACACAAACACTCTCGTCGCACTTAACCCAATAAACTGGCTACGAAACGATCCAGTTTCCGTCCAGATGTGTCAGCATTAAGCTGGCATCCTCTGCTGCCACTTCCCTCCGCCCATAACCTCAGCTACGCGAACTAAATGCCCTCGCAGAGAGACACGTCGCCATTTTATGGCTGTAATGCGCACAGTGGGATAAGGTTGCTAAATGAGGAAAACAGAAAATAGCACTATAATTAATTATATTACTATAATAATTAAATAAGCCCTTAATAACCTTTTTAATATTACTGGAGATCTGTTATAAAATGCAGTGTTTTTAGCCCACAGCCTATGATTACATTTCTCTTCGACTTTGCACCGCATTTATTTATATTTCAACAATAATTGATTAACGGCGGCTTCAATATCGATTGTTTGTTTTATTTAAAGCCCCCTAATTGACCTCAACCACTGCCAGAATCAAGCCGGTAATTAAAAATTTAACATAATCCGCATCCGCTGAATTTCGTGGACCGCAAATGCTATCAATCGATTTTCACGCCATCCACGCTAATGGCATAAAAATGCGGCGAAAAAAAAACCAGCTGCAGTCAATAAGGTAGAAAGGTTTAGTCCTGCGACACCAGCAGAAATAGCACGCGATGTTCCCAACAATAGCAGCATAAACGGCAGCAGCAACAGCAACCGCTAGCTGCAACAAAAGTGAGAATGATGACGGCTTTGATGCCACTTCAAATGGAAACGATCCGATGCATCATCGTCTGGTTCTGAGAACCCGCCCCGACCGCCGCCAATAGCAGCCCCATTGTTGTTGGCCAAATGCAATGGCATTTCCGTGTCCGCCCCGCGTTACACGCCCCTAGTTACACATGTCAGACGCGAAAGCGGCAACATCAGTGAGCGACTGGCATTCTGCGCGGTAGTTTTCCTTTGAGTACCCTTTAGTCGAAAACTGACAAGAAGAGCATTTGATTTTTGCCAAGAATATTGTAGGAAATTCAACAAATATATAAGGAAAATTACATAAATATTATATTATATTTATAGAAGTGTTGAGAGTCTTTATTCTCCTGTCCCGATTTCATTTAAATTGCATATATTTCGTTTATACAAAAATTATCAGTGTAAGGTATCCCGTAGCCGGGCCGGAAAACTGTAACCATGCCTCCTGGCTTGTCCTTTTCCTCTGTCGTCCTCTATATTCTTTGGTTTTTTGTCGCGCGCCATCCGGAAATGTGCATAAAGTGGAAGTGTATTGCGCATTGGCATGAGAAGAGCCATAGATGGTGGTAGTGGTACCAAGTCCCCCAGCCTGCGGCAGCTCCCTTTTCGTCCTCGACCCCCTTTGAAGACTTCTGGGCTCGCCGAAGGCGCCACAAAGCCAGACGCAGACGGTAGTGCTGGTGCTTCTGCTGCTACTGATGAGTAGTTGCCGGCATTGCATCGCCATCGTCATCGCTCTTGGCTATTAACTTGCTCAAATATTGGCTTAGGCAGCCGCGTTGCACTAGTCGCTAAAAACAGCAAACATGGCCAACACAAAGCAAACAACGGTTGGGGCTTTTAACACACACACACACAAAAATAGCGATAGCCTGGTTGGTACAATGTCCTTTGGACAACAACATGACTTTATATACAGAAAAGGTAGCTTAAAAGGAACAACAGTTCTTTGGTGGCTGCACACAAGTAGCAAGCGAGCTTAAGTGCTTTAGCTTTAAATAAAGTTTTTACCAAAATTACCCAAAATGAAGTTTTATGTTTCTTTCAGTAAGTTTGGGGTTTACTTTAAATATTTATATAATTACGGGCTTATAGAAAGCTTAAAAGTGTTTAGGTTGTTTGAATAGTTTATTATCTTATCCTTTTTATTGTAAAATATATTAAACAGAACAAAGGCAACACCTTGAAAATAAAGCGAATTAATAGAGAATAAAGCTTGATTTTATATTTGTACATTGAGATATATATATTGGCATAAATATATTAAATAAAATAATTAAAATGTATTTATACTTGCTTCCTTAATCAAGAATACTTAGGTATAGTCAATTAACCGCATAATTCAGTGTTTATATGATAATTATCATTAAAATATTTTTAGCATCTCCATGATCTCTTCATTCTGGATTGTGAAAAATAAAATCCTGCCTCATTTCAGCTGAAATTACGTACATTAAAATGTCTTATTTCACTTTGCTCAATTAAGCAGCCCAAAAACAAAACAAAAAAAAATACTTTTAAAAGTATTTAAAGAGACGCCTTTGCGCACAATTGAAAACACAGCAACACCCAGAGCCTTCTTTATGAGGGCCCCGCCGACAAAACAAATTTAGCCATAACTCCTAATGCCCCCCATGACCTAGGCGAAATTACATTGAAATATATGAAGACTTTCTTCTTTAGCCTTTTGGCGCCGCACCAGCGCCGCACCAGCGCCTCGTGGCCCCGCGTAGACCTTTGTGCGCTGATTCAAAAAACCCTTTTTAATTAACTCGCACAAACTCGCGAACAAAACGCGCGCTCACGAGTCACAAAGTAATACATAGCAGCATTGGGTACCGGCGCCAAAACGCGTTTGCCAGCCATTTTTATTTGGCGTTGCCACCAGCGGCAGAAAGAAAGACCTGGCTCGAACAGATATTTCCTGCAGCCCTCGAGTCCCGGTTGCCCTCCACTTTTGCCAGACATTTCAGAGTTTGTTTTTCTGGAGGCCCCGCCATAGACCCCGCTTCCTCCTTATCCAACAGCCCTCCCCCTCTCAGCTTTACAAATTGTATTTCAACGGTTTCGCGCTTCATTAAAATTGCTGTTAAAATAACACACGCACACGCAGGACGGAAAAGGGAAGCGGAAACCCTTGCACAAGGACGCATAGGAATAGCTGAAGATACTAGCATATGCACGCTTAGAAAAAGTGAAGGAGTTTTAGATACATCTATAATTTTGGAGAATATTTTAATGTAAGCTGAGCCTCAAGATAAATAAGATTTAAAATAGGAAATCTAACTCGAACTTCTAAGCATAATATTATATTAAAGATAGGATATTGGCTAGAACGAGAATCACGCTTAAGACTGCTAATAAGGTTAACATTTCGATTATAAAAAACAAAACAAAGCGTTCAGCCTAACTAAATATATATAATAAAATATATAGAAAGTATGTATCGAACTCCGCTATTAATATTTTCGTTTCGGTACATCTAAGATACTTCTCCACCACAAAGTCCTTACTGGCTTTCTCTCAGTGCCTGCGTGCGCTCTTGTATTTGTGCCGGCTGACAAGGCTTACAATATGATTTTGTGGTTCTGTTCATTTTTTGTGCTCGTGCCGTGCTTGCTGCTGCTGCCCTTGTTCTGCTGTGAGTTAAAAAATTGCTACCCACCTCCCCCTATATAAACACAACATACAACGCACTCAAACTGGCACGCGTGGTAGCGAGTTAACCCATGAGTTGAAGAGGTTCCCATCTTTTTTTTTCATTCATTCAAGTTCTTTGAAATCGAGGCAGTGAGTGCGGTTTTCTCTAGCTGTGTAAAGTTTATACAGAGTTTATTTAACAACAAAACACAAGCATATATACCGCAACTTTCAAAACTTCCAGATAGTTTCAAAGAAAGTTAAGCAAATTAAATGGGAGCAGTGGCAGTGGGCTGCAAGTCATCAACATCTAACGAAACACAATCTTAATCTGAAATGTAATCATGGGATTGATTTAGGATAAAGTTCTGTAATTGGATTGCATTGATCCAGGAACTGTATATGCATGGGAAATTTATCTAATCTTGATAGATTGTTAAGATAGAGGCAATGAAAAGTTACGATTACGATCCTATTTATTTTCATTTTAATTAGACATTAACAGCGGTAATGTTTGATTTTAATTCCGATTAAGATCCATTATTTGGCCAAGGAGATTAGCAGATTTTTGGGATTTTATGACACGGCATAACTTAACCTTCGTCTCGAGAGCTTGGTCCTTAAAAAATACCCGCCGGCTAAAGTGTCACTAACTCTCACACCTCGACACCCAGAAGGGTTAAGGTGGACCAATTTTTTTTCGGCGGTTCTCTTTGGTCTTTTATTTTTGCTCTTTCGAGGCCATGGTCGCTTTTTATTTTCGTTTCGTTTTCAATGTTTATTTATTTTATGGCCCTTTTTTTCTGCTGAAGTTTCAAATTCAAAACAAAGGGAAAGCGGTTAACGACCATGGAATACCCGGTACTTAGTTTGTGAAGAGCAAAGCCTACTTTTGAGCTGCAACTTAAATTTTGCTGAAGCAATAATATTATTTGAGAGATATCCTTACGATGCAGCCAGATATATCTTTTAAGTAATCTCTTTATAGATCAGAAAAAGTTGCAATCTACCAATATACCCCTGTTCTTTCGGAACACCCTACAAAAACAACACCGAAACGAAACAAAAAGAAGCCGAAAATGTTTTCCAATTTCGAGGCCCCAGCAGACACAAGTTCCTGCTCGATGAACGCCTGACTGAGTGACAACGGCGAACGGTGGGTATCAGGGGTTATACGAGAGAGAGCGGGGGAAACAGGGGTTAAGAGTTCGGTGGATGATTGGGCGGAAGACGGAAATTCGGGTCTGGCCAGAGTATATTAAAAGCCAGAAAGTTAATGAAGCGTTAGGCGCTGCAGACGAAGCCGCAATAAAGCGGTCCAAACATAAAACAGCAAAAGGGCAGGAAATTTATTTATTACTTTGCTATTTCCGCCCAACACTCGGCTCTCCGGCCCCCCCTTCCCCCTAACTTGGCTATTTAAACAAAAGTAAAAACAAAAACGAAAACAAAAAGCAAGCCAGAAGCATTTCAAGTAGCTACTTCAACGTTTTTCCAGCTCCTTCTGTTAGGACACGCGCAGCTGTTGATTTTAAATTGTTGTCCTCCTTGTTGGCTGCGGTTTTGTCAGCTTTTCCAGCTTTCCCGCTTTTCCCGCACTGTTGCTTGTTCTTTGTGAGTGCGCGAGTGTGTGTGTGTGTGTGACGGGAGGACTCGCTTTGAGCCATTGTCTTTGGCACTTGCCTCTAAGCGGCTACTTGAGCAGTGAAACTGGCACGAGCATTTGCATTCCACTCCTCCGCTCTCTCAACTTATTCTGTTTTTTCCGCCTTTTTTTATATTTCCCTGTCTCGGTTTCAGCTTTTCTTTTTGGTGCTGCAGCAAATGCCGCAGAATGCTTGTCAGCAATTTGTCACCCTCCCCACCATTGGCAAACTCACTTTTTTGTTCCGCTTTCAAGGTGCAGGACAATGAGACCTTTTCTTCGGTGTCCTGGCAGGAAGTCGAATTGAATTGCAATTGAAATCAAGTTAATATCGAAGTTTATTTGCCAGTTATTCGTAAAAATGCTCGTTTGAGTCATTGAATAATTTGTTTAGTATATTCTGATTATTTGTAAATTAATTCTTGACTTCTACAAGCTACAATATCAACTTTTAAATCACTAAAATCACTAAACTACTCAACTAAATCCCCTTAAATATATCAACACTTTAGCAATGAAATTGAATGTTCTAAAATCAGCATTCATTCATCTTTGAGCCTTTGATGCCTGATGTCTGATGTCTGATGCCGCTGCCCGCTTTATTTATTGACTGTTAAACTTTTCATTAGCCATTTCGTTTAATTCGCACACAATGGCATGGGGATTGAAGGCAACGGGCAGAAGAAGCTGGGAAAATCCCAACAATGGCGAAGGGAAAAATGGCAGTGGAAACACGCAGTGGCAGAAGCACCAGCAGCAGTAACAACAAAGACACAAGCACGATGGCAAGCACAAAACACAAACACAAACAAACAACCAGCGGCACTAAGTATAATGTATTTGTGTTGAAAGACACAACCACACAGTGGCAACTTTATTGCCCGTGCGCCTGTGTGTTCGTGTGTGTGTGTGTGTGCGCGCGTATATCAAAGATACAATCAGTGCGCAATTGTCTGCGTTGATGAGCAGCTGGATCTGAGAGTTGCCCCCTCACCAGAACCTACTGATTCCCATACAATATATGCCCGTCTCTTAGCTCCCAAAATCCCAGCGCCCTGCTCGCTTTTTTTATGACAAAAAATGCCGCGTAATCACAATGATAATCATCGCACATCCACACGCGCTCGCACACGCTATTCCGAAGAGAACTGACGAAATATATCTTATATATATGTATATACATATAATTCCTATTATGATTGGGCTGAAATAAAAAGAAAAACGCTTTTCATGTTTGTCATGATTGCGTATTTATTCCAAGTTAAAAGCCTGCGATTTTGAGAGTGATGGGGACTTGTTTCCGAATGTTTATCTTTAAATTATTTAAGTTATTAAATATACAATTGATAATTGTTTTAAGTTTTCGTTTAATTTGTATTATAAACTATGTCACTTTAAAAGGAAAATTACCGATTTTGTGCATTAAAGTCTAAATTATGAATTTAACATATATTATATATAAATTTACAACTCATGCAGCTTATTTTCGTGTATTACAAATCAACAGACACTTGTTAAAATCGAATACAATTGGGATTCCCTTTATTATTCCGAAACATGCTTTGGAAAGGGCTTAAATTTCAAAGTAATTATCAAATTCAAATTCACATTCAACAAAGTGAACAGCAATTAGGGCCTCATTATAATTAATTGATATCGGTAGACATCAGTGTGGAATTCACTTATGTTCCGCATTAATTTGTGAAGTGCATTGTGAGTCATTATCAGCATTTTCACATTAAACAATTTGGCATTTGTGCAGCAGATGCACTCGGTTGCTCATTTAATTGTAATTAATATCAGATCCATTTCCATGGCAACCTTGCATGCAGTTAGCCTGGAAAATCCCTACTTGGCTTGCAGCTCACAAGAGACATTTGGTTTAAGTTGAAACACATCTCTTAGAGAGAGAAAACCACATGTGTTTTATATATCAAAGGTGTGTCAAGCCAGACAACAATTCGTATTTCTGTAGGAGATCTTAACCTGCTTTCCCGCTCCATTGAGCCGCAAGTATTTTAAGCGCATTTTCATGGCGCCTTTCCCTTTAAGGCGACAAAAACTCTCCATGTTTGAATGTGAAACTTGGGGAAAATAGCAAACAACTTAGAGCTATGTAACATATTCTATTTAATGCTCACACGAACAATGCGCGTGTGAGTCTGTGCATGTATTATTTGTGCTAAAAACGTCGGCGAGCTGACAGCGTGATGCCAGTCAGGGCAGCTATGCCCGCATAAGTATGCTACAAGAGTGTATGTAGTCTGGAAGGATGCAGACATACACACACACACACACACACGTGGGGCTTAAACAAGCATTCGAGTAGTGTGACATATTACAACAGCCCTCGCCCCTTGCCCTACTCCGCCTACGTCGACTTTATTGCAATCCACAGAACTTTAAGCGAAGAACTGAAACCGAAGCTTTCTCTCTCTTTCTCATCCGTTTAGATGGCAAATGTCTGCGCTGAGCAGGATTTCTATATAGTATTATTGTGTATAACCGCCGTCGGACTTGTACCTAGACGCTGGAAAAAAATTATACGAACAAGACGATTTTAAATATATATAGTATATAGTATTTTATAGTAAGAAATTTATAGTAGCATTATAAAGTAGCAGAAACTATCGATATATCTATACTGTATCGACATTTGGCAAAAAATTGGATATATAAAAAGACATTTTAACGTTGCAATATCGGAACAATATTATTACAAAAGAGAACAATAATTGAAATTAAATTATTTGATGTTTTTGGACAAAATCAATATTGGAACGTTAATCTGATACGTTTCGATAATTAGAAATATAATAAATTAAATGTTACAATATTTCCGATATGATATTAAGCGCTATATTGTTTTCTGTGTACATCCCTAGCCAGCATCTTAATTGAAAGTTAAAGTATTTTCGCCTTCTCATTATATTGGATTTATAATAAATTATTAAAGGAAAATGTAACTTCAATAAAACCTTCTATAATTTGTATTGAAAAACATATACAAAATCAAGCTTAAATTCTTATTTTTAAGTTTCCCAGAATTTTTCTCCCATCCATAAAGTATTGAATTTCCCAAGACAACTATTTTGAAAACTATTTACTTGCAGTGCACCCACCCACCAGCCACATTCAAGTGATTCTTTGTATGCCACAATATTTTATTTTTCCACAGAAATGTGTCAATTTAATGGCTTTGGTTTATGGGCGTGGTGGATTTGAAAATGGGCGTAACGCCACCCAGAGCAATGGAAAAATACATTTTCTACAAATAACTTTGCAGTTTCTCTTGTTATTTTATTCTCTTTTTTGTGGTCAGTGTTGCGGTTTGGAAAAAAAATCGAAAAAAAAAACAAAAGCTAGATAGAATTTATACTTTGATGATGCAATTGCAATTGCGTTGTTAATTTTACAAAGTGCGGTTAACCGAGCGGCCAAAATATGTTGGCAGCAATAAAATTAAGTTCCTGTACAGTAGCTGACAAACAAAAAATGGCTTAACATTTGTTTTAAATGTAATTGGAATAACGTGGAGAAAAAATGCTCCGAAAGTCGGATTTATTATGTTGTTCATTTTCATTCATTAAGCCTTGAACTAAAAATCCCGGGGAAGAACAACCGAAAAAATATCCTGGGGATTTTACCCTTAATCGCCCCTCTCACATTGCCCATTAACGGAATCATAAATTATTAACTAGGCACGAAAATCTGCAGCTGGATAAACGCTCTCAGCCAGAAAAGTGCGCTCAAGCAGAGAAGGGCCCAAGTCGCGGCAGGCTTTCATGTATCCATGTATCCCGAAAAAAAAGGACTCACACATACGACTACGATACGATGATGATGATGATGATGAGCCCGATGACGAGGCCGATAATGGAGCTTACAACTCAAAGCCAGGACCCAGTTATTTACATGAAACTCATACTGAATCGGAGCCAAAGAAAGACAAGAGTCAACATTTCCTGTGAACAGTTTTTCTAGTTCTATTTTATTTTTCCTATTTTTTTGCCTCTTTACTTGTTTTTGGCACGGATAGCAGTCAGCGTATCGCTTTCATTGTTTTGCCAGGCGTAATCACAACAATGCCCGAAAATAATGGCGGAAATACATTGAACATTCCTGCCCCAATATCCTGTCTACGAAAAAATATATACAGTATCGATGACCCAACAGAGACCAGCCGAAAATAGGCCAAAGCGTGAGTGTGTGTCGATGACTACACAAATATGGAGAATATATTAAATCAACAGGATGTGCTACGTGATTTGGCAATGGTCAAGATAAATACAATACTGCTACGGTTGTAGGAAAATTTCAAGCTTCGCTCGAGATGGATACTCGTATATTTCTGTGAAATGGGAAAACTATAAAAGTGCTGCACTACTTTTATAGTTTTCCCATTGTCATCAAAGTTTTCAATGAATAATTAAATTTATTTCCCCTTTTTCCATTAAGAATTTAACTTTATTTTGCTTGGATATTAAATTGAGGTATTATTTAGTTTTGTGGAAATTAATCTGTAATTTTAATATGCAATAAATGAATTTAAATGAAGATTAAAGCTCCTACTTAAAAATGTATTAAACTTTGTATACAATTTAATTACAATTTTAATTGCAAATTCAATTAAATATATTCTTATTTTGATTCATAATGCGCAGGGTTTATATTCAATTATAAACTGAGAGAAAACATTTGATATATTATTATAATCTGGATTAACTGAAGCGTATATTCTGAAATGATTTAGCGAATAAGCTTAGAAATTTTAACAAATTTTGCCGTTTTGCTTTTTTTAGAACTTGTAAGCTAAGAAAAAATGAATTTCCAATGTATTTATTATTTAATAATATAAATTATTATTTAAATATGATTTAAATTGTACAGATTAATTAGAACTCACCTTATTCCGCCCACATTAAGTATAATCCGATTTTCGCCGTCCATGTTGCATGCAACAGTTGGGGCAACAGCAGCCGCATGCCAGAGTAATTCTTTGTTGGCTCGCAAACAAATCGAACAAAAACTTCGACACCCTTTGACTGGCTTTTCAAGAGTTGTAACCTTTGAATTTTAGCTAAAAACACACACACACACTCGTCACACACACAAACACGCACAGGAATTCGCGACCTACACGGCGTATGAGCAATGTGATGCCTCTGTGCGATGCTTTCTAATTAGACTTTTGGGGGGCACAGGTTGCACTTCCTCTTTTTCCGGCAGCTCTTCTTCTCACAGTTGAGTTTGTTCTGCACTTGCATTTGGCGGCTTTGGGTTTATGGTTTTAGCTTTGCATATCTCCCCAGCCATCGTTCCATTTCCCTCCTGTGGCCCTCGGCGCTTCGCTTGTCCTTTGACTGAAAATAAAAAGGGAAAAAATGGTTGCCAAGGACTTTAGTAGAGTAATGTGCTGGGCGAGATTGGGTTAATATCTGTGCAGTAATGCGTTGTATGCCCTAAAGTTATACTTGCATGTAGCCGTATACACATTTTATAAGCAAATACTTTAGCCATATTCCCAGCTGCGCAAAAGTGCGCCGCCAGCAAACGAAACTATTTCCCTTTGACAAACGCAAAATTAATTAGATATTTTTCGTGGAAGGAATCTCTCAAGAATGTGCTCATGGCAAAAGTTGCCCGGGTTGAACCATAATTGGAATTTTAGTTTTCTCTTAGGCAACTTAGTTGTACAAAAATGTACAACAATTTTCCTTGAACCGCTCTGCTTTCAAGGTTTACAATTCAATTTAAATGCTTATTTATATTGTACATTTAAGGCTTTCAGAAGTAGGTCAACATTTAAATAACTCAGCCAAGAATATATATTTAAATTCCACCATTGCCAGTAATTTATTTGTATTTAAGATAATATAAAAAAGATAAGATTTTTTGAAGAAAAATATATAAATTCCTTGAATGAGAAGAATTTATTACCTCAATTACTTATTCCAAGTGGCTGAAATGTGAGAACAAAACCTCTTTTTGAATATTTAAAGTACGCCTAAAAATACAGCTTAAAATGGAAGACGCAACTCATCATTTCACTTTGTCAAATCAAAATGTGAGTAAAAGCAGCTGGAAAGATACAAAAAGAAATAACGCATACGCCACATAAGCCCTGACAGGCCATGGACGGAGTGGAATAAATTTGAGGGAAATTTGCCACAGTACGACTAAAGCGGAAATACAATACAAAGGGAAAAGTGAAAAGTGAAAGTTAAGCCAAGAAAAATGTTGGGCCTCATCACTGCGGCAGTTTTATGGCCCGAGATTGTGGCCACGAATGGAGGCAAACTTGCATCGGGAATTTCTAAATATATATATATGTATATATATCAGGTTATAGGCCGAAATAATACACTGAGACAAAGGCACCATATTTGCAAAAAAGAAATAAATTAAATCTATTAAAAGGTCATACAAAATTGAAGTTAAATACTATACAAAAGTTATTATTACTTATTATTTAAAATGTTTAATTAAATGTCCCCTTATAATTATAGATACAACAATTAGTACATTCGTTTAAAGATCACATATATCATAAATCCGTTTATCTACAGATTGCCAAGAGTAATAAATTTATAATTAAACCAGTAGTTGTGGCTGGAAAAATTTCATTCCTCGTGTCCGTTTTTTTGTGTGAGTTTTTGGTCGCTTTTGGCTGAGTATGCAAATTTTTTACTTGGCCGCACTTTAGCATAGTCCGGGCCAGGAGGACTCGCAAGGCAGGAAGGAAGGATGCAGGGAGTATGCCGGGGCCATGTGTTCACTGTCAAAATGACAAAATGTTGGTTAAGTGCGACGAGCTAACAAAAGTCAGAGAAGCGAGAGAACAGAGAAAAGTGAGAAAGTCGAACCGAGAATAGCGACTGGAGAGCAGAGAACGGAGAACGGAGCAGAGGTAGTGACAGGACCACTCCACCGATCAACTGAGTGACTGACTATATAAAAAAAGGACACTCGACGGCAAATACGGCTGGCTTGGCTGGCAAAGTTTCGCAGTCGGAATGAGATTCCGAGTTAGCAGCTGAGGCAGCATCAAGTGCGTCATCAATCTCGGCGGCGTTTAGAGGGACTTTCCATTCATTAAGTGGCTGCCTCATGCCGCCCGCCGCCTGCCGCCACCGAGGATTGACAGGAGCAGTTGGGGAGCAGGTCCTCATCGCTGAGTGCTTTCAGTTCGCGCTTTGTCTTTGGGCTTTGGCCTCCATCTCTTCTGCAGCAAACCCAGTCCTGAGGACTCCTCCTCCTTCTACAGCTGCACCGCCTGTTAGTGGCACTTCCCAGTCGCTGCCATCCTCTCGGGACATGACTCCACCGAAATCAATCAGCTGCTCACTGAGGCCCGCCATGTTCGAGGATGGGTCCTATCAAGTCCTTTGCTCGTCGTCTCCCAGGGTGCCTCGTACGCCAATGGGTGTGTGTGCAAAAGTGAATAATAAGTTTTTGCCAATTTTGTATTGTGATGGAAGTGATTTGTTTAACTGCCTTCGAGGGATGTCAACTGTGGGAGAGATTCATGTCGATTGGCGTTTAAATTTTAAAGGAATTCTTCCTTAAAACTAAGCTGATACTAAACTTAGGGAAGAAATAGGATTTTTAAGTCAAATATACTTTATATATCACAGAATTCGCTGCTCAAACATAACTTACTTAAAAATGGTTATCAATTATATTAAAAATTTCATACCATTTCTTATTTGATTAACATTCATCGGGCTTTTCCCACACAACTATAAATAACTGACCCGAATAAGCGAAAATGCACGAAATAACCATTTTAATTTTAAAAACGCAACGTCACTCATACGCCACATTAACCCAACTGGTTAAAGCCAAACCTTTTCCGAAATCCAAGCGAACAGTCCAACTTAAATGCCGCAATGAAAATGGACGCACAGATAATGTCGACTTCGAATCGAAAATGTGGGGTCGGGGAAGTTGCGGAAAAATCCCAAACAATGCCCCACAGTCCGATCGAAAAGAGGAAAACTTTTACTGAAAACCAAACTATGGCCAAAACTAAAACAGAAAAAGTTTCGGGTCAAACAAAACGTTTCCCTTTCGCTGCTGCGAAATAATGTGCAAATGAAGAGTGCAGCAAATGGCAACAAACACACAGACCCCATAAATCGAGTTGCGTTTTCCTTGTAAATTAGGGATGCCAGGATGCAAGGATGCCAGTGCACGAGGGGGGCACAACCGTTGATGATGGCGAAAATCAATGGCCAGGAAGCGTGCTCCTCCTTGGGCGTCGCGGGAGAAGCACTGCCAGCAAGGTCATCCACGCCACCATTGTCCAATTGTCCGGAGCGGAAACAACCGGAGCCAAAAGGCAGACCGTGCTCGGCAGGGAAGTTGACGGCACAGTACAAGCTTCAGCGGAAAACAGAGGATGTCATTTTCCTGCATGCCATCGGGAAAAATACAAATAAAAAACTTCAAGAATATTGCCAGATTCAATCTATTAAATAGTTTAAAAGTAAGCAAGATCTGAGAGCTATAAAGTTTCTAAAAAATTGTTTTCTTATTTAAAATAAGTATAAAATAAATTAAATTATACATAGAACTATTCAAAAAAGCAGAGTACAAAAAACTATAATTAAAGTCTTCTTTTTGCTTCAATTTTAGATAATGAAATTTAAGTCAAAAAAAATTTCCAATTTATAAATAACTACCAAATTAAAAATACTTTAAGTGGTTCAATTTAGTTTTTGAATATATCAAAAGTTATACCTCCTTTTTATGTATTTTTTAGGTTTTAAGAAAACCATAATCGAACTTTATATATTTCCCAGAGAATCAAGGGCCAAGTAACACACAAATCTATATTTTTTTATACTTTGTTTTCAGTAACCGGAAATACGAAAAGTGATTGCTATATACTAGTTATAAATGAGGACGACAACTATATCAGACTTGTTTGCTTTGCAGGCAAAATCATGGCAAATGACAAAGCAATCTAGCTTCAGGATTCATTCTTGTTGTTTGCTGAGGATGCCTGCCATGGAAATGCATTATTTATCAGCTTCAAGGGAAACTTCCTGACGCGAAATTCTGTTGGCAAAGTTTGTAAACTCGAACGGGAAAATATGAAAATCAAATGGGACAGCTGAAGCCAGTTCGGATAGTTGAGTTTGAAACAAAAACTTTCCTATTATTAATATTTTTCGGAATTTCTAACGACAAACAATGGAATATGTGTAAAAACACTAAAAAGTGCATTGTGTTGCTTTCTATCCCATTCATACATATTCATATTTCGAAGTATTCTCCAGCACTCAGAAGTTTCCTTAGAAACCAAGGACTCAATCTGCATCTTGAATGCCTTTTCAATGGGAAGATTTTTTTTTTTCTAGGCAAACACACGAAAAACAGGACAATAAGTCGACCAACAAACTCGGACGCTGTCCAAAACAATAAAAGGGAGCCTCAATAATCCAACACTGGGGCAAAAAGAGCATTGGCCCATGATAATAGAAAGGAATCCATAATTCGCTTGTCTGACCAGCCCCACAAACAACCTTAAGGACGAGGGAAAGGACACGGCGTAATCGCAAAAACATTGGCAAAGGCAAAAGGCAACTCAGCAAATGGGGCGCCTAAGTATATTTTCCGGGGCGGTGCGAGGAATTCGTGAAAAATCGAATTATGAATACGCCGAGCGAAAAAGGAAAAGGAAAGATGGTGGCAACGTCATGCAGCGCATTTGAAATCATTGGCCTGTACCGAATGGGATTATCCTCGGCGTGTTTGTTGTTCAGCTTGCTTTTAGCCCGAAAATATGATTACTATTTGGCAGCAGCTTCAACTTTATGGCTCGCAACTTCACGCCCACACCCTGTATGGCAGACAGGACTCTGCGGAGGCGTGGCTGGATACACTCCTCCTGGCTGGCATTAAATAATAGACCATAAGAAATTGAATTGTAATTTATGCCATTTATTATTTTTCCCCCGAAACCGAGAATTCTATACATAAGAAATATGTCTGGTAAATGCATAAATAATTAGGGGCACAAAAAAAAAGTAAGGATCTTTGAATATGCAATGTTTTTCTATTAGAAAACGTTTTTAGAATAAATAAGTGCTTGTACATATAAGAAACTTTTAATTAAAAGAATATGGTTAGAGAATAATATAAATAAATATCAAAGTAAGCTATGATTTTATTGAATTTGTAAACAAAATGCGTTCTAAATGAAATCGAATTTATAAGAAACTCAACTTTGGGTGTACATTAAATTGTAGAAACGTTACAAATTATATTTCATTTGCAAAAAAAAAAAACAAGTGTTCGTATCTACCATAAATTATTTTCAATTCCTTTTCAATTGATAAAGAGAAACCCTCTTAGATGGCATTTCAAAAACACATTATGAACAATTTAAGCTACACGCAAAGTTATGACAAATGTTTCAATTGAACAACACTTTTTGCGCCAATTTCCCTCTTGAAAAATCAGTTGTAAAACACAGTCCAGGCCACTCTCATCGATAAGTACTTTCCACAAAAAAAAGGAGGAAAATAAAACTAACTGGGGAAAGGGAAATCATAGCATAAAGATTTATTATCGACATCCGCAGCAGCTGTCAGCACAGAGTGGGATTTATGTTTTCCTTTTGATTTCCCTCTATCCACACGCAGAGCCAGTGGAAAACTCATCGCATCCGTCAACTCTCATTGGCAGTGTTTTCATTTTTGCGTAACTTTTGGAAAATCTCTTCAACTGCCTGGGCGTAGTTCTTCAACAGAACGAGTGTGTGTTCATGTACACTACTCATAAATATAACTTATTTGTAGAGCTTGCAACAACCTCTCTTTTCGCCGGCAGCCTCGTTTATTTCTTCTTGAATGCGAAACGCAAAACTAGAAATTTTCCCTTTTTTTATGTGTTTGACATGTGAAAATATTTGAACTATGCCAGCCAAAGTGAAGGGCGCTGTCTGAGAAACTATTTTCTTTTCATTTCCCCTGCGCTGGCATAGCACTTATGAAGCATAATGGAACATGGATTTCACATAAATAATGTGAGTGCAGCTCCTTGCACAGGCGCCCTGCATCATTTTCCCCTTCCTACGGTTTTACCTTTGGAATATTGAAAAATATTTCATTCCATACCGCATCGCATTCGTAATTTGCTCGGCTGGCAAAAGCTTAGTTTCTTCTTTGCGCCCATCCCTGCAACGGACTGGCCTTTAATTAAAAGCAAACATGTTTGCCAGCAAACCCAAGGCAAACACACACCGACCACCTACCGACCCACTCATCCATGGCAGTGTACATTTTATTTGCCATAAAGTAAATGTTTTACGAACTTAAATTACATTTTGGCAGGGAATTTCCCAGGCCATTCGCTCACCTGGCGCCACGTGTGTTTGCATCACGTGCAGAGATTTCAGGTTAAATAATTTGCTCTCTGTCGAATCGCATGTATTTGATTTTGTTAAATTGTTGACACAAGTACGCTCTTTGTGCTTAGCGAGCACACATGTAAAACATATTGCTCTGGCACAAAACTAGAAATATAAATTCTGATCAAGTTTTGGTGTCACTCAATTTTCAGGTTTAATTTTTTGGGTCACCTTTGACAGTTTAATTGAGAGACACTATTTAGATTGCACTTTTTCAAATCAATTTGTATTTGAATACCAAATAAAATGAAAATCAATATTATATGGTGTTCAAATTCAAAGCAGGTAAGGCTTGTTATGAATTAATTTATTATGAAATGCTTATAATAAATCATACATAAAAATATAATTAGGAAATAATTAGGAGCTATACAGGCTTATATTTAAGAGAAATAAATAAATAACTTCTACTCAAAAATATTCGTTGGTTTCCCTCGGAATTAAAGAAAATTTCCCAATAAATTCTTGTTTGCCTTCACGCTTGTTATTTACAAAGTTTCCGAACTGTTGGCATATGACAGTATTGTTTGCTTATTTGTCACGTTTTTCCCACACCCGATGAGGGCAGGTGACACTATTTTTTGCGTAACTCCTCCAGAAATGATCTGCGACATGATTGCCGCATGTCGCTCGCTATCAAACCCTATCATTTCCTGGCACATTGGGAGTTCTTATCGGGGCCCGACATTAAGTCATGCGGAATGGCAATCAGACAGCCGCCGGCATCGATGAGATCACGGAGCGCACATGACAAATGCCGAGGAGTTGGATGCGTGAAAGCGCATTCCTTCCGCCGACAAGGCATCCACATACTTATATTCCACTCGGTTATGTGGTGACGTCAATGGCGAACTGTTTAATTAAAATGCTTAAAGTATTTTCCATGCACTTAATTATGTCAACGACAGAGCGCCGGAGAATTCTCAGAGGGGAAGGGAAACTGGCAAGTGCAGCAAGGCCGACACTGCCATTAAGCGCAGCTTCCGCAAGGAAAATCGGGCTATAAAAAGGAGTGGGAATGCTCGGGAAAGTAGGCTACACAAGTCAGTAGGTCACAGACATGAAAGCAGCTGTTGTCGATGACAGGCCGCCTCCTCCTAGCTTTCCCCACCCCGTTTGCCGATGCCCGTGGGGTAGAACCCTCACACCAAACCAGTTCCCACTTGGAGGGGGAGTCCCCCGTTGATGGCTGGCTGTCGCCGCAGGGCAGGCGAAGGAAGCATTTTTTTCTAGCCACTCCCGCGCTGGCATTTTCTTGGAATTTTATTTGCGAATGCTTTTGGGCTCATTTTGCTAACCGCCGCTTGCCATCCTGGCAAAAAAGTTCACCTTTAGTGGCATTTTTTATTTTTTTTTTTTGAGAGCTTCAGAGTTTGTCCAATATCTTGCGTTGACTCAACCTGTCAGCTAGAAGCTGGAATGCCGTGAGGAACTTTTTCATTTCGGCAACTTTATCCCATTTTTATCAATAAAGGGATTGAAAGTTTCTGCGGTTTATAGCGAAAACCTTCAAGATTTACTTTTAGCATAAATTAATGAGCGAAACTTGGCAGCATTTTTAAGCCAAAGTTGTTTCCCAAAGTTATTAATATGCCAGTAAATGGTTAAAGGAAACTAAACCAATTTGTGGCGTGGCATAAAGTTTCCTGAATACTAATGTTGGTTGGAAAAATTACAGTTTTCAGTGTTTGCAAGTTATTAATACGAAATTGATGGAATGCATTTTTAATAAGGCAATTATTGCAAAGCATGGACGAGTGCTCGTTAGTTTCCAATTATTTACTTATTGATTTATGTAATTTTTTCGGTAAAGCCAGTAATGTAATTACGATGTTCATAATGAATTACAAGAGCCAAACATGTAGTTACAATCGGAGCACGAAAACGAATGGAGTTTGTCAATTGTAATTACATTTTCTTCACAGTTAAATTCTCAATAAAAAAAAGCAAGAAGACCGTAAAATATTTATAAACATAACCAATTATGGTAAATTAAACAAAAGGAGCATAGAAAATAAGGTCTAAGTAAAGCAAGGCTGTAAAAATAGGTCCCTATTTCTTGTGGGTTTTCTCAGAATTTTTTAGCCAGAAACCTCAGCTGTTCTGCAACTGGCAAAGCAAAGCAACCCCTTTTTCGACTTGTTACTAACCCTTCAATTAGAATTTTATTTGTTTGCGATCCATTTTCCAATTTAAGCATAAATTATTCATATTGTGTATACGCCCCATTGGCAACACTTGAGCTGACACACCGCTGGAGCGAAAGAAATAGAGAGAGAAGACAAAACGGCGACGGTTCGATAAAGGAAAATTACATGCCAGTGACGACGATGACAATTGCGAAATTATAAAGCAGGCGAAAAGCCATTAAAGGACATAGCGTTCCCAGTGTTGCCATTCGGCTGGCGAAATAAGTCCTCGTACTCGTCCTTGTTCCCGTCCCCAGTCCGTTCCTGTTTGTCGTCTGCTGCATTAAGCTCACGACGTGCAATAATCTGAACAATTGTAGTTTATGCCTTAATTTCTGTTTGCGTACATGTTTTACGGCCACGTTTCCCCTCGCCGCCATTCTTCCTCCTTGTTCGGTCGCCTTAATTACATTTCTCGTGTCTGCTCCACTCTTTCGTGGTTGTCTCCTGCTTTGTTTTATAATTTTTTTTTCAGTCATTTTCTCCATCCTTGGCTGACTGTCTGTGACGTCTGCTTTACACAGGAAAAATATGTTTAATTCGGCAGAAGGAAAACTATCAGTGATTGCCATTCTCAGCTGGAATGAGCGGACATTTTAACTTTGATTATTATGAAACTTAGAATAAAGCTAGAAAATTATGACATAAATGTCTTATATTGAATAAAAAACCCATCATCTTTCTAATGATCCTTTTCTTTGCTGTGTAAGGATGCCACCTCCTTGAATGTGGTTTTATGAGTAAGTCAGTAGTTAAGTAGTCCTGGCTTTTGTGTTGCTCCTCCGGGTAGCGCCTCATAACTCAATTACAAAGCATAACGGATTTTCATTGCTCGCACGAATCTCGCATAAAAGCGAAAAACTTTGATAAATGTGAGGAAAGTTGACTGGCATTTCTTGGCGGCTTTTTTACAGCTCTTTTTGTTCGGCACTTGCGACTATTTTGTGTTTATGTTTATTGGTCGTGGGATGTCAGTCACCGTCTGTTTGTGCTTGTGTGTGGTCCACATAAAATGTCACCAATGTTGACAGTAAACAAAAAAGTTTTTCGGCACTGCAAAAGTGTCTCCCAAATGTATCGTGGGCATAGGGCCAATCTGAAAGGACCATAAATTAAACCTTTTTGCCACTGGCCAACGCACCAGAAAACTAAAGTAAAATAAAGAAGAAAAGAAAGCCAAGGGATAGTAAAATGGAAGCTAAGAGAAAAAGAGAGATTTTCAGCTGAGACCCAAAGGCCGGCCAAAAAAAATCCATATTTTAAAGTCAAGTGCATCAAATTGAACAAAGTAGAGTGTTTGACTTGCTTTATATTGTGTGGAAGGTTAAAATCAAATTCACGGCTTTTAGAAATAATCAAAAAAGAATAAAACTTTTAATTTAATTGTAGATTTTACCTAAAGTGCTTAAATGCATTTTTCTTTTTAAAAAATATATTTATTTTGAAAGCAAATTCGATTTACATTCCAGTGTTTAATGTCTATTACAATGTCTTTAATGTCTTACAAATCATATATTAACTTACTGACAATGTATAGAGTACTCTAAAGATTAGTTCTCTTTTAAGCTACATTATTTAAGAAAAGAAAATTAACCTTACATTCTTTTAAATACATTTCATATAAGTCGAAATGTTCAGAAAAGAAAAAGTCAAAAAAGAAAGAAAGAAAGTCAAAAAGAAGAACCAATTATTTAATGAAGTAAATCCATATTTGGCTATTGAAAATATTTTGAAACGTTAGTTTATATTTATAGAAAATGAAATCTGCTATAATGAAAATAATTATTTAGACTCTGTTAAAAGATTTTTGTAGTTAAAATCGTACTTCTTAAATCGTAACTTTTTTAATACAAGTAAATACAATAAAGACAAACTCCCTTTCTTTTTTTCCTTCGCATATTTCATCTAACGCTAATTTCTTTTGTCCCATAACTAGCATACGACAGATGCCATTACTATAGATTATCTTCGCATCGAGCTTTGGGGACATCGGAGACCAAAATAAATTGAAGTCGGCACAAAGGGCCACCTACATTTTGGCTGATTTATTTTATGGCTCCCTGGGCAGTGCAAAAACCAGAAACAGCAGCGACAGAGGGCCTAAATCAAGGGACACCATTAAAGTTCGCAGCCGGAACCCAAAACGGAGTTACAAAGCCCCGAAAAAAAAGAGAAACACAAACAAACTAGACAACTTACCTCCAACAAGTACGGGTCGGTGCCTTAATCCTTTCGGCAAACTTTCGTCCAAAAAAAACCCAAAACCGGCTGCAGATTTGTCACTTTTTCTATCGTATTTATTTTTTTCCTTCTCGGAAATACTTTTGGCCACACTTTAACACTTGGCAAGACGGGAGGACCTGTTAGTCCGCCCAAGGAAACTCACTCACAGAACTCACACAAGCCCTATATAAAGGCCCACTGGCATATTGGCACATTCTCAACATTCCACGAGATCCATATCCGTCCGTGTTGCCACATTTAACCATTAGCCATTAGCCAGGTCCGGTTCCGAAGCCGATTCCGATGCCGTTCCGAAGCTCTTCCAGCAGGTTCCTGCCGCACGCACGTCCACAAGCGAACTGAAAGCTAAACGCAGCGCGCAGCCTGCGAAAAGGACATGCCGTAGCGGTTCCTCGTGTCCTGCGAGTTCGGGGAGCCCGGAGCGCTTCGGCTGCCAACAGGATGCTGCCGGATGAAGTTGCCGAAGGACAAAGAGCGGAGCTTTCCCTCTCAATCTCTGGCATCTGTGGTGAATAAAATTCGGCAAGGCACTGGAAATTATTTGGAGAGCATATATAATTGTTAAATAAGATATAATATATTAAATTTTAAAATTTATTTTAAAATAAAATAAAAGAAGAGTAAGGAAACTTTAATGTATGGACGGTTTCCTTTTACCAACAGATTTGTTGTTAAATTAATCTTTCCAAGTTTTATTAGTATAAGAAAAAGCCTTCAGAAAGATATAAACATAAAACATCTACAAAATTATATTACATTTAAATTATATGCATTTCAAAGAGTCAAAATATTTTAAAATACCAATAAAGTGTAATTTTTATAAGGCCCAAACAAACATTCGTTAAAATTTAGGAAAAAAAAACAAGCAAACACAATGCTTTGAAATTCCATTAAAAATATGAACAAAATATTGCGTTCAATAACCTTTTGCGCAATCAAGCCGAAATTTAGTCAACACAAAAAAAGGAAATATTAATTAATATTCTATTTAGAGGCAGTGCCAATATCAAGTAGCAATCAGGTGGAATTCGAGTAGCAATCTTGACAAAAATCCAGTTTCCTCATCAAGCCAACTACATTCCAATAATAGTTGAGGCTCTTATTAAAAAAAACGAAGAAAAAACCAATCAAAACGAACAAGCAACAAACTGAGCAAGCAGTCGCCCAGCAACTAGTTAAAATTAAAATATCAATGCAAATATGCTGCGGCTGACAGCTTTTAATAAATGCAGAGACAGATCTCAGCAGATGCGGAATGAGTACTCCTCCAGTCGAGAAAAGGCGAAAGGTTTCTAATCAATATACGGAAGCGGGGCGGCAGCTTCTGAGGGGAGCTCTTAACATTCGACCAATCAACGCAGATAAGCGGCCAAGATCTCTGTTAACCATGTTCCGCTGGTTAACATGGCCAACAGCAGCGACAAGTGCGGGTTAATTAAGGCGCCAAAATGAGGCTCATTTTCTCTTACGATTGCTCTTAGGGAATGCCACGGGAGGCTTCTACGTGACACGATAGGTGTCATAAGATTATGATATATATTCTATAGATAGATAACAAGATATATTCTATAGATGGATCATTGTACTATACTTTAAAACTTATAATAGAAACATGTCTTAGTTACACTTTAATTTGTGTTTATATTAATTTCTTAATATAGAATTTGTATAATGATCTAGCCACAAATATTTCCTTTATCCAAGTTTACATAAGTTTAATTTGAATTATTTTTAGTAATAATAGGCATGACTTCAATTTAAGAAAAACTATATAATTATAGTAGAGATCACCTTATATATCCCCCATTTTCCCCAGATACGTAAGACGTTGGAGCCTCAGCTATCATAGCTTCCACTCGTGACACGCGCTCATCACAGAGTCTCGCTCTTGGTCGCTCTCTTAGCCGATCGTACGGACGCGTTATCAGCTGCCGAAGCAGTCGAATACGAACGGGCCGAAAAGGGTCGAGTTTCCGTCATCAACCGGGCTAAAATCACACTCAGTTTTTAGCACGTTTTCTTCAGCCGGCGTCGTTGGCTATCTTCAAAAGCGCCTTAGTTGCATGCGGCGCGAGTTAGTTGCGGTTTAAGCGGCGAGCGGTGCGCATCTGGCTAAGAAAACGCTCCGTAGCGATCCCTTTCTTGGCGAACTTTGTAAAGGACTTTGTCCCACGAGTGATTCCAAATCCGGCAAATTTCAAACCAGACCCTAATCTGGTCGGACGCCATAAAATTCGGTCGCGTTGGTGCTAAGCAAATAGTATTTTGTGATATCATAATGCCCCAGAGTCGTGTGATAAGTGAATAACTGGCTGGGATAAAGCCGAGAGAGCGCGACTGAGTAACACAATTCACGTATGTCATAAATGTTTTAACTGTGGATCCATAAACATTTCATAAACAGAAACTTTGATATAACTAAACAGTCCCGTCGGCGATTATAATTGTGGCGAAATCTAGATTTGGCATATGAAATTATTGAATTGTTAACAGTATAGGGAAATGTATTAAGACTTATGACTATGGGATGCTGCTCTTAAATATATAGAATAATAATTAGTATTTATAAAAAATATGTATAATTAAAGACACGAAATCTGTGAACAAATCTAGAAGATCCATTCGGGGTAATTGTACGAACTATATTAGCAATGCATTGCAAGGTAATGCTTTTTGCAAAACCTTTTTAAGAAAAGCGGATAATAATTGTAAGTCGGATTGATTTTAAAATACAAAAAACCAATTTATAAATGGCTAAAAAAAAAAATAAATTAAACATTGAATATTAATACATTCTTTTTACTTTATATTTCTTAAATTTACTATTAGAACAGTTAATTTATAATATTCTAAACAATAAGATTATGCCAGAGCTGGGTACATTCATTCAGTGCATAAACTCATAAACCAACTATTTATGCAATTTAGCATTAAAGACAATAAGAATAATTTGAATAAATATTCTGAACATCAAAGACTAGACTCATAAATCTAAATAAATTAAAACTTGGTAGTTTATCAAAAAAAAGTAATCTATTAACTCATTATGCCTCTCAAATACCTTCCAACAACACCGCCAAAAGCACTTACAAACGGCCTTGACATTGAAAAAAAATCTCATAAATTGTTTCTTGGCTGGCCGTTGAAAAATAATTGTTTTAGTCGTTTGTCCAAAGAGATTCTAATCGCAACGAGAAAAAGGCCTTACAATTAATCTCCGAAAAGCATGATTCACAATTCATAAATTACTGTCGAATTTTTTTTTGTGTTTAAGCGAAAACATAAACAAATCTAAGAAATAGGTTTCGGTTTTTGTTTGCCGCATTGTTGCCTTTTTCCACGTCGGCACGTAACCCAAAGTTTGTTTTGATTTTGACTTCGGCTTTTGTGCTTTTTGGTTTCTTTGTTTTGGCTTCTCGGTTTGTGGCCTGTAATGAAAAGCATACTGCCTTGTCGAAGACAGGTTCTGGCCAAAAACCGGCTGACCGTGGCCAGCACTTGATGATGATGGCCAGAACCGGGATGTGATATGTGTTACGTCAGGGGATTTCCCAAGGAGAAATCCAGGGAGGAAATCCCCAATTGGCAATCGCAACTGGCAGCTCCGGCGCAGCGTTAAGCCGCTTAAAAAAAATCTTCCATTCCATCTTCGCTTTTGGCCGTTTTTCTGCCACATTTCACTCTCCTCGGCTGCCTACCCCAACATATACGTATGTTGTGGCCAAACAAAGAGATCAAAAATGCGGTCAAGCGGCATCAGCTAATTGTTGTCAAATAAATGGTCGAGCAGGGAAGATACTCGTTAAAAAACCGTCTCAAATAAATCAAATTACTATAAACGAGACGGATAATTATATGTAAAAACGTGAAACGGAAAACACTTTGTTGCATTATGCAACTTTTTATGAACGTGTCCAACAAATAAATGTATAAAACAAACTTTGCATAACAACAATTTCTGATTGAATGTCAGAGAAATTTAGTGCTGGCCGAAAGAAATTGCCCATTAAATGAATTAACAAAAAAATGAAGGTAATCTGATTAGGTTCCATTGAAGAAAGGTAACAGAAGACCCTCCAGAATGCCATTGAAAGTGAAAAGCCTGATTAAATAATAAATAATGCTCAGTTTGCAAATGCTAAACACTGTCCAAACAAGTGCACTTGAAACTCCACTCAAACAAATTGTATTTAATTCGCAGTTTCTCTTCAGCTATGCCGATAGATCAAGTGCCTACTTCAAACTATTTTTAAAAACGAAATTAACGTTCAAGTAATTATAAACAACAAAAAATATGAAAGCCGTTAGAGCTACCAGAAAAAATGCATTAAATAAAATCTATTTAAATTTAGGCTTTTGTTTTGATTACTAATATTTTCCCAAGATTAAATATATGTAAATTGTTTGAGGGGAACTCCAGCTACTGTGACTACTCAAGAGGAACCGATACGAAACCCTACCCATATTGAGATCTATTTTACAGCTGAATTAAAAAAATATATACATATTCATTAGGTCACCGCAGAAGTAGAACTTTATTCGCTTGGAATTCACCTGGTGCTATTTCCAAGGGAATACCCTTCTGGGATTTTATTAACACCTCCAATCAAATCTCTTAACCCCATTGGGCATGAGTAAGCCGACCATCCACGTGACTGTGTCACTGGAGACTCAAAGATGCATTTTAATTAAAGTGATTAAAGTGTGTGTGTGTCAGTAGGTATTAGAAAATTGACAAGCGCGTAAACAAATCGTTTAGTGATGTCAGCAAAAAAAAAAAATACCGGTCAGAATCACTTGAGATACCTGAAAGATGATCAGAATTAATTGAGCCGCCAGTCTCTGAGCCCTAATTATGAGAAATCATTCACTTGTCATCTGACAAATATTTGAAAACTGATTAATCGATGGGTTGGCAGCATTAATTAATATTCTAGTTCCGCCTGGCAGCAAAAGTTTTTATTAAAAATTAAAAATTACCCACTAAATGCTTATATCTTTTTAATGAGTTTTTATTGAATTTGCGTTGTTTTTACGATGTTTTTCCCTCAGACTTAAATGAAGTGCCACGTAGGCGGGCACTTAATTCCTAATTAACGGAAGTGCGTTTAGGTCCACGGACCCTTAAGGTACTCGCGCTGTTCATAAATCTTTAAGATGCTTTAAGTGTTGCCAAAATAAAAGTCGAAGTCATGGGGACAGACAGAGGAAGCTCTCTCAGGGAAAACTTATAAATAATTGAACGAATTTGGAATACTCTTTAGTGAAAAAGGTGAATTTTTATTAAATAAATGTTAAGGTAACTTAAAAAGTGAGGAATAAATGTATATTTAGTTAAAGATGTAATGGGAATAGTCTGTTAAACTTAGAGGAGTAATTATACCGACTTTATACTATAAGTTACAACTTTAAGGAGCATTATTGGCTTTAAAAATATATTTAAATACCCAAATAAATTTCATTAATATTTAAAGAACATTTTAAAAATTATCACAGACCTAAAGCGATTTGAGACAAACTTCTTGCTTATTTCAATCAACCTTATATTCCCTTGGATCATTTTTACGTAGCCCATAAAGAAACCTTGATGTGTATGAAAAATGCCTAACGCAATTTCTTTCGTATTTTCCTCGGTGGCATAATTTCGGTGTTTTTTTCCCCCCTGTTCATAATTTATGCGCAGTTTTCTTTATATGGCCCTGTCTGTGCCTTCGTGGATTCCGCCGGACTTTGGCTTTTGGACACTGGACGTGAGCAGCTGCCTCCGGCTGCCTTCGTCTGTGTGTGTGTTTAAGGAACAGCGTGCTAATTAATTAAATTTGTACGTGCTGTATACGTGTGTGTGTGTGACTGTCTTGAGTTGCTGGCCATGTGCTGATAGGACCAAAAACACAAGCGCACGCTGGCGCAAACACTCGCACAACGTACAACAGGAGCGCCTGGCACCACGGAGCGTATGAGTGATATTTACAGGCAGGCCGTAAATCATACTTAACTTAATATACAATATATTCCCTCATATGTTTGCCCTTTTCGGCCATGTGCGTGCCGACGAGGTCAATAAAGGATGCTTGGCCAATATATATGGGTATAGGGTTAGAGGAGATTTCCATTGATTAGGTTTGGAAAGGATGCCGGAATGTGATGAACAATTTGTGTAATTGTTATTGTTAATATTGTTAATTGGAAATAAACTTGATTTGCTTGGAGAGTTCTGAGCAAACAATGAAAATAATTAATTAATAGAAACTGGCCAGGAATTGGCTAGAAATAACTTTTAGAAAATTATTATACATTTACAATCATTAGAGTAATACAAACTAACTTATTAAGGAGTATATAGTAGTTTCTTGTATTGCTAACTATCTCTTCACCTGCCTTTGTCAAAATAATTTTACTTATCTAGTTTGTGAGTTCGAATTATATTGGTTCGAATTTTATTGGCTCGAATTATGGATCATCTGCATTATATTTTTGGCTGCACTCTACTTTATATACCCATAATATAAGACTCATAACTGGCCTTGAACCAGGGGAAAGTATTCGTATTTTAACCACATTATAACCCACAATTGCCACCATATAAAAACCATACGACATTTTTAATGGCAAACCAACTCGTTTTATAAACAATCAACGAGACCATCTGCCAAGCCATACAAATATACATAATTGGTACAATATAAAAGTAAGAACGAAATTCCAATACAATTTGCGATTAAATGCTGCCATCAGCCAGCTGAATAAATACATATTTTAGGCATATAATAACCATATTAAGTGTAATTGAAGTTCCAACCCAACTTTTACTAATAATAATATACCATCATGTTCATTTTATTTGTCATATTTGCAGGCAATTTGTGGTACAAAATTAACAACAACTTCCGCATAGCACTACAAAAACTCCCACAAAATATTCAATAATAAAAATCATTCCCAAAAAAAAACAGCAGAGAATTTCGGCGAGCAACAATCAGAATAAAAACAATAACCGCAAATTGAATAGCGTAAGCCATAATTATGACCAAATGAGCCGCAGGCCCGCAGCAACACCAGCACCAATAATAAAATCAAAAACCCCAACTAAATCCAACACCAGAAACAACAACGAAATGCGGCCTATTAACAGGATATTAACAGTAGCGCAGCTGTTAACAGCGGTCTTAGCAGTGCTGCTACAGTTTGCGAGTCACGCCAATGGAGCTGAAACTGTGAATGTCGAAGCAGGTGAGCATAAACTTCAATTTAATTTTAAATTAATATTTATAGGTTAAAATAAGATAAATTAAATTAAAGGATACGATGTATGAAATTAGCTAATTAAAAAATTATCATCTTTACCTTTTATATGCTGCTAAGGCTTAAAAATAGCTTTAAAAATAGTTAATTTCAAAATACCTAAACAAAACTAGAAAAAAAATTGACAAAATTGGCGATTTAAGCTTTGATAAATTCTTGAAATTGTTAATTAACTTTAAACTATTTTTGGGATCTTATATTATTAATAATATAAAAAAGATAGTCTTGTATTTAAGGGCAAATAAACACAACTTCTTTATTTTACATTAAGTATTACTTTACAATACTATAACCAACAAATTAAAAACAATTAGATTTGTTTGTATCAGTGTACAGCAAAAACATCACAGTCATTAGTGTACAGAAGCTTCGCTTGGCCAATTAAAAGGTCTTGACCTTGGCCAACATTAATGACGGTGTTAAAAATTAGCACCGAGTAAAAATATACACCCGTGTATCTATGTAAGTATCTTTTTTTAGACAATGTAAACGTGGATTGCCACTCACATGCGAAAATTCAAGTACCGGCCCACCTGGCGGCATGTGAATTTGCGTAAGTCCGGCAAATAATCAAGCAAGTGCTTGCCTGATGGTTAAAACCAACGTTGGCGGCGGTAGGCAATCATAATAATGGCCATAACGAGCCAATAAACGATGCAGCTCACCGTTGAAAGCCGCTCGGACATACACACACACACACTCTCCCCCGCCCCCTCCGAATAACAGTCAATAAACACGGCCTTAATGCGTAACTGACAGACAGCTCCGCCTAACGGAGCCGGCTATATGCGATACGTACGTGCAGCCCATCCTCCTCGAGCGCATAGTATAATTTATATGCCAAACAGATGCTGACATCGCCCAGTCTCCCTTTTAAAAAATAAAAAAAAAAAAAGAACGAAGGAAAACACGAGATATATAGCAACCAGGATGAGCTTGAGGCCCCATATGCCAGCGGCTCATATTTCATTTCACGACAAAACTGTTGATTTGCTCATGAATAATGCCTTTTGTTATTGAAGAACTTTTAAGTCCGCTCTTGGTAGGAGCGAATTCTTCAAAGCCTTTGCATTTGTTTGTATTCAACTTTGCTTAGTGATAAATTTAAATACTTCAAAGTTTTATTAACCTTTGTCTTTTTGTTTATATTCCCTAATTAGGTAAAAATGTTCTTTTGTTTTGGTTTTTATGCTGGAATAAACTTTCAACAGTATGGTGTACATTTTTCTTAATTGAAATACAAACTTTTGATGCTCATTGTCTCCGAAATTTGTTGATTACTCAAAGCCTCGTAAATCTTTGCCAAGCTTCCATTAATTTTTAACCACATAACTTTTATAAGAGTTTGATAAATAGCTTCCTTGCCTGAATCTTTTACAAAACAAAAAAGAAACAGTTTATTGGCTACTAATGATATTTCTATAATTTTTTAATTTCACAAAAAGCCGTTGTGTTTCCTGGAAGCTAAACAAAAACATCTTATCAGCTTATCTGATTCTTAATCACATCGTGTCGATGGCTGCCGTAAAGTTAATTGTTTTTTAATGTGAGTGTATTTTTAGCAGTGATTTCCCAAAAGCAAGTAGTCAGGCGCAGAAAATTTTCCTTCGTTCATGCTGTTGATCACAAGCTGCCAGAATATACTATATTTAGTTGGCTCAGTTAAGCCGCCTTCACGGTCAGCCGCATTTATGGTCCTCTGAAGATTAGCCGGCCACTTGAAATTCCCATAGAGCCGCCGGCAGATATCCGATTGTGAGCTAATGCCAGCTCATGACACATTGACAAAGGGCAATTATCGGTCACTAACTGGCTCAAAGGAAATTAAAAACGGGTCAGTTCACCTAACTCGATCCGGATCTTGATGGCATTTTAATTTGCATTCTAACGCCCTCTTGACTGCTCTGTTGAGTGCACTAATTAACATACTAATGTCGACACCTGTCTTATTGCACATGAGCAATCAGAGACTGATCAAATGGCCAAGGAATGTCAGGTGAAATTTATTAGACACAAACTGGTGGAGCAAGAAGATTTATCTGCAAATAAAAAGCAATTAAATGTGGCCGTAAACATCAAATAAATAGTAAATTATACTTTAGTTGCTATTCCATTGTAGAATATATTATTTACACTTCTTACAAGAACTGGTTTATATTAATTTTACAAAAACGAAGCCAAACTGCCTATCGAAATTCTTCCTTTCGTTATAATTCACACATGTCGTCTATCCGACGATGATTCAAGACAGTCTCCGGGTTCAAGGCACCTGGAGCCGAGAAATTAGCACCTGTAATGATCATTTATGATCTAATAATAGCACTCACACACATATATATATATATTGTAGAATAAAGGAATGCTCAAGCGTGAAAAATAATGCCATACATTTCATTAAATGTGCAATAAATTGCGGAGTTGTCCCAGGCGCGTGATATGCCGCAAAAAGAACCAAATAATAAAACAAAACAAAGAAACCAACAATTGTTTTGGTCTCAAACTGTTTGTATTTGTCTTTTCTTTTTGGCCTTTTCTGTTTATGGCCACGTGAATTATATTTACGCGGGGCTTAATGTCACTAAACAATTGTTTGTCAGTGCAAACACGAACAAAGCCGAATAATTGCCTGAACAAAATTTTCCTTGAGGTGTCACAGCTTTTGTTTAATAACCCGTGAGGCAGTAAATCTAATTATGTTGATAAATATAAACGGATATAGCATTTCTTGTATGTGGTTAGAGAGTAAATTAAATAAAGCTGATACAGGCTATAGGAATTCTTTATGACGATTCCAACAAGTTTTAAAATTTAAACAATGTAAGCCATAATAAGGTCAAAAGAACATTCATGATATCTTTAATATTTTAAACTAATTTAACGCTCTTGGTATTATTTCCTTTAAATGTTAACACTTAAAGTTAAAATATACTTAATTATAAGGATTTTCATTTGTATTCAATGTATTTAATTTATTATTAATTAATCTTTTTCAGATAATACCATTTGCCTTTACCAGGAGCACAACACCACTTACCGCAAGGAGCTGGGAGCTGTATGGTTTGCCGCCAAGGATCCTTGTTTGGTGTACTCTTGTGCCGCTGGAGTTGCCAAGGATCCGCAGGCTCACATCGTGGTGACCCAGGTGGATTGCAACGAGTTCTACTGCGAAGTGGTGAGTATTTATTTAAATCCTTTCTTTTAAACAATTTTCACAATTAAACTTTCCCATTTACCAAGGGCTCCGAGCTGCGCAGTGCCGAAGGCAGCTGCTGCGGTGAATGTGTCAGGACGCATTGCCAGCACAACCACACCCTGTATGCTGTGGGCGAGTCCTGGCACAATGATGCCGACTGCACTCTCCTCGAGTGTGGTCGCCTGGAGACTGGCCAGATCATCATCAACACCTACAAGAGATCCTGTCAACCGTTGACAGAAGACTGTCCAGCCTCGAGGCTAGAGAATAAGAATTGCTGTCCCTACTGTAGACCTCTGAAAAGCTCCAGGATTGATGAACTCCAGGAAGATGACGTGGAAACCACGGATGATATATGGACAGCCGATTGGTATAGGCAGCATCCCTGCAACCGGGATTGCCAGGTGGGAGCTGAGCCCATGACTTGCCACTACACCTTTGTGGTGGAATGGTATCAGACCTTCTCGAAGGCCTGTTACGATTGTCCCCGTAACCTCACCGACTGCTCCCGGCCCCACTGCGTCATGGGCGATGGATTGGAGCGGAGTATCACAGTGGTTAATCGCATGATGCCGGGACCCTCTATCGAGGTCTGTGAGGGCGATCAGATCGTGGTGGATGTGAAGAACCATCTGCTGGGGGAGAGCACCTCAATCCATTGGCATGGACTGCACCAGAAAAAGACGCCCTACATGGACGGAGTACCCCATATTACTCAGTGTCCGATTACGCCGCATGCCAGCTTCCGGTACTCCTTTCCCGCCGATCTCTCCGGCACTCACTTCTGGCATTCGCATACCGGAATGCAGCGTGGCGACGGTGTCTTCGGTGCTTTGATTATCCGGAAACCCAAAACAGCCGAGCCCCACGGCAGCCTCTACGACTTCGATCTGAGCGAACATGTGATGACTGTCCAGGACTGGATACACGATACGGGTGCCAGCATATTCTCCTTCCACCATCACTCGCGGGGCGACAACAAGCCCCACAATTTGCTTATCAACGGAAGGGGACGCTACTACAACCGCATTTGGGCGGAGGCCAAGCAGATTCAAAGCCGAACTGAGGAGAGGACGACAAAGCCCCTAGATCCCCTGCCCAAGTCCCAGGTGGACTTTGTTCAGACGCTGCCGCGTCAGGCGCGTCTGGCCAAAAGCAACAGCACCAAACTCTTTCCCGTACACTCGCGCCAGAAGAGGGGCAACCTGAATGAAATTCCCTTGGAACTGGTCCCTCATCAGGTTTATAATGTGCGAAGGGGATTCCGTTACCGCTTCAGGATCATAAATGCAGAGTATCTCAACTGCCCGATTGTGGTCTCCGTGGATGGTCACAATCTAACTGCCATCAACTCGGATGGCTTCGACATCGAGGCCATGGAGGTGGGCTCGATTGTAACCTATTCCGGGGAGCGCTTCGATTTTGTGCTGAATGCCAACATGGAAGTGGGCAACTATTGGATCCGCCTCAAGGGCCTGATGGACTGCAGTGAGGTCTTCACCTCCGCCTTCCAAGTGGCCATTCTGCGCTATGAGGGTGCCCCCGATGAAGAACCCACAGCGGAATTGAGTTACGCCCACAAGGCCGAGGGCATTGAGCTAAACGTGATGAACCGGGGTCCTGGTTATCCTGACACCAAGACCGTGGCCGAAATGAGGGCTCTGCCTATTTACGATCACGTGTCAGGCATCGATCACGATACCCTCAAGCCGGAGGCGGACTACAAGTTCTTCATCTACTATGACTTTTACACAAAGAATAATCCCGACTTCCACGACAAGGATCTCTATGCTATGGACATGGATATGACGCAACAGAATCGACTTTACACGCCCCAACTAAATCACATAACCCTGAAGTTTCCCCCAATGGCATTGCTTCCCTCAAGGAGCCAGTTGAAGGACTCGGACTTTTGCAACGAAACCAGCCTGGCGGATCAGGGCATTGACTGTCGGACGGATTTCTGCAAGTGTCACCATGTTCTACAGGTGCCCCTCGGTGCAGTCGTCGAGCTGATCATTGTGGACGAGGGCTTCCAGTACTATGCCAATCATCCCTTCCACCTGCACGGCAATGCCTTCAGGGTCATGGGATTGGAGCGACTGGGAGAGAATGTAACCATTGAAATGGTGAGTTGGGGAAACAGGAAGGAGTCTCTTTCGGTTCAGAGAAGTTTTATTAACAGTCAAAGTGTTCCTTTATAATTAACCCTAAAACCATTAACCTCTTTAACATTTGTTTATTTATATATATTTCATATTTACAGATCAAACAACTGGATCAGTTCAATTTACTCAAGCGGAACCTCGTGAATCCTCCTGTGAAGGACACGGTGACCATACCTGATGGCGGTTATACCATAATCCGATTTGAGGCCTCGAATCCGGGCTATTGGCTCTTCCACTGTCACATCGAGTTCCATGCTGAGATAGGCATGGCTTTGGTGTTCAAAGTGGGCAGCGATGATCAAATGGTTCCAGTGCCTGATAACTTCCCCACCTGCGGCGACTACAATCCGGATTTGAAGACTGACGGAGAAGTCACGGAGGATAACGACAAGCCCACAACGGGAACTCCACCAAATACAGGAGGCGGAGGATCAGGATTGGGATCTAGTATATTGACTTCGATCGTTAGTCTTCTGCTGTTGAAGTTTTATTGAAGAGAAGGAGTCCCTTTGAGAAAGAGAGCACAACCCCAAACTTGCCAAAATGAAATTTAGAGATTATTTATTGATGACAAGTGGAAAAAGTGGAGATAGTATTTGATTTTGGTTGAGATCGACAAGTAATTAAAGTTCTCCTGCATTTGTATATATTCATTAGTATTGTTTGTAGCCTAAACATCTGTGATTGTCTAAGAAAGCGTTTTTAAACAAGCTCTTTGAAACCATAATAAATGTACGTTAATCTTTTTATAAGAATACATACATTAAATGTTTTTAATTGGGATTGAAAAGGCATTGGAAATTTTATAATGATGTTTATAATATAACAAAATGAATATTATGTGTGCAATTGTGATAAACCCGGAGACAATAAAGGTATTGTTATCAAATAAATAGGAATAAAAAAGCACAAATAGAAATATAATCCTATTAACTCCTTACGTAAGCCTAAAACATGGAAATTATAAAATTCGTATTTAACTTATCATGATAATATTAATATGGTATACAAGTTCTTGCTCTATATCTCTAAAAACTAAGCCGAATCTGATGCAACTTATTCTATGCATTGCAGCACTTACCTGCAATTAAATTGTGCAATTTTTAATGAGGAACACCTCGCCAAGAAGATGATACAATGTGTCAGGTGGCGAGAGATCGGCTAGGCCAACGCCAACGCCCTCGACTGCCTCGATAGCGATCTTATCTGGTACCCACTGGCAACAGCTGGTGACGAACTCGGGGACTTGTTGTCGTCTTTGCCAAGCTCCGAGGTATCAACGCCTCTGCAGGGACCTGATCTCTGACCCCCTGACCCCGGCGAAGATAGCCGAAATCGGCGACAATGTTATTGCATTCCAGATAGATGCGCTGGACATCTGGACCGGGGCATCCGGGTTATTATATAAGCGCAGCAACCTACTCGGAATCAGTCAGACGGAGTCAGTCAGCCATTCCCTTGCAGTCCAAGTTCCCAGTCAAGTCAAAGACAATTAAATTCCAATCAAAATGTTCGACTGGACCGGTAAGAATGTCGTGTACGTGGGCAGCTTCAGCGGCATCGGCTGGCAGATGATGATGCAGCTGATGCAGCAGGACATCAAGATGATGGGCATCATGCATCGAATGGAGAACGTCGAGATGATGAAGAAGCTCCAGGCCATCAATCCCTCCGTCAAGGTGATGTTCATGCAGATGAATCTCATGGACAAGATGTCCATTGATCAGACCATGAAGAAAATGGGCCAGATGATGGGTCACTTCGATGTGATGATCAATGCTGAGAATGTCCTGCTCGATAAGGATGTGGAGATGACGATGGGCATGAATTTGGTAAGGAAACAATCAAGGACAATCATTAGAAAGTTGGCCTTAGTGTCTACTGCGAATTCTCCCTTTATTGATTTCTTTTCTTTTATATTTTTCCTCATCAGACTGGCATGATCCACGCCACAATGATGGCAATGCCCTATATGGACAAGACCCAGATGGGCATGGGCGGCATGGTGGTCAACATGGCCTCCGTCTATGGCCTGGAACCTTCACCCGCCTTCGCCGTTTACGCCGGCGCCATGCACGGCGTCCTTGGCTTCACCCGCTCCATGGGGGATAAGATGATCTACCAGAAGACCGGCGTCATGTTTATGGCCATGTGCCCGGGCCTTACCAACGGTGAAATGATGATGAATCTGCGCGACAACGTCACCTGGCACCATTCCGAGTCCATGGTGGAGGCCATGGAGAGCGCCAAGCGCCAGATGCCCGAGGAGGCGGCCATGCAGATGATCAAGGCCATGGAGATGATGAAGAATGGCAGTATGTGGATCGTCAACATGGGACAGCTGAAGGAGGTGATGCCCACGATGCACTGGCAGATGTAAAAGGAGGTGGTAACTACTATAATAAAGAGTGCAGATTGAGAGATAAATTTTGCATATGCGGTTTTCTTTTGTCGAGGAAAAATCGGTAGTAATAATGGTAATACAAAAATTAAATTAAAAACATCTTAGGAGTCTGTGGAACTAAGGAAATTATCACACAGTAGGCTCCTTAGTAATACATCCAGCCTTTGGGATTAGTCAACTCACAATCAGTCGAGAAATTGTACAGAGAACACCAATTTTTTTGGCTCCAAGAAATAAAGCAGTACAAAATTTCCTTAACATACCAAGTAAATTTGATAGTTGAAACGAACAAGTTTTTCCTAATTTGTAACAATGGCGCGCAGTAAGAAAAAATCAGGATCTACATCCAAAGATTCTTGTGTCTACTGCGGCGTTTATGTGCCGCCCACTAGTGCAATGCGGCGCAAGAAGCTTTCAAAACCCAAGTCTGTAAAATTGGCTAAGAGTCTCTCCAGCAAGGTCCAAGGTCCTAAACGCAAGGCATTATTAAAGAAGCCCACGCCCTATCCGTTTAAGCGCAGGCGGGTTCCCAAACTAAACCCAAAGAACCAACCAGCATGCGATCATGACAGTTGTGCCTTGACTTCTACAATGCAAGCCATGTCTAAGGCTAGTATGGTTGATCCTGTGCTCAATGGCATCATGTTTGGGATACATCTAGGGTATAAATATAATCAAGAGGATTGGAGTTCTCAGTAGTAAGTACCGGAAGAATGTTGTGATCAATATACATTGCTCTTATCCCAACATAGCCGTGAATGTACGATGCAAGCCCAACAGGATCAAGCCTCACCATCATCCGGTAACCCTTCCGAAACACCCAATAACATTGGATGTTCACCGCTTAGTAATAATATGAATGCAGAGCTGCTTGAATACGCTCTCAGAAATATAGGAAGAGGCTGTGGACATCCGGTGGCGTGTTGCTGCAATATCAAACATGTGACTAGTGTCCTCTCTCAAACTGAAGTTCCATCAAGTGATGGTAATTCGTCCGCAAACTTGATGCAAGCAAATGCTTCGCCTGTCATTGAAAGTATGCTCAACCCGGCAGATCCGATGCTAAATGAAGACTCGGCACAGATGCCAGAAGTATGTCCTAATGAGGAGCAAGACGAGGTTAATGAAACCAAAGATATGGAGACTGATGTCGTTTCAAAAGACAACTAATAAACATAAGAGTTACGTTCCAATAATATTTCGTTCTTTATTTAGAGATTTTTGCATCTTACTAATTACTATTAAATACAATTTAAGGATCCTTAAAAATCACAGCTTATTTTAATGTAGGCACTTTGTAAACAAATACAGAAATTTAACGTTAAAATCGAATTTAGATATGTCTTCAACTTGAGATTGTCCACAGCTTACGACCCTTCGATCCAGTCTATTTACATTCATTCTTCTCTATCCTTCTCCTAAGCTCAGCATCGAAATCCGCCTCATGGTAACTGTAGTTGCGGCGAAAGAACTCATCCAAAATCTTCGCCTGACACTGGCCCACCTCCAGCACGGATCGCCAGTCGGCGACGTTTTGTGGTTCCACTTGATTCTCCACAGGTGCAAATACCGGCTTCATCGGGCAGTCATAATGAGAGGGGTGCGCCCGGTGCCGCAATGCCCCTTTGGACACATACCGGCACACGGCGCACTCAAACTTCTCGAAGAGGGATCCACCGGGCGAGGTGTCGCCTATGTGGTACTCGCGTGTAATTAGATTAAGGAGCAGACGTTGATTGGAGATGGGATTCTGCCAATTCAGTTTGTGTGCTCGGTACGAATCGTACTCAGTTTTGTTGTCCGCCAACTGCGTTAGATACTCGGCCAAGGCACGCGGATTTGGAAAATCATTTATGAAAATTGCAGATTTCTCATTCGGTTGCCAGTACTGAAAGGATATTTTGCATTTAAATTACGATGTCTCGTTATATAGTTTAAAAAAACCACTCACTTTAATTGTGGGCGAGCCAAAGTAAATGGGCACGACGCCTATGACCAAGGGGCGCCAGAACTTTTCAGTTATATAGTCGGAACAGACCGCATTCTCAATGGCAATCATATACTTGTAAATGGATAGGAACTTCAGTAGCTCTGGCGAATACAGATTGTTCAAGTAATCCTTATTTAGACTATATAAAGAAGGTAAACTTGGATTGTAAGATGTGTTGGTATACACGGATTGTTACTTTACCTCTCCGGCAGATCCTTGTTCTTCAGGCAGCCGCCATACGAATCAACCTGCATATATTTCATCAGCTCCTTCACATAGTCCTCTCGTCCCGACATTGTGTCGCAGTCGCTCTGCAGGAACACTATCGATGGCGACGGGTATAAATGCACAAACTTGGACTTGCCGGCATACGGAATGTAGTAGTCCAGCGAGGTGAGCGCCTGACCGCTAGGAAGATACTGTGTGGTCAGCGGCAGTTGGCTGTAGCGACTGAACGTCGACGTGAAGTGGAAATGGCGCAAGAACTCAAAGTGGGACACAAAGGGCACATTCCTGGGTGACTCCTCGTGCAGCAAGGCCCACACATGGCGCTGGGCTCGTGGCAGCGGAAAGTCGCCGGTCTTCATGTCCGATCCGTAGAACATAACGCCCTATTGGGAGAGACGAGAACAATGCCATAGAGGCTTAGCTTATATGTGATAAGACGCCGCCGGATGCGGATAAGGGAAACAATCTACACAGTACGAACCCGGGCCATCGGCAGGCGGCTCCGCTTGTTGCTGATGCGGCAGGTCTGTACGCCGCACTGACGCACCTCGTCGTAGGTAAAGGACATGGAACGGGACCACCAGAGAAGCTCGATGGGATCGCGGGACCGGACGTTTTCGTAGCTTGAGATCCATTGATAGCAGACGACGAGGAATGCCAGCCAAATGCAGGAAATCACACCCACTGCCACACAGCAGCGGGATCGTAGCCGCATGGCTATGATCAAGGTAAAGATTAATTTTATATTTTTATAGTTAATAGTGTAATTAAATAATATAGAAAGTTGGCGTGTTTCCGTTTAAAAAGCCGGTACGCCGCAATATTGGTACGGAGAATTTTTCAACTAAAAGCCAACAGCTGACTTTTGCATGTAGTGCTGGTAATCGTTTAAGTGAGTAAAGCACCCTGCACACGACCCAAGTGAGTTGATTAATTTGATTGCATGTTAAAACTATAATAAAAATATGAATTTATCCAATTTAACTTTATATTTTATATTATTTACATATGATATAAATATTATATTTATATTTCCTATTTGTATTATTTAAACATGGTTAGAATATGTAAATAAAAGAATATGTATAATAGAAAATATATAAAAGTTTTATAAGAAATTTAAATAACAATAATATATAATTCTTATTTCCAAAAACCACAAGAAATGTATATATTTTTACGCTTTAAAGCAAATTTTGTATATAAGTGCAGCATTTCCAAATCCCCCTTCATTTTCTGCATCATGCAAGCCCGCCATCATTCATGCTTGCATTTTCGCACCCCTCATCAGCTGTCAGGCAACATCGCGGCGCTTACCAACACTGCAGTACGTCATCATAATATTGTTCCACTTGCAAATATTGACCAAAGCAACAGAAATTAATTAATTAATTAATTAATTTCGTCTGTTAATAGTTACCATTAACACAAACAGACTAAATGCATCTGGCCCGACACCTGTAAGTGCCCTAAAAGGCAACCAAAATGCCACATCAACCGGCATCGGGCGAAGGTAGAAAGCAAACATCGACATAACACGTCAACGATTGGGTGGAGGCGGCGGAGAGCAAAACAGGAGACCATACGGCGCGGGATTACGGGCGCAGAGCATGTGTGATGGCCACTACAAGAGCCGCCGGAGATGCAGCCTCTGCCACTGAGCTGGCCTCCACTTTCAGGAAGCTCTCCACGGCCAGCGGCAGTGGGGTCGCCGCACCTGGAGCGCCCAGCTGGCAGAGTTGCTACTACTGCACCCGGGAGCACTTTAAGACCATCAGCGACTTTGTCAAGTGAGTAAGCGCCCATAAATGTCTGATAATCGACTTTTATGTACTCAAACGAACGTAGTGAACAGGTAAAATCAGCCAGGTAGCAGGTAAAAACAGCTGTATTTTGTTATTTAGGCAGCTTGTTTGAACCACAGAACTACAGTCGAAGAAATGCAATCGAATTTAGAGTAAATACACTGGCTACAAGTTCAAAACAACCTGGTTTATTAGAAGAAAGTATTAAATTATAAAATACATATGTATATATATATTCCAGTCACCTACGGAATCGTCATTGCACCCGAGAAGGCGGCTCCTTTGTCTGCCGCTATGGCTTCAATGGCGTTTGCGCCTCTCTGCCACTGGACGGTGTCTCGGACCGCGACTACGACGCCCATGTGGCCAAGTATCATGTAAATCAGCAGACGCGCGAAATGCCACCGGAATGGGGTGTCTACTCGGCGGCCCAGAACCTCCCGGCCGTGCTGAACGATCCGTCGCGCGGCAAACAGAGCAATCTTTTCACCAAGAAGTGGGGCGAACACTTTGTGGATCGCAGTCATGTGCCCGCCTCTCCCCGGCTGCCGGATATCACGCATGCAGACTTTTCCGTATATCTGGGGAGCATAGGGAAGCGTTATCGCTGGCATGAGCGGCGACAGCAGCAGCTGGAGCGTGATAAGCCGATGGAGAACGGAGGACAGGGATTAGTCGGACAGAGCAGCGGCGGACAGACAACACCCACGCATTTGGGCTCGGTGCCGGAGATCTTCCTGAAGTCGCAGCTGCAGCTGCATCACCCCGCAACCTTCAAGCAGGTTTTTCCCAATTACATGCAGACAGCCGCTTCCACGCCGGAAACGCACCAGCAGACGGGCCGCCAGTTGCAGGAACAACTGAGTCACTACCTGGACATGGTGGAGGTTAAGATTGCCCAGCAGGTTTCGCAGAAATCCGGCGCCTTCTTTCACGCCATGACCACGCAGCATGCCATTTTGGCCGAAATGGAGCAGGCGGCGGAGCAGGTGCGTCAGCTGCGGGCAGCATTGGCCCAGCTGCACAGCCACTCGGTGGTGGACAGCTTTAAGGTGCTGCGCTACGCCCAGCGAAGGCAGCACTACAACCTAACGCTGGACAAACTCCGACTGATGGCCACCGTGCACAAGACGCAGCCGATGCTGCAGCTCCTCCTGGGCACCCAGGACTATGTGGCAGCTCTGGACCTGATTGGAACCACCCAGGAGATCCTATCCGCCGAGCTGCTCGGCATTCATTGCTTCAAGCACTTGCCCATGCAGCTCAGCGAGATGGAGAAGCTGATCGACAAGATGCTCACCACGGAATTCGAACGCTACGCTGCCTCGGACCTCAATCGACCGCTGACGGACGGGCTCCGGGAAACGGATAGCGTATGCGCCGAGGAGGACAAGCTGGTGGCCATTGTGATGGGTCTGCTGCGTAAGCAGAACTTCTCCTTTGTCCAGTCCTATCAGCAGGAAGCCATTGCCACCATTAGAGCCATCATTAAGCAGCTGCTCATCGAGGTGTTGGCGCGCAGTGACAGCGATCAGGAGATCAGTCTAACGGGTCACGGGGAGCAAGCCTTGGAGCTCACCTTACCCGAATGGATTGCCCTTCTGCAGCGCTCCAGTCAGGCTCTCGTTTCCATTCTCGAACGCATCAAGGCCGTGGTCGGCATCATGCAGCAAACAGCTGATGCCGCTGTCGGAGCTCAGGATGCTGTGAATCTGATAGATTCGGAGGCCTTTCTTAGTGCCGGTCACCACGAGCAATTGCACGGCCAGTTGCAGCAACTCCTGCAGGCTGTCTGCCATTACTGCCATGAGCGTTGCGCCAACATTGTGTCCCCCCAGAGCCTGGAGAAGAGTTCGGCGAGTGAACAGGAGCTCACCCAGCTCTCGGAGATTGTGGAGCAGTTTGGCGAGACCACGAGAAGCATTTGTGGTGTGGCCAGTGTGCCGCTCCAGCTGGCCTTAAAAGTCCAGGCGTCGCGATACTCTCAAAGATTCCATTCGGAACGAAAGCAGAAGTTGTCCCTACTCCTCGATCAGGAGCGTTGGCGCCAGGTGGACATTCCCCATGAGTTTCAGCGGATCATTGAGCGAATGGCTGCCGGGGATTACGCCAAACCGGAGTTGGGCAACCTGATCAGCAATGGCGGCGGCAACCCCGTGCTTCTGGTGGAGGGAAAGCAGCCATTCACCTTAGTCAGCGCTTCGCTAATGCTCATCCGGATGCTGTACGAGTACGGAGGCAGCGCCCAGAGGCTGCCACTGCTGGCCAGCTATCATGCCCGAAACGTCGTTGACCTTTTGAGATGTTTCAACTCACGCAGCTGCCAACTAATTATCGGAGCTGGGGCCATGCGAGTGGCTGGCCTGAAGACCATTACTAGCACCAATCTGGCGCTAGTTTCCCGGGCCCTGCAACTCGTCCTGTGGCTGCTGCCCAAGCTCAAGGAGCACTTCCAGGCGATGAGTGGATATGAGGCCATCGAAAGGGACTACCAGGGTCACATCAAGGAAATTGAGAACAAGATCCACGGCATAGTCTCGGAGCGGTTAGCGGCCCAACTGGAAGCCTGGGAGGCACGTCCGCCGATACCATCGCAAACCTTCCGCCACATCTCCCGGCATCTAGTAAAACTCCACGAGGCCATCGCCGGAGTGCTGCCCGAAGCACAGATCCACGAGATCTACGGCGTGGTGCACCGCAACTTTAAGGACAAGCTGCGGGAGCAGTTGCTGAAGCTGAATGTCAACAACAATGGGGGGCCGCAGCATGGCGTGGTCACCTCGGAGCTGACCTTCTACATGGAGACGCTGCGCACACTGAAAGCCCTTCCCGCCGAGCAACTGGACAACGGGATTCTGGAGGAGATATGGCTTTATTGAGCATGGCATTCCGGGTTTTGCCAAAGTGGTTTGGCGCACAGTTATATTTGGTATTTTTATTTTCCGCCCAATAGAGCAAAGGAAAAGGAGTATTTTTATTTTTTGTTTTGTTTTCTTTTTATGTTCCTAGTTTGCATCCATCTTAACTGTGTACGTCTCCATAGAACAGTTAATAATTGCTTAGGTCGATATGGGGTACGCGTTGTAAAAATTAGGGTTTTCTCAGACCTGGACCTTAAGTATGTTTAAATTTAGTCGATGAGTCAAATGAGTCCATTAAATCTTTTAAGAAAATCTTTTTCTTTTAAGGAATAATCACGTTCTTACGAAATCTTTAAACCAATTTATTTATTCTCATGAATAAAGCTACCCATGTGATCCACAGTAAAGGATAAAATGTTGGATGATGATCACTAAAGAAAATGTTTACATTTACTGAAGTTGTAGCGTGAGGCTGAATTCCATAAAACCTTCCATCTAGAGCATCAATAAATTAAGCATTGAGGGAGTCAATTTCTATACCATTCCATTAGCAGAAATTCTAAAAACTTTGAATGGATGTTGCCAAACATGTTTGTTTTGTTGGCTTTTTAATAATTAGGCAGGGTAGAGAGTACTCCCGTTTCTCCGATTCCTCAGCAATACCATCAACTCCAACCATAGGTAACCTAACCTAACTAAACTGAGCAATTAGATCAAATCAGCAAACAAAATCAGCTAACTCCAGGCAAGGAGTAAGGATACGTTTGCAATAATTGTACGTGAAGGTTTAGAAAGACTCTCATCCATTACATCCAGAGTAATAGGACTCATTAGCTCCATTATAGATCCAATTATTTCAGAAGAGGTCATCGTGGCTAGTTTCTCCTCTCTTGATGAGAGTTAGATGTATTGTAACCTCATTCATTTTCATATTTAAACTGCGTACCTCATGTAAAGCCTGTTGCATATTATTATCTATGTTTATGGAACGTACTTCAGAACTTATTACTCCTTGGTTGCGCACTTTTTATAAACACATAAGCGTAAAGTCACTGAAAGGCTTATGATTAAAGCATAGTATAAAATCAAAAATGGTTAATTGTTTTTTAATCAATGGTTGGATATATTAGTTTCCTGTTTTTTTTATTACTATTATTATTTTATTACAGTATTATTTTAAGGCTTAATGATCAGAATATTCCTTCCTTGGCCAGTTTTAGCACGATTGTTGGTGGTAGACAATATTTTTAGTTAAAGGACTAAATGAAATAGAAATATTCAACATTTTAAGATGTTAAAGTACTTTTCGAAATGTATTTAAGACAGCTTTGTATATATTAAATTGTATTTTTCCTAATAAAATATTCGTGTATACATAATTACAACAAATTATAAAGCAAAAATAAAAATTTAAGACTTTCACATAATCTAATATATAATATATATAAGTCCCTTGCCTGTTTAATCGTAATAATAAAGGAAATAAATTAAATTTGTAAATTCTTATTAAATTATTAGCCGAATTCTAATTTTATTGCCATTCGCCCCGAACAGTGTTGCCAGACCGTTGTCATTGGCAACCGTTAAAACGGCAAACAAATAGATTTAGATTCAGTTCCGGCTTTTCTTTTCACTTTTCTCATGCAATGCGCTTGCCGCAGATATTTTACAGCCTGCACAAGCGTCTTCAGAAAATGTTTGAAAAGAATAACGAGATCGGCGAAAATGGCACGCCCAGCATTCAGGACATAGCTGGTCGACTGGCGGAGGAACAGCAGCGACTGCGACAATTGGAGGCCACCACAATGCCCAAAGAGCGAACGCTGTTAATCTTGGGAAGCAAATGTGTGGTAATGAGTGATATATAATTATATATTATATTTATATTTATATAATATATTTTCCTTTCAGGGCAAAACCACGGCGATCAACAAATTCTTTGACCGCGAGGAGCACACAACGCGTCCCACTCTGGCCCTGGAGTATAGCTTTGGTCGGAGAATCGGAAGTGGAAAGTCACCTCAAGTCATGAATGTGTGGGAGCTGGGCTCCCTCGACAATGCCGAACAACTACTGGAGGTGCCCATGAGGACACATGGATTGCAGCAGTTGGCTGTCTTTATAATACTCGATCTCTCGCAACCGCAGCGTTTCTGGATGGATTTAGAGTGTGCCTACAAGGGATTGAGGGATACAGCTCAGAAAATGATGGAGAACTTGTCCCCGGACCTAAGGGAAATGCTTGAACAGCGAACATTGGAGCGAGTGGGTCTGCAGAACCAGGAGGATCTGGGGAATCGGGAACCTCTACCCTTTCCCGTTGTGATTGTGGGAGGAAAGTATGATATCTTCGCTGGCTTGGATCCCGCTGTAAAAACGCACACCTGTCGGTGCCTACGATCCGTGGCCCATCTGATCGGTGGTGCCTTGCTATTCTACTCCCAGCGAATACCCAAGCTGGCCAAGGTGCTAAGAGACACCATTAGTCATATGGGATTCGGAAGTCCCGCCCATCCCTTTCGCGTCCATGTCACGGACTCCAATGAACCACTTTGTATTTGGTTTGGAACGGACAGTTGGTCGCTAATTGGCGACACGGGAGCCCAGAGTGTAGAGCGGATCGGGGCCACATTCGGAGCGGATGTGCCCCAGTTGCAGTTGGAAAAGCAGAAGCTGCAGGAAACCCCAGATCCAGCCAAAGACCCGGGATTCAAGGAGTCCCTCATCGATGAGATGCGAGCGCAAAAGAACGAAGAACTCGCTTGCATTATGAGGGATGTCCTCCTTCGGGGAAAGTTTGAGAGCGTCTCGAACTGAGCTCACTCAGGAAATCGCACTTGGGCACATCCAAAGTATTACAAACTATTTAAATTAAAGCTAGGCATTCGGTGTCCCTGTAATTATGTATTCGTTCTTTTCAAGTGTAAATCATATAAATAAAAGTTGATCAAAGTAATCTCTGCCACTTTTGCTTTGACTTTCCTGCTAAATCTGTAAAATGTCCCAGCCTGCCTCAGCGAAGGCCCGTGTTATTAAGATCCTGGGTCGCATCGGAGTCCGTGGCATCCTAACCGAAGTCCAGGTGCAGCCGCTCGACCTTCCCAAGATGCATTTCCGCCGGAGTGTCAAGGGACGCGTTCGCATTGGGGATATAATCGATTTCGTGGACACCGAATTGGTCGGGCAGCCGTCGACCAGAAGCCACAGCAATTTCGGTGAAATTGAATCGACTATGAAGTACCATATCCACAACCCCAAAGAAGGCCAAACTGAAAAGTAACGAAGATTAATTTTAACCGTTATAAATATGACAAATTAAATCGAACCTTAAGGTTAAAGGCATTGTTTATTAAGGGAAATTATTGCATCAAAAACTTGCGTGAATAATCTGAAAAGAAACCGCCGTTAAAACCAATCCCCAACAGTGCAAGTTAAGGCGTAATCCAAAGACATGTTAGATATCATCCTTTAAAAGCGACCCAAAAGCTGCTCCATTTAATTATAATACACTTGAACCCTTGAATTGCGATTAAATACAAATATCTGATTTAAATTTGCCGCCTAATTGCATCCGTCTGGCAGCACTCCTCATTGGCTCTTTACCGTTAAATGGCGCTTCTCAGCTGAGCGCAAAATGCACCCTTGCTTCATCTTACTCACGCTCTCTCTTTTTCGGGAAGCTCGGGCTCCAAGTGGCGCCAGCAGCGACGCTACGTCGAGGTCGACTGTTTATGCTATGAAGTTCATGAAGTGAATATTTCACTGTGATTCCATATTCAATTTCAGTAAATCTATATTTGTTTTCTATTCGTTTGGCGTTGCCGCGTTATTTTTAATAAAATTATGTTAGCTACGCTTTACCATTTCGTATTATGAATTCATAGCAAACCGTCGTGTATTTGCTTAGGAACTCTTTCTTATTTTCAAGACCAGAGTACACGAACTGAGCTTCGCATAAACACAGTCATAGTAAGCACCGCCTTCGTTTCGGTTGGGATTCGCTTTGAGTTTCAGTTCAGTTGCCGTTAACTGTTCTCGCGTGGCGGAGCTCTTTTCCGCGCTGCTCTCTCTGGCACTCGTTCGCAGGCGGTCGTGTGTGTGTCCGTGCGTGCGTGTGTGTGTTGGCGATTTGTTTGGTGCAAATCTTTGGCACACAAAATAATAACTCCGGTTCGGGTTTTAAGAAAAATTACTAATACCAGGCACTCCAGAAACATGTGTAGCAGTTTGGCCCTGGAATCATTGTTTTAATTGAAAGCCGCTTGATGCCAAAACTCTCCGAGAAACTTCGCTCCATAAAGTTGCTAGCTGTTGTTGTTGGCGTTGTGTAATCAGTCCGAAACGGAGTTTCTTGCTTTGTTTGTTTTTCTCGGCTTTATTTTGGGCAACAACAACAACAACAAAGCCAAGAGCAAAGTACAGAAAACATGTTTAAATTGCTTTGAGCTGGAGAGTTTCTACACAAAAAAGATCCCAAAACGTCAAAATTTCAACTCCACACACACAAAAGGCGAGAGCTCCACTAAATTAGCGCAGGTGAGTTGGAATAAATATTTCACAGGCCTCACACACACACACACACAGCGAACCTACTCTGCTCCAATTTTCGTACTTCCCTTTTGGTGCCACAATTTTTTTTGGTGGGTCACAACAATAACAAGAACCAGAGCAGCCCAAAACACCAAATTATTGATTTTCTTTTCAGAGGAGCCCCGTTCTGGCGCTCTTTTTATTTTCCTGCGATTTTATTCCTTCACGTAAGCATGTGTGAGTGTGCGTGTTGGCTGCGATTGTGTGCGAGTGTGTGGGAGGGAGGGGTGTATTTAATCAAGAACAGAAACCGTTTTTCTGCAGCTCCGTCAGCTTACCGTTAGCTGAGCCGAGCAGCCGCATTTGCATTTTGTCACATTGCCAAGGCAACGCCATATGGTCGCGCGATCTGATGCTCTTTGCGGATTATTCGGAACTATGCCATTATCCCAGGGCGCTGACCGTTTCCTTTTCCGGATCGAGATAAAGCTGATAAAAGACAACTGGCAATTAGCAGCATCGAGTCGGTCAGGGCAGCTTTGTGCCGGTTAAGCGTCGGTTACTCAGTAACCGCGATAAGTTGCCTGTTTCTAAGCCCTCACTAAATATTTAAGACCAGGCGGTTATTTGAAAAATAAGTTAAGGATTGCTTTGATTAAATCAGGTGTGAGAGTTTTCTCCCTGTTAAGTTTTAACTGTTCGATGAAAGAATGTGCAAAATTTAACACACTTTAAGAAAACTTATTTGCCCGATAAATATAAATTAAAACTTCTTTTTAAATTTGGTCTAACCCTTAAACCGATCAGATTGTCAGTTTAAATTTAAATTTGACAAAAGACTTTAAAAATATTCGATTTTTGCATTAATTTTTCATGAAATTACTTTCACAAACATATTTCGTATTCTATTTCTTATAATTCCATTCCTTGTCAGTTAGTTTTCATGAATATCAAGCCATCAATTAAGTGAAAAACTTCCATAAATATAATTATAAGAGTATTTAGATGCTGTCATTCCCATAGCCCTGCTTTCCATTTCTTTTTTGTTGATTCCTATTTTTTTCTTTCTTATTTTCCGAATGTTTATGTACATTGGACTTGCGACGCTTGCATTATTGGGATTTCTTCTTCGTTGACAGTCTGTTTGTTGTTTTATTTGGTGTTTTCATTACTGGCACGCGTTCGTTTCGGTTTCTTCGCTTTTTTTTCTGTATCCTTTGACCCTCAACGCTGTCTTGCTGTTTTGATCTTCAAAAACACAAAAAAAGTGTCCAAAAAAAGTATAAGATATTCTGTGTAAGAGCGACGTCGTCACTTCTCGATATGACATCAAAAGACCGAGTTAATTTGCCTTATTTGGATATGCCCACGTTCAGAATTTGAATCAGATGAATAGCAACATTAATTGCCGAAAGCTTTTTTTTTTGGCTCCAAAAAAAATCAAAGCAAAAAATCGGTGAAAATGTAATTTATTTTTATATTTTTGTATCCTACGCCGTGACCCGAGGGCGTGAAACCAAAACGTATCTAAGCTTCGTTAGTCGGTCGGTGGTTTTTGAGTCTGATGATTAATCATAATAATATATATTAAGACCCCTAAGTCCATGCTGTCGGCATTGGCGGTTGGTAACAGTATTATGTGCATTTTGGCATTGGTTACTTTCGAAAAGCCATTCAGCAAATACAATGACCTTACTTCGTATACCGAAATACATATTCATTAATACAGATAAAGCATGGCCAATGACTTGCACTCGAAAATGTTAATTGAACCATGAAAGAGTGTGTAAATTAGAACTTTACACACACAAACGCACACGCTAAAAAAGGCGATAAAAAGAAATCTGCTAATTAAAGCTTGAAAGCTGGAATTTTTTAACAACAAAAATATAATAAATATCGAATGACAAATGGTGGCATAATACAAAAAAAAAGTGTGAAGCGAAGATCAGGCAACGATTTGATCAACTTTATGATCTTTAGTTGAATAACAAAAACAAATGGGGAAGCGATCGGTTCAGGGCACAATCAACATTTATTATTTAAATGTCAAATATAATTTAAGATGGCAATTTGTCGGGGGAGTGAATTATTACTCTTTTGTCTGCCTGGCAACTAAGATGCGATTGGGGTAGGGTGGGAGTCGGATAGAGAAAGATACAATTTGCATACAAATTTTGCTTTTAATTGGGGCATTGCGAGGATTAGAGAATGTCTCAGAGGATTATCAAGATTAATCGGTTTAGTTATTTGTATAGTGTGCCAAAGAATGGAAATTTATTTCGAAAGCTAAACTTACTTTTAAAATCAATTGTTTATATTATTTGAAGCCTTCGCCAATCACATTACCAATATTAAACCCTTTGTAGAGGTAGGCAATATTTAATTTTCTGTATGATAAATCAACACTGATAAGAGCTTAATTTATTCATTTTATCTACGCTTAATCCATTTATTTGCCAACGATTTTCTTATCAAATTTAATCAATTTAGTTTTGTTATCACACTGATAATTTGACATTTCCCAGATAATCAGTAAAACCAGAAACATTAATTAGGGAAAATACACTCATAATTATCAATAAATCGAACTATGATTATTTTTGTAATAAGAAAACCTTTCTAAGAGTCAGTCTCAATTGTCAATTGTTTTTAATAAAAAGACAAATAAACTCAAGTGAAACCACTCAAGAGGATTAAAGAAAAGCTTGGAAAAGTGTTATTTTTTTGTTGTTGGTTTTGGTGTTTGATTTATTATCGCCAACGAATACATCATATGGTGTGGTGGGTGTGCGGCTCCAAAGCTGCGACTGTTTGTCTAGAAATTTATCAAGATTTCGACGACGTGGCTGGCATTGGAAGGAATTGGATGCACAGGCATACAAAAAGGCAGACAAGCAGGAACAAGCTTCTTTGTCATTGGGCATGCTCGTAAATCTAATGGCATCTGCGAGATACAAAGATACATTCGCAGTGTGTGCGCATTATGTGCATAAATATTACAGATGCGTGTTCGTATCGCCACCGCCACCACCACCATCAGAATGGCAAATGTCATCTGTCATTTGAAATGCAAAGGCTTGATGTCAAATGTCAGCCAAGGATAATGTAACATAATCCAATTCGCTGATCGAAATGCTTTTGTTGGCTTGTTAACCCATGGGAGGTGTAAAATAACAATGAACTACGATTTCGATAAGAAGTTTTGTGTGTTAAACAAGTTAAATTATTTTGTAAATATTTTATATATTTCCCAGACCCCTTAGCCACTCCAAAAACGTTTCCCAACTGGCAATTGCATCCCCTTTTTGTAGCGGAAACTTAATGTTACCTTTACATTAATTAACTGCTCCCCAAGCATGACCAGACTGACCCTCGGGGATGCCCCTAAACCCAACTAGGTTTAAATAAAATCACTGCCCCGGTGCAGCAAAGAGGTAACCCAGTTGCCTGGAGCACAATGAACTGCCATACCCGGGGAGACCCGGCGAGGAAATGGGAAGCGACGGCAGTCGCAGCTCACTGAAGCATCAAACGACCAAAAGGTGACTTAAAGCTGCTACCCGGAGCCTTGAATCAACAACTTCCGATTCCACTCCGCCCAGCAGCAATTGCATTCTGTGTGCGTGCCGAGTAAAAGAACGCGAACGAGTACGGGTAAGAGTACGAGTACGAGTATCTGGCAGATACTACATACATTCATTGTGCTGCCGGAGCGCCATGGTCATAAATGAGCAACCAAGCACGACAGCGACTCGGCATCCCACTTAGAGAGACTGGATGTGGATGTGCTCCACCCGTAAATCGCGTCCAATATTTATATATATACTATATACATATATATATATATGTGTATGTATGTATTTATGTGTCCGTGTCACCGTGGCTGCGTCGGTTGACAAACGCGAAGTGTGCATAACTCTTAGTAGAGCATGAAAAATTAACTTTAATTCGATTGTAGGCAGTTCCCAGATGGCGGCTCTCCTTCGCCTGGGTGCAGTTTCGTTGGTCGGGCAATTAATGTGCGATAATTAAATTGTGATATCAGCTAAACAATTTACCAATTAATGCTGCAAAGAGTGTCTGACGATGATGGGCATGACAGACTGGAGAAACCCAGTTGCAGAGTAAATTGAGTGAAATGCATTATGAACAATAAATGGTTTTTATTGAGGGCTCTCTCTTTCTTATGATTGAAATATTTGTCAAGGGCGAGTATTTTAATAAACACTGGTAAATTTAATACATTTAATTAGTATCCTTAACGTCAAGATTGCCAGGTTAACTTTTAGGTTTCTTTTGACCTTCTGAAACCTGACCTATGTCACGTCAAGTCCGTGTTGCCTGGATTCTCACGGTATCCTTCCGGTCCCAGAAACTTGAACTCCACTTCCTTTCCTACTTCTCTACTTTGCTTATAGTTCGGGCGCCTCCACTTCCCTAGTCCGTGATCCAGCTAATGAGCAATTTAGCAGGAGCACTCACATCCCCGGCCCACCGTCCTTGCACTCGCACTCCCAAAGAGTCAGCGAAGCGTTAAGGCAACTGTCTGGCGGGCAAGGATAATGCCACACAGACACTTGAGCTGGGGATGTGCTCAGGTCAAATGGCAGAACAGGATCTGTTCTCATGTTTGGCTGGAAAATTTGCATGCTTTGCTCAGACACACAACAGTATCGGCGACGATAACAAGCAGCAACCCTCGGCGCCCAATCAAGGGGGACTACACTTTTGGTGGTGACTGTTTATGCTTTATGAGCAATTAATATGTCAGTTAGCGGACCGGACAGATTGATGGGGTTGTTGCCTCGTCGGCTCGAAAAAAAAACCGAAAGCAGACCAGAGCAATTAGATTGGGAAGGAACTGTCACCGCCAGGCACGAACCACTGCCCTCGCAACTTGGAAAGTTTTCCTTCCTTTCCACATTTTCCACAGCGGCTCGTGCTCGGCACGTTTTTGCATGAGATCCGGCGCACCCTCGCCGATTTTCAGTGCCGGACTCCGGGGTTAACAAGGACACTCCCTGCAGTCAGAAAAATGGGGAAAATATTTAATTTCTGGATGAGAAAAATTACTTTTTAAGAAACTTAGCCAAATAAATTTGTTCAATTAAAGGTTCTGACGTTGTGCTTTTCACTTTTAATCCTTTGCTAATTTTGACAACAATTTGGTATTCATTTAATTTGATTTTTTAAGTTTAGGGTAACTTTTTCTCGCAGTGTTTCTTTTGTAGGCCGCCTCGAGCGTGCGGCACATTATCCTTAAGCGTCGCTGTGGCAGGCGCTTGTCTTTATGTCCCGGCTACAAGTGTAAATGCTGAGAACAGCTTTTTTTTCTCCTTCGGAGAAAGAGAAAAGGAGTTGGAAGCCGGAACAGGAACGACAAGGGGAATAAGAGCCTTGGTCATGACGCGTGTTCTGGCCACAGTTCCCGTGGGAATTTCCCAGGATCTCAGATCGTGGGCGTGCGAAATAATTTGTGTACCCTATATCTGTGGCCTGACGGCTTTGGCGCGTGTTAATGTCAGTCTGGGCTTAATCCTAGTTTATTTACTCATTGGGTGTTTGATTTTATTACATATTTACCCATGTGGCATTAGTTGGCATTAATCTGTATTATATTATATAAGGCAATCCTTTAGAAGGGCAGCAATCTTTCCTTTTCTCGTCGAAGGCTCAACCTCAATCCAAAATAAAACATAATTTGCATAACCACCAGGTTTTCTTTCTCTCTTATTTGACTTCTTACTTTACCACCAATAACCGAACTCACCTCAACTTTATCCAGCCAATCAATTTCAATCAAATTCTCCTTACCGACTCGTATCCTTGAGGTACATTTAACTTTTGTGCCTGGCCCGGACCAGGGACCGGGTTTCTCTACCCGCAAAAACCAATTCCAGAGATGAGAGGAAGCAAATTCATAAGCCGACACCCACACGTTCTGTGTATCCAATCAACCTACGGGCGATATGAGAAAAAAAATATAGAATTTCAGCTGGGAAGAAGAACTTTAATGGACATCCGGCTTTTATTATGCTTGGTCTTATTATTATTATTGTTTTTCCACCTTCAAGGTGTGTGCTGATGACGAAGAAGAAGAAGAAGCACCTCAAGTGCAATTGAAAAAGCCAAAACCACAATAAAAAAAAACGCTACACAAACGGCAACAAAAGCCACTACGAATGTACGATGTGCCGTGTTGATATTTGCGTTGGCAAAGGAAACGACTTTGGCGTGGTCGAAGTCAGATGAAAAACGTGGAGGAAAATCCAGAAGACAGTAGATATCGCTTCGGCCAGGGCACTCTGCCTCATTAAGCTGCCTGACGGTCTTGGGTTTATGGTCTCTAACTAGAAGGAAGATTAACAATTGCACAACTTTTACTATGTTGGCGAGTGTGTATGTGGGTGTCGATTTTGGCGTGGTCTAAAACAAGTTTAGCCACTTTAACGGCCATCATTAATCTTGTGGCATGCCCCACCAAAACATAGAACACCAATCAGCAGAGCCACGCCTCGAGGTGTCCGACTGGGATACTATTTTCTTTATTGATTCACCTTCCGGTGTCTTGAGAAACTCATTCTCCCACACACACTCAATCCATTATCGTTATTTAACTCTGGAATGTGCATTTAAAACGAAGCGATTATTAAACAGAAACAATTGTTAAGCAAATGTTTATTGCTTTAGTTATAGAATCCACATTTTAAAACAATTTATTTTAATATATCTTAAAGTAAGCATGGTTTTATACTTTTTGCTTAGGATTCCTAAGTCAAATTCTTTTATATTTAGTAGTGTTATTTTTTAGGAATCTGAGTTTCTTGCGATCTCTTAAAGTGTAAAGTCCCTTCGACTCAAACTCTCCTGTCTCGAAATACACACAATTTGACATTCGCTTGGCAGTTTTTCCCTGTCCCAACGAAAATGGACTGAAAGAAGGCAGAGTGGAAGCCAAGGGGAAAAAAAACTGAATTGCATTAATGCAATTTTAGCCGCTGAGGAGGAGACCAAGCGAAGGAAAAACTAAACGGGCACGTTCCAATTGGTGTCCGCGGTCGTTGTCAGCAGCTGTATCCGAAGCTGTGTCCACATCTGCATCGGTTTTAAGGCTGTGCAATCTACATAAATTGAGCAGAAAAATAAAGCAATTTTCAAAGCAGAATATATCGATAAGGAATATATACTTGTTGAGTAAAGATGTAATAATATAGAAATCAGACTGTGCAGTCTACTTAGAAGAAAGATATCATATCGAAATAAACGTATTTGAGCGGAAAATATCGATAAAAGCGATATATTTAAAGAGTAAATACGTGTGTCATTTTTATTACCAATTTTTGGTAAGATAGAAAAGAATAAAAAACAATTTTACAACAAAGTAAATACTACAACATTAATAAGTCAAAGAAAATATTGTTACAATAAACATTTATTAGTCCAAATGTGACTTTTAATATAGAAACTATCTAAATAAATCGATATCATCAAAGAATAATAAAGTTTGAGCTTAAAATCGAAACTATCTGAATATATCGATAAGCTTAAACCATCCCTAATCCGACTGTGAGACATGAAAGGCAGACGCAAAGGCAGACCTCAGACGTCGGAGCCGGGAGTCCAATGGAATCATTCCCAATTGCCGGCACATGACTCCAGCGACTGCAGAAAAGCCCCGAGAAATGGGAGGAGTGTCAGTTGAAGAAATGCTGTAAAATGGAATTGCATTACACACACTTTGGGTGCCATTTGTATCTGGAGAGGGGAGCAGCAGGAGAAAAATGAATGGAAAATGATGCGCCAACAAATTGGACGCGTAATGGTTAAGCGAGAGCTGAGCCATAATTGAGATATTTATAGTTATGGCCAATGTATATGGAGTCGCAGCTAGAAATTCACTCTCGACCCAATGGGGGAAAGTGTGTCCTAAAGGCATAAAAAGTCAGCTTCAAATTGCTAACTGGATCTAGCATTAATATTTAAGGCCCCAACAAGCGGAGCAGGGCCATAGTTACCTGAGGCCTTCCGCATAGTTGGTAAACAATTAATTATACAAATTAATTACAGGCTTCGAAAATTTCCAATAAAGTTGCCCGGGACTTATCTCTGGGCAATTGGGCCAGCGAAACGTTCGTCGCATTTTTTCACTAGCTTTGTCCTAGTTTCGCAGGCTTTATTAAATTGAATTCCTGTGAAATTCTGTTCGGTTCTCACGCCACTCACCCCCCGCTCAAGGTTTCCATGTCCTATAATGCTGGTATTTATTCTATTTTCTTTTTTTTTTACAGCAATCTCCTCTTTTTATTGCCTCTAATCCGTTAAATGCTTTATAATTGCATTTGCAACCTTATAGCAGGGACACTTGAAAATTCTGTTGGCTGGAGGAGAGGGTTTTAAGGATGTCTGGAAAGGGGGCGGAATAAGGGCCAAAGGGAGGCGTGCGCAACCCTTGGCTAATTGCTGGGGTGTGAAATTTGTGTGTGTGTGAGTTTACTTTTAAGTACTCGGAAAACTGTCCACCCCTCTGAAAAGGCGACCCCTACAATAGAACACTCTGCGGGATATGAAATTGATAAAGAACGGGAGAAGCGATTGCCCAAAGTAAACCACTTTTTATCGCATTAGATAAACATTAGCTGAACAAAAAATCTGCAAATACAGAAGTTTAATGGAAAGTAAACCACTTAATGAGATAAGATAATTGAAACGGATTCGAATATTTGAATGGAACGAGAGTTTATTTTTCTCAAATTTAATTAAGCAGCAGATCTCGTACTTAAAAACAATGATTCACGAATTTTTTGATTAAATTATGATTATAATTAAACATTGTGATCACCAACAGTGGAGTTTTTATAAGTTTTGGTTAGGGATGACATATTATCGATATATCTATGTTGTATAAATTGATATTTTAACGTTTAATGTATGGAGCACCTGGTAATCTAATAAATTAAATTCAAATTTTAGATATGTAGGCGATATTATGGATAATATCTATTTTAAACCGTGAATACGATAGTTTTTGATATTGCAAATTTGCAAATATATTCAAATATTGAAAATATATTAAGCGAAAGTTTTTATATGATATTGAGCGTAATATTTTTGGAGATATATCGAACCTTTTTTCTCGATATACATCTTATGTTCGGGCTACAACATTTCGAAGGTAAAAAGGCAGATTAAATTTATGTTTCCAAATTAAGTTTCGTTAGTAAATTGCATCATTAAATATTAAACATCTTTGATTGCAGTGCAATAACTTTTTTTGTGGCGTCTTTAAGCTCAAGTTCATTCAACCGCAAGCCGAGCTTAAGCCCCAAAAAGCTGTTTCACCTGCCTACCAAGCTTTTAGGCCCTCGAGCCACTCAATCTTTGCGGCAGCGACGTCTCAAGATGCCACTCAGAGAGCAGTGCTCTTATATGGGCCCAATGCTAAAGCACACAGTCTCGGGCAACATTAGCTCGGCCATATGTGTATCTTAGGGCCATGTGCGAAGGCATTCATGCACATGCAATTTTAAATTAAAAACAAATTGTGAACACGAGACCAAATAGAGGCGAGAAGAGACAGACACATCATGACCCTAATGACTGTGGGAACTTTTTGCGAGCGTCACTGACATTGCCAGCTGAGTGCCCGTCGTGTGTGTGTGCGTGCGTGTAGGCTAGCGGGCTCTTAAGTTTGCCTTAAGAGAGGCTTCAAGCTCAAGCATTGCCAACTTGAAGAAAATGTTTGAATTATTTAACGGCCATTTTGCGATAGTTTAGCGTTAACTTTAGTTGGGTTTTGGTGGTATTTATAAATATTTTAATAGCAATTACTGAACTTTTAAAAAATCAATAAAACCTTCTTTATTGAACCATATATATTTATTTCACCTAATCGATATTTTTCCTTTTTTCATTTCAGCTATTGAAGATACATTTAACAATTAACGGGTAAGTTGACATGCGGTTTTTTAAACTTTAAATAAAGAGAGAGAGAGAGAGAGAGAGAGAGAAACAAGTGCAATTAAAAATAATCAAATTATTGGAAAATATCCCTTCAAAAATGCAATGCAATATTATGGGTCACAAATTCATTGTACATTCTGCTATTTTAATACCAACTACCATTTTTAGTACATTTATAATCCACAGGATTTTACTGGGCACCCCTGCTTACTTACATTTTCAATTTGTCGCCAAATTATTTCAATTATTGCCTAACAATTGATTTGTTAATCTTCTTGTCTCCGAATGGGAAATAGAAATCCCAAACAATTGACCCAACAATTTGTAATGGTAATTGGCTTCTTAATCGCAATTATAGACCCCCGATTGGCTTCAATTCAAGTGAATAGGATTGTATGGGATTGGATTACTCATGCTAAACCATTAGTGTGTATTTGAGCGTATTTGTTGTGGCCTTTTGTGAACCTTTCATTGCGCATTTTGATTGAAATTTTGATTAGGTTGCACATGTGGCACAGTGTCTGTGCCCCCAACAGACCCCTCCTTGACTCCCTCTGACTGGCATTGATTTCTCAGCTTGTGGCCATTTCTCCACTTCTCTTTTACCATCCATTGTCTGGGCCTTATCTATTGTCTGCTCATTCCATCGGTGTTGGAGTCATTCGTTAGCGGTGGGCGGTGGATGGTCTGCCATGAGTGGGGGCGTGTCTGGCTTCCTGGGGAACCTCCATCTACATTCCTATACCTGTATTCATTGTGGTTTATCTGAAAGTGTCGGGCATTTGCAGTTACAGTTTTAACACATTTAAAAAAGCACGCGAAGAGAATTAGGAAAATGAGGAGTGCCACAGAAATTGTTTTTGATTAAAAAATCAAATTTAAATTGTGTCTAAAGGTATGCTGTACGAATTTCTGAATTAACTGGGATCTTTAATATTTTATTGGACGCTTTTGGGTACCTTAAACTTATTTTTTTAAAGGTTTCGAAGTTCTACTGATGTTATTTGGTCCTATAATCACTTTACTTCATAGTTTTTAACCTTAATTTTTTTTGTACACTTATTTTAAAGGGTAAAATTACATAGTAATTGTAAAAAAAAATCGTATATATTATTGAATTGTTATATTGTTATATTGTAAAGTTGTGGTTTTATATACGACTTATACTTCCTTTTTTAGTTAACTATGAAAAGATATAAGAAGTAGTTAAGATTGCCATGCGAAACTAATATGGGTCTGTTTTTTTCTCTGTGCAGCCCTGCTTTTTGCAGCGATTGCACCAATTTGTTCTTTTCTGCATTTAAGCTGCGATAATGTTGGCGTGATTGGGAGCCATGTGTGGGCAGCAATGGTTTGCTCCAAATAGACGTGATAGACTTGGTACCATTTTTTTTTACTACCTCATTTTATGTGTTAGCTGGCATTAATCCAGGTAAAGCCGCTGCTGTATTGCAATTTTTCGCACGTTCCATAGTAAGAGAGAATTCTCTTACGTTCGCTTCACTTTTTTCCCTCACCCATACAAGTGCAAATTTATCTGGCTTGACTTTATCTAATTTTCTCTTAGGTTAAGACTGTCTCTTAGGGACTAAAAACGACCTTGCCTCTCGCTCTGCCGAACGCTCAATCCCGCTCTCGCAATGCGATCGATCATTTTGCCATTGTTGTCACGGAATTTAGGTTGGGCAAGTAATTCAAATCGATAAGTTCGATACGTTGATTACCGATCCCTGATTACTGCTTCGTTTAATCAGTTTTTTTTTTGTTATTTTCGTTTGTTTTTTACCTTTGTCCGGTGACATTTCATAACCACTTGGTGCCGATCATGTTCGCTTCAAGTTGGTTCTGGGATAACTCTCTTTGACGACTCTCTTTAGTCGCATAATCACTTCCACAGATACTCGTTCTCCACTCTCAAAAAAAGAAAAAACTGGCAGCTGCAGAACCAACGAAACCAACTGGTTTTTAATACCCTACAGTTATTTAAAAGAGTATTGTGATTTACGGATCCATTTGGTCAGTTTGGTATTAGCAAACTTATAGCCTATAATTTGGCGCTAAATATTTTTAAGAAATAGTTTAAAAGCCATTATAAAAGAGTGTTTATCTTATACATGCAAGTGTGACGTTGGAATCCTATATTATATATAAATAAAATAATTAAACACTTAGCTACATTTTAATTCCACTTTTTAAATAAAAATGATGGAAATCCCTTTTTAATATTAATTTCCCAGCTTTAAAACAAATATAAAACTAATAAAAATCCATCTTGATCAAATCTTTTAATGGGATTGAGTATCTTAAAATATATCTTTAATTTTTACCGCACATTTCATATTCCTTCCGAATATTTAAAGCTACTTAAAAATTATTATTAAACCTTCGGCATATTTTGCCTGTCCGGCCCACTAATTATTTTTGGAAACACCTTTAAATATTCGCCTGCCTTTTCGGGGAATTTCCCAACACGTGTTTTCTCCGAATTATCAGCGTCTAAGCCGAACCGCAAATCCCTAAAGCCACGCTTATCTCAGCGAAATCACGATCTTCAAATGCAGCAGCGCATCTGTGATTCTACCTGAACAAATATACAATATCTTTTGCTTTGCTCATGCTGTCTCCCTTGCACTCTACGACATCTATAAGCTGCAACGACGCGTCGCAGTTTTATCATTGCCGTCACTATCGGCAACAACAAATGCCCGTACCTCAGAGCGGAGGTGAGTTGCGAAGAAGCAGAGCGGCGGCCGTTGTTGTTGGTAGTAAACAAACACAAAGGAAATGAGCGAAGCCACAAGCGCACTATCGCACTGAGAGAAAAATGTAATCAGGATTATTATTGCAAAAAAAGATGACTGTTAAAAATTGTTCGCTAAAATGTTATATAATGTTGGAGATTAATTTTTGTTGAAGAGTCTAAGGTGTCCCTTAAATACTAATTTTTGATAATCGCTCTTCAAAATTTGTGGGCGTGTTTCCAAATTCATGCTTGGGAATATCAAGGAGCTCCTTAGCCTAGTCAAGTTTCAGTTATATCAGCCGACTTAACGAATTAGTGAAAATACTCGAAATCTGTAAATCAAAGGATTATATTTATTACATATTTTATTAATATAAAAATATTATAAATTATTAATATAACCACAATTTTATATAACATACATTTATATACATTTAAAGATCTATATATCTTTGTGACATAAATGAGATCAGATAGTAAGAGATAATATAATACTTGTTTCAAATCCTAATCCTCCTGATTTTGATATTGTTTTTAAGTTTCTCATAACATATTTAAAATATAAATTTAACAAACTGAGAAGATGTAGTATAATGGTAGTGAAGAACTGCTATTCCTGTTATTTGAATATTAATCATTAAATGTAGTTACTATTAAAAAACAGATTGTAGAAAATGTAAACATTTAAGAGAGTAGATTTTTTTTCTCAGTGCCCACACACACACACACTCTCTGCAACAGCTGTCGCTCTCTTCCGCTCTGCCGTTCAATCGGGCGCTGAGCGAGTGAGCCATGCTCGCCAGTACAGTAGAGCAATTCAAACCGTTGAATCGAGCATACCGCTTACCGCTTTGCCGCTTGCCGGATAACCGCGTTCCGTTTCCCTCCGCTTCCATTCGATTTTGACCGTCGTCGTCGTCGGTTAACCAGATGTCCGCGTGAAAACGAGTGATATATCCGAAAATCGGGGGGGTCAATAGCAGCCGGTAGCTCAGTGGGCCGAACCCAGCCATCCATACATCCATCCATTTTACCATTTTAACCACTCGGTGGGTCACTTTCGGGGATCGTTTTTGCATTTTAATCGCGCCCGTTGTTGTGTTTTTCGGTGTGCGATTTTCTTCACATTTCCCCCCGTGTGTGTGTGTACTGTGCGAGGTGTTCTGGGAATATAGAAATACTAACGAGACGCTGGCAGAAGAAATCCACGAATGGAATATTCGCTTCAAGTTATATAAGGCCCGAACCGGATTTATTTATTAATTATACATACGATTGTTTGATGACCAAAACAAAAATTGGCGGACAACAAAACCTGGGCTTGGATTTACACAAACACACACTCAAACGATTTCGATATATATGTATAAATGGTAAATTATTTTTTTTTTTTTCTTGAAATCACAACAAACCCAGAAAACCAGTAACAACAACCGAAGTTGAGCTTTGAAGCTCAAGCCAAGTTTAAAACGAGTTTTTAACGTTGGCAAAATCGTATTTGCATACAATTCTTGCATGTCTTCGAGGTTGTGGTTGCTGCTCTGACATTTGTGTGTGAAAAAAATCAGCAAAATATTTGAAATTTTTGTAAAACTTTCAGTTTTCTAGCGTATCCAATATGCATGAGTCAAAACGCAGGCTCACTCCATTAAATATAACTTCAAACAGTTGTCCAAACTGACACAGATAACTCGTACACTATCAATACCGATAGGGCTCCATTGTTACCATTCTCTAAAACATTTAAAATAATCAATGGTTATGGCCATTATCATTATATAGATAGATACCGGCAATTTGGGAATAATTTCGTAACTAAAAAGTGACTAAATCTTTGCAGTTTGCACTGTAACATGGCAATTTGAGGGAGTAAACAAAGGAAATAAATACAAAAAAAAAACAATTTGCAATTAGCAGGTAACCGCTTTTAGCCTCATCACATGAAGGTATATAATATACACATATATCTATATAGTTCCGATTCGTCTCTCGATGAATCATTTCGCATGACTACAACCGAATAAGCTGAATAAATTGATACTCTAAAGGTTGTGGAAGTGAAATCGAAACGTTTTCGGGGGAATATTGGAGAATATTTACAATTTAAAGTGGTGCGAGTTTTTCAAGTCATTTTCTCCTGCCACAAGCGTTGTGTTCCCAGCGCTTTTGTCTACCTAATTTATTTTAATGCATTCTGTGTGCCAAATTATTTGACTGTCAACTGCATAAATTACCACGATAACAAACAAAAGTAGAAAATGAAAAAGAAAAGTGGAAAAGACAAAATGGAAAACGAGTAGAAATTTTCCCAATGAATTGGGTGAGAACGAAGCCAGGAGTGGGTGAAAATATATTATGATTACAATGTAATTAAATGCCAACTTGGCCCCGCGCGAAAGCCACAGTAGAGTTTTCTCTTCCCCCGCAACACTATGAATGCATAATTATGCTGTTAAAGTTGATTTACTTGCTATATATATGTATATATATTCTTGAAGATCTTTAAGGGCTCCCTTCTACCTGATTTATGCTGCATTTTTGCTACCTCAGCTTGGGCAGATTGTAAATCTCAGCGGAATAGCAGCTCAGTAGTTCATAAAAACTTGAGGCCGTAAGCTTCGAAGAGCAAAAAAAAAAAACAACCATTTAGAAACATTCCGAGAAAAGCCAACAAAATGGACAAAAAACTGGTAACAAGCCAGGGCAAAAAGTAAGAACATAATGCTGCCTGGGTGCAGTTGGACTTGGACTCAAGTTAAGCCCAACTGGAGGATGGAACCGGTTTGCTGGCGGCTGCCAGCCAGTCAGCCAGCCGACTCCAACTTTTCTCACATGCCTTTCGATTATGCCAAGCCGACTGCATTCTTCGTGCCGCCACTCCGGGCCCGGGCCCGGCTTTCGCTAAACTGTTGGCTTAGACCAGGTTCCAACTTGCGCCAACTCCAAGCTCCATCTTCTTCACAAGTTCAACAAACAGTCACGGAGAGAAGCAGAAAGAGAGAGAGATATCTCAACTTCAACTTGATCGTCGCTGCTGTTGCTGCTGCATAAAACTTTAATTTCATGGAATTTCCTTTCTATTTTTATGCAGCCACGCAGATGATTAACAACAGCAGCCAAGTCAAGAACACGGGAACAAGTCCAAGACCAAGTCCAAGTCATGGTTGCAACTTCTGGGCCATTAACTTGGCTCTGGACTCGGCGGGACTCAAGTCGCGAGACTGAAGTCTCCAGCCAGCCTCTAGACTCGGGACAAAGGCGGACATCTATCTTTCATTCTGCGTCTAAGGCAGGAAATTAAAAATGCAAAAAAAAAAGAGAAAAATTGTATAATTATGCATGTAAACGTTTTGTCATTAAGCTGATACTTAAATGCGGCTGTGATTATAGCGAATTTTGTAATTAATGCGGCTCGCATGATACGAAAGATAGTTTTTTTTTTCCAATTAATGATATGTTACAATTAAGGACTTCAAAAGGAAGTCCCGGTAAAGTTTGTACCTTGTTATGCATTCTTGACATTTTCCTGGCCTGCCATTAGCTAACTAGCCATGAACTTGCTCAGCCAACATTTCATATTAATGCCAAAAACTTTTCTCCGCCACTCGACACGCCAAGTTGTTTGGTAATAGCTTGGCCTTGACTCTGGCCCAAAAACCGCAGGGCCTTAAGAATGTCAAAGGGCATGACTGAATATGATTATGAGGACTCGTACTCCTTCTTGCTACTATTTTCTAGCGTTCAATTTCCGCTCTGTCAGTTATTTATACTATGCGGAGCTTAAGTCAATATAGAAGGGATTCAATATGAATGGCAGGGAAATAAATAAATTAAAGTTTACTTTGCAACATCACTCTGACGTGACGTTTGATGTGTTAATTATAGTTGGATAGATATGCTCTTAGACGTTGATGCACTACGGTCAGAACACTCAAGTGTCACTTGCGACACCAAGCACGTGCTTGTTAGGGTTAGGTGTTAGTTAAGATTACAGTAACTAAAAACTGTAATCTTAACAGGAAGTATATCTACGTTTGAGGGTATTAATATTGTTATAATTTTCAAATACTAAAGTACTGAGCTAAAATGTCTCCATAAAACATGGCAATAAAGTAAAGAAATATCTATTAACTAAGACCATACTTGACCAGCATTCTTTTCAACATTAATTAAGTGACGATCTATGACCAATTAGACTTTCATTAACCTAAAATAGGTACTCCTTCATTCATATCTGGGAATGTAATTACTTTAGCTTTGATATCATTATTTGTAAGAGTTACAATTTCGCTGTCGTCATAATACATACGACCATCGTTAGCAACGATGTTTACTTACCTGCCTTTGATGTCCCCCCCCCAAAATAAAAATACAGTTGGCACACCTGTTCAGCTGGGTTAATAGGGAAATGGGGAGAAATGTGCCCATTTTCCACCTGACACTAGAATGGCTTCTTTTTGGCGAATATACATGTATATATGGATTGTTTGTTTAGTTGCCTATATCGATTATTTTCCGTGGTTGTGTTTGTTCTCTCTGCCTACTTTTGGGCGCTGGCACCCGGAAATTGACAACAGCTGTTCGTTCGAACGTCTATTTGCCTCGAATCAACGGCCAACAAGCGGCGTTGACAAATGGAACAGAGAAAAGCAAACCATGTTACACTGGCGACTACTAACAATGACAATCAGAGCAGGGAGAACGCCACTGGAAAATGGCGAGAGCGAGATGACGCTTTTGGAAAATCAGTAGTCGTCAGGCTTGGTTGATTCGGCCCGACGACCTTTGCTACCATAAATCGGTTGAATAATCATCCAAACTGTTAGCGGTTATCTAAACATAGTTGCTCTTGCTGATGTCACGTATCTTTCCACGAAACTTTGTCAGTAAACAAATGCTCCTTAGCCGCTTTTAACCCGCTTATCATAGCCAAGTAACATTTTGTAAAATCCCTTTCTCATTTTAAATCTGTCAGATAAAAGACTACTTGAGTCGTCTGTGTTTGTTGTTAGCTTCCTGTCTGAGCGAAGAGAAATATTACATATTGTTTACCTTGATTACACGCGCTTTTCTTACTTCGTGTAAGAAACCGCTTTTATTCGTATCTCCGTTTGTAACCTTATATTTTTAATACCAGCTGCAAGTATTTCTTTGTCTTTATGGCACTGAAAGATTCATTAAGACCATTGGAAATATATATTCTATCCAAATTTCAAAGTTGGAGTGGTCCGAGGAATTAGCTTTCAACGCATTACAAATTCTTGTGCATATAAAAGCAGTTCTAGGAAAGCCCCAATGATTTTCCCCTCTGTGAGTTATGAATTCGTAATGCCGCAAATGTGCTTTGGATGAATGATTAGTTGTGGTTGAGAATTTCTTTTTGTTTATTGTTTATGCTTTATTCAAATGCACATGCTCCTCGCCTTAATAAAATAATACAAAAAAAAAAACTTGTTGTGTGGAAACAGGTTCTCCTGGCTCAAAAAATTTCATATAGATAACTTTGGTTATGTGTGCCACGGTGAGTTGAGTCATCGTAAGACTCATTTCCATAATGATTGTAAACAAAATCCATAAGCAAATGCTTGCAAAATATTTATCTTACGGATTCGAAAGTGGCTGAGATCGACGGATTTTGTGTTCGCATCTGCCGTCTGGCAGATAACAAGGATCTGTCCCGCAGAGACACGAACCAAAAGGTTTCGACTACCTGGAAATCGTGGCAAATCGAAGTCACTATGTCGAGAACAGAAGGCGGCACTTAACAAAAAGAGAGAGAATCCTTCGAGAATCCTTAGACACGTGCAGGGAACATATGCCAGGATACAGGCTGCAGAACAACAACAACTGCCGGCAGCGGCTGCCTGCATTCGTTCCCCAACGACAGATGCAAACAATTTCGAAATTTTTCGAACTGCGATCCGCTCGCATGTCCCGTGTTTGCCAGGACAGAACACACTTCTTATAAGGTATATACATATTTGTGTACATATGGAAAAAGGTATATGGTATACAGGCAAACAAGAACCGAGTATGTATGTTGTGCCTATTGTTTTTATTTTTATTTTTTTTGTATGCCTGCATTTCTACTTCCGTTCGTTGGGTTTTTGAGGTTTCTCTCGAGTGTTTTCTGCATCAAATACTCGTATTGGAGTTCGTTTTATCAAAGGATGTGGTGTTGGAGTTAGGGATGTGTGCATAAGGGATATTGCATGCTCTTATTCGTTGGCTGTTGGCTGAAGTTTAAAGATACAAATGAATTTTCTTAAAGAGAGGCTTAACTTAATACCCAGTGAAATATTTAGATGCTAATCAGTTTAGAATAGTATCCTTGCCATTTTCCCACTCTTCTTAAAATAGTTTCGTTGCATCCCAGGCTCTTTTGACAAATCCAAAGCTGCTTTCAATGGAAACATCTTCCCAGACAATTGCATTTTCTTTCTTGCCCGTTTTGCATCTCCTCAGCATCCCTAGTCATCCCTCTTATTTTTTCCCATACACTTCGCTTTTTCCCACACCCCCTGCCCAAGTCTATGTACCCTCTTAGAACCAGGTAACATAATGGTCAGATCAACGCCCAATTGACAGCTAATAATTATGCGCACTCTCAACAAATGCCTACTATTTATGATGCATTCCCCTGGCAAAGGCCCTGTGTCCTTAGCCTAGTAATTAGGACGCTTGCATAGGACAGATGACAGAGGACCAAGGACCCACGACATGGGTGCATTGGAATTCGCTACGTTTTAAGGGTGCATTTTTAGGTCAGCGTGTGAAATAGCTAAGCATCGGTGCGTAAAGCGGCTCAGGATTCCCAAGATCGAAGGATACTTTATACAAAATCCCATGACTGCGTTTTTCACAATTATTTTCTACCCTTTGCCGGCTTCTCTTTCCTATTGTCATTGTCTTGGATTCAACTGTAAGACGTTGTAGAGGAAGAGTTTTGTACAGTTAAATGCGTCACCGAAAGAAAACAAAACCAAAAAAAATTCGCATACTTACCCTGAAAATCCGCAAAGTTGCCGCCAGATGCTGTGAGAGATCTTTTGTTGCTGTCTCATTATTTACGTGAAACCTTTTTCGGCGTTTTTGGTTTTTTTATTTTTTTGTGAATTCTTTGCGCACTTCCTTTAAATTAGCGAAACCAAAGAAGGGAAAGAGTTGGCGGTGGTTTGCTCTGCTGATTTATTATCAAGTGAACTTTTTGGCTTGCACAGATGTCGGGCGGGTTATCCCCATTCCCCTTTGCCTCAAGGCATTAAATAGTATTTAGACAAGCTCATCGGAATTAACTTGCGTATCTCCAAAAGAGTTAAAAGTAGAATTTAAACCCCTGGTTGCGACAAATTTAATAGCTGGCCAGAGTTCAGTATTTGACGTGCCAGGTCTTAAGTTTAAACGCGAGGAATATTAAACTATAAATATTTATTAAAAATAATAAACCCTTTATTTATATTTCATGTTAATAAATGTTAAAGTTTATATTAAATAAATTACTGAATAATTTAATTTACACAATTAAATCTTCTCAAGCATTTACCTTGCGTTTTCTTCATTTCCAATTTAATATACTGACTAAATTAAGTTCCAAGACCCTTCTTTAAGTATAAAAATGATTCAAATCCTTAATAATCCCTCAATTTATCCTTGGGGTCATGCATCATTGCACCTTATTACGTTGCCTAATTGAAGTCATTATCGTTGAGCTCTCCCACCGGCCATAAAAAATGTAAATATACCCAGCGTTTAATTGCTTCACTAAATATTCACACAAAACGTTGCCTGATATATTTCAAATTTATTTTACAACTACAAAAAAAAAGAAAGAAAATACAACGAAAAGTTCCCACGACTGCCGCCGCCGACACAAGGAAGAGCATTCGAAATTATAAATTCCTGAAGTTGAGGGCAACCCTCGCAGGACGAGGATGCGGAGAGGAGAGGTGTTGTGGTGGTTGATAACGCCCCTAGCCGCCGAGCCACTGTCCCTAAAAAATCGAAGGACAGCCAACAGACAGACGGGCAGCGTATGGCGGGAATAATTATAATTTTATATCAAGTACTACTAGCACAAAAAATAAAAGGAAGCCATAAAATGTGTATCCTTTGCTGGCCATCATCCTCAGGCCAGCCAGCGTGTGAAATTTCCACAAAGTGCATTTTGTAATGTGAGTTTTGACATTGAAGTTGAAGTCGAGGGAGTGAAACTATTGAATGAACACTTAAAAGTGTGGATAATTAATGGGAAAACTTGTATAACTTTGAAGTCTGTATTTAATATTAAAAAAGTTTTAAGTTACAAGGCAGTTTCAGTGTGAAATTTAGCAAAGGGGGAAGTACTTTTCTACAAGGCAGTTTCTGTGTGAAATTTAACAAAGGGGGAAGTACTTTTCTGATTAAATTATTACGTATTCTTAGTAAAGGTAAATTAATATATATAATAGAGAATTCTTTTCCAATAAATATAGTTTAGTTTACCACAGAAAATCCTGACTAAATCCTACTACCATTTAAAGCCACGTACGTGACTTCAACTTAAACTGTCTGCAAAACTACTGCCTCTATCCGGCGTATCCCACTTCTGTCTGTTCCGTATCTAAAATCCATAACTACGGTGGCTCAGCCCACATTTAATCATAGAAATGTTGGAAGCATCGATGATGGTAAGCCTGTGGGAGCAATGCTTTTCAGCCGGATGAAAAGCTGAAACTTTTCCAATGGGATTTCCGAGGTGCCACAAACACACTTCATTCCTGGGGGCAAAGCAGGCTAGACTGTTGGAGGAGTCATCGAATGCAACAAGTGTCGTTGGCCTTTTGAGGGCACATTCACAACCAAAATGTAATTACAACGGGCGGGGGACGGACACCCACTCTATATCGAGGCTCGATTGTGGTTATGCAATACACAAAAGTGTCATTGACTGCGCTGGTTTTGTCATCCCAGGGTTAATTGTTTAATGCTAAATTAAAAACGAACTGGAAAATATCGCCATATTCTCTAGCACGGCATTTCACAGTTGGCTCATGTCATCGCCTAGTGGACGGATGGACCGGACATGTGGGCCCATGATTTATGGAACACTGGGCAGCTCTGAAAGAGTTTAATGAATTAATTAGGCAGAGTGTGTTGTCGTCGTGGCAAAAAAGAATGGTCAGAGGTCAATGAAGTGGCAGACAAAAATTTAATTTGAGGCGCGATTAATTTCCAAGCCAAAAACCCAACTAACGTCTAATAATAGTTGGGTTTTAGGAGTAGTTTTTCCATCGACTTTATTTGTTTGGTCTGGAGAGCCTTCTCTGTTTACCTTAATCATGAAAAATACCCCTATTAATTACCATATCACAAAGAGAAAATAAATATGCTCGTTATCAGGGTAAACATTGATAAAAAAAAAAGAAACATATCTCTGCCATATTTTATATATTATTTTTTTCATTCGATTTTTACTTTTTATCAAAGCAAACTGCAGTCGGATCTGATTCTCGTTCAAACACGTACACAGATTTGGCTTTTTTTTACGGCTGGAACCTGTTTTGTGTCTCGATTATTGGTTGAATGAACCCTTCCGGATGGCGATCCGACCCACACCCCAAACCCTTCCCTGATAGGCCATAACCAACTGATTGTTGTCATTTCTGAAATCATGTTTACTTATAGTGCGTGATTTGGATTTTATTTTGTAGCTTCTCCCGCCCAAGACATGCGTAAGCCATGAATCATGGAGCCGCAAAGAACTTTCGAGCATTTATGGGGCTTAAAGTGGTTAGTAAGGCATATTTCTATGGGCGGGAATAGTAGCGAAATTTATAGCAGAATTTCCAGTTATTGGCCATGGGGGAAGAGCTTATTTTTAACTTACTTGGAACCATTACAATAATAATATTTTGCAATTTGAACCCACTCAGCTGTAACTCCAATGAAAATAACTAGGAAAATATATGCTTGTGTCCTTCAGGCCAGCAGCAGCCAAAATGTCGCCTTCGGGCTACTGAATTTACTCACTTTTTATTGTTATTATTTTTGGTGCTGGAAAACTTTTAAGCCAAAGGCCAGAGAGCTCTGGGTAAATCATCTCTTCTCCACCAGCAGTTTTTCCCATAAACCTCTGACCCACTTTTCAAAATGTTTCGATACTTTACGTGTTCACAATTCGATTAGCCGGCTTAGATGGTGGGGGAAAAAATGCAGTCAAACAGCATCCGGGGAGCAGAGTCAACGCCCTTCGTCTCTTCTAATGAAACCAGAAGAAGACCGGAGAACACCGCAACCAAAGCCCAAGTCAAAGTAAAGCTGTGGTAATGCTGCCCTTGTCCGGTTGTTGTGGTCACCAAAAATAAACTGAAAGATGAAATACTTTGGGGTAAATCAAATGGTCAAACTGGTTTCGTAACATTTACAGTTACAGCCAGCGGCTTAAGTGCCCGGCCGAAGAAAGTCAAGTTGCAGCGGAATTCGAGACACGTTTGCGGACTTAACTTTAAATTCTGTGTTCAACACAGTCACAAATAAGTTGGACAAATAAGCCCAATTAGCCGGGCGGCTGTTGTATTCGTTCGAGTTGGTCAATTAACATGGCCGGGCTAAAATGTGAGAGCGATCTGGGCTGGGAAAAACTTTTTCGAAAACGCAGTGTACCCAGTGTGGGTGGGAAAGCCATAAAACTGTATTATATATTGCGACTCTCAGAGATCTAGACATGCAAACAGGCCACAGATTACCCTATTTAATTCATATAAATATTAGATAATATTTTTCTAAGAGCTAAAAAAATAACAATGTTTGTTTTAACCCCTTTATCTCCCTCGAGTTTATTTATTAAAATTTAAGTACTAGGAGCTGCAAGAAAATATCCCCTAGAGTAGCTGAAGTTTGTGCATCTCTCCGTCAAACGTCAGATGGAATCAAATCGGACAGATTATTTTGCCAAAGACGAGAGGAAAAATATACAAAAGTTTTGTTATGATTTTGCGATAATTACGGGACGCTTAGTTTATCAGCAATTTACCGCAATACGAGGCATGTGATAAAGTCACAAAAATGTCAGCCGTGTCGCCGCAGCGCTGGGAAAACAAAAGCCTAGAGCCGAAGTCAAGGCAAATAAATGCTAAAAAAAAAAGAATGAAATATTAAATATGTGTGTAAACAATTACGTGAGACACTCGAGGCGGCCACGCCCATTGTGCGATAGGCGATGGGAGGCCGTTGGCATTAATTGCTCCTCTTGACTTCAGTTCTAGTTCGGGCCAAGCCAAGTGGAGGTTGCTTGGTGGTATCTCGTCGCGAAAAGCTTTTAATGTAGCGTATATCGTACACTGGGAAAATATATTGTTAAGGAGGCATAGGAAATGGAATTATTAAATTTAATTTATTAAGTTAATACTAGTTAAAATTGTCTGTAGACTTTGAAGTAAAATTGAAACCTGAAATAGATAATAAGTCTTCTGAAACTGAGATTAAAGTGACAGGAAAAGGTTTACAGCTTGGATTTTAAATAAAAAATACTACTAGTGCTTAAAAAATATAATTTGTGGTGTTAATGTGTCAGAATAATACATATTTTCTACATAATTCTTCCAATAAAACCACTTATATTTGCTTCAGAGATAATAAATAATATTTAAAGGAAACCTCTCAATAACTTATTCAATTCTTTGCATTTTTTCCTTGTGGTTAATGCATAATGGGTGTAATATCCGAGGGCACTTTTGATCCTCACTCAATGACACCAAAAAAAAAAGCGAGAGGGCGTTGAATCAAATTCGGAGCCGATAAGCCAGAGTGCTTTCATGTGTCGATAGCGATAGGGCAGAGAGGGAGACTTGCCATCGGTTTGTGACTCACGCATATTGGAGAACGACGTCAGCACTGATAACGAGAGCTGTGTGTTGTTGTTAGCACCCCCCCGTCAATTATAACAATAGCAATCTTTAAACATATTCCAGATCGCCCATCAATTTAATTTAATCAAAAACCAAAACTCAAATTCAATGAACAAATAAAATTGCGCCAATAAACGATCAATAAAAGGGAAATACAACAAATTCGCACGAGACAACACACGCAGCGTGAATACGAGAATCGCATTGCCATCTGGCAACGCTGTCAGCCGGCGCTTGTAACGGTTCTTCACGGGAATTTACTCACGCCCAGGATCGGAGCTTAGGTACAGGCGAGGCATGGGAAACTCGTCGTCTCACACGCACGAACCACTCGAGCGCGGCTTCACACGCGGAAAATTCGGTGACGTTAAAAATGGGGTAGGTTTTGACAACTACCGGGGTTGCAACTGCTGCTCGCACTTGTTTCGATCTCTCTTGCTCTCTCTCACTTTTGATATATTATTATTATTTACATAACTAACGATTTTACAAAATGTATCCTGTGCTCTTTAGAAATCCGCCTCCTTCCGGTTTAGCAAGAAATCGCCGAAGAAAATGGATCGTCTGCGTCGCTCCTTTCGCGACTCGTTCCGGCGTCGCAAGGATCGCGTTCCCGAGTCATCGAAGCCGCATCAGTGGCAGGCCGACGAGGAAGCTGTGAGATCGGCCACCTGCTCCTTCTCGGTGAAGTATCTGGGCTGTGTGGAGGTGTTCGAGTCGCGCGGTATGCAGGTCTGCGAGGAGGCCCTCAAGGTGCTCAGGGTAAGTCTTTAGGATCAGTATCAGGAGTATCAGGAATTATAAACTATATCTTAAGCAGAGATGCCCATGTCGCTCTGACTCAGGAAAATAAATAATCTCCCGTCTCCTTCCTAATAAAGAAATACAATAGCAATAGATAACTAATTTATACCTTCCCTAAACAGCAATCTCGACGTCGTCCTGTCCGCGGACTACTCCATGTCAGTGGCGATGGACTGCGCGTGGTGGACGATGAGACCAAGGGCCTGATTGTTGACCAGACCATCGAGAAGGTCAGCTTCTGTGCACCGGATCGCAATCACGAGCGTGGCTTCAGCTACATTTGCCGGGATGGCACCACGAGGCGTTGGATGTGCCACGGTTTCCTGGCGTGCAAGGACTCCGGCGAGCGTCTGTCCCATGCGGTGGGTTGCGCCTTTGCCGTGTGTCTGGAGCGGAAGCAGCGGCGCGACAAGGAATGTGGAGTGACGATGACCTTTGACACAAAGAATTCGACCTTTACACGCACCGGATCCTTCCGCCAGCAGACACTGACCGAACGCCTGGCCATGGCCACCGTGGGCACCAATGAGCGCAGTGTGGACGGTCCGGTGCCGATGCCAGGTCCGCCGGCGGCCACCGTTAAGCCGTTCAATCCATTCGCCATCGAACGTCCCCATGCCACGCCCAACATGCTGGAGCGTCAGAGCTCCTTCCGCCTGAGCACAATCGGCAGCCAGTCACCGTTCAAGCGCCAGATGTCGCTGCGCGTCAATGATCTTCCGTCCAACGCCGATCGCCAGCGAGCCTTCCTTGCCGCCGCCGCCGGGAATCCGTTGCAGACGCCGCTGCGCAGTGTCTCGCCCATTGCCGAGGTGTCGCCGGCCAAGTCGGGAACGGGAGCGGAACAGTCGGCCGCTGCCGTGGCCGCCGATTCCGTGAGCCAGCTGTGCCAGGAGCTCAGCCAGGGCCTGTCGATGCTGTCTCAGTCGGACGCTCTCCTGGCCGCCGGCGAGGATCTGAATTTTAACAACAATCGCAGCATCAACCAGAACATCATCGCCGCCGAGAAGCAGGGCCAGCATGTAATCTCGTACAGTGCCACGCCCACGGCGCAGGTAACGCCCCGAGTGGTCAGCACAACGCCCACTTATCAGACGCTTCACTCACAGCAATCGCCGACGCGATCGGAACAAAGCATCGAGACCAACACGGAGCTGCCCAATGCCGAACAGTGGCTGGGTCAGGTGGTGCGCAGTACTTCCCCGGCGGCGCCCAAGCGGCCCAGTTACCTGGCCAATGTGGGTCGAGCTCAAACGCTAGCCAGCGGTACCGGAGGAGGCGGCGGCGGCGGGGGTCCGGATGATCCCTTTGATGCCGAGTGGGCAGCCAATGTGGCGGCGGCGAAGCAACTGTCACCGGATATGCCAGTGCCGAGCACCTCACGATCGCCGCTGGCCAGGCATAGCACCAATCCGTTCATCTCACCGCCCAAGGCGCCGGCGCAGACATTCCAGGTGCAGCTCTAGGTGGCAAAGGAGCGGGGATCATCAGGGGGACAAAGTGTGGTTCGCTTGAAAAAAACGTAACTTAGTTTAAAGCAGGAGCGGGCCAAGCACAGGTGTAGCGAGATCGAAGATGTGCGGATGGATGGATGAATGGATGATGGATGGAGGTTATCACAGATACTTAACGCAAACATAACTAATGTTGAAATATGCATATAGAGAACCTAAGATACAGCTATTTATACGCAGAACGCATCAAGTACAGTAGACACACATCAACTTGTGGCGCTTAGCACAAAAAACGCTGCTTCAAAATAATGAAAGAAAATGAAATCATTAGCTCTTGAGAGATCTTATACCGAAAATCAGACTTTTAAGAGGGCCCTTAGACTCGTTTATCTAGCATAATGGACACAGCCCTCTCTGGTGACTATGACTGATTCAGTATAAGATCCCTAGGACCCTCAAACTCCTCTCTCCTCGAACAATTGACCAAGCTACCAAGTTACCCACGAAGACCACCATTAAGCAAATTAAAAGAAAAGAAAACGAAAAAAAAATCCTACTAAATGGCACCATTTAAACTTAAATGCAAACTCTGTATTATACTTTGGTAATACCCTTCCAATACTTGTTGATCGATCCCACTAAGATTATAGATTAATTAATAAATCTACAAGTACGTTGCTATATAGGAAACTCTATGTCTTAGGGCCAATTTATTATTTTGTCAGTGTCGTCAGTGTTGGCGGGATACCGCGTTTTATCTATCCAATCTTTTATTATTTAATTTAATTTTTAAATCTGTACAAAATGTATTATACTTAAATTATAAATATAATTTAAAAATAAACAAGAAAAACGATATGAAAAAAAAAAACATGAATGAACTTAAAGTTATTTCAACTTGCAAAACAAGCAGCTAAATAAAATGCAACTAATTAAAATAGAAACAAATATAGTTATATATATAAAGCTATACATATTAAATATTGTAAAAGACAGAGCGCAACCTAACAGACACGATAAATACATTCGATTTGTGTGCTTCATGTGAATGGCAGTTTATTTGTTTTATTTTCTGTACACTAAACATTGCTGAATGCGCTTTTCATTCAGTTGGTTTTCGGTTTAAAAGTCATAAATAATATTGTAAAAATCTAAAGACACCTAACGAATGCACCAAATGTTACTTAATGTTGACATAACCCATAATCAATCCCTAGATAGAACCATTCACAAAGCTAAAAGCCTTGTTCCTAAAAGGGAATACAAAATATATTCCGGGAGCAACTTCAGCTTGATCTGTACAACTTTCCCACTTCTCTATGTAAATATAAAACCCAAAAACAATGAATGATTTATACTTTGATTTGCATTGCAAGTGTCACCTGGCTTCATTTGAATATGTTACTTCTATTGATAGGGAACCAGAACTTTTCTATATATTTACATGGGCACTATTGGAACAAAAGGACTATCTAAAATATAATAAAATTAAAAAGAAAACGAAAATCTCTGCACCAGCGCAGCATTGTTTTGCGACAAAGTTTGTCCCTAAATTGATAAATTCCTAACGGAATCTTGAAGAACAAATATATATATATACATATATATTTAATATTAACTTATACACGAAAAAAAACATTTAAAGATGATATAATTATATATCCTATCATACGTATATGGGAAATGCATATCGTTTCGTTTGACGTTTAGTAAAATTGACATGCACACATATATATATACATACATATACCTTTAAAGAAATTGACATATTAAGAAATGCCACATATTATCTGAGATATTATGTTTATTCAGTTTGTTGGACAACAAAAATGTCGATCAAATGGTCGTTATTGGATATTCAAGTATTGTGAATTATTGATCATTCATATTAAAGTTAAATAAACGGTATGAAAATATAAATAATTACTCAGGGCGGGCGAGACTTGGATTTAATTGGTAATCTTGTACTAAACAACTGATTTCATTATGTTTAATGTCAACTACGATTTGGTTAGCTGCGATTTGGCAACCGGGTATTCCTTATTTTACTTTATATTCAAATCTTAATAGTTTATTGGGTTCTCCTAAACACATTTGGCTATAAAGATGGGTAAGCATTTTAGCTTCAATACTATACTGCATTTAGTAAGGTTTTCCCTTAATTTTAGATTTTTTGTAACATCAAGGCAACCCTGCAATAATAGCTTTCGATGAATTACCATGAAGTCTCAAGTAAAGTTACATTTGAATGTAAAGAAAACCTTTGAATTTCAAAGGTTGAACTACATAACATTTTACTTGATGGAAAGTAAAATAGACTTATATCTTACATTCTTGCAATTATATTTTCCTATGCTATATTGCTGCTAATGTTATCCACATTCTTGCGATTTTTTTCTTCCTATGTTTTTATGTTCTATGAAATTCTATATATTATGTCCCGCGCGTATCCTTCGTTGGCAATGCATTCGTTAAGGAATCTGTAAGTAGGTTTTAGTCTCGTCTATTTATAGTATCTCGCTGCTCCTCTGCTCTATGCAATGTTATTTATATTTATCCTGTTTCCTAGAATGACAAGAAATGCCATTGGGCGCCAGTGTGACCATGTCCTTTTTCTATATTTCTTATTTCGAGCTATGTTTCTATGTTCTATGTTATTAATTATTCCATTATTTTTACTTTTTTTGGGCGTCCTTTAAATAGAACTCTTTAGGAATGCAATAAGCTTTATCAGATATACAAAATTGTCAAGAAAATTTATATTATGGTAAGTTCTACGTGGCAAATAATGCGATATGGCGCCAGTAAGTTGGTGTTCTTTGCCTATTTATATCACTATATTTCTATGTTCTATGTAATTCCATAATTCTATAATTTTTCGCTTTCTATGTATTTGCTGTTGGGCGTTGTTTGTTTATAGTTTTTTAGAAATGCGTTATGGCGTCATTATTTGTTGGACTTTAAACCTTATATGAAATGCCTTTTAAGTGGTCCTTTTTAAATTATATTTTTGCGTTAAAGAACAATCGAATACAGTGCTATTTATCTCAGATTTAATCAGATTTAATGCTACGTTTAAGGTTTCGTTGTACATTTCCATGTTTCCTTGTTTTAAGAAATTATTTATATTGATGTATATAGTTCGTTATATACCGTAATTTGTGTACATTTTACATGAAATTCATAGATTTTTCTATATTGTATAATAACTGAACTTTGAATCTATGTTTTCCATTTGATACTTTCAAGCGCTAGATGTCGCTCAAGTTAATCTAACTTTTTTCGAAATTGAATTAAAGTTGAAAGAAAGAGATTTATTTTGAATTCAACTTGTCAAAGGCTTTAATATTGAAAGGCTTATTTAGATGACTTGTTTGTTGTAAATTTGAATTAACCTCTAACATAAATACTTACAAAAAAAACTCATTTATTCACTTGATTAGATTCATTCGCTTAAACATTTGTCTATAAATTTTTAAGTGATAAGCAGGGCAGGCAGAGACAAACCACAACCATTAAAGGCTCTTTCCCCAATAATTGCTTTAGGAAGAAAATAACCAAATAAACATGATGGTAATATTAACTTAACTTTAAATGCAATTAATATGAAGCATTACGAAACGATAAACCAGCAAATTGGCAAACCAAACTATAAACTGATTGCAAAAGTTCGTCGTATTACTTTGGGCGAAATATAGATGGGCGAAGCCATTCAATATTTGCGTTATAATCTTAGCGCTGCTCCTCCGCTGACTTTTATGCTCCTTTTTGGCCCAACTAAAAAAAAGAGAGAGACAGCGAGCGAGCGGCGACCGCCCGGTCATCAAACATAATTACTTGCCCAAGAGGCATGCGCCAGTTGACATTTCGGTGGCGACCCGCGTTATTGCCCCCTCACCTCCTCCTCCTCCTCATCCTCTCACACCGCCGCCAACGTTCATTAGCCGCCGCGGCTGGGGAACTTTAAGGTGAGCTCCCGCCTAGCCACTCCTATCCCCGTCTATGCACGTCCTTCGTCCTGTTGCCGGGTGCCTTGAGCCATTTGTGATAATGAATTTCGTTTGGTCCGCGCCACCGTTGCCCTTTTAAGTAGACAACGGTTTTTGAACAACCTGGAAATGCGGACGGAAGTGGTGGTGTGCTCGTTGCAGCTAAATGATCAGCAAAGGACACCAGCATATAGTATAAGGGAAAATCACTTCCTTAGTGGAAATTAAAGACTAAAAATAGTTAAGCTATAAAATTATGTTTATTTCGGAGCAATAATAATGGAAGAATGGGTTATATCGGTGGTCTTTGTTTATATAAGAAAGAAAATTGAAGAAATATCTTAGTTGTAAGACCTTATTTTATTTTTAAGCTTATTAAGGGCTTTGCAAGTATTAAATAAACGTTAATAATGACATTAGTAGCTTAGCAGCTTAAATATTTCCTCAAAAATAATCCCCTTAAAGGTATTTTAAAACGAATATCTTTATACAAAGTGGCCAGATTACAGGCAATTGCTCAGATAAATATTTGCGAGGCTGTCGGAAAACAGAAACTTGCACTTGCACTCGCAATCAACTGTCAATGAACTCGGAGCAATTTTGTTAACAAGTTTCTGGTTTCCGCCAGCTCCTTCCTTCACTGTCCCGCCATTTCGTATTTGTTCTGCTCGCTTTTAGCTGCTTTATAGTCTACAGTTGAAATTTATGTTTATTTTTTTCGTGCCATGCAATTTGCTTTTTGATTATGTGGACGCGGTCAGTCGTCGTTCCTTTTTGGCAGCCAGGCGGACGGGAATTTTTGCGCGTCTTCTCCTTTATGCATTCAAGATGATGGATCTAACAAATAACTCATTTCTATGATAACTTGGCCAATTGCCCGTCTCCGACCCAAGCCGTACCGGCCAGCATCGCAACGCAGTCGCTTTCCCTTGCCTTTCCCTTGCTTTCACTGCGCTGCATTGTGCTTAAGTTACTTAGCTTTATGGCTCAAATGGAGATGAGTGCAGCTCGAGACGCCGGTCGCAAGGCGTTTCGGCCGGCACCAAGTTCTGCTTATTGACACACATCTGCCTCGGAGCGTAAGAGGTTTAAGGCGAAGGAGAACAGGACGCTGAAAAAACCGCCAAGGAAAGGCTTTCCCGGATAAAGTTTACGCTTGTGAAAGTCCCTCTCGATTGCAGGGTAAGAGTTTGGTGTGCTGAAAGGCTGGCTTTGCAGTTGCTATTAAAGCAGAGCTGCTCACACTGCGCCCCCGAAGCGCACGATATTAGCGAAATTGATCTCGGCCTTGCCCCCTGTGTGGGCACCTCTGCTTTAAACATAAATCAATCTTGCTGCTCAAAGTTCTGATTTCGAATTAAGCAACATTTTCGCACTGCATATTAGCAAATGAATGCAAATCGCAATGATAGTCAATGATCCTCAAAGCTAAACACTCGTACTCTGTCGCAGCTCGGACAGTTGATGTCAAAATTTAATTACAACTTGAGCGCCGGCAAAGTCATTTTGCGGCAACTCAAATTAAGCGCAGCCAGCCAGCACAGCTCTCAACTATCAGACGGTGTCCAAGCCAGACAGACAATTATAATTAGCCAGAAGGGGGACGGAGGAGGGCTAAGTCCTTAATCCAGACGGTTTTCCTGCTGTGCCTTCGCCTTGCCTCAAATGCAAATTACATTTAAGATGCGTGCCAGCAAAGGGCAACTACGATTGGCCGGAGTCCCCTAAGATTTCACTTCGACTTGGCTGAAGGACGATATGTCTCAATGCTGTTAGGGATTGGGTTGGCGAAGCGGAATAAATATACGATATAATGTTAACTGTAAGCTATTACATTTCCCACTTTTTGTATTTTCAAATATTCACAATAAAATTCATACGAAAGGAAAGGCTTCTTATTGGACCTATATGGGCTACATTTAATGGGAATTTCCCTTATATTTATGGGCCTAGACTAGTAATAAATCAAGTCTCCTTTAAAATGAAAATCCCATCGCTTAAAATAACTTCTCTGATGATGTCAGTTCATAAAGTAATTCCACTTGCGGATTAAGTGTTTCTTTAAATGTTTTTCTTTTTTAATTTTTTTTTTTTTTACTTTTTGAGCCCTGTGGCTTACCCCACATTAGTTGGCGTTTGACTTTTTGGAGCTCCAGCTCATTGCAATTATGATAATCAATGCCCTCTCATATGACTTCGAAACTTTCTCCCTCGAGTTGGACTTTCCGCTGGAAAAACTTTTAGCGCGACATGTCACGCCCGAGTGCGGCCAACTTGCTGCTGCTGCTGCCGCGACGGCAAATGTTTGTGTTGATTTTGCAGCGCACATTTTTCAACACTGTCAGGAGGCAGGGGCAAGCAGGGGCTCCGCCGTACTGCCGACTCCGTGTTTTCCTTTCCGGAAAACTATGCACGGGCGCTGACATCATTTGTCATGTCTGCGCTGTGTGCGGGCGAAGCGCGTAAGCTAGAAAATAACACAAAAAATTGTAGTTGCTAAGGGAATGGCAATGGGAGAAAAACAATAGCTCGTCGAGAAGTTGGCATGTGGAAAAAGTCAAAATGGAAAAATTGCTGACAATGCAATCTGAATTGTGCATAAGCCAAAGTTTGTCAGCACTCCGCTCCCCTTCTACACATCGCTCATCGCACAAAAACACTGTGGCATCTTGGATAAACACTTGGGGCTGAAGATATACGCCCACGATATAATGCGATATGGCGTGACATATCAGCGAGGTGTAATGATATACGACTTCAAAATAGCAACAGAGATTGCGAAATCTTGAGGGCTCTTATATATATATGTAAGAAGCCAAACAAGGACATGATGCCAAGTTAAATAATATATTTAAATTCACTTTAGTTGTAACCTTACGAGCTGCCTTCTTTAGGTGCCTGAAAAAAAACTCTTTATTAAAATTAATCTTTTCAAAGACTCTCGCGGACACTCCGCCTGTGACTGTGCCTGTGCCTTGCAAATATAAATCCTCAGTGTCGTGGAAACAATGTCATGCAGCCAAGGTACTATTCCCGGTCCAGCCTCATCGCAGCGTTCCTCACTTTTGTAATTATTAGGCTCTCCGTCATGCCATATGTCCAAGGACATAACATGTTTTCCCTGCTCCGCCCAATCTGTGCCGGCTGTCCAGTATTTTCGATAGATTTGCATATCTCGAAGGTATTGATTTATTAGCTACCATTCCTCCATGTTTTACAAGGCTATAAGGGATGCCTTTATTTGAGGACAAGACTCGTAGGCAGCAAACCAGTTTTATCTGAAGGCAGTCTCAATGTAGTAGGATCCATGCCGCTCTTTACGAACTGCGAGGGGCTTACTACAAGAAATTATTCTAAGATTTAAATAAATATTAATAAATATAAACCAGTACCTTACCGTGCGCTTCAATCACGGTCAATGCCACCCAGAGTACTGAGTATTTAATGAACATTTGGCAAATACTGCCTTGTTCATGCCTGAGTTTGACAAGAAGTCAAAATATGAAAAAACTTATTTGCGAAAGCGTAAATATTACCTTTCAGGTAATACGTTTATTACGTTTTATTTATACTTCTGACTTATGATAGTTTATATCCTCATTCAGCAGCTGCAGAAGTTGGGAACTTCCTTATTTTTCAATTTCCCTTCAAAAGTGGTATTACTTTTAGTTCAATGGCATACAAATTTTTCTATAAATCTTACGAATTGATTATTTTAAGTTCTTGCAATAAATCTCTGCAACTGGAAGCTACCTACTCACCTGCAGGCTCCTGCAAATCACCTCATAAATCTCAGTTTGACCTTTGCGTCACATCAACAGCCTTGAGCCCAACGCTGTCTTAGGTGGTAAGGACCATATACGTCAAAAGGACCATGATTGATGAGTCCACACGCTGTCGCTTCGCTGTCACAGTCACTCTCACTCTAGGTGCCAAAAAAAAAGGAAGAGAAAAAATGTGGGGCTAGGGGAAATACTTGTTAACACGTTGTTGCTCACACTGTTATTGCCGGGGGTCCTGGGGCCTGAGACCTTCGCCGGAGGAGGAGCAGGAAATGTCGGCAGAAGTCAAGTCGAGTTAAGTCAAGTTGCAGCTCAAGTTGGGCGCCACCACTTCTTCCGCCTTCCCTGTCAACGACATAGTTTGTGGAAATTATCGAAATTGTATTATGGTAATTTTATGCAAACCGAATTTCTCCTTTCACAGATGCAAGCGAGGCTTTTTGCTTTGATTTTGTTTGTTGGAAATTAGTTTTTCAATTTTCCTTTGGCGCAGGCACACAAAAAGAAACCCCGGGGCCAGCTGGGAAAGTGCAAGCAAGGGCCATGACCAAAAACTTTCGCAGAGTGAAACGACAGGAACAGGCTGCGACTTCTACGGCCAAGTTATGTACATATTTACTACTTGTTTTGTATTTGTTAATATGCAGATTGATTTGCCAATAGGAATCGATTTTTTTTTTTGGGAAATATGCAGGCTTGCCTATTTATTTGCCAGGGCCACTTGCCACGACCAATGGCAGTATTGCTACTGCAAGAAAAAAAATAAATGAAAAATTAAAAGCCAAGCGACTGCATTTTTTAATTAAAAACTTTGTAGACCCGCAGACGCAGCAGGGCCGTAGATAACCGGCACGTCTCCGGCTTTCCTACGGCAACGGCTCCCATTGAATTTATGCCCAGTCAGAGTCCAAGGTGGAACACACGTAGTTAGGTAGCCTAGGAGCACGACCACGACTAGGAGGCGACCCTTCCGGCGCGCCCAGACAATCAACATGTTGCGGCCCCTCTAATGCTCGGAGGCAAGTTGCCGGCACGTAATTGCAATTTAACCCGTTTTTAGCTTCACTTAGCCAGCGTTTTATGGCACTGGGAGACCATGACCTATCCTCCTTGCTGCCAAGCTACTCGGCTTCCCTGAAATTTATACGCTCCCGGCCAAGCTGGACTAGAAGCTGATGTTCCTCGGGCCGCAAATTCATAAGCCGTGAGTTGTGGACTCCCGTCAGTGTGAACTTTCGTGGGAACAATGCAAGGACCTGCTCGCACAATGCCGGGCATACTTCAGCCAGATGGCAACGCCATGAATTCACTCCTGGATGCGAAGGCGAAAATGTTCTCCGGTGAATATTAAAGGATAGGGCGGAATGGTCGTCGGTTATTAGGCAGATTAAACACTTTGGCAGCAGGAAGCCTTAAAGCTTTTGCCTCACAAATTAGTCAAAGTTTAACAGCCTTGTGCAGTCCTTTCCTTTATGTGGGTTAAATTGGGAAAATTTAAGCTTTATTACGGTTTCTAAGACAATAAACGTTTGATGTGATGAGAAACCTAAAAAGTTTAGAGATTGGACAGTTCATTACAAAGTATGTCTACTTGTTGTTAGCTAGAAAACTAATTTGTGGAAAAGCCTTTCAGTTTATATAAATATATTTCTTTTATACGAAACAAGCCAAAAGCAGGCTAATAGTTTATATTTTCATAGTTGCAAAGTAACTCTCCGGCAAAAAGGCTTTTTCCCTCTTTGATCGAAGGAGATTGGCAAAGACTACAGTTGATTACCCAGAAACTAAGCAAGAATCAATTTATCCATGTATGTAGTTTATTGTGTTTCGAATTTTCGTGTGCTCGACCAACCGAGCTCAATAAATAATTTATTTTTCCCCCAGCCTCTCACGCAAGCCAGAGAGCATTGAGCACAGGATTCGACCGGCTAGCCGCAAACTCAAGGAAAAAAACTAGGAGACCGCACACGCACAGGCAAGGATGCCAGGCTACAGGGATACCAATGAGACAACACCTGTCCAACAGGAGCTGCAGTTGGAGCAGAACGGAGGACCACCACAGCCAACCAGAGACTACTACTACTCTGTTTAGGTTGGCAAGGCTCAAGTGGCTGGAAGAGCTTGGCAGCAAGTTTGGCCCACATTGACGTGCCGACTGAGCCAACGAACAAGCGACTGACTGACTGACTGACTGACATTTGAATTACAAGCGGTGAAAGCAGGGCCAAATGCTGCAAATGGGGAATATGGGGGCGAGACGGTAACTCAACGAACTCTTAACACAAACTCAACAAAATGACACGACTTGAATTGGCTGCCAAGCATGAACGCATACAAGTTAGTCGAGCATCCCAGGACTGGGCCAAGAAATGGCAAAAATTACCGGCTTGCTAAAAAAACAGAAACAGCCAGAGCCTGAGACTGAGCGAGTCCTGAATGGAATAAAGACTCAGGCAAGAACTGCAAAAAGGGGTAGGGCAACTAGTCAACTTCAAGTTTCTTTTCAACTGTTTTTTGTTTATTTGTTTTTTTTTTTTTTTTTTCGGGCCAACAAACTAACTTTCCCAGAAGGAGATAGAGAGAGAGAGAGACGGGCCTCCAATCAAATGGCAGGCAAACAGAGTCTAAGCATAATTTAGATGTCACATCGGCGATGCCGCTTAAAGTTGTAAAATTTAATCTGAAATTTGAAATTCGTTGCGTCTATAGAAAAACGATGCATCAAGTAAATTTTGCAAACTCGCCCGGCGCCGGAAAATGGAGGACAACTGCTGGACGAGGACGATCCGGCATGACTGGTAATTGCAGATTTATGACCCCCAAAAACATGTGGACAGCTCTAGTCTGCGCCCGAAAACAAAAATGTAACCCGACAATAAGACATATTCGTTCTTTTTTCATTTTTTTTCTGTATTTTTTGTGAAGCAGCAAAGTTTGGCGGGCATTTTTGAACGTTTCTGCATAATAAATTTTGAAAAGTGGATTAAAATGACTTGACAAAAAAATATACAGATTTGGTAACTTTTTCCTTTCGCCCCTTTTGTTGGCGACAAACAGACAGACAGACAGTCAGACACATATGTGTTCGAGTTCGTGTGCGGACTTTTGCTTTTTGCCTGGCATATTTTTAGGCGTTCGTTGTGTGGAATGTGCGAAATGCAAATAAAACAAATTGTTTGCCCAACATTTTTTCGCTTTCCCAGTGATTTGACATTCTGACATTTGTCGCTGTCAGACATAACAATTGACCCCCAAAAATGGCAATAGCAACAGAATATGGCACAGATTCAGGCCTGTGACAATGAAATTAGCTTGCAAAATTTTTGGCAAATTTAAATAAATGGCAATACGAATCAAGTGGCCCACTTTGCGCCTGCATATATATGGTAATTTGTCAAAAATTTAATGCCAGTTGAGAAAGTTTCAGTCAATTCCCCGTGCGAGTTCAGTAATTGGAAAAACCTGGCTCATGACTGAGTGTATCTGGCAACAAATTTCATTTTAAATCAAATGGGACTTGCCTAATAAAAGGTTAATGCTTTGCATAAAAAATGTATACATATATATTCAAGATTAATGTATGAACTTCAGTTATGCCTGTTAATTAGGAGGCAAATCAATGTATTTTTATGTTAACCATCCTTTAAGTAAACATTTGTATATAAATCACACACCCTTAGAATTCATTGATTGAAGTGCAGAGCGCTGTACGGATAAATAAAATGTAAAATAGCATTTGCACTAATAATATGTATATTATTATACATATTTATTATGTATATATAATTATATGTATTATTAATAAGTACGCTTCATTTCTAATAATTTGTGGTACTATTAGATAGACAAGGACTGTGTATGGATGGAAATGGCAATAGAAGAATTTCATCTCTTAATAACCAATCCAAACAGTGCTAGAAAGAAGGTATTTGTGGCAAATCGGTCTCACTTAGATAAATTAGATGTGGTGTTTCTGTGAAGATGTGATTAAGTGGATAATTCAAATTTGTTCAGTTTAGTACGTAAACTTAAATTACATTTTTTTCAGTACATTACAAACTTGTGATGAAGTACCTAACCCATTCTGCTCTTCTTTTTACTTTTTTTGCTCTCGTGGCATTATTCGACGTGGCATATGGAGGTACGAACTATATTTTAGCTTTTAGCGATCACTTCTCAAAATACTTTCTTTTGCAGCATCATGCTCTGCCCCAACCTCCGAGAGGGGCTATTGCAATGAACACTTGTCAAGGTATACCTACAGCCCGCATTATAACTATTGTTTTTATTTTATTTATGGAGGCTGTGGGGCCACAGAAAACATATTTAGCTCAAGGGCAGAATGCTACTATCAATGTGTAAAAAAGCAAAGATAAATAACAAAAATACCTTTTATCGAGGGGATATCAAAGTGTCGTTTAATTTATACTCGTTTTGGAAGGGGCAACTGGAGAGAAAAGCAGGATGCTTAGATGGAAATTGCCACCCAAAAATGATTATCTTTTGATATACAGCAGATGATAATACAGTAAGGTAAAAGTTTGCAAACTATTAAAGCTGAAAAGCTTATCAGTGCTAAACAGAAGGTTTCCGTAAATAAATCCGTCCAATTGGTGATGTGGTGATCTATAGGATTTAATTTAGAATGTATAAATTTTAATAATGTTTTATCATCTCCCATTGAGGATTATATTGGTTATAGTTATAGATCTTTGGACTGCAAGATTTCTTTAATTGAAACATAATTTTAATCTTAAGCTAATCATAAAGTTTATTAGCCAATTTTTTTCGCTTTGGCTTATACTCGAATACTTTCAGGCTGAAAGAAATAGAGGATTGGTGTTTTATAATAGCATTCATTCAAGCTGTACTAATAGTGCACTCTAGCTAGATGAACATCAATGACAAGTGGAAGCAATAGCAAGCTAGAAGGGCTGCTCTGGTAGCACCTGGTATGACATTCTTTTATAACAAATAGCTATCTACCTATTAAAGCTTCTCTGGTGGCATTTGAGATGTAATTTTGTCATCTCTCTAGGTAAGTGAGATGTCAATTTTACACAATTTGCGTACAAATGGTCCTTTTCTGCACTACTAGGATTAAATGGCGTTGCCATATTGCACAATAAAATAACATTTTGACGTTTATTTTATACATTTCCGGTAATGTTCCAATGTCAGACTGTACATTTTTTCTTTACTCTGGTAAAAAGCTGTGCATATTTGTGAACTTTTCAAAAAGCACTGACAAAGCTGGAACGTAAACCAGGTTTGTAACTTGCATCTGCAGATTCATGTACTCCACCCTTTTTATAAGACTACAAATTATAATAATGGCAAAAATAATAATTCATGGATGTAATTGAGGTTTTTTTTTCATTTATTAAATTATCTATGAACTTTAATTTAATATTTATTATTATTGCTTAAAGTCATTTTAGATTTTCCGTTCAAATTATGAGAGCTTCTAACCGCAAAGTGTTATACCTTGTTGGGTGAATAAATAAATTATTATTTTGGAAAACAGAATTACTTAATAAAAAGGTAAAGTGTTCATTACTTAAACTTGAGTAGATTCATATTTAATTACTTGGCAAAAATAAGCCTTTACCTGGCAACCTTCATTATAAATTAGTCACAAGAAATACGAATTGCAAAATTGCAGGATGAAAGTGTCTGAGCTTGTAAGGTAAATCACCCGAAAAAGGTTACAAAAACAGTCCCTTTTCCCTGTGGCTTCCGTTCCTCTTGTGACAATCTGCATTCTGCGGAACTTTTTGACAATAAACATTTTGGCCAAAAACAACAACGAGCATGCACGACACTTTTGTCGACATCTTGGCTGAGAGCAAGATTACCAGCAAAAATTCTGTCCTAGGGAACTCTGCTGATTTTCCTTTTGTTTTCCCTTGGACTTTTCATGCCTGGCGCATATTTTTATGCGGGAAATTTTTCAATTTCTGCAATTGCAACTTTTGTGTTGCTGCTGCTTGTTTTTCCGCTCTCGTTCTCGCTTATTTTTTCGGCGACTTTTGTTTAAATTATGCATACAGAAGTGTCGCAGCCACTTAGAGAAAAAGAGCCGAAGAGAAGAAGGGCTCTCCCTTCTGGCTGGGGGTTTTGGGTGAGAAAAGTTTGTCAGCGCTTGGGCAGTCGCTGTGGATTTTCCGCATGAGAAATACTTTTAACACTTTCTGTTTGCCTTTTCCAACAAATTGAAAACGAAAATAAAGGATTATAGGCGATGGGGGTCCGGACTCCGGACAGGTCAGGGTTTTTGGAGCCTGAATCCCCGGCAGATTTATGTCCTGCGCGCGCTCTTTCTGCAAGAGATTTGTGCTCCTCCTCCTACTGCTGCTGTCGCGACAAAATCCCTTTACACTTTATTAATTTTATTTCACTGTCTCGCCTTTGATGATTCGCCATTTCACTTAACTCTGCACTTATTTTTCGCCTGCTGACGCACTCGAGGAATCCTCGTCACCGGCATTATCCTCTTCCACGTCACCGGTCCGCGATTAATGTAGGAGATGCGGTTAATTGCCAGCAGCCTGGCTCGATTGAAGGCGTCCCAAGTGCGAAACACTGCCGAGTGAGCAGTCAATGGGCATTACTTGAAGACAATTAATTATCTGGGTTGTTCACGTCACCAAGGAGCCTAAGATAATGGCGTTTAAATTTAACTTAATTCGAGCTACCTTAATCTGAAAAAGATAAGCAGTGCAGGTGTTAAGTAATCAATTTGATAAACCACTTTGATAGCCATCGCGATTGGGATAATTAAGAGTTCTACTGGAGGGAACTACGTGAGAATTTGAGGGGATAGCTAAGTTGATTTCGGAAGAAAACTTTGGCCAAGGGGTGTTTCTTTATCTACAGGATTACTCGGTCTCGGAAAAACATAAACACAGTTAAGTTTCAAAAAAAAAAAATGTTTGAAAGAATGTCAGGATCTCAGCCTTAAGATTTAAGTTTTAGACATCTTGAAATAAATAATTATTTCAGGAACTTTCTCGAAGTCTTTCTTGTATATTTCAAATTAATAAATAGCTTTCCCCTTTCCCAATAATAATCCCCCCTATCAATGCAATTTCTCCTGCGCTTATCACACGAATTAATCTCACCGAGCCCCGCTGAACCGCATAAATCATCATTATAAGCATATTTGCAACTGTCCCCAACTAAACCGCCAAACAAGCTAACTGGTAAGGGAACAGTGCTAATTACTGTAATTTCGCCAAGGGCCAGAAGGGGTCTGTGTAAGCCAACCACGTCATCCAGCCAGCGATAATTTTTGTCAACAAACCGACGCAGAGTCTGGGAAAAAAAGTAGAAGAAGGAAACTTGTACATCAGAGGGGCGTGACCAGACAAAGTTAAGGGTATGGCTGAGATAACCCGACCAGCAGACAGTTCTTAACTGGCAATTAGGTAGCCCACATTCGCCATTCTGGCTAAAATGTGCGATAAAGTTGAGTGTTTACTAATCTGTAATTAATCTGGAGCTGAATGTGTCTTTAAAGTGATTATAGAAGTTAAACATCGCAACCAAAAGGTAACTATTGACATAAATATATTCATGATTAATATGAATGTTATTTATTAACTCGGAAACTTTACATATACTTTCTTCGATCGCGCCTACTAACACCTAACTCTAACAAGCACGTGCTTGGTATCACAAGGGGCTTAAGTGCCTTAAGTATACTGATCGCAGTGCATCAACGTACAAGAAAGTTGTCACAAATTATAGTACCAACCCTGATCTCTTTCCCATTATGAAATATCACTAACTCTCTCCATCCATGTTAATTTTTATTAATATCCTCATCATAGGCCCTACTGTAATCCACAACCATATCGTTGATAACCTTCTTGACTTCCGTGGCAAAAATAAAGTCCAAATGGCCCCATGTGGGATCAGGGACCTCATGTAGCAGCGCCAAATTGGGCAGAAGTTCGGGCAGCCGCGAGATGTCGTCCTTGTTGGCCGAGCCATCCGATAGGCCATAGTACAGATACAACGCAGAAGTAATTTGGCCCAGATCATAGGACGGAGGTACCGCCACACCGTAGTACTCCAAGTTCTTGCGACTACCCCAATCGTACAATCGGAACTCGTTCGAGGCATAGGATTGTATGTAATGAATGGCCTGATTCGAGGAAACTCCAGCGGGATGCGTCTCAGCGATTTGCGGCAGCAGGGTCTGTGGTTAGATTATGAATATAAGATAAGATAAGATCATTCTCACCCAAAATATAACTCACCTTATTTAGATTTCCGATCTCAGGACCGCCCCAGAGCATGGCCAGTGTCTGGCAGTAGCTCAGCAGGATAGGCTGATTGCTGCAGGTGGTGTCCAACAGTCGTTGAATGAAATTATTCTTTGGCAGGAGCACTTGGTTCTCCAAGAGAATGGAACCCATTCCTGGAGTGCCGAGTAAAGGTGCCGTGGCCACGATCAGATCCTCTGTGGTATTGCCCATGAAGACGGGCGGGGCCAGCATATGGGATGTCTTGATCTTGGCATTATATTCCGGCCGGAAGGAACCCATTACGAAGAAGGAGGTGCAACCCTGCGAGTGGCCCACATAGTGCAGGGCCTTCTCTCCGGTCAGCTCCAGGATATAGTCGATCATCGCTGGCAGATCAATGGAGCCGATCTCATGCCAGCTAAACTTCCAGAAGTACGGATGCTTCACGTCCAGTCTCGTGTTGTTCCTCGAGTAGAGATTGCCCCGCGCATTGCCCAGCCAGACATCGTAGCCGGCGTCGACGTAGTTGTACGCCAGTCCGTCCTCCGGCCCATTGAGCAGGAAGCAATCCGAGCAGCTGAACAGGCCGTGCATGATGAGCACCACTGGACGCTGCTCGCCGCCATTGTTCAGCCTCGGCGAATGCGGGATGCGGAACACATTGAGCACATAGCCGTCGGGAGTCTCCACGTAGTGCGATTCAGCTGGGTAGCCATGCGCTTCAATGCGCTCCGCCTGCAGCGAAAATCAAGCTTAAATCAAACCTCTAAATGTGGTTGTTGGAAAACCCGAGACCAAGGTTAAGGTTAGCGAAAGAGTTATGCTTGCTTCCTGGTCAAGATTTTCTTATATATTCCAGCTTAAAGGAGTTTAAAACGCACCGATGTCTTTAGAGGCTTGAAGGGTATATCGATGAAAGGATCAAAGTCATCTGTAGCTCCGGCTATAGCCACGAGAGCCAGAATAATTAATGTCCCTCTCAGCATTTCAACTATTGCCTTCCACTTTGGCCGCACGACTAAGTATTTGGCAAATTATTTCTGAAGAACCTTTGCCTCAATCTAATCTATTGATAAGAAGTCGAGTGAGGCTATTTATTAGTGTTTCCGTGATACCAGCTAAACGCGGCGTAAATCCAAGATTTATATACTTCGCGGTGTCCATTTGGATTATTCCAGGTGATTATCAGCAATTGATACCTTTCCCCCAAGGGGGTACATGTTGTAGGAAATTATAGGGTTAATTGTTTTATGGCTTTTAATGGCAATAAAGTTAATATAATTAAAAGGTACTCGGTGGGGTGGTTTTGGCAGAACTTCAATAAGTATATGAAGCTATAATATTACAAAAAGTATAATGTAGCATAGCTCTTTAGCAAATTATTATTGCCCTTACCTGAGACGTTAAAAAAAACCCCTTCCATAAGGTAGATACCCTACCTTAAGTTGATTCTTCATAAATTAAAAAAAAAATAATTTAAAGAGCTGTTTGTCAGATTTAAGTCAGTGAAAATACACTCTGCTTAGTTCAAGGTCTTTGTGAACCTTTTTAATTAGCTTACCATTAGTGGCATTGCCGCCATTCATAAAATACTCTCGATCCTTGCAAGCCCAGGACAATGGACCCATCTACCCTCCTCCCCTGCCATTCCCCCCTTTCCAATCAGGCGGGGAAACCCAAGAGGATTGCAAATTGCAGAACACGCGTATCAACGAGCTGCGCCTGACTTGCTGCGATTTTTGCATTATGTCAGTGAATTGTAATGCGGCGAGATAGCGAGCGGCGCATCAGAAGAATGGTCGGAATCGGGGGTGCCATGGGTGGGGGGAGAGAGTTTGCAGGAGGCATATGGGTGGTGCCGCCAGGGGGTGGTGACTGCAAGATGGGGAGCCTCTGTGAGATTGGCATTAAGCGTGCCGAAAGCCACAAATTGCGAGCTTCGATGGCTGCCGCTCTCCACGAGAGTCCTGTGCTCAGTCTGTGCGTACACGGAGAAAAAATGGAGGGTTTTATATCAGCCAAGCTGCTTGCTTTATAAAAGAAACTTGGATCGTATAGGAAATAATTAATAATTGACATTCTTTAAAAATTATGACATACTTTTAGGTGAAAATAAAATAAATATAGCTTGCGGCTCTAACATTTTGAACAAATTACCTGTACCTCTGTTCGATATTATTCTGTTTCGAATAATAATTAAAAATATGTTAAATATGTTAAAAATTATTTCATTACAAAAAAACTAACCAAATTCCCCATAATGCAGGGATTCCCCATTATGAAGGGGTTTCCCAGTAATGCTGGGTTACGGAATTGCATATCGAATCATCGATAGACATTTGGCTAAGTGTAATCCTATCGAGTCCTGTGATGTATGTATGTGTATATGAGTGCAGCATTGTCACGGCAATTTCGGCGCCGACGGATATTCGAGGGAACGAAAGATAAGCCGAGCCAAACGTAAATGCGGTTCATTGAAATTATGTGAAGTGCCGACATCGCAGGACGGTATCCTCGAAAAGGCCCCCGAGGCGAGGAGCAAAAGCAAAATGCAAGCAGTAACAATAAAGTATGTAGAAAAAAATAAGAACATCATATTTCAGAAGAACATAACGTGTTTTAATTAAAAAGAAATAATGAGCTGCTATCCTTAATTAAATAGTATAACCTAAAATTATTTCGATTGAATAAGTATATCTTTACGCCTATAGTTTTAAAATATAATGTTTTTATTGGGCTTTTATTACTGCTCGATGGCGTAGTAATTAACTGGCAATCAACACAGAAAATTCAAGACATAAGAAAACAGAAAATAGCAGAAAAAGTGTTACTATTTGTACGTGGAAACTGAGAGAGTGAAATAAAATCCACAATTTTCTTCTGCTCGTTTTCTAAATTTTTTTGCGGCGTCTTCTTTATCTCGTTTGGTGCTTGCTCGGCACTTTCCACTTGAAATTCAATTAAACAACTTAATTGGCTGCCTGATGAGCGCCAATTGTATGCCAAAATGCATTTCGATTGCATAAAAAATGGTTTTCTTTTTTTCTTCTATTTTTTTGCTACGTTTTCCTTGGCTTAAGACAATTTTTCCACCCGCCAGCTGGGGAATCGTGACTTATCATAAATCTAAAGTTGCGCCATGCAATACCCACAGACGTGGGCCAGTGTTAGGCGACAGTCACCGGCGATGGCACAAACAATAACGGTGGCAATAACACCAATAACAACATCGTCATCAATGTGTCAAGTTTGTGTTAATGGCCCCAGTCAAAGAGCCACTTACAAGCCATCTGCCCAGACACCTCATCCTGCCCCTCAAAGTGTTTGTTTTTTTTTCTACCTTGCCATTATATTTGCTTTCCTTAGTTGCCAGAGGTCAGGGCAGAGTTGAATGTCAAATTTGCACATATCCATATGGTTTTACAAGCTTTTGTCGTGCCTATACTTATATAGCACCTACAAAGGGTAAGCCATTAAATTTATATTTCTTTTTTGTAATACAAGAAATTGTAATTCAATTTTAAACTATTATTGTTGTTTTTTCTTTTCATTTCTGACAATCAAATACTGACTTTGATCAGCTGAACCCCATTGAACTTGAGCTAATTACGAGTATTTTATAAATTGTAAAATTGTGCCACAGAAGACTAGAGGTAATTAGCTCAATTATGGGTTTTGTGGAAAAAATAAGCAAAGTAGTAAAGATAGAGATAAATAAATTTTGATAATGAAACAGAAACCTAAATTTGTCAATCCAATCCAGATAATAATATTCTAGCAAAGCCATTTAATTCTATGACAGCTATAAGATATTAAATGAAGTTCAAAATGTAATGCTCTAATCATATACAAAGAACATATATGATGTTTTAAAAGAATATTTAAGGATTAAGCACTAATTTCTTACATTTACAATTAAAATAAAATGCATCATTCAAAACATCATATATTTGGCCAACAACTTAAACTTTCTGGTTAACTTATTCGACCTTCATGCAGGCAAAGCATTGTCAAGGCCAAAAGCAAACGCTCACAATGCAAGCCACTTGCAGCTACCATGATTTGCAGACATCAAGTTGTTTGATAGATATCGAAATGCAATATTTCCAGTAGAATAATTTGGTGCATTTCCATATAACATCTTCTTGGTGCTATAGAAGAAGTAGTGCCAGTATGCATATGGCATGGTTGCTATATTTTTTTTCGCCTTGCCTGCAATTGACAAGCACAATAAATTGTGAAATATGGCCGTTGCCTTGCCAGCTCCTCCATAACTTCATCCTGGTCCCTGAGCTGGGAATATATTAAAATGTAGCTATGCAGGCGTCCAAAGGATGGCCAGGATGTGCGAGCGAGCGTGTGAATGAAAAAATAAATATATGCAATAAAATGGGAAGAAAGTTATATTTCGAATTGGAGTTTTTCATACTCTAACGGAATAGAAATAAGTAAAAAAGAACTTTAAAAATATGTGCCACTAGCATTAAACTTGAAATTAAATACAGAAAATACCCTAAATATATTCGAAGTGTTACATTTTCATTTAGAAATATTTTGTAAAAGGAAAATATGGCTTTCTGAGGGACAACATAAATTAAAAATGAAAATATAAACGTTTAGTAATTTATCCGTAAATGTGTATATAAAAGTATTGTCCTGCAAAATCCATAATTTATTTTGTAAAATTCTTTTTCTGTAGAGTATAGTTATGCGGACTCATAAATTCCGACAACTTGCAGCGTTAGTGGCAGGATGGAAGCTCCCAACACTTTGGCATCCATTTTAAAGATAAATTGCAACTGAATATCGTTTCATTTGTTTCCCATTTTTTACCCCTCTATTTCACTGAATGATTTTTCATATATCTGTATATGTATTTTGCAAATATGTGGTAAATTATTGCGTCCATTAAATTGCATTTAAAATGTGCATACTCAACATCACCGCCATCATCCGCCGATCACCGCGTGCATCGGACTCATCAGCACCCCGCCAGGTGTCGTGACGTGTCAGTGACAAAGGGACAGGCGGACAGGTGGGCAGGTGGACAGGTAACCAAGCCGCAGAAAAGCAAGCCAAACATGTGTCGGGCTTTAATTATGCCGTAACATAAGCAGGGGAATCCAGGCTGGCGAAGGGCGCAACATGATGTGGCATGTTCGTTCGCAAAAACACACGAAAATACTCAATTTGCATTTTCCCCCCACAATCGGAACGCGCTATTAAATTCTGTGTTTGCCTTTCTGCTCGTTACAATTGCAATCGATCTGAGTTGAGTGATTTGGAAAGGGTTTATAATGTTCAATAATATTTGCTGTAGGTAGCAAAACATTTTAAAACTAGTAATAGGTAAAAGGGAAGTTAAGTAGTAAATATATAATTTTTTAAAAGTGTAGTATGTACAATATGTTGTATGTTTCCCACCAATTTATGCACTACATTTCGATGAATAAACTTAAAGGTAATATAACTTTTGTTATGGAACAGATAGTTTAGAAATCAGAAATGGAAAGGTATTCTTTTATTCAATGTTTTAACTTAAATGTAATATAATACATATTTTTTATGGGATTATGGTATTTGTAATTTTACATTTGTAAATTTGCAATTTATAAAGTAAAGAAATAATGATTTGGTATTAATGGTAAAGAATTTTTGTTTACTATTTTACATCAGAATTTCCTTTAATAATTGAAATAAAAGGAAAAGAGACAACAAAACCAAGGGTTTGCTTTTGTATAGTTTTGTTGACTATAACTATATAAGGACTATTAATAAAAATAAAATTTTAATGCATAATAATAGCTAAATAAAATAATTATTATAAATACTCTAAACTAGGACAATTAAAAGTCGTTTTTTTTATAAACATATTCGATAATTATTGATTAATACAGCCTTAAAGTCCTTGCAAATTAGCTTCCATCTCTCGCATTCCCGGTTCTTAGTTCCAAATAAATTGACAGCACTTAAAGTAACATCATTTCTCATAATTTTCGATGCCTTATTTTTTTTTTATTGTGTTTTGGCACTTATGCCACAAATGTGACGCCCCCTTTTCACCCATTTCCACCCACAAGCAACATAAACAGCAGCAACTAACTCATGCAAAACCAATTAGGTGCGGTCGTTTCGCATCGCAACTTCAACACGATGATGCATTGTGGACCGCCCGCCCCTCCTCCTGCCACCCATTTGGGCAGAGCGTTTTAACCAAGTTTTAATTATTGCAACGTGTGTGTGTGTGGGTGTTGCGTTTTTTGGATAAATACAGCTGCGGTCAAAATAATACAACTAATTAGAGCTTTTATTATACAGTGTGTACTTTTGTTTAAAGTTCAAGCATAAATTGTAAAGGGAATTTATAACAGTATTACTTAAATAAAATGAAGAAAAATAATAAGAGTTTTAAGTGGATGAATAAGATATTTTCAAAGAAGTGATCTTTGAACACAAAATGCTCATTTTATAAAATTACCAAACTTGCAGAAAGAAATCTTTTTAAATCTCTAAGACGCCTAGTAAAGTATTTAGTATTTAATCCTAAAAATAAGAGCGCATCTGTGCCTTTGCCAGAGATTTTCTTTTTTGCCCCACAACTGACTTGTGTGGAAAATGCATCTTGAAAATCTTTCATTTTTCGTTACATTTCTGCATTTATTTGCTAGCAGTTGTTGTTTGTAATCTGCGATCTCGAAGCCCCTTCTTGGCCAACTCTCATCTCGTCTGCTCATTAACGGGAAGAGTCGCTCGTGCATTGCATTTCGAGTGGTAAGTAGTTGTAGTTGCTGGCTGCTTCTGCTTAACTGAGTTTTCGCAAAACTCAAACTTCTTGGCACCTCAAGATGTTGTGCCAGTGTTGAGCAATTTGCAAACGCTCACTAATTGTTGCTGGGCCAAATGCTCCTCAAGTTGTTAGTGTGAGTTGTGTTGGCTGTAATTGAATTGCGGAAGCGTTCAGCGGAATAAGTGCCATTATTTTTGAATAGAGCAGCGTCGCGGAACAGGGCCTTACCTAAAGGAACTTTCAATGACGCCAAAGGAGGTGGGGAAGAATTAAAGAGAGAGTTTTTTAAAGTTAAAGACGGATTAAAGAATATTATTAAGCCAACGCTTTGTAAGGTAGTTGGTTTGTAATTAAGAATTTTAAGTTAAGTTTATTAGGTATTTGTCTGGTATATGGGATAATAATCCTAAACTACGCCAGTATTTAATTTCCTTGCAAGCTTTCTTGTGCGTCTATTAACACCTAACCCTAACAAGCACGTGCTTGGTGTCGCAAGGGGCATATAATGCATCAACGTCCAATAATAAAAATAATACTATTTCAAATAATAAATATCCGTTCAGACATAAACTTGTTTAAATTTATAAGTTAATTACCTTTTTTTTATATTTTAAAACCATGTTCAGTAGTAATTGTCTAATAAATTTTTTAATAGTTGTAATAATAATTTATTATAATTTGTTTATGTTAATATGTTATATTAGCATATTATTTATTATTTATTACTTAAATTTGTATTTTAAAAAAGCCTATGTCAAACTTGCTGCAAGCTTCAGCGTCAAACAAGTGGCTCGAGCCAACTCTTATACGCGCCCAACGGTCATGCATCGGCGCGTATAAGAGTGCTAAGAAGTAGTGACTTAACTTACGGCCGACATGCACAATCCATTAAGGATAAATGCATTCGGAAATTACAGCATAAAAAGGATAAGCGGCACAGGCAGTGACAGCAAAGGATATACCATTTAAGTCGCAGCCATCATCTGTTGCTCCCCCGACTGTTTCATTAAGAGTGGCAGTAAACCAAACAGTTCGACCATGGAAATTACGCGTAATTCGAAACAATAATAGTTCGGACAACGAGCCAAATAATTGGATGACAGTGAAAATCAATTATGCCGCATTACAAATAAACTAATCTGGCTCTCAAATTGATTTCAAATTGAGTAATTTGAAGCGAGCGAAAGCAATTGGATGGTATATAGAGTGATTATCCAGAGGAATACGGGAGTTGTCAATTGGTAACATAATAGGTTGTATTATAATACCAGGCCGAGGGTGTTATAAAATGCCAAAAGTCGGTTTTGCTTTGTCTGGCCTAACCTGAAGTCAGGTTAGGTCCGATGACGCTGTGTTAGGGGAGCCAACTGTTGATATGCCCGGCTGCGCAAAGAGTTTCGCATTATAATTTACCGACCGACTTAACTCGAGCGTTACGAGTGCCGGAATGGGGGGAATTTTTGGAGGGGCCGGGCACTAGATGGGCAGTGCTTACTTTAGGCACTTGTGATGCTTCGGCCGCACGGGGTTTGGCTCATGCCAAACACGTTTACCGGTAGCTGCACTCGAAAAAAAAAACCTGAAGAAATTCTGAAACTAAACCAAGGTTTAATAAATGCATTTTAAGATTTTTCTAATATTTTTAATTATATTTACTAGTCATTAAAATTGTCTACTAATATTAAAAACATTTCAACAAGTATTTTCGAATTGTAAGTTAGTTATTACAGACTTTAAAGGGGATTTCCCCAGAGAAAGAAGCACTACAAATTGTTACGAAATCCCCAAGTTATTTTCCAGCTCAAAACCTATTATCTAAATTCATTTCTTACCACATTTTCCCTTTCTTATTCCCAGTGTATGCGAACAGACAAAACCGACGCCCGCATTTTGAACGCCACTCACTCTTGGCCAGTCGGTGCCCGCCTCGATCCATTCACCCATTTCTTGTGCGGACAATCGGTGAAAAGGGGGTACCAGTGGCGGTGGGGAGCCCTTAGCCACCTTTCAATACGTCGGTAATTACTCCATTTAAAGCAGTACATACACCCCCCTTTCGCTGATCAGTCCGGGCCAATCAGTGACCGACTGCTGCGGACACTCTATACACCTCCAGCGTGTGCATAAATTAAAAATGGCAAAATGTGTGTCGACCGACATTCCTAATCAAATTCAAATTCAATATGCATTTTGTTTCAACTCCTCGCCAAGGTGTGTACGCCGAGGTGGGAATGAGAGAAATTGTGGCTGGTTTGCTACCAGAACCAGAAGAAACTCGAAAAGTTGATTGTACCGAGAGCCCAAGGAAAAGCCAATAAAATGGGCAAACTAAATGACCAAACACACAGAAAGATAGGGAAAGAAAGGGAAATAAAGGTAACGAAAATCGAAGGAAAATTTTAAAAGCATCTGGAGCATTTTTTGAATACTCTTTCATTAGTCTAAAAATAATTCATTGGGAAGCCTTTAGTCTATATTATTATAATATAATATGCATTGATTATGTATTTTGTGTTTACAAATATTTATTTAAAATATAATAATGTTTTAGAAATAATCTGCATATATATCAAACTACTAGAATTATTATTATAAATGCAATATTTTCTTTTCTAAATAAATAGCAAAAACTTATTGGTACTAAAAATTGTATGTTTAAATGTATGTATATATTATATTATATTATATTCATATATTAATCTGCAGTTATTTTAACACTATTTGTACTATATCTTCTTAGGGCTAACCAAACTGCCGATACCCTCATCTCACACGTAACCGCTTTCTTATTTATATTCATGGTTTCGTGTGTTAAAGAAGTTTCTGTAAAACACCAACTGCCTTCTGCAAGGGTATTTAATATTGTATGCAGTCGATGGAAATATTAAATGAATACTAAATGAGGAGGAGAGTGCACACAGAACGGGCATTTGTTGAGCAGTCGAATATTAAAATGGCTTGAACTTGGGGCTCCGAAGTGCGGATGTGGGCGGAGTTGGGGACCAACCAGTTTGCTGCATTTTAAATGTATAAAAATAACACCTTTTTCTGGTTTGTTTTTGGGCGTAGCAGCTTTTACAAGTCTTTATTGATTTTAATATGAAATTAGCGAGGCATGGAGAATGAAAGAAAATGGTATAAAAAGGGCAGCCAGAAAGTATAGAAAAAAAAGATTCTAAAAAGAAGAGAGAGAAGAAAAATTGGGTTACAAAAACTAAAGTCTAATAATGATCGAAATTAAGATAGCCAGCAGGTTAAAGCCGGGTCATAATTAGCTGGATCTCAGTCTGCGATATGGAAATTTATACTCGGTCTATGTTAATGCGGGCCAAAGTTCCACGAACTTCAGTTGTAACCAAGAATAAAAATAAGGTAAACGAACTCTTGCACTTTCAATATTCAAACTTAATTATTTTCTATTCGAATTTACAAGCCAGTTTAGGGGAATTGAAAACAAAAGCTATATGTAATAAATCAAACAAAAGCCATACATTATTAGGTAATGCGTTTTGGTGGAAAAATTCGCTGTTTTTATCAATTTAAATATTTAACAATAAATTTAGCTTTCGGCCTGCCACACGGCTAATGGGCCAACCATCCATTTTTACAATGTATTAATGGGGTAGCATAAGGCAAAATTTAGTTTGTTGGCTAAATTTGGCAATGCGAAATGCTTAAATATTCAATTAGTTATGTAAATGATGCAATGTCAGGCGGCATGCAAATAAATATAGTTTTCAACGTGGTCCCCTCACACTCCATTACTATTATTTATCTTTTTTTTTACCAAGCTTTATTTGGCCAAAACCGAAAGTGACAAGGGAAACGACACCGAACTATGGCATTTTAAATTAGGCATAAGACATAGTAATAATTCAGGAAATCGCCAGCTGAGCTGTCAGCAGACGCCAGCAAAGGAGAAAATGTATATAGAGATAAAATCGCGAGCGAAACCATTTTAAAATAGCATTTAATGAGGCATCCAAGCTGAGACCCTGAAGAAACACTTTCATTTGTAACTCATTAAAATCATAATGCCGCAGCACCATTATTACCATTACAATCATCATTGTCTCTGGCCAAGGCCCGTCGCACTGGCCATAAATCATGCAATTTCTGGTTTTTGAACTTCAACGACATCACCCCATTTCGTTTGGCTGACTGAATTTTAATCGTTGATTAGCGATTGCGTAAACTGCAGTTTAATTGCTTTATACATCTCTCCCACGATTTATAAGCCTATGAAGAAAGCCACCTGAAGGGGAAATAAATCCAAAAGTCTTGGTAAATTATCAACAAAATAAATAGTTGCTTGAGTTCTGGTAAATATTTATTACGACTCCTAATATGATCTCCATGACCCAACCCATTTTTGTCTGCAAGCCATAGACAATTCTATTTATTTTGGGTTCAATGCCTTCGGCCTAGTCTCTTAGCCATAATCCACTTGTGTTTCGCTTTGCCTCAGGTACACAAAAAATAAAGGAAAGGTAATACCGAATGCACTCAAATTAAATTTCGTGGCGGTGTATGCCCCACGGGGAATAGACCGAGTACAGCTGGTCAGAAGTTGACAATTTTTTTTGTATTACTCTTTTTCCATTTATTTTTCTGCTGTTTCTCTTCTAAGCCCTGTGGAGGTTTTTGTGTTTCGCTGAAAAAAAAACAGGTGAAATAAAGCCAGGACAATTTTTTTTGTTTGACTTTGATTAAAGTGCTTATTGGATTTGCTTAAAAAAAAGAAATATAGGAAAACAAAAGGAACCCCAGCTTTCTGTGTGTTTGCGCTTGCGTTTCGACGGAAAAATTGTGAACAATAGCGGCAAACTGGTGGATATTCTAGGAAAAATAGGAGCCAAGCCTTTTTTAATAATATTTTTACCGAGGCTATATTATTTGATGTTTCACAGAACCTTAAAATAAATAATAAAGAGTTGGTAGCTTCGATTTGATGAAACATTTAATAAATTAACAAACCAATATTGTTGCATACTTGATTAATATTTATTAAATAAAATAAGAAATGAATTGAAAAGTCTAGTTGATTGGAGATTGGGTTTCCCTTAAATGTAGGCACCTTTTTTCATTTGTTATTCCGTCGCTGACTCACCGTATTCTTTTTCAGTTTGTTTTTCAGTCTGACTATTGTCTTGGCCAAGCTTTTGTTTGGCGCTATTGCCTTTAGTCTTCGGTACCAAAAAAGTTGAACTGCATTTACAAACGCCATAAAAAGTGGCAGATGATTTATGCTCACTCGCGAATGTTTGTGATTCTGAGGTATGAATATTAATGTGTCACTTGGAATGTTTATGCAGCATTCAGAATATTATAGCTCTTATGCTTAGAAGAATAATTGAAATGTATAATAAGTTTTACATAAATTAACATTTATTTAAATATAATATGTAAGTATTTATTTCCTCTTTGAGGTATCAAACTTCTTACCAATCCCTTCATTTTTATTTAAAAAGAAGTTCATTTACTTTTCCCCACCATATAAACACCATATCTTTCTGTAATCCTCACAAACTCACAATAAGATCTCCGCATAAACCGAGTGCATCCGAACTTGGCTTGGCTTGACTTGGAAACGGATGAAGAAGATGATGCTGGTCGGGCAGGGAGACAAAGGTGGCTCCATTCGTCGGAATCGTGTTTGCACGCGCGCCTTATGCAATTGGCCCGCCGCCACTCGTTGTATTCATTCCACGCCAGTCTTGGCCAACTTGGTCCGTGGTGCTGGTGACGCTTTTGATTTACGTAAAGAGATGTGGTTTTTTTTTGCCATTTTGGCTGCTGCTGCATCTTTGACGACCTTGACGACCGACACCAGATTGTGCAAACGAACCAAACGCCAACCGCCTTCTAACTATGCCAGCCACCAGAAAATACAAGTAAAAAAAGTGTGGAGATAAAGTTGAAGAAAAACTGCTGAAGAAGAGGACCTAAGAAAACATAGTTAAGGCAAAGTCTCAGCTGGGACCTTTTTTTGGTCATTGTACAGTGGTTCTAAGGAGGGGTTTTAAGCTATATTCTTTATAATGCCTTGGTTTTAATATGGTTTTAATACAACTAACTTGGAAGAATAATTAAGACTTATATTTTAATTATTTTGCTGGCTTTTTTTCCTTATTATTTCAATTACTTTAACCAGTGTCCATTGAATGTTTGGACATCTGGCCACTATGAACTTGAGGGCTCTGAGGCCGCCAAATGAATGAAGCCCCGCAACTTTATGGCCCTCTTTGTGTTCGACCCAAGTTGAAGTTGAAGTCGGAGGCTTAGGCTGCGGCTTTTCTTAAGCCTTTTGTCCGGCAAATCGGTTGCAGCAACGTGCAGCAATTACACGTGCAAACACAAATAAACCAAAGTAACCGAGGCAAATGGTTATCGGGTAACGAAATGCATTGAAGCATTCAAGTCTGCATGACATTGAATATTTTTTGAGGTTACTCGGATTGTTATTATTCGAGATGGATTATAATTATAGTACGAAATGCACTTCAGTTGGGAAACCAATAAAAAACTCTAATTAGATTAGGCAATAGGAGTATTTAATTAAATAATTTTCAGCTCTAAATGAGATAAACTCTCACGTTTTGATTTATAAATAAAATTCGGTTTCCACTTTATGCGTTTCTGTTATTTTTCCTCTATCAAAAGCTTGGTAGCACTTACAGTACTTCAGTTTATGGTCATATTAAGTATACGCTCCCCCAATTATCACGTATACGTAGCAATTATTTCATTCTAAGACTAAACATTGTATGCATCCTCGAATTTTCATTTAACTAGAGCCTGGGCAACCGACCAGCTTCCACCACAAAGGAATGCATGATTAAATTCCATATTTCCCAATAGCCCAAAACATGGTCAATTCAAGTGTGATAGAAGTGTGTGTTATGTGTGTTAAATACCAGAGGGACTCGATAACGGGGGGAATTGAATTTTAAATAATTAGTGCGCTATTAATAAGTATTATTATTATTATTATAACAATGATTACTGTTACGGTGGCTGATATGATTTATGAAAAGCCGAATTTAATTATGCCGTTGCTGCTGGGGTCGCTGTTGCCAATTGAATTAAATGCCTGCCAGACAATGATTGTTCATGGCGATTGCCCTCCGATTTGGCCAACTCCCCTCACCTCCCCACCACACAACCCTCTCGGCGTTCATTTTGCGCCTCAATTAACGCCCGGGAAAAGCAACAACAGCGAGCGGTGAAAACGCTAAAGGAAAGGCCAGAGGAGAAATAACAGCAGCAGCAGCAGTGAGCATTGGTCAGGCCAGAGAAAAGCAATTTTTTTTTTTATTTTGGGAGTGAGTGCGAAGATAGCCGAGAATCGTAAATTTTGTACAATTTGAACTCGAAAGTCGTTAAATGTTACACAGGCCACAGCCATGGACGAGGAGATGTGGCTGTGAAGCGTTGGGCTAGGGCAGGCAGGCAGCTGGTTTCTGGTAGTTCACTGCAAGAAAATACTAGTAACAAAGGAAATACCGACTACTAGAGCAAAATACAACAGAGTGATCTTTTTTACTTTAATTAAAACATTTAATTTTAATTATATTTACTTTTTGTGGTAGAGTAAGTTTGGAGATTTAATAAGATTTGATAACCAAATTGTTTTGAATATATAGAGCTTAGTGTAATTTCGATTAATATTGCAATTATATGTAGCTTAAAATATTAATAAATTTATATATTTTTAAATAAGAAATCGTTTTCAAAAATATATTAGAAGAGAATATAAATATAATAGAAAAGTTTTTGTTTCATGCTTTATGCTTTTAAAAAGATTCAATTAAATCTTAGATTTGTATTAAGTATAAACAGCAAGGTGTATTTGTAGAATCGGAAAATAATCCCGTTCATTATTGCCATAAAAAATCACTTGATTTAACAAAAGCAGCCCAGTTTCTTCCAGTGCACACGCACACCCCCCCTTTCAGTACTCGTAATGGGAGTTGCAGGGTGCAGAAAACATGAAAGCCAAACGTGAGAAATTGGGTCACTGGAGAAGGCATGGATGGCGTTGGCTCTAAGAGGAGGGGGAAGGGCTCTGGCGTGGTAAAGAGGGAAGGGGGGCAATAGAAATTGCTTGCAATTGGATACTGCCGGACGGCCAAATGTATTCTGGATGAGAGCTGGGAGAGAGAGGGCTAAATGCAATGCGTGGCTTTCGCTTCGGCGGCTAAGTGAATTGCAAGAATTCCTCCTTTTGCCAGCTCCATTTACCCCCCTCACTTTACAAATGCAATGCGTTTTAAGTGTGATAAGTAAATTTACCTTTCGGTTTGTTGTTTGGGTCAAACAGATGAAATTTCAGAGCCGAAACTTAATTTCCAGCTGAATCAATTGAAAGCGCATGTGAATAAGCCACCAAAACGAGTGGCTTTCATCTTAAGTTGGTTTTAAATGTGTTTCCCCAAAGTGATTTTCCAAATGCTGCAACTGAAAGTGATCCAATTAGTGTTCCGATTCAAATGGGAAATGAAATCAATTAAATAAACACAGAAAAACTCTTAAATTAGAAAGAAACTCGAGTATTTATGAACTTAATTAATGCTACACTTTCTTATCAATGGCGGTATTTTGCTGGTAAGCAATTCCTTTCCACTTCACTTGGTCGCCATCATAAAAATGCAACGAATTTGAATAAAAAATAAGAAAACAGAATAGGAAAACAACAATTCTGGAGGCAAAATGAAAAGCACGCGATAGGTAAATGTGTGTAGCAGACCGCAAGCGAATGCCAGCGGGCAATGCAAATTTCCTTCGTTCTCCGCCAACCATTTCCCGCCATTTCCCTGGCAAACAAAATGGTAAAGAAAAGCCAGCGAAAATGTTTGCATTTTGTTTCGCCAAGTTTTGTTTGCACTGGAGATAGCGGTTTGGCTCCATTCTCTACGGTACCGGGGGATCCCCTGCCGCCTTCTTGGGCTTCAGTTAGCTATTTTTACTGCATTACTTCTACAGTTAACACGCATGGGAATTTAACCGTGTGTGTGTGCCCAGGATTTATTATTTTCCACGTGCATTCAGAGCAGAAATTTAAGCGTAGCAAATCATTTCGGATACAACGCCCGCCCACACACACGCCCCCACGGCAAAAACTGGCAAAGGATGCTTGTGAGCGAGCCGAAGGATACTCACGCCCGCTCAAGTGGCTATTTATCCTTATTTCGGTGGAAAGGCGCACTAAAAATATGTATAAAAATTCCCCTATTCGGCTTAAGTAGTTGAAAGCTTTGAAGAAGTGCAGCGTGGAAGGACCCTACAAGGCTATTTATAAATGTGCTGCAGGATGTGAACTTAAAAACGGTTTTCTTAAATCTTAAACTATGCCAAAGGAAGGTCACAAAAAAGTATCAACTATCCGCCGTTTACTTTATTTATAATCTTTGCAAGTGTTGAGGTTCTCTTTGGATCTTTTTCAACATCTTTTTAGTCCAAACTTAGAACCTTTATACAGTTCCTTCATCAACTTGATGGGATTCCTCTTTGATGACCTGTCAACTAAAAAATTGAGCCACAAAGCCCGCAACTCAATGGAAAAAAGGAACGATAGCATAATATTAAATCAGCTTTACTGACAAGCCAAATTGATTCTTAATTAATTTATTTCATTACCAAACGGAAAAAATTCCAAGCTAATAAATAGTCAAAGGAGGGGAGAAAAGGAAAACCCCTGGTCAGTGTCAAAGGACCAAGTCGAAAATATGTCATATTCCAGCAGCGGCCAAAGCTCGCATAATTTATGAAAGCATTTTTGCTCCTTTTTTTTTTTCCTAAAAGGAATGTAGGAAGGTTGAGTTGGGTTGGGCATTTTGGGTCACAGGTGATGTATTGTATTTCACTGATTTATTGCTTTATTTATGCCCAGACAGAAGGCGATTTGTGTCACAGACAACTGGGGAAAGGCCAGAGCAATAACGAAAATAAATAATAATAATAATAACAGCAATTTCTAAGCATTTGATTACATGTTGGACATTCAACGTTGTAAGTGCCTGCAATACGTCTTAAATATATATTTATATATGTTTGTGTGATCTAGCCTTGGTGCTTCTGCAACAAATTTATGCAAATTGGATTTGATTTTAAAAAGGAATTAGTTAATTAATAAAACTGATAAATAAATATTAAGAAAACTTAAAAAGAAATCCATTTAATCATAAACTACGACAATAAGGTGAATATTTGCAATCTTTTCTATGAAGCTGCTGATTTTTAATGATATTTTGTATATTGATTAATGCCTTTCGAATATGTCATGTCACATTATTTTGCCATTCGAAATCTGTCGTCGAATTGGGTCAGATTATTTATGGAAATTCACAGGCAATGGCAATCTGAACCATTATGGTGGAGGGTCCTTAGAACGTCCCCCCCAGGAACGAACTTAAACCTCACAAGCTTTTTCACTTTCTACGTGATGTTGACGTTGTGGAGGTAGCCTTACCCACAACTTTTCGCTATCTCCCCGCTAAGCAGACATGGGTTAGGTCCTGAATAATGACCTTAGCAGTTGGTGTGTGGTCGTCCTCCTGGCCGCAGGCTCCTTCCAAGTTCACTTCTCGTCCTCTTTTTGTTTTCCCTCTTATAAGACACACATAAAATCCAGCAGCTAGGAGCTACCACTCTCCATTTCTATGTCTGTGTTGACCACAAATTATGCACGTGGGAAGCCGAGAGCAGGCCAAACAATTGCACAGCTGTCCTTGAACCCTGGAGCCCCTAGCTCCGACATTTTATTTGTTTGCGATGTGCACGCACCCACACACACACACACACAGACCTGCAGATGGAATTGATGTCCTTGCCGGGAACATAATATATGGCGCTGGATCGTTTGCCATCTACGTGTTTGAGTTAGCTGGCTTTCAAGTGTCAATCCAATGGTTGACAAAAAACATACCGAAAATAAGATAAAATCTATCAAATAGAAGATAAAAGAAATAACATAGGGAGAGAAATAAGAGTTATCTTGGCTATAAATTGAATTCGAAAAGGTTTATGTGGCTAGAGAAAATATTATATATAATAAAAATATTATTACGAAATTCCCAGTTATGTTGGGTATGAAATGTAAAGTGAAAATTTTAAATGAAACATAAATCAGCTTAAAATCAATTTGCAGAGTATCAAATATATATTATTATATTTTTATTATATGGATAAACTCATGTTGTCCCCACTTACAAAGTCTAGAAATTCTGTGAATTTCATTTACAACCAATATCAAATTTAAATACTCGGCGAGCTCAATTTATTATCCAGAATTTGCCACAATTGAAATTGAAACCATCGCAATATTCGATAGAAGTTCATGTGGAACTATAGTTAATTGCGTTCGTGGGAAATTGGTTGGGTTTTGGCCAACCAACAATTTCATTTTGGCCCTGGCCACTAACATTTGTAATTTTGCATATGAAATTGAACAAGCAATGTTTACGCAAATGCAAATACATATTTCTGTCCAATCGAAGGGACACACACAGTGCGTTACAAAAGTATAGGTTTGTTCTAGCTGAAAATTGGAAAAGTAATATATGAGAATTATACAACATTTTGATGAATTTGAGGGATTACAAAGAGGAACTTTTAATGTCAAATGTGATGCTTACATGATGCTCTTGTGACGCTCTCTCTATGCCAATTTTGTGAAGCCGGAAATCCGCAGAAATGTACGTTACAAGCAAATTTCCTGTACAGGAAACAATTCCGATTGAACCTAAATTAATTTCAATAAATACATTCCCATCTCCGACATTTGTAAATTTGTATAAATTTCCCAAATTTGCATAGCATTTTCTGGTACGGCAAGCAGAAAAAAATATGTTTTCACAGGGGCGGAGAGAGATGCCAACACGTGTCTTCCATTTAGGGCGGACATTTTTAAGCAGGACCAGGAAAGTTGATTCTTTTCACACGAGCAATTAAAGTTGCTGCCCTTTGAATAATGTAGATTTCATTTTACGGGAATGCTGTCATGTCAACGCTGACACTACACCATGGAGAAAGGGAGTGCGCCAGCCGAGTGCAAAAATAAAATGAACATTTTTCGTATCAACAGGCAGCATAAAATGCTGACCAAGTAATGATGTGCCAGCGGAATTTGTGTTCACTCATCTTTTTGCGTGTCCTTGCTGAATGACATAAATACGAGCTTGTAGACGAAATCAGATTTAAAACATAGTTTTAATTACAACTCAAATAATGAAGTAATCAAAAGGTAAAGTGGCTTTTCCATTTATAAACTTATTAGGTTTTTAGTAAACATTTGTAGCTGTAGTCCAAAATGTATTCCCCAAGAAACTTCAGCATTTTCCTTATTTCATTTAGCTCTTAATTAATAACATTCACTTTCCTCTGCTTAGGTCTAACGACCAAATCTATTTATTATTCCAACACAGAAGGTATTTATCCAGTTCTTAGTTCACCAAGATTATTTAACCTTCTTTGCCTCAATTTGAATAGACTAATTTAATATAAAGAAGAAAGTACAATATAAAATAACAGCTCGCTAAGTTTGTGTACTTCTTTCGTGTCTGCAAAACTGTTTCCTGTTAAATGTTTTCACCTAATAATAAAACAATTTCATTAAAGTTGCCGCGAGAACTCCATTTTGGCCAGACAGCCACGATAAATCTAATTAACAACTGTTTTACAATTAAGCAGCGAAACTTTTTGCACCAAAAACTTAATTGCAATATTAACTCTATATATATGTATGTATGAGACGAAGGACGATGACTACCAGGACCTACTGGAAGACCCCGGGCAGGAAAGTTCTTTCGCTGATGGCTGCAACTTAATTAAATTTTCGCATTGCAATTGTTCGTCGACTTCGGTGGCTGCCTTTGTTGAAATTTAACGCCCGTGACATGGTTAATTAATTCATTTACTTTCGGGCATATGTACATATATACCAACCGCCCACCGACCCGCCACGCCCACGAGAATAATGGGAGCAGCAGCGGCATCAGCGAAAGCGCTGTGAAAACAAAGTGCCATCGATTATGCTAATGACCGAAGGGTAAAATCGTGCTTAAAGCCCACACTCTGCCCGGGATTGAAGATTACTATTTTTGCGCAACTAAAATAACGACAGTGCAGAGGCTGGCAGGGATATTAAGTATACTTCAAGGACCCTAATTCCAGCATCGCAAAGTTCGCACTGGGAACCGTGACTACGTGACATGGCATGAATCAATTCGCTCCGCTGCCTCCGTTGGCCATTATGAAATGCAATATTCTGACACCATTTACAGCGATGTGGCATCTACATATTTATAACAAAAAAAAATGCACCTTAACGGCTAACGAGTACAACTAACGAGCGCCGCGGCGCTCTCATTTGTTGCCAATAAACTAACAAAAGCTCTAAACTTACAACGGCGCGTGGCAATAATGACGACAAATTGCAATCGCAAATTCTGCAAGGTAAGTAAGAGCGTTCCTAGAAAATTTATAACAATTGCAAAGTCGTTGGACAAATTACAGCTGCACTTTAAGGCTTGCCAGCAAAAATAATTCAGGGAAACTAGTTGTTGTTAAAACTAAAAGGAGATTTTGGTTAAGTTCTATACAAATATTTATCCTAAAACATGTATAACCTCAGGTAAATACTATAAAATATTAATAAATGCCATTAGTGTCATTTATCATGACCCATAAATGTCATTTTAATAATTAAACCCATTCAATATAAATGAATGAAGGCATACAAAGGAGTCCTTTCCATTTTTGCATCTCCACATGCTGCCTCAAGTACAAGGGCAATAAATGCAATCACAATTATCTCAATATATCACGTACGGCGATCTGTAATCATAAATACCAATTAAGCCATTATTTCCGGTGCTGTCTTGTGTCAGCAGCCGAACGATTGGAGTAATGGTGGAAAATCAGCTGGAAAATATTTCTGTTTATTATTTTTATTCCCCCTCTGTGGTAGGAGGGGGTAAAATCCACAACAGACAATAGTGTAAGGAAGGAAAGTGGGGTGAATGCATTTAAAGGTGAGCTTGATGGATAACCTGAGAGGCGATTGTGACATGAAATATAACTCGAAGCGGATTGTGGATGGAAGATGGAGAAGTGAGTTGATGGAATATATGTGAAGGATGATCCGCAGATAATCCCTACTATATGAGTTCAAACTGTGGGGTATATTGATGATGGTTTAGGTACCTATTATTAAAAAAACTATTAAATAAAATAGAAAGGATAAATATCGTTGAAATTATATATTTTCTATATTAAAATTAATAAGTCATATAAAATAATAATAATATTACTTATATTCTTATATTCTATATAATGTAAGGTAGTTTTTTCCACCTTTTTAGCCACCAACGGTATTAACTTGGTCGACTTTCGTTTGTAGTTCGCTGGCTTATTTACTTGTTGTGGAGCGTGATGCGTTGCCATTGTGAAGAGCCTTTTATGAGAAATTTATTAGCATATGTTTCAGCGAGCGCATTCCGCACGACAGCGATGATGATGTTGCTGCTGGTGAAGTCATTGAACCTACAACTCGGTAGCTGCCGTTGTCTCTGTTTTACACAGAAACAAAAAATACATATTTTAAGAGTTTAATTTAAGTTGTTTTCGAACTAAAAACATAGATGTTTGATAGTAAAATCGTAGCTAATACATGTTAAATGATAAGTAATAAGTATAATAAGTAAAAGTACGATTTAATTCTATGTTTATTATCATATTTCTATATTTATGTAGTTTAAGAAACGCTAAAAGTGTTTTTCTTAATAAAAAAGGTAATTATTATTGTTTATTTCACATATAATTACCTTTTTAAGTGCCAGAACTAACGTAAAAAGAAAAAACCCAACAAATTTAATTGTATTGCAAGCAAGATTTGTCCAACAGATCGGCTACGTGATTTTTAGAGCCTCTCATGTGTCCATCATCGTGTTACTCTTATTTATTGCCTAATATAGGATCTCGGAGTTATAATACCCTTAATATATGTGAAGCTTATTTCTTTCGGTGCACAAGACGTCGTTGCTGCCACCTTGTGATAAGCCAGACACTAATTCCGCGGCATGCCCCGCGACAATAAAACAGCAACAAAGGCTGGCATGTGGTGGGGAGGTGGGGTCATTGTGTGTTTGCCACAAGGCTGAGCCAGTCTACTCAGCTTTTTTTCCTGGCCCAAACAAAACCAACCGAATTGGCCGACTCGCATCGCGTTTGCCTTTCACTTTCCGCTTGGCGCGCAAACAAACAAACCAACGAACGAACCAACAAACAAACAAACATCTGGCCAGTCACGAAAGTGTCGTCTTTACTGTTGCTCTTTTTGTTTATGGCATTATTAACCCGTTTTCCTAGTTTCTCAGGGCGATTACGTCGGCGCTCGCAGTCTAGCATAATATTGCAATTTACCTGTTCGAGGAAGCGACGGCACATAAGATGCATTCGGCAATTCGAGTTCATTCACGGGGATGGGTTCGAAAGTCTGGGGCACTCGGAATGTGGAAAGTGAATGGACGCGGAGAGAAATGTATCTAATTTCCGTTGGCTAATAGAATTTCATGATAAAAACTTTTTTTTTTTTAAGTATTAGCTGCAAAGCCCTGCTTAATATTATACTTTAACGAAGCAACTACAGAACTCTTTCATTATATGCGACTTAGAGTTTATAAATATTATTAAATCGATATCAGTTGGGGTTACAAATATTATAGCATACTTTTTGAACAGTTTTCGACTTTAAATCGGTTTTGTTTTAGAACTTTGGAAGCTGCTGATAGAAACGCTTTAATCTCTAATTACAATCATCTTCACCCCCAATTAATAATTCCTTTAAATTGTGTTCCACAAAAAGATAAAGACTATTATCATTATCAACAACAATTAAGATTGAGAAATTGCTCCCTTCGCGCTGCACAACCCTTCAAACTGAACACAAATACAAACTCATCAACAGGATCCGGCATAATCAGCAGGGGTCTCTGAGGATAACGATAAGAAGAAGATGAGTCATTGGGCCAAAATCTTATCAAATACTCCCAGACGTCTTTCGCATGGCTGGGATTAACAGCAACAAAGGATATGATGGAAGGAACACCCAGGGAGGGATACGGATGGTGCCTTATTAATTTTCATAGCGAACACAATTTCTTGTCAGAGGCGACGACAAAAACCCCATTTTATGCAAATTTCTGTAAGGCACCAGAAAGTCAAAATTCGACGAAAAACAAAAATATTAATGATTTACCCATGTATAATCCATACAAATGGCACAACGGTGGGCGGTAGGTGGCATTAAGCAGCTCGGTTCAGTTCCTCCGCTGGTGTACGCAAACTTTTCCACCCAACTGTCATTGTCCTTTGGTCTTAGGGTTTTCACAATTTCGTTAGGGAATGGAACGTGACATATGCAAAAGGGTTAAGCGATTAATTTCAATACACAATATGGATATGTTTGAGCTATGTACGAGTATATTTGCTTTTGGTTATTTCTGTCTATTCCACAGTGTGTGTTTTTGTGTAAATATATACACAATAATTTGAATTTATGCTGCTCCCCTTATTGGCAGTCATCCGACGCGTGGCTTTAAATTGTTCCGATCTGAAAGTCCTTTTTTCTTGTTGTGATTATGATTTCATAACAAAATGTATTCAAAGAAATCTTTCAATCCCTTGAAGAGCTTATAATATTTATATATAATATAATATATATATTATAGTATAAACTCTTCTATCTAGTATTTTATAAAACTGAATGATAAAGATTTATGACTCCCTGGCTACATAATTACGAAGCCAGAGCTATGATTCTAGGAAAATACTGATTAATTTGTACACATACTATGCAAAATGTGGGTACTCTTGCAGGAGGTAATTAAATTTTAGTTCGTTGTTTGCAACTCAGTTAAAGAGGCATTTCCGATCGCGAATGTACAATATACCTCAAAATATAAAAGTAATTACAAAACTTGTTCATCTTTCAGTTATTGACAAACCATTTATAGTTCTCAAGGCCATTATCAGAAAATAAATTAAAAATAGTATACAAATCCACATACATACATAAAAATTGTTTCAATTTTATTAAAATCGTATTCAATTAAGTAACAAACTAGAAATTCACTAACACCTCTTGGTTTAACAGCAGACTCCAAGTGTAAGAAAAATTCGGCTTTCCGAGGTAAATTTCCCATTTGTTTATCGTATTTTCGTCAAAGCGGTTTCCTTTGGGATCTTTTTTGTTGTACTGCGACCAATTCATAATATAATTTTGTAAGTACTTCAAGTTTAAACTCAGATGCAATTCATCTGTTAAAGAGTTCAGATTGAAAATGTGGAGAATTGCTCTGTATTGTCTAACTTTAGTTTTTTTCACATTAATCGGTGGTAATTTTGTGCTAGATATTCGAGATGATTATTGTGAACTCTACATGAATGCCAGTAAAATCAGTGACAAATTTTGCCATAAAAACGGATCAATATTAATTACAAACGAATATAAAATGACATTAATCCGAGGCAGCTTCTTATTTTTGAACTGGACTAATGAAAAATTTGTCGAGCTGAACGTCGCCGCAATTGCAAATAAAAGACATAATTTAACATCTTTAGAGATATTTGGAAATTGGGACTCAGAAGATCCCAGACTACGACCGTCATCCGTTTATCTTAATATGCTTAATGTGGAGCATGTGAACGAGTTTCTAATATTAGGGCTGAACTTTACGATATACGAAAAGGATATTGATTATAAACAGGGACCAATAGATCAATGGATTGCCCTTAAACCTTTTGATTTAGATGCAATAAATAAATATGTTGCCGCAAGCACAAAAAGGATAAAAACTCTATATATTAATGAGCTTGACGAATCAGAATACAACTTATATAAAAAAAATAAAATAAGGTAAAAAGGATCAGGAACTACATAATAATACATTGTTATCCGATATTTTTGAGGTTTATTTTGGTATTGTTTTTAATATCATCACAGTAATGTGGAACTTGAAGCACAGACCAATATTATTCCATACAACATGGGTTTTTTTGACAAAACAATAAAAACGCAAGGATTACATGGTTCCGACTCCGACTTATGTAGTAATTTTAAATTTTTCAGGTGAGTACTAAAATTATTCACAATAATATTTACTGGTATCCGCTAAACAATATATTATGACTAATATTTGTTGTATATCTTAATATATTAACAGTTCATCAGAACTACAAGAAAACGTGGAGGAGTTGACTTTGAATGTTGACATGACAGTGAATATGAAATGTTTTAAAAATTATCGTAGACTGAAGTTCATTTTTACCAAGTTGCCATATGAACCCTTTGAGAATCTGACTGCCTTAATTTGCAGTTCAAGGAGAATGTGTAATTTCACCATTGGGATAAATGGCTTAAGATGTCCCGTGAACTGCGAGTGCTCCTACATTTTTTGGTTTAAAGTTTCCTGCCGTTATAGAAATCTTTTACAGATTCCACCCCTCCCCATCGCAAGCAATTATGAAACCCAACTATTGTTTGAAGGGCAGCAGTTACGCCAGCTTCCAAACAACACCCTACCCGGCTACAACGAAGTTTTCTTTCTCAATGTATCCAATAACAAACTAACCAGTATTGCGTTTCATCAACTCCCACGGGATCTATTATATTTGGACATCTCATATAACTTAATCACAACCGTCGACAATGGAGTTGCAAATCACTTTAACAAGAATCCTTCTTTTATTGTTTTCCAAACGAACATCAGATGGATTGCATATTGTGATGAAGAGAATTTAATTGCATTTTTGGAACACGTTCCTTATTATGAAAGGGTTTTCTTCGAACAATTAAAAGGCGAATGTCCCTACAAATGTAAATGTTGCTTTGATCGTAACACAGACAGCTTTCTCATTGACTGCATCAGCCAAGATGTAAAGATTCCAAAGCTACCGAAACATATTCCTAATAAGCTGACATTGTTACTTGGAAACTGCAGCATCGAAGAACCAAAAGATCTCTCCCGTATTCTAAATACTCATAACATTGCTCATTTGGACATTCGGAACAACTATTTGGAATTCCTTGATGATGAGTCTGTAGGTTTTTATAATAATCATGATAATGCCACAATAGAACTATCTGGAAACCCCTGGAACTGTCACTGCAAGCCGAAATACTTTCTATCTTTTTTAAAGAACCGAAATCCAGTAGAATATAGCATTGCCTTGGCTAGATGTAAAATTCGAATGTGTCCCGAGAGCTGCATATGTTGCCTGAACGATTTAAATAGTACAACCCTTAACGTGGATTGCCAAGGACAGGGACTAACGCGATTTCCCCTTCTGTCCGACTCCGTTACTAGGTTGGACTTAAGAAACAATAATATTATGGAAATTGATCTACAAACGCAACAATTTTTAAATAATGCCATTCTCACTAAAGGACTGCAAATATTTCTATCTGGAAATCCATGGACCTGTACTTGTGAAAAAAACGACTTCTTCGCTTTCGTTAGAAATATTTCACGGTTATATATAAAACATTCGTTATATATAGAAGATTATAACGAAGTGGAGTGCAGGAATATGGGAAAACTCCTTGTATACGTTGATGAGAGTGAAATATGTCCATCTTACTTCATATATTCTGTACTTTTAGTCGGTTTCAGCCTGATGATAATCTCGGCTCTTAACGCTCTTGTCTACTTCAAGCAGCCCATCCTCATGTGGTTCTATGAGCACGAGATATGCATGAGCATGGCTGTCCGTTTAGAAATGGAACGTTTGAAAAAATTCGATGCTTTCCTATCCTTTACTCACAAGGACGAAAATTTTGTGGAAGAATATGTGGAGCGACTGGAGAAGAGCCAACGTAAGTTCCGCCTGTGCTTCTATCTGAGGGACTGGCAGGTGGGTGCATCCATTCCCGAGTGCATTATCCACTCTGTAAAGGACTCACGCCGCATTATCATCCTGATGACAAAGAACTTTTTGGAGTCCACTTGGGGTAAGCTCGAGTTCCGGCTCGCTCTGCATGCCACAACCAACGATCGGTGCAAGCGACTGATCGTTATCCTCTATCCGGATGTGGAGAACTTTGACGATCTGGACAGCGAACTGAAGGCCTACATGATGCTGAACACGTATTTGAGGAGGGACAGTCCTAACTTCTGGAACAAGCTTATCTACTCGATGCCACATTTTCACTGAACTAATCTTGGCCATTAGAGATTTAAATAAATTCTCCATGTTAATTTTAAAGAATTTTCTTTTTTATATTTTTTATATTAAATATTTATCAAATCTTCTTGGCCAGAAGATACTTAAAATCATTTTTTAAATATATTATACATATACATATATTAAATAAATATTGTATTATAAAATTATCATTATTATTTTTCATTAAATATGAAAATATTAAAGAATTTTATGTTTTATTAGTTTTAACTCTTGGAAATCACGTCGATTCTTACTGGTAAAAGAATCTAACGGTATTTATTTGCATTTTTGGTCATGCGCTCGGGAAAGAGCGGGAGAGTAAGGAAAACAACCCTAAAGCGAACTGAGCGTAAAATTAATTGAGAGAGCGAGAGAGAGCCTCTGACACGGAAGGGTAACTCAATACGGAAATGCGCGACAAAAAGAAGAAGAAACGTTACTTCATACAAGGCTCTCGCAACGAAAAAAAAAACACAAAAAATAACAGAATGAAGGGAAGAACGCGATGAAAAGGAAGAAGAAGAAACCAACCCGAAACAGACATAAAACAGACAACTGCAAGAAAAACTCAGTCTGCCGACCGAAACGCGAAACGAATGTAGCCGCGCTGTGGCCACCAAATAAAAAATTTAATAATTCGATGTTAACCAATTTAACATAGTTAAACATATATATTTTTGTACACACACGACTCGTACAAATAATTAAGCAAGCCGCAGAACACCAAAGTGCATTTAATACTCAAACAAATACAAAATTTGTAAATTAGTGCTACATACATTGTATGTATGAAAAAAAGCAAGCAATAGTCAAAAATAAGAAAATCATAAATTCATAACTTGCTTTTTAAGTGATAAATAAACGTGTTCACGTCTTATTTCATATGTAAGCGAAAATTGCAACTAATCAATGTTCAGGCATTTGCATTTGTTGTTTGTGTTTGTGTTTGTGTTTGCATTCTGCAGTTTGTTTGTTAAAAATCGAAGGCAGACAAACAAAGTCGCCAAGAAGCGCGTGCCGAAAGCAAATGAAAAAGTCAACAACAACAAGAACAACAAAGCCAACGACAGAAGCAGCTGATGGACAGTTTGTTATGAAGCTTATGGGAAGGAGAGACAGGGAAAGGTAGAGAGCTATCGTTAATCGGGAGAGAGCGCCACCCTTGCTAGAAAGTAAGAGAACAGGCGAGAGCGAACCAAGGCCGGCATTGCGAATTGCAACGGAACAGAGAGAATGTGAGAGCAAAATAAAGAGAGCGTTCGAAATAGTCCTAAAGAAAAATGCTCGAAGTCCATCGAGAATAGAATATAAAATATTTAAAAAGAGATACTGGGGTACAAAAAAATATATATAGTTTTATACCCTTACCTTATAGTTTTATACCCTTACCCCATAAATTGCATATGTACCTAAGTGTGTATCTTTCTGATCAGCATAACTATTATTTTTGTTTCTAAATAAAATCTAGAAGGTAGTCCTTTTTTTATTCCAGTCACTATCTTCACTTATCTTTCATAAGTAGCAACGAGCGTCACAAATTAGCTGATTTTCATTGATTTTAATAATATCGGATAAGAACTTAATATATATTATAATTAATCTAACAATGGCAACAAAACATTTTTAATTTCACCTAAATCGAGCAATATCATATTATAGCTTGTAGAAGCGATTTATATTTTCTGAAGTTTATCAATTTGACAAATGGAAGAAAACAAAAACAAAAAGCAAATATCTTTTTCTTTTATTTATCAGCAGTTTGATATAATCAGCATTATTATATCTAGAATTTTGTCAGGACTAGTGTGCATACACCTTTTTTTTATGTTTTTTATCATATAAAATAGGAAAAATTTCCCTTAAACCTTTTAATTTTCATTGACAAGATCAATGAAACACGAAAATATAACAGAAATTATGCTTTAATACTTTTTTCAAACAATGATCACTTTCAAAGTCGCTTACCTTAATCGCATAAAATTTGCAGAATTTCCGAAATTCTTAATGGCATTACCATGGCTTATTATCATTGCCATGGAAGTTTTTATCAGGACCACCGCAGACTTAAGTCGCTTCGAAATTGCAATAAATTTCCTCGTGCACGCCCACGCACCAACACCACTACTTAATGTCAGTTACGAACTCCTCCCCCTCACAACGTGTGTCATCAGGAAATTAAGCACACTTTAGCTTTCCACCTGCTCTCATCCTTCCACTTGCCATTAATTTGCAACAAATTTTGGCGGTTGCAAGCAAGACTTCCTGCTGCTCTGCCGCTCACAAATGAAGTGACTAATGCAATTATGCATTAATTTGCAGCAGAATCTCGCCTCCTTATGATATTTTCAACATTTCCGCAGAATAGTAAAGCGTCCTGGGGGCATGCAGGGAAGGCAGGACTTCTTGAAAAGGAAACTTCTGCACCAGCGTTTGACAAAATACATTTATACTTTGATTTGCGTGATGTCGATAGCAAGGGGAAAAAAGAGTGGAGATATACTACACTAGGGAAAATAATATTAAATTACGATTTTTCATCTCAAATATTTGTGGTTAGAAATTATTTTGCCTTAAATTAGTATCCTCCGAAAGAAGACTTTATAATTGAGACTATAAATTTGATATTTAGAGTAATTTGATATAATTAAATGCCAAATATATCGGTTGATAACCATTTAACTTTCTGGGTAAACTGAAATCCTTTTAACAAATATTTATCTCAGTGCAACACACACCCAAAGTCATATATATATGTATATACTGAATTCAGGAAACGACGATGACACTTAAATTTGCAGTGCAGTTGGGATTCCGCTGCATTCAACGCAGAGGTGAGGCGAATATGTGCATTTGTGCTGCAAATGGTGTGCAATCAAATGGATGTGGCGATGCCCACCCACAATAACGAAGGGAAAAGGATGCAGTCACAGGAGCAGAATCAGGAGTAGAGTCAGCAGCAAGGATCCCACGTAGCAGAGTTAGTAGCTAAATGCGTTTGTATGGCAGTGGGATGTTGAAGTGGAGTAGGCGCCTATCTCAAGGAAGCTGCCTGCCACATTTAGCCAACTTGTAATTATCGTTCTTGAGCCGAAAGTCGTGGCGAGACTAGGTTGTGACTTCGGAATGCACAGACATTTGTAGTGCTGGGTGTTTCACAGGAGAACTAGTTCATTTGAAATGAATGAATATTGAATGATACATTCGTTGACTCACAAAAAAGTTTTAAATAGATCTTAATCCTTAAGAATGACAGGCATAACAGCAGTATTAATAGTTTTTATATTAAAATTAAATCATAGAATCGATAATAGTTGTTGTTTAATGGATTTTCATTAAAGTATCAAAAATAAAGTATAAACAGTAAACGTAGAAGCACAATAAACATTACTTTTCACAGATTTAGCATCTTCTCCATACTATATTCTTTAAAAGGTCCACGAACATTCCAGAGATTACAATAGCTGCAGCAGTTTCTTTTCTGTGCTATATTTCCATTATTTTTCAAGTCTGCTCTACATTTTTCCGGCGACTTTGAAGGCATCTAATGAACCAGTTCCGAAAGACAAGCTTCTGCTCATTGCCAACTTTAAGTTAATTGTCTGAGTGGTAAAAGAGCAATCATGCATGTGTGCAAATACTTGCCAGAGTGCTTCGGGTGTGCGTGTGTGTGTCTGTGTGTGGCATGCAACTGCGTCTAACTGTATCTGAGCGTGCTGCATGCCCACATGCATATGTATGCAGCATGGAGAACCGACTGAATCTGTCAGTTTCTGCTGTTGGCTTTTCTTAACTTTTTCCTCGATGCTAAATGCTCTAATTACGCCTAATGGAATACCCACACAGACACACTATGCCACTCCCCTCCCCCACATATATTCGTTCGTATTTTATTTGTGCGCACTTGTGTTTGTGTAATTATTCGAGTATTCTTCAACTGCCTTGTTGTTTTCCACTGTCTGTGTGCATATTCATGACTTTGTTGCCTGTTCGTTGAGTTTTTAAGCCAATTTAAATGGACAAGGTGGACGGAACCGGAAACCGGCGAAGGGAGTAGACCACTTGTCCATCCATCCTGCTAACCCATATCCTTTTTTTTTTCTCGGACTGCCCCACATACGCTATTTATAAGTGAAGCACACACACATTTCTTCTTTTTCCACCAACTGCACACGAGAAAGATACAAAATAAAAATATAGAGGAGAATCCCATTGTTGCCAGAATGCCAACTTTAGTCCGCTTTTTTGCTGTTTGACTGAAATCTGCATAATTGAAATTTGTTTCACCAATTTTAAATGAATATTTCATTAGGCGAATTTAAAAATCCAAAGCACAAAAATTGCATTAAAAGTTTAACAAAAAAAAAAAAACTAAACAAACAATTCCGAAATAAAACTAATGTTCGCTAGAGGGAAATAAATCAAAAAGTAAGCTAGCTGGCAGGCATCTGCCGAATAATTTATTTATGCTAAATAGAACTAAGCTACAACTCTCAAATTAAAACATGAAATGTTGGGGAAATCCTCCGAGCAATTAACAAATTCGGACGAAATTTTAAATTTAAAACCAACAAGAACTTTTAGGTCCAAAACTAAAAGGCAATAAAAATTTGTTGAATAAAAAACATTGTGGAATAGTAACATTAAATTAAAGAGAAGCTTAAGGGGCATTGACTTTTGACATTTTCAATAAAATAACTAGTCATTGATATATGAAATAGTTTTGAATTTTAAAACGAAGTGGCCTAAGCAATAAACATTAGTTTTAACTTAAACTTTTAAATTCATAATTAAATGCAGTTTTAATAAATATTATTTATATTTCGTAAAAGTTTATGCTTTTCTCTGCTGCAAACGTTTTAACTTAATTCCTTGTTTTGCTTCCATTTAACAGCAAGGGAGAATCTACGAAAGTGCTCATTTAAATTCATAAAGTTGGGCTTCTTGAGTTTCATTATCTTGGCCAGGCCAAGATAAACCGCAGAGGCTTCTTCTGCACCAAGTTCTCGATCAACTTTATCTATTATATAGTGAGGGGGAGAACTATACAAGTTTGGCTGGCGCAAAACCCTTCTATCGAAACAAAAACAAATCTAAAAAGTAAGAAAGTGACAGTCCAGTGTGTTCGCCGGTGAGATACCCGGTACGGAAAGCAATGTTAATGTTAGATTTCAATCTCAGATATACAATTTTTTGTATATTATAATCAAAATTATTTTTTTTAATTGTTTTGCATTAATTGAATAATTTATTATAATTGTTTTCTTAATAGTGTTGTCACTAGCGTAAGCCAATTAGATTTGCTGCTGCAGAGCACTGAACACAAATGTTCTTAATTTAGTTCTAAATTTAGAAATGACCAAAAATAATAACGCAAAAAAGTTTTAAAATGCGTGCAAAAGATATAAATGTTGTCACCAAGTTTCGTAGCTCTATATAATACCCTTGTACCCTATGGATGTACCAAGTATAATGATTCAATCAAGCCGGGGCGGCAACGAACATGTTGGCCATCGAACCGCTTCGAACGCAACTCTTATACGCTCACACCCAGTCGGTCTGGTTCCAATTGGACTGGCAGCATAAAATACACGCTACCGTTGCGCTTCTTGGCCATTTGTCTCTGCGACGCCGTCAGTTTCGTGTCCATACCGCCGATTATACCGATTAGACTATACCAATTGCGAGGCACCCGAAAAAGAACAGTCGACGGCTTTTTTGGTGGCAAAGCGCGGCTGCCACGGGCAGCGATTGCAATTCGAGATTCGTGTTAGCAACAGTCGTTATAATCGACAAAACGGTAAAGCGGTCATAATGAGAACAAGTGAATGGTTGAAGCGTTAGTGTGGAATGGCCAGTAAACTGTGATAATTTCCCGCTTGTGCTTGATATATATACGCCTAAAAACATTAAAATTGTGTAATAAGAAAGCTTACATTCTTATCTTATCAAGCGGGAGGCAGGCCACGCTGCGTATGCGTAATGCCGACTGCTGGTTGCTTGAGCCATCATCCTCAATCGAAAAGGCGTTAAAACAGCTGCTGCTTACTTTCCCTTTTTCCCAGAGACATTCCCGAAAATAAACCAAATGAAACGTTAACAATTTCGGATTTGTGAGCGTTTAATTAGCATCCATTAAGTGCGTGTGATGTAATTCAGTGAATGGTCTGAGAGCCGTTTAACGTTCGGAAATAGATATACTTTGTTAATGTGTGCTCGGGGGTCTTATCGGGTTCTAAAGTTGTCTCAATCCGATAAGGATTTTTGGATTAGATAAATTCACGAAATATACAAACTATGCTTAGAACCTTACACTTATAAATAATGAAAAAAAAATTAATATCAAGATTTAAGATGTCTTGCATTTGTTAGTTTTTTAATAAATATCTATAAAGTAAAATTTTCATTTCAAATGCAATATAAACTTATAATTCAATTGCAATTATTTCACTGACATATTGTTGTTATTTTAATAATTAAAACAATTGAAATAATTGCTTCTTTAATGACCATCATTTCCCGCTCGTACAATCAAATGCAGCCAGCCACTGAAATATACACTCAATAACTTTAAATAAACATCGCATTTGCCTGAAATCCCCGTGGCCAAATTATTTGTGAAAGAGAGAAAGAGAATTAAAACGGCAAAATCATTTAAAGCTCCCGATAATCGGCTGGCAGTCATGAAGAGGCCTAATTAAATCCAATTGAATATTCAGCAGAGTTAAACAATTAAAGCGCAAACACAATTACGGCAAATGAATGAAGTGTAGATGGAAATGATTGAAAACAGTGATAAAAGAAAACAAAATAGAATGAAATACAATTGAAACAGATACGAAAATTATATATATATATCGTTACACTCATCCAAATGTTTTATCTGTCTCCCGCCAATAGTGAAAATCGCATAATTCATTTGCCAAAAACAACACCAAAAAGTAAATAATTAAATATCGCAGTGAACGCAGTGATACGTCCTCAACCCAATTAGGAGTTAAATTTTATAAATTAAAGCTGTCCAAAATGCGCCGCAACATCAAACTGATCGTGTTCGTGAGCATCATTTGGATGTTTGTGATGGTCTACTACTTCCAGTCCAGCACGGAGAAGGTAAGTTCAACTTAAGGGAAAAGTTCACAGATTGTATCGGTGGCAATATCTCAGCTACACACTTTTTAAACATGACCAACAACAGTACTTATGAAGCTCATTTATTCTCACCTGCCTTCAACTATCCGCCGCATACACTTTCATTTTCCTTTTGGCCAGCTGTTCTTTAATTTTTTTTTTTTTTTTGTCTCTGCGACATGGGAGCTAATGGTGAGCCGTTTTTCAGCTTACCTTTTAGATCATGCAATACCTGGCAAAAAGAAAAAGAAAAAAAAAAACCAAATTAAACTTAAAATTGGAGCCAACCTTCGCCCAGCATTTCTTCCTCTTCCGCTTGAGTCATCATTATCATCGTTTTTTTTTTTGTTTAACGAACACTGGCGATGATGGCATCGGAGAGGTCCGTTGCGTATGCCACCCTGCATAGTAATTATTGGATTTGCTACCGTCTTTGATACTCCATTGTTTTCTCTTTTCCTCATTCACACCCTCTCACCTGTCGTCTTATATATGTACATAGTACGCTCTCCACATAATTAGCCTCACGTATCGCCAGGTGCCACCATCTCATCTAGCCAACTGTATTTTTGTCGCTTACTTTACAAGTTTTAATTAAGTTTTTTTTTTATTTATGTTGGCTTGTCAGTTGGCAGTCTCATGTGACAACCCGTATGCTTTTTTGGCTTATGAGGAGGTCAACTAGGGTAACCCCTTATCAAATTTGATCCACTCTTAGCTATCATACAAATAATTACTATTCCGTTTTACATCAAGGACTTTCTTTCATACTTATCCCATTTATTTCTTCAAATTTAATCTCTAATTGATAGTTAAAGGGCAGCTGACTTTATTCAGTGGCTTTAAATTGTATTTGTCAGTGACACACACGTGTACTTCAATTGAATTTGTCTTGTTTTGCTTACTTATTTATCCAACCCACAAGGATAACAGCAAATTTCGTTTGTGCTTTCAACAAGGATATACTTCAGCACGAAGGGGAAGAAGTCTGTTTTTCACTCCCACATACGAGGCGAAATGTCAATTTATTTCACCAATTTCAAATATATATTTTTTCTGTATTTTATTTTGCTAGCGTGCGGAAAGGGCCAGCATTACATACTCAATAAAATAAATACAACGAGAGGCAGCTACAAAGTGACTACTTTTTTTTGTAAAAACATTGCATGCAGCACTTTTTAAAAATGTTTTTAAAAGTGTTTAACAAAAAACCCTTTTAATTTATTGCCCACTTTGAAAGATGCTGTGGCATTCATGGCGTTTCTCTGTTATCTACACAATATTTTTATATATTTAACAAAGAACAAAATAAAAAAAGACAGAGCTGAACTGAAACATTTTTATTTTAAAGGGAAGCCAGAAATTCCAAATGAAACCTCACAAGGTTTAAATTATATTAAAGGCTTTATTTATTATAAGGGATAATCGGTGAATATTCGTCAATTTTATATAATGAAATTCTGCAGGCAAATGTGTTTGCAGAGCCAAAAATATATTAAAAAAAAGATGGCCTGCACCCACATTTAATAAGTGTGAAATAACAATGCCATAATGCTCTCTGTTAATTACACTTTTGATCTTTTCCAATGATTTTTAAATTGAGGAAAATAATAATTACGAAAAGGCAGCAACAAAGCAGAGTGTTTTTAAAAATGAAAACGTAAATCTGCTCAAATGAAGCCGATTATGGGGATGGCTGCTGTGGTGTGCGAACTTTACAGGCTCCCGCTTCGACATCATCATTATCATCATCATCATCATTGTGATGGTCAGGAGTGAAGTTGCAGCCACTTGTAATGGGACATTGCCCCATTCCTTCCGGAATCACCGCAGCAATCATCTTCTTTGCGCCACCACCATCACATCGAAATAATTTTTCATGTAAACTTGATTTATTTGGCTTTTTTTGCGCTGCACTGCGAAATGCAGGAAATGCGGCTGCAGTCCACTCATTGCACTGCACTCTCCGGCCATTGGTTTTTCAGTCATTTTTACCACTTTTGATAAGCCGTCCTCGACTCGTAGCACGTTTAATTATTTACTTATTCCTGGGACAAGCCAAATTTAAGCTGCAAACTTTGTAGATAAGATTAATGCTTGTTTGTGGATCTGCAGCGTGACCAAAGTTTGACTTTATCAAATATTTATGATCAACGCGAAATAGGTTTGCGTTGCTTTAATAAAGAATTCATTGTTTAGTACAAAATCTTTGAGTACTTGGATTCCAAAGTAGATTAAGGTGATAGACAACACCCAAGTGAAGTGGGGATTTTTTTAAACAACGATAAGAAGGCTAGCTATTTGCGGAAATCTTTATTTAAAAGCCAGTTTAATAATGTATTTTTTAGCTTTGATTAAAGATAACGTAATATTACGTGTTGACCTCCCTTATAGTTTTTTTTTTTATATCATTAATTCCCCCCGATCTTTCTCCAGTTTGGAATTGGACATTCAATGACATTTCATTCATAAAACCATATCCGAGTTTTTCTGCCATCTCATGCCGTCGCTGGACTTGATTCGTAATCGAAGCGAGAGCATCAAAATGGTCTTTGAAAGCAAAGTAAATAACAAAAAAATAAACTTGCACACAAGTCAATCACACATATAATTTAATTTAATTGTTAGCAGCGGGGGGCGTTGGTTACATAACCGATTGATTAGTTATCGCCTTTGTTGGTCTTCTTTCTTTTTGAGCTTTAATTACTTTGGCTAACCATTTGGAGTTCCCGCAGCTTCTCAATATAGTGTCTGAAATTGAACTTTCTCTTTTGCGACTCAAGCATTTCCACTTGTCTCGGAGGTCACGCATGGATTTAGTCGTTTATTTAACGGATTTAAATTGGGACCATCAAAGAAAGTGAAATATGAAAGGAATTTACAGCTGAGAAAATAAGTTAATTCAGTAATTACTATAAGTATTTATTTAAGATATAAATTATTCTCCGACTTTTTGTAATTCTTGGTTACTCAAGAGCATTTGAAATCCCACTGCGCAGTGCCTTAATTTCCATTTGCTTGACACTCGAAAATGTTCCAGCATCGTTGGTCATATGCAAATGATGCCCGTCTCATAAATGCAAATTTTTCGCCAGAAAACTTTTTCCAGAAGTTTTCTTCCCCATTTTCCCACATGCATTTCCCGCGATCTCATATGTACAAAATGGAAATCTATTATAACGACTGTCATTTAACTTTTATGGCCTTGCCGAAATAAAATAAAAAGAGTCCAATGGTGTTATAAATATTTCAAGTTCAAACTAAAACACTTTCAAAGGCCTTAACGCCTCATGAATTCGATTTATAGCTATGCACATCATGGATTGGAACCATAAAAAAATACCAGTTGATGTTTATATAATAAATAAATAAATCTGTTTGGCTGTGTAGCAAAAAGATAACTTAACATTTGCGTGACAGAGCACAAGTTACGCTCTGGTTGACAATCCCCATCGCATTACCCGCAAAAACTCACTTCAAAAGAATGCCAAAGATTCAGAAAAAAATATATATGTATATATGTATATAAAAAAACACCAAAGTAATTTGCTCTTGAAAGCGCTCCAAATTAACATTTTGGTCGATGGAAATTAATTTCAATTAAGTTCAATAGACGACAATGGGCTTAGAAATCGAACTGGTTTTTTTTTATAGAGATGATGACGAAAGCAGAACGACAAAAGAAGATTTCGAAATTTAATTTTAGAAAAAATGTTGACTCCGATGAGGAGTTTTTGTGCTTCTGAGAACCGAATGTTCCAATTAATCCTTGGCTGCTAATGATCTTAATTGCCTGCAGTTTTATATGGTTTTCAGAATGCCAGGTCACTCAGAAGTCCATAGAAATAAAGTTGCCCCATCTGTATTTAACGACGAACGGCTGCTCTCTTGGCCGGCGGACAAATTAGCATTTTATCAAACAACTCGAGTTGACTTTTTCAGTTTCGGGCTGCGGCTTTCAATGACAACTGGCCAAGAGGTATAGAAGTTGATTTCAAAACTCGCCCAGTTGTATATTTACAAAGTTCAGTTGCTTCTTTGGCATTTGATGAGCGCTTTGATTTACTTTGAATAATTAACGAACGATGCCTCAGGCTTGACTTTTGATTTTGTTTAACTAATTTTTGGCTGAGGCTTTGAGGGGATAGCGGGGTAGGCTAAGGTTAGCTAGGGATTGGAGGTCACAGTCAGCCTAAATGACAAACTTCTCGCCCAACCGGCTATGGATATATTAAATTTTTGAATGGGCCTAAACCCGAAACTGGTTATCTTTTCACTCTTTCACTCATTCATCTGACCATCTGCGCTTGCCGTTGACTGTTGTTGCTGCGGGGGATGTTGCAGATGTTGCTTTCGATGTTGCTTTTGTGTTCGCTGTCCATTGTGGCTCAGGGTATCAATGCTGCCTGTATTTATTGTATTGTTGCAGCTTCTATTGTAGCTGAAATTTGTTAAATGTTCTATGTTGTTGCTTGTTGTTGCAGCTTTATTTGTAAGACTTTCAGTTTCGTTGCAACTTCTGCTACTTGTTTTATGCTTTTCAGCTGCTTTTGTCTTAACAGCAAGCAGCAGCTGAATTTTCTTTGGTTGCTTGTTCCCTGGTAAATTCCGCTGCTGCATTTTCTGTTTACATTGGCAGCTATTGCTGTTGCCAAAGCCATTTCCTTAACAGCAATTTCAGCTGAAAATGTCAGCCATCGATAGCTCTTCCTTAACGACAAATGCCTGCTTATGCTGGAGTTTTCCCAGACAGCTGTTGCCATTGTAAATGACAGCAAGGAACCTACTGCTTGAGGAGGCTTTTCCTTTACTTGAACTTAGCATTGGCTTTGGCAGCTGCTGCTTTTGCTTTTGTTTTTGCTTCCTTGGCCGCTTCTGCCGGTTTTTTTTGTTGCTATCTTCCATTACGCAACTTTAACCGTAACCGTAACTTAACGCATCGAGACAAGGTCGTCTGGTTTCGCTTAGCAATTTTACCCTTTATGGTCTTCTCTACCTCATTCGCTGATCCACTGGTGGTGTGTGTCTGCACAGCAAATAAATTTGGTTACTAAAAATATAGTATTTCAGTTACTGACCCAAAAGCAATGCGATACATTTCATAATAAAGCGTAATTATTATTTTATATCGCCTAACAGGGTTTGTGGAGCATTAACTGGGATTATTGACTTATTTCCTTCTATATTTGAATATATGTATAAAAGGAATTCTTCGGAAATTTTGTGCGTGCTCAAACCGGTCACGATGCCATCGCCATCATCCATTTTTTTTGGGTAGTTGCCTCTGGGCCACTTTCAATTTCGATTGCTGATTTTAATTGTTATTTTACAACTTGTTTTGGACTGCTTCCTATTGCGACCAGTGGCAGAGACCCACAAATGGCATAACAATGATAAATGCGGCCAGGGAAGTCATTTTCTTTGTGGAGCGGCGGACAAAGGAGACCTGTCTCTAAAAGCTGGTTCACAATAACCTTTAAGATTGTTCTTTAAAGGCCAGCAAAGGAATGGAACGATTGCTTAAATACCATCGATTATAGTTCCAGTTCCAATTGATATCATTTATCTATACACTTTCACTAAATTGATATTTTTAATACAAAGAAGTCTCGGAATATGAACTGTAAACCCAATTAAGTTAATTAAACAAAGCCTATGAATATCCAGGTCCAAGGTCCCCAAAAAACCTATTAACTTGCATTAATGCCACCCTAATGTTTAACCTTTATCCACTTGACCAACTAACATACAACAAGATCTATGTACCCTTATGACCCAACCAACACCACTTAACCGGGTCTCGTCTCAAAAATGATGTTACCAAAAATAAACATAAAACGCTACAAGATATAACCGAGGGGGAGACAGCGTGTGTGTTTGCCCAACACTCGTCACTCGGATACGTCAACTTAACGTGTTTTGCGTCATAAAGTTCAAGTTCATTATGACAACGTAAGGAGTAGGAGGTGGTGGTGGATGAGGAGGAGGAGGAGGAGCCCTGCAGCTCCGGAGACCAGCAAAATCCGCAACATCCGAAACACAGAGTCGTAACAACCAGTTAACCACTCACATGACGAGGGGGGAGTCCAGTGGCGCCCACGAGCCGGCGAAAAGGAAAACAAAGGCAGAAATAACAACACTTCGGTTAAGTGCTACTTGCTGGCGATTACACAAACAAAACATAAACACACGGTCAAACAAAAACAAAAGTAAAGTCCAACGCAACGCTTTTTTCCCCTCTTTATTTTTTGGGTATTAAATAATTATTATTTAATGATGGGCAGATGCCAAAGCCAAAGATGGGGCGTGGGAATGGCGGGAGAGACGGATGCCGCTCTAATGTGGGTCAGTAATTGACCCATTTAATTGTTAAAAATTACTGGGTGACCTTCTAGTTGATGCTCTAGTTGAAATTGCAACAAAATTTTTAATTAATTGCTATAAAAAATAGGTTAAATATGCTTACAAAAGTACAGTGCAATATGGAAGCTATATAGCAATTATTTTTCTATATATAGTGTCACTATTTCTATATTTTATTGTTAAGAAAATGACAGAATTAAATTATCTTAAAATATTCCACTCCCTTTCGAACTCGTTACAATTTCGTTTAGTACTCAGCTTTCACGTGGCACTCTGAATGGCAATTTTAAGACCCCGTTGACATTTTGATTCCGGCAAGACCTTAACTCGTGACTCATGATCAAAATACATTTAAATGTCAATTCAAAGATGATCATTTAAATATATAAATTTGAAGCCCAGGCAAGTGAAAGTACACTCGGCATCGGTTTCAACAGCGGCGATAATAGCGGCGCAGACAATTGAACGAGTCGAGAAAGTCCAACCGACGGACGACAATTCAAATGCATGGAATACTGTCTCCAATTGTCGAGGCAACCGTTCGTATTCCGTTCGTTTTTATTTTTATTTGATCTCCTCGATACTAACTGAATACCAAAAGCTGCCTGGTAGCGGCATTTTTCCTTCCCCCATCTTAATTTTTTCTTTCCATTGCGATTTTCGGACATTTTCAGCCACTTAAGTAGTGGCATTCACCTCCGTTTTGTGTTCAACTGTTGGCATTTTTTTCTGCCTTGCTTCTTCTTTTTTTTATAACTAACAGCTGTAGTTTTCTATGTTTTATGGTTTGACTTTTTTTGTGGGTTTGGTTGAACGAGAGGAAAGGGCAAAACATTGAACATTTATCGGGGATTGCAGCAGTAATGGATTAAGCTTGGCTTTAATAGGACTGAGAAGAAGGAGGAGAAATTAACATATATTGAAATTTGTCATTTTTAGAATTAAAATTACAAAAACCCTGCACAGATTAACATATCAGTAAATAAGAAATTAATATGGTATATTTATATATATTTCTAAAACAAAAAGAATAGAATTCAGCTTAAATAAAAATTAAATCCTGAAATGCCATAGATATTTGGAATTCACCTGCACTAATTACCATATTAAATTTAATAATTCATCATTCGCTATCGACGCTTCATTAAAACTAAATGTGTTTCTCCCAAAAAGTCGCCACAATTTATAACATAATCTATATAAATGCGAAAAGTCTCTTCGGTATTAGCACCGCACTGCGTCGAACATTAAATATTTAATCCGTTTGATTATCTCGATTGGCTCATTTATTGAAATGCGGTTAAGTATTAAGCTCTAATTAAAATATTGCCAACTGAAATGGATGAACACCAATTGGCAGTGCAAATAAACAAAAGCCGCACACTGACCAAAGCCACATGATAACGATGATGATGATGTTGGGGATGATGATGATGATGATGTGGCACTTAATGGGTCGGGGTCACCTAAAATGTGTGTGCTTCTCACCCGAAGCGAACCGTTTTTCCATTTCCAATTGAAATGGCAACAAAAGTTGCACGGCAACCAGAAGCAAGATACATAGATACAATTTTGCGGATTAATATGACTCCTCATTTGTTTGTTGGTTTCTAGTTTAGCATGGTTTTTCTTTCGTTTTTCTTTTCATTTTTTTGTTGGTTTTTTTTCCATCCAACTGTCGCCAGCTTCTGGCAATTTGTCCTCCCCCGGCGACACTCGGCAAACAGTGCATCCATCAACTGATTGTTGAACTGTCTCGAATGTATCTCTTTGCATGCGATTGTATATCCGTTGGCAGACCATGAGTGAGTTCACCCTAGCCTGACTGATGACATGTGCCGGTCTATTTGGACGAACAGTGAACTTATATCCATCGAAAAATGTAAAGAAACCGGCAAAAATAGTATCTAAATGTGTTTTTTTGACACATCAATTATGATTTTCATGACTTTTTGATTAAATTTACTGATAAATATATTTTAATACTTTATCTTACATCTATATCTTATTTGTTTTCTTCTATTGTCTTGCCACCACTGTGCTTCTATGGCTTTCTTATGTTCCTTCTCTTTTCCGAGGGCGTTCCCAGCTGCTGCTGCTGCTGAACTCCTATTTGTGCTTAATCATTGAAAACTCTGCATGCCCATGAGTCACATACATATATTCAGTGCCAGACCAAATGAAAAACAACCGAAGACAATCAAACGGAGACAAATAAGAGACTGATATAATGGAAAACACAATACACATGCGAGAGAGCCATATCAGCGTCCACAATTTGTTATAGTTGTCTTCTGTCTGTGGCTATATGAGTTCGGCTCAAGTCCGCTTTAATGGATGACCCACATTTGCGGGCACCAGTTGATTATAAAGTGAGTTAATAGCTGGCAGGCGTGAATTTCTCAGGCTAATTTCCGAGCTGGCCTTAATTGATTTTCTTCTTTCTTTGGAAAGTCAAAGGCTAAGCTCGATTCTTTACGCCCCCTCCCCAATAGACCACAGACCCAGGGATCAGAGACCCAGAGACATGCAATAAGCCATTGTCTGGGCCTGAGTCACAGACCAAAATTTATGCAAAGCACTTCAATATATTTTATGAAGAGATCTCTTGTCGCCAGACCAGGAACAGCAACCGTGCCTTGCCGGCCTTATTGGGACAGTTGGTGGCTTAGGGGCGGGCTGTGGTACAAGTCGTAGGCACTTAGGCAAAGTCACTTTCAGTGGCAATTTGGGCAAGAAACATCCCCACACACATATACATACAGACGAACCCCGAGACCTCAAACATGCAACAGCTGCCGCTTGGCTGCAACTTGCAATTTATTGCAGCTTCATCTGCTCAGCCACCAACTGCAAGCTGCCAAATGTTTGTGGTCCCCAGCAAGTGCTGGGGATCGGAGGCCTTCGGAAAAGCCATAAGCAAGATTTACTTGACACAGCAGCAGCTTTAATTTTAATTGGAAAATACTCAACACTTTCAAATGTGTTACCAACTACTCAAAAAAGATCTTCTATTATATTACCTCATAGTTTTCAGTAATCCAACTGTAAAAATGCATTTTACAACTTAACAAAAGTCTTCTTAAAAAATGATTATTGTAAAATACAATACCTCGTGGTAATTTGCAAATGTGCGACCTCAAGACCACCCATAAACCATTACAAAATTTCCCTATAAGACTTCAGGCTCGTTTTGATGACTGAATTATGGAATGACCTTAACAGAAATAGAAAGGAAGAGCAAGCCGCAGGCATAAGGCAAATAACTATATTTATATATATATATATTTATTTAATAGTTTTGCAAGACAAAGAAAAAAAGAAATAAACTTGTTTGGTGCAACTACAGCTGCTGTCATGAGGAAGCCTCTGTCACTGCTACCCATCGTTTGGTTGCTCAAAAATAAACAAGTAAGAAAGGTAGAGTTGAGTGTGCTCAACTGTGAGTTACCCAGTACCCATGGCATTGTGCTCAAATTTATGAAAACCTTAAAATAAGCAGGGTAGAAAGTAAAAGAAAATGGTGAAAAATGTCACTAGTAACATGTTTGCAATGTCCAATTAAAAAGGTTGAGCAACACCCACGATGTAGATGTTGCGTGGGTTCAGCATACCCATAAACTTTATTTAATAACTTTCTTGTTTATCGTCCAATTTTACTCAAATTTTTTAACTTTTAGTACATCACAACTATAGCTTTATTTTAAGTCTTTCTTTATTTTCAAAGTCTTCAGTAGATGTGGGTAAATTTCAAACAAATATGTTGTCACCAAATTTGGTTGCTCTACCTTTAATAGCCTCTGAGATCACAGACGGACAAACGGACATGGCTAAATCGAATCTCCTAGTGATGCTGATCAACCGACAAAACAAACGCTTTGTTTTCCTTAAATATTAATTATTAAGTTCTCTTTGAAAATCATATTTCGTTAAAGACTCAACATTGATTATTATTTACCATTATAATAATTTACATTTCTTCCGTCGCCTTACTCAAATTTCCCTCTGATTTTTACAATAACAATACACCCTTGAATCCAACTGGCAGAGGGTATAAAAAAGGGGAACCAACAGAGAAGATGCCACACAAATTTTGCTACCAAAACAATTTGCAATTGTTGCTGCCGTTGATGCGGCCGCAATTCGGTTGGCATGGCACACAATTTCCATGCCACAGCCGTGAGTTGCATAACGCAGTTGCTGCTGCAGTTGCCGCCACACAATCTATCCATCAGCGGCAGATTCGGGGGAGTGGAAGGTCCTAAGCACATCACATGTGAGTTTTGGCCATTAACTTGTTGGGTCAATCCATCGCTGGTGTTGGCCAAACATAACAGATAATTATGGTTACTGTTTGCTTTGAGTGGATCCGTGAGCCGCTTTCATGGGTCGCCGAACACTTTACACGATTTTCTACTTTGTTTTAGCATCGACTCATCATCAGTTTTCGGCTCTGCCTCCATTTTCTTGTTGACATTAAAATGTGGTTTAATGTTAGCCGACAAATTGCCCCAAAACGAAACAACAAAAAATGTCATTATTGTTTGATAAAAATCTTCGTTCCTAGGCCCAAGTTATATCTCTTTTTGATGGTTAGAGAAATTGTGTGTTGTAATCAATCATAAAAGTTAAAGGGGAAGTGGCCAGAAAGCTACTGTTCATAATAATAAAATAAAAATAGGAAATTGTTAAAGACAGGAAAGTTTCGAAAATGAAAGTCTTCACATTGTTTACCATTCATTTAAATTTTACAGCAGCAAACCATTTACAAACTGACTAAGTTTCCATAAAAATATTAAGGGAAAGAACCCTTTTCAATATGCTTTTCGATCAACCGCAAAATGTTTCCAACTATTTAATTGATATTCAAAAGAATGAAAAACTTTTTGATTATTCGAACGAAATATGAGACCCTTTTTGATTAAATAAACTTTCTGTCTGGTCGGGCTGGAACAGGCTGAATAACAAGATTTTCTGGGCCCATGTCATGTGGCGTAAACAATTTTCGATCAAAGTTCGAGTTCAATGGTCGGAATGGCCTGTTTGGTTTTTCTTGTTTTTCTCGCTGCAGACAAGAGAAGTTTTTTTTTTTGTCAATATTTTTGGTATCAAATTGCGTGCGTAGAATTTTAATTGAATTTTGTTGTTCTTGCTGCTGGGGCCCGGCTGGGTTTGGGAGTGGCCTCCGGATTCGTAATGCAGAAAATGATATGGCAAACCTCCCAGCTCGATTGCAATAAATGATAAAGTTTCAGTCATTTGTTCGTCGTTTTTTATTTCGCTTTTCTTTTATTATGGGTGAAAACTAAATTTGATACGTTCCAATTACTAAATTATGCAGTTAGGAGGAGCTTTTCCCAGCTCTTTGGATGTGAAAATCATTCAGCTGGAAGACTGCACACGCTCCGAGTAGAAAAATGTAAAAAAAAGCAAACACGAAGCCCCCCAACCAGATTAAAGAAATCTCCGCTCCACTCTCGGCTAAACAAACAGACAGCAAAAATAAAACCAAATAATGGTTAAGGTTGAGTGAATTAGGGGAGACAACACACACACAAGGTACTTACACCATGGTCAGCATATAAAAGCAAATTAAAGTCGTGAAAAAGGGAGAACGGAACCAAGGAAACATGAAAATTGTCACTAATTAGAAAATGGAAAATCTCAATTAGGAAAATACCTTTCATTACAAATGTGTGTTTCCTTTTGGTGAAAGTGGCAGTAAAAGTGAAGTTTATTGTTCAAGGAAAACTGAATTTTTATTTATCAAGATTGTTCAATAGCTTCCAATGCAAAATTGTAATTAAAATGCCAAATAAAATCAATTAAATCGAGCCTAATAGGGATACTCGCCATCGCCTCGATCCTCCTGGCTGACCTGCTTTCCCAATGCGATCTTTATCAGAATTTCCCTGGTCTCGTGTGACAGATCGACTAAAGTGCGCAAATCTTTCTCCAGAGTTTGGATCCGCTTGCGCTGCATCTCGATGACCTGGCAGTAGCGTGAGTTCATCTCTCCGCGAGATTGGGCCAGGCTGCGCCAGTAATCCAAGTCGGCATTCACCCGAACTGATGATGCCTTCTTGAAAGCCCCATTCAGCACCAATACCAGACGGGCCAGAGTACGAAAGGAGAGACGGGATGGTGGCTGGTTGGCTAGGGAAGCCAAGGATTGGTCAATGACATCATTGATAATCGAATTGCTAGAGAAATTCGATATGTGGTCCGAGTCAGTGGTTGTAGAAGAATCCAGTGGTTCCTGCAATTCCTGTACTTGGTTTTCGATCGAATTGTTGGCCATTTTGGGTGAAATAACACACACAGAGTGGCTTATTAATTTTGTTTATATTTTGTATAAGCCTGTCTACAGCTTGATGTATGAGTGATTCCGACCAAGTCGATACTAAAGCTGTTTGAGTTAAAAGAATTGGAATACTAGTTCTTAAAGATACCATTTCTACATACAAAGAGTATAAAAATCAACATTTATCATTATTTAATTGACTTTATTTGTGCTCTTCATTAAATACCACTTCCAGCTTCCCATTGTCACCATAAAAGCAGCTTGGCTTATTATCATATTTTCTCTGTGACCCCAAAAACTAACAAAAAAAAAAAACAAAAGTGCCATCAAATGGCTCTGAACTCAATATAAAACAATTTATTTTTCTTGCCTATTTGGCTGCAAACATTGAACTCGAGCAATAAACCCACATTGACCAAAAACATAGAGACAAACTTGCGAACAAAAAACATAAATGGCAACTTGTTGCTCTGGTTAAACTTGAAGCAAACTTGTCGCCGCCACCAATAAAGTTGATGATGATAGTTTTTTTGCTCATAGCTAATGACAATCTTCACACAAACTAGAATTTGATGAGCTTCAACTGGACGATATGTGAAGTCTTGATTTTGACCTTTTTGAGTGGGCGAACATAAGTATCATCTTTCTCTTGACGTCAGACACATCATTTTTCAGCCATTCCTCTCCAGAGGTGTACTATATATAGATTTGGCTTGCACTGGGAGTTGCTAGCCCCAAAGGACAAATAAATTTGCAAATGGAGAGAAAAGTTTTGCATTTTGTGATAAAAATAAATCCACTGAAGGAGCCGAAAATTGACGCTGATTTATGCCTAATTGGGCGAGCAATTGCTGAAATTGGCCGTTAAGCCTTCTTGCATATGCTCACAGACTTCGATTGGCCATTTGTCCGCCACAGTTTCCACTTCAAACAATGCAGCTAATTAAGATTCGCTTCTCGGCAAATTCGAAATGCCAAATAGCTCTTCACGTGTGAGTGAAGTGGTCCTGTGGCACGCACACAATGCATTTCCGATGGCGTGTCGCTTGAAGGCTTATTTCTTGGCCTCCCCTCCCCAATTTCCATTGTGTTTACGCTGCGTATACGTAATCTGATTGGTTTATGAACCCAGTTAAGTATACAAAATGGCTCAAATTGCTGAAGTTTGATTTGGGAGGCCAGCCTCCAAGGTGTTTGTCATGTGAAACTGAAACTGTTTTCCCCGAAAATAGTAATCGAAATTGAACCACAATTGACAGTAGTTTGGGAAATTGAAACTGACAACAGAGATGAATTTCTGAGAATCTAAATTCATCGAGTTGGCCAGGCTAGCATAAAATTGACATTATTTCAATTGCAAAATACTTTATTCCTTGAACTTATTGATTATAAATTGGATTTTCTTGTGAAATTCTTTTAATTTTTTATATAAACTAAAAAGAAAGTTAATTGATGGTTTTAAAGCCTTTTAAGAAACATTTCTAAGACTACTTTGCCTCCATTAAATCATAGTAAAGAATACTTATCCAAGCATGATCCATTTATTTCCCTTAAGAACTTGAAAAGGCTTTCAACAAATCGAAATCGATAGACCCAGAAAAGGGATGCGACATCTGTTACCACTCAAAGAAGTGGATAGAGCCCGTTCAAGCTAATTCGAAAGGGCTTTCATGCGACTAACTGACCCCAACTAAATTGACAAATGAATCATTTCACTCTGCCAAACAGTGACCCAATTCTGGGGATCTCAATTCCGATGTCTGAGGGTTCCATGGCCTGGCACGATTATTAATTGCCCTTTTGCGTTGAATCTATTTGTCAAGAGTTTTGTCAGGAGCTGCCTTTATCGGCAGCTCTTCTAACGCTGATTTATGTGTGGCATGCGTATTGAAAGCGATTTCTTTCTTTTTCAGCCAACGTTGGCACTTTGCGTCGTACGCGGTGGCGTATGCGTGATTTTAAATTTAAGTGGAGCGCTTTTTCTCGCTCTTTGAGTTCGTTTCTCTTTGTTGCCTGCTTTTGTGGGACTTTCCCCGTGCCATTTGGTTTGGTTTTCATCTTAACTTGAAACACGTTGCCATTTAGCAACGATTTCAAAACGCATTTTTAACACACAAAGCTAGCGCCCCCTTTACACGGTCGCATCCCTTGAATTTCTATAAACCCGTACATATATAGATTCATTCGAAATGCAAGATTTCACCCGATGGCTCTGGCAATTTAAAATATTTTGTGCACTCTGGCACTTTTAAATTATTTATTTAAACCTCTCTCCCTGCAGAAAAGTCTCCCACGTTTCTTTGATTTATTTTGGGATGAGAACTGTAAGGCTTCAAGGTTATTTTGATGTCTGTTCGGTGGCATTGTTATCCTTGTTTTGTCTGCCTTTTATATAGAACCAGACACATTGTCATTTACGTTGTCGCCCGTTTTACCTAAAAGCGATTTGATAATAAAGTAAACACAAACTAAGAAGGCAACTTAATTCTGTTAAGCCTTTAAGAAGCTTCTTTACTTAACCAATTCAAATTATAATAAAGGGAGTTTGATTATTTAAAGGACTCTATCCAAATGGTAGTCTTTAAATGTGATTTAAATGTTGGCTCTGGACACCAATTGTTTTAGGCCTTTCTCTTAAAAGCCTTTCCATGTTATTTTAGCAAAGAAAGTCGACCAGCATTCTGGGGCTTTGTTCAAACTGGGTCGTGGTCTGTGCCTCTGGTTCCCGGTCCCTGGCAACATTTGCAATTTATAGATTATTAATCTTGGACCAAACACGAAACTGTTCGGAATGGTTTGCTCCTGGGCTCCGTACTGCTCTGTTTTGTCCTGTTCTGTTGTGTTGCGAGCTGGAAACTTTGGTGAAACTTTGCCAGGACCTGCACGAAAACCCCAACCCTTTTACACTCACCAGAAATTTGCCATGCTCTCAAAGTTTTAAATTAAATATTAAATTAAAGGTTTTGTCATAAAATAATTCCTAACTAAAATCCACAAACTGGAAAGTTTATAACAAATTCATTTAGAATTAAAAGAAATAATATTTGGGTATGGAACTTGTTTTCTTGACATTTTCCAGTGCATTTCAATTGCTCCCAGTTGAGTTGAGTTATTGCCCCGAACGGGCGTCAACGTCGCCAATGTGGCGCAGATTAAAGAAATAAATTAAAGCACTCTCTTGTCTCCCTCTATCCCGCGGGCTCTGTGTCCTTTTAGGTGGAAAATCGAGCACTGCGGCTACGTGAGGTGGCCACCGCCATGCAGCAGTATCAGGACGAATCCTCGTCGGCGGCAGCAGCCTCCACTGCCCGCCAATGGGCTCCAGCCGGTGGAGTAGCTCCAGCTGGTAGCGGGGCCGACGATCCCGGCGGCAATGTCATCCTAATCGGCTCCGTAAAGGACTTTGAGCGCAACGCAGTCCACGGCCTGAAGCTAAATGGCATTGTGGCCCTGGAAGAGACATCTCAGGTAATGACCTTTTGCGAAAATTAATTTTTCTTCGTATAAGAGTGTTGGCTTTTAATTAGTGTTTCGTTTACTGTGGCCAAGACATACTTAAGATATGATTTATATTGAAGACATTGAAGAAACGTTAGGGTAAATAATTATTAAAGGATTTTCTTTTAGATATTATAATTACAATATTAATGTAATTGTAAGACTAAAGTTTGTTAATTTTCCTCTTTTTATTGTAGGGTCTCAGTGGGGGTACAGGCGGACCTGGAGGTCGATTACCTGTGGCACCCAGTGGGCGAGGAGCTGGTGGCACCGAAATCGAATATTTCGACGAGGCGGGCTATATACGAGCGGGATCCCTACGCAATGGCGAGGATCCCTATATTAGGAATCGCTTCAATCAGGAGGCCAGCGATGCTCTGCCTAGTAACCGGGAGATACCTGACACCAGAAATCCAATGTAAGTTGCAGCTTTGCTTGTATGTAAGAAATATTAGGACAATAGATCGGTAGAAAGATAATACTTAATTTTATAAACAGTTCTTGGTTTCTACTGATTACAAATTTGGTTAAAAAGAACGATTTAAAATTAAAGGCGATTGTGATTTCATAATGATCAGAAAAGCAAGAATCCTTGGCACAGTTTGCATTTTATTTTCAATTCTATATATATTTTTGTATAGATAGTATATATTATTTAACTAACTTTGTATGACCAGGTGCCGGACCAAAAAATACCGCGAGGATCTGCCTGAAACGAGTGTCATCATTACCTTCCACAACGAGGCAAGATCGACTCTGTTGCGAACCATTGTGAGTGTTCTCAATCGCAGTCCCGAGCACTTGATACGCGAAATTGTCCTCGTAGATGATTACAGTGATCATCGTAAGTATTCCTTATATAATAATATTATTTATGGTATTTTAATTATTATATTTTTTATTTATTTACTTAAATAACCTTCAACTTTCCAGCTGAGGACGGCCTGGAGCTGGCCAAAATCGACAAGGTCCGGGTGATCCGGAACGACAAGCGTGAGGGCCTGGTTAGGTCAAGGGTTCGGGGCGCAGATGCCGCCGTTAGCAGTGTCCTAACCTTCCTCGACAGCCACGTGGAGTGCAACGAGCAGTGGCTGGAGCCGCTGCTGGAACGGGTTCGCGAGGATCCCACCCGCGTGGTCTGCCCAGTTATCGATGTGATTAGCATGGATAACTTCCAGTATATCGGCGCCTCGGCCGATTTACGCGGCGGCTTTGATTGGAATCTAATTTTCAAGTGGGAATACCTGAGCCCCTCGGAGCGGGCAGTGCGCCATAATGACCCCACCACGGCCATCCGAACGCCGATGATTGCCGGCGGCCTGTTCGTCATCGACAAGGCGTACTTCAACAAGCTGGGCAAGTACGATATGAAAATGGATGTGTGGGGCGGCGAGAATCTCGAGATCTCGTTCCGTGTGTGGCAATGTGGCGGCAGCCTGGAAATAATTCCGTGCAGCCGCGTGGGTCACGTCTTCCGGAAACGGCATCCCTACACCTTCCCCGGCGGAAGTGGCAATGTCTTCGCGCGCAATACGAGACGTGCGGCGGAGGTTTGGATGGATGATTACAAGCAACACTACTACAATGCGGTGCCGTTGGCCAAGAACATTCCCTTTGGCAAGTGAGTACACTGTTAATAAATATTTAAAGTAAACCCACATAACTTTAGTTAAATTCCTGAAATATCCTTTTAACCAAAACCATTTTTTGACGAATTTCTTCTCTTGCTCAAATAGTTTATCCAAGTTATTTATTTCACATTGTTCTCCCCTTTGAATTTCTCGTCCATTTTTTTTATTCTCGACCAGCATTGACGACCGCCTGGCTTTGAAGGAGAAATTGCATTGCAAGCCATTCAAATGGTATCTGGAGAATGTCTATCCCGACCTGCAGGCCCCCGATCCACAGGAGGTCGGCCAATTCCGGCAGGATAGCACCGAGTGCTTGGACACAATGGGCCACTTAATCGACGGCACCGTGGGTGAGTGTAGATGATATGGCATTAACTTTAACAATCAAGAAAGCTAGAAATTAATGAATATTATAAGTGGTGTTCTTGGGACTAGTTTTTCTTATTTTTTTTATATAAATTATATTAATTTTGTGGGTCTTATAAGTAATTCGGATTTTTATAACCTTTACAAAGCAGACAATGCAATTTTTAAGCTATCAAATTCTGTGTAAGATGGCTTTTTATTGTGATACAAAACATTTTGTAGCATCATTTTGGACTCCTTCAAGCTTTCTTAAAACCCTAGTGTTATCTTTGAGTAATTTACAAAGATAGTTTCCAATTGTCAAGCGTGTTTTCTAGAAAATGTAATACCAAACTTAAATCAATATTAATTTTTGTTATTTATACATTTTCTTCTACCTTTTCTCTACCCCAAAACTCTCTTAGGCATCTTCCCTTGCCACAACACTGGCGGCAACCAGGAATGGGCTTTCTCAAAGCGTGGCGAGATCAAACACGACGACCTCTGCCTGACCCTGGTGACCTTCGCCCGCGGCTCACAGGTGGTGCTGAAGGCGTGCGATGACTCCGAGAATCAGCGGTGGATAATGCGCGAGGGCGGCCTAGTGCGACACCACAAGATTAACGTCTGCCTGGACACTAGAGATCAGGCGCAGCAGGGAGTGAGTGCCCAGCACTGCAACTCCGCTCTGTCCACGCAGCGCTGGTCCTTCGGGAAGTACGCGTGAGAGGGAAAGCTGGCCAGGCCAGGCTAAGCCGGAGATGATGATGATTTAGCAGATCGGTCGTGATATATGTGCAAGTCGATGGGAGGAGGCCAACCTACGCGCGATGCGGATTGTCTGTGTACTTGTAATGATTTACCCAATGTTGATTTGTTGCTGAAACACAGGACACACACTGGATTATATTATAGCTGCATATATACGGAATAAGTTCATGATTTTCCAACCAACTTTGTCACTTCAAATCAACTGCTCCGGGGCGGGTTGGAGTTATACACGACCTTGAAGAGAGGAAACCCAAACAACAAACACACACGGCAAGGCATACAAAAAATGTACTTAGACTGATTAATTTTTTGTATATGTATAAAAACTATATGAAAATGAAATAATATTTTAAAAAGGAAACATGTAACCTTTGGCAGCTGAACTGTAATTAATTTGCACACACCTTCCTTCATTCAAGTCAATTACGATCTATACGAAAATTCCACAGATTAGTGTCCACATATAGTCCGTTTCAGAAAAAAAAAACAAACACTCACAAACCAAGCTCAGAGTCTTCTCAAAACCTTGTACTTAAAATAAAACATCAAATGTTATCATTAGTTTTAGTTTACACCTAAGTGAAAATCATTTAACTCTCATTGACAACTGTATGGAATATGTATGTGTATATAATGTGAAACAGATATTATTATTTAAATGTTTATCCAGCGACAGCAAAACAATTCTTAGTACTTTAGCATGCGAATCGGTAAAAAAAAACGGATTGACTCTTGCGTTTTGTCCACGATTGGTTGTTATTTCGAATTCGCATGAATCATTGAACGTTTTCAAATGCAAATTGATTTGCTTTTTATCTCAGCGCATTTTTTTCACCGCGAAGTCCTTGTTTTGTATTATTGTATGGCTGGCAAAATGCGAATAATTAAAATACTGAAGAGAAGTGAAGAAAACAAAACCAAATATTGTATATCTGTTTTTGTGTGTGTACAACGCGTATACTCCGCAAACAAAAATGAATGATTAAAAGTGAACTTTTAATTTAAATCAACTAGAAATGCCACAAAAAGAAAAACAATAAATGAAAACATTAAAAAAAAAGAAATAACAAAAGACTTTCCTTTTGGGCCAGCGGTGCGTATGCTTAATGTAATTGCTTGCATGGCGAAGGAAAGGTTCCAAATGGGGGCACAGCTGCCATCAAATCTGGCTAAGTACTTGGGCCCACATGTAGGTTAAACGACTTAACTTTCAACTCCGAACAGCACCCCCACACGAAAGAGATGAAAACTTGGCACATTACGCATACGACACGTAAACACAAAAAAAATATATGTGCATACTAAAATGTGAGTTCGTTGCGCTAATTTTGTCGTGCTTAAAAAATGAGACAGCCCCGCATGCTGAAGACCCAAGTTATTTTAAACCAGGGCAAGGCAGTAAGTATACTCGGTATAAAAAATGTTTTCCTATTTCCTCTATTTGGCGGCTAAGATGAGGCAAACATGCCCTGCATAAGGAATAACAGAAAATAAAGTGTCATCTTCCCCAGCGATTCCCCAAGAAGATAAGCCAAATCGTTTCGGGGCAAGAGGAGGCAGCAGCAAAAATATATTTTTAGGTGTAAGCTTGATGAAATTTTTAATGGATTTAATACTTCAGAGTTTGTGTGATGACAACAGGAAAGCATCTGAGGATGAAAAGTTAAACGGGCCTAGGCTTTACCTTTCTCTGAACTCTACAACTTTTACTTTGAATGAAATGTTATAATCTCTGACGCAATTGGGAATAAAGAAACAAATAATAAATATCTTAAAGACATGTTGAGCTTCGCATGCCAGGGAACATTCCCTTACCTGCTGATACTCCATTCAGCTCGTTAACCAGAACCACCTGTGCTGGGTAGGTAGGAAATCAAAGAAGTGCACTGTTCGCTTGGAGAATGGAGAGAACAGCGGAGAACAGGATGTCGCAGCCGGAAGACAAACCGATTTCCTGGCAAGAAGCCTCAGAACGGAAGCTGAGCCCGACAGCCGGGCTCAGATGCTACTCGTATATGGTGGCAAGCAATGCAGGCGACAAGGTTAACCCACGGAGTCAGGCAAATCGTTTATGCCCAACCCCAATGGAAAATCAACCCAAACTCACACACATATATGGCGGAAAATTGTTGAGGCGGGTCGTTCGTTTGTGTGTGTCTTTGTGCGTGGGTAGACAGGTGAACAACAGTTTTTTTTCTTCTTATTCTGCTTGCTTTCTTATTTAAGACAGCGTGTGTCAGGCATACGCAAAAAGCCAACTCACGGACTCCGAGACTCCAGGACTCCGTACTCCGGAGGAAGGACTCTGCCTGACCTGGCTTGGCAAACATTTTGCAGCTTCCTTTTCAGCCAGCCTGCCTTCCTGGGGCAGATGCTATCGGCATTTTTTCCGCTTCCGCAGTTTTATCACGGGGCATCAACTTATACCGGGGTGTTTGCACTCCCCCCCAAACGATTGATGGGTATTAGTTGGGAATATTAGGCAAAGCTGGAGGCTTTGCTTATATTCCAAATAAATTCAAGATGTTTAGCTTTATATAAAATGTAATTTTTGTATATTTTATACGGCTCTTTTTATTCTAAATAAATTTGAAGCTCCCACAATTCATTTATTTACATAAATCCCTGATTACTTTCCTTGATTACGATATACATATCCTTTCCGATATATCCAATTCTAATTGCAGCTTTTCACCGTATACTTTTCCCTTGTACAACGATTGCTATTAGTTTTCAATTATCCTTAAGTAGTTACCTAACCTGGCGCCAAACCATTTTACCTAGTGTCCCTTCTATTAGTTTCCTAACTAGTTTAATTACTGCACCCGAAGCTCCTGTTCCTAGCCGCTGGTTTTCCATCGAAAGTTGCCTCACTTTTCCACCGCCTGCTGGGTGTCGAGAGTTCTCTCCATCTCGAGTTCTCTCGACAGGATCTGCCACTTCCACACACACACACATGTCCTGATGGCGCCTGGGTAGGTATTTGTGTTTGCTTCGTTACGTAGTCAGCCTTACGTCATTGTCGATTTACGTGGCGTGTTAATAACCAACGCTGCACACTTACTTTTCCTATCAGCCTTCCTTTGCGCCTCCACCCGCTCTCTGATTATCAGTTGACATTTTACACAGGTTTACAGGTTAACAAGCCAACAGAATGGGGTACAAAATGGGTAATGAGGCATATTTTGTATACCCTTTCCAAAGGAACGCCTCGAGCTATTGATAAATATATGGGGATTATTTGGTAGTTGTTTCTCAAGGAGTTCCCCAAAGAGTTTCTACGTATTTTTAAAGTATTTAAGAACTTGATTAAATTGTATATTTAGTCTTAACTGTTTATATAATTATTAATAAAAGAGTACCCATGTTTCAACTACTCAAATAATCCAGATTCTTTCACATATTTGCTGTATTCTTTTTTTACAGCCTGCTGACTTTGAACATTAATCATTTTTTGGGTCTTACGAAGTTTACCGCATGCACATGGTCCGGCCTAAGTAATGAGCCTGTCGTGGCCAGACTGTAGCCGGAAACATAATTAACAACACTTTAGGGAGTCAAGTAGATGATGACGATAAGTGTTAGCATATAAAATAACTGATATTAAATATTATCAGTGGAAAATATTTAGAAGTTGAAATGTGTTTAGGAAAGTCTTTATTAACTTCAATCTTAAATACAAACAAACATATTTAATAAAGAATCTTTGAATATATATTTAAGTATCTTAATAAGTAAATTTTAAGTACAAAAAGTATGGGCAATCCAGTAGAATAAATTTAATAAAAATGCCAACTCAACTTTATTTGTTCTTTAATAAAGCAGACAGCGTTTTGCAATTTTCTTGATCCTGCCTCACATTCTTCGAAATCCCATTATTCAAAATAAACAGGCATTTTGGTAAGCTTGCCTTTTCTTACTGCGAACAAATGCAAATGACTTATTTATTATTGTTGTCTGTTGTGTCGGCGTGAGTGATTATTCTATGTTCGCACCAAAATTTGCACACATAAGCGGATTACTTCTTGACATTGGGACATAAAAAGCAGAATATAAATTACAGGCCGACCACTGAACTATAAACTCTCTTTCTTAAATATTTTGTATAATATTTATTAAGGTTTAAAACACTATATTTACCTTAAAGGAATACTATATAAATTGCCTCCAAAGTTTGCATATATTTTTATCTAAAGAGCATGCTTAGCTAATGACTTTCCTGTTATTATTTACAGGGTACAAGGAGCAACCCATAAATCAGCTTACATTTTCAATTTGCTCAAAAAGTTTGCAAAATGTCGCGACAAAATTTTTGCCACGCAGCAGTTTTCATTGTGCAAATGCGTAAATATATATACATTATCCTTACTGTAGATGTACGGGTGTGTGTGTGCGTAATCGATATCTAAATCCGCTTAGCTTAATTTGCTTTTTTATTTGCTTATTGAGCATTGCCTATCAGAAGTCAAATTCGAACAAGAAGGTCTTACTTTACTCTTCATGATTGATTCAACTCCAAGGAGAGGCCATTTTTCCCTTAGCCGAAACCATTATTGAAAAGAAAATAGGAGAAAAAAACAACTGTTACGCTTCTTACAAATACTTAATTTTATTTAAGTACATTGTGAGTTTGTTTTTGGCCTGTTAAACATCATGGAGCTACCCCCAAGGACAAAATGAAAGGAAAATCCCATGAAAAACAATATTCCCCCAATCAAGAAAATTCATTAATATTTAATGGGCATTAAATGAGTGCGTGGGCTGCGGATAAATAATATTTTTCACATAATTAAGTTAAGTGAGTGTCCGCTCTGCATGGAAGATAATAGGGAGTGGAATTTCTGGGGAATGAGAGGACATCCTCAAGGAGAACTGGATTAAATAGTAAGTGAGAGTAAATAAAAAGAATATTAGGCGAAGGCATGCTTGGGGTATTTATTGTGATTTATTTTTTTTGCGTTTGCTCTACAAATATATCCATTTAAAGAATATATTTAATAATCCGACTGGGAACATAGTTTTTAATAAGGATATATATGTATGTAATTTTTGGAAAATAAGGAAGATACATATATGAGCTAGTTTCTTATTGATTTCCATACTTCTTTTATGTAATCTCTACCATGAATGTAGCTCTTTGCCTTGGCCACTTTCTGTTCCCAATTCCAAGCTAGTTTCCGTTCTCTATCAATCGCTCTCAGCCATAATTAACTAACCTCCTATATATGTATAAGCTGCTTAATTATGTGTGTATGTGTGCGTTCAATGCCACAAAGATTCGGTCTGCCGTTCGTTCAATCGATTTCCATTTCCCATTTCGCAATCTCTGAAAGTTAACTATTCGGAATGCCCCCCAAAAAGTCGGCAATGTTTTCTATCAGTCCGCACACACAGCCCCGCTTGATGGGCCCCAAACTAAAGTTGTTTTGACAGGCAACAAATGGCAAAGGACAACAGCAAACAGGAGCTGGAGCAAGTCAGCGCCATTGTCTCTGTCGGCTTGGCTTGGCTCAAAGGAGGTGGAATCTTTCGGCTGCTGGCTTTCCACCTTTGTTCCAGCTTTTGTTTTATCTCCGGGACTTAATTGGAAAGCATGAAGACGCAAACACAGCGCGACGTGTTGGCATTAGCACACGCACGAGCTGGAATAACAAGCCACTACCGAAAATGTTTGTCCTTGGTCCGAGACGCAGCTGCCTTGCCATCACCACCACCACCACCACACGTCCCACTAAATGTTCCTCGAAGGCCAGAAGCGTGTATACATAATTTGCGAATGTTGCTTCAAGTGGCTCGACAGCTATTTATAGTTGTAGTCTGCGGGGGAGAGGTAGAAGGAGGGGAGGAAATGTATTGCCGCATTTAATATTTTGCTTTATTTGTCCAACTTGCACCGTTGTTGCCTCCTCGCTTCTGGCTTCTGCCATATGCATAAATAATGATAGCAATAAAAACTACTCCGGTATTGCGAGCAACAGTTAGCTGGCGGTAAAACATCATCAAGTTTCCATGCAACATTTAAGCGGAACTATAAAATTCAGGCAATATGTTCTGCCTATCACTAACTACTTAATTTGGTCATAAAATTGGGACTCTGATATGGGCAATAATCGAAGAAGCTTAACTATGTTTACTTCTTTTTAGTTTATTTTACTTTTCTGTTCTTTGATTAAGGAGTTGTCTCTATAATAAGTATTTACATCTTTGAAGATTTTTATAATTAGGTAATCATATTTGCAGACCCTCAATAATTAATCCCTCCCCCTACGTAATATATGAACGAACCCCCAATGAATATTTGCATTCTACCTACCAACCTGAACTTAAACTTAAGTAAATATTAACCACATGCAACTTAAGCCTTAAATACAATAGCCTTTTCACTTAACTCTTTTACCAGGCCGCATCTATCGATTTAAGGCTCCTAGGAAAACCATTAACCACACACCATAAACCCTTCGCATTTCCCTCAAAACTGTCCAATTAGATGAGGCAAAATTTGCTCAACTAATTAGGTGCTTGGAGAGCAAACACTTTGGCAAATCCCCTTTCTCAATTCAGCAGGAAATTGCAGAATCAGTAGCAAATTTCCAGCTGCATGATTGTATGCAAATAAATCGTTAGCCGCAATTGCCGGCAAATACGAGAGACAAGAGAAGGAGTTTACGGATCAACAATGAAAAGGCGGCAAACAAAAACCGAATCGAATCGACACCTGGCCCCAATTACAAGACCAATTAATTGAAATCAAAGGCAAGGGATTGGCAGAGCTGGCTGGCAGAGATAGCCCCCCATCAATCTGGGCAATCACAGTCGGAATTCGATACCTTCTCCGCTGACCGCCTCTCTGGGGGGGAATTCGCCAGTCAAATCAATGTCCGGCCCAGACGCATACGAAAGTTATGGCTAGCATAAAAGTCAGCGTCAATGATAAATGAAGCCCGCCTGGATTTGCATGCCGATGCATACATTATGCTTGGCCAAAAAGGGGACAAGTGGCCATGGCCGAGTGCCTCCGAAGGGAGGGAAGGTGGGAAGTGGGAAGTGGTAAAAGCCACTTCTTCTTTCGGCATTCCAAAGCTGTGCAGATTTCAAAGATGCGGAAAGAAAAATACGTATTCCATTTGCAAGGCGACAGGATAAGCCAGCGAGCGAAAGGATAACAATGTCAGTGACACATGAGCTATGGAAAGGAAGGAGACAAAAAAATAAAGAAAAAGAAAGGAGCTGGAAATGCAAGCATAGCTGCAAAGAGGAAAATTCCTTTAACTTGCAGGAATTTATTGCAAAACAAAGTAAATTTAAGAGGAAAACAATACTGAAACTTAAAGGCAGAGAGGAGCAAACAAACAAGTAATATTAGTATTAAAAATTTAACAACCTAATCTTCATAACTTAACCTAAAGCCTTAAGCCCCTAATACGAATTTCCCCCTTTGCATTTGGTTACGGAAATTGGCAAGCCAAAGGTTTATGACTGCGAAGCTGCCGCCAGCAAATATAACTGAGTAAATGCCAAAGGAAAATAAACCGCACAAAAGCTAAAGAAAAATCGAACAGGAAATAATACAAGGAAGAAAGGGCTGGGGGAAATACAAGCCATAACTTGTTGGACAAGTTATCCTAGCTGATTTGTCCTTGTCAAAATGCACCCTCGCACTTCCGGAAACAGGAGCTGCATAAAAAAAAAAAATGGTTGGTCTAATTCAGTAATTTCCTATTGTCTCACAATTTGCGTTCTCCTCGGCTTGGCAAATGATTTAATGAAATCAATTACAAGCCCAACCCCGCCGTTCTACCTCCTTTGGAAACTGAGCAGCAAATGAAATTAGTGCGCCCCAAGGAGCCAAAGGACGAGGCCAAGAAAAGATGAAAAAGGAAAATTGTGCTGGAGAGAAAAGCGTTAACTTGGGCAAATTGTTTGTAGTCTTTTCTGCCATATTCTCTTATATATGTATGTGTGGATTTTATGGCCTTTTATTGAGTTTTTATTGCTGTTGCTTCATGTCCTGCTGCTCCTTTCGTAAAGGAAAATTCAATTTGGAAAATATTTGTGGTGGCTGTCTTTGATTTTATAAAGTTCATACTGTATACGGATTTATGTTTATATGGATGAGCGGAATATAATTGAATTTAAAGAAGTTGTGTCTTGAGAACTTCATTCATAATTCAATTGGTGAGCTCGACAATAAACGATTGATATTATTTGTTAAATCAATTTATTAAGAGTATTAATTTGGTAGTTTCATATTATTTGGAATTTTGGAGCATAGGCTTATTGTCTTATTTTCCTTATTTTGGCTTATTTTCCTTATTTTCCTTATGTTCCTTATTTTCCTTATGTTCCTTTTTTTCCTTCTTATCCTTCTTATCCTTATTTTCCTTCTTTCCCTTACGTGCCTTCCTCTTTCTCTTCTTTCCCTTCTTATCCGCCTGTGACGAACTGCCACCATTGTCGCTTTCGGGTCCTTCTATGCACGGCGGATTGCATGGGCTTTCTTTGGTTTCCCTTCCAGTCACTCCCTTGTTGCACTCCTCGTACACAGGCCGCGGCTCCTGATATCCTGTTTCCGGCGAACATGGTGGGCAAACGCACGGGCTATCACGATCCGTGCAGCATGTGGGAGGCTTTGGTCCAATATAAAAGGGATTGAAGCGGCAAACCATTCTGTAGGATGGCTAAATAAATGTCCTACCTAACGAACTCAAAATTTAGATTTTTTGATTTGTATTTTCTAGAGTTTTAACCAAAAGTTGTCCCTTTAAATATTAATGAAAAAATTTAGACTGATGTTGCAAAGGAAACTTGAAAGCTGTGTTCATTCTGCCTGTATTTTTAGCTTTAAATAAAGAGATATACAAATTTCACAACGATAGACATCCTAGAATCCTTTAAATGTGTCGCTTTAATTCTTATTTTTTCTATGTCACCCAAAGGTTCAATAATATCGTAAGTTATTTGGCGGAAAACTTTGTAATTGGTAAAGTATTCGATAAAAATATGTTCACTATCTATGAACCTTAAGCTGTAAGAAGAGGCGTTGAATTAAGGAAAGTTGCCATTGATATGCCTTATTCTAATATTTTTGTTTCCCTAATAATATGATTTGATAGCTACGGTGAATAAAATCGGATGATATTATAGGATATTATGAGAACATTTTGACAAAGCTGCACGATATTTAAAGTGTCTTAAAGTGCACAAAAAAATTAAAGTTACTTGGCAACTTAAAAACTTAAAAACTGTGAGAGGTAGGCGGCCTTGAGTGATCGGCGTCCAAGCTTCTTTGAATCATCTTTGAAAAGCAAAATGTCTCTGAGTCATCAGGGCGCTGTATGGCCACCTCGTCAGTACAGAACCTGAAACGCGTTCTTCCCCCTTTTTATATACATACATACAGTACAAATAGTCAAATTGACAATTTAATTTTCCTTCGATATGCTTTACACAAAAAAAGGAATATCAGTAATTGAATTATAGCTTGCACGCCCTTTTAGATTCTATCGCAGCTTTCTGTTGATGGCTTTCAGCAGGGGATATGTCATGCCGCTCTGTCCGCGGAAGTCGTCCGTCTCCAGAGACCACATCATGGCTCCAGCCAGACGCTTGGACAGAACGAAATCCATCTTGTACTCCACACTTTTCACGTTGTCGAAGCTCACCCACTGATCGCCGCGATAGGCATAGGGGACGGCGTTGTCTCTATCGAAGACGGTCTGCCAGTTGTTCTCGCAGATCTCGTTGTAGCCCAGGGAGCCATTGTCGGCGGTGTAGGGACCAGCTTCTCCCGTTCCAATGCACGGGGCTCCAGGTCTGTTCTGCGATGCGTTCTCCAGCGTGAAGGTTCGGCCGAAGCTTGCGATGCCAAGGACCAGCTTGTTGGCCGGAGCACCCTGACTTATCCAGTAGTTAACGGCCTTCTCCACACCCCCCTTGGGGGTGTTGAATCCGGTCTTGCCATCGGAGGCGTGGGCGTAGTCGTATGTCATCAAATTTATATAGTTAACCTGCTTGGCAATGTTGGCTATATCATAAGCGGTGTCAAACCCCTCGTCGGCTCCCACAGCAACGGACAACTCATAGCCAAAAGGAGCAAAGCTGAGGAAGAGGGAAGACAATTATTTTGAGAATCTCTAAAGCTGAAGTCATTCCAGACTCACGCCCTTTTCAGCTCGCCCAGCAGGGTCACAAAGTTGGCTCGATCGTTCCTATTGCCGCCACGCTGGGTGGGGTGCTCCCAGTCAAGGTCCAAGCCATCAAATCTATTGCTTCTGATCAGATTCAGGGCGGAGTTGATGAATACCTGGCGCTTGTTCCGATCGCCGGCCATCGAGGAGTAGCGGCTGGAGCTCTCATTCCAGCCACCGACTACGGCTATGACCTTTAGGTTGGGGTTCTGGCCCTTCAGACCTACAGCCTTGCTGATAAAGCTCAGGTTGTGGTCCAGCCAGGTGTCAAGTGACTGAATTTCGCCGTTTTCCTTAATTCCGAAGAAGCAGTAGCTCAGATGGGTGCAAAGTCTGTCGTCGATGTTGGAAACATCGAACTTGCCATTGCCCTTGCGGTAGTTGGCCCAGGTGCCCCAGTAGCAATTAACGACGTCTGGAATTGAGCGGGGAATAAAGTGTAAGGGTTGTGCCTACTCTACACTGGAGCTCTACTCACGTTTACCCATTTTATTGAAATGTTGAATGGGTCTCGCTATTTATACCCTTGCAAATGCGGCTTATCATTAAACCTTATCAGTAAAAGCGACACCTCATGATATTTATTTGCAAAAGCAGAGTGGCTACACTCAGAAAATATCATTGCCTCGTAGCCCCAAATCTGACTACAATTTAAGTTTATTTGTCTTTTGAAAGTTTTCAAATTCTAAATTTGATTAAAATTATTGGAAAAAAAGGAGAAAAAATATTTAAAATGTTTAAATAAAATTTACCTCGACTAGACTCATGCTCGCAGTTTACCGCCCTGATCCGCGAAATAGCTTTGATTGTAATTTACGAATATTTACGAATAAGCCTAAATATTAAGTCTAATATTCTTAAATGTGTTTGACCTAAAAATATGTTTTTCAGGTAATATGACAAATTAATTAGCCCATTCCTAAAATTTTATGAATGTCTTTTTTCCCTAGTCTACAATTTATTCATTATTTTAAATTATTTTTTCGACATTACATTTAGCTTGTTCTTTTCAGTGTAGATTGGTTGTGTTTGAAAGTGCAGGTTGATATGAACGAACGATTTTCATGTCCGAAATTTCTTTGTTAATATATTTGAACGACTTTTGTTGCTGACGGGCGTGCTATCATTGAGAGTATTCCCTCAAACATAAATGGAATAAGGGGATTCCATAGTATCTACTTTCGGATTATTGTGATTACGTGGCCGTTCCAACTGCACTGTTTTGCTGTTGCTGCTGAAGTCGTCTCGACTACGAACATTCCCTTTAATTCAACGATGATTTCCTTGTGGAACCTCTTTGCGAGGTAAGAACTGTAGCTTCCATATTTCTCTTCATCAACTGTGGGAGCAAATATTACCTTCATATATAGCCTCTTCCACCTCCAGGACTACCTTCGTATTCAACATCATTAAATATTCTCTCCACAATATACCCCACGCAACATGGTTTTATTCAATGCCAGTCTTTCTTGAGTTCAGTGCCTTCATTATCCAAGGTTTCCATTTCTTACAACAAAGTGATCCAATAAAACTAAGAATGCATCAAACGCGGGTCCAAGGAATTTGACGATTTCTACACCACAAAGCTCCTTAACATTTCCTCAAAGCAAAACTGTTCCATTATCTGGTTACCAACAGCTATATGTCACCAGAAAATAATCGAATCGGTGCGGAGTAACTCACAGGCCTGATTTAAGTTAAACTGAAGTTTACCTTACATTAAATGTAAAAACAAGTCAAAGAAAAGGACACCACTAATTAAGAGAATTACTCTAGTTTATTTAATCCCGCCTGCGGTGAGTTTTTACCTAGGTGTCACATTTAAAATAAAATTAAACCATTCCACCGCTTTATCCCCGGGCAGCTGTAATTATTTACGAGGCTAAAACACCAAATTAGCATTAAATCGAGAGCGGTCCAGACCGAACAAACAAATTTGTGTTTGCTGACAAATATTTACCGTGGCGTGGGCCTGCTTATAAACCTGCAGGCATAGAGAGCTTAAAGCTGATTATACGAGTTTGCTCAACAAATGCGAAAAATATACAACAAACAGCGAAGAAAAACCGCAGAAAAATAAACATTTAATGGCGAGTGAGAGGCATAAAAAAAAAAAGAAAAAGAGACCCGTCGTCTCGGAAATGACGGGCGAGTAAAAATGTACCGAAATAAAGAGAAGGCAATAAAGCAAAACACATAAGCCGCAACGCCACAAAGAAGGACTCACTTTAGGAGAAAGCGGGAAAGAGATAAAGGACACGCTCACATGCTTTGAAAGTTTTCAATTTTTACGACTTCATTAGAAGCGCTTGATGAGCAATAATGATAAGGCAGCGGAAGCGGAAGCCGATGAAGGGTGTAGAGGAAACGGAAACGCGAAGGCTGCTCACAGATGTTGCTGGGAATTACTCAGCTAGTAGTAGTGGTAACTAAGCAGACATCACAAAAAAAAAAGATAAAAGAAGAGTAAAAATATTAGAGGGGAAAGAAAATCAAAGAAAAATCGGAAAAAAGATTCCTGATATTGTAGATACACTTTTATAAAATTTAAAAATTAGTTTCACTTTAAATATATTCAGGAAAAGCCTCCCATTAGGTCGCTTTAAAATTTTATAAATGATTTTTCTAACTTTTAGCTACAATTTATTCTAAAATTTAGAATAAGAAATCCTTTGTTTTTATTTTTTATGTTTACCTAATGTTTCTTATGTGAAAAATATATATATTTGTAACATCCTGCTTCTCAACTTCTCAAGCAACGCAGTATCCCCTCGCAAGGGTATGGGAAAACCACAAAAGTACGAAAGGAAAGAGAGAAAGAAGGACCCTCTCAAGGAGGTGAAGCAGCTGGAAAATTACTCCACTCACCCGCACCGGGACTCCTTCGCATTTATGAATGAGTGTCGCTCAAGTGGCCAAATGTGTGGGGTTTGGGTGTGTAATGTGTTGACTGTAATGAAAGTTTAAATTGTTTTTCCCACCGAATGCCTAAGCGAATGTGACAGGGCAGGGAAAAGTCGGCAGGGTTTTGGGGTAAGAGGACTAAGGTCATGCCCCTCGCCTCGGTATTTAGCGAATAAATTTCATTTTCATGCATATAATGCTACGCTTTTGGTATAATAAAGTTTATCATAACATTTTTGGGGTCTGCCTATCCTAAATATATATATACATATATATATATGTTTCTTTTTGTGTCTGCGAATAGAATAAACAAATAGGAGATAACTTATGGTTATGTTAAAAGTAGAATGGATATGTGGGATGGTTTTTATGGTGGGTTGGAGAAGGGTCTCCGAAAATAGAGAAATAATAAAAAGTATGATTTTATATGGGTTCTTTTTTGGTGTAAGAGCTGCGATTTATGATTTTCTAAATGGAATATTTGTTTAGTTAGTTTTTTATATGAAAGATTGGAATTTAAATATTGCATTTTATGTTACTTCTAGTAACTTGTTAAATATTTCGAACTGACAGCTTACTGTTAACTGGAATTAATGCATTTTCTATAATTATTTCCATTCTGATACTAATTTGTATTTTGCATTCAGGTGTGAATAGTTTTGATCATAAAAATAATTAGATAGTTTAGAATAACCCAATTTCCCTTTGACTTTACACCCCCCAGAAAACACTGTGAGCCGAATGAATGACCGTTCACTTAATTATAGTTTGATCCAATTTAAAATCAATACGAGACCCACCAGTGTTGAGCGCGTTTAATCACATAATTACTGTCCAGCCCACGGGAGAAAATCGCTCGTTCGATGGCAATCTTCTCACCTGGCTGTCCATACGAAATATGAGTGGCAATGCATTCGTATTCGGAGCATGTGTAATTACGCAGGACCACGGACAAACAAATTCCCACATCGCACACAAACATACACGAACATTCGGAAGGACATACATCAGCCTCGTCCTGGTCACGTTGGCTCATTTTCGCTTAATGTTTTATGCACAACTAAATACAAATGCGCTTTAATGAGCAAAACTCGAACCGGCCATGCGATTAATTTATTATGCACAACTCGGTTTCGCATATACATACATATATCCAAAGGGGAAGGGCAGCAAGGATAGCAAGGATAACAAATAATATGGCATTGTCGTGACATTAAATTGCCAATGCACATCCCTGGCTGTGGGGACTGAGGGGAATGCAGATAAACCGCAGCAAGTCAACTTGAATGCATGTAACAATTACTCTCGTCCACACACACACACACTGCGTCAGAGCCATAAAATGCAGGCAGCAAAATGGTGTAGAAAAACTGTGATATTTGCAACAACACGACGTGGCATACTTTTCGGGGGCATGCGGCACGGCACGGGGACTTGGCCGCAAAACAAGGCCAAGCCGGAACTTAATACGAGTGCGATTTCAAGGGGTGGAAAGAGGGTAACTAAGTTCAACTGGTTTTAAAAGGCATGCCGAAATTCCAGGGTCTATTATTTGAAACAGTTTCTCTTAGTCCTCCTTGAACTAACTAAATAAGATTTAATTTCCCAGCTGAAAGTAGAAAATAATCACAGGAAATTTAAGAAGGTTTTTAAATATTACAATAGTCTATAGAATTAAAAAAATTGATTAACTTAAACGTACGCCACTTGCATACAAAATCTATATTAAAACAACAAGTCACGTAGCCATTTTTATACTATTCTAACCTTCAGTATTATTTTCCCATTACTTTCCACCATTAAATAATTATATTTTTATATTCTTATAACTATAATAAAATACTTTATTTCCACATTACCTGAGCACGATCCCGAGGCGAAGCCCCAGGGATATGCCTTCCCACTGATCCCACCCACTGCTCCCATTCTTCCTTTCGGGACATTTATCATGTGGGACATGCCTGGCCATTTGATTAACACCTTTTGCGAAGGCATAGTCAGACCGAAATAAAATTTCACAGAATAATTTAAAACTAAAGCCATAGTGCTAACAAACCTGAGTTGCTGCACAATTTTGTGTCCTTTTTCGCCCCGTTGTGTCGTGTGTTCATTTCGGTGGCATTTCGCATGCCTCGTTGGATGTAGTCCAAAAAAAAACATACAAATATATGCGAAAATATACCCATAAAGATATATGCGAATTTATATGTGCACTATGGCATTCTATGCGACTTTTGCGTGTAAGCGCTGACTAAGCCAACTCATGCGAGCCCGTTTTCTGGCCAGGATACAAGTGGGCGGCATTAGGGTTATATTGCAGCTGCAGCTGCAACAACTTGTGTGGAAAACGTGTTAAACCTTAAAGGGGTTTAAAAATGGAAAGCTAAATATGATGATTAACGTTTTCTTCTTCCCAGTTAGTTGTTAAGTGACAAAGGGAAGGTTATGCAGTTATTATAATAGATTTCATTTATTTTAAAATATAGAAGTAGCAATAAGACTTTCTATATTTAAATAAATATTTATATATTTATTAAGAGGTGTAAACTGTTGCCTCACTTACCCCGGATATTAATTCCATTTCAAATTAAAGCTAAAGATGACTTTAAATTAATTATGAAATTAATGTCATGGTAACCTTAGAGGTACTTCCTCCCACATTTAGGTCCTGTAGTCACCTCATTCATGGCACACACAAAATCCAGTAGTGTAGCAAGCTGATAAGAGCAAGCGCGGCAAGTCCAAAGGCTGGCAAAAGGCACGTGGAACTTAATCCCTTATCTTAGCTTGGCTAACAAGGTGGAAACAAAAGCCGCCATGACAACAGGCCAAATCCTTTCAACTATTCGATGAAAGGCAAAACCACACCACTTATGCAAACACATACCGTGAGCACCACAAACTTGATTTAGGTATGACAAAGGCAGCGATATATCTAAATACTATTATAATTTAAATAAATTGAGTAATTTTTATAATTTATTTAAGCAAAGTGCATTCAATATTTTTTTTAGTTAAGTCTACTATAAAAAAAGTTTCTTGGCATGCTTATAATGTTAATATTAATAGCAAATGAATATTTTTTGTCTTAATCCTTTCTATATTGTTACTTTATTTTTTATTAAGTATTACATATATATTTACAGATATACATATGTATATATTATTGGAATAATAAAAACAAAGACTGTTTGCTTGTCACAGCTTGTTCAGCTGAGACAATTCCGTCAACCAATGATAAAAAGATAAATTTAATTAAGATTTGAAACAATTTTTAGTTGGCTTTGATTGATTTGCTGTCAACATTTTAATTTTCGAAATAATTGTAATTTGTTTTCCCGACTCTTTAATGGATGAGTCAATGGACTTTGAAGACGCAGTGATGCCGCATCTACACAGTACCGGCATCATAATAGACCTGGGATCTGAAGAGTTAGCGCCTATAAAGAAGCCCAACGCCGAGCAAATTGTGCTGCGTCAGATCGAGCAGGAGCGGCGCAGGCGCCAAGCGGTTTGTTATTTATGACGAGAGGGATGGGCTCTCTATGTTCTTTTGTAGCTAAACGATGCTTCTCCCTTTGTTGCAGTTCGCTGCCCGTATCGATTTAAATATGCAGAGCGATATTATGACTGAATTTGAGATGTCGATGCACAATTAGGTCCATAGAAAGGCTACTACCTACAGAAACAACACCTCAACCTTCTCCTAATCCCAGCGGGACTAGTAGACTTTTGTAATTTATTTAACCAATATTAAGAGAGAATTCAAGCAAATAAATAATTTTCCTATTCGGTATATGCACATCCCTAACACAAACCCGCACAACTTTAATGGCAAACGCTTTATGGCTCATTATTTTCAATGCAAGTCACCTTCGTTCACAGCTCGCTCATTTGCAGCTTGTGTAACTTTTCATTAAACAAAAACTGAATTCAGAATGAATATTTAAACTTGTGCATAATGCACACGGACAGCCATTAACGCTAATGACGTCATGAAATTCAATGCACACCACTGGGAAGCGGATTCGCCACCCCCTTTCGAGGTGTAGTGGGAGTGAGACTATGCCAGGAGGACTTTGCCAGGAGGACGACCTCAGTGTGGCCACAAAATGGGGCACAGCATAATGTTATCCACATCTTGCCCTCAACTGGAATGCATTTGAGCGGTAAAGCCCTCTACGCCTCCACAAAGATATTGAAAAGCTTAAAAAGCAGACTAATTTGAACATTACTCGCTATTATTGGTTGGTCTGACTGATGGAACCTAAAGAAAATAAAGTCAGAACCTCAAATAATTCGAATCTGTATTGGGAGGAATTATAATAACATTTTTAGCAAAGTCTTTGCCAAATTGTATGAAAAATGGCAAAGACTCTGATTTATTATGACTGAAACGAAGCAAAACAAGGTTCTTCGAAATTCAAACTGTTATCCTGGCTTTAACAAAAATAATATTACTATAAATTCAAAAAATATATAGACCAAAAGACTAAGGTCCCTGTTACCACATTTTAAGGCTTAAGTATATATATCCCCTTTATGGTTGGCTAACATTATCTGATTGCCAAGCATTTCACCAGTTTTTGACCAACGCAGCATATGATTTTAACGACGCCGGCCACATGTTCTCAATGGCAACTCTCAGTTGAAACATTCTCAAAGGTTAAGAGCCAAGAAAAAAATATTAAAAAAAAAAATACAAAAACGCGAAACAACTTTTGTAACAAGAATTGGTAAAGGGGATTCCATTTGGTTGCCCCATTATTGGGCCACAACTAAAGCCAGTCGCAGAGCGGAGAAAATGTTTTTTCCGTTTTCTGGTTCACGTACGCGTTCTTTGAGATAAAAAAAAAAAGGAGCAGAATGGAGAAAAGTGGGAAAAGCACTGCTGACAGTGCCAGAGAGTCAGAGAGTTGACCCCGCTTGGCACGATTTCCATTCCCATATAGCGTTAGTGTGCCAAATGTGTATATTTTATTTACAGCTCAAAACTTTTTTGAGAGACAGCCCAAGAAGTGGCAGCGGCATCGGGTTGTTTTGCCAGAACGTTTTACGAGCCAGGAATACGGAATTGAATCAATTGTTCGGAAAGGAACTGTAAATGTGAAATATGGCGATTTGATAATAAATAATATTTTATCAATAACTATAGAAAGTTGTTTAAAGAAGAGAAGAAAGTCAGCTCTTTGTGGGGAGTCTATATTGGTCACTTTAGCTTAATAAATAATACAATATGATCTTTTTAATTAAGGTAAAGATTCCATAACTGAAATATACAAATATTTATAAGAGCTTTCAGTCTATAGAATATATCTTTGATTTGTTGTTCACCGTATCCTTAAACAACCTTCTTTTCATTATTATTTTTCTATATTCAAAAATATTCTTAAACCAAAACTTAGAAATTAATTTTGACACAAATTTCCCATTCGCGAACCCATTTCCACGCCCAACTCGAGGCAATTTTCGCTATCCAAACTGTAATTACCAGTTAAACCAACTGAGGCATACCGACAAACTGAAAAGGAAGTTATTTCAGCATTCTGTAGCTTCCAGAGGCAACTTCTTTTCGCTGGGCTACTTACACAACTTTCTACCAAGTTTGTGTGCATAATTTTGTGGGACTATTTGGGATAATACCTTCTTGACTGCACGGCGCTTATTTCAATTTGTGAGTTCTTAATTAAGTTTCACTACCCATTAAAGTTTATAGCGGTTTCTAGGTTTTAACGTTTCTTTTACAAAATCATTTTAATATATATATAAATATGTCTTTTCATTTATTTATTTTCCCATAAAATAGTTTAAAATGATATCATCAATTCTTGGCCTGACTTCACTTCAAGTTCAAACAATTTCTCAATTATTTGGAATTCCTGGAATCCCCTATTTTTGCCCAGCATTTCTCAGTCCAATTATAATTGTTTGCTTTTGTTCCCACAATAATCAAAGGCCCCTAGCTCCATTACATCCCTTCACCACATTGTTGGGCTTATCTGTCTGATGATTTTCCATTTAATTCATAAATATTTGATAACATCGACAATCGAAAGCCTGCATCTTTCATTACCCATCAAAGCGAGTCGGCGTTGAAAATGTCAGACGGAGCTGAAAAGGACACGAGAATGCGGCCCCATTGCCCCAAAAGGACGACTGGCAAAAAACAATAATAACAATAGATATGCTGGGGCTTGGGAAATGGAAATCGTTGTCATCATCACTGCTGGCGCATGGAAGCAAAATAAATTTTAAATTGAAATCAATAATTTATATTGGACTTTTGGTAGGAGCAATCAGAGGAGAACACTGCATGCGGATGAAACCGAATGGCATTGATGAAATGCACAATTTGCCTTTGGATTAATTTATAATATTTATATACTATATATATGGGTCAGACATTTGTATGTTTGATGGGAAAAAACCGAAAAAAGCCATCGAGATAAATCAAATTGTTGGAAACAGATGTTTTTGTGCCTTAAACATATTTCCGGTGTATACAAAAAAAGCCAATATAAAAAAGAAATTGCGTATAAATAATTAAGCACAATTTACACTTACTATACGAATTCAATTAATTTAATTAATTATGCATTATTCATATATTTAAAGAAAATCACATAATTAATAAGGCTTTTATGCAAATAAGTCCGTTTTAATTTCCAAAATAAAGTAAAAGAAAACTTGTATTTATAAAACCATAATATATATAATCAATATAACCAAAAATCTAGTATAGTTTACTTTATATGTTCATTAACTAAAATATCCTGAATTGGTTTTATATATAACAAAATAATTTCCATTCACACAAAGCCATATTTAGTGCTCTTATTTTGCCTCATAAATTCCTGAAAAAACATATTCAATCTTTCCTAAACTAAAATCTCAAACGTGGCCCAAAAGTACAATTTTTGTGCGCCAACCAAACTTGACAACTTAGTGCTGAAAAGTATTTTCCGCATGCAGCACAAGGGCCAACTTTCCGATGCCCTCAAGGCCGCAATGGAGCTGCTCTGGACCGTGTTTGGCCATTCGACGTGTTGGTCCTCAAATCGAGCCACTCGGGGAAAAATTCGCGTAAAAAGAAATAAAGAAAAACCCACTGCGGAAGTGTGCAGAAAATAAAAGCGCAGCGGGGAAAAAGGCCCAACAACTGGGCCCCAATTCAGTTGGCTTGTTTCTTCTTCACCGTTTTCGTCCTGCTGCATTTTTTAATTAAACCGACCGACAATTTGACATCAATATCGAAATTAAGATCTTGCAGAGGCCGTACAACACTTCAACAGGAACAACATTACAAAAAAAAGAGTGTGACAACGAAACAGCCGCCAAACCAAAAATGAAAGGGGAAGTTATCAGTTAAGCCCCACCCACACTTCAACAGACAAGGCAACTTCCGTCACATGCTGAAAAAGCGGATATCCGGTGCAAGCAATTTTTTGTGGTAGTCCCTTTGAACTTCCGCATAAAGAGTTGTATTGGGTACATGAATCGAAGGTTATAAAATACATATTTAGGTAAATCTTAAATACTTTTTAAAACTTTCTTTATTTATTTTTAATTTGGAAAGAAAAAGGCAGTTAAGGAATTGTCTTGTACATCTTTGGATCTCAAATTCTTATAGATGAATCATAAACAGTATGTTAAGCTTAAAATATATTCTGTACGTTTCAAATAAGAAATATTTTTATCAGAAACATAATAAAACAATAACTAAACATCTTCTAATCTTTATTGCCCATAAATATCTTTCAAATATAAGTATTTAGCATATTTCTTTAAGCTTATTGAGTTAAAAAACGTATGTTATATACAACAAAATATAAGAAAACCTAAAATATATTTTCTAGCTAAAGAGCATCCCGAAAGTCCTTGGATTTTTCCAGCAATCCGGCAATCTCGTATTTTCCCAACGCTTCAGTTTTGTTTTGTCGCTTTCAATTTGCTTTCGCCCCTCGTTCGCTTATTGCTTCTGTTTATGTGTAAATCGTCGGGTGGGGGCGGAATTTGTGTGTGGGCGTGGCCGGGCCGGATATTGATGTGTTATATGCGATGTTGTGACTGCAATATATTTGCCAAATGACGGTTGATGCCTCTGCTCCTCTCCTCTGCCTCCTGGCACACAAAAAAACAACAAAAAAACGAAGCGAAACCATGAGGGAGATAAAGGTCCGCATGCGGATGCAGGGAGCAATAAAATGTTCGGTTCGCAGGACTCGAGATGGGGAAATAATTGCGGCCCCCGAAAGTGTTGCCATAAAAATGCAAATGCCAAATGCCGCAAAGTTGCGAAAGAGCCCGGAAAACAAATAATGACGAAACCCTTGACAGCAGCCAACATAAATCCGTTCTGGCATATATATTACAAATGACAAACTGAAGAGTTGAAAGGAAAACAAATCGTATGGCTTTAAGGTCTTCTCCACATGTGAAAATTCCAGGCTCACAATTATTTCAGGCAATATTTTTATTTATCACTTTTGGGTCCCAGCCAAAGCTATCAAATCCCCATAAAAACAAACACGATGAAATATTTTTAATCTATGATTCAGAGTGAGGTCAAAGGGCCACAGCTTGTTGGGGTCAGTCGAGAAAATATACGGTTTGTTTTCAATTAATAAATAATTCAATATATTTTTTAATAAATACCGAAAGCTATTGGCAGAGAAGCCATAGCTTATGGGATTATAATGACTAACAAATTGATTGTATTTAAAAATTAATAATCCCCTTTTTATGGGATTATAATGACTAATAAATTGATCGCTTTAAAAATTAATAAGCCGTTTTTGGTATGACAAATGAGATGGAAAAATAAGCAAAGAGCATGTAAAGAATGTTGTTATATTCTAGGTGAAATGTTAGTACAGAAATGAAATTATTATTATTTAGAATATAGTATTTCATTTAATAAATCAATGTTTACATAAACTTAAGAAACTTGTGCTATTTTAGAAACATTGTAAAAGCTTACAACATTATTATCTTTATCCCACTTGCTCAAGAGTTCTTTTCTAGCCCAAAAATGCATCTTTGTCATTATGCGTTTCCCTTAGTTTATTCATATTTCTTCCATACTTTCCAGTTGCTCAAGAAAACTTTTTAATTACGTTAAGTCTGTGCATGTCCCTATGTTATCCGCATCAGCCAAAGGAATATGAGCACTCAACGAGGAGGATTTGTTTTTTTTTTTTAAGTTAAAAATTAAGTTAAAGGAAACATAAGGAAAGAGACTTAATTAAGAGTCAATACAAACCATCTAAGAAATGTATTTATATAAGTTTAACTTAATTTAGAGAAAGCCTGCATTTTCTATAATTTTATTAAATCTAGTTTCCGAAACCCAGTTGCAAAAGTTAACATCTGTTTGGCAAATGAGACTAAAAAGCAGCAGGAGGCGGCTAAGGAATCGCAGAATTTGCAGCCTTCAATGGCGTTTTTGTAACATAACATCTAAAACTTTTGCCAATGCAAAGTTTTTGTATCTCAGCTGGGTACTTGTATCTGTATAAATTGCATTTGTATCTGTTTCTCGATTTTGCAATCAAGCTCTGTGTGTGTGTTCTAATTGCACTTTCAAATTGTTAGGCGCTTTTAAAGTTTTTTAATTGAATTTCTGTCTTAGGACTCGAAAGCATTCGGGGCAATTTTTGGCATTTATCTTATTGGTTTTTTGTATATTTTGTTTTTGGTGGAATTTGAATCCTTTTTGCAAATATGCCAAAAGCGAAATAATATAACTTTTTGGGTCTTTGTGTGTATCAAATAACAATTACTGGGTGCACACACAAAAGAAGAGAAAAGTACATAAAAACAAATAAGAATTCGCTTTCCTTTACTCTCCAATTTTTTGCCATTTCCCCCTTTAGCATATTTATATTTGCCTTTTGCCATTTTGCCATCGTCTTGACGTCTCCTGGAGGCAAGCTTACCGTGGAAATATGAGAAAATTTGCACAAAGCTTTTCACAAATAATGCCGTGGGACTTGAAAAAGACAATCACCTGGTTGTTGTCGAGGGTTGAATGGGGTTGCAGGTAGGCTGGATACCTGAACGCTGCCCGAGGTTAAGTGTTGTTATCATCTGTTTATTGAAATTGCGTATCAAATGTTCGTTTTCAATCGAAAAGGTAAGGGAAAATCCACATGGAATTGCCTTGGATTCCCATTTCAGCAAGTAAACAAGCCAAGAAAATGAAAAAAGGTGCAGGGTAGGAAGAGTCCTCATTTATATTCTTAGATTTTACTTTAAGAAAAGACAAATAACAGAGAATAAAGCAATGAAAATAAACATTGTGGAACTCTCTGTTATTTTATTTTATTTTTAAACAATTCACTCTGTAAATAATTAGTTTGTTAACAAATTTTGTATCAAAGTAAGTTGCAACTAGAATAACTGAATAAAAGACACTAAAGAAAGAATTAGATCTTTATATTAATTGACTTATGAACTTTTATTTAATTAATTTTATTTCAATGCTTATTTTCAGCAATTATCTTAAAATTCCACCGCAGAAACTCACTGCTTCTATTTTATAGCACAGCAATCAGTGGCAAGAGATTTAAAAGGGGCCACCAGAACTTTTCCTATTTGCCTGAAAGTCGTTAAGACATCAACAACTTTGCTCCTAGCCCCCCCAGTCCGTCTGCGTACATCACCCCTTCTAAATATTTTTGTATTCATATTTCGCTCTTTTTTTCTAGAAAACTTATGCCCAGGGCGAAACTAAAGCCATGAAAGCGTAATGACAACGCCGACGACAAGTGCGCATAATGGCTGAAGAAGAACAAAGTTGAAAGGAGTAAAAAAAAAAAGGGAAAGGATGGGAATACAACTTGGTAGACAATTAGCAATGGGGCGCAAATGTTGATATTGCGGATGCCAGTCTTGTTTCTGGCCAAAACAGATCAAGAAAAAATTATTTCAGTTTATTCCCATGAGAAAAATAAGCTTGAAAACTAATTTAGAAAGGATAATACAAATGTAGCAGGTTTTTTCTGATTATATTTGTATTTATATGTTTATTTTTATGTTATTTATTATATGTAAACTCCTATTTAAAATACAAAATAATTATGTCAAACTACCCAAACATATTATTGTAACATTTATTTTATATTTATACCTTTAGACAGTGAAGAAAAAAGGTTTAAATATAATTCCAAAGTGTTCTGCTAGCTTGAGCTTAAAATCGTTTTAAAAATATATAACATACATAATAAATAATTAATAATATGAATCACCAACAGATTTTAGGCGCTCCTATACTATACTATATAATATTTTGCTTTTCTTATGACTCTACCCTAATGCTTCTTGCTATAATTTTTCTCTTAGTACATTTGCCGTTGTTGGGAAGCCAGCCTCGCGACAACATTAATTAGATTAAAATGCCTACAAATCATTTTGGAAAATGGCACCCGAGCGGCAGCAACCGGATTGTGAAGCCCGTAAGCTCCGTAAGCTCACACATTATTCACACGCCTCGCAGCACACAATTTCCCGCGATTCCCCAAAATGCAAATTGCGCTAACCGAAAACAAGCGCAAGGAAAAACAGTGAATAAAAAACACCAACAACAAAAAAATCGAAACAAACCCGAAGCAATTTGAAGCGCTGCACTGGCATTGGTAGAACGCAAAACGAATCAGTCCGAAAATAGCCACAACAGCAGCAGCAGCGGGGGTCGTCCGTCCCGAAACAATTACAAAACTATAAGCCTCCAAAGGATTCGCGGCGCAAATAAACAAAAAAAAGTGGAAATCATCCCGGGAGTTGAGAGGAAAAAATTCGAAAGGCTTTAATTTGGGCAAGTCGAAGGCTTAATACCCTAGAAGATACACAATAGATTCCTTTACTATCAACTAAAGAATCTAATAAATCGCATAATAACATAGGGTAGAGAACCAGCCATACCGACTTATATAGTACAATCTATGGAACAAAATAAAAACTTTTCAGAGTGTTTAAGGTAAACTGCTAACTAAGAAACTGGTTTCGCGAAGGCTAAAAGTAAGTTTCACATAAGGATCATGTCTAAGTCGATTCGGCTGTTAGTCTTAGTAGAATGTTGCTTATTAAAGATTAAAGATTCTTTACTGGATAGCCAAATTCTGCTATAAGGCATATAACCCCTTTCTACAAGGATATCCAAACAGCAGAGATTTCGGGCGTGGGCATCAATCCCCCAGGGATGCGAACACAAATTGTCCGTTATCAGCTGTGGGATCGACTTCGGTGCTGCCCTGCAATAAGCGGAGCTTAATTGGTCTCTCATCCCTAGCCAGAGGATACGGAGATGTTATAGGGAGTAATTCCAGCCAAATTGAGTGCGTGAAAGCAAATCTCTTCTGGCCGGGCATAATTAAAGGGCCATGAGTAATGGCCCTGAGGCGAAAAAAATCGGCTCACAAAGCTCATGTTAATTACAAAATAAGTCCTTTTTCGTATGGGAACAACGGGTGGAATTATTTTGCCGCCGAAAGACCAGCTAAGCCGTTGCACAATGCTTAGAACCGAAATTACTTTGAGTTCTTAGTGGAATCCTTTTTTTCATGTATTTTTAGGTTGAAATTTAATTTTAATTCAACCTAAATAAGATACATTTAACTTCTGAAAACAAATATATATTTTAATATCAAGAAAACATGATAAGAAATAAGATTGCCAGCAATTTAAATACATTAATATACACAACAAATAAAAATAAAGAAAGTAGTTGGCTACAACTTGGGCTTAATCTCAAAAAAGTAATTTTAAAAGTATTTATTAACTTGTTTAATTTTAAATAAGAAGTGATAATTATTCTACGACATGCATTCTACTATAAGAAGCAAAGTATTTCTAGTTTCTGTGGGTTTTTGTAATCAAAATATATAATTAAAAAATATTTACTTTATATTTTACCTATTCTATCATTTCCTAAGACTTGAAGCATTTCACAACAAATCAGTGGGTGGAGAAACAAAATTATTAATTATTTTCTTGTATTTTTCCATTCCGCAATTAAAGCCCGCGATTCCCCAGAGCGTCTTCCATTGTATCTCGTTATTTTATTCTTCCTATTCCCGGGAGTCCCCTTTCTCTCACTCTGCTTAGCACATTCAATAAATAAAAAGGGGGGAATTTCACTTTCGACTCAACACTTTACCCAGAAACACTTGCACTCCTTTTTCGGGCCGGCTGTTGAGGCGTCCTTTGGGCCAAAGTGGTGTTGTTGTCGGCCTTTGTTTTTCGCCGCTTTTGTTGTAAGGGCGCCGCAAAATGCCTTAATCATGGCTCGTAAATCTTTGATGTTTCATTTGTGCCAAAAAACGCTAAGCGATTTTTAAAATGGCTGAAAGGGCTGGTTAAGCCGCAGCGCTTCGAGCCGGCCCATAAATTATGGGATCAGACTGCGGCAATTTCTTATGTTACATTACATTAGCGCAGTATCCGCATTAAGTTGGGAGCAAGAAAAAAAACTCAAATAGCAAAAAGAATTCGAACTCGATCTCTGCTTTGCAGAGTCTCCCCAATCGAATACAAATTCAATTTTGTTACAAACAAAAAATACACAAGTTTTGCTTGATTTCATTTCCCCCTTGGCGGAGGCTAAAAAAGCGCAAGCCAAGGAAAAGCACAGCAAGTCGAAGTGGAAAATGCTGAATAGAGCAGCAAATATCTAGAATAAATTGAATATAAATACGAAATCAAATCGAATTCGATTTTCCCGCTCCTCTCTCTCTATATCTCTATCTCGCTGTGATTCGCAATAGTTGATTGAAAGGGATTATTGCAAGTAGTTCGACTTCACTTTATCTTCTTCCTGGCCGGGCTGGAAAGGGAATTGTGGTTAATACCGATCTTTGGTAATTGGCCCTGCGAGGGGCAGCCAATTCACTTTTCAATTTTCACTTTCAAATTTTTGCTGCACTCCCTATTTCAGCTTCAAGTGCATTCCAATTAAGGGTGCGGAGCAACAGTAAAAGCTTTCTATCTCCCTCCCCCCACTAATTTTCCTCTTGATTTTCCCCCTGAGCTTACACCACATTTTCCACCGCATCTCCCGGATGCTAGCGCTTAATGGGCCACCCACAAGTGTCGCTTACGCTTTTGAGGTTTTTGGTTTCGCAGGAGTAGCCATGGAAGTGGTGGCAGCTTAATCACGGATTCTAGTAACTATTTCCCAAGAGCTTAAATTGGTATTTAGAAGATAAAGATTCCAAGTTAGGGGTTGACATAACATAAGATCCTTTTTCAGATTTTAATCGCATATTCTAGCCAACAAATTTCTAATCACAATGATGGCCATGAACATGACATTCACCCAAAGCTGCAAATAGTTCAAGGTCCTTAAGCTTAGGCACAAATTGCCCGCTTAAAAGTTAACCCTTCAAAGTCATGTACATATTGCCAAATCAGGAGCTCAGCTTTTATCATGTTGACCCTTCGAAGAGAAGGAGTGTGGAATTGTGAAAATTGTTTTGCTGGCTTTCGCCTTTCAGCCTCGAAGGGCTGTCAAACGCACTTGTCCTGGCCGGCAGTTGGAAGTCAAGTTGGAAAGCCGCCAGTTGTTCGTTCGGCTTTTTTTTTCCAACGGCTCCACGCTAAAGTTACAAAATCGGAGAAAAGTCCGGGCTGAAAGTTACAATTGCAGGCGGCGCCAACTGTGTGGGTGTGTAGGAGAAAAGTTGGTCCAACTCTTTGACTGATTAGATGTCCGTCGGGGGACAGTTTAAACTGTAAAGTTACCCCGATACCAAACGACAATTGTAAACTTTTAAAAACAATGAAAAATTCATTCAAGTGCACTTTGATTTGTTGCAGTTTAGGGAGAACAGCTTTGTCCCTTTCACCCATTAAGCTGGGTGCAAAAATGTGGTTACTGGCGCATTTCTCCTTTCACCTGAGTAACCCAAGGAAATAATATTGCACGTAGTCGAAACTATTAGAATTTTATATAAGCTTCCCAGCGGTGTGATTGCAAGGGAAGTTATTTAAGGTTGCAGGGCACGATTCGTATGGGTATTATTTTTTCTGGCCAAGTTCTTGCCAAGCTTAAACTTTTAGAGGCATTGTTAGAATCTTATAAATTGAAAGGTACATTAAAAAATTAAGCGTTTAGTAAAGGATTTTTTTTAATCAATAAATTCTTATATATATGTACATATGTAGATTGTAAGTTTTATTACATTTAAATATTCGAAACTATAAATATGATATTACAAGTCTTAGTAAATATTTTCTTGTACTCTATAATTTAATTAATTTCCTACTTCTGAGTAATTCGTTTTTTATGCCTTATCCACTTCGTGTCCTGCCAGTGTTGCCACCTCAAAAGTTTTCCTTTTTTTTATAGATCCCCCAAACAACAGAGTTGCCACCTAAAAATAAAACTCAATTTGATGGCATGAAACTACATACAACAAAAAAAAACATAGAATTACAAGAGTGCTGGCAATTTATGCCGACACATAAAAGTAACTGTAAAACAGTAGGGCCAAAACAACAACAATGGCAGTAAAAGCCAGTCAGTAGTAAAAAGTAGTTTATTTAAGTAGCTGAGCGCGAAAAATGTGTTTTTTTTTAAGAAGAGAGGTCGTAAAGCATCACGGTGTAGTGTCATCCCACTCGCACATGTGCACTCTTCTTCACGAGGACCATTTGCATATGTGTGTATAAGTATGTGTCTAGTATGCATGTGTATGTGTGTGTATCTGTGAGCTTTTCGCTTCTGTTTGCTTATTTAAGTCGTTTGCAATTTCTGCTTTCCTTTACTTTTCTTTGCACAGTCAACGCATAAAAAATAACACAGAAATGCAACTTCATGCACAGAGAAATATTGTATGTTGATAAGAAAATAGACTGGTGGAGCTATAGAAAACTTTACGTTTTGAAATTTCTTAAAAAGGTATTTAAATTGATTTAATAAAATTGTACATAGTAAAAAACATTCAAGTTTACCTCTTTTGGCACCCATAATATGAAAGCCAGTAATAAGGTTAGAGTACACTCTACCTATCTCGCTTGCACACGCATTTAGCCAAGTTTCGAACCATATTAATATGCGTTTTTATATCTTTTTTATTTATAGGTCCTTTATTCTTCAAGTCGACCAGAATAACTATTCAAACTAAGTTATAAGAGTAGTAATGTACATCAAAGTTAAATAAAGAGAAAATTAACGATTTGCATTACAAAAGGACATGTCTTTCATACATTTTTTATTTATTTTCCTTTTTAAAGTAAAAAGATTTAATTTTCTACAGTGCACTATGCGTAAATGTGTGTTTATACGAATTCCCTTTATAACTGGCAAACTTCGCTGGCAACTTTTGCAATTACTAAACGCACACACATGCATGCACACCGACACACAAGTAAATTGTACTATTTAATTTGGTTAGAACGAGATGGCGGAGGCGAGCCTTTAACAGCTGACAGCTCAGATCAAGATGGCTGCCGCTCAGTGAGACAGAGACCGCCTGTCTCCTACCGCTTTGTATTGCCAATCTGGCAAAGGGGTAAGGTGAGGGATAGAGGATAACGGATGAGGAAGGAAGCAAGGCACGAGCAGGTTGGCACCTGGCGGATTGTGCCCACTAAAATGCTATTTTTCACTCTATTCGAGCGGAAGTTGAGCGACAGCAGCACGCCCAAAAAGCATCAGCATCAGCAGCTCAGAACTCCGAGCCCTCAACAGAATGGAGAAAGCAGACACTGCGGAATCAAAAGCAGCAACCGGATGTTTAGCATGCACTTAGCAAAAATAACCATAAGTATGGTGGCGAATTTAGTTTATTGATAAATCACAAGAGTCTCATGAGAATCTCTTATCGCCAAAAGATCACACTTACTGGAAAATGCAAATCAAGCTTTTTTAATCACCAAGCATTAGACTTTCTTTCGGTGATCTTCTTTAAAAGATTTCTATTTTAGAACTCCTTTAATTATTATATATAATGGTAGAATGGTACCCAATATTTTTCAGAGTGTACTAGCACCACTTCCACAGTCTTAGCATCACCAAAATCAACAACAAAAAAGTGCACACACGGGGTGGCAAGAAAAAAAAACGCTGCCAGGACGGAAGGGCAGTCCCAACCTCGTTGGGGCGACAACAATTGTGCATTTGAATGCCGTTCGGGGGCCGTTCCGTGCAAGACACCATATTTTGCTCTGGGCTTCTGCGAGGAACCTAAAAATAAAAGTTCCAAAACAAAACTATGCCAAAATAAAAAAGAATACCAAAAAAATAAACGGGAAAACCGAGCACACATAAAAATGTCAACACATCCAAATCCGCTAAAGGGGCCATTGTGGTTTTCAAACTTTTAGAAGCTGCTGCTGCAAAAATGTCGTGTATAAATAAAATTATACTATGTACGATAACTAAGTACTAGAATATTTAATCAGCAACTATTTATTATATGTTGAATTCAAGGTATATTAAGTTTGTATAATTGGAAAACTTTGCTTACCATTTATGTTCCTTCCTCTTTCTCGAACCATACATTACATTACATATTTTCTTTGACAACTGATACTATTTAAATATTCAAAATATCGTTTTAAACTTCTTGTGGAATAAGTAAACAAATAAATATATTAAAAGATCCCAAAACACAAATTAAAACATAGAATCAACTCTCATTAGTCACTCACACTTAACTCTAATTGCTTTTTACCTTCCATCGTAATCCTATGAGTATGTTAGCAACATTGTTGAACGCATTACGGGACATTTTGTGGCCTAATTAATAAGACAGGTGCCTGACCAGGTCGTAGGACGAGGCCCCGAGGACACGCACGTAAAGCACATAAAGAAATTGCGAACGTTATTAAAAACAAACACTGATGGTTGGGGGAGACACAAAGGAAAAAACTACGCACACGCGCACTTTTTTATGGCCGTCCTCTTTGGAGGAGCATAAAACGAGGACCGAAGGATGCAGGACTCAGGATGTTTGCCCACTTTTTGGCCAGCGGCCAGAGCACATATCGATGGGATGTAATCTCTTGGAGCCACAGTAGAAGCTAGCAGATTGAGAAGGGTTTCCGAGAAGCTGAATGATTTAGGGGCGTGGACTATGTTTTTTGTTAAGCGAGGGATTGATAAATTATTAATGTAACCTTAAGATAGCTTAGCCCCTACTATTACTATTTACATATATTATTTATAGCTGTGACATTTATATCTCTTTCTTACACAAGCTCCTCTCCACTTTTGGGTTCCCTAAACAAATTAAAAGTAAATATACTTACGTAATTCTGTAGGAACATTATTCTATAAGAACATTAGATACTTGCGAGGCCCCCAACCCGACGCAAGGCAGCTGTCTATTCCCAAACCGGAAGCAGGCAATAGTAAGAGAAGCTGAAATAAAAAAAGAAGTCCCGAGATGAAAGAAGAAGCTGCAATTTCAGATGCGTTTGCATCCGCTGCTTGTGAAATTCCCACAGCTACCAAAACAAAAAAAAAAAAAAAACACCCACAGCCCCCACGAATGATGGCTGAAGCCTGGCAAGTCATGTTTGCATGACGAAGTTTTCCTCAAACCATTCGGGATAATATTTTAAGTTGGTTGAAGCTGCCAGTGATTCGTAACCTCTGATGACTTGGCGCGTTGGCGCCCGCCCGTCGGCAAGAAGGGGGACTGTTTTGGGGGTTTTTTAGGGAGCCGCAGTTGGTTGTCGGAAATTAGCGTTAATCTTTGTAATTCCAACGGAATTAGGGATCGCTCTCGAGTGGGTTACAAAACCAAGAACAAGGAGGAATAATTCCTAAAATGGTTGAGCTGCCAATTTCAGTTACTTAAAGCCAACTCAATCTAGGCTGGACCACATGAAGGAATTTAATTCCTTTAATTTCCTTGAGAAATAAGAAAACCAGGAACACCCTTAAATAGAACGCTCATGAACAGAACGAAGTCCCATTCGAAATAGGCGGCTGAATAAAGGCATATCGTAAACTAAAACTGAAAATTAAATTATGGACTTGCAGCAGCTTCGACCAAAAACAACGGCAGTCACAACATAATTCACAGATCTGTTTTTCAATCGCCTTCTGTTGTTGTCCTTCAATGGGAAAACTGAAAAAGGCAGATGCCACTCAGTTGCCACCCTCAATTTCCCCCAATTGTCAGCTGGCACACAGCAGGCTCCTACTAACTCCTGCCTTGGGATCCCCGTCTCCTTCTGGTCACTTCTAAACCAACAATGCGTTCGGCTCAGGGACGTTTAACTCTTTGGTTAGCCGGTTTCACACCAGGGTATTTGTGGTCTACAAGGATGTGATGAGTTCTGTTACTAAAATGGATTAAAACGTTTACATTTTCAAGGATACTTCAGCTTGCTTTAAAAATTCCCATTGGGCACCACAGAAATTCCTTTAAAATGTTTTCAATTCTGAACAATTACCCCATATTGGTGAAGCCTTAGAAGGTAGCAAGTATTCCTGCCAACTACCTAAGCCCAACTTGTTGGTATTCATTATTTGGGATCCTGTTTCTGTTCAGGGCGTGTCCGTGTCAGAGCTGAAAGGGAGTTCGGGAAGGCGGCGGGTGTTTTGTGCCGTCAGCTGGTTAAACACACAAATGGTAAATGGAGTCACAAAACAGAAGGAAAACATTGTGCAACCCGAAGAATCAGAAACAGAGAACCCCCCAAAAGCCACTCGCATATTTTGTCCGTTGTTAATCTAGGACTGGGCGAATCTCGGGGCCAAGGAATGGCATAATGGAAAGCTGGGAAGGGCGAGCTGTGTTGGACTCTGGTCAATGTCGCACACAAAGTTGCAAGTTGAACTTTGGCCCCAGCCAGTCGAGTCGACTTTCTTTAGCCAAGAATACAGGAAAGTTGATCAAGAACTTTACCTCATCGAGGCGGTGCTACAAAGAATTCGTTCAAACCCTTTTTTTTAGCCACACTCAGAGAAAGAATAATATTAATAATTATATAAATAAATATGTTAAATCTTGTAGAAAAAGATCTTGTAATATAAATCCTTCCTTAGTAAGCAATATACCTCTCAGAATACGAGATAAAATTTAATCTCTGTATTTAGATCTATTCTTTTATATTTTACTGAATACTTTAAGCAATTTAAAACAGTGATTTAAAAATACCTTTTTTTCTCTGTTATAAATAAATAATATCTCAATGAAGTAGAATATTCTCTCTGTCACTAGGTAGGTATTATCCATAGACAATAACTAATTTTCACTCTGCACACGTGAAAGTTGCTCCAGCTCCGTTTTTAGTTCCCGTTCGAGGTCCTCCAACTTTTTGCGACAACTTTGTGCCAGTTATGTGTATTGGCTACGGTTTAAGAGTCACTCCGCAGACTTATTTGTACCCCGACTTCATCGCTACTTGGTCCCCCGAGAGCTGGCTTCCATGTGCGACTTCAGCCACTTCCTCGACTTCCTTTGCAAAATCTTAAACTTTCGCAAATTGCACATTCTTTGTGTGAAGTCAAGACGGGCTCGGGGTTGTATACTATATGTAATTAGTTGTGCAGAGTTGAGCCAAAAGGAAACGAAGGGAGACCACCAGGTAATTGGCAGTGCGAAAAGGCAAGAAATCACCTGTGATGATCGAAAAGGTGTAAGCAGCTAAGAGAAAAAGTAAATTAGGAACTTATTTACAACATTTTCGTAAAAACAAGATTAAAACTTGGTGACTTTAAGAGAGATTCTAATTTCTAGAAAAGAAAATTTGCTTTTATATTAATTTTTTTACAATAAAAAGGGATATTCTGTAAACACATTTTTGTATCTAACAGTTTCCAGTTTCCAAACAAACAAAACGAAAGAGCCATTTGTAATGCCAAAAGATATTCCTGATTTCTTGGAAACGCCCCAACACAACGCACAACTGATGCAGAAATCTGGGTTCAAATGCTGTTGGTCCCTCTGCTAGCCACATTTTACACTTGGCCAAGTCAAAAGGTCCATCCACCTGGCCATTCATCCATCCATCAGCGACCGCCGCCTCCCCAAACCAGTCCATCTATCGTCCTTCAATCATGTTTGAGCCTTGTTCGAACGCCTGCTAACAGTTCACCCACAAATTTCATTCAATTTGCAAAAACACAAAACCGAAACTGAACCCAGAACGGTCCTTAGATGGGGCGGGGTCAAATTGATGAACATGACCGAAGTTGGCCTGCTGCTCTTTGCTCCTTTTTGCCCCCCACAACAAAGAAAGAAAACCAAACATTTTCATGTTTTTCAGAGTCTTCAATCAAAATGCGTCGGGAAAGTTTTAATGCAAGCGCTACCTCGCTATTTTCACACAAAAAAAAACAAGAAGAAAAAACTATGCCGGAGGAAGTTTTTAAGTGACGAAATGAGGAGACAGGATGGCCAGGGGGCGGGGCGTGACAAGCTGGCTCCTGCCGCACAGTTTGATAAATGATGTGTCGAAAATAAATGATTATGCTTCCCGGGGAAAGGGGGAATACCCGCAAACAAAGTTTTTTGTTTTATATTTTGCCACATTTCTCTCATTTCTTTGCTGTTGTTTTTGTTGGATTTGTTATAATTTCGTCTTATTTTAAGCCGGCAGAACATCCGCAAAAGTTGATGTAAGTTCATCTATTTGCATGCCTCATTTGCCATATTGATTTTTTTTTTACTTTACTTATTTCCTCTTACTTTTGTTTTGTTTCTCGGTTTGGGTTTTTGGAGTTGTTAAAACGCCCTGGGTGGGTGGTGGGTGTGATGGTGGCTAATGTACATTTGTTTCCATCAAATTCGGCTTAGGATTTACATTTTCTTTATTGTGATTTTGGTGTGAAAAATTTGGATTAAATGGAGTGAAATACGTTTCACAGGCTAATAAATTTTGGTAGTGAAATTACCTCAGGAGAATGGAATTCGGAAATTAGTTTACTGCATCTAAGAGCTGTGTTGGAGACACTTACCATAAGGAAATCCTTTTATCCCTTTTATTAATCTCTCTTTTTTTTTTCTCTACATTAAAAGAAACCCCGAAATTTTGTATTTGTGTAAAGAGTTTTTTACTGGACCGAGGGTCAACGCTATTAATAAGAAATTTGTAACACAGGTTCGATTTTTCGCTTAATTCTTTCCCCTAATCAGCCGCCTGATCCTTAGTGACTTCTCCCTCGGCGGCTTGAATATTGGGCTTATCGCCAGATCCCTCAGCGGCGGCCACAAGGGAAGCAGACGAGGCCGAGGGTCGCAGAACCACGCTACTGTCGCTGCTCTCGCTGCTGGAGTCGCCGACATTCAGATCGCTGCTGGGCAAAGCCTCAGCGGGCGGCGGTGGCGGGACAGCAACGGGAACGGGCGGCACCAAGTTCGGTTTGCCAATGCAGATACGTTTTGACGGCGGCGGAGCAACATGACCCAAACGAGCGCTTGACAGCGTCGTCCCAGGGGCCACGGGGTCAAAGGACATTAGTTCACCAAAGTAGACGTGCTGAATAACCGGGAACTTGGACAGGATCTACGGGATATCGGTATTTTAAAGCAGCTGATAGCTTAAAGAGAAAATAAAAGCCTTACCTCCTTTTGGTACATCTTCACCAAACCCATGTTAATCTTCACCCACGATGGCACGTCCGTGATGCTCCACAGTTGGTTGGAGTGCTCGCCAAAGTGACCGGTTTTGACCTTACAAATGTAATCGATGCAGCTAATGAACATAAACTGATCCTTGAAGTCACTAATGATCTGTTCGTCCACAAATTTCGACGGATCAAAGGGGCTTTTAACTGCGAATCGAAGAAGAGTTAAGAAAATGAGAGATTAGAGCGAAATGGCTGGCTTACCTGCCAGCTGTGCACTGCCCCAGATGAAGGGCACAAACTGAAAGTCGTCCAGCGACCAGACGCCTTGGCTACCCGCTGGCTCCATGTTGTAGGTTCGTTGCAGCTGCCTGGCGAACACCAGATAGCGATTGAATAGCCTTAGGGCGGCACTAACGATATCCTGCTCCTGCAGGATCTCTGCCTTAAAGAGCGAGCACAGGAAGAAGAGGAAGGAGAGCTCGTGGCCAGTGCCATAGTCAATCCTGGTGGCATTGCCGAACGACTCCATCAGATAGAGCTCCAGTTCGGTCTGGTACTTCTGCTTGGCAGCGGGCAGCAGTTGTTGCAGGCACTGCGGCAGCTCTTCTCGCATCACACAGGCCCAATCTCGGTAGGCCTTGTTCCCGAACCGCTGCGGCTGCTCCAGCGGCGGATGCTGCTCCACAAGCCTCTCTAGCGAATCGAAGAGTCCCAGCAGCTTGCGCAGCATCTCCGACTCGTACATTTCGTCCGTGGTCTTGATGCCTTGGATCGCCGAGCTGGTGCCATTGATGAAGCCTATTAGATCGTGGTAGGCACGGGATCTCTGCCATTGGGTGACGTCAAAAATGGTTTGCACCCTTTTCGCAGTTGCCGGTTGTTTACCTAAAAAACAATAGACGTATAATTAAAGCGATTCTTGGTTTGATTTCGATTAATTTCCGTTGATTTATGTTCTGCCTACCTGGCGCTATTGCATTGGCATCCGCCATGCTTGCACACTCTTTGTTTTAAGCGGTTATTTAATGTATTTTGTGCCGGAATTGCTTTTTGTTTGTTTTTTGTTTTATTTCAATGTAACAGAGGCGATGACAGTGCGGTTAACAGTGGCCTGTTAAAGCCAGAGAGGTCGATACACGCATCACTAAGTGTGACCAGTGAAATTTGGCGATGCCATACTTTTCAAGCAAATTTTTTCGTTTTACATATTCATCTGCTCTATTCTATCCTTGCAGCGATTGAAAACAGCAGCTTTATGGCTGAGTTAAATGCAACAGGTACTTAAATGTCTTTTTAAAAACAAAGCGACTAGTTATACAAATTGTATAAAAAAAAATATAATATTTATAGAGACAAATGTTGTCCTCTTCCCACTAAAGCGCAAAAACAAAACAACGCTGTAATTAATACAACATTAATGTTATCAATAAAAAGAACTGTTAAGCAGATTAAAATGTCTTATTCCTTAACCTTTTAATTAGCTTTTCAATTGAGGACAATTGAGGACCATCATAGGTGGTTAAAATATATTAAAAAATTAAAGAAACAAATATTCCAGTTGTTTATGTGCTTAATGCTAAATTCCCGCTGCCCGCTGTCTTGTAGCAGCTGGCTTTAATTTGGCGGGAAAAAAGCGTAACTTTCAGCGCTACCGCCTACGCCGGCAAAACAAAAAAAGGAAAAAAGATTTTCAATCTGAATATCGCGGATATTTGTGGAATTAATTATGATAGAGACACTTTATAACATACCCTTTCACATTCTGGTGCCGCCGAACATCAAAGTGCGGAAATTCAGCATCCCGATGCCATCCCCAATGGCCGTTTTCAGTGTGATTTTGCTTTCCTACTTTCTGGTGACTGGAGGTTAGTGATTTCCGGTTATGCAGTTCTCAGAGATGAATTTCAATGTTTATTCCACCGCCAGGCATTATCTACGATGTCATCGTGGAGCCCCCAAGTGTGGGTGCCACTGTGGACGAGCATGGACACTCGCGTCCCGTGGCCTTCATGCCGTATCGCGTGAACGGACAGTACATCATGGAAGGGCTGGCCAGCAGCTTCCTCTTCACCATCGGCGGCCTGGGCTTCATCATTATGGATCAGACCCATGCTCCGGGGAAGACGAATCTAAATCGCCTGCTGCTCACCGCCATGGGATTCATTTTCATCCTGGTCTCCTTCTTCACCACCTGGCTGTTTATGCGCATGAAGCTGCCCAGCTACCTGCAGCCCTAGAATCTCGTCTAGAACCGGACAGTTCAACGCTTCTCTCTTAGTATTCTCTCTGTTTATTGTCTACTGTCGAACATCTCTACCTCGAACCTCTGCTACAAGACATTCCAGTTTTTAGGAGATTTCGAGACACCGAAACATGGATCAAATATTTATTAAAAATCCTGTCGAATACATAAAAAAAATCGTTTATATTATAATAAAAAAAAGTGTTTAAAACTAAGCAACAGAAAAATGAAAAGGGATTCAAATTCTAGTTAAATTTGCTATTTTTAAAGGCGTAGCAGTTAGTAAAATCCTTCATGCGAAGCTACTGCCTTAATTTTATTATTGTGAAGCTCTACTGTACGCTCTCGAGTGTCATCTATGGACATTGTGTGCAAAACAAACATTTTTGGCGTCCCATTGCTCTCAGTTCGCATTGTGCTGTCGGATCGGTTGGCTCGCTCGTTCGTTCGCAGAGTGCAAAACTGATTTCCATCGCCTATATAATTTTAGAATCTATTTTTGTTTATAAATATAAAGTACATAGTTATATGTATGCGCACCCTAAGAACGGAAAACTCAGACTTGAAAACTTGTTACCACAAAGAGTTAGAAGTGTCATCGTGGTAGTTAGCCGAAGGAGCAGAGTAAATACCAGTGTTCTGATCTCCAAGTGATGTAACCACGAGGATTCGCTCTCCTGCTCTTTGGCCATCGGATTCTGCGTCGCATTTTGTTTACTTTTTGAGCGAAAAACCAAAACAGAGACATGTCGAAGAAGTGCACGGTGCGATCGCTGAGCGACAGCGCCCTCGCTGAGCTGGCGAACTTGTTGGTGTCCACTATCAGCTATGTGCAGTACGCACCGGATGTCCACCTCGATATCAACATTGTTATGGTGGAGCTGAACGAATATCTGGCCCAGCTGGGAGCCACATCCAATATTTACCAGGATCTCTTAAGGGTGATCCTAAGCTCGGATTATCTGGAGGCCAACATGCGGTTCACCTGCCTGCAGATGCTGCTCAACTGTGGCGTATCCTTTCTGGTCACGGAAGTGTTTCCCTTCAGCTACTACGAGAAGATTCTGCAGGTAATTGTGTGATATTTCCCTTTAATAGATCGAAATCTCAAGATTATATTTATCCACTATTCTCAGGTGATTGCAGCTCAAGGCGCTGGACTGCGAGTATTGAATATCAAGGGGATCTGGGTGAAGGAGGAGCACATGCATTACATGTACGAAATATTGCGACGCTGCACGCAGCTGGTGAAGTTATATGTGCCCTATATAGCCAACGATCAGCTGCTGGAGGAGATCGGAAAATGCTGCACACGGCTGCAGATTTTGGACATATCCGGCGAAACGGACATCACGGAAATTGGTATCGATGCTCTGGCCAAAGGAGTCTGCGGCCCGTCCTTAACGGTTGTGGACGTGGGCATGCCCGGCGAGGAGAATATCTGCTATTCTGATATTGCCCTAATCTTGGAACACTGCCCGCATGTGGAGACCCTGTCGACGTACTCCTTTGTGGGCCCCGCCTTGAAGTTTGTTTACGATAATGTCGATGATCGTTTCAAGTGCCGGTTGAAATATATCCACGATACTGGCACGGATGAGCCAACACTTCAGGTGATCATGCAGACATGCCCTCGGCTGGAGACCCTTTATCTGGATTCCCCCAAGACGGGATGCCTAAGGGCTCTGCAAACGCGCTCTTTGAGGAAGTTGAAGATCTACAAGTTCGTGGTGGCCGAGTTGCTTCCGCTATTGGAGCGACCGATTGGCCAAAACCTGCGACATCTCACGATGATCAAGGGGTCGGGTAATCTTGAACTAGGAAAGCTGGCGCGTCTGTGTCCTTCGCTGATCGATCTCGACTGCTACATGATCGATAGTTTGTCTTATGGACAGGCTAATTCCAAGTTCCATCAGCTTGAGGGACTGGAGATACTAAATAGCGCCATTATGACGAGCTCCTTGAAGGCCTTCCTCTGCCATTGCACGGATCTGAAGCGGTTGGCTGTGGACACGGTGGATCTTACGGATGAGGATATAGTGAGGTATTGATATTATGTTTTGTAAGAAATCAAATATTAAGTTGTGTCCTTTTTTTTAGCATATTTATGCAGCATGACTTTAAGGTCTTGGAGGATATATGGTTCACTCTAGCTCCAGAGCTGACTGTGACTTCAGTGGAGGTTTGAATTTACTTTCTAATTAGGTATTTAATGTAAAACTGAATATTTCGGCAGTTACTGATGGACTGCTGCCCGGAACTGCAGTCCGTGGGTCAATTAACCGGATGGTCCTTGACGCCGGATGACTTGGCGCTGATTCGAGGACTTTTAAAGAGCGGCAATTCGAGCATTGTACTGACACCAAACGGTTTTCTAGCTTGAGTATTATTAAGACTTGCTATTCTAGTGGTTGTAGTTCTAGTTAACGAATTTATTTATTTTATATTTTCTTCCATTAAAAAGTATTTTTATTCTATCTTTCCAGCGCCTACAGTGCTAATGCTGCTGCCATACTTTCGCCAGGGGGAGCTAACGTTTTTGTAAAAAAAATCAAGTGTTGTGTATTTGCTTGTGATATTATTAAAATAAAGTTGCTTAAATTTATAAAAATTTAAAAGTCAACCTATTTAAGTGTGACCATCTCAAGCCAATGAAGAGCTGCCAACTGATTTTCCATTGGGACACGTTGCCATCCCCGCACAGCTGTGGCCGGGGGTTGCCATGGTGCCGACAATTGCCGACATTTAATATACACACATTTTATTCACTTAAAACCAGCAAACACACAGAAAATAAACAAAGTCACAGATATAGAAGATATTTTTCTGCACAACCATGGCAAGTTCGCGTGGAATCAGCTGTTTGCTTAGAGCGGCGTCTGGCATCAGCGACACCTAGCAACCCTGGCAGCGACGTATACCTTTTATGCGCATAAAAAAAAGTGAAGAATCGTTCGGCACGGAGACGAAACGCCTGAATTTACACATGAATCTCATATTGAAATAAACCAAAATTAGCATTTAATCATGCAGACACTCCAGATCCATCGAGAGCGCGACGTGGCAGTGATTTTCGTTAACTATGAGAGCGCATAAAAGTAAAAAGAAACTTCCGCAGACGTCAGCAAGTACCGTTTGCCAGGCCAAGTAAAGGAAGCAATAAGTAAATAAAAGAGCTCTCTGCGAGCAAAGCCCTAAATATAAAGTGAAATTAATATAGGCAACGACGCGAAGTGAACAAATTAATTGGAGAGCGGTAATTGTGGGCGGCAGCGAGTGCCGTTGTCATGCATTTTGTTACACAGCAGCGGGCACAACAGCAGAACCAGCACCACCAGCAGAAGTCCACCACCTCGTCGAGCTCCTCGCTGGCCTCCTCCTCCTCCTGCTCCGGATCGGGTTCGGGTTCGGGATCGGGATCGGGATCGGGTTCGGGTCTGGGATCGCGTCTGGTCACCTTGCGCAAGTCCTCCAGCCAGGGTGCTCTGCCCAAGTCCTTGGCCACCGCCCAGAGCCTGTTCCATCGTCCTTCGCACAGCAAGCACAAACGCACTGTCAGCTTGAATGCGGCGCCCATGTGAGTTGCCACGCCCCCAATACAAACCATTCAATTAATCCAACAAATATAATATATATACCTCATTTTGCACAGAATAAAAATGATATCAAGGATAGAAACGGTTTAAATCGGTTTAGTTTTGTATATATCAATTATTGTTAATATAAAAAAATTTAAATACATTTCTAGAGAACAGATTTTGTTATCAAAAAGATAGTATAAATTAAATTATTGAGTTTAAACTATATATAATATGTTATAGACATTTATTTAAGCAAGTAATGCTTAATAACTAAAAATATATCCTACTGATCAGTGGTTCAGTGGAATTACAACAAAATAATAACTTAAAGCAATTATTTCAATGCCTATTAGGGTCAGATCGTGTTAATTTCCATAAAAATTAAGCCTTAATTAACAACAGCATTGAATTGGATATCGAACATAATGGATTTATCCTTGATCTTATTATTTTCTCTGTGCAAAATGAAACCTAAGAGTTATGCGTGTTAATTTGTGGTGTAGGTTTGCCCGCTGGTTTGCATGTTTAACCCATTTGCTGCTGGTCATATTGCATGTCGTTACCCCCCTCTTTATTCCTTTCAGTTTTCGGCTTATCTACCTGTTAACCCCTTCCCCAGTAGCTCTGCCACCACCCACCCGGAGTGTGATAGTACACGGAGGTGTCTGCCCCAGTCTAATTGCCCCACACCCACCGCCACTCGTACCACTTGCATTTTGATAGCCAGCTTTTGGAAGCTCTCTTCTCTTGTTGCGCAACAGTTGCCTTGCCTCAGCGATTTGCACTTTGGAGGAGGCCGAAGGAAAGGTACAGGGCGTTTCGGTGTTGTAAGGCCCTGTGGCATATCGATTTTGTAGGAGAACGAACTATATGTACTCGGTGAGGGGCCAGTAAACAAATAGTAGATTTCTTGGCCGACTTACTTATTATCATAAGGGGGTTGCTTATCAATTGATTTATTGAATGAAAGAGATCGCCCAATGAATAGATAACAAATTAATAATAACCATTTTCATTCAAATATCCAATGGAAAATTTGGCGTTCTCAATAGTCTATCGACCCTTCGAGTATTTAAATAAATAAACAAAGTCTAATCTATTTATAACTCTATATTCCGCGCTCAGACAGTTCCTATAAATATTCATAAATTACTGAATAAATTAGGTAACCTTTTCCATTCATAAGTTTCTTTAACGAAAGTGCACAAGTTCAACAACTTGTTCAAGCTTAGCTAGTTGTAGTTGAAATTTAATTGCTGTTGTTAATAGTTTAATCGCATTTTAATGAATTTTAGAGTGGCCTGTAATTATGTGTTGCCTTTAATTGGGCAATTTTCAAGGATTTACAAAAGTTTTTACAGTTTCGCTCACTCACTGTATTTAGATAGAGAAATATATATAATTTTCTTTGGTTTTTTTGTGCACTGAAGCGTTTTCAACGTAACCCAAAAAAGCCAGCAAATATATTTTGGATTAGCCTTGGCGCTGGGTGGAAAATACCCCCGACAAGGTGTAATATCAATTTGCATTTACGGGGGGAGTTATGTTTACCAGACTGCGAAGAATTCCGCTAAGCGTATGTAGAGTTCGACCAGTGGGTCGCGTCCCCTATCTCTCGGACTGACTTTTGCAACAACCCCAGGCCCAAGCAAAACGAACCCAAACCGGGGGGATTTGTTCGCCATTCTCTCGGCGTCTGCTCTCGAGTGCAAATCGGAACGTTGAGCTGAGATGACGTGCCCGGCACGAGCTCCCGCTATACAATTCTCTATAGTTTCTCTATAGACTCGCTTCTCGCTTCTCGGTTCTACATTCTCCGTGCCTCAATTTCGCATTTTACGCCATCGCGTGCCTTAGAAAACCAAACAAAAAATAACGACAACAGCAAAGCAAACAAACAAATGACAATCAAGAGAAAGAACAAAACGGCAACTTGGCAACACTGAACAGGGAAAATTAATTAAATAATTAACAGCAAACAGCGCCGTCGTGTGGGATAGTTCATAAATTAATGACATTTCGCCGAGCTGTGCTAAAAATACGAATTATTTTTCTGCCGTGTTTTCTGCCGTGTTTCGTCATCAATTCTTCGCGCTGGCCGATTCTGGTCTTTGCCAGACTTTTGGCCACTATTTTGCTGTGTTTTGTTTTTTTTTTTTTTTCGGCCGCCTTTCAGCGATGACATAGATTTTTTGGCCCAACAATAAAAATACAAAAAAAAAGAAAGAAAAACAGCGAACCAATGCCGAAGGAGGAAGTAAAAAAGCCGCCGAGGAAAACGATAATCGTGGAACCAAAGAAGCCCAAGCGAAAGAAAATGTAATACATTTTCCACTCCTCACTCTATTGATTTTTCTCCCAGCTTAAGTGCTCTGAAGGTTCCTTCCCAGCCACAAATATATGTATATATATACATATATGTAAACCATTCTGAACTCTAGGTGTTGTGGGTAATTGAAGTATATTATTTGTGCAGCTAAATGTCGTAGTTAGTTTTTATGGCCAGTGGCCATTCATGTCGGAAATGCATTCGGTCAGTCGGCACCCGTCAACCAATTCCATAAAGGCCAAAGTTCAATGGGGGCCACCAACGCCACCTGCCATATCTATTATTCTACTTACGAGTCGGTGCAATTTCATTCGTAATTGCTCTCTTTCTGTAGAAATAATTGTATATATTCACTAATTGCGTGACATTAAAAATGCGTTTTTCCCAGAGACAATAATTTTCCCCGACAGATAAGCAAACAATTTGCATCACTAAATTCTTAGTCATAGATAAATAAACAAGAAATGCAACGACATTTATTTATTGCTCAGCGAAAGTATTCAGAAAAAACCGTGTGACGTAGCCTCATCTTGAGAATTCCTCGAATGAGATATCTTATAGTTTATTTGTTCTTCGTTTCAAACTATAAATAATTGGTATTTGCAAGAAAACGCATAAATTATATCCACCCCCGATATAAATTCCGCGAGAGTTATCTTTGAAAACAAATAATAAAAATGTCGTTGTGGGAAGTCTATAAATAATATCGATCTTAGCGCAAATATCACGAGTTTTTTGTTTCGAATCTTTCCTATATTCTTGGAATTTTTTGTTCTCCACTTGAATAAGGGTGTTATCCGAATATTGTTATCGCTAATTGTGCCCTGGAGGCTTCTGAAAGTATATAGATTCTTCGAAAAGTCCAAAGAGTACCGAAATAAACTCAGCAGTTCATTATCGCCACTCATTTATATAATTTAGTTAGTCTCCTGATGTTTGAGAGGAAGCCTCCAGCTTAGTTCAAGTTCCAAACTCATTCATTCACTCTTTAATGTTTGAAAAACCTAAAAAAAAACAGGGGGTTCACTATATACAAACATATATGTATATACTTTGTTATTCCTGGTCTTATCTGAGATGGCTTTGGCAACCCGTGAACCTCCCTTAGCCACAGAGAGAGACATTATTTCTATATACACACATTATAGCCCCCAGTGTTGATTATCTCTGATCTTTCACACATTCGCAATTATAAATACGCTCCCTCACTTAATGTGGGGGAATCGTAATCGCCGCTTAATGTTTTTTTACTCCAGTCATTTTGTATTTACTCAATTCGCAATGGATGTTATTCATCCCAAACAAAGTATATTCCATTTTACATGCACTTGAACCCCGCTGATAAGGATGTTTGCTTCTATATTTAAGCAAAGAGTATATACATATAGGCTTCTGCAATACCTAGAAAAAGACCTTGATGTAAAATTATCCTGATAAGATTAAGTATCTTTATGGAGGGAATACAAGTAAGCGGCTGTATTACATCTTCTTTAACTGAAAAAGTTTAAAAAATCATTAAAGCCGAATGTGTAACAAACTAATTTGCATATGTAACCTTTTTATGGCTACTGGGTGCAGTCGCCCTGTAGCAAACATATTAAAAAACAGATGTAAGTCCACTAAAAATACCTAATAATAATTTTTCGCTAAAAGTTGTAAATATTCGGATTAGGAAAGTGGGTTAAATCCCACTCTAGCCTGTATTGGTTTGAACAAATACACCCAGGAAAGCTACTTTGCCGCGACCATTAAACGCTTTATCAAAAGCTAAGCCCTGGAAGTATCTTATCGCCGCTTATCAGTGCCAAACAGTGTATATATATATATATATATGTATATATTAAAAATAATAACAATTGTGTGTCACAACACATACACGCCCACACGGAATGGGAGAGTATAGTGCACAATAGAATTGATTACAATCGTTTAATGGCAATTGGTACACCATTCGGTCGCAGCCCACGGAGGCAAGAGCACGTCTAATTGAAAATAATATTGTACCGAGTATATTGTTGACTCTTCGAGGCGCGTACGAAAAAAGAATGTTGCGGCGAAAAAGTCGGAAACACCGGGTTCTCTGGTATGCTATACCTCACCATGGGAAACTATCATCTGTCTCGTCGTCGTGTGCTATCAACGTGGCGAACAATTAACGGAAATTAATTGAAAGTGAAATTACTTAAGCCAGCGATCAGTTAAGGCCGTCTTATGTCTTCTTAACAATTGCCAATTGATAGGTCTTCATATTAGCGTCCTTATCGCCAGCAATGACTAATAAGGTTTGATTGTGGCTGTGCGGAAACATTAATTACTCTTTGTGGAGATCGTTGGCAAATGTTAATCAGCCATCAAGCCATTGAACTCCTCAAAATAATTTGCGTAATTGAGATTAAATCAGAGGAAAAGTTTTCTAAGCATGTTCTCTCTCTTTGCCTCAAGTATTTCTTTGGTTAATTTTAAATATTTTCGTATGAGATATAACTCTTATAAAAAGAAACTTAATGTATTTATTAAATTATGTATCTTTGCCAAGTTATTAACTTAAAGAATCCAATTTTATATTCTTTTAATAAGTCCTAAAATCAATACTACAAAAATATTAATATTCTTTTGAAGATCAAGTTTAAATTTGACCTAAAATTCTAAGAAATTTACTACAAATTCTGAAATAATTCAACGGTGGAAATAATAATTGTGGTTAGTCTTTGTTTAAAATGAAAAATTAACGTTTATCAGCCTAAAATAATTAATTATATAGTCGGTTATAAAAATGTGTACAACTCAAGTGGATCCACCTGTGGTCGTTACCTTATCTGATTTACTTGGAACTAATTTCATTAATGAATTGCAATCTTGCAAGAAAGTGTTAAAAGAGGAAATGTAAGGGAATGTTTGGCAAAGGAGTATGGAAAAATTTGTAGGAAATGGCTTAAGGATTATACTGAAAATAAGAAGGTTTTGTCCTACAATTTATTCTTTAGAATCAGGCAGGGGTGGCCACGCGCAAACTTTGATATGCTCGACTTGCATCTGTGTGAGTAAGACCGAACTGTTCCGAGATTTTTTGCGATGTCTTACGAACGCTTACCCTAAGGTGTGAGCAGAGCGCAGACAGAGAATTTCACTGACTTGCAAGCCGTGGCCGTATGCAAAACAGGAATACAGTTACATCTTGAAAATATTGAAATTTAGATAGGATTTCTGTTGAAAATTAGATATACAGCTTGTTGTAGTAATTAGTTGGTGTAATGTAGATTGCCTTTTCCATGAAAATTTCTCTTATCTCCCTGTAACCTCGTTGTAATGTAAAGAATAGATTAGATTTGATGCCCCCCAACCGTTGTTTCGCCGTCGTTTTTGTTGGGCATGTCTTTTCATTTGGCATTTGTTCTTTTTGATTTGTTTATATATGCATTTTATTGTAGGATTAAAGATATTGATATAACCAACCCAACATCATCAAGTGTAACTATATCCACTGCAACTGCCGATAAACCGAGCAGTAGCAAGACCCCTGCCAATGCCAACATGATACCCGAGACCACCACCCAGCCCGATCAGCTCCAGTCACAGTCAGCGTCACAGTCACCGTCACAGTCACAGTCACATTTGCAGTCACCGTCACAGAGGCAGTCGGTGCAGGATAGCCCAGAGACGCCAGCGAGTCCATCCCCCCAGCAGCAGCCACAGCAGCAGCAATCGCAGGCGGAGGAGGAACTGACGGATCCCAAATCCGTTGAGAGAACGACGACGACAACGACTGCTGGTAGCAATGGTGGCGACAGGTAGGTGTGGGATCAATGCTCCGGAAACTCTCCAGCCAGGCCGTAAGAGAATTCATTCAATACCTTCCAAATTTTGCATGCCTAGTTCAAGAGTTTTTCCCAATTTAATCTCGGTGTAGATGTAGTCGGAGGATTACGTTGATCTCATTACTAATTTGATTTCCCCTTGCCCATTACAGGCGCGATTCCATCACCGAGGAGATTACGATTACGAGCACCACAAACAGCACATTGAGCACCAAACTCCTGACCATACAGGAAGCTACCGGTAGTCTAGAGCACAGCACCGTATCGTCGTTGTCCTCCAAACAGAACGCTTCCACTGGTCCTGCTGGGGGCTCTCCACCTGGTGCCGCTGGAGGAGCCGCAAACCTCTCGGCGCAACGCAATGAGTCCTCGGGCAGCAATCTCAGCTTAAGCCAGGCCGCCTCTTCCACTAGTCCCCCGGGCCCCACTTCCAGTCCAGCTGCCCCGGGAGTCACGCCCAGCATAAATATTGTGGGCAGCGAGCAGTCGAGCCGAGATCAGCCGGTGCAGAGCGCCGATTCGAACGGATTTACCGCCCCGGGCGGCTCCTGCACGGACAGTCCATGCAGCCGGAAGAGTTCCACCAGCTCCAAGGGCAAGGGCGCTTCCCAAGCGAAGTTGTCCACATCCAGCAGCGGACGCGATGAGGTGAGTGCAGGGGTTAATCGAGGCAAAGAGACACTTTAAAATATGTATAGCAGTGCACACATGATTCATAGCTAAAGACAGAATTTGTTGGACTCATAAAATTGCATTATTTCAAGGCCTTAACCGAACATTACAAACATTTCTGCCATATGCAGCTGAGTACTGAGTCATTATCTATGACAAGTCTGGTGGTAAATGACCGGCATGACACTATATGCAAACATCAGGGGTTGAAGCACCATGAAAACAGTTCTTTATTGCCTAAAAATACACAGTAGTAACACAATTCGAGAACCAGTGACAGCGCAATGCCTGCGTTCTTGCCAAATGAAACGTCGAACGTTTTATTATGGTATGGTAATAGAAAGTTTATTAAATGTAAGCATGATAATTCAAAAGGTTAACTAATTAGGCAACAAAAATATGATTGCATGTCGCCAGGCATATTTCATCACCATTTGTATATATTTTCCTGAAAATGTAATTACTAAATTGACTTGGTGTTGCAAGTAACTGAAAATACAATGTAAATGTATTATATTTTAATGCTCAGAACGGAAAGGCAGAGAAACGATATGTCGGATATGTCATAGGAATATGTAGAGGGCATTTAAAAACAATTGTATTAAACTTTATAGCTGAGAAAAAATATATAAGTAAACAAAAAATGTAATATAGACATATTTTGAGGTAAAACCTATAGCTTAATCTTCCCAAAATAAAAATATTACCACCATGAGCAGTAGTGCCCACACGCATACATTGACACTCAAGTAAGACCGTGCTGCATTTGCCGCGGCAAACGAACGCTTACACTGTCAGTGTGAGCAGAGTTCGGGCAGCGAATCTTAGTTCCTAATAGATTACTTCAATATTCCATAGATTTCAACAAAAGTAAAGTCCCCAAGTTCAATAGACGTTCCCATATACATAATTATTTTTTAATGTTAAGGGCTTGTCACCGAACTCACAAATATTTCCGCTTTTATTTCAAATGTTGTTAAAAAAAAAGCTTGGCAAGCTTTCAAAACCTCGCACAGTTTGTGGGCTCAAACCATTAGCACCAAACACACACGCACACCCCGAAAAAGGTGTGAAATTGCCGGAGCTAAGTGTTCAAATCAAATTAAACTACACTCGAGCGAGAACGATCAATCGATCGGGCAATGGGGAAGAGATATATAGCTCCGATGGCTAAAAGCCTGGATAGATGGATAGATAGATAGACAGACATGGAGATTAATAACCAACCATTGGCCATCGAACAGCTCAATCTAATCGGGCGGCGATAGGGGGAGCATATGTGTGTATGTATTGTTTACATTCTCGCACACCTGACGGCAGCTGATTAGAATCACCCTTCAATGCAAAAGCTCGCGACATAAATTGTTAGTGGGCCCGCAAGCTTTTTTTTCTTGTCCACCCTCCATTGATAAGGCTCCGGTGTGTTTTTGCAGGTGTCTGGGTGCCTGAGCTCGCTCCCTCGGCTGGCAATAGCAAATTAGAATTCAATAAGCGACGAAGCGTCTCAGCGGCCAAAAACAATACGAAAAAAATAAAAATAATAACGATCGTAGCTGCAGCGCGAACTTTGTGTAAATAATTGGGGGTCGTAAACGAACAACAAGCGTGTGGTCTGTGATAAGAAGTAAAACCAAACACCTGGCCAAAGAGTAGTTTCCTATGAACAGTCGGGTGAATCACTCCCCTCAAAAAAAAAAAGAAAGAGTTAACAAGCAGAGCGCAGTGGTGCGAACAGGTGGCCAAAATGAAAAAAAGATATCGGAACTTGTGGTGCCATTAAAGTTAGACCTAAAATGTTTGTTCACGCCGCCACAGTTCACCATATAAATGGAAATCCTCATGGTGTTTGATCAGCTCTCCCTTTCGCTTGTCTCCCAGCAGGACACCACCCAGCACCGTCTGAGCGATCTGACTCCGCACGAACTGAGCCTGCTGCGCGTCGACAGGGATCAACAGGTGACCAGCAGCAGTTCCACATCGAACGAGAAGCCAGCCAAGCCCTCGCGTCTATCGGAGCGGGCCAAGAAGAAGTCCTGGTACAACGTCATCTATCCCAACTATAAGTCGCGGGCCGAGGACTTCAAGAAGCTCTTCAAGGACGTGCCCAACGATGAGCGTCTAATAGTGGGTGAGTTTTTCACTGGCATAAATTTGTTTCGTAAACAGCTCGTAATGATTACGTTTAGGGGAATTAGTCACGTTCAGTTTGAGAGAGGGAGCCCTGCATAGATAAAACAATATTTGCACATCTTAAAATGTTGCAAAAACTCTTGCTGTGATTTTTTAGATTTTTTTTAGATCAAAATTCATCACGTAATTTATCAGTAAAAGTTCGTACATTTTTGATGGTCGTATTTTTAATGAGTAATTTATGAATAATCCAAAAAGGGTTCTAAATTGACAGCAATAAAATATAAAAGCAATATGAAAGTGCTTTGATTTTCAATTAAAATTCAACGTGCGTACAATTATGAAATAATTATGAAAATAATAAAATGGGAGGAGTGTGGGTTTAGAGTCGTTCTCTGGTTTAAGTAATCATTATTGGGCTAAGAAAATTAGTTTAAAATACCCTTTACTTCATTTACTTACATATTACTCCTTTCTCTTACAGATTACTCGTGTGCTTTGCAACGCGACATCCTGGTTCAGGGTCGTCTGTACGTTTCACAGAACTACGTCTGCTTCCATGCCAACATCTTCAGCTGGGAGACCTACGTGAGCATCAAGTGGAAGGATGTGACGGCCATAACCAAGGAGAAGACAGCCTTGGTCATACCCAATGCCATTTCGATAGCCAGCGGCAAGGACAAGTACTTCTTTGCCACATTCACATCGCGCGACAAGAGTTTCTTGATGCTCTTCCGTGTCTGGCAGAACACGCTAATGAACAAGCAGTTCTCGCCGCAGGAGATTTGGAAATATGTGCACAATTGCTACGGCGAGGAACTGGGCCTGACCACCGACGACGAGGACTATATCGATCCCACGCTGGACAACGACAACGAGACGGATTTCGACTTCCAGACGGCCATCGATGACGATAGTCAGTCGCAGCGCCAGTCACAGCAGTCAAATCAGTCCAGCCAGTCGAATCCCCAGCTGCCGCCACATAGCGGCAATAGCAGCGCCAGCAGCGGCGGCGGCGCCGTCAGAGCCAGTGCTCCGCGCAAGTCAAAGACGAAATACTTCTTCAACTCCTCGAAATCCTCGGCCAACGCCTCGGCCAGTGGTTCCGATAACAACAAGACCAGGGAGAGCTCTCGCAAGCTAAACAAGAAGATGAAGCAGAATGCCAAGGAGCTAACCCTCAGCTCCGTAAAGCCGGCGGAACAGTCGGTGAGCGTCACCATGGCCAACGTGACAAGTGCCAGTAGCAGCAGCAATGCCGGTTCCACCTCCACAGCCTCCTCCTCCACCATTGCCAACCATACGGCGGGCTCTGGCTCGGGTTCCCTTTCGGGATCAGGCACGGCCGCGGCCAGTGGCAGTGGTAGCGATAAGAAGAGTTCGGAGAAAAAGGTCAGCACGAGCTCAAACTCATCCGCAATAGCAGCTGCTACGGCAGCTGCTACATCCGCTGCCACAACCGTTTCCGGAGCAACAGCTCTGGAACCCAAGCTGGAAACAAAGCGAAAGCCAAGTAAAAAAGTTGGCAAAAATGTTGACGAGACTGTTCCCACGGATGTCTCGGATTCGTCCGACTCTGAGGAGAATAATGTGCCGTAAGTGCAGTTCATTAAGATTATAAGATAGGAATTTAATTACGAAATTTTGCACTTGCTCTCTATCTAAACAAAATAATTAATTTGCTTTTATTCGGCCTTAGTTTGAGTGTTTTTTTAATAACATTTTATAGAGAGAAAATGAGTTGAGCTATCGGTCATTGAAAGATAGAATTTTATCAAGATTAAAATATTAAAAAATGTGTTTATTTACCTATTTCCAGAATATGTTTATAAATATTAATTAGGAATGGCAGAATATATTTATATATCGATACTGTAACGGTACTTGACAAAAACGTTAAATAAATAAATCGATATTTATAGGTTTGCGATATTTGTTTGATAAATCGATAATTCCTTTTGATAATCTTTAAATCTCAAAAGTTAAATTACATAAAAAAGAGTCTACACTTAGTTTAAACTATTATTATTCGATTAATTCGATACTTTAGAGTTAAATGCGATATTTTTCGATATGTTCTTCACTTCTATCCTCGATATTAACCAATAATATGAATTATATCTTTCAGATTTGTGCCCACCACAGAGTGCACCTCGACACACGAGGGTCGCCAGATCGTCCACACCATTCTGCCCATTAGCGTGGATACTCTGTTCAATCTGTTATTTAGCAAGTCGAAATTTATCACTGACTTCCATGCCATGCGCAAGTCAACGGACCTCATCATGGGCGAATGGTCCAAGAACGAGGAGGGCCTCAATGTGCGCACAGTGAACGTCACAGTTCAATTGGCCGCCTCGGTGGGACCCAAGACGTCAAAGGTGAGTGCATGGCAAGCTCAAAATAGAATAGAATAAATAAACTGATTGCATATATTGATGCCATGTAGGTAACCGAGTACCAAACGATGCGGGAATGCAGCAAGCCGGGCGAACTGTATTCCATAGACGTAAATAGTGTTAATGCAGGCATTCCATACGCGGACAGTTTCAGTGTGCTCATACACTTCTGCCTGGCCAGGTGAGTCAGCCAAAAGGGCACTGTTGTAACCCAGTTAAATGCAACAACAAATTGCATTCATAATTCTTTAATTTCTTTCCTTCTCTGATTACGCTTTTTATAGAACTGTTGATGATCACACTATGCTATCGATTCACACCCAGATCAAGTACAAGAAATCGATTTGGGGCGTTGTCAAGGGCTTCATCGAGAAGAATACGTGGGCAGGACTTGAGGATTTCTTTGGGGCACAATTGCATGCGCTCCAGAGCGAGACTTGCATTCCGCCGGCCAAGGGAAAGGGACGCAGGCCGAGGAGAGGTAAGCAAATCAATACAAATAACCACTGTAACCGATTAACTACAATGCAACAACCACAACAACAAGAACAACAACAAATACAGCCACATAGCAAAGCAATTTCTCTTTAAACCTTTAATCGTTATAAAATTGAAATCAATAAGAATGCGAATTCGATAAAACTGCCAAAAGCCAATTGCCAATTGCTTCTTCTAACCACACAAAAACGCACGCATGACCACCACCATAACTAAACATCAACATCAACATCATGTTAATAACAACAACCAAAAGCCACAACCAGCTACAACAACCAACATACATCACAGGCATGAATCAGCAATCGACATCATCCGCTAAGACTGCCGGTGTCCACACAACAACAACAACAACAACAGCCACGAGTACGGACAATGACAGCATTCAGGAAGCGCCACATAATCCCCATGAGACGACGACGCATCTCGCGCAGCATCAGCACCTGCACATGCATCATCATCACCATCATCACGGTGCCAGCCAGACGCATCATCAGCACAGCCATCACGATCACAGGCACTCCCACCACCATCATCATCAGCTTAACCCTCATCAGCATCAGCATCAGCATCCACATTGGCATCATCGTAAGGCTATCTTTCAGTCGAGCAGCAGAGGTACAGCTTGAATTATTTGGAGAAGACAACAAGTTTATCTTAGCCTATATTCCTTATTTAGTTCTTTTTAAAGTTGACTTGAGTCTAGCTAAACGTTTTCAAACTCTGCTTGGGGGAAAAGTATTTCCAACGTAATCTTAACTTATTTTTGGCTTTATTTATTTGTAGTCTTCGAGAAAGGGAGTTATATGTGCTGTCAGCTTATCAGTTAGCGACTTAGGTAGCAGATTTTTTTTGTTCTTATCTAAAACGCGAATGCAGACAACCCACAATTTGACATGTGTGAAAAAAAAACAAAAGCCAAACTAATGAGGTCTCTAATAAAAGAATGATTTATTTTTTTCTGTAAATAATAGAATATTTGGGATATAACTTGTTTAACTTGTTTAAATCATAGATGTAAAATCATAGATAAATTGTAGTTTCTAAGGCTAATTGAATTTGTAACTAATGGAACATACATTTAAATTTATTATGACTTGGTGGTAATCACGCAGAATGTCTAGATTGGTCACCAAGCGTATATTTATGGCAGAAAACTTAAATATAATCGGTAAACAAGACAGAGAAATTAAATCTACAATATCGATAGAATTATTTCTTAATATTAAATGCGATATTTGTCAATATTTAAGATATCGATATATTGACTTTTGCGTTATTTTCGATATGATAAGGTGCGTGATATTTTCGTCGATATACATATTATAACGAACTTTTTCTTTCGATATTTACATACATCCCAACTTTATATTCAGAGCTGATGCTTGATTTTAACTAGATCTTTGGGCTATCTACAAACTTATGGAGTTTTAAGAAGATATTAGTTAAAATTAAGTTATGAATAGACTTTATTACACAGTAAAAGCTAGCAAAAAGCTAAAGATTGATTAGCAATAAATTTTATAACAATAATTGCCGATCATAAACCATGGAACTTGACCTTCTTTTTAGAATGCTTCCTTTTTCCATTAATCGAACTATTTTTCCCAATTGTAATGCTTACTTTTCCTTGCCATTATCAGAGCTTCTTCGATAAGATTTCGTTTCCTCTTCTTCGAACTTTTGCCCCAACTGGTGTCAACTTTGCTAGCTAGCCGGACTATATAAGCATCGACCAAGAACTCGCTTTTTATAACAGCCTGATTTTGTTACTAGTTAATCGATCTTTTGTTGTACTCTTAATGTTGTGATTCTGTTGCTCAGCACCGTCGATACGCACTGCTTATATTCAGTTTCGATTTTTCCGTTCGAATTATTTGATTTCTAACCGTTGCCATTTGCCATTCCTCTCAACGCCGCGCTCGTCCCCGTTTCTCCACAGGTACCGCCACACAAATCCGACCCCTGGAGGAGGCAAGCGGCACGGCACAGGCCGGTGGCATGGCTGGTCTTGCCGGCGGCGACCCCCTGGAGACCCAATTGCTGTCTGCGGGAGGCGTCGCTGGGGCTGCAGTCGGCGCCGCCTCCAGTCATCCGCTGCTGCTCGATAGCGGCAAAATGCAGCAGCAGCAGCAGTTGCATCACCATCACCACCACCACCTGCAGAAGCAGCAACAGCAGCAGCAGTTGCACCTGGGCGGCGGCGGCGACGGCAGCCAGCAGCTGGCGATGGGCCACGGCCCGCAGGCACACAGCAGACTCAAACACAAGGGCTTGTCGTTGTTGGTTATACTGTTGCTGTGCTTGATGCTGGCATTAAATGTGATATTATTACTTAAGCTCTGGAGGCTGGAGGAACGGATTGATGTGGATCTCAGTCGGCGGGCGCGCCTGCCCAGTTTGGCGGCCTTAAAGTGAGTTCAATGTGGGGGTTTTATGTGATCCTGAATTACTATTCTTGACTTGTCTCTCACAGGGACCTACCGAACACGAATCAGGAATGGCTGGAGTTGCTGCGCGACCAGGAGATGGCGCACGAGGATGAGCTGCACAAGTGGCAGCAGGTGCTGCAGACGGCCATCGATCTGCTGAAAAAGGTGAGCATTGTCTGCCAAAAGATCTACAACGATGATCATCTGCGTCAGAGCATCGAGTCGATGTCGATGGCGGCGACGGCGGCGGCAACTCACACTGAATTCTAAGCATCTCATTTTCACGGTGAAGAGCCAGCCACTTCAAGCAACAACAAAAACCAGCAGGCGACAACTAATTGTAACTTTAACACTCACAACAAACATACAAACAAACACACACATGTATACACGAACAGTGCGTTTCATAATGGGCAGGACCAAAAAAAAAAAATATAACCTTCAATATAGGTAACGTCATGCGCTTGATATGCATTTGAATTTGTTGGCTTTAGATACAGAAAGACTCCGGAGTCTGCAAGATTCGCTGCCCGAGCTCTGCTAATACCGTTTGTATGCCGTCGGCAAAAATAGAAGCGTCTTACTCACACATGCTAGTCTAACGTGTCAATGTAGTCGTGTGGGCACCACTGCTCTCGAGCTTTATTCAGACTCTCTTTAAGTGTTGTTTAATTCAAATCTGGAGTCGTTACTCATATTTATACTGAAAAGTCTTTGGCAGGACAGTTGGTAGAGCAAAGTTTATGAATCTACAGAGATTTAATAACAATATTTATTTAAGTATAATAGATAATTTATTTAAAACTCGCTTTCTTTTTTATTTATTTAAACAAGTAAAGAAATAACTTAGTTCAATAGATAATTTATTTAAAAAATAAACCCATTTATTTATTTAATCAAAAGCTTTGGATTTAAGACAAGTTCCCTGAAGTTATATTGCGTTGAAATCCCTGAATACTTGGAAGGTACTTTATCAAATGTTCTTGTATAAAATATGTGCTTAGGTGTTCAGTTTGATCATTTTGAAACGCACTGTTTAAGCGGGCATTTGTTACTGATCTCTCTTAGTTAGCAATACACAAACCCCCCAAAAAATTGTTGCATGTTCTTCTGCTTGGTTTACCCCTCTCTGGCACACTGACTGAAGCGATGAATATTGTTAAAACCCAGCTTTAATCTTGGATTTCCAACATATATGTATATATTTATCGCAACCAGAGAGAGAAAGAGAGCAACTCCTTAGAAATAAGTTTTGTATTCCGAAGAGCAAACTTGAGGCCAACAAAATTTTGTTAAATGATTTTATAGAATGTGAAATAAATATAAAAATCACTTTGGTTTGTTTCCAAAACTAAATGCAAAAGTTCAGAGCGAGGCAAAACCAATTCCTGAGAAAACACCCACACAAACTCACTGTAAAAAAAATTTGTATTTCGTTGTAAGTAATTATAATTTTTTGTAACTTTTCTATGTAGAAACTACTACTCATTTTCGCACTCAACTAACTGTTTTTTATGTTTTACTAATCTGTTTAATCTTGGTTGTTACTCGGTTTAAAGCCTATTCTGTGTGAAGAACTTTATTTCCTTCCTTTTACTCAAATATTTTGTTTGTTTTTTCAGACTGAAAGAACTTTGGCTGAAATAATTGTACGCTAGCAGAAAAATATTACATAAACAAATACTGAAGTTGTTGTGCAATTTTAATTAATCCAATCCAATTGTCTTCGACTCACAAAGCTAGCAAGGCAATTTCTTGGGCTAAGAGCAAAGCCACCCCAAAAAAATAAGAAACAACAAAAATCTGAAATTGAATTTGAAATTCAACTAAAATTTAGTCACAAACAGATGAGAAACAAGAAACAAACAAATTTGTCATCAATACACATTTACTTTTATGTTTTAGGTTTAAGGAAAAGCAACGTGTAATTTATAAGTAATAAGTAGCTGCATTTTAGTTAGATTAGAGCAATTGTTTTTGTTTTTAAACACGGCATTTATGTGAGTGCAGCACCTGTTTGCTTGGCTTTGCTTTAGACAAATGTATCTACAAATTCCTCAAGTATTTCATATCTCACAACACATACCAAAAAAGAAAAAGGATAGGGAAAAAGGAGACGAAAACCCTAAACAAATCAAGAGAGAGCGCCCTGAATTTTTGTTTTAGAAAATTCATTTACGTGTCAAGCAAGCGCAAAGCAAAACTGGCAAACTGATAACTAAAGAGTATATATATACATATAATATTAGAATATAATATATGATATAAATGCCAGTCTTTGGCTAGTGGAAATTTGATAAAAACGATTATACAAAAGTGTTTATTCTGTACAATATTTTTGTAAAACCAAATCGTTTTCTTTTGTAATAACACCTCCAAACTCTTTACCCCTAAACCGTTTTTTGGCGCCCGTTTACAGACGATACCGATACCAATACCAATACAGAAATCAGCAACCAGAAACTATTCAAATTATTCAAATCGACAAATTGCTAAGCATACTCTATATACATTATATATATGTACTATATATATACATATATATAGGCAAGTATTGTTAGTCTGTAGTAGTTGCATTTTAAATTAAACAAACACAAGGCAAACGTAAACAAAAAAAAAAACCGAAAAACAAAAACAAAAGCAACAAGCAAATACATTTAGTTTTAAGCTCAGAGAATGTTTAAACGTCGGCTTGAGGCCTTCATTAAAAAAATACTTGTCAAATTAATTTTGGCCGTCGCAAAATTGGCTTAAAATTTGTGTCACAAAAATGTTTGGCTTAATAAACAAGAGAATACAAGAATAAGAAACCGAATGACTTCCATTAATTATGTGTTTCTACTTCTCCTTTGTCTTAGATCAGCTTTGGATCATGAAGGCTGTCTCGCATGGTGAGTAACTTTTTGTTATCTCTACCAGATTGGATGAACTTGATCTGTTCTGGGGAGGACTAATGGCTTCCTCTCTAGTAGTGGTGTGTAGATCAGGATTTGCGCTGGTTTTCGTCCTTAGTTCGAGTCCAAGAAGGCTATCTTTGGGCAAAGACAGTAAAGCTATCCTTGTGATACATTACTGAAGGAGGTTCCTGATAGTGTAAATACTAAAGATCTTCCCTGGCTTCAAGGACCAGTTCTCTTCGGATGGGCAGCAGATTGTTAGTAATAGTGTAATACAGCTTTCTCACTGATTATAAAAACAAATGAAGAAAAAATAAAAAACCTAAATGAAGTGTTTTATTACTTATTTTAGTCGGGCATAAAATAATGATTGATACAAAGACAATGTGAGCTTTAAGATGAGAAATGCCATACGACTTTTGCCACTAGAAATTTAATTCGGCTCTCTTGAAGTCTTGTTCAAAACTCAGAATTTTTATCGACAGCTGAAAAAGTTAATTGCATATGGCAATTTAAATATATGGTCCTTTTGCTCATCTTGATATTAAAAAGTCTTTGGTTTTGCGTGCAGTTAAATAACATTTTAATTATCTTATCCATACAATTTGCGAATGGTTTTTTCCTCAATGATGTAGGTATTGTTCTATTGACTGAACTTCAAAATGGAAGTAGGTTGGAAAGCTAAGTTTGGATATAGCTTATATTCTTTTGTCTTCCTGGAGTCATCAGAAGAATCTCAACACCTAGTTTTGATTCGCTAGCGGCCCGTGGAAAGCGGCACAGTTTGATTAGAGCGTGCAGACTCCCTGACACGATTTTTGAAACGCCCAAACATGGGGGTCTTGATCTTGGGATTAGCCTTGAGTTTAGTCTTCTTCTTCGGAATGGAATCCACCTTCATCTCCTGAGGACCCCGATACGGCTTCCTTGGCGACACCAGCGCCCGACTAGGCAGGTCAGAGTTTGAACTTTTGGGCTTCTGTTTATGTCCCTGTTTAGTTCCTTTCCCCTTGCGCTGCTTCGGTTGCTCTTGCAACGGATCGGGATCAACGTTTTCGGACTTGCTACAACCCATGGACATCTTCTCGACCAGTTTCCTAATTACCTCCTTATTTGCTGGGGGATGGATCATCATGAATGACTGCTTCTTCGTCAGTTGTGAGGCTGTGATAGTTTTTGACGGACGATAGGAATCAAGAGCCAGAGTTTGCGATGATGACATTTCACGCAGTGCTTTAGTCGCCCGGAGGTGTAGCTTCTTTATCTTTATGTTGGACTTATTGAGCTCTTCTTCGACTTTCCCACGAGGGACTTTCTGGGCCCCCTTGGAAATATCCCTCGATTGGGGATCGTAAGTTAGGTTGCGTCGCCGCTCTACCATCAAGTCGTAGATTGAAATTATCGGCGTGTCGAGATTTAAAGACATCGTTATTGTAATATGAAATGATTCTGAAAAATTCTTATGAATAATAGTTAATCGAAATATATCTTATTGGTCAAGCTGCTTGTTTTTTATGGATAAATTTTGCATTGAAATTCTGGTAAGTCTAATGGGAAAGGTGACTTGATATCGAACGGGTTTCATGACATATTTTACTTACATCTATTTAAATTTTTTATCTTTATTTTACTCAAACGAAATCATATCCTACAAGTTATGTCTTGATTATTATATAAATCTTTTTTGGCTTGTTCCTTATATAATAATTTATTATTATTATATTAAACCTTTGTTGGACTGTGTATAATTTTTATTTTAAAGTCAAATATAAGGTTTCTATCCTGGGAACTGCCTATAAACCTTGAAGCATACTTTCCGGTGTTGAACTGAGGCCACGGTAAAATTTCATTTAGTTACACATTGAGTAAAGCAAATAACCTGCATCTCATGATTAAGTAAAATATTTTAAATTAATTACAAACATTTAGAATAATATAATTATAATTTAATACATTTCATTTAATATATATTTTACATTGTCTATTTCCATAAGCAATTCTTAGCAAGACTCTTTCGATTTCGATTTTATATTTATAAATGCTTATCTGCGAATTTAGTTCAAATCGTTAACGACCCAATTCCGACTGCTCTGCTTTATTTCCCAACTCGTCCAAGTTCAAGATCCTACACGAAATCCGCATGACGCCAAATGACTAAGATCAGCGACTTTTGTGTCGCTTCTTTTGTTGCATTACAGCTCTCGCCCCTGGGGCTATATCAACAAATGCGAAACCTCGCTGCCTGATAAGAGTTCAAGTTCATTAAACTTCGAACAAATCAGGAACAAATTTGTGAAATAAAGAGTACGTTTCCATGGCGCTTGAATGTAGGTGGAGGTTTTAGGTAAGTGCAGTGAGTGTACATTTATATGATTATAATAAAAATAAATCAAAGGCAAGGAGATCTTGCTAAGGGTTTGGATATTTTGTTGTTTTAGGAGTTAGTTAATCTTTTATCATCAGAATCCATTTTGTTTTACACTTAAATATAGTTTTAAAATTTTAATTTCGGTGTTTTTTACTCTTACGTTATTTGTTTGCCAATATTTTAATATAGAGGGAGGCTTTAAATAAGTTCAGTGAGTGTATTTTAATATGATTATAATAAAAAAAATAACTATAAGCCATGGATATCTTTCTAAAGGTTTGGGTAATTTGTTGTTTTAGGAGTTAGTTAATCATTTATCATCAGAATCAGATTTGTTTTACATTTTAATAGAGTTTTTAAACTTTAATTTCGTTTTTTTTCTTTTTTACGGTAATTCTTGATCAATTTTTGAGAAAACGTTTGAAATACGAGCAATAACTCTCTGGTAAATATTTTTAAAAATTTATGTTTGTAAATATAATAATTAAACCGTAAAAAAGCATTCAGTTATACATTAATAACTTATTGTAATTAAACATAAATAAAATAGACATACTATAAACATAAAATAGACATAAAATAGACATACTATATTCATATATTAACGCACACGTAAGACTCAAAAATTAAGCAATGAAAAAGGAAAATTGGAATACCGCAAAATTATTCACATTCTCGCCAATTTGCTTAATAAAATTTGTCTAGAATTTCAATATTTGTTGTACCCGCCTCTCTCACACACGCACACATGAAACCAGCGACCGCACGCACTCCACACAATAAAAAAGAGCAACAAAAATTGGAGGAAAAAAGAAAGAAAATAAAGAAAATAAGAATCTTATCAGCGGAGGCAGAAACACAAGAGCAAAAAGACACACAGACACACAGTACAGTAAACACCTAAACTCAAGCTGAGAACAAAAACAAAAAGAAAGCTGGCGCAAAGCTAAAGCAACAACAGCTATGCGCGCCGTGTTATTTTTCAAGGTTAAGAGCAAGTGCGTGAGGCCGGATTGAGTGTGTGTGTGTGTGCACATTTTGCACATTGTGCGTATAAATAAAAAGCAACAACACTAAGCACCACGACCAACCAACACACACAGCAACAAGAAATATAATTTTTTTTATAGAGAGGCCGAGCTACGCACCGAAAATTAAAAAAACAAAAAGAGCGCGCACAGACTGCAACAACAAAGACAACAGTGGGAAGAATTGCGGTGGCCGTAGCGACTTTATTTCTTTTCGTTCTTAAGTTTATGGCAACACAATAAACTTAGTGGTTCCATGGAAGAGTGGGGGCTGTCGAAATTGAAAAATCATCATTATTTAGGCCTAATATGCAATTGTGCGTTATTTTCCATGTGCCTTTTGGTCAACGACCCGGGCAGAAAGCCCAAACAGCTGACACATTTTATTATCGTACAGTCGCCAGTGCGTTCTTCTCGCTCTCTCACTCTCTCTTTCTCTCTCTCTCGCTTCTCCTTCCTGCCTTGCCCACCCACACAATTGCATATCCACGATTTACGCACACACACGACCCGTACGTATACGCATTCAAATTGCGTATACGCAGCGGTTGCCCTCTGCGAGTTTAATGACTGATAAGATTGGGAAAGCGAAAATTTGCCTAAACGAATTAGAAAGAAATTTGCAAGGTTAAGGCACTGAGTAACAGTTATTTGGAAGTGAGGGGTATATTAATTATTATGCTATTTATTTGTTTTATTAGAAAACTATACAAAAATAATACTTTTTAAATGTTAATTATTGCAAAATTTATTGAAGAAAACATAGTGCTCAAGTAGACAGATGTAAGCGGATTCCGATTATAATCGGTAAAAGTAATTCAGATATATATGTACAACCTCTCTTACAATTCAAACTTTACAAATTAAAATAAACTAATTATACTTAAACAAAAGTTAACTTAACCCTTCTTAGGAAAGGAAAGCTATTCAATATTTGATTAGTTTTTTCCTTATAAATATTTAAAGAAATTAAAGCTATAATGTACTATCTTGTCTGGCTTATATTAGTAGTAAGAAAATTGAATAAGGTGACTCAAACGCTCGGGTTTTCGGGCCACGAAGCATCGCGTAAAAGCCGTTTGCTGATACTCCAAAAACGTCTCGGAACTTGTTGAATGACTTCTGGGTCTGGGTTGCCAATCAAGACCTAAAGTTTCTATCGCCAAGCCGAAATCCAAGATCAGGCAAGCCGCAGACCAGCTTTTATGGGTTATTGTTTTTTATCAACGAGCATTATCAGAGATCTGCCGGCTGAAAGCAGATAACATGGAGCTAACAGTCTCTGCAATAGACCTTTAAATACATGTAATGGAGAAAGAGAGGGATTTAAAGAGAGGAAGCTAGTGCTAAAGTTGTTTTATCATTTATATTTTCAATAAATAATAGCCTAGAATTGGATAGCCTCTTAATTGGAACAATAAAGTTTCTTAATTTTGTCCGATTTAAGGAAGTAAGGCAAATTTTGTAATAATAATAATTATCAGAAGCCGTAACATTTACAGAGTTTGTAATAACATAACAGTTCGTAACAGCGGTGTAATGGAAAGAGAGTGATAGAGCGTGAGTGAGAGGCTGCGGAGAGAGTAAAAGCCCCACGCACGTGCAGATCGTAGGCGGTGAGAGCGCCATAGAGGCAAGCGGGAGCTTGTGCGAGAGAAAATGAATGTCATTCATGCAAGCTCTTTGCTCCCCGCCACAGTGGGGCAACTGTCATATCGAGCAAGAAGATGTTCTAGATTTCGTATATATTAATTTTTAATTTATAATGAAAATCAGAGTAGACAAAAATATAAACTTTATCAATAAGATAATTATGCTGAGTTCCCTTACTGACATGCTGGAAAATAACTAATTTGTAGTCGAAAGTGACAGGACAAATAAAACTTATTCTAATATTGAAGAACAAAAATCTCTATCCACAAAATTAAAAAAAACCCGTAAGATAGTAGATACTACGAAGGCAAAATATATTGTGGCATAACAAAAAATTACTATCATGGTTCAGAGATAAATATAAAAGAATGGCAAATAAAATATTATCAGTAAAAAAAATATATATAGAGGATTGACGTATTTCTGTCGAGATTCGCAATTAAAAAATTTAAATAAAATTCCGTCCACTGTAACCGACAGCGACGCCGTCCGTGGCAGTGACGCCAGCAGCTACGCCAGCAGAGGCAGAGGCGACGGCGGGAGCGTTTAACGGTCTGTGCGATCAGTACAAGATCGAAATCGGGCGCCGTTGGATGTTTTCTTCAATGCTGAAGCGCGCCGAACTCGCGTTGTGTGGAAAAGCAGAATAGCTATAGCTCTCTGGCCGATCGTTGTTGTTTCCGTCGCTGTGCCCTTCTTCGTTCGTTCGTTCGATTTTTCGCCTTTTCGTATATGTCGTATATTTTTCGGTTTCGGCTCTACAAGTCCCCCCTAAAAAGTCCCCCCTCCTGCTCCAAAGAAAAGTCGCGTGTTATCAAAAATGTTTACAAGAAACCTACACATGTTTCATGAATAAAACAAGAAGCAAAAAAAAAAAAATAAATACATATAGTTACAAGAAATAAGAGTTGCAAAAAAAAGTGCTGACGATTTTTAAATATAACAAAAAGAAAAAAGAAAACGAATTTTAATACGTTCCCAACTGGTCTTCGCATTGTCGTTGCTTTCTGGGTGCGTTGTTTTTGTCATGTTTTATTTGTACACGCTTTTTATATTTTATTCACATTCGCCTTCATTCGCACACACTCGAATTGCACAAAATGAAAACTGACGTTTTTTTTGGCGCTTTGTTTCGCGCGGGATAATTGACAAATATAACAAAAATTCCCCATCGATCTCTCTCCTCTCTCTGTTCCTATTTCTCCCCGATTCCCGTTTCCCAATTCCCGTTCCTGTCTCCTTCTCTGTTTCTGTTTCTGTTACTGTTTCGGCGGCAGAGCATATAACAAATTGTTGATAAATTCCAGGAGGCAAAAAAGAAGAGGAGAGGAAAAAACATTTTGCACAGACGTCGCGTCGACTAAACAAAAGAATTTCGGAGATTTTCAATTAAATCGGGAAATTGCATTTAAAATTTTATTGGATCTAAATTTTTGAAGTTTCATTTGGAGTTGAAGTTACATTTTGGAATTGTGAATAAAATATATTGTGCTTTAGTGACCAAGTAAACAATTGCAGTATAAACATTTTGAATTAAATTCGGATTTAGCTTGAAGTGAAGTGAAACATTTTCAAGAAGTTCAATTTTAAATTGTTCCTTTTTATAAGCCTTTGCATGGTAAACATTTAGCCGGAATTTCACTATTAAAAATTTATTAAAATAAAGTTTCAAATAAAAGTAACTATAACTTATATTTTATATTATATTCCAAGACCATTTAATTTTGTGAAAGTGCATAGTTAAAAGCAAATTATTGAAGTTCAGCTGGAAAGTTTTTATGAAAATATTTTTATCAATTTTTAAGTTCGTTTTTTAGCTAACAAAAGCATCCGTTACTTTTATTTAAAGTTTAATTCAAGGCCAAGCGGCTTTAATGGTCGTTTAAATAAGGAACTGCAATTAACAAGTTGTAAATATAATTGCCAGTTAATTAATCAATTAAGAAAGTCTAGAAACAAGCTATAATTTCCTGTTTATTGGATCACAACGTATTTATCTCATTAGTTATTGCAAACATGCAATCTTATTTAATTAAATAATTCCACTTTACTCTTCTCTTTTACAGACAGCAAAAAGGAAACCAGACAAAATAGCCAGGGAATTATGAAATTTTAAAGAAATCCCCAAAAAAAATCCAACCAACCGCAAAATATGTTTAATGCATTAAAATAAAGGAAACGTGTTTCAGGCGAGCTAAAAGATATATATATATAAATATATACAAACAAGATTTACATTTAAAATACCCGAAATAAACACACACACGCAGGCAAAAAAAAAAAAACAAAAAGGGGCAAAACGTTCACAAAAAGGTGATAATGATTATTTCCAAGGATCTTTTCATATTTGGCGAACAAATTTTTGCAACAATCATACCAGAAGGTGGAGCCGCAGCGCTAGCAACGCAACAGCAACAACAGCCGGCAATTATAAATACAACAGCAACATCAGCAGCAGCAGCGGTGGCAGCAACAACTTCGTTGGTAATAAACTCGACGGGATCGTCAACAGCAGGAGCAGCTGAACAAGTTGTAGAGGAGTCATTAAAAGTCGCAGCAACAACACAAGCAACACCAGCCAAACAGGAAACAGTTGCAGTTGCTGCTGCTGCTGCTGCTGCTGGTGCTGGTGCTGCTCCTCGCAAGTTGGCTAAAATTCCAAAAATTCCAAAGGAAGCCGAGGAATTGAAAGCCAAGAAAAAGGCAAAGTGCGAAGCGACCCATTACGAAAAAATGCCAATGAATTTGATGATTGTGGAAAGTGTTGAGCCGGTCGATATGGGATCGGACAATGAGAACGACAACGATAGCGAGTCGACCACGGAGCAGGTACCGTTGGTGACTGCCAGCCGACGCAATCTGGCCAAAATAGTTGCCGATTGTCGCCTTCAAATCGAAGTGGAGCCCGCCGCCGCCGCAGCAGCAGCAGCACCGGTGACTACTACTGCGGTGGCAGCAATGCCAATACAAGCAATAGCAGCCGCCACATCGGATGCGGCAGTTGCCACAGAAATTGAGGCAACCAGCGATTCACCGTCACCATCGTCATCATCATCTAGTACCAGCTCCAGCTCCAGCTCCAGCTCTAGCTCCACATCCTCAGAATGTACGCACACATCACAGACAACGATACCAAGTACGGATAATCTAACGTCATCCAATGGCCTGGCCAATATGGGCAAAAGCATTTTAGTTGATGCCAAAAGGTGAGTTTTCAATCAGTGTTGACCCAATTTCAGTGCAATACTCGTACCTACATAAAGTCAATTTCTTTCTATATTTTTTTGGCACAATTTTTCTATTTTTTTTTTGGGAGCCAGGCAAGAGCTATATTCTGAATAAGGTGGGGAAAGTGGAGGTGTAATCCTCGGGGCTATTCGGCTCCCACTGCCATCAAGATTGCAACTTTGTAGATCCTAATGATACCGGTTGCATTCGGTGCTGGTATTGAGCTGATGCCCGATTTATACAGTTTGAGCGGGAAATTGCTCCCACTCTGCAAATAAACAATTAATTAGTCGGCACTGCGGTCGAGAAACGCTTAATTGATGGCTTCGATTGCAGCCCAATTAAAGTTAGAATTACATTTACATGAAGTCCACATCTGCAAAGAAGAGGGAATTTAGATTCAGGAGGTTTTTCTGAATAAATAATTCACAAGTCTAATTAACTATTTCGATTGATATTTATGTAGTTTTCATTTAATAAATGGCTTAACCTAACTAAATTAAAAAGGGCTTACATTGTTACTTAAAAACACATTTAATTTATGTTCGTGGAACTCCCATTTAAATATATAATTTCATAGTCGGTATCGCTTGACCTGCAGTTGCAGTAAACTGCAACATTTTTGCCATTTTAAATGATATAGCCCAGCGGGATGAAAACTTGTTCTCAAAACTCGAACTTCCTGGCTGCCTTGGTCTTGAGGATTAACCAGGGGTATCAGTCGGCTTGCTGGGTATATAAGTATGGTATTGCACAGTGCATCTGGCTGAGTGCAGCATCTGCTCTGATCCGATCCTGTGCACACTCCACTTGGCATCCTTCAGCCCCCCTTTACGGTTGCAACTTCCTTGTCCCCAAAAAAGAAAAAATGTAAAACAGGTCAAAACTGCAATGTAATTTGGGTTAAGTTTTGCACGGATACATAAAGAACAAGAAGAGATTGCCAAAAAAAAAAAATACAAAAAAAAAAACAGAAAAATGCATACACTTGGAAAAAAACAACAAAGACTCACCTGGGGAACCGAGTTCTCTTCAAGGAGCAGGTTTTTGGATAGGTTGTGCTTGTTATTGCAGTTTTGTAGCTGCTGCTTCCCTCGATTTTGTTGCTGTTTCTCATTTAAAGGGGGATTATGCACATACACACTCTCTCAAAACCCGGTGTCGGTGTTGGCCTTTCCTGTGTTAAATTGGCCGATTCCACCAGCAGCTGTAGAATATTCTTTATTTTTGGATTTTCTGGCTGCGAATTCTTTAAATTAATCAATGAAAAGTTGGCTTTACGCTTCAAAGGCTTTGCGGTACTGCAATAATGTCATTTTTAATTGCAGGATTTTAACAAGAATTCCCATAGGGCACTTTTGGCTAACAAATTTAGGCAAAACAAGTAGCTAGATGTAGCTAGAGGCTTTACATTACATTTTTCGGGGGAATTTATATTGTTTTCTACAGTCTTTGTAAAGCTGGCATGCCGAGCTTCTGCTCCTGGCATTTTCCATTTTCCATATAAGTGGTTTATGCAGTTATATTCATATTCACCAAATATGATTTCCTTGAAAATTTCAGAAGTTAAAATACCTTTATACTGTTCATTTGGTTACCACTTCGTTTCCAATCAGGAACGCAACAAAATGCATTCCCTTAATCAATTTACTTCTCTAAACTTGATTTTAAAAGCTAATTAAGATGAGAGCAATTCACAAAAAGCCCGAGTTTCCCACTGATTTCAATAAAGTTTATTCCCTCACATCAAACGTAAATGAATTACTAAAGATTAGTCTGAATGAATCATTGATGGCAGTCCCTGTGCAACATGTAACTGCTGCCGTGGCTGTTTTTATTTTATTTTTATTCGCTTTTCACTGATGCCAAATCGAGCATCAATTCCATCTTCTGCAGTTGTTACTGCTGCTGCTGCTGCAACATAAAACTGGGTCAACTGCGAACCAATTTTCAGGCAAAATTGCGACAACGACGGCGGCGGCGGCAACGGCAAACACACAATAATAATCACAAGAGCAGCAGCGAAAAATAAAACGTGCCCCAAGATAAAGGCAAACAACGACAAAAAAAAAAGATGCAGAAAATAAAATGCATTTAAATTGCTCTTCGGCCGAGGAGATGAGCCAACACAACAACAACAAACAATTAAAGGAAAAATAATAAGACAGAACTCGGATTTAAATTCTTGAACAGTGAGTGCCAGATATTGCCGACATTGAGTGCACTCTAAATCGCATAATAATTGAAAAATGCACGTTAAATGCACATAATGAAGCCTGCACTCGACGGCATCGGACCCGACCCAACAATGTTCTCATTGTAATTTAATTTACTTAATTTGCCAACACATAATTGAGACTTGTGCGAACTCGATCTCAGCATTAACCCAAAGTCTGTCCGTCAGTTGGACAGACAGGCGGAGTGACAAACGAATTAAAATAAATAATTGAAACTGCTGGCCAACTCAGAGTTGGAGTCGGAAAAGGAAAAACCACCCGCTTTGCCTTTTCTTTTTCCAAAGAATTGCAACAGATCTTGGCGAGCTTTGGTAAATGGTAATGATTATGGTATTTCTTGATTTTTGCACAGCGTATTTGCATTATAGCCAGGCTTTAATTGAGCCACCTCCAAAGGGCAGGCCAAAGCAATTGTTGCAATGGACTTAAGTTAATTGCAATTTACCCCCGCCGAGAGCAAATTGTTAATTGTTTGTTGGCTCAAATAAAATTGTACTCGAGATTAAGGGGTATTCTAAAAGGATTATTTATATATTATTTTCAATTACAAACATGTAATTTTAATCCATAAATTCAACATGTAATTAACTCATTCCCATTTTAAAATGTAGGCCATTTGTTCTTTTAAAAGTCCTTATTTTATGCTAAACTTTTGAGGCATCTTCCTCTAAAAACCATCTGTGGCTGAAGACTTGATGCCCCGTTTTATTTTTGTTTAGAAAATTTTAAGAAAACTTCACAGCGCTGGGCATAAAAAGAACCATTTACACTTTAGATGCAAGAAATACCAAGCCAATTGGTGGTTTCTTCGATTCAAGTTTATTGAACTTTTTCGGATTTGTGGCAAAGGCGAGTTCGAAATATCGAAGTACAAACAATGCATTTTGTTCTCCATTCCGTTCCCCAAAACAAATTATTTAGCGCATGTTGCTGGCGGCGATTTTTATTGGAAAATACTTTTTGGGAAATTGAGCAGAGCGAAAAACAAACAATAACCCAACTATTGGAGGCTGCAAGAGTATTGTTTTTTACTCAGACGCCTACGATTCGAAACAATCAGCCATAAAAGCATAATAGAGCTATAAAACTGAAGGAAGGGAGAGTCATAGGGGTCAGAGTTCGAGAGTGATATCAAGTTCAATTGAGTAACACTTTAAGTTTATATACAAAGCGTAAAAATGTAAAACCCAAACGGAAACTTGTATGTTACTCATATTCTCTGATATATTAAAACAAAAAAATAGTTTAGTATTTCTTTTGTGATTAAATTTCAACTGTTTGTTGGGCAAACTTTGGTATGTTACAAAGTTTTTCTAAACCCTTCCCACAACTTCATTTTGACCAATTAAAAAAACTTTACAGGACACAATTTGTTGCAAAGTTTCTAAGTTTCCAACGAACCTATTTCCTTAGTGTGATAAACCGGTTATTAAGCTCGTATGTAGGTCAAGTTTTAATATGATAACACAACACACTCTCACATGAGTGCTGGGAGAAATCCAAAAGGCGTGCCAAATTCAGGCAACTCCAAATGGCGCATTTGCTAAATTTGGGTTTGGTTTAATTTGATTTGATAGAACTTGCTCTGGCTTGGGGAGTTGAGTTTCAGCTTTTGGTTTTCTAGGTAGGCAAAAGGATTGAGAACCCAGCTAGACAACGCAATAGATGAGAATAGGTTCTTTTCTCTTGGGGGCAGGTATAAAAAGGGGTGCAGCTGGCTGCCTATAAAAATAGATTTAACAAAAGCTATTCGCGCGAAAGGCTTCGTTCTGGTATTTTGGAGGAGCTTCTCTGATTCCAGCTCCCTTTTCAATTGCTCTATTTCAGTTTCAAATCTATTGTTCAATAGTTTTTTTTTTATATTTCCTATTTGCATGGACAAAGCTATTGTATTCGATGATATAAATGGATATAGCAGATGTTATTTCAAAATTATGAGCATAATTAGGATTTCTATTGAATTGAACGAAATAAATTTTTAAGAACGATTTTTTTTTTCTTGCCCTAGGGGTACACTGATGGAGATATTTGATTGATATTTTTTAAGGTGTATATTAAACCAAATCAAGCAAATCGCCCTTTACTTATAGATTTGTACAGAAGAATGTATATTATTATATAATATGCATTGCACTCGGATTACCAAGTTGCTGCTTTTAATTAATGCCACGACTATGAGATACCCCGCGCTAACCGTCCTATAAAGAAATAAGTTGCATACATCTAGGCGTCAAAATTACACCGTTTTCTTTAACATTACAAAATATATCTGAGATGGAAATGTAAATAATAAATCAGTTTCCTATATGCCCTTCAATATGACAATGACTGATTCAGGATGCATTATTTTTTGACATCTATTGTTAATATATATATTGTCACCCCTCATGTTGAACTTACTTTTGAGTGAGGGACTACACTTTGCCGTGTGGGCGCCCAGTTGCATCCCGTTCCGAGTTGTGATCTAGAAAATCTAACAACAAGGCGTGACAAAACAAATTGCCAGACGACCGAAACAGGAAAAACCATTGCGCAATGCAGTGCAAAAAATAGGCAAAATAAAAAAGCCAGAGTAAATAAGGCAGAAAAATTGCAATTTATTATAATTTAATCTAGAATAGAAAATTAAATAGAGCCCGGAGGAGGAGCTGGCTGGGTGCCTCTGTTCGTCGGCTGAGTTCAGTTCTGTTCGGATCGCTGCATACATTGTCGGTTGTGTGCCCTGTTTGGCTTTTATCTACCGTTAGTGTGCAGTGTCAATAACACACAGAGACGGGGCAATGGAGAGACCCCCACCAGGGCGGGAGACACGTGTGCGAGGGCGTTGATGACTGACGACGGGGCAGCCTAAAGGGGGGAAGACTGGGCAATGGCAATGATAGGCAGTCCCAAGTGGGAGTGAAAGAGGGAGAGGGATCGGATGGGGGTGAAGGGGAAGCAGGAGGTGAGCTGCAGTCGCTGCAATGGAGGCCAACGTCAGCGTCGCACTGTGACAACTGTCACTGTCACAGTCACAGTCACTGAAACCGAAGACCAACTGCGGCGACAGTTTGAGACCGTGGTGCTGCAAGGCAATAAAAATCGAATAAAAAAATGGCATACAGCTTGCTTAAATAAACACTATTTTTATTACAGGGAGAAACTCGCAAACACCTTTAAAAAAACGCATGTAGTGTCATATAAATTTGTCAAAATTCGATGTAGCCATTTTAATTCATTTTGTTATCTTTGAATTCTTTGAACTGTTTTTAAATTATTAAATTATTTAAATTATATTTATATTAGTGATCCACATGGTCCCATGTCGCGGTTTAACGAATTTCTCTGCTGGCGCTCTGCCGGCACATGCACGCAATCAACATTCTTGAGAATTCCGCAAAGATCTTGGCACAGCACTAGTGATGACCCATTGTCATGGTCTAGCTAAATCTAATCGTTTTTAGTATTAAATAGCTATTTCTGTAGTCATAGCTCTTGGAATTTTCTCATCTCTTAGGAATTCAATGATTTGCTGGGATTTATATTTAAATTAACAATACTTACATTAATAATTCTATAAATAATTATATTTAGTTTTCAATTAATTCCGTTCCTTTTCCTATTTTTAATAGCAATCTTTCCCACTGTGCAGATGACAATGTCTCTGTGGTTGGAAGTTGCATATGTCTATTGCCATTGTTGTTGTTCTCGCTTAGCGAACGAATAAAAATTAATTCAAAAATAAATTATTGTCATTGCCATTGTTGCCGATTGTTGGTATTGCTGTTGTTGTTGTGCCCGTGCCGTTGCAAGTTATTAGTTTAAATTGCGGTTGCAGCAGCTGTCAGCCGGAGTCTCATTTTTTTTCTTTCTGTCGGTTTATTATTATTGCCGGCTTTGGAGAGCTCAAAAATTGCGGCTGTGCGCTTGTTGCTGGTCGAGTGCATTCACTTCTATTGCTAAGATTTTGTGACCTTTACAAGTTCATGCCAAATGAACGTTCTTGAACCCGCGCCAGCGCCATGAATATTACCCATTTCGTTAGTTTATGAATTGTTTACGGCTGTTTACATGTTATATATTCTCTGTCTGGCCCACAAGGCGTATGCGCTTTTTTTTGTTCTCTCGTTAAATTCTCTGCGTTCTATTTACACTGGCGACTACTTTTTGTAATATTTAAATATATATTGGTAAAATGCACTTCAATCTGATTATGTTTGTACATTTGACATTTTTTTTTGGTTTACTTGCGATTTTATTGACTTTATACCGCTGAATTTTTTTCTGTTAAGTATCATTTCAATTTATTTAACTAGGATTAAAGAACATATGGTTTTTTTCGAACATTTTATTCATATGTTATTGCCATTTAATCTTTTTCATGCTAAATTGTGTGCAATTTACTTCTGATTTTGTTTGATTTGAAAACTTAAATGTTTGGACCGCTTATGTGTTTCATTTTAAGCTGGTAAATACCCCCTCTCAGAATATTAGCACACCTTAAAAACTGACTTTTTAAATATTCATTTTTTATAAAAAGTAAAATAACACTTTGTAAGAAACCGATATAATATTTTCCCCATTTTGTCAATGTCCATAAAAATAAAGTCAAGCTCTATTGGCGCTCCAGACAATTTGTTAATTACTGGACACATTGAGGCATGAAAACTGCAAACTGTTGCATAACACGCACATAAAACATTTCGTCTAACTATCCTTTTGGGCCAGCTGACCGGCATTAAATCATAAAAAAAATTGCGAATATAAATTCGCCACCGTAATAAAATGGCAAATGCATTTAGCCAGACGCCGAGCCATAAAGCAAATTGCTTTGACTCACTTTTTCTCGCCGTCTTGCTTTGGATTCGTTTTTGTGTAATGACATTAGGCCAGAATAAATAAACGAAACACAAAAAATAAAGCAACAAAATAAAAAAAAAATCTTGGGCAAGAGAATTGCTTTTAAGGCGCTTTAACATCAAATCTCAGAGTTTATGAGCTGCAATTTTTTTTTTTGTTGGGCTGTAAAGGAGTTTTAGAGCAATTTTAAAACAAACAAAAGAGTCAAAACATAAAGTATACATGTATTTTAGTTGTTTACCTACATATCTTTATAGCGTTTAAGATGTTTTTGTAGACACCACAAAAGGAATTTTGAAGAATAGGCCATAGATTCTTTATGATATGTGACTGTTTTGGTTCTTAAGTACAATAGTTACATATTTTTAGATATCTATAGTGTCAAATACTTCTCATAAAAAATGATAGTCATCCATTTATTTATTACAGTCTTAGCAAAGTCTAAAAATAGCATTTTCTACCAAATTTCCCTCAGTGCCATCGCGTGCTCTGGCTTAAATTCCGTCAGAACTTTTGGCCAAATAATGGAAGGAAAGCAAAAAGCCACTCCAACTCCGCCTACCCTAACCCCTACCCCGTTCTTTCACACAGTCATTCAGTCTCTTGTTCTTTTGAGTTCCCATCTGCGATCCGGGTTGCCATGGGGGCCCCCGGTGCCCCATAGAGGATTTCGTGAAACCCATAGACCTACATTTTAAACAAATTGCCCCATCGGTCGTCCGTCTCACTCACTCGCCCGTTGCGTGTGCGCGATGCGATCAAGAATTTCAGAATTTCTCGGGTTCTTTCGCTTTTCAGCCGTTTGTGCGGAGTCTTTCTTTTATTTTCGGTGGTTGGGTTCACTTCCAAGAAGCGACTGCATTAAAGCCGGCCAGAGGAAGAGCCGCAATGATAATCAACTTAATGATGATGAAGCAAAAGAAGCCAAGAGTCAGTCAGTCAGTCAGTCAGTCAGTCAGTCAGTTAGTCAGTCAGTGTGTCTCCTTCTTTGTGGAATTCTTCTGAAGCCACCATCCTGCCATTGCCAACCACTTCTTCTAATCGCATTTTCTTGTTTCTGCAGCATCATCAGTTTTGTGTTTGTATACCCTTGCTGGGGGTATTATACTTTATAAAGATTTTTTGATCTTTATAACATAATCTCTATGATATAACATCATATCTGAGCTAGATTAGATTATTATGTTTTTTTTTTTTTTATATTAAAATGTAAATACCTCTTAAAAATTATAAATCTGAAGCAACAGTCTGAATGAACTCAGGATTCTTATAAGTTGGAGGCACAAAATTTGGTATACAATAATCTTTGGTTGAGATCAAGCGACATTCCAATTCTCCAAGCAATCTAACAAGTATTTCTTTAACTACAGAGTTTTAAGGATCTCTCTCGGCTATCTGGAAGAATCTGCCAAAATGTAGGCAACAATTTATATGTTTATTGTAAGGGTATTCTAGAAATCATTGTTAGATTTTAGTTTTAGTTCTTTTTATTGTTACTGTTGCTGCGTCATCACAAAAACAACAACAACGACAACATTAACTGCCGCAGAGTTGTGAAGATCGTGCGTAGTCTGTCCCGCTCGCACTCTGCCTCTCCTTCCCTCTCTTTCTCTCTCTCTAGTTGGCTCTGTCCCTCTTCCGCTTGCGGCAGTGGGTCTTCACTTTCGCCAATTCTGAGCTCCACTTGCAGGTTCAATGGCCGGCGTCTCTGCCGCAGCCGCAGTCGCTGCCATTGCCGGCGTCGCCGACGAGCGCCATTCGCACGTTTTGTTTCTGCCTCGTCTTCTTCTTCTTCTTCTGTGCTTTTGTTGTTGTTTTACGTTTCTCGCGTCTTTTCTCGTCATCGTCATTTGCTTGTTTGTTGTTTGTTTGTTTGCTTTTCGCCTTCGCTTTGCATTGCAATTTGTGGCCTGTGTGTGTTTATGTTGCTGCATTTCATATCGTTTCATTCTATTTCATCGCTCCTCCGCCTGCCCGCCACCTTTTCCTCGTTGTCTGCCTTTTGTGCTTATTCATCGGCCGTGCCATCTTGTTCTTATTCTTATTCGGTCGATCAGTTGGCCAGGCTATTTGCAATTATTCTTGGCTTTTTATTGACATCAGACGCAGTCTTTGGAGTCACCCACAATGTTGGGTATAGTCAATATCGGATATTTTCTAGAGATATTATTAATTTTGGTTACTTCAAGAAGTTGTCAGTACCAAGAATTAGTTGGTTTTTATATTCTTGCAATTATTACATATAGAAAACAGCTGGAATCGAAATACTATACCTTATTGTTGTCATATTATTAATGTTTTTAAAACTTCAATTTGTTTGTGTTTTGGAATAGCAATTAAGTGTCCTTTTTGTCAATTTGTTCTTTAAAACAATATGTTAAACATGGATGGGCAGCAAAATTGCAAGTTTAGAGCTTGGCAGCAACGAACTGACATTAATAATCACACTTCTAGTTATAACCAAGAAATTGGTGGACACGACAACGATTTTAAACGAATTTTTAAGAATATTTGATAAGAAATTATTAATTTAACCAAATAAACCACATTTTTATTTAACCAAATAAAAAATTACTACAACAGCTGGAATCGTAAAACTATACCTTATAGTTGTCACTGAAGGAGTTATACTTTTAGAAATATAATCGGTTTAAGTTTTGGAATAGCCATTGCCATGTTGGCCAATTTGTTCTTTATAAAAATATGTAAAACATGGATGGGCAGCCAATATTAAGATTGGAGCTTGACAGTTAAGAAACTTACAATTAAAATCACACTTCTAGCTAAAACCAAGAATTTGAAAGGAATTTTTTATAAAATTTGATGGGAATAAAGGAGTTTATATCTATTGGATAAACAATTAGCCAAATAACAAATAGCCATCACAAATAATTCGCATACAAATTATAATTAAAGTATAAAATTTAGCCCGTTTCCCGCTTAACCACAACAATGGTTATTTACTTCCGCTAAAAGGCTTACATTTTGCAATCCAATTAGTTGCGCCGAACTTTCCCGTATCTGGCAACGTCGTTAGTACCATGCATTTAAGCCAACTACGCCCAAAAATTACACATTCGCTGGCCCAGAGAGAAAGAGAGAGAGATGTGACTGTAATTTGGCTATTTACCGTAAATGGGCGAGGGAAACAAGCTCCACGAACGTAATAACAGGAATTAAAATCATATTTGGAACGTAATAAAAACACGCCCACGACCAATCTCGGCTTAAAAATTCGAGCCCATATTTATTACTGTTAATGAGCGTTGGCATAAATCCGCTGGATTACTCTGGATATTTTGAAATTTCCTTTTTATAGACATATATTTAGTTTCAACTGCATTTCATTCAGTTAATTAGTGCAATTTAATGCGTAATATTTCCCAATAATTTTATTTTTAAATAAATATCTGAATTGACTTTATTAAAGAATATTAAAAATGCACTGACAATATTCATGCTAAATTGAGTTGTAAATGAAAGTTTTGGCCGAAATACAAATAGCCACAAACAAAGTTCAATGCTCACTTAATTGGTTTTGTCTGACAACCGAAATTGGCTCAAATTAGATTGGGATTCTTGACTGTCATGGATATAGAGATATTCATTCGGTTTTGACAGGTGCAAGGCCATGCCGTGAAATTTCACAAAATTTCACATATAATATATTTGTCGGATACACGCTTGGCTCATGCAGATACTTTTGTGTACAATGTTGCAGATACTTTAGACTTTTCTCCGCCTATCGCCGGTTGCATTGTTTACGACATTTCGCTGCCTCATTTTCCGCAGTCAAAGACATTTTTGTGTCGACTTTTTCCTTGGTTTTCTTCAGTTTCACTCAGTTTTCTTTTCCCCCATCTCCGAGCTGAGGTGTGGGTAGCTCACTCACGCATACGAGGGTGATTATAGCCGACTGTCCCCGTTTGCCTGGTTGCCTTGCGACCTAAGCTTCCCCCAAATCTAATTTAATTTAAAAGTTCTTTAAGGATTGGCTAATGGATAAGTTTATTCTCACAGTGTGTGGCTCATTAACAAATTGAATATATATTCGAAATGAGAGCTAATCCCCCTAATGAATGTATTTAAGTAATTTATTAATTAACTGATTCTACAAGCGGCTCTCACAAGCTTATAGTTTTATGGAGCCAAGCAGAGAAACCTTTATAAAATCCTTTTTTTTTTATTTAAATGTTTTTTTTTTTTTAAAGGGTTTTTAAATTACATTCCGCTTTTCGTTCCTGCCTATTTCCCTTTCCAGCAAAGACAACAAATAAAATTCAGCGCAAATCGAGCTTAACTGCAAACTCAATATTTGCCCAACTAATTCACACAAAGGGCTCTTGTATTTTTTTGTTTTGTTTTTTATTTTATCTGCGTCTATATCTTGACTATTTAACTGTTCAATGTGGTGATGCAATTGGCGCTGTGTTGGCCGGGCTAAAAAAGATTCAGACTGAGACTGAGACTCCGAGTGAGACAAGTGTGGATTGGCGCATTCTCAGGTGATTGCCCTGACCCAATTGCAGTGACACTTTCAGCTAATAAATTGCATTCAGTATTTTTCTTTCACTTTGCGGCTGCTTTCTTGTGGCAAATTTTTGTTGTTGCTTTTTTTTGCAATGCAATTTCAACAGCATTTTTATAATTTTTACATAGTTCATAAAGTTTCTTGAGGCCCCGGAGAGAAAGTGCGTGAGCCAGAGAGCAGGAAAGCAAAGAAAGAAATACACATAGAAACTGTGTCAATTAATATGCTAAATTATACACATCTCCCAGATCCACACAGATTCACATAGAGCGAGTAGTGCTGGGGGGAGACGCCCCAGATGGATGCCAATCAATTGGCAACTAGGAAGCATAATTCCCAGCTCAGCTAATTACCACACAATGACGTGAAAGTTCGTGAAACCGCAGCCATAGACGAGGCCCAAGCCCAGGCCGAAAGAAGAAAGCGCTTTCTTGTTTCATTTGCCATATATCTTGCTTGAAAAGTCGCGACACAGCCGGCCAGCATTTCATCTGCGTTTTGAATCTTTATTGCAACTTGAACCGGGGGACTGCGATTGCAAAAAAACACTCAGTTTGCAAACAAAAAGCGAACACATGTCGTATACGCGATATTTGCTTCCTGCCCGAAAGTGGCATCAGATAAATGCAGCACCCCCACACCTCCTAAGATACCCCACCCCACTCGAACTCGAGTGCTCAAGCAACAAGTGCCACTTGACTCGACTTGGCATCGTTTGCCTCCTTTTGTTGCCGCGTTTGTTGCAATTCCCCCTTTCTTGTTGGCCGCCTCGAAATGGTTTTGACCCCACATTTCAATTACGCCGCTCGGTGCCTTATGTAATATCGCACCCGGGTCGTTGAGAAGGCCATTTAGGGTTGTGTGCGAGGCGTTTGTTGTGTGTTATGAGTGATCATGAGGTTGGGTCTCTTTGCAAGTCATTTGGCTTGGTTTTCCCAGGGGTTAGCACTGATTTATTTTTAGCTATTGGGTTTTGTAAGGAGGAGTATGAAAATTAATCAGTTCGTGGATAATTTTCTTTTAGGCTTTGGTGACACATTTAAGTCAGTGGTCCACAAGACTCTATGTCGCGGATCAGCAAATTTCTCTGCTGGTGCTCTGCCGACACACACACGCTATTAACATTCATTCTTCGCGTACGCACTCGGCAAATTATGGCCCAGCACAAGAGATGACCCATTGTCTTGTTGTAGCTAAATCTAGCCCTTTTGGCATTGAATAGCTATTTTTGTAGTCAAAGCTTGATGTCATATTATTATTCAATTTCTCACACACACAGATGCAATGTCGGCATGTGCGGCACGTGCGGGTTTAAATCAAGAAAATAATAATAACTACCGAAACTCTTATTAAAAAGTAGTCTTTTAGGAGGAGACTTTCAGAAACTGGGCCTAAAAAAAGCAAAAATTGAAAGTTTTTCTCCAGATAGCTTGTTATAATATTTTATTAAGATATCCCACGAGTTTATTCCCATTTTGCATGTGTTTCTCTTGGCTTAACAAGTTATTAAACTGAAAGTCTATCCTACTTATCCATCCACATGATAAGTTTTGAGATCCTTCGTACTTACTCCTGTAAAGCCTGATCAATAACTTTTTTTTTTACTGCTGCCAAAGTTGGTCAACTCTGAAAGTAGTTTGGTTCAGTTTAGGTTCTGCTTTCTATCGTGATCACTTCTCCGCTCTCCGCCGCCACCTTTCCAATTCAATTAAACGACGGGGAAAAATAAATAAATAACCAAGAAGGCAAAGACACCCACACGACCGACACCCATTGCGGGAAGAGAGAAAGAGAACCTCGGGAACTGGTCTTAGCGCGGACACTTGATATAAATATGCATGATATGCATGCATAAATTACGTATACGACATGTTGTTCTGCCGGCAGTTAGTTAACCACTCTCTTTCGTCTGACCTGCATTTCCTCCAGTCGCAGCTTTGAAAAGAATAATAATAAAAAAGAACCCTGCGTCTATGCCAAAAAGCCTTGGCACATTTGTCAAAACTGCAAAACAAGAATCGGGAACAAATGTTTAACGAATTTGAATAGTTTCCCCCCGTTCAGAGCAGAAGGCCACAAATTAAGCCAGCAATAAATAACAAATCAAAAAGAAATGACCAACATGAACAACAACAACAACAAAAAAGTCGAATAAAATTTCGTCAAAGAAGACCCCAAGCAAAAAAAAAAAACACACACACACAAATACAAAAAATGCTGCCAAAAGAATTGGGTCAGTAACACGCCAAAAAAAAAAAAGAAAGAAAGACAGAAACACAAGTCAAAGAAGAGGAGTCGTGAGGAAGAGAGAGGATAAAGCTGAAGGGGAAGGAGCAGGCACACAAAGAAAGAAGCAGAGGAGCACAGCTGAAGACTGAAGAGAAAAAAGCCAAGCACGCAAATAAAAAGTCAATTGAGCGTGGTCATAGCAACAAAAACAAAAGAAGAAATCGAGGAAGAAGGCATTAGTCAAGTGGCACGACTTTGAAATACCTAAAATAAATTTCTGCAACACATAGAATAATTTTATAGCAAAACAAAACCTTTGAGCTAAGCATAGTTCCTATATAACATGTATATAGAACTAATACAACTTAAAACTTGACAAGGGAAGACTCGAAACTTATCAAAATTATAGTATTTAAATGTTATTGCCTAAAAAACAGATATCCGATTTTTATATATGTATGATAAATGTTTCATGTTTCTGAAAAATGTTCAAAGCTAGCTAGAAACTAGTTGTTTCAAAGAAGAACTTTAAAGAGTTTTTAAAGCAAAGGAACAAAAAATTTCAGCACTTTTCGGTAATATGGCAAGACATTTAATGCTAAAAACGGCATAATTTTGATGCAATATGGCAATGGGTCATAACTAGTGCTGTGCATTCGAAGACCGCTCCCGAAGTCTCACGAATGCTTAGAGCTTGTGTGTGTCGGCAGAACGCAGGCAGAGAAATTCGCTGATCCGTGACATAGGGCCCTGCTGAGCATTGCCCCTTACACTCTTCAAGTACAGGGTATTTAAAAAACAATGGCAATGTCGCGACAATCTGAGCAAAGCAAAAAAAAAAAAACGTCCGGAATTTCTGTCAAATGCTTTTGCGAAGTTCAATGAAGGCACTGCTAAAAACTACGAAATACGGCTACAAATTTAAATTAAAACAGAACATCAAATAAATTGCGCAAATTCGCTGACCCAATTCCGCCAAATGACTTTGTTTTCTATTCATCTATTTATATTGAAATTATGAAGGCAGCACGCACACACACACACACACACACGCTTACAAACAAGCCAGAATAAAAGCAGGCAAAACAAAAGCCAAGTCAACGAACTCTTCGAGCCCTTCCGATAAACGATATACAAACAAACAGCAGCGCAGCAGCAACAGCAGCAGCAGCGATCATCTGTTTTATTTGGCAACTTGTTTAATATCGGTCAATGTATTCACAAATACAATGGGCCACAAAAGCACCAACAATATCACCCATATTAAATCCGACAAATACAACAAAAACGAGATAAGAATTTCAAAAATGTTTCTTTTGATTGCGTGCTCCCCGTTTACGCACACACCTATGGATCGCGCTGTATGCAATGCCAAACTTTCACGTAATTTCTGCGTTGTTTTCCCCTCACCCTCCCCAGTGTGTGAATTATATTATTTTTTTTTTGCTTTTGTTGTTGTTTTATTTTGGCGTCTGTTTTGCTTGTTGTAAAAGTCAATAACCTTTTCGCGTATTCAAGAAGCCAGTTCCAGTTCCTCGAGGAGAGTTCCCCAAGAAAGCGACGACGACGCCAAGCCGAGAAGAAAAAAAAAACAAATATATATATATATATACACATATATATATATATAAAAAAACACGAACAAATTCAGATTTAGTTTTTTTCTCTTCTTGTTGGCGTTGGCCTTAATCAAGAGCCAAAGAAATGGCATCATAGCCGTGGGTTAGGTAAATTGTTAGCCGGTTACTTGGTCAGTAAGTTGGCTGGCTTTCTTGGCCCCAAAAAAATGTAGGAGGTCAGATTGGGTTAATTACGTAAATTATTAAGTTTTGGCGGAAACTTTCGGGGAAGTTAGCCCTGGATTTAATGGGTTCCCCATCGCGATGAGGGATGTCTTTTGGAAAGTTTCGATGGCAGACTAATATATGTTTTGATTTTGGTAGTTAAGGGATTAATTCCCATTTCCTTGTTGAAAATTATATTACAATTTGTAAGGAATTGTTGTTTTCAATCAATATACTACATATGAAACTTTCTAAACAATTTAATCCGAACGATTTGCAGCTTAATAGGAAACCGAATTACATTTTGTCTGCAGTTGCATTCTCAAGTTTATTGATTTTGTATATACATATGTACATATATTGCATCTTTAATTGTCCTTGGTATTTTGTATTCAATTAAGTGAAGGAGCTTATAACATAACATAATACGATTTATTCAAGTAAATTTTCCTGCTGATTTAATGGAAACAAAAGACCTGCCAATAGCACGTTCTTCGGTTTACATTTTCCAATCAAAAAAGTTCCTTGTTAGCCATCTATTTTTCCTCAGGCCAAGCTTAAATTGAAGGCCTAATGTTTGTGACAATTTTGGCCTACGTGATCTTTGGCACATGGACAAACTTCACTGCACCGCTCGAATGTCGCTTTTGAAATGGAAAGAAAGTGTAAGGGGTATACAGAAGTCGATGAAATTGAAAAAACATTCTCCCCAAACCGTAATTAAAGCTGCCAACAGCAGTAATAATTAAACATAAAGAGTGACCTAGAGTGATGTCACGTGTTTCGTTATGCTGTGCAAAATCATCGTTTAATTGCAATTTTCCGCTCAATTGGAAATAGTGTCATGGGAAAACCAAATCGGAAATGGGTTAGTAGATTGGAAGAGTATTTAAATATTAATAGCTCTGGAGGAAATCTCACCAGAAGTCTCTCGAATTTGTTGCACATTTTTTGTGTGTTTTGGAAAGTTAGTGGGTTATCGCAGTTTCTGGTTTTTGTTTTGGCATCTACGTCAATCGAGCGTTTCACGAGCGAAAGTATTTCGACTTTGGTGTAAATCCAAATAGGAAAACAAAGCAGCAAGCTGAGATAGCAAAATGAAATTCAACAAAATTAGTCAAAGTTTGTCAAAGTTGGGAATAATATACACATATAAACAAAGAAGGGAAATATTGTTATATTGTTATTCTTAATAATTTATGTATTTATTTTTAACATTGCTTTGTGATCTGCATATAGATTTCTTGTTAATAACACAAAGTACATAGAAAATATGTATAGTGCGCCATTCTTATTAAAAAATACGGGAATATGGAAATCTTAAACGCATTTATATTCCTTTTATTTTGTTATACTTGTGTTCCAAGTAATTTCTATGCAACCTGTAATAAATACAGTGGTTTTTTTATATGTTTACATACATATATATTTCTCTAGTTTTCATCATGAAATACACAACTCAAAGAGCATTTGAAATGACTGAAAAAGTATCTCAGCTTACTCGAAAGCGCAGCAAGTCAAAGAAAACAGAAATATCAGTGTTATTTTGGCAAAAAAATTAATTCAGTTGGTTTTTTGTTTAATAAAATATCCGTGTGCTTCGCGGGGGCTATCAGACCCGGACATTGGCTATTGTAATGAGCGCTTGGGCACCGCTGGAAGCGCTTGTAAAGTAAAATGTATTCATCAGATACACTGCATGCAAAGTATCTCAGTCTGTGCGAGTGCGTGAGTACGCGTTCGTGTGTGTATCTGTGTGCGCGATGGCTTTGTTTGGCACTGTGTCTGTTGCTGTTGTCGCTGCTCTCCTCCTCTGACGCTGCTGACTGACTGCATTGACCCCCACTTGGGCCCCCGTATCGTATCTCTCGCCGCCCCGCCGCTACGCTCTCCCTCTGTCCGTTCTTGTCGGCTGTCTGTTGTCAGTGGCCGGCTCTCCCGCTCGCACTCACGCACACTGAGTGCGGTTCAATGCACTCGCCGCCACCGCCGCCGCCGCCGCCGCCTCGGACTCTCTATTTACTTTCGGCGCCTACCAGAGTCGATCAACAGAAAATTTACATTTCTGTATAATTTGTAAATTAAAATGTTGCTCTTCGAATAATTTGGTTTGACGATGCGATGCTGGTGGCGCTGCTCTGCAGCTACTGCCTCTATCTCTGCCGGGATGTGTTCCCCAATCTGCCCCAATCTGCCGTAGATCCCGAAATAGATATTATAACTATAACGGCCTTATCTATTCGGTCTATTCGGATGATGGCCAAGGGAAAATATTTAAATAAATTTGATAGGTACACAAACAGAAACGGAGGAGAATCCCCCATGCAAGAGGCTATTGACTCCGGCGTCCGCCTATGCTTGTGTGTGTCCCCTATCCGTGTGCGTATCTGTGTGAGTTGTGCTTCCGTGTGTGTGTTTGTCTTGTATCTGTGTGTGTGTGTGTGGTAGTGGGAGTAAAGTCGAAGCATTGACCGAGAGTGGCTAAGGGGCAAAAGAAAGCAAGTGTGGAGCACCGAGTTTTCCAACTCCAAAGGTAGCAAGGTTTTTAATTTCCTTCATTTAAATCGATGAAGTTTTAATTAGGAAATATAAACTATCTGTTAGGTAGGTATCTTTGTACTCTTTTTTTTTAGATTTTTTAATGTTAATTTAATTTTTATAAGCATAAGAAGTCCTGGGTTATGGATAGATTTCCTTGATTTTTACATTTAATATAGTTTTAATAAAATAAAGTCTTGGTCATGTTTATATTATGCTTAAGTATCGAGTTGGTGAAAACCCTATATGCCCCAAACTCTCCACAAAATACTGGGTATCAGCGGAGAATACGCACAGCTTTAGAATTCTTCGCTGCCTTCCGCACAAACTCGCTCTCTTTGAGCCTGTTGTGTGTGTGTGTGTGCGAAGTGAGTGATAATGCGACCGCCACACATGTGATATCGGCGATAACAGTTGACAGTGAGACTGCGACTGTGACTGCGACTGCGACTGCGACTGAGGCCTCAGTAACTGTATTGTATTGCCATATATATTCTCAGGAAAATAAAATGGGGAGGGGGAAAAATCAGGGAACTTTTGTTGCACTGATATTACTTTTGCCGCCTGTGGCCTGTGGGGTACATTGACTTTTGTTTTCTTTTTTTTTTTCTTTTGATTTATACGGATATCAACAAAAGGTTTTGTGCATTGCCATTTCATTGAAAGTCGAAAGGGAAACTTTTCAGATAAAGGATAAAATATATTTAAAAATAAGTTAATAGGAAATTGGAATTTGAATTTAAATAGTTTGGCAATGGGAAACATAAAAAGGTAGCTGCATTGACACTTGATGATTTGTCTTTCCTGATTTTGATTATTAATTTAAGAAATACCATAAACATTTTTCTTTTTAAGAATTATAATATAAAACTTGTATGGTTGACTTAAATTATTTTAAAGTTCTTCCTCCTTCAGCTTCTACTCAATTTATACTCAATTTCTTTGACTTATCTTTTCAGTAGCTCGCCGGCATCCTTGTCTTACCATTTTGAAAGAACATCAGTTGAGCGCCAGAAGCAGCATCACAACAGCAACATCTGCAACTCCCACCCACATCACCACCCACAGCAACAGCAGCTGCTGCAGCAGCAACAGCAGCAGCAACAGCACACACTGCAACTGACATTTCAGAACCTGAACGTTTTGCACAACGAGCGGCAAATACTTTCCGATGTGAGTGGATTTGTCAGGTAACAAGATCAGCCAGCATAAAGTAAATAAATACAGCACCAAAAACACGCCATCCAGCAGTGTTGCCAACTAAAGGGGCTTGGTTTAAACCAGTATATTCCCAAAATAAAATAAACAAAGATAAAGATAGTTGGCAGCACTGATAGCAACCAGAAATTTGAGTAAATAGACTTGACCCTAATGCTCTCTGCATTTCTACCCCTTATTCCGATGATGCAGTCCCTGCGAGGTCTTGGCCATTATGGGACCCTCGGGCAGTGGCAAGACCACTCTGCTGGACTGCCTCAGTGGCCAGCGGCACATTGACAGCGGCAGTGTCTTCCTCAATCGCGAACCGCTAACCAAGAAGTGGCGTCGCCGCATCGGCTATGTCCTGCAGGAGGAGATCTTTTTTCCACAATTGACGCTACGCGAAACTGTGGTCTACACGGCGCTTCTGCGATTGCCAGAATCGATGCCGCGTTCGGAGAAGATGCGAAAGGTGGATCACATTCTGGAGGCCCTCGAGCTGGGCTGCTGTCAGCAGACCAAGTTCGGGGATTACCTCAATCGGGGACTGTCCGGCGGCGAGAAGAAGCGGGCTAATATTGCCTGTGAGCTGCTCACCAATCCCTTGCTCATGCTCTTGGATGTAAGTCAATTTATTATAATTTATTTTATAACTTTATTGATAAATTAATGTAACAGGAACCCACTTCCGGCCTGGACAGCCACTCGGCCATTTCGCTGATGAAGGTACTCAAGCGATATGCCCAGTTGGAGCAGAAGACGATTGTGATCAGTGTACACCAGCCCTCCTCACAGATGTTCCACATGTTCGATAAGTTGCTGTTACTCCATCAAGGAAGAACCGCCTACTTTGGGGATGTGCACAATATATACCGACACTTTGAGGACATCGGGGTAACAATTAAGCCGCACTATAATCCCGCCGACTTTGTTTGTAAGTATAACTTCAATTAGTTACAACTTAACTGTGAGATGTTGACTAAGTTACAATTTAACTGTGAGATTTATTTATAGACCTTTCGAATTATATTTTTAAAATCTGTAACTATATTATTATATGCATTTTCGGACAGAATATTGCTGCCTAAAAGTATGCCACAAAATTAAAGGTCTTCAAGCCTTTAAGCACCAACCATACAGCATATGCTGTATGGTTGGTGCTTTAAGCTAGTAAAATTATCCGGAGTTTCACATTATAAGATGGTGTAGGAAAATAATGAACATATTGTATTATTATAGAAGCTTCATTGGCTTTAAAAGCCTGTTGTAACAATTGAAGGTAGAATTCAGTTTAATGCCACTTTTTATATTTATAAGCAACAATTTTTGTATCCCTATTTTCCAGTGGAGCAACTAAAATCGCATCCTGACATACGGGAGAAGCTCTTCATTGCCGCCAGAGAGTCGCACGGAAATTACCTGAACCGCAACTGCATCACCAGCAGTCGCCATCATCAGGCCAGCGAGTCAAAGACCAAGGATAAGAAGCAGCCGGAAAGCATCCTTATTGACGACATAATTAATAACTACTACAACCAGCATCACCATCACCACACCGCCAGTCGACATCATCACCGCAGCCACCACCATCAGTACGAGAATCTTCATAATCCAAACAGTGGTTGCCAGGTGGAGGAGGACGAGGAGGCAGCCCAACACCTGGTGTGGTGTGCCGCTGACTCGCAATCAAATTTCAGTTCCTGCGCCTCCAGCGACTGTCAGTCGTACAGTGCGGGCAGTGGGGCGGAACATGGCGGGGACAATGATGAGTGGCTCTCGTACCCCACCAGCTTTCACACCCAGTTCTGTGTGCTCTCCAGCCGCAACTTCAAGGAGGCCAAGCCTCGGATGCTCTCCAAGCTAAATTGGTTCCAGACCATCGGACTGGCCCTGATGGCCGGCGCCATTTGGTTCCAGCTGCCGCGCACCGAGGAGTTCCTGCACGACCTTCAGGGCTGGATGTTCTTCTCGCAGACCTACTGGATGCTCTTCGCCCTCTTCGGAGCACTAAATTCATGTGAGAATTAAATAAATATATTTAATAAATATTTTTATGATAATTTATGTATTTATTAAGTCCCCTCGGAGCGTGAGGTTGTGAGCAAGGAACGCCGCTCTGGGGCCTATAGACTCTCCGCCTATTACCTGGCCAAAATGTGTGCCGAACTGCCGCTGGTGATCACTTTGCCCACGGTCTACCTCATGATAAGCTACCCCATGTTGGGCTGCACTAGGTATGATCATTCCAACAGCTGCAAACTGGATAATTCATAATTCATATTTATATTGCAGCCTGAAGCTCTTCTTCCTGATGCTCATCTTCCTGCTGATCAACACAATTGTGGCGCAGAGTGTGGGCTTCTTTATCGGAGCCTGCTGCATGGACATGAACGTGAGCATTACCCTGAGTGCTTTGTACACGCTGGCCACTCAGCTCTTTGGCGGCTATTTGTCTTCACGCATTCCCGAAGGCCTTAGTTGGATCCAGTACACCTCCATGATCCACTATGCCTATCAGAATATGCAGATACTGGAGTTCCGAGAGGGTTCGGCTATAAGGTGAGTTTTTTTTTAAAGATTGTGGCGATATCTAGGTCGATACTGCATCGATTTTTGATATCATATACTATATATGACCAATATAAAATGTAAATATTTGAAATAACGCTTGTCTGATAATTTTTTCGATAATATAATTATTTTAAATGCGATATATTTCGATATTTTAAATTTCAATGTTTCAAACTGTGCGATATTTTCGATATCATATTGAACGCGCTAATTTTACCGCTGTATGACTGGCGTATGACTTTTCCTGTCTATATACCTTTGTAATATATTTTATACTATATCCTGCTACAGAAATATCCAAAACTATGCTTAAAAAAATGAACACCGAATATGACACCTTAAAAATTGAATCCATACGTTTAGACCAATTCTTAAAGGTTTTAAAATCCCCTAATGATTTCTGGCCCACCCTAGAATGTTTAATTAATATAATTAATTTTATTTGCAGGTGTGGATCGCCCAGTAGCTACGAGATATGCAAACAGCAGTCAACCGAATTCATTCCATATGAGGAAATACTCAATGCTCAAAACTCGACATCACCGCTCTGGCTGAATACGCTGATACTGATGATGTTCTTTCTGGTATTTCGCTGCCTAGGATACGCGGTATTGCGCTACCTGCGGTGCCCGAAAAAGACGTGATATCTCTATATCTACCTATATATGTGTATATTGTGTAGCTATATCAATATCTGAGCAGACATCGAACCAGTGATACGTAATTAGTTAATGCTAATTAAATGCTAAACCGTTACAACTGAACAAACTTGCTAAATGGCGCCCATTTTGTGATTCAATTTACTTTCAAGCCACACCATTTACGTTTACCTACTATTATTATTACAATTATCTCTACGCCTACTATTATTATTATTATTATTATTATTATTATTATTATTATTATTGTATTTAGCCGTGTTATTCGAGGTTTGGCAGGATAGGGCAGTGCGATAGGAACTGTTTTTGTGTTGCATTTTGTAAGCGTAAACTTTTGTTTTGTTTTATGCCTTTTAATTGTTAGCCGTTTATGTTATTATTCGCTATGTTGCCGCTAAAACAAGAGATCGAGAGTAAAGCAAACCTTATGTTTTAATGTACCTTTTAAAGTCCAAGTCCCCTACCGAAATACGAGTATATCAAAAGCTGTCAGCCCACTCTACCCACATCACCCGCACACTTTCTTCATGTACACATAAATATAAATTGTATGTTTAGAATGAAAAAATGCTAGTAATTTTTGTAGAATATTGCAAATTTTTTTTCGCTTGGGAAAAAACACTGTGATTTAGTATGCTAGTTTTTTAATTAGTTTTAATTGGAGAGGATCAGTGAATGATGCTTGTCCGAAGAATTGTAAAGAAACATCAGTAATTGAAAATGAAAATAAGTAAAACAACAAAAACCCCAGCAGAATGTATGAACTTACGGCATAAATTGTATTTTGTTTATATATTATCTAATTATATGTAATTAAATTTATTTAAATATACATACCTACATGAAAATGTAAGCTGAAATCACAAAACGCTGTAAGTTCTATAAATGCGGAATAATAATTGATATTATGGGTGATTAAATATGAAAAGGTAAGTAAACTACAGCATTCATTTGTTGTATTTAATTTGCTGTAGATTCCTTTTCAGTTATACCAAGCACACAATTTTTATTCAATCATCCAACATGGACTTGCCTTTGGTTTCTTTTAGAAAAATAAAGAAAAAAACAAAACAAAATGATGTAATTCCGCTACATGACCACATGGTCGCCGCTATTCCCCATTGTTTCATGCAAATTGGGAAAATGTTAAGCATTAAAAACACAAAGCTGCTGCAAACCACAATGGCAATTGAGGCCGCCTTGGCACGTATCTAAATTCGGGAAATTTAACAGCAATTAATCTCAGTTTAAATCAATAAAATTGCATATAACATACCTTGACAGGAAATATTTCAACGAGACTGACAAAGAAGCAACCGACCAGGCCAATGTTGCCCAGGAAAATATCCATCGACATGAGCAGCAGGGGCACCCAGCTGTATTCACCGACATCATGGCTCTGGGCGTATTGGGTGAAAAACCCGAAGGCTGTCAAGCTAATGGCCACACCGGCTGTGGACACCAACATGAGGAGCTTCCGGCCACAGATGTCACAGAGCAAGGTGGTGACATAAGTGCCCAGGATCTGGACAGCACCAATGATGATTGTGCAAGTATCCGGATCCATTGTGCTGCCCGATTTGGCAAAGATATCCGACATGTAATTGACCATGGTAAAGAGTCCGCTGAACTGGTTGGCAATAAGTAAAACCAATGCAGGACCATAAGCCTTAAGGGCGGGACGCGTGCCTGGAAGTTAATTAAAAAAATAAATAATAGAGTGTATATCGTTGTATATATCATATGTATCGACAAATTAAATCATGCTTAATATCATATCGAAAATATGGTAAAATTTCGATATATTTCAGCGTTATCGATACAGTATAGTAATATCGATATAACAAAGTAAAATTAATAAAAATTTGAATATAACTTACAAAAATCCTTCAGTGTAATAGGTTCATTTAAGCCATTTCCCTTTTTCAGGGCCAGTTTCATGTCCTCAAACTCCTCCATGGCTCGATTCTGATCGTAAATGTTATCGCTATCCTTGATGTTTTTATAGTAACGGAAGGATCTCTCAGCGGCTGAATATTTGCCAATTCTAATTAGATGCATAGGCGATTCCTTGATGAAAAACAATACGGAAATAAGGTAGCATAGGGGCAGGGCTAGAACAATCCAGGGTATCGAGTAGTACGACAGGTGAGTGCCCATTATGTAGCCCACAAGAATGCCGACATTGACCGATAACATCACCATGGCCGAGAAGGTGCCACGGATGCTGTTAAAAAAAAGATAAATAATAGTTATACAAACATCCGAATTATATTCAAGTTGTGAAATATGCCCCTATATACATACGCTTAGTCTATTAAGAATGTTAGTATTTTTATTTGGCCTGTCGCCAGCTGCCGTTTTCCGTGACGTAGCAGTTTGATCTAATCTTTTACAAAGCGTACAAGCGCGACATTAATCATATATAATCCACTTACCTGGCATCAGCGATTTCACTGAGGAAAATGGGATGAACAATGTACATGCCGCCGCCACAGATGCCAGCTAAAAGCCTGCCCACATACAAGTACTCCACACTCTGGGCAAAGTAGACCAGGATCCATAGGCACTAAAAGCACGGAGCACATTACTAAGAAAATTCCATTGTTTAAATTTGAAAGATTACCGAATGCGGAATGGCAATGAACAAAAGACACCTTTTGCTGCCTAGGCGCCCTAGCAGGGACCCGATGAGAATATTGCCAGTCACCGAACCCATGCCGAGCATGGAGCCCACCCAGGAGATTTCGAATTCTGACTTTAATTCGAAACCGACTGGGGAGTCGGTCTGCAGTTTTCGCAAGGTGGGAGAAAGCCATCCGATGCCAATGCCATGGGATATGGAGATGATATTAACTGCATACAGAACAGTTTCCAAAACGTATAAAGATTTATAAATATTTATACCATACTTCACTCTGGGAGAAAGGATATCCTTCCCAATCCCAGGATTACTCACTCAATAGCGTTGTCAGTAGCTGGTATCGATTCCTGCGATTAAGCAGACAATTCGGTCGTTGAAACAATCTAGTCAGCATTTTGTTCCCGCAAAATAAATTCAAAAACTGCAATTATTATACACCTAAGAGACACCTTGATCTTTATTCAGTCTTGCATTGGCCGAGTATCTCTGATCACTGAAAGGGCATTCCACCTAGAAATCGGCTTAAGTATCTGCCAAGTATCCTCGGGGTTGTAAAGATAACTGCTGGCTTAGGTTAATCGCCTCGTTTGCGACAAATTTTTGATAAAACCATTATCTCTCCAGCCGAAATAAACTAAGCCTCCAGTAGCGATTTGCCTTTAGTCTCTTCCAAGAAGAACAAGAAGTATAGAAAACCGCAGAACGTAATGACACTACAGCTCCACATGGTCACCGAAATGCCCCAGGCTGCCACGCAGATGGGGAAGATTTTCAGGGTGAGGAATACGGTGCTGCTTAGAATGACCACAAAGGTGGACACACCCACCGAACGGATCTGCAATGAAGAAATCTTTAAGAACTCATTTCAAAATAAAAGGATATTATTTGTACCCACCTTTGAGGGAAACAGCTCTACCAGAATCACAAACATACAGCCAACCATGCCAATGTTGCAGAGGAATACGTAGAATGATAGGATCACCAGGGGTAGCCAACCCACAGAAGAAAGATCGTACTCCTGGGCGAAGAAAGTGAAGCAGCCGAAGGCAACCAGGCATATAGCAGCTCCCCCAGTGGAGGTCAGCATAAGGACCCTGCGGCCATACTTGTCGCAAAGCAGTGTGGTTGCATAGTTTCCAACAATCTGTAAGATACCTATGACAATGGTGCACATGCCCAGGTCCAGGGTGGTGTGCGAGGCCGCAAACACATCCGCCAAATAAGTGGTAACGCAAAAACTGGCACTGAACTGATTTGTACCGAGCAGAACACCGGCAGAGGCATAGGCCCTAAAGGCAGGCTTCGTAACTGAAAATGATAATGAAGTCATATAAAAGTAGTTAAAAAATTTTCAAAGAAAACTACTCACTAAAGTCCTTGTAGTCAAAGGACTTGGCCTTCTCATTCTGCTCTTTGGTCACAAGGAATTCCAACTCATCAAATTCGCTCTCGGCCTTGATGTCATCTCGCCGAATATTCTTATAGAACATAAAGGACCTCTTGGCCGCCTCTATTTTTCCTTTACGGATGAGATGGTGTGGCGTTTCCGGAAACAGGAAGTTGCAGATGAAGTAACAGACAGGCAAAGCAATAACAAACGGCGGTACTGTAAAGTAATCAACATGTGTTGACACAATATAGCCTGCGAGAACGCCCGTGTTCACCGATAGTAAGATCATAGAGCCCAGACGACCGCGAACGCTACGAAAGATATACAACACGGTAGTTTATCATTAGAACGCTCCTCCCCCTAGTTTACTCACTTTGTGTCCGCAATTTCACTTATGAAGGTCGGGAGGACAACGTAACAGGCGCCGCCTGTCATGCCGGCCATTAGACGACCAATGTATAGGAACTCCACGCTCTGGACAAAGTAAATCAAGCACCAAAAGATCTAGAAGATATTATCACAACAAGCTGGTGAAATAGTTTCTTCCAGAAAGATGCAAACTCATCATCTCACCGTGTAGGGAACGGCAATGGCGAACATGACCAACTTGCGCCCGATGCGATCCTGCAGGAGGCCGGCAAACAGATTACCCATTACACTGCCAATACCCACAAGCGATCCAATCCAGGACACCTCGTTCACCAGCACGGGGAAGTCGAGGGGAGACTGATCGGTCTGAAGATCCCTCATCACCGGCGACATCCAACCCACGCCCAGGCCATGGGAAAAGGTGGCAATGTTCACTAGTTGGGTTAGATCTTTTAAGCATCATAAACCGCTGGGAGTTGAGTTATGTCCTACCCAGCAAGGTGACCAAAAACTGATGGCGATTCCTCTGACCCAGAAGACAGTTGGGATTGGCAAAGACCGAGGCTAATGGCAATTTCAACGTCATGGCTGCGATGCTTTCTCCTCACTGACTGAGCTTCGTCTAGCGCCCGAGCTTCCCCTTAAATAATTTCAAACCGGTTTATCTTAGCCAGATAAGACGCAAGAGTTTATGACAATCAGACAAAATACACGCCGAAAAATCTCTCATTGAGTTTAGATTAGTCATATTATTCAAATTCATATTTTATTAAAGAATTTATACTATTTTAAAAGATATATTTTACATGGCTTTCCCTTGTTTACTTAAAGAGGAAATCCTTCCCAGTTAGCAGTAAGTCACTGAGAACTCAGTGCCATCATGGCTGGAGCATTGCATCTAATTCTCCAGGAGTGATTTGCCCTTGGTCTCCACCAAAAAGAAGTAGAAGTAAAAAAAGCAGAGAGTCGTGCTAACACTGCAGCACCACATGGTCACCGAGATGCCCCATTCAGCCACACAAAGGGGGAAGATTTTCAGTGCCAGGAAAACAGTGCCACTCAATAGAACTATAAACGAAGACATACAAACGGAGCGGATCTGCAAGAAGTACCTCAGTTAATATAGGAAAAGTGATAATTAAAGAAAAACCCACCTTAGATGGAAAGAACTCCAGCAGTAGCACGAAGACACAACCCACCAGGCCAATGTTGCAGAGAAACACGTAGCAGGACAGGATCACCAGGGGTAGCCAACCGACTACAGTCAGATCATATATCTGGGCAAAGTACGTGAAGCTCCCGAAGACCGCCAAGCAAATGGCAGTGCCCGAGGAGGAGACCAGCATAAGAATCCGGCGTCCGTATTTATCGCACAACAAAGTGGTGGCATAGGTGCCCACAATCTGAAGAAATCCTATGACAATCGTGCACATGGTCAGATCCAGGGTGGTGTGCGAGGCAGCGAAGATGGTCGACAAGTATGAGGAGACACAGAAGCTAGCACTGAACTGATTGGCAATAAGCACAACAGCCGCCGAGGAATAAGCCTTGAAAGCTGGCTTAGTAACTGAAAGAAAAGAGAAATATTAACCATAAATAGTAAGGATTAATATATTACTAAACACTCACTGAAATCCCTGTAATTGAAGGACTGGGTCTTTTCAGTCTCCGCTTTTATTACTTTCAGCTTCAAGTCCTCGAACTCGCTTTCAGCCTTGATATCATCTCTCCGAATATTTTTGTAGAACTGAAAGGACTCCTTGGCCTCCTGCAATTTGCCCTTTCGTATGAGATGAATTGGGGTTTCCGGAAACAGGAAATTACCAACTATATAGCAAACGGGCACGGCAATAATAAAAGGAGGCGCCGTAAAGTAATCAAAGTGAGAGGATACTATGTAGCCGGTGAGGACACCTGTGTTCACCGTCAAGAGAATCATGGAACCAAGTCGACCGCGAATGCTGTGAAAAATTGAAATCTTACATCACTTGTTACATCACAGGCACTTGTTACATCACTCACTTATCATCCGCAATCTCGCTCAGGAAAGTTGGAAGGACAACGTAGAAGGCACCATTAGTCAATCCGGCCATAAGGCGACCCACATAAAGGAACTCCACGCTCTGGACAAAGTAAATGAGGCTCCAAAATATCTGGAAGGAATACAAACTCTTGATGAAATAGTTCTCCACTCATCGCGCGGGTTAACTCACCAAGGTGGGAACTGCAAGGCCAAACATGACCGGCTTGCGACCGATGCGATTCATCAAAGTTCCGGCCAGAATGTTGCCAATCATGGCTCCTATGCCAACCAGAGATCCTATCCAGGAGACATCCTCCACCAGAACGGGAAAATCAAGGGGTGACTGATCGGTGGGAAGATCCCGCAACACCGGCGACATCCAGCCTATGCCCAGGCCATGGGCAAAGGGAGCGATGTTCACTAGGAAAAAGGATAACATTACATAAATACCTCATAAAAATTCTCTTAAATTAAAGTCCTTACCCAGCAGAGTCACCAGGAATTGGATGCGATTCCTGCGACTCAGGAGACAATTGGGATTCTCAAAGAGCGTCATGTCTGTGCAATCTCTACTAAAAGATATTGTCGTCTGCCGTCTGAGCTGCCACTTAAGTACCATTTCGGCATGTTTATCTAAACCAGATAGTCCCCAAAGCGCTCCTAAAATATTTACATTTCTTACAGACATAAATGACTTTAGTTTGGCGGAGTAATTTCACCAGATGTATAGTTTAAAAGTTCATCTAAAAAAAACAAAAGAATCAATTCCCCAGCTAACCAAATAAGATTAGTTGATTTACATTAATGAAAGGGGTTTAATCGTTTTACTTTCATCTTGTAAACAGTGATAACTTATCACTATATCAGTGTTTGTGAACTTCCCAAGTGTATTCAGATATCCAATTGGAACATCTGCACCTCAGACGTTATAAAGTAAATCTTAAATTACGGGGGAAGCTTTTAATTGCTATTAGAAAACAGCTGATTTTACGGTTTAAGGTTTAATAAACAAACGTCCGCCAAGTTTGATTGGCTTATCTTTGTAAGTCACTAAGAGACGCCCACTTGGTTCGTAGTTTACCTTAAATAAAAATAAAGCCTGGTTATTTATTAGAAATCAAACATTTATTTAATTTATTTAATAAAATTGTAGGAATTTTATTGAAGCAAACAATTTGTATATGTTTTTCTGCAGGCAGTTCTTTATATTTTAAACATAATCTGTTTAAAAGAGCTTCAGAGAGACAGGAAACCTTTTCTATTTCATAGCAATAAAATAAAAGAAGTGATTTCAGTTTAATTCTCTGCCAAAAATGTTTTACTTTGTTTGTTTTGTAAATTAAATTCCATTATTTATTTATATTTAATAGGATTTCCCGACTTAGCAAAATAAGTAGCTTATATTCAAGGATATGCTCTTCTTAAAAGAGTTTCCTTTTATTTATTTTGTAGACAACTTTATTTTTATACATATTATTTCTTGAACTTATTATTTTAGGGATTTCTGTGAATGTAATCCTTAATCTTCAATCATTGATTTCCCTTTAGTCTCCTGCAAAAACAGCCAGAAATAAAGGAAGGTGAGCAGGGCGGAGCCGGCGGAGAACCACATGGTTAGGGAAATGCCCCAATAGTGCAACATCAGCGGGAACAACTTCAAGGTGCCGAAGACCAAAATACTCAAGAATATCACAGAAATTGAAGTGGCCAACGGGCGAATCTAAAAGTAAATAATTATAAAAATATATAAAATATACAATGACAGCGAATCTACGCCACCTTCACTGGAAAGAGTTCCACCAGCACCAGAAAGAAGATTCCGATTAGTCCAATGTTGGCCACGTAACAGATGAAAATCATCAGAACCAAAGGCAGCCAGTTGTAATCGCTGAGATCGTAAAACTGAGCAAAGTAAGTAAAGCAGCCAAAGGCTATACATCCGATTCCCACGCCAAATGTTGAGATCAACATCAGGAGACGTCGCCCCACAATGTCCACGAATATGGTTGAGGTATAGACACCCACGATTTGCACAATTCCTATGATAATGGTGGCAGTGTTGACATCCACAATTGAACCTGATGCCTTGAAGATGTCGGACATATAGTTGATGAAGCTGAAGACTCCGCTAAACTGGTAACCAAAGCTGAGGACACAGGAGGCGGCAAAGCCTTTCAGGGCGGGCTTGGTAACTGAAGGGTAAATAATTGATTAGAAATATATTAAAATAATGAAAAAGGATTTAAATTCAAATGAAATATATTACTTTGCACTTACCCAGATCCTTGTAACTCAATGGAGACGAGTTTTTTGTCTGCTGAGCCAGGACTGCAATACGCAGCTGCTCGAAATTATCCTTGGAGGATTCTTCGGACCTCGCATCCCGCTGATTCCTATAATATCTATATGAATTCTCCGCCCCACTCAGTTGGCTTCGTTTTAGCAGATATGGCGCTGTTTCGGGCAGCATTAGATTGGCCACGAAGTAGGCCACGGGAAAAATAAGGCCCAGGAAGGGCACGACATGATAGGCCAGATAAGTGCTGAGTATATAGCCAGCCAGTATGCCCAAATCAACGGATAACATCACCATGGAAGTCAGAGCACCTCGAATGCTGTGGGATTTGTGTGTGAATATTATAAAGAATTGTTTTTAATGGCAAAAACCTCACCTGCTGTCTGCCACTTCACTGATAAAAATTGGCACGACCACATAGCCCGCTCCTCCTGTAAATCCGCAAAGGAATCGGGCTGCATACAAGAAATATACGTTCGAGGCACAGTATATTAGAATCCAGAGACACTGCCAGTGAAAATAGGAATTTCCTTTATGAGTTTATAGGCAACTAAATGGAAATTACGCACCGCATAGGGTCCTGCCATCAGATACAGGCAGAACTTCCTGCCAGCCCGCTCAATTAGAAGGGCGATGGTCAGGTTACCGCACAAGCTACCCAATCCCAGCATCGAACCCAGCCAGGATATTTCAGCCAGATTAACTTGGAAGTCCAGCGGCGAGTCCGGTGTTTGAATTTTGGTCAGTGTGGGCGAGAGCCATCCCACGCCCACACCATGGCCAAAGGTTATGATGTTCACTGCAATACCAGAAGGTTTTGTTGATGGAAAACAAAAGTTACATAACTCTTCCGCTCACCAATCACCGTGGCCAAAAGCTGGTAGCGTGTTTTGTGCTGCAGCAGGGAATTCTGAAAAAACTTGGCCATCGCCATCAGGAGGGAGTGTCAGCTAGCCTCGAGTACTTCGCCACAAATGCGAAAGAGCGTTTTTATCGAAACCCAGTGAAGTCAAAAGCTCTCAAAATAAAACCCCTTCATAAACTTTATATCCATAATATTAGAAATCATTTTATTTGCACTCGGATTGCTGTCTATATCATTGTCTTTTGGGATTTTGCGGGCTCACTAGAGTGTGTGAAACGTCACAAATTACATTGTAAAGAATATCAAAAGGTGCTCAGAGCAAATATTATATCGAGTTAGTCTAGTATTTTATTTTCTTGTTGTGGCGGCCAAGACATTTCACAATCCAAGAACGTAATTGCAATGTTTATCATCGCCACGTGAGGGACCAGAAAAAAGGGGCTCGTCTGTCTCGTCTGGCCTTAAGCTGTTTACGATGTTGGTCCAGTCTCAACCGGCGTCTTAGTGGATGTGGTCCAAAGGGAAAGGTTCCGACAAATTGACTTTAAGAAAAGGAGAAAATAAAGTCAACTTATTGCGGGACAAGATTGGGAATGAGTTAATAAGGCTGACAGAGGCTTAAAGCCATTTCTGGGTGCTCTAATGTATGCTATCAAACATTCTGAAAAGGCTGAGTGGCATGATTAATTTAATTGGTTTACTTTACAAGAAACTACATTAAAACCAAAGTCTCGATTTAGAAGCATAACAAAGAAAAAAAAAAGCCGTAATTATAATTCTTTCAAAATTTTATTTATAACTTAGGCAACCTATTTACAACGTTTTTAACGCAAGATTGAATTGCCCCAGTTTATTAACACATTAAAAAACATACGTAATGTTATTCATTTTTTCTTTTAATATACTTTTTTTAATTTTAGTTTAATTATTAAAATTTATACTTGCTAAATATCTGAATATCATAGATAGCATACATCATTTTTAGGAACACAGCTAAGATTGATTTTTTTATTATATATTTTCCCTTAGTCCAGGACCGCAATTCGAAGCTCTTTAAAGTTGGTCTTGAATTAAAGATATAGCGAAACCTTGTAGGGAACTGTAAATTTAACACTCGAACTATCTGTCTGGTTTTTGTGTTCTCTCAGTTTGTTGTTTGCTTGCACCGTAAAGATAATTCCAAAGCCGCCAAAGAAAAAGATTAAACTGTCTACTTTATTATCCTATTCCAGTTAGTGACAGACAAGTTTATTTAAAATAAACATAAAAAGGGGCGTATTCGAGGTAATTCATTGCATATAAAAAGGAAGAACTTTAAAGGGAGTTGCGGGTTAAAATTGTTCTGTTTGTAAGAAAATATAAAAAAGTAATCAAAATCCTATAAGTAGACTATTTTTTAAGCCACTAAAAAATTGTTAGTCAGAGCAGCAACCTTAAGGAGCTTTTTGAAAATAATGTAGATTTAACTTATTTATTACAAAAGGAGAATTAAGTGTTAAGTAAATGAATAAAATGTAATGTAAGATACAAGGTCCAGAACTACATATTAACACCTTACTAATATTATAAATCACAGTTTTCATTGTACAATCACTAATACTTATTAAAAAATGTAATAGGGCTTATACAATTTACTCAAGGATCAATTTAATTACTTATATATATAAACATATCTAAACAGATCTTATCTAATCAAAGAGTTTTCATTGTCAAAAAGATCAGTGATATGGCGATAGCTGCGGAAGATCAAGGTTTCGCACAAACAATTCATTGTTGCCACAGTTCTCCAACTAACAAACAAGACATCTATCGCATTATACTTAAGATAATCAAACCTTTTATATGACAACGACATTGAGATTTTCTTGAGATTTTATTGAAAACAATAACAAGTCATTATTTTAAATTAATAAATACTATAGGCTGGCCAAGATGGCCTCAACTGTCTTTCCTTTGGTTTCAGGAACAAAGATGGCAATGAAAAGTGCGGCTGTGAAGGACATACTGGCAAACATGTAGACGGTTCCATGCATGCCCAGAGAGGCAGTGAAAATAGGCATCATCTGTTAATAAATATATAAATATTTAAATTGATTTAAATACAAATTTCTCAAAGCTAACTCACCTTAATGGCGCAGGTGGAAATCAACCAGAGCACCGACATGAGCATCATACTCGCCTTGCTCCTGATCTTCGGCGGCAATATCTCCGATATCACCAGGAAGGGCAGAGTGAGAAGTCCGCAGGCAGCTAAGAATATCATGAAAGAGAAGCCAGCAATGGGCACCCAACTGAAGGATTCCACCGGATATTCCAGCAGCTTTAAGTAGCTATAGGTGCCCATGGCACTCTGGCCGAATGCGATTCCCAGTGCCGACACCAGGAGCAGTATCTTCCGCCCGAGTCGCTCCACCAAAAGCGTAGATACATAGCTACCGAGTAGCTGGATCACTCCCACAATAATGGCTGCCATCGTTGGCGGCATACTGGCGCCTGCCTGCTCGAAGATCACCGCCGTGTAGTTCAGCATGGCGAAGCATCCGCACAGCTGGTTGAACATTAACAATACGAGACCAATAAGGAAAGCCTTCCGGGTCTTGACCTTAGCTGGAAGACGAAAAAAGAGAAAATATTCTATTAAAGATGGTGGTTTTTTTAAGATTAAATGTAAAGATTCAGTTATTTTTAAATTACGTATACGCAGCGTTGTCGGTGCTTTAGAAGAAAGAATAATTTAAACATATTTTTCATTTAAATTAATCCTTTTTAGGCAGAATCTAAGTGGTTATTTATAAATAATAATTTATTATTACCGAAATCTGCCCAGGTCACACCTTGGGAATCCTCATCATCATTGTCTCCATCCACTGGGGTCTTCTCCGTGGTCTGTAGCTTCTGCAGTTCCAGTTGCAGTTCTTCGCTCAGCTCCTTGGCGGGATGGGAGCGTATGTTGCGATAGTAGCGCAGCGACTGCTCAGCTGCCTCAACTTTCTTGAGCTTGGCCAGATACTGTGGGGTCTCGGGCATAAACCAGAAGCAGCCCACAAACACAAAGGATAAGGTGGAGACAATCCAAGACACAGTGACATAGTCGAAGAAGTAGCCAAGGACAAAGGCCAGAAGCACTCCAAGGTTGCAAGTTAACACCAAGAAGGTGCCCAAAACGCCACGAACACTGAGAAATAAAAATTTTAATATTTAGTAGATAAATTAATATGATTTTCTCAAATTTCTGAGTAGAAAAATTCCTCACCTGTCGGCAGCCAACTCGGCTATGTAAATAGGGATCACCGTAAAACATCCACCACCGGCAGCTCCTCCTATAAACCTGGCAATGATTAAGTGCGTTGGGTTGCGGGCATAAGGTATGATTATCCAACCAAGCTGTAATAGAATCCGCTTATAAAAATATCCCTTAATTATGTAACTTAATTATGTATTACCAAGTTCGGCAGCGCCATCCACATGATGCTCCATTTCCTGCCAATTTTATCCGCCAGCCAAGTAAAGAAAATTGTTCCGAATAAGCCTCCCAAACAAATATTCGACGCCACCCAACCTTGATCGTGTTTGGTTAAAGGACCCGTTTCCAGGGGGCTTTTATCCGATGTCAGTTCTAGGAAACTGGACGAGGGCCAACCACAAAACGCGCCATACGATATGGTTATAATATTCACTGAGAGGTTAATTGAAAAAATATCAATTACATATAAAATTATATAATTATTTGTATTTATTATATTCCCATAGGGTTGCCCTTGGAGTAAACGCTTCCTAATTCAAATATAGTCGAATTTAAGAACGTTATATGTTACTACAAGTTTTCTTATATGATTTGTAGTTTTATTTAAATAATATATCACACAATATACCATTTCAGTTTTTTTTTTCACATATAAATATATGTTTTAACTTTTAAATATTGTACTTTCTAAATACTTTCATCCATTTCTGTTACCACTAACCACTTATGGCAGCCAGGTACTGGTATTTAGTCCCACCGGCGGAACTCATTTTGCTGAAGCTTTTCGGGTTTTTCTTTTTTTTTTTTTGGTTAAAAACTTTTATCGGCGCGGCGAGTCCTCCAATTAATTAACTTTGTTACCAGATCCAGTATTCGTTGCGGGTGCCGTAAGTGTTCGCGTTTAACTAAGCGAGACCAGTGGCTGGATGATAACATTTATATATATTGCATTAGATCGTAAACGAGCTTACACGGCCACTGAGCGTAGGAGAACGAGAACAGTGTAGATTATAGACCGTTATCACTGCCTCATTATGCTCTGGGAAAACGAGAGCAAAGCAAATTCTCTGTCACAGCACGGCAGCAAGTTAGAGAATAGTTAATTATTGGCCCAGGGTGTTAATGCAAATTTGTTGTTGCTATCCCGGGGGCAGATTACAATTATTTATATGGTTTTTGTTTGTTGTTTTCCTGATTTGATATGCGGTCGATACAGCAGAGGTCGCAATGGGAGGCTCGGTCGCTTGCCACTCCTCCCACCGTCACAGAGAGAGAGTGGCGTTTATAATAATGGTAATAGTAAATTAAGCTTTACGGGTGCAAATATTTGCTACGTCAAGATACCTGCGCATTTTGACCATATATAAGGGCCAGCTCAACCCGTTAAAGCGTAAATTAGGATTAGTTGGCGCTGTGAGCGAATTAAAAGCGGATTCTTTGCCATGCGAGAGTGATGCGTGGTGGCGCCGGCGGATGAGTGATCACCAGCTGGAGGAAGCCTACTGACATGGGTTTTTAGGTTCATTAATAATCTTAGCTTATTATCGGTTATTGCACTGAGAAGCATAACCTTTGCCACAGATAAGTGTGTATTAATTATGTATTTACATATTTTTTAATATTACCGAATACTTTGTGGCTTAATTTATCTCTGAACTAACTTAAGGTTAATTGCTGAAATAATATAATAATAATAGTAATATTTGATCTCTCTTAAAGGATTTTACGAATTGTATACTTCAATATTCCGAATAAAATAAAATAAACAGTGAGTTCCCACATAACGCCGTCAATAGATCCATCTGATTCCTTGTTACACCAATCACAACAATAGTTGTAGTGATTTAATTGCTGCTAATCTTTGGCGAGAAACATATATATTTTCTTTTAGATTTCTGCCAACTCACTTTCCTTTATTATGGTAGAGTTGTTTTTATAGTTAGCGCCCATTAATGTTGATATAAAATATTATCTTATTGTATAAAAATTGTAGTGAAAAAAGTGCGGCACGAGTAGGTCACAAGTGCGGATCCTAGACAAGTGCAAAATTGAGATTATTATTGAGATATTAGAAATAAGCACATGTAGCAGATGCAGTACATATTCGCTATATAAGAAAAGCACGATTTTAACATATATTTGCATATAAGTAAGATGAGTTTAAACTAACAGTCGAAACTAATGAATGATTCTTTACTGAGAGATACTTGGAATAAATGGACAAAAATATCGCGTTTAATCGAAAATATCTTAAAGTTTGATATGTCAACATATCGATTGGAAAAATATACGTCAAGTGTTATTGGTTTTTTTTTTAAATTGTTTAAAGTTGAAAACCTCTTTATAATTATTTCCTATACTGAGGATTGGAACCATATTTATGATCATCGTATCCTGCACAATTTAATATATCAAAAATAATCTCAATATATCGCACATAAATCGAAAGTTCAAATATTTAATTTTATATTAACTTTCGGGTCTAATATCGATATACTATCGATTAATCACTAGTTTCTGTCATTCCTATTACTAACTAAGGAGTGATAATAACGTAAATATAACAATAAAATATATTGATAGGTAACCGTGCCAAAACACATTGTGCAAGTTATGAGAGGGCTATTTACAAATAAAATGAGTATCCTTAAAATATATATATTAAAGATTAACCACTGTACTTGGAGAATTTCATAAGAATATCTTTCCAGACTTCTGGTAATTGCTTGCACAGTAGACACCACCAACAGTAACTTTTATCGCAAATAATTCATGATGGGGGTACGCTTTTATGACGAAAGATTGCTTGCAGAGCGTAAGCGAGATTAGATACGAGTATATGAGTCTTCTATGTCCCGCTGCCAAATAGCCAAGATTCTGGGTAAAATATAAAGTTGTTGGCTCAGAACCTGAGTGACGTGCGAGACATAATTCTTTGTGGGTTTCCGGATCTCAACGTTGCTAGCCGGATGAGTAATCAGTGCTGGACTATTTCTTGCGAGTTGGTTGTTAGTAAGGCATACTTTTAAGAGTCGGCTCTAAATACAAATAAAAGCACAGTAACTAATATCTGAAAAGGGTAAAGAAATAAATAAATATACAAAGCCTTAAGGAATGTATCCTTATGCTTATTTATTATAAATAAAATCCTTTTACCCTGTTATTAAATTGATCGAAATTCCTATTTTATTGCACTCTATTATAGGCACACTTAGGCGAAGTAAAACTAATATCTTAAATAATAATATCGAATGTAAGACTAAGAAGAGTAAGTACTAGAGATGTGTCAGATGCGTGTGGCAATGTGGCCATTGGTCACCGCCGATCCTTTGGCTACTCCGCCATCGTCCACGTAACCCAGGTCCCGCTGCACCGCCGAAGGGCGGCGATTTCTTGTTTCCGGCAAAAGGGGCAGCGATATCAGGCCCACGAATATGGAGGCGCCGGCAAAGACCCACAGGTACAGTACTAAACCGGGTGCGATAGTGGCCTTTACCGCGTTAAATGCCTAAAAAGCATAACGCATTAAATTATAATTGTTTTACTAAGCGAATTCGCGCTAAGCACTTACCTCTATCATGCCAAAGAGCAGCAGCCAGGAGAAGGCCGAGGCCAGGGAATACAGTAAGTCGTGGAGCTAGAAATGTACGGTAGGAGAATAAATCCTAAGAAGTCCTTCAAGATTCTCCCACACTCACCTTGGTGGGCAGCACTTCGCTGCTAACCACGGCAGCCAGTGGATAAAGACCAAAGCTAACAAAGGCGAGCTGGAAAGCCAGCAGGATAATGGGTAGGTAACGATCCGCCCAACCTCCCAGGAGCCACGAGTTGCCATAGGTCTTAAACAAGGCCAGCAATATAACAGCTCCAGCGGAGAGCAGGGAGGAGAGACACAGGAGGAGCTGCAAGGAAATAAGATAATCTAATAATCATCTGCACTTAGTTAAAGCGAATTAGATACTCACCTTGCGCGGCAGATGGGGACCGGCGAGGCGGGCGAGCAACGCTCCAATGCACTGGGAGCTGGCCAAAACGACATAATTGATTTCCGTGGAGTATCCAGTGCGTCCCAGGAAGTCGGAGGCGTAATTTAACTCTACGAAAACACCGCTTAGCTTGGCGCAGACGGTCAGCAGGAAGCTGACAAATGTCAGCCGGACAATGTAGCTCTGCGACATCGGCGTGGAGCCCACGTTTTTGTCCTTGCTATGCAGCTCGGCCTTGAACTCGGCCAGTTCGCTGAGGTACTCCGGCTTCTCGCGGTCATCAATATCTCGGATGCCGCGATACCAGCGCAGTGACTTCTCCAAACACGGAATATTGTTCTTACGCAGATAATAGTGCGGACTCTCCTGGACAAACGGAAAGGACATCGTAAAGACAAAGGACACCGCACAGCCCACAACGTTGACCAGTTCGTAGGGCACAAAGAAGCCAAGGACAAAGCCCGCCAGGATGCCCAGTGTGCGCCACAGTTCGATGGTGAAAGTGAGCCGAGCAGCCTTTTCGCGCGACTCAGCAATTTCGTTAATAAAGATTGGCAGGACGACAAAAGAGGCACCGGCAGCCACGCCCGCAAAAAGGCGGGAGGCGTAGATGTGAATGATATCGTAGCCAAAGTGGATGCAGAACCAACCCGTCTGCAAAGAGAGACCATGTGAGTAATTAAATCAGTGGGGTGCTTCTGACAGACTCTTTGCCCGGGCTCTGCTCGCACCGATAGTGTAAGCGGCAAAGACAGCACGGTCTTACTCACACAAATGTCAACGTGTTAAGGTAAACGTGTGACCATAAATATAAAACGTAAAACAAATCATAAATCCCGCTGTTTGTTACTGATAAAATTTAATAAAATATAAAACGAAAAACCAATCATAAATTCCGCAGTTATTTTCTCTCTATTTGTTTTTTCTTTTTTTTCGACAGGAATTAATAAAAGCCCAATAAATGAACTCAGCGGTTATGAATAAAAATGTCAACACATAGAGTGCATTCATTAAATTCCTCCGGGCATGTCAGGATTTAATTAATTCATTTAAAATGTGTACTCACGATTTGAAGGAGGCCAGCGCAGAGCAGCACGGACTTGGGACCGATTCGCAGGGCCAGGACTCCGGAACAAAGAGCTCCAATGGCGGCGCTGAGGAAGAGGTAACCTGTTAGCCACGCAGTTCCCGCCGGATCCGTGGCCACATTCAGAGGTGTTTTTAACTCGGACTCATAGAGTGTCATGTGGGCGGGTGTTATGCCAAACATCAGGCCAAAGTTGAAGCAGAGAATATTGCCTGCAAAAGTTACGGAAAGGGAACACAACAGCTACATAGATAAACTTATTCTAGGGTGCTACAGAAATCACTAAGGGGTTTAAAACTCTTTTAAGGGTATATACAAAATACGGTGTAATTTTTATTCGTTTTTCTTCGAAATATAATTTTTTTTTCATCGATTTTGATACTTTTTTAAGTGTTTTATAAACCCCAGTGGTTTTCTGTAGCATTTTTACCTTTTGTACGAGTATAGATATATTATTGTTAGGTATTAATTAGCACTTTTAACTAGTTATATAGAGCCGAAAAAATACCTACTTATCTTTACATTATAGTCTATTCTATTCGGGTTTATTTTATGAATGTAGAAGCCTAAATACTAATGATAAAAAAATATTGTTGGAACTAAGGCATAACATAACCTTAGCATAAAATAAAATAAAGAAATTAAGGGTATTTAATATTATAAGGTATTAGTTATTTGAAAGATACCTATAGAATACCTACTTTAAAAAAAAATCGTAAAAAAGAGTAATTCTAGTATAAAGCACTTATTTAATTGCTATTTCTAAATACTTAAACCTTTATACTGAGGTATAACTTTACATTTAAATAAAATAAAGAACAAAAAAAAAGTATTAAATATTATTAGGTATCAGTTACTCAGAGAATGTCTATTTAATACCTTCTATCAAAATAAATGGAGTAATTATATTCTATTCTATTATATTCTATTCTATTCTGGTTTTATTTTATGACTAATATTAAGCTAAAATATTAAAAGAACTCAGGAATAATTTAACCTTAAAATAAAATAAAGGAATGAATAGCATTTAATATAATTATATATTTTGTTACTTAAAGAATGCCTAGAAAATACCTACTAATCTTAATAAATATAGTAATTCTATTCTAGTTGGTTTATTTAATGGCTAAATCTAAATACTTAAACCTCTATATAAATGAATAAATAATAAATAAATAAATTAAAGTTGTATTTATTTATATATATTTACCTATAGATAAACTATAGAAAACAAATAGATAACGAGAATTGAATATTATTAACTATTAATTACTTAGAGAATGCCTAGAGAATAAATACTTATCTTAATAAATAGAGTAATTCTATCCTAGTTGCTTTATCTTAAGACTAATCCTAGATATTTATATCTAACATACACTTAAATAATAATAAGAACGACGTAACATCAAAACTGGATATATAATAAAAGTAAATAAAGTAGAGAAATCATTTATAGTCTCACCTATGGCCGTGGCAATGCTCTGGATGGCCGGGCCACCGACTCTCTTTGGCAGGCACATAATCGGATATTATCCTTAATCCCAATTCCCATCCAATGATTATGACGGCTCCTCGATTGCTGCTCCTCGGTGGAGTAAAATCACCTGCAACTCGCACTGCACTGACCGCTAAACTGAGAATCCGTTAATGGCTGCTGTGGGGTATTTATGGCCGTGGGATCCCAGCCGCTATCTGGCGCTCGCCCGGAGATAAGCGACCGCTTCAATGCGCCACCAGTTGAACTCCACGGGCCACACTCACGACCGGAGACTGTGTCCGGACGTGTTTTCGTATATAGTTGGCAGTTTAGATGAGCAATATGCAGGTATATATTTGCCCAACGTGAGCATACAGACCGCGATTCGGTGATAAGATCCGGGGACGTCTGCCTTGGCTGCTATTGGTGTTGATGGAGAAATCTCCGGCTGACAGCGGACAAGGGTGTCTCACGCTACAACGATTTTGAAGCGATTTTAATTGAAAGCCGAGGGCGGCAATTAAAAGCAATTGAAAATTAATTGGCCAGAAAGGTGTCCAGTGAAGGGCTAACGCTCTCAAAGTTCCACAAACATAAACGGTTTTACATTAACACACTTGAAGCGACAAACAGCTTAATATGTAATACGTAATTCACAAGTACTTGTATACAGTAGAAAATTCAAACTCGATATATTTTTATTAATAAATTGCAAATATAACTGGAAGCGAGCCTATCGATAGTGTTAGCTGGCTGCTATGACACCGATCAGCTGGAACTGACTTGTTGATATTCATCTTACAGTTATCGAATGCTTTACACCATGGAGGTATCGATTTTAAAATTTATAAATTACGATTGAGAAATTAAACAGAAAGTAAGCGAATATTACAGTATTTCAACTCTCAATTGCAATCTCAATCTCAATCAATTAACAAGGCACAGTTGCTTAAAAAAATAACCGCTACCCGATAGTAATTTGATAATTCACTCATCAACAATCAAGATCCCAATCGATGACATGCTGACAGCTGTGAAACTCAAGAACTACAAAATCAGCTGTTGCCCACAGCTAAGGGCTGTGTTTTGGCGGGAAAAAATTAAATTGTACATTATTTTTCTTTAATACAAGGTTATTTAAAAAACAATGTCCGGGGAGCTGTGGAGTAAGCACTACGCAGCTAACGAAGCTGTTTGGCAGTCGAAGACCGCCTCAAACTCCCACAAACAATGCGCTTGGCGCAAACAAAAGCTGTTGCTTGCCCAGCAAACCAGGTACAGCTTGTGTATTCATACATTCCGAACTAAATTAACCTTTTATTGTAAATTTATGCATGCAGCAAAGGCTTTAGTGATGCCACTCGCTACGAGGTGTTAAGGGAACATCAGGATAAAATGCACCAGGATGAGAGCACCGAAAATATAACAAACGAACGCCTGAGCCATTGCCAGCAACTAATAGGACGCAGTCGAAGGTTACCTTCCGGGAATCATCCAAAGTTAAACACTCCAAAGTCGACTGTATTCGAACCGGCTTGCAGGGGGTCCTACGAAACCTGCCAAAGTGCCGAATTAAATTCCGGGGATTTGCAGCACGAAAAATCGAACGATTACTCCAACGGAAAGCCGGTAATTAACTGCTCCCCTGAAAAGTTGGATCCTTATATGGAAAGCGTACGGCAGGCACCTAAGAGGATTAATTCTGGTAAATGCACAGCACAGGAGCAACAGGATTCGGAGTCTAATTGCCTGGGATTTCGCACGGCACGGGAACAGTACATACTGAACGAATTAAAGGTATCCCTCACTCAGTAACTCCTTTTATGAACTTGCATTGCATGTGCTAGGTCTGTTGATGATGTTGTGCATCAGAAAGTTTAAAGGAAATGTTTTTGCAGAAAAATAATGAGCAGGGCGCGCTTCGCAGAACAGCGTCTGCGGATGCACCATCCGAGATGATGAACTTTCGGAAAAAAACGCTGGGCGGCAAGCGGACTGTCAGCTCCAACTTTGTATCTCCTGTTAGCCAGAGTCAAAGCGCCAGCAATGTGTGAGTGTTGACCTCCTTATCAATAAGAATGCCAGTCGAAGTCAATGGTTTTTCTTCCGCAGTGCCAGCCCCAATATCCCTGCATCCCTGGCCCATCTGGATCCCAAGATGGTTGAGCAAATTCTCGGCGAAAGCATGCACAATTTCAAGCATGTCGGCAAGTTATTTGATACATTCTTGGACAATGGTTCAAATAACTCCCTCAATTTCTCTTTCAGGCTGGGAGGATATTGCTGGCCTTGAATCTGCAAAATCCACATTCCTGGAAGCTATAATAATGCCACTGCGTCGTCCGGACCTGTTCACTGGCGTGCGTTGTCCGCCCCGTGGCGTTCTTCTATTCGGTCCACCGGGCACCGGAAAGACCCTAATTGCCAAGAGCATTGCCTCGCAGGCTAAGGCCAAGTTCTTCAGTATTAACCCATCCAGCCTGACCTCTAAGTGGGTCGGCGAGGCCGAGAAGCTGGTGAAGACATTGTTTGCTGTGGCTGCAGCACATCAGCCAGCTGTGAGTAACGAGTTTTCACCAATCATTATTTAAGTTCTGAGTGTAGCCCGTACGTACTCTTGTTCAAAAGTTCAAAGTAATATTGTGCGAGGAAACCATAAACACAAACAAAAAGTAAACAAAAACAAATAAAAAATTCGGAAGCATACAAAGTTCCGACATAACAAGCGCAACTTTTTGTAAGATTGAAAGTATTACGTGTTAATAATTCATATTTGAATTAGGGATGTATGTACAACGAGAGGAAAATGCAGATTAATACCGAAAATATCGTTAACTTTATAATATCGAAGTACTTAACGTCAGGATAACGATCTTATTAAACATAAATCCGATAAATGTTCTCTTTTTATATATATTATTGCGCGTCATCAATATAGTACCAATATATCGCTTTTAACGTTAAAATATCGATATTATCGAAAAATATCAAACAAATTTTATTAAATTTGTTTGTTTTTATAACATAATATCGATTTATATATCGATTTTCGCGTCAATTATCAGTATATCCTCCTTAATTTCGATATTTAATACCTAAAAGGTCTTTTTTTGTAAAGAAATAAACATATCTTAATGTTTTCAGATAATCTTCATAGACGAGGTTGATTCCCTGCTGTCAAAACGTTCGGGTAACGAAAACGAAAGCACCCTACGCCTGAAAAACGAATTCCTCATCCATTTGGATGGTGCTGCCAGCAATGAGGAAACCCGAATTCTGGTAATTGGAGCCACAAACCGACCGCAGGAGTTAGACGAGGCCGTGCGTCGCCGCTTCGTACGCCGACTATACGTTCCACTGCCCACCAAAGAGGCGCGACAGCAAATCATCAAGAAGATTATCAGGCAGGTGAAACATAGCCTAGGCCAGTCGGAGGTGGAACAGCTGGCAGAACTCACCGATGGCTATTCGGGAGCGGATGTGGACACGCTGTGTCGGTATGCATCGATGGCACCTCTGCGATTACTAACTGCCGATGAGATGGAAGTCATTGAACCAGATCAGGTAATAGCTGACAAAAGACTTTGTTATAGTTTTATAAGCAATATCCCTGACAGCTGCCCGCCGTTACAATGGCCGACTTTGAGCAGGCTCTGCGAGTCATATCCAAAAGTGTTTCGGCGGAGGACTGCCAACAGTTTGTGGTCTGGAATGAAATCTACGGTGTCCGACATTAAAACCACTCTGAATAAATTCCTCTAATTGAATTTTTATTAATACTTTGAAAAGTATGAATGAACGCCAAGGAAACAATTAACAAGTAAATGTACAATAAAACTTGATTTCAAACTTGAAACTCACAGCACATCGAAATTACGTTCGTATACAGCAGATGATGCAGGGCTGGACTGCCCAGACACTATTTTATTTGCCTTAAAAACTACAATTTACACATTGATCAAGTGGAGGAAAATCTAAATCTTAAATTACAATTTACACTTATATTAGAATTATAATTATAAACACTTTGATCCGGCACATTTTGAACTCTGCATTATGCATACGCAGACGGAGATATTTGTACTAGTATATGGAAACTAAACCTATAACAATTACTCGTAGGAACTAAACTAAACACTTAAGAATTATCGCTTAGAGAGGCCTGCATTAGAGTAACTACATATATAGTATAGTATCTAGTCTATTCCCTATTCTCGTTGATCGGCGGAAAGACATAGTCATCACTGAGACTATTGATATCAACGTAGGCGGTCTTGGGGCTCAGCACCTTGTACAGGGCATCGAAGGTGGGCCGCTCCTCTGGATCCTCCAGCCAGCACTGCAGCATAATGGTGTACACCTGCGGCGTACAGATTTCTGGCCTCTCCAGTCGGTTGCCCGCCAGCAGGAAGGGTATCAGTTCGCTGTTGCTTATCGTGGGATATGGCGAGGCGCCCAGGGTGCCAATCTCCCACAACACCACACCATAAGCCCAGATGTCGCTCTTGCTGGAGTAGACATTGTCGCGAATGGCCTCGATGGATAGCCAGCGAAGGGGCAGCTAAAATCATATTGACAAAAATGCACAAAGGAATAGCAGCGAAATTTAATAATATCTAAAATGTAAATCCTATTTCTTTCTCATGAAATATGTTTAAAATGCTATTGAGTTTCCACTCACCTTTCGCGTCTTTGTATTCGTATATATTCCGTGCCTCGACAGCCCAAAATCGGATATTTTCAGGGTCTTATCACTGTCAATCAATACGTTTCGAGCAGCAAGGTCACTGCAAAGAAATATCAAATCACAATTGGCAGGGGTGCTTTAATGGGCATGTGACTTCCTTACCGATGCGTTATCTCCTGCTCTTCGAGGAATCGCATTCCATTGGCTATTTGCAGGGCGAAATTATGCAGTTCCTTATTGTCCAGGATGTGCTCAAAGGACACCTCGTCCTCCACAATGCTGTAGGTGGCTGCAATTAACATATTACCCTGTCATTCCGGCTCTTAATTATCTTTTTCCTGCACTTACTTTCAGCGAACTCTGGACGGGATTGCTGGGACAGGCCATACCCGTTCATGGCAATGGAGTTGGATCCCGTGGTGGTTTCCATTTCAATGGTCTGACTGGAGGCCTTTAATTCGATATAGTTAACGCTGGGCGCCTTGGGTGATGACGAATCGTTGTTGCTGGCCGAGATGGGCCGGCAGCTGGTGTAGTTGGCGTTTCGCAGCTTCAATTTGCCGGCCTCCTTGCGCAGAGAGCGCAGATAAGTTTGCTGTAAATGAGAGGTAAAAAGAGGAATGTTATCTTAAAATTTAGTTTATTTTAATATTTAAATATCTAATATTTCATTGTATTTACCAAATTGCCTTGACCCACATACTCCATGATCATCAGGTAGGGCGGCTTGATGGTGCAGCAGCCCAGAAAGCACACCACATTGTGGTGTGTGCCCACACCCTTGAGCATCTCGATCTCGGACAGAAACTCAGCCACCTCATCCGCCTTGGGATTGGCTGTAAAAACACATACACTATCACCCTGGTCTCTTACCACTTTGCATGTTTATTGGACTCACGCTTCAATTGTTTCACGGCCACTAAGGTGAGGCCCCTCATCCGGCGCAAATTACTGGCGGTAGCTTCATGGACTCGACCAAAGGCTCCCTCGCCCAGGATGCGGCCTATTTGGATAGCCGAGTGCGGCACCTCGAATATGTCTGCCAGACCCAGGACCTGGGACTTCTAAAGAAGGATTTGAGGGAAGGGTGAGTGAAGAATACAATCTTAATACCGATTTTATCTATAATTTGAACTTTAAGTAATTAGCTTTTGGTCTTTGGAACTTAAGAAAATAAATCTTGCTACTTAAAACTTAAACTATGCAAATTTGCCAGCAAGAAATAAGTTTTCTCTTAGCTTATAATAAAGTTTTCTCAAAGTTCTTACCTCCACATGAAAAATTGAAAATATATAGTTGGACAAACTATTAGATTCAGGTTTAAAAAACAAGATTGGTTGCATTGGACTCACCTCGACATACTTGTCCACATAATTCACATTGTCTTCCATCCTGCAAGAAAGAATCCTCTCAGGGTTAGCATAGTCCCAGCGTTATTTCCAGCAGAACTTACTCAATGGCAGAGGAGGCAAAGGTCTGAATGTAGATCTGCTCCTGCATTTGGAGCTTGGCATTCGTCCTGACCCTGCGGCACCGCAGTAGCAGCATTATTAGCCCGGCCAAGATGATGGCTATCAGCATACCGCTCATAACCATAATGGAGTTGCTCTATTTAAATAATATTTAAAAAATAAATAAGACAGTTTTAAAGGCGACTTACCACGCTGTCTCCATCGGTCAGCAGGATGGGATTCGCAGGCACTGTTTAGGAATTTAAATATACATTCAATGGGATTTCAAAGATGTTTTATTAAAGTTCTTGATTGCCTGCCTACCTGGCACCTTGGCGACACTGCGCGGTCCTTCGCAACCCGCAGGATCAATGATGACGGCCTGTAAGCTAAGGGAGGCCTTCTCCTTTAGCTGCGTTCCCAGGCCGAGCTTCATGCTGCCCTCGAATCCCTTCGGCGTGGCCTTAAAGCCTAGTTCGCTTAATTTGTGGACACGAGTCAGCAGATGTTTCAAAACTCCACCCCAGGGAAGCGAGGGGTTTGTCTCCTCGTTGATTCTGCAAATTTTTTCTATTACATTACAGCTGTAATATGCATTTTATGTCCCAAGATATTAAACTCTCTCCTGACTGCTTTTACATAAAAAAGTAATTTTGCGGATTTACATGTCGCATTGTCAACGGAACAATGCCAGTTGCATGTCGTACAGATAGCTTTCAAAAGTTAATTTAAAAGGGAATTCGCATTTCATGCAACATGCACTTATTACTGGGAACTCAGAGTTACATAGTTAACAAGGGTATAAAGAGCAAAAGGCAACGATTATAAAGTAATTGAAAAGTTAAACAACATGTAATTAAATTACTTTGATGATTATCCATTGGTTAAAGCGATTCCCTGCTCAAATGACGTAGATATCGACTTTTTAAATCAGTATTTAATACCCCAATAAATCCCAGTTATTACTCACTTCAACTGCATTTTGTACGCTCCCAATGTGTCGTGCAGACGGTTGTCCTGCTCCTTTCGAAACTGTTCGCTGGCCAGGATAGAGAGACTGATGCTAATGGTGTCGTTGCTAAGCATTTTTCCCACGGCCAGGACCCTCGGCGGTGTGGGCGCCAACTGGCAGGAACACTTGCCCTCCAGGCACTCTGTTTGTTTTATTCAAATAATGTTTGTAAATATTTAAATACCATTAGATAGATCTATCTATACCCATTAGATTGATTTTTAAAGGGCATAAGAAACTAAATTTTTAAAAGAAACTCACGTGGGACAAAGACGCGGGCTGAGCGACGAACCATTGCATTGGAGGTCTCCACGGTGACCTTGTACTGGCAGCCGAACATGTAGTTGCAGTCCACAGACTCCACGTTCAGGTTGGGATTTAGTGGCAGGTAGACGAAGTTTGGTGCCGCCGGTTTGTGCTTAATTCCGTACTCGCTGCACGGAGCATCCGGACATCTCGTGTTGTTCAACGCGCTCACGAGGACATTGTAGGAAGTGCCTGAAAGGAAGCGCAGACCGGAAGGATCCTGTGACACATGCTTCAAATCGATTAAACGTAATACTATTGAATATTTTGATTGGCATAATATATGTATGCATTGCCTTTTAATTAACTCTAAAATGAATCTCTTGATAACAAATTGACACGACTCCGAATCCTGTGACAGCTATAAATAACATGAAAAGGTTCTTACTCACCTTCGGGAAGGTTGTCCTGCCAACGCACCTGCAGTCTTGGAATCTTCTCCATGTAGAGCGTTACATTGGTGCTCACCTCCGTAATCTCTCCATTTGGCGTAGGCTGTCAGGGAAAAGTAAACCATATAAATCCTTAATTACTTTTCCAAGAAGACAATTGTCTTATAAAACTAAATTTAAAAAAAAAACTATAAAATATAAAATAATATTTTATAATTTACTAGCTTTAAAGTAGGAATATGATATATAGAAAATAGTATATCGACTGGTAACCTCTTTATAAATAATTTCACAATAATACTTAGCTTATACGATGCCTGGACTATTCTTGGGCATTTTTCGATCAATTAAGCAGAATATCAGTTTCCGATAAATTAAACAGAATATCGATATATCGCACATATATCGCAACGCAGCCCTACTCTCAAGTTTTCTGCCATTATTGAAGGAAAACTACGTACTTTATAGATTTATATGAAAAAAATGCAACAACAAAATTATTTTTAAATTTAAATCGAACTCTTTAATTAATGATTTCTTATTGAAATCTATTGAAATCTAAACTAAGCTATTGCAACAGAAAAAATGTATTCACAATCCTTATGGTATAAAGGTAATACTCACATTTACACGCATCCTTGTTACGGAACCCGGGGTTTTGATAGTTTCATTAGCGCCCCCAGCATCTGGCAGACTGGTAACATACCGATGCGTATCCATTTGCAATTCCGATTCCTTGCCCTTGCCCAGGGATACCACAGTTGGAATGACTGTAGTAGTATTGTTTACCCAAATATGGGGGCCCAACGAATCGGAAGCCCCCGCCAGCAGGATGAGCGTTGCAAGGACGACTATCCTACTGACTATGTTTTTCGTGTTCTGCATTCTGATGGCTGTGCCTCCACATAGTTGACTGCGTTTACTAAAAAATACAAAGCAATATTTTATTTGTACAAAAAAAAAGTTCAACTAAAATAAATGGAATAAAATTTGGGAGCGTTAACAAAGCATATTTAGTGAATTCCTCGCCAATTGGTTTCTTTTTACAACCGTAAACCAATGTAAATAATCACAAAAATGCACAAAATATTTAAAAATGTAAATGCAAGAACCCAGGACTAATGACTACAAAAATGCCATACATTTTTCCGCTGCTATTCCTTGAAATTCTGGCAATAAAACATTTCGCTGAGTGGCTAAAAAAATGACAAGGAGAATAGGAAGGAGTGCGTGGCACCGTCAAAACGCTTCATTAAAATAGACGCCGCCACCATACATTTCAAATGTGACCTCAATTCTGTAATCGAATACCAATTATGTCACCTAATAGCAAAGCAAATATGCTTGGGATGTCACGTGGAGGAGGGGAGAACACAGGGAAATTATAAATTTAATTAGTAGCTGCGGATAAAGTCAAATTTTCGGTTTACCTATAAATTTTCGGGGACAGTTTCATTTTACCCTGTATTAAGAGTGGCGACGTTAAGCCAAAACAATAAAACAAACTAATATTTGCCCAAAACAACTTCAGTTGTCTTTCAAAGTCAAGGCAAGTTCATTGTAAATAGTTGAAAAAATAGAGGAAAGCTTTAAGGTGACTGCACTTACAGTGAATTTGTTGACCGAACGACGACACAAATAAAGGGGTACCGCGAAATACACTTAAAAGCTGATTGCCCACAGTACATACAAAAATATACATATATAACCTGCTCTAGTGCGAGGTATTGGTGTGGCACATGGTCTCATTAGTATCTGCAATAATGGGCAGCATCACTAACGCTACCACAGCCACCACCTGTTAATGAGGAGGCCGCAGAATGATCGGTATGTCAAATTCCATTAAATATTATGGCTAATTGTCTCTGCGCAAGGATATTTTAATTAGGGATGGTAGATAATATCGATATATCGACACTGAGTGGAGGACGATAAATAAAACTAGATCTTCTTGTTGCGATAAATGTAAGATATGTAAATCGATACTTTTGTTGAAATATTGCAGACCGTGCCGAAGAAGTTATCAAACTTAAATAATTATATTTTTATTTGTTTGATATTTTAATATTACATATATATATATATATATATATATATATATAAATCGAACGTTTCCTGTCGATATATGTACACCCCGGCTTGACAATTTACCACAATTTAAGGTAAATTGAATTATTCATTAAAAGTCAACTACCACTGAATAATTAATATTGTTTTATCACGGAATATAAGTTGATTAAATATATATCAAACAAGCACATAAATCCTTTATCTCAATTTGTATGTAGCATAAGATCTTGTTTATATCAAAAAGCAGATATTAGGAATTTCCTATTTATTCCTGAAAAAGAGTTCTCAGAATTCAATCATTAAAGATTTCTGAAGTAATTTTCATCAAACCAGTGATTTATCGATAAGAAAGCAAATCGAAAAAACTCATGAATCGATTAAGGCAACGACCCTCGTATGCTGATATCTTCCATCGATTAACAACAACATTCATACTTAGAAAATAACGACGGACACAATAGAGTAAAAATAGAACACTTTTCGATTGTCTCCATAAATGTTATCAAAGAACAAATTTGCAAGCATTTATATTGATAAATAATAAAATTAATATGCCCGAGGAGGTCCCTTCTATTTACATTGCGTTGGGCGCTCCACCTGACCTACAGCTATCCTATCAGCTTAATTACTAAAAATTGAAACACAATCACAATTGAAATAATTAAGCAATTCAGTTTTTATTTGTGTTTGAAGTCCGTGCCTACATTTAAACCATTTTATAATTAATGCCTGCACACCAAGCAGCCACTTGGCCACAAAAGGATTAAAAGATTTCCGACTTAGAAACACTTCAAATTGTTATACAGAACTTAAGAAGTAATTGCAACTAAAGCCGCTTTGTCTGCTTTGAAATTAATTAATAAATTAATTCAGTTTTAAGCAGAGGCAATGTGCATCCTGCGTTCACTACTTAATCTTTTATGTGGCTACAAATTAAACTTTAATAATTAAGCACTAAGATTACATATACTTGCGGCAAGTATAAAGTTTAAAAGCGTGGCAAAAGGTTGTTTTCCCTTGGCACTATGAGATTGCTTTTGTGGAAGCCTTACACGTGGCAGGCGCATTGCCGAGCACACATTCCCTGCTGTTGCGGATTAGGGCGAGTGCTTGTAAATAATAAGCTCGAGAGCTAATTGTTGACACCGCATTAGCGAATGTGTCGTCCGCTCCGACAGGTGGGGCAGACTGGGTAATAAATCAAGCCTTGTCAGCACTTTTATTGTGTCTCCTCCCGCGGCTTCTGTTTCTGTTTCGAAGTGTTTTGTTTTGGTTTAATGCCCCCAGAGAAAAAAACACTGCATGGGAACGGCTTACTTTCTAAACTTTATTCTGTATTAGTCATAAATGGAGCGACCCTTGGTCTCCTCCAAGCAAACCACTACGTAGAAGAGGCAAACGGCACTGACGACTGCGCAGAACCACATGGTGGCCGCCAGACCAAGATGGAACATCATCAGCGGGAAGGTCTTTAGCGAGGTGAAGGCGAAAAAGCTGAGGCAGCCCAGGCAGAAGCTGGTTCCCACTGCCCGAATCTTCTGTGGCAAAATCTCCACCAGCACCACCATTGCCACCGAAACAATACCGACGTTGGCAATGAAGATGTTGAAGGACATCAGGCAAACAGGAAGCCAGGCGGAGAAGGCTGAGAGATCCAATTCACCTTGCTCCACATAGAAGGCGTAAACACCAAAGGCAGCAGTTCCGATGCCACATCCTGCACAGGATACGATCAGCAGGAGCTTGCGGCCATAGCGATCCACGGCGTATATGCTGGCCAGGGTGCCCAGGATCTGCACGGCTCCAATTATGATGGTGTTTGTGTTGGGATCCAGCTGCGTGTTCACCTGGTCGAATATGTTCGACATGTAGTTGATGAAGGCGAAGGTGCCCGTAAATATGCTGGCAATCATTAGCATGAGGCCCGTGGCAATGGCCTTCAAGGAGCGCTGGTTAACTGCAATAAATTTGATCAGGAATTCCACTCGAACACTCTTGAAGCGGCGCTTCGAAGTTCCTCCACTTCACTTACAGAAATCGCTCATGGAAAGTCCTTTGTTGTCAGTGTCTTTGTTTTGCTGCTGAATCGCCAAACGCATCTCGTCCAACTGCTTCTGATACTCCCGTTCCGCCTCCTTGGAGACATTGGGTCCATCGCAACGCCTGTAGAATCTCAGGGACTTCTCAGCCTCCTCCTCACGCTGCCACCGTATCAGTTGCTGCGGAGGCTCCGGGAAGCGGGTAGCCAGGAATACATAGAGCAGCGGCAGACCCACTACGGCACAGGGAATCACATGGTAGGGGATGTGCGATGACACTATAAAGCCAACCATGATGCCCGTGTTCATGGTGAGGGTGAAAAAGGAGCATAGGCGCCCACGAATGCTGTCGGAGGAAGGCGGAAATCGATACGGATATGTTAGAAGGCTTCCGTTTGCCAAAAACGTCACTTAATAGCAATGAGTTCTCTCACAATGATCTTGATTTTGATTCAAGGCAATGCATTTAATATTCTTTATGACGAATATCGTTCGAGATACTAGTACTGTTCAATACAAACATTTCTAATGCTTCAAGAAATATCTGCACTCACTATTTATATTCACGCATTCACTTTAATTATTTATAGAAGGCATGTGCCAGCAGAGGGCCAGCAGAGAAATGTGCTGACCCGCGACAGGGGGCTTTAAATTGATCTTGGTACAAAGATTAAAATTTAAGGTCTTTAGACGATTGTTGTCCGCCTTAAATTCAAGGTTTTACCTTGATAAAAAAGAAAATAACTCTGAGGATTATTCCCTCAGTTCAGCAGTCTTTTTCTCTCAATTTTCCTTTCCTTGCACTCACCTGTTGTCTGCGATTTCACCAATAAAAATGGGCAGGACAACGAACATGCCACCGCCAGTTAATCCTGCACACACCCGTGCCACATACAACCATTCGATGCTCTGCGCGAAGTATAACAAAAACCAAGTGCACTGTAAAATTCGAAAAAGAGGACACCAAAAAACATGACGAGTTAAGCACACTTCCAAAGGGAAAATCCGTTAAGTCAAACCCGTTATGAGCTCTGGAAAACGCACCGTATGTGGCACTGCGAGGGCATAAATCGACACTTTACGGCCGAAGCGATTCATCAGGTAGGAGTAGGAGAAGTTGCCAGAGATTCCGCCAAGACTGATGATGGCTCCCAGCCAGGAGGCCTCGTCCACGTTTATGAAGAAGGACAGGGGCGTCTCTTCGGGGGACAGGAGCTTTGGCAGCATCGGCGACAGCCAGCCCAAAGCGATGCCATGGCAAAAGGTTATCAACGTGGCTAAAAGAACACACATATACACATAGATCAACGAATGACATCATCTCCCGAGGGGGGCACGGCGGCGAATCAACAACTCAAGTGGCTCATTTGCATAGGAACGCGTGAAATTGAATTTTCAGCCGTCAACCTTGTGTCAACTTCGGGTATCCACCCTTGGTATTACGGCTTCCGTTCAAATTATGACACGGATTCGGGAGGACCCGAAACTTTCCGCTACCACGTTGAGCTGCAAATCCATCTTATCTCCGTAAACATACCACTTAATGAGACAAACAGCTGACGGCGGAACTGCCACTGGAAGATGCCCGAATTGAATATGTTAAGGAACATCTTTGTGTCGCCTTTCTTTCCTTGTTTGCTTTGAATCCTTGGGCTTAAATAAATAAGCGTACTGCTGCTAACTAACTCTAGGTTTTGATCCTTGAATCTCGGATATCACAGACGAGTAGGTCCTCGAATTCAGAGGAGGTCTTAGGTTGATTTAAAGCTCTTGCGCGAAAACTTCTGCTGGTGGTGTCCTTTTTCCATGCCTATGGTCCTCTCGTCGTCTCCTTCCCGAAAACCGCGAACAGATCAACACTGGCGGCTTGCCCGAAAATGACTTGTGAAATTGCCGGAGACTGTCTATTTATACGCGATCCGTATCTAAATCTGCGGGTAAACATCTACTATTTCATCTAAGAAACAGCGTCAGATTAAGCAGTTTTCTAGACGGGAGGCAGCTCCAGATTACGGCTTCATTTCATCACTTGTCTAAGTGGGCGGTGCCCACTCGGTGGAGCTGTTGCTTCGTAATACTTGGCAAACACCATCCGTAAATCTCGGGGACAGGCGCCGCGTCATAACTGCTGGGAACCTCTATATCTCTGGCCAAGTTCACGACTCGTTAGAACCGTAACTGAGCAGCTGTAAAATCGCGGTTAATTATGTGGAAAAAGATACGGTTTAGTTGTGACGTCGGTCGGTCGGCGTTAGTGTTTCTCTGGTGTTGCAGCGGCGGGTTTCCGTTCCCTGACCTAGTGGTATTTATGGGCACACTTAACACCATTTACGTTGTTTGAATAATAAAAACAAGTCGAGTGCACTGACCATGAAAATGCTTAGAACTCGCGGAAATATCATTGTCATGACCAGTTCAGTTGGTTGAAAACAATGCCTACTTTTTGGCGACTAAGTTCGTAGGATAATTTAGTAAATAATCAGAAATCACTCTTATGTTTAATACAATATTACATCTATAATCGCTTCTCAAATAGATCGTTCTGTTAATCAATTCATTGTGTATTTAAATAAAAATAAAAATCAGAAGTCGGCTGGGCAAGGAAGTTCATAAGAAGGAAACCTTTGTCTAGAGAAAGTTCTCCTAATCCTTACATTGTTTAATTAAGATAAATAAGAACATAATTAATATTTCAAGCAAATATTACACAAAGGTGTCACTTAGTTTGCATACAAAAAATATATAGTAACCGCGGCATTTCCCGACCTAGGCTAATTTATGGACACTCCATAACACCATTTGCGTGATTGCAACAATAAAATGAAACACGCGCGCTTTTTAAGCATCAGATAATGGATAATAGGGACACTTTATTACGATAAGCAAACACTTTGTGGTGACACAGTCAGAAGTTACAGGCGCAAGAGCAAACACCAAGTTAGTATTTTAGGAGAGATAAATATCAAAATATTTAAGTGGTTGCGGGTTTTCTTTTCTGTTTTTTAATGTGGGCTATCGCACAAAGTCTAACTTTCACTGAAGGGCAACGAGATAAGCAATTGTCCTTTGAACGATGAATACAGTTGGGTCGATAAACTAATTTATTGCACTACAAAGGTTGTGATTCACATTGACGTGTTTACAAATAGCTCCAAATGTCGAAGGCTTTAATGTTATTTTCGAACAATTCCCGATATTTTTGATACCAGCACAAACGAAAAAGCCAAGCCCGTAATCACACACATTCGTTAGATTGCATTTTGAATAGATAACAATCAATCGGATGGCTTGGCTTTTATGGCCCTGATATATATATATATATATATATATAATGATGATGATTTAGGATGGACTTTGTTTTGTCAACAACTCCCGATTAAGTCTGATTTTTGCCAGCAGTGTTTACTTGGGAATAAAGTTCTTCAGTTAACATATTCGATGTAAACCTTAGGAAATATATTCCAATAAATAATCTTATTGACTTTCGGTCGGTATTCGGGCTCAATATATTATTAAATATCACGTTCACTTTGGCCGAATGACTCCACACATTTTTCGAGCCTTCGTATCCACTTGGAGGGAAAACAGAATATCCCAAAAAGTATGTATGTGACATACCAACCCAACCGACAAGATGACGCATTCCATCAATTTCGGGTGGCAAACACGTCGCCGATAAGAATTTGTAAGAGATGTATAAGGCCGACGAAAGCTTTGTTATTTCCCTGCAATCGTGTGATAAGTCCAAAGAACATTGCAATCAATAAAAGAAGCGTGGAATTTCCAGATATTAGGCGCTTTAAATAAGGCTAACTGATTGCTTCAGCCTTTTTGCGTGAGGTAGGTGCGTCGCTTCGTTCGTTTCTGTCTGACCGCCTGACACATTAAGCTCGGCAGGGTGAGAAGCCAGCCAGCCAGACCAAGACGATGGATACTCATAAATTAAATGCTTGTGTTTTAATCAACTGATAATTTTCCACAAGTGTCATGAGTTGCCAACTTAATGCCAATGCCAGCAAACAAACGTTAAGTCAGCCGAAAACCAATGAAAAATGGTTAAAAACTTATAAGTTGAGGTTGCTGATTGAGTAGTTACTTGAATACGATTTTAAAATGGACTTTAGGTAAATACCTTCCTCAGTGTGTCTCGTACAAGATCTTTCTAGCTTTAATTTAAAATAAATTTATTCACTTTCTTTAAAAGTTTTGTCTAGTAAAACTGTTTAACTTATTTTGAGGTTTCCGAATACGATTCTTAAATCGATATTCGATTTCTTTTAAACTTTTGTTGGTGAAAACTCAACAAAGACCACAGGAGCAACGACTTTGGGACCTTATCTGCACTGTTTCAAAAACTGGGGGCCACATTCAATGCCAACGCATACTCTTTTGCCTGTGCCGTCATCGCACCGTCGCATTCTGTTTTTTTTTTCTTTTTCCCTTATTCTTTTAAGTAAAATATTTTATTTTTTTATAAACGCTCTGATACCCAAGTGACTGATTAATATAATACGTTACATTTACAATGGGTAATCAGTTTGTTTTTTATGGGAGACAAATAATCATGGTCAAATATCAAATAGTCTTTGAATGAGGTAGTAGTGGGAGAGAAACTGTTATAATTTATGAAAGGAAATCGGGCATCTGCTTCTTTCTGAGTGCCTGGTGCATAAAAAAGCATTTCACTAATTTTGTACTTAAGTCAAAGTGTGGGAACTTTTGGTTTTAATAAATATGTTGTAGAATTTTGTTGTTGTACAACGATCAAAGATCAAGGCCCAAATTTAAACATTAAATCAGGCCCTCAGAAGGCACCAGCAGGTGGACTAGCGATTTTTATAACAGTTTCTCTAGGGCTCAGCGATCTTTGTGTAAAATGTTGTTGTAAATTTTTTTGTTGTTGTTCTTGTAGGCAACAACATGTACAATGTAATGAAATGCATGGTTTGTTGGAGAGTAACTGTTATATAGAAAGTGGTGGGAGAGAAACTGTTATAATTTACAAAAGTGAATCGGCCTTCTGCTGCTTTCTGAGTGCCTGGTGCATGAAAAAGGCCTTTCTTTAATTTTGTACTGGCCAAAAGACAAAGTTTGCAGCTTTTTGTTGCCTACAATAAACAAAAATGATTACAGCAACAATTTTTAAAACAACAATTTCACAAAAAATTGTTGTTAGCTTTTCCAATTTCTGATTACAGGAGAACAGCAAACAGAAGAGCGACGAAGCGCCCTTGGTAAATTTAATTCCTAGTTGTTTGTTAACGAAATACATAAAAACAAAAGCCCTCCCTTTTTTTCTGGCGTTGAATTCAGTCGCGTCATTGTACTGCCACTTTTCTAATCGTTATCGCGTACTCGATTTATTGATAAGTTCAATTTGTTTTCCATTTCACGCCAACTTGAACGAATTGTTTTGGTTTGCCGAATTCGCTGGGAAAAAGAACACACAACTTTTACCAGGCACGGGGCCGCATTCGAAAGTTATTGTCTGTTGCCGAGGCCAAAGTGGGAACTGCTTTTATTTCGCTTCTATCGTATGAAAGTGATAAATTCTTAGTGCCTTTTGGATATTTAGAATCGTCTTTATAACATAACGAATTACTAATGTCGGAATTTATTTGGCTATTTTCAAAGTAGACGTTGGATGATAAGCAACAGCGATTTCAAGTGTTAAAATGGACTTTACTCTGAGGATGAATGTTTCGAAGCTAAAAATATGGCTATATATGTATGTTGGGTAAAAAATTGGAAATTCCCCCCTAATTGCAATATCAGCAGCAAGCCATAACCAATTAAAATGGTCAGTAGTCAGTGATGAGATCGATTTTTGGCAAATAATACCCCGTAAACTGTCGGAAAATAAATCGATTGTCCAGAGTCCACATCGCATGTTTTAAATTAAAGAGAGGTTATTGAGAAATACAAAAATGGCTAGGCAAAATATTTATATTAAAATGCGTTCTTTCTTTGCCAAATAAAGTAAATAAAAATAAGCAGATGAAAGGGAAGTCCATATGTAAATAGTAATGTGTATTCGCAGGAAAATGTATTAAAAAAAAGGAAAACATTTCCAATGAAGGACACCGATCTCTAAATGTTTACCAAACATATTCAAAGAGCACCGAACGGAGCTCTAAAAGTATGTAATTTTCATTTGTACATAAATGTCTTTAAACCTTAAACAAACTGTGAACTAAATATGAAAATTTGATAAATATTTACCAGTTACATTAATGTTTACGGTTTTCTGTTGCATTTGCTGGCATTTCTTTTAATGTTCTATATGTACATACTTGTACACATTCTCGATTTATACGATTTCGTCCATGGACTGGTTAGCGGCAGCCTTTTAAAGCTTTCCAATGTCTATTCAACTCGTGAAATAATTGATGAGATACTACCACGGTCGCCATTGTATACATTCATATACTATATGTACAAGTATTCGTTAGATAGTGCAGAAAATACAATACAAAAAAAAGTAATACAACTTGACAATAACAAAAAAATATAGAGAGAGGTATGACGTCTAGCGAACATCTGTGCGAATTTGGAGTTCTTATTTATCACGGAATGCCAGCCGCACAAGCACTTTTCTCATATGTACATTTTTATATATTTATATACATATATATATTTCTCTTTTTAAATTAAAACTTTGCACATTTTAAAGAATACTATAAAATAATCACATATTTCATTGAATGAAATTTATGAGTACTTTTCTATTTGAATTTTTTTAGTAAAAAAGGATTAGGTGGCAATTCTTTTGATAAATACCACACTGTTTAATAAATATCACAAAATTGTTCCATAGAATTCAAAGGTTTTTTGTTAGTGAATACAAAATTGGTATAAGCAGCGTAAATAATAAATTCTTAAACAATGTTTTGCAGAATTGCTACTGAGAATAAAATAACAAAAACTAAACCTAATAAATCCAAGTTTAAAAAAACTGCAGATTATGTGCTGCCTCTCTCCCCGTAGCTGTCAAATAAAATATAATAAAATAAATGTAATGAAATTTATGCAATGTTATTAACTTGATGGGCTTGGTCATGGAGACATAAATTTTTACTTTGATTTTGCGAGGCCCGTTCGCCTTACCAACCCCTTTTCAAATCGCTCTTGGCTAAAAATATTTATCAATTGTAGCGCGTGTTTAAGTAGATTAAATGGGGCTACTTAATCATGTGCAGGCTGCTATATACATACATACTATATAATATATATATATATATAAATATATATACTGATTGTTAGCCATCGAACGAACCGGCGTTGTTTTTGGCTTCGGACCAACCATTGCTCTCTCAATAATAAATAACATGCCTTTAAGCTGTAATAAAAAGCCATGGTGGGGCTTGCCGAGGAGTCGGCGGTGTGATAATTTTTAGTTCGATAATTAGTGGAGTCACTAAACTGACAAAATATATATAGCGGTATATATAGGAGGCACAATCACGAACGCACGGTAAAAATGGCGACACTTTGCTTATCACTTAAAGTGGCCGCTGCCGAACCGAACCGAAAAAAAAAAATAGAGTTAGGAAGCCAAAAGGGGAAAAAATAACCATGGCACAATCTAATAAAAAATTGAAATACCCCAGCGTCCATAACGATCGAAAAGGGGTGAGGTCTGTTCAGTGTTTCTTCAGATATACAAACATATATAAATATATATAAACATATGCATATAGTAGTAGAAAATGTGTAGCAAAAGGAGGCGTGAGCTGGGGCAATTACCTGAGGGTGAGAGCACCATTACCATCAGCACCCCATCTAGATTGATCGAAGTCAACTGGAATATCAATTGCGCAGTGCGTGCGGCAATTGAACCGATCATCAATCAGGGCGTAATTCACGAACGATAAAAATAATGCACCGAACAAGAGAAATTATTTGGGAATTCCAAGAATTTCGCAGCACCAACTACAATATATCCCCCCACAACCCCTGAAAAAAGAACTCGACGTCGCTATCTAATCAATACATTTGAAGCTTCACGCGGCAGGCTCAAGCCCAGAAGATACATATAAAGAAAAGATACTTTTATTCTAGACTCACCATGGACGTTTCTTTGTGCTCTCCACTTTGGGTATCTTTTCTTTTCTTTTGGGATAGCTGCCAATTGTTGTTGACTTTTCAACCGATGGCGTTGGCCGCAATCATTTTCAAGTTTTGTTTACACTCAGCACTGTTTTTTTTTTTGTTTTGCAGTAAACATTCACACGTCGAAGTTATATTAATTTAAACAAATATCGGCGAGTGCTCTTCGCAGGGATATTTAGTTTCCACAGCATTCGGCACTTAGGCGGGGCGGGGGTGCTCTTGATTATAAATTGAATTTCCGCCTTTTCTTCTCGCTTACACTTTCATTCACATAAATTCCCAATAATATTTGTTTACTCTATTTGTTGTTGCTCTCGATGGCTTCTTCTCACTGATTTTTGATTCTCATTCAATTTTATTTCATTGAATTTCGCCATTCACTTCACTTCTTCACTTTCCATTTCCTGTTCACTGACTTAGGCACATTTTCACTTTTGTTTGGCTATTCACTGGCCGTGAGATATTTGCCATTTCATTCCGATTTTCTTAACTGCATTTATCCTTTTATTTATTGCTTATTGGGGCAAACATCCGTTTATATATTTGTCCCACGATCCAGTTTAAAAGTACGGAGCGCGCCAAAAAGTTGGAAAAAGAGGGCTCTTGGGCCAAAAATTGCGTAGCCGACGGGGTGACCGAGACACGTTGTAGCAACAAGCGTTGGTGTCGGAATGATAACAATTGTTAACTGCCAAGTGTTGCTTGTGCACTTTGGGGAGCTTTTACGCCTTGCTCTCCTTACGTTTGTGGGTTGGCGAAAGCTCTGCCAATGGCACAGTCAGCCCCAGCTAAGAAGGATTTAAACAAAATATTAAACAAAAATATTTTAAATTAATTTGAAACTACAGAAAAGATTTTCTACATCGGTAGGGTTGAATTTCTATGAGTAAATCAGAGCTTCAAAAAGTTTGTTTTGGAATCTACAGAAAAAAATTTATAGAGATAACTAAATATAATTTTAAGTAAAAAAGAATTTGAATTGTAAGACATTTTTATATAGAGTTAATTATAATTCAAATGAAAATAGTATTTTTTATACTGTTGAAATTAACCAAGTGAGCACTTTGAGCATTAAGAAATTATTAAATATTGCAATAACAAACAAATGCCAAAAAACTAGCAAGTTTTGTACCAAAAAAAACTAAATTACAAAAAATTTTCAAATTTTAGCGCCAACAAACGCATAAAAATTCAAGCTGGCAATGCTGTCAGCTGTTAAGCCAAAGCAAAAAAATTCCTAACGCGTTTGTTGAATGTGCTGGAAATGTTGCCAGATGGTTCGAAAAAGAAACGCTTGAATTCAAATTTGGAACAGGCGTTACTCAAGGCCTTACAATTAATACAAATAATTAAAAATATGGTCATGCCCTAAAAAGAACATAATACTTATTCATAGTTATATGATTTTCTTTTATTAAATTGCGCTCGTCAGTGGCAAGCTTAATGACGGTCAAGAAAACTGGTTTGACTGGTTTTTCGCTTTGTTTGGCTGCAATCTAGGAGTGGACTTGAGAACAAAGGAGAGTGGAAACCAAAACAAAGGAGTTGTGGCGGAAAAACCTTCCCTTAAAAAAATACCAGAAAAAGAGCAAGTCCAAAATATATTTCGAATAAACATAAAAACACCCTCGGGGCAAAGCGAAGTTGTCAAGAATCATAAACAATACCCCAGAAACCACGGGCCTTGTGTTTCAGGGGGGGTGTTAGACCGAAAGACAGCTGATAGCTCGCGCTCTCTCTCTGGCAACGCGCTCTCTCGCCTCTTTGTCGCTATCTTTCTCACAGACAGCCAGCGGGGAAGAGTGGGGGCTAATCAGCTTGGTTCATATTTTTTCAACTTTCCTGAATTCATTTCGTGCCGCGCCAACGGCCGCTAAAGATCGCGCAGCTCTTCGGTTCTGTAAACGATATATTCCCTCTATATTGTATTTACGCGCGGTAATATTCAACAGTTAATTGTACACTCCGTGCGTACGTGTGTGTGTGTGTGCTGGAGTGCGTGTGTGCGTGTGTGACTGCACTTCGCTTATCAGTTGTAGTAACTCAAGTGATAATCACATTTTTTTCACCAATCGAACTCAATATTTTTTTTGTGGCTTACATTGCATCGAGAACAGCAGTGACCACAACAGAATGGGGTTTAGCCTTTGTCCCATCGGCCCCTCTCATTTCCGACCCGCTCACATGTACAGTGATAAGCCGCAAGGCAAGAACAAAAACAACAACAATAGCATTGAAAAGCCTTAGAATTTGATATACTTTTTAGTGAGAACTACATACTAAATACTTAGTGAGCCTATAGCAAACTAAGAACAACAACAACAACATTTGCCAATCGCGAATGAAGGGAGAATGACGAAGGGGACAATAAGTCGATGGCTAGGCCAACACACATACACATAAAGAAAATATCAGCTGGTGGTTACGTTTTTCTCACCTGCTTTACTCGTCTTGGGGGCAAATTAACGAAGCTAAAAAAGAGACTCAGAACGATTAAAAGTGCGTCTCAATTATTTAAAATTCAAAACAAAGGCGAGAGAGAGCAGAGAGAACGTGCTAAATATAAGCAAACGTGTATTTGCATCATAAAGAAGAAGATTTAAGTGCATTTCACATGCGCTACAAAACAAATTCAAAACGAGGGGCATATTGGTTTTAAGCATATCTTTGTCACACATTGGAATATTAAATAAAGTTTAACATAGATTTTGAAAAATTATTTTTCACAAAGACTGAATTATAAATTTATATGACAAAATTCCCCAATTTTTATGTTGGCCAATTTTAAAGGACTATTATTACAAGAAGCTTACATGTACTTAATTACGATTCAAATTGATTTTGACATTTTCATTTCCATAATATGATCGCATATTATTAAATGTTGAAGCCCATCTCTGCTTTACTTTAATAGATAACAAATATAATAATACTTAAAACAAATCTATTAGGAGATTCTAAAATCAAGTTGATACACTACACTCATAAGCCCGAATATTAATTGTAGGGCACTCGTCTGCCTAGTTCTGTTCCTCCCCCGCGGCCACCGCATGGCCCAAGCATTGAGTCTGTTCTGAGCATCTCCCTCGTCATCTCTCTCGCTCTCTGTGGGGGCCAACAGCAAGCAGCAGCCAGTAGCAACAACAAACATTGTTTATACCCTCTCTGGCATGCTCTCTCGCCCGCTTTACATGCACGCGACACCATGTGTGTTGGTGCGCTATTCTAGTTTTTGGAGGCATGGTCCGATTAGCAACAGGCGAACAGTCCTAGCCCCAGCCCCAGTACCCCGCCCCCGCCCCAGTTCGACTTTTTATTAAATAGGTTGTCTGCCGGTCTCTCTGAGCCCCTTCGTGGCCCCCTATTCCGCCCCCGTTACCCTCCACGCTCTTGGGCGAATGAACTCTCACACACACACACACACACGGTCGTGATGAGCGAAAATTAAATTCAAATGAGCAACAAACACGCTCACACTTCACTCACACATTTAGCGAAACAAATATTATTTATTCTAATTGTTGGCGCGCCTTATAAATTACAAACAATACGAAATACAGGCCTAAGACGAACCGAGCGGAAAGAACAAATTAAATGAGCGTAAAATGTTGGAGAGCGCAGACTGAAAAGAGCTGGGCGTTAAAAGTGAAACCAAAGCGGGTTAAGGTTATAACCCAAACAGCTGAAAGATCAAAAGTGCTAACAAATATAAGTCCGAATAAACGCGAATAGCGAAAGCATGTCCAGTTGGAGTTTGGCCAGCGCCGTGTCGCCGAATGTGACCGGCGGCAGTGATGTCATCCGACTGAGCAACCTCAAGTCGAGTTCGGAGTCAAACATACCAACGCGTGGATCTGTGCCTCCTGGTCTACCCCGGCCCACAACGCCCGTGCCCGCCAAGAAGTGGTCCTCCAAGCGACCGCCCCACCTGACCCTACACATTGGCGGCAACAAGTCGCAGTCCAAGTCGCACGATGCCCCCCTGGCCGAGACGGAAAATACGGTTCTATCCGCCGGTTCCTCCTCCATCTACGGCACACCCATGGGCGGGGCAACACCATTCGCCTCGCCCGCGGGACACAGTTTGAGGAGCCAGGAGAGTCATCAGAGTGAGGAGACCCATCAAAGCACCAGCACTACAACTACCAGCACCAGTGCCACCAGCGGAGGATCCATTTTCCCCCACGAACAGTACAAAACCATCAAGAAGATCAACATTGGGTTCGAGAACATACGATATACCACCAAATTCGGAGTCTTCAAGAGGGGTAAGATATTGGGTTTTTTCCAAGAGTATTTAGTTAAAGATATATTACACAATCTGCTTCCAAATTAATGTTACAAAAGTCTAATGTGCCAAATCCTTTATGATCCAAATAACCCAGTTTAATAGGACTCTTTCAGTAACAATATACTTTTAATGTCACGTCTGCTGTCTAGTTGATATTCCCAAAATATAGCCCCAGACGAGTTCACAGAATCGCACCTTAAAAACAATCTTTAAGTTTACTGGGCACATGTTCTTATATTCTCTTTATTTTGACACTTTAATAAATCGGTAGAACATATATACTTTGTATATGGGTTGCAAAGACAAAAGCTAATGTCTGAAGAGCATTCGCCTCAGGGTCATATAATTTGTCAGCTTGGTCCCAGTCACGCATTGGTGGCCATTATAATTAAGGGTTGATAGCCCGAATATATACGGTAAAGTCCAGTAAACCCAATTAAAGTTAACCAGTTCAGTCCAACTTAAATGAGTCTTTTATATTGACCGCTAAAAATGGGTTTTTAATGAAACCATCATAATACAAATAGTCCGGCAATTATCTGAATCAGTCGCACTGATATCTGATAATGTTTCGGTTCATTACTCTCCAGATAGAGTCATTCAAAATACGTTAGTATTCGAATTGAAATTTTGTTTCCTAATCTAACAAATATTATAAACGCGTGGACACACTTCAGGGTTCAGATTTAAATACTGTTTAAAGTCCGTGAAGCGAGACCAACGAAGGAAATGTATCAGTTAAAGATGGCTTTTGTCTTTATATATTTCTTTATTATATGTATGTACATATGTAATGACTGTCGCAGTTTCAATTTGCCATATTGACAGGCGGCTGATTGGGCAAATCATTGGGTTCAAAAGAGCCCCCCTTTAATTGAATTAAACTTGGGCACAAGCAGAAACGAAAGAAGTGTACTTTAGGGTCAGCGGTCTTTTTATCTAAATATAACTCACGGAACCTATTTGCATATCGCCGAGTGTTTGTGCCCTATTGTTTGTTTACAATTGCCGATCCCCACTGTAGTTACAATACCGATAAGAAGGGACCGCTTACAACATGCACATAACTACGCAATCGCAATTACTTGATACTTCTTGTGAATACTCCCGCTTATCATGGATATGTAAGTGGGGAAATATCTCATATATGTTTCGGTCAAAACTGCGTTCTGTGACTCAGACTACTCCAGAACTGATAGATAGATAGGCAGGCATTCCCAAATAGATATTTGAATGAACAGGTGGCCCCTTCAAAGCAGTTATCCCTGGCGAGTGAGTCATGGGCCTGACTCATTTAAGTATCTGATTATGATCCTGATAGAAATTATGGCACGTGCCACACGCTGATTACGTACACGATAAATCATTGGCAAACATTACGAGGGTGATTCCGACGAATTCATAAATTAATAGCCCTTGTTTGTGGTGAACATATAGAGCTATTCCATAAACAAATAGTTATTGTAGTAGTTTACGGATGAAAAGTAGTGTATACTTGTTTCTTATAATTACCGATTTAGGAATAGTGTTCAATTCTTGAGTTACTCTAAGGAAAACTTTGACCAAGGCCATTTTGAGTGATACGACAACAAAGCATAGCCCAAATTAGCTACAATGCTACTCGTGTTCCATATCTACAAACTACCTTTATCAACCCACCCAGGCAATGATAATGAAAAGAAAGAACATACATGAATTCTTCATTCATTTTTTGTTGTTCTATTATTTTTCTGTAGATTATTGGAAATCAGAAGCCGAGTGAAAGCAAATCGATATGTGTATATCGTACATGGATACGTGTACACAAGTAAGATTACGACTCCGATTACGACACATGTCGGACATGTGATAAATATAATTATTATTATTATTATGGCAATGGGAACAAGGAATATAAACGATAATGCACCATAGATGCCCTAGATAGATACGCATATTAGAACACAAAATGTAGATGACATGAAAGCTTTCCGATTAAACAAAATAATGCAGATGTCTTGGGGTTTATGAGAAAGACGAAAACGTTTTAATTGATGTCACTTAAGTTCCATTAAATGAAATATCTGTTCTTTGTTCCATTTGATTTCTCGTTGTTCCTCGCGTGTAAGTAAGTTTTCTTGTTTCTCCTTTTTTAACCGTTTCAGACTATAAAGAATATATATATTATATACTATTAAGAGGCCGACTTTGAAGCCGACTTTTGAGATGAGTCAGGTGATTAGAGATCGTGAGTTTCCTATTTTCTATTAGGCATGCTCCAGATGTAATTGTTGAGGACAGTTTCCGGTACGATTTAATAAGAAATGTCAAGAATGAGCGGAAATATATGTCAGTCCTGTGCGTGTCAACAGATTTTAGAAGGTTTTAATTGATAAAATCATAGAAATATTTATAGGCTGGCATATTATCTATTTTATTAATGTTGGACTTTGTTCTATTTTTAATTTTGTGTGTTTATATGTGGGGAATAATTGCTAAAATTTCTAAAGAGAAACTACAAATAGAACTTTAGTAAAATCGTTCCACAAATATAATTGCCTGCCACTAAATTACCAAAACCCATAACATAAAGATAAGACCTAATGCACTTTCTATTTAATTACAAACGTATCAACCAATCAATAAGATAATGAAATCGTTTCCATAACTTTACCTTTAATTGACCTTCGCCAAATAAAACTATATTTTTCCACTGGTTTTCTTGGAATTTTAAACTCAATTTAATAGACTTTATTAAAAAGACATTGTAAAGTATCTTTACATGAGTAACATGCAGGTGTTCAATGCACTATTCCCGCTTTCTATTTACTCATAATCCCCATCTTTATTGGAAAAATGCAGTACCAAGTACAAGGCCATCGCAAAACATTGATAAGCTCGGCGCCCAACTCCACCAACGCCGTAATGCGAATGCAATAAAATCGCTAGCTCTACCACCTGTTGGCCCGGTGGTGGCGGCTCAGTTCAACATCTGGCCCACGGGCGTTAAACAAAAAAAAAAAGAAACAAACGCCTTAAAGGCAATTTAACGACATTTTAGTCATAGAGCTCGCTGCGATAAGATTCGACAGTGGAGTGATTGATAAGTGTTCGAACAGACCCCTGGAATCTAAATTGGCCAGTAGCCATGGCTAATCGGCAGATTAACCAACCGTACGGCAGTATGCTTCACTACAATGTCTGTTAGTTGGGCCAAGAAATCGAATCTACTACTTGGGCGATCCAATCTATGGGTGAACTGAAGCTAAGGTTCTTTATGGCACTATCATCCAACCGGGGAATACAATGAAAAGCGTGCATGGGCGGTGATAGGCAGCACTAATCGCGGGAAATGGGATTTGCTTATCACCGGAGCTCTGGTTCAATGCGAGAATGTGGGACACCCTGCAATTATCACTTGCAAATATTGCAAATTTATAAAAAATAGCAAATAAAAATAATTTACAAGTCAAGATCATGCACTTCTATTGATGGGGGAAACGCTTTTTGTATTTATTACAAATCTGTGCCTATTATAAATGTATTTATTCTTTCTATGAAGGTATTAACTATATATTTGATTCAAAAGTTCTCCGAAATATACCCTTTAATATATAGCCAATCAAAATAAAGCCCAAACTAATCTCAAAATGTAAAGAACGTCATATTTACGCATGATTTAATATATAAGATAACCCAGTATGTGAATAATCGAATTAAGTTGAATTTCTTGAAAACCCAAGTCTACGTTTGATTAAGAAACTTTACCTAACTGGATTTATAATCAGTAAGCCGCACCAATAAATATATATTGTTACCTCTTAAGACTCTATAATACTATAAAATAGTTTTGCCTTGGTTACCGATTCTTAAGCATACTATTTATCATTAAATAATGTTTAAATTACAAAATCATTACAGAAACCAAAGATGTTCTCATGGGTCTCACGGGGTACTTCAAGTCGGGAGAGCTGAGTGCCATTGTTGGACCTTCGGGGGCTGGCAAGAGCACCTTGCTGAATATCCTCTCAGGATACACGTAATGCAACCCAGATATTTATCTTTCAGTTTAATATAATCTTACAAAAATCTTTCAGAACCTTTGGCTATTCGGGTGACTTCCATATCAATGGCAATCGCCGGGATCTGAAAGCCTTCAAACCCAACGTGGCCTTCATTCGCCAGGATACGAGTCTTCAGGCCTTCCTGTCCGTCAAGGAGGCAATGCACTTTGCGGCCAATCTGAAGATCGGCACACACATGACGCTCAGCGAGAAGCGGGAGCGGGTTAAGAGCATCCTGGAGGCCATCGGAATGTATGAGAACCGACACACAATGACTGGCCAGCTCAGCGGAGGTCAGAAGAAACGTCTGGCCATTGCTCTGGAGCTGGTTAACAACCCACCGGTGTTAATCTTAGATGAACCAACTACGTAAGTTAAATAGGGAATTTAGAATGTAATGCAGGAGGATAATCTGTAAATTGATGTTAACTTCTGATTTTATAGAGGCCTAGATAGTTCAACCTCCAATCAACTGATAAATTTGCTCAAGAAACTTGCCCTGGAGGGCCGCACTGTCATCTGCACAATCCACCAGCCCAGCGCACTAACCTTTGCCATGTTCGATCACCTGTATGCCATTGGCGAGGGCCAGTGCATCTACGCAGGTGGATCTCAAAACCTACTGCCCTTCCTGGCCGCCCTTAATCTAAACTGCCCGGAGTCCTACAATCCAGCGGATTACTGTGAGTTTTATTAAGAAAATATATATGCATTAAGAAGTATTATTTATTACTACTTTCCCAACAGTAATGGAAATTGCTACGCATGACTACGACACGGAGGATGACAACCAGCTGGTGAAGATGGTGGCTCTGATGGATGGCGGGCGTAATGAGGATTACAGGCAGAGCAAGAGTGCCAGAGTGGCTCAATTGGCAGCCATGAAGAAAGTTGGTAAGACGAGCAGGAAAATCTCCAAATAATATAAGATAATTATGTAAAATAACATTTCAGATCAACTAATGGCCGCTGGAATAATTACACCGGTGACAGCCCCCGTAATGGCCACCTCAGTGCCACCGCACTTCCTGCAGGCCTCTACCTTTAAGCCACTTACTCCGATCAACGAGCTGTCTTCGCGTATATGGGATAGCCAGACGGCGGGAATAGGAAGCGGTGAGGTTGGCGCTAAAGTCACCGGAAGCTGCTGCAAGCCAAAGAAAAAGAAGAAACCCAAACCGGCGCTGGAGCTGGATCCGTCAAATCTTTGTAATCGGGAGAATATTTATGCCACACCGTTCTATCGCCAGCTGAGCATACTGCTGTTGAGAACGTTTCTGCTAATTTGGCGGGATAGTTCGCTGACCACAATGCGGTTTGCCATTCATCTGATTACGGGACTGCTTATCGGAACCCTGTACTTTGGGATTGGCAACGATGGCGCCCAGACGCTGAACATCTTTCGGTACATCTTCTACACGATCATGTTTGTTATGTACTGTGCCTTCTCGGGGATTCTTGTGAAGTGTAAGTGGAACTACTTCAATTTATGGATATTTATTAGTATATATTAACTGAGGTTTTCTTATTACAGTTCCCTTGGAGTTCCCCATTGTGTCCAGGGAACACTTCAATCGCTGGTACTCCCTGCGTGCGTATTACGTGGCCATCACCTTGGCGGATCTGCCCATCCAGATCATCTGCAGTGCCCTGTTCATAGTGCCCACTTATCTGATGACCCAGCAGCCCCTGGAACTCTGGCGATTCGCGCTCTTCTTCCTGATTGTGTTCATTACGGCTCTGGTCTCGCAGAGCATCGGACTGGCGGTGGGAGCGGCGCTGAGCCTCAAGCTGGGCAGCATCCTAGGACCCTTCTTCATCTGCCCGTTCCTGCAGTTCAGCGGATTCTTTCTGATGGAGAAGGATGCACCGGTCTACATGCGCTGGATGTTCGACATATCGTTCTTAAAGTACAGCCTGGAAGGATGCATGATGGCCATTTTTGGCTATGACCGCGAGCGCCTGGACTGCCAGGAGATGTACTGTCATTTGGTGGTGCCCAAGTACATACTTAAGAACCTGGACATGGCCGACGGCAACTACACCTTAGCCCTCATATTTCTCTTTGGAATATTCATTTTTCTGCGCATCCTGGCCTTCTACATCATGTCCTTCCGGCTCAGACTGTTCAGATGAGGCACCGATGAGGAAGATGTCAGCCACATTCCGTCGTCAGGGAAATATTTGATTTTTATATTTATGGTTTCTTGTTTAAGCATTTATTCAAGAGGAACTTTTGTGCCAAAGATTGGAGAAGCCTATAGAGTGTAAGGAAATCGTGATATATAACTGAAACAAAGGATAATAGGAAACACCCACATAAACATACACACCCACACACTCCCCTAGCGGGTATCGAGATCAAGAACTGTAAATAGAACCACTTTATTAGCATAGCGCATAAAGAAATGTATTTTTCTATTGTATTAATGAACGATTTATTGACTAGTTGTAACAAAGGCCTGATTTTAATTAGGGCCTCGGCTGCGAGTATGACTTTGAAAAATATTAAAAAATATTTTTTTTTCATGAAATGTATACGGTATTTTTAATGGGTTTTGGCCGATTAACTGTGCGATCGAATATTACAATCGATTTTCTCTCACCACTAACTGTATCACTGACGATATATATTTTTCAAATCTGGCGCTCATGTGGCAGTAGGCAGCCGATTAACTCTGTGCGATCGAATATTACAATCGCTTTTCTCCCACCACTAACTGTATCACTGACGTCAGCGCTCAGATCGGTGCATCGTCGGCCTCTTGCTTGCTGTTCGCCTGGTACAAGGAACTGAGGAAAGGCCAGTCACGGTAGATTTCGTTGAATTAAAACGAACTTATGTTGTTGTTGTACAAGTGTTATTGTTGTAGGACCCCGAAAAGGCGCCAATTTTAAAATCTAGCTGTTCAAATTTACCAACTGCCTAATTTTTCAAATCTGGCGCTCCGGAGGCAAAAGGCGGCCGATTAGCTCTGTGCCTTTCTCCCACCACTAGCTGTCGTCACCCTCTTGCTTGCTGTTCGCCTGGTACAAGAAACTGAGGAAAGACCATTCACGGTAGATTTCGTTGAATTAAAATTGTGATGTTGTTGTTGTACAAATGTTATTGTTGTAGGACGCGAAAAGGCGCCAATTTTAAAATCTAGCTGTTCAAATTTACCAACTGCTTAATTTTTCAAATCTGGCGCTCCGGGTGCAATAGCGGCCGATTAGCTCTGTGCTTTTCTCCCACCACTAGCTGTCACCGCCCTCTTGCTTGCTGTTCGCCTGGTACAGGAAACTGAGGAAAGACCAATTCACAGGTCGATTTCGTTGAATTAAAACGAAAGTTTTGTAAAGAAATCAAATGTTATTGTTGTAGGCATCGAAAAGGCTCCAATTTTAAAATCAGGCAGTTGCAATTTACCAACTGCCTAATTTTTCAAATATGGCGCTTACGAGGCAGTAGATGGCGGATTAACTGTGTGCTATCGATTATTAGAAGACCTTCTCGCCCACCACTAACTGTATCTCTGACGTCAGCGCACAGATTGGTGCATCGTCGCTCTAATGGTTTCTGTTCGCCTGGTAAATTAAACTCAGGAAAGGCCATTCACGGTAGATTTCGTTGAACTAAAACGAAATTATGTTGTTGTTGTACAAATGTTATTGTTGTAGGACGCGAAAAGGCGCCAATTTTAAAATCTAGCTGTTCAAATTTACCAACTGCCTAATTTTTTAAATCTGGCGCTCCGGAGGCAGTATGCGGCCGATTAGCTCTGTGCTTTTCTCCCACCTCTAGCTGTCGCCACTCCCTTATTTGCTGTTCGCCTGGTACAAGAAACTGAGGGTAGACCATTCACAGGCGGATTTCGTTGAATTAAAACGAAAGTTGTTGTACAAATGTTTTTGTTGTAGGCATCGAAAAGGCGCCAATTTTAAAATCAGGCTGTTAAAATTTACCAACTGCTTAATTTTTCAAATATGGCGCTTACGAGGCAGATTAACTGTAGACTATTAGAAGAGCTTCTCTCCCACCCATACTCGAAGAGCAATATGGTTAAAATATGTAACATTTCTATCATTTTAGGTTCCAAAATATTTAACAAATATTAGAGGAAATTTAGGTTTAAGCCGATTGTGATTCTAATTTGAATAAAAATTCGGAGGACTTAATTTTATCCAAAATAACTAATAATATTCCGAATACCTTTAACGTAAAAAAACACCTGTCGTATTTTATTATTTAACATAATATTCAAATTATTCATCCTATCACCACACTGTCATTACTGTAAATATTTTACAAAGAAAAATAATATATTGAATGGAATAAAAATAGCCAATCATAATAAAAGAATAACTGAGTTAAATGTATCTTAACTAGTATTATGTAAGCCCTGACGTTTAAAACACTTGAATAATTTTCTAGAAACAGGTTTAACTGTTTTACTATAATTGCACAAGTTTGATATCTTCGAGGCTTAAAAGAATTACATCCAAGTACTATAAAAATGGACACGAGATTAGAACTAGAAAAAGTGTGAATTTTATTCTAACCAGAATAATTAAAAGTATTCCGAACTACCTTTAACGCGCGGAAACACCTGTTGTATTAATAAACTAAACATTCAAATGAGGCTCAATATTCTCTCACCATTGATGCAAATATTATATATAATATAGAATATAATAGATTAAATGAAATTTAAATGCAGACAAGTAAACAAATAGCCAATCATGATAACAAATTTATTCAGTTGTGTTTAAGATAAAGTTAAGATAACTAGTCTTACGTTAGTCCTAAATAACTGTCTAGCTCAATGCACTCGTGACATTTAAAAAACTTTGAATAATTTTCCAGTAACAGGTTTTGTGCTTAATTGTTTTACATGCACAAGCTTGTAATCTCCTCAAGCCACCTCAAGTCATTACATTAACTGAATCTGATTCGCTTTAAGGTTTTTATAACTTTGTAACTTTGTAACTGAATCAATAGAAACTAAGGTGAAAAAGGGGACTTCGAATGTCCCCGTATACCTTTATAAATAATAAAACAAAAACAAAAACAAAAACAATAACTTTGTCGCAGCAGACTACCTTGAAAGTATGCCACATAATATATAGTGGATCCAAGTGCAGTTTGGGTGCAACTCAAACTTGTTGCCAGCCGAGGATGCAGATCAATTACGATTAATAGCAGTTGCCGGCTTCCAACCGAAAGCAATTGAAAACGGTCAGTCGCGCTCGGCATATCAACGGAATATGAACGGACCGCACTCGTTCGCTCGGTTAATGTGCTCATAACTCCAAATCTTAATTGAAGGGGGCAATCCAAAATAAAAGTAAACAAAACGACGCTCCAAAGTGTCATACGAAATCAATTTATGCGTTCGTTTAACACATTCCATAACAATAAATATGCAAACCTGAAGTGATCGAACGGCACGCGAACTCGAATTGCATCGATCAGTTAAATCAAGCTTGATGTGTATTATTAGAATCAGGTTTTCATGAAAATTACTCTGTTTTAAGTTGCAATATTCACAAAGTGCTGGAAATGCCAATTTTGCACTAAAACAAAAGTTACTACTGGCGATAAGCAGCAGCTCATTGGAATTTTTTAATGATTACTCACAATTATAGAGTCTAACTTTCAAGTATTACGCAGTTTGGTTTATTTTTAAGCTATGTAAATGGTTGTGTGCTATCAGCGTTCATTGTTTCAAGCTGAAAATATAATGTATCTATTACACAGTGTTCAGGGTCAATAAATAATTTCACTCTTCAAAGAAAATCTGGCAAATTAATGCTAACTTTTAGGCGGAAGTCGAAAAGAGTTAAAAAGAAGAATTATATAGTAAAGAAACTTATAAACAATATTTCAATATTTATACCGAGCTAAAAGTGTTTAAGTCTTGTTTTGTAGTTACTTAATAATCAGTTTTCTGACTTGAATCGCATTTACTAAATAGATTTATAATTACATGCTTTAAATTTGTTATCTGTCTCCCCAGTAATCTTCCAATAATCTATTCGACTGACCTCGGACAAGATCTCTCCCCAATAACATTTTGCAAACTATATTTATTCCGGAGAGGCGAGTGCAACATGTTTGGTTGGGTTGGACGACCTTGATCCAATCCAGTAACACCTTAAGCGATTAGATTATCCGCGATCCTCTCGAGCGGTCTTTCCAACGATAAGTGAATGCTCCGATATGTACGATTCCGTGTGCATTTATTAAGAGTTCGGCCATCGTCAGTTGACTTCACTGGTTTGTTGACCGGCTTAATGTTCGGTCGGTCGCCTCGCCAACAAAAAACCATCACTCGGGTCGCGTATCTTAATCTTAAACAATCAGTAGCCGCCGTCCAATGGCCGATAACGCAGTACAAAGACAGCCAAATGGCTTGGGTCCCAAGCAGCAGCAGGCTCTGGAGCTGCATTTCAGCCAGGTTAGCTACAGCCTGAGTGGCTCAGCGAAGGGTTCTTGCCAAATACTGAACGAGGCTTCCGGAGTCTTCAAGTCGGGACGACTGACAGCGATTTTGGGACCATCGGGAGCTGGCAAGTCCACGCTGCTCAATGCTCTCGCTGGATTCAAGTGAGTATTATTCACCTTTTAAGCTCAAATATATATGTACTTAAGGTATAGGCTATGGAAATATTATCGGTGTTATCTGCTTAAAGTAAAATACATTGTGTTAGGCCAGTTACAAAATTTGCTGCGTACTCTCGGGCTGCTAAAATAATTCCTCCAATATTTGTTTTAAAAATTTCTTTCTCTTTTTATGCGAACACAGACTCCGAGGCGTTTCCGGACAGATACTTTTGAATGGCCGTCCCCGGGATATGTCTACATTCCGTAAAATGTCCGCCTATATTGCTCAGGATTTTGTGATGTTAAACCTACTGACTGTCGAAGAGACCCTGCTTATCTCCGTTAATTTAAAGATGCCCAGCTCGACAGCAACTCAGGAAAAACGTAGAATTGTGAGTGCTAAATATTTATTTATTACAAAAGTATAATACTAATGCCTGACTTCCCAGATAGATGAAATACTCGACATCCTACAGCTGCAGTCCTGTCGCCGCACTTTGGTGAAGAGTTTATCCGGTGGCGAGCACAAGCGACTGTCCATTGGTATTGAGTTGGTCACAAATCCACCCATCATGTTCTTCGATGAGCCAACGAGCGGACTGGATTGTGTGGCCAGTTACCAGGTGATCTGTCACCTGCAGAGACTGGCCCACGATGGCAGGATAGTCGTTTGTGTGGTTCACCAGCCAGGATCACGACTCTTTCAGTTGTTCGACGATGTCATGGTTGTGGCTCACGGCGAAGTGTTGTATGCCGGCGAGCAGCGGGAAATGCTGAACACCTTTGCCAGTTCCGGCTACATCTGTCCTCAGTACTACAATCCAGCGGATTTTGGTAAAGTAACTTATTTGCATCATTTCAAATTTTGTTTAAATTTATATTTAATCACAGCCCTGGAAGTGTGCAGTCAGTCCTCCAGCGTGGAGCGTTGCGAATCGCTTATAACACAAAATAAGGAGTACCATTGCAACAGCAGGAATGTGGTGAAGCTCCAAGTGGATGAGGAGAGTAAGTGAAAGCGGCCAGGATGGTGCTCAGGATGCCTTGTCTGATACAGATCCAATTTCCACCTTCGCACCTCTGTATTATTTTCCTCTTTTACTGCACTTTTCTTTCCCCTGCTCTATCTTGCCCTCTCTCTTCTCTGCCTGCTCTAATTTCCTTCCAGCAGCGCTCATTGATGTCCACCGGGAGCCTTGTGACTTTGCCCACCTGCGCGGCAAGGAGCAGGTGGGCTTCTGGGTCCAACTTTGCGTGCTGCTACGCCGACACTTGCGGTCCATGTCCAGGGATTTGGTGGGTAGTAAATATAGTTTTTGTATTTAGATTCGTACATAATATTCATTTCTCCTTGCAGTTTGCCGTCCAGATGCGTCTCCTTATGCACGTGGTGGTGGCTTTGTTGCTGGGCGTGGTCTACTGGCAGATAGGAGCCGACGCCGAGAAGATCGTGTCCAATGTATCCTGCCTGTTCTTTGTGATCCTTTTCGTATTCGCCGGCAACGCAATGCCCTCCATTCTGCTCTGCATGCAGGACTCGGCGGTGTTCATTAGGGAGTATTACAACGGCTGGTATTCCCTGAGGGCCTACTATCTGTCCAAGGTGCTCGCTGATCTGCCCCTGCAGCTCACCTGTCCCACAATGTTCATCAGCATCGGATATTTTATGACGGGCCAGCCATCGGAGTTCCATCGCTTCGCTATGTGCTGGGTCGTCTGTGTCCTAACCGCCTTTATTGGCCACTTTATTGGGGTAATTGCCGGTTCGTTGTTCTCCATGCAACTGGCGATATTCCTGGTGCCAAGTGCTACGATACCGTTTTTGCTTTTCTCTGGGTTTTTCATTCGTTTAAACGAACTCTCCTGGTTCCTGCGTCCCATCTGTGACGTGTCCTTCTTTCGATACATTTTTGAGGGTTTACTGAGGGCCATCTACGGCTACGAACGCGGGGAGCTGGAGTGCTATGCTCCGATGCAATACTGTTACTACAAGACAGGCGAACAGTTCCTCAAGGACTTTCACATGGAGGGCGACGCGTTCGGTTGGGACCTGACCGTCCTGGGGATGTTCATGGTGCTCTTATTGCTCGCTTTCTTCTTAACCCTCAGCTTGGTCATCCGTCGAGCTCTTAGGTGATATTAGCAGTTGGCTTAGATGGGTTTTCTTTTAAATATAGTTTAATGGAATTAAAGTAAAATAAAAGTTGTGGTAATTAGGTCGGAAGTTGGTCACATTAAAATAGATTTGTCTTAATAATGTAAATAATAAAATAAAATGTAAATTTAATTTGTTCTTAAATTAAAAATCCATGATATATATTTATTTATCGTTTAAATTTGAGTAATATATATTGTATATTATTTACAACACTCTTCTCTTTTTATACATACATTCTACATTCGTTTTTACCTCGAAACTTAGTGAAGTCTCAAACCAAAGGTTCAGCTATGAATTAAATACTGGCGGGGCACATTTATTTTTCTATTTCACCATTAATATATTATTAATTATTAATATAATCACTCAAAATCACTGACAAGAGCATTGTGGATTTTATAACAGATTTAATATGCTGAATTCACTAAATATTTCATAAAATTAATTCCCTACATAATTTACTTTTTACAGAAAATATCAGCCGAATTTAAGTGTTTAATTCTTTGTAAATTTAAAGTGTTATATCTATTTTATAAGGTAAAATCCATGCACACTTCTTGGGCTTAAATCCTTGCAGATTTCAATTAATTTAAAATGGTGAACGCCCTCAAGATTTAATGTTTTAAATTAGATAATAAAGGTAGTTGGAACTTTTTAAATGTAATCCTGTTAGAAATTAATAGGCTAGACAAATACTTAAGCCAATCTAAACCAATTTAAATAAATCAATCCCATTCTCTTTGCTTAAATCTCATTTATGTTTTCTTTAATCTCTTTGAAGATGTTTTCAACTGGCCAAATATTCTCTGGCCCAGACATAATTCAAGCCTTGAAAACCCCATTACTTGCAGCTAACACACAAAAACACACATTCTGCCACACACAAAGTCAAGACGTCTTGGAATTTTGGCTGACTTACTGCCACTATATATATATATATATAAATACACATCCATACATATATATATATATATATATATATGTGTGTGTGTACTCCCCGTGGCCTTTCTGCATCTTCGACACTTTTGGGCCTGGCTCTGAAATGCATTTCGCCAAGCTTTTTGTGCCGGCTGCGAAGTTCTCGTAAGGCGAGGATGGGGCAGAAGCGGCAGAAATTCCATTATTTTACCCGCAGTCATGTTGCAAATAGATAGCAAATTCGTTTACGAACATTTCCCTCTGAGCTTTGCACTCCGAAATGTGTGTGTGTGTTTGAGTTGCGAACGGAATCAATTAGCGCTCCTTGGGCTAGGCAAGCGCGTCTTAAATTTAATTCAATTTAATGAGCACCCACCTTTAACAAGGCCTAAAGGAAGCGAGACTTCCAGTCGTTGTCCTCGTGGCTTAAATCAATTTAAAATGCAAACAATCTCGCCAGACAGCAAACATTGGCCAATGCTGGCCAAATTTTAAAGTGGTCCTGTCCCACAGACAAAAGACCAAGCACATATCGGAAATATCTGCAAAATTTAAGCAGCCACTCAAAAACTTTCGACCTTTTTTTGGTTGGCAAAGGCATATGAAAAGTTGTCGGGCCCAGTAAATCCCCAATGACCCAAATGGAAATGTTGGCGAGCTAAAACTTGTTTGAGTGTGAATGGTAAAAATATAGACACGGATTCAGGGATTGGGCGAGTTGGTGGAAGGGTGCTAAGTACTCTTGACCGGAGGCCAGCGTTCGCAGGTAACGAATAATAAATAAAATATCATATTTTTTATATGGAAAAATGGTTTTAATAAACGTAAGCCTTGGATAAAAACGTATGGCTTCGAAATTCGCAGTTTAAAATACGTTTTCTCATCTAATATTTTGGTTATTAAATTTATTTCTTTTTATTTATTTCTTTAATACTTCAAATAAAATTATAAATTCAATAATTTAAGTTACATTCTTGCCACGTAGCACCTCTTACCTGAATGCTTGTAAACAAAACCCCACAGTTGTAAATAAATGATTTACCGGAGACAAACAAATTGCTTTGGGCAACTTTATAAATGGTATCACAAACTTGCCATGTTTTCGTATAAATCAAATCCAACATATCTGCGAAAAGTGCACGAAAACTTTACGGGCAACACTTTTCGCTTTTCACTTTTATTTTATTTATTTTGTGGCTGCCTCAAGACGTGGCAGCCAGTAGTGGCGCTGGTACCCGCAACCTTGGCAATTTATGTGCTACACTTGTTACACATACGACATGTTGGACGTGTGCAGCGGCTAAGACAAATCGATTGCTGTTGCCGCTTCAAGCAGCCACTTCTTTTGTGGCACACACAACGGCAAGAGCATAATTTATTGAACACTTTGTTGCACTTGCCACTGCAACTGGACATAACCTCTGAACCAGGCAGATAAAAAAAAACATTTTATACATTTTCCTTTCTCATTTAACCAAATTTAATGTTTGCTGAAATTAAAGAGCTACTTTCTTTTTATTAATTTGCTTTAATAAATCGAATAAAACTCTACTAAAATTACTTTATTTTAAAGTAGATACATCAAGGTAGGAAAAATAAATGTAGAAAAATGCACTAAATTTAATTTTATATTATTTTTTGCACTTTTTGTAAATATTTAAAGACAAGTTGTCTCTTCTGGTAGCCAAACATTATTTCCTGTGATCGGATTATTAATGGACTATGTGCATTTCGTGCACTTTATAATTTATTTTGCGCCATTAATGAAATTATAATTGTTGGCGGCAACGTAAACAAAATGTCGTAATTCTTATTGACACTCTGGGCGAAAAATGAAATTATAATGAAGTGCTCGCGCGTAATTACCAAAACATTTATTAATTTTATGTACGCTTCCATGGCTTTCAATGTGAAAACATACATAAATACATAAAATATTTTAAAGCTGACCTTAATTGGACCATTTGAAATTGTCTGAATTGCAGAGCAAACGGGTGTGTAAAGAATATAAAGGAACAGCAAAGGTAATGGGGGAAAACAATAAAATTCAATTGTTTTACAATTGCATTCCAGTGTTAGTTGTTTCATTTGCTTTGCTTCTTCTAGAATACCTTCGATCGCATTGTTTTCGAAATGAATTTGAAGTTGTTATTCCTAGCTAAAGAACTGCAATTAAAGTTAGTTTTGAGAAGCTCTTTGTTGCGTATTTTTGGGGATTAATCGACTTTCTGACTAAACCCACAAGATAGCATTTAATTGTTTGAATTATTTCTTTTATAAAATATATAAATTTGCTTACTAAAAATCTTTTAAGTATTTTTTTTATCTAAAATTTATTAAGAACTGCATATAATTTAAGAAACCTCCCTGCAACTAGTTTCTTTTGTGACCACTAACATTTTATAATCGAAAGGATTAACTTTATTGGGTTTTATCCTCGAACAAAGAGTACTCCGCGTTCCGGAAGTGGCCCGTACTTTGCTGCCCTTCCGGTGAGATGACATAACCGCACACACATACACACACAAGCAACGCATTTCCGGTTAATGAATAGCCGCTCTGCTTTCAAGTTTAGATTGTCTGTGGCGGGAAAAATTCGCTGTTGTTTGTTTGGCCGCCATTCGACTGAAATTCCGTGACATGGAAACGCTTCCTGTGCCGCGCCAAAAAAAAAAAACGGAATTCGTGTACCTTACATAATTGAAGTGCCGAATGGACAACAGATTTTTGACGCTGACAAATCCATTGAGTCCACTGAAAAGTGTTTTGGGCTTAACTTTCCACTGGCGGAATACAGGATGGACTTCTAATTCCGTTGCTCCATCGCAATTTTTTTTATTTCGGGTTTAGTTTATTTCCATCTCTTTACCGGCTTCCCACACAAAGTGTATACTATATACAGGCAGCGGCCCCAAGTAAATATGGAAATCCTCAATCACGGCACCGAAGGAGAGAGAGAGCTTCGCCCGTTCTACGTTCGTTGTTTACTCTGGGGCATTGTGGCTGCCAAAAAATTCTATTTTGGTTAGTCCTGTGGTTTTCCCTTGGCTGGCACATAAATATGCATGAGGGAGGGATGCGGCACATTTATTTGCATAATGGATATTTAATTGATTTGGGTCGGCTTCAATGAGTTGACACGAAGCATTTGTCGAACCAGAAATCATTAAAGATTTATGGGCAATGACCATAACACATATTAGTGTTGTTATTAACAAATCAATGCATAATTATATTCACATAATGATAATAATAGTGATTAGTGCAGATAATTCGGACATTGACGGCTTTGCTTTGAATGGTAACTATATTTTCATTTAAGTTTTTATTAAGCTTTCAAAAAGACGTAGTTAAATTTATTTTTTTCTTTCTTCAAACTTAATGGAAATCTGCAGCAGATGAAATCTTTACATATCCCTTTTTTTACACAAATATATATATAAGAATCCGGCACAGAAACTACCAAGTGGCAATCCTTTGGGAATGCTTTATGATAAATATGCTTTCCCCCTCTTGTTGTGCCCAAAAATAAGTCTAATTTACCATAACTCCGGCTCAGTACTCAGTACTTAATTCGGATTACATTCTCTAAAAAGGGCGAAGGCGTCATAAAATCCGTTTATGCTCCTTTTATGCCGGCACAAGCTGCGAAATATCACACAGCTGGACTCGGGGCTCCACTGCTCCTTGGCATTTTTGGCATTCACTTTTATTGTGAGACTGGTTCAAGGTCTTCGAGGGAATCCGGAGGGATGGGTGGTTGGTGGTGGTGCAAAAAAACCAGCAGTTTTGTCTAAATGGTTGCAGTCAAAGGGAAATGTTTTGCGGAACTTTTTGGCCCAAACTAAAGATGCATAAGAGAGTGGTAATCCCTGGAAATGGCATCTAAATGCCCAAGCTCTCCCCAAGGCACTCTGAGTGTCTCTTATAAATGGGCGAGTATTTATATTTTTCATTTCGTTATTTCCATCGCAACTTTTAGCCGAGTTTTGTGAATTTTCTCTAGCAAGCAGGAGGGCAATTTTCCAAGCCAGGGAGCAGCTGCTCCCAGTGCACTTTCCACCGCAGAAACCATCATTTAAATTGGAAAATTTCAAGTGCTCCGGCATCAATCAACAGCGGCCACTGGAAGTGTTATAGTTTCGGCTCTGTCCCGGATAAACTTTTATAATTAGCAGCGTGAGAAGCAGTACGGCAAGGAAATCTAATTAATACCAAAGAAGGCGGTGCCCTTGGTCCGAAAACCTTCTCTAATCAAGCAAATAAATTGGGCATCAACTCGAGCTCCCGGTATCACTTTCAATAAACTTTCCAGACTCCGCCAGCAAAATGTTTGCGACCTTCTGTTGCTAAACTTTCTGAGCACAGATGGAGATGGAGATGGAGAGACCTTAGTTGGTAAGTCCACAATTAGCTTTTCCCAGACTAATCATGCCTTTGAAGTGGCTTTTTAAATGCATTCAGACATTAGGCATGCCGCCCAGCTGCCTCATGCATATTGAAATCAGCTGCCGGGCTATTTCAGTCTGTGTCCTGGCCATATATGTAATTAGCAATGCAGTTCTATTGATTCGACGGTCCTTGTCTATCCTTTCAGACAGCCGGAAACAGGAAGCTGCTCCAGCGAGAGATGCAATTAATTTAATACTGTTTTGAAACTCAGTCAGGAAATTGTCAAGCTCCCTCGAGTGTTCCAAGATATTTAATTTTATTTACTTCATACAAATTTACCATTTCATGGAATTTTGCTTCTTGAAAGAAAATTAAGGCACACAATAAATAGGAAAGAAAACGATTTCCCTTGGAAAATATGAGGCCGGAAATTAATTTCTCGTTAAGCTGAAATTAAATGAAAATAAGTAAATAATAACTGCGTGATTGTTTGGCAGATTTAGCATAAACCACCATCTTCTGTCATAGCAAATTTAGCGAAACGGATTTATGCATGAAAAGTTGAATAAGCCTGTGACGTTTGAAATTTGCATTACATGAAATTTACAGTCCCAAAAATTGTTGGCTGAAAAACATCACAAACGAAGCCAGAAGCTATGGTGAAAGCCGGGGTTATGTGAAATAAACGAGCTCTTGCTGTGTGCGAGAAACCATAATTTGAGTATATTTTTTGGGGATTAGTGGCACCAAGGACTTTTAATTATAAAATAATAACACTAAAGTAGTTGCAATGCAGCTTTTTACTATTATGTTTGGTAACTATTTTGTTGCTTAAATATCCGTTACGTTTGTGTCATTCTGCCAATGGCTTAATGTTATTTTTTGTTGAGAAAAGTTGACAGAGATTTATGGCATACTTGAAGGCGTCGTCTTCGTCGTCGTCGTCGTCGTTTCGGCGTCTGGCAAATGCAGAGGAGCATCATCAATTTTAATAAAACCTTCTTTGTTTTCACATGCACATGTGTGTGCATTTGAGTTTTTCGAGGAAATGTCTCCCAAAGCGACAAAGTTTTTGTAGCAAAGATTACGGAAGGAGAAGCATTTGTCAGACTAACTATATATCTAGTAGATTTCTTTAAAATATAAGCCGGCATATATTTAAATTTTTAACAACATAAGCTATAGAAACCCTGTACTCTGTCTAAACAATTGAAAAATCGAAAATAGCAAAGGATTTGCTCTCGTTTTTTTCCCCCCCACAGTTGAATTCAATTTTGGCCAACAATGGCGGCCAATAATAACTCAGCAGCTTTTGTATTTGACGGCCATTAAATACAACGACATGGGAGGGAAAAATGAAACAAAGGCAATGACAGCTCCGAAACAATTGCACAACTAATCAATGATGGTCATCAATGGCCAACCGACGAAGAGAGTGCAACGCGGAGCAAAGAAATAAAAAAAAAAAACATTAGGAAAACAATTAAACTAATTGACGGCAATTTATACGCAACAAGGACACAGAAACAGAGCGAAAAATAAAGAGACGCCAGGCGGCAAAAGGGGGGAGAAGCGAGGAAACTTACACAAAAAACCAAAAGTTTTATAGGAGAAAATTGGAGCTGGAAAGTTTTTCACACAGCGTTGAAAAGTAAACCGCTAAAAATGAAAGGCAGCCGCGAAAAGAGAGTGTGCTGGAAAAACTGGCGAGGTTGGAGCGGCGGGATCCATTAACTTGGCCACTAATGAAACCACATTGAAAGAGTTCCAACCAACGGCAACATCTAACTAATTGACATTGTTGGGTATGAAGTCCGATTTAATTCACAGCGCCACCGAAATTTGTCATTGCATTGCGCATACGACCAGTGTGACACACTTTTTTCGCCAGCGTTCGTCATAAAATTCCTTATTTCTTACATTTTATTTCGAGCTGTAGTTTGGTTCTACTTCTTTCACAAATTATCCCACAAGGGCGACTATTCCACTTCTAATTCCATTTCTGCTTCGAAAGCGCACACAGAACCAAAGGCAAGTCAAAGAACCTTTGACTTTTTTACTTTTGACAGCTTTAAGGTTTGGCATTCGTTGTAATTCACATTCTTTTTTGAAAAATATCTAAACTAAGCAGAAGAAGTAGTATTTTATAAGGAGAGTAAGTATATAAGAACTAAATACAGATAATAAGGTTTTATGGTTTTATATACAATTACTTTCATTTGAAATGATTTCTTTGTTGTTTTTCTTAGTGGTAAAATGTCTATTATATATTTTTATTATTGTGTTTAAAAAATCTTGATTTTGATCATAGTTATTAATATTAAATATTTTTCTTGTGAGTGAAAAAGAAGCTGCAGATTTATTAAAGTAAAGTATTTTTTTACTTCAAGTTTGTGCCTATGAAAATGATTTCAAATGAAATCAATTTATATTACATTCATTATTCATTCATACATTATTACATTTATATTACAATCAATTTATATTACATTTTTTTAAATTCTTTTATGACAACGAACAATTGTTAACGTTATTTAAATATTTGCTGCTATTTTGTAAGCTATTAAACACCTCTAAAAAACTCGTCTACAACTTAATGTATAATTTCTCTACAATAAGCTTTATTACTATAGCACTATCGAATATAGATAAAGTATTACCTGATTTAAGGAGGTAGGGTAATGCAAATGTTCTCTTTTATTTCTGACCCATTACCTGCATCGAATTACCCCCATTAATGCGTTTACTACCGCTTTTTTATATTTTGTGGTAGTGATTGAACATCAATATTTAATGGCAGTTTTATGCTGCTCAGTTCATCTCATCAACTAGACTTGATCACTGTTTTCGCTTTTATTATTGGCTTGTTCCGATGTCATTAAATTGAGTTCTAAATTGGCAAAAGTTATTTCACTTAATAGGAAAAATAACTATGTTTTTTTCGCCACACCATCTCTAAAGCAATTCAAGCAGTAGTCCTTGGAATCCTTGGAACCCACTCGCATAACAGGCCATTACACTGGCAAAGCTGTTTGCCGTCCGCATTGCGGTGGCCTGAGCTGTTTGTGCAATTGCATTAGGGAATTCCCCGCACACACATATATATACCATGTCCACACACAGTCCCACATACATATATATAAAATATTTATTACGTTTTTGTTTACCGTGTGCCGGTCGGCGACGGGTGTGAAGTTTAATAAATTTTAAAGCTTGCTTTGGCCTGCTGAGCGGGATTTTCTCGCAGCCAAAATTTATGCGGCCTTAAAAGTTTACAGCCCTAAAATAAGAGAAAAGAAACGGAGGAAGGGGTTGGAACATATCGGATAAGATGCTATCATTGTGGCAACATCAAAGCCAAGTGTCTTATCCGAGCATCCCAGGGCATCCATGGCAATTGATCCACTTAGAGTCCTTCGCCTGTTCCTTTACTTGTGCTTCTGTTTCTGATCCTGGCTGCTCCTGCTGTTTGCTTTATAGCCCCCTGACAGTCAACTGTCACACACGTCCATACATTTATTAGCATATTTTTGCAGCCACACCCCATCCCCATAAGCCTAATGATGCAGAAATGTAAAACAACTGTGACCCACCGCCGGATCACCCCAAAGACAGTCGGAACCATTTCCAACCCATTGCTCCTTGCTCCAGTGCTCCCTCTCATCCGTTCCTCCGGCTCATGTGGAGCGGCGGGAGATTGTCATTGGCAATTGTGATGTGGCATACTGATTTTGTTATTCTGCTAGCTCACTCCGCGTGACGTACGCGCTTTTTTATTTCCCAGACGTGCACGGAAATCGAAAACTGCAAAATAATCAGGGTGCCGCACTATCTATCACTCAAACTGAGAAGGTTCCGGCGATAAAGCCAAGTCCACTTTGCCCTTTCTATTAAGCAGCAGTTTTTAAGGGAAGGGGAGAGCTTGTGAAATATTATTATTAGATTAAAATATAGATATTTCTAAAGAGTTTCTGTTGAGCGAAAGGTCAACCTTAACCTTAATCACAATTAAACAGATCTGAGCACGAAATATAAACCTTAACCAGTTTTCTGTTTTTCCATAATGATTTTTGTTTATTAACCCTGATTGCCACTATCAAAAACTCCCAATTGCTGGTCGATTCACTCGACAACTTGGAGGCATTCCAGATTGATTGGCTGCCATTGTTTTTGCACCTCGTGGCGGAATGCATAAGTTTCGCGTCCTTTCGATGCTCTCTCCTGCTGTCAGAGCTCGCGGAGTCAGGCAAAAGGATTTAACTTGACTGAAGAATGCAGCTGAGTGCCAAAAGTTTCCACTCCAACTTTTCCCCGGACAGCAAAGTGGCGAGATGAGTCGGAAACTTCACAAAGGGGGAAAGCACAGCGAGTGGTCTTGACTCTGACGCTGAATTCTTTGGCATGGCGCTTACGAAAATATTTTCTCAAGCACATACTCTTACGATAAATATCGAGGCAAAAGGGTCAATAAGGGCAGTGCAAAAATTTAAAATATTTTTTTTATTTGGCAGAAAACTCATGAGTTAATTAAGACTGAAATGAATTTCCATATTAAGCCGTATGAGGTTTATGCCAAACAATTTTATGAGCCGAAAATCAAATTCAATTTGACTTGTGATTGATTTTTACCGCCTGGCCTATGATGAATGCCAAAATAAATGCCAATTTTGTGCACCTCCTTGGCCAAATTGAATAAGACGAAATAGGCTTATGTGTGTGTCTGCAAATAAAGAAAAGAAAATTCAATTTTCTGGCAATTGCCCCAGTTTGCTGCAGGCCACAAAAAATAAGCGAGAAAAGGTAGATTTAATATACTTACGAGTACAATGTCATAAACCTTTCTTTGTTACTATTGTAGAGGTGAGAAAACCAGATGTTCGCTTGCTTATGAATAATTGTATGAAGGAAAGTGCTTGGGTTTTCTTCATCTCTCTTTTTCAGTGAAAAAGCGTTGGCCAGACGTTGGCGTTAATTAACGAAATGAACGTCTTATTACACCTGCAGTGGGGAGCTTATAAATTAGGCAAGCCCAGGTAATTTATTCGTCACCTCTTCCTGTTTTAATCTGTTTTTTTACCCATTTCAGTGGAAAACTCTCTGTTTGCATGCAAGAATGCACTCCGAGTGAAACTCAAACAGAATGGGCACCTGGAGTGAAAGGTAAATGCGTGAATAGCTGACTGATTAAATGAGTGCCTAAAACACTCAACAGATTGCCAAGTGTCCTCGAAATCCGTTCGTTCTGTACAAAGTAAAGTTGTCGCAGCTAGTTGGAATCGTTCAATGGTTTGTGGAAGAGCCAAGAGCTTTTAAACCTAAAAAATAAATGAAAAATGCAGAGTATGGTGTGCCAAATTCTTTGATCGCTTTATAGCACTTCACTTAAAACACTCATACGCAGCGTAGGCCCATAACAGGGGCATATACTTCAATTACTAACATTTTGGCATATATTTGAAGCTGTCATTAGCAAGGCGCTTTGCAGAATGTTGGCCCGAATACTTGGCGGTTGTAACCAAATGTTCATAAAATGTCACACAACATTTTCCAAGCAATAAAAGATAAATAAGATCCCAATTAGCTGACATCCAACTCTGGCTTTAATGATGGAAGCCACTCAAAGTTCGACAGGCAATTAATGGCGCTTGCCAAACTTGTTTGGTTACCTCAGTTTGCCCGTGGGCCAAAAATTCATGGCAATGCTGCCTGGCGGCCAGATACATCTCTATCTCCATCACTGTCTCCCTCTCTCTCTCTCTCTCTCTCTCTGCAGTGGAGAGTATCTCTACATATTTTCTCCAGGGAAGCGCAAGCATAAGTTAAAAACTTTGCAGCAACAGTTCCCTGCCAGGCCATTCATTAGCATGCAAATTTGCAAATTTATCAGCTGTGGTCCCGGCTTCTGCAGTCAAGAAAAAAAAAGAGATATGTTTGAAAAAAAATCTGAAAAAAGTTCTTTACCTCAGAAGAATTATTTTACTATTTACTATTAAACATTAAATTACCATCTTTGAAGATTTAATTAAAAAAGACATATATCATTGATTTTGAACTGTTGTTTTACTGTTTTTTTTACTCTGTTGCAAGTGTAGTTGGGCTTCTCTGTTGCAAGTGTAGTTGGGCTGCTAGTCATGGTGCTGGTCCTAGCTTTGGCCATGGGCTTGGTAGAGGTCCTGGTCCTGGTCCTGTGAACAGAACTTTACCACACAATGGGCACTTTTTGGAGTGGGCACCGCAGCCTGTTCGCTGCAAGCTCAACCAACAGCATTAGATCGCATGACAAAGTTTGTGGCACAAATTATACACAGATAGAAATCGAGCTGGCGGAACCTCCAGACGTATGTTAACTACGTACGGCTCTTCTAGTTGGTGCAACAGATGCTCGGGGATCTCAATATATATCGCAAGGACCTTAACAACTTGCTTGTGTGCACCAATTTGGGTGTCAGAGTTCAATTGTTTACCAAACGTTAATCAATTGACCTTTTCTGAAAATATAAATATAATAATCACTTTAATATTTATCTAAATACATATTAAATATAAATAAAATCACGAGAGATTATCTTTAATGTAAGATTTATTTCAATTATGCCCTCAGGCTGGTGAAACCTAATTGGACCTTTATTTTTGGTGTGTGAGCGACTCTCTTTAGAAAAATGTCCAAAGTACATTCTTTGCACAGTTTGGGTGTTTGCTAATGATTAAAAATGCCTGTGAGGCAATTCTTGTTTATTTTGCAATTGGATAAAAATACAAGAAAATATAAACATTCCTGATAGCTTAATTAATTGTGAAAACAAAGAATAATGAAGGTGGCTACAGCATTTTATTTATTTTATAATTTACAATTTAAAAACGGTATTAAATTCAAGAAAGACCATTTTCAGATTAATAAAATATTATTTAATTTGTATTATATTTTGTGGCTTCCAAAATATTATTGTAATTACTTAAACAGTTACGCATTTCCGTATTAAGCGTTACTATCCCCAAAATAACCAGCTGACAAAGTTTAAAAAAATTATTATCTTCACATTACAGGCCATTTTATTTTGGTCTCTATGATTTGGCCGACTTCTTTTGTTGTATCGCAATTTTCTTATCGTACAGTCGATAAGCAGAGTTCCCTCAAGTGTAAATCGATAAAAAAAAAAAGTAGTTATGTGTATATATGGCTAATATTGACAGAAGTTATTGATTGCGAACGTAAACAGAAGCGGCGTCAGATGTTACTGCACTGATTTTAAAGCACTGATAATGGCAATAAACATTAGTTTTCTAACCATTTTAAAACTGAACTTCCACGCTGCTTACTCAGCTGATAGTCAGGGTCGGACTGCTGACCCCTAAATAGATAAGTTTGGAAAATAAACTTGCCTTGTGGTCCGCCACTGTCTTGGTTTCTGGAACTCTTGCTAATATCTGGGTATTAACTAACCACAAATTTACCCGTACAAGGGCGTTGTCCGTGTATATGTTGGCATTAGGAACTTGTGGGAGACACCCCAGATAAGAATGGAAGTCTGGTTCAGGTTTCAGTTTTCCAAGAACTGTGCTGCCATCTGCACAACATTTTTAGCGGTTGGTTTTTTACAGCTGAATCATGAAGGGTCAATAAATATCCAAGGAATATATTATTTGTGTGTGAATTAATAGATATATAAGAAGAGTGAATAGAAGTTCCAGAAAAGCGTGACATAATTAATGGTTGAACGAAATAGCGGAGTTCAATACGAAAGAATGCCGTCTGTTACTTTCAGGTAAAAGTTATTTGTTTTAAAGAATGTATAAAATATAAAGATGTATAATAAAATAAAATAGACTTAACACATTTAACATTATTAGCAGACAAACAAATTGTATTTGATTTAGTTTTACCATTAATTAGGTTAAGAAATATGTAATAACATTTAAGGATGTAAAAATTGTATAGACTTAATTAGAAATTAAATATAGGAACCTATTTACTTGCTTTTAAATTACAATTTTACTTTATATAATATTACCTAATATATATAAAACTTAACTATATTAAAACCTAAGTAAGATTATATCGAAATTATTTACGGCAATAACTATGTTCACACCTGGCCGCTGATTTGAAATGTTTCAAACACTTTATTGCCATGGCAGACGTCTGTCATAATATCTTGGTTAATAATTTTAACACATCCATTGTAACTTTCACTCAAGCTGATGAGTCAGTGTACCAAGGTTTTTCCTTATTCAAAAGCCACAAACCTGGCACAAATCTATACAATTGGGTAAATACGTAATGTATTGTATTATATGACGTCACAAACACTGGATATTTTTACAATTAGCGTTACCTTTGAAATAATTTGAGGAGCACATACATAGATTGACTCATTTGGGCAAATATTTAAACCACTCGAGATCGATAAACAGTGTTGACCTAGTAAACAGGTCCAAGATTGCCCAAGTCTAGACCCGAAAAGATAACCGACAGAGAATATATAGAATTGAGCTGAATCAGAGCTGTTTACACCGATAATTACCAACATTGTCAACTTGTTGGAGCAACGCTATCGGAGATCGTTATGAAAACTATGGCAGTTCAAACGTGAGAGATCGTAATACATGGAATTTATGTACAAACACAATGCCGAAGACGCTATATACAGTGGATGGGATACATGATCCAAGCGCCCTGATGAAGTGCAAATAGGCTAATAAATTAAGGCAATAATAAGGCTGCAATAGATTTATTTACATACTCGGATCACACTCGTACACTCGCACGGTAAAAATAGCAGGCTAATAACAACGCTAATCAGTTAGTCAAATATCGTCTGGCCGATAGCTCCGACAATTGGAGTAACTGCCTCGAAAACACCTCAGTCTTCCCACTGACACGAGTCTGTAAGGGCGCGGAAAATCGCGCATTTCGAGATCGCCGATCGATCGGTTTCTTCCACTTCTCTTAGTTTTAAATAATATTGCGTAGCGGCTCGGTCATGTCACTAATTAACTTAAAATCCAGTGACATGTACGATGAACCGATAAATCTGTGGAAGACTAAGCAGCGCGTTCACTATCACCACGATGTGGTCAAAGGCAAAAAGTGTGTGTTCAGTTTGAAATTCTAACTGCAGTGGCGGATATACACGGATTTAGATATTTTTTTCGTAGATAAGTGAGGCAGTGATATGGGTATAGAAAAAATTTATTATATGTTTGTATTTTTCTGTATTTTTTAAGAAGAAGTAAACAAAAAGTAGAATATTGATAGCTTAAATTCGTGAAAGATATAATATGAATTCAATTTTCCGTCTCAGCTAAGCCTGTAATAATTTTTCAAGTTAAACAACCATTTCTCATTTTTTAAAGATAATACTTTTGTTAATATTTTCCATAAAGCATCGACCACTTAAGACTTTTATAATAAGAAAGGAATGATAATTATTGTTGTTCTCTTTTCCCGTTTTCCTCAAAATATTATAAAGAATTTTATCTAATCGAAAAAGTTGATCAAATCCATAGTAGTTGTCAGTGCTGTGACATTTACTTTTGGTCATGTAAGCCCTGGCTCAAATTGCAGACACTGATTGCGCTGAACAAAAGAAAAACGTGATCACTTAATGTTTATGCAAACAGTAACAACTTATCTGGCTCTTGATTGATGAGACAACTGGTCGCGTTGGGTTGATAAACCCACTTATATACAAATTAGAGGCATTTCCCCAGGAACACGCGCTGTTTTCTTATCCTCTCCCCCCGATAATATCTCAATTTGCGGACAGAAATCGATCAAAAAGCAATCAAAACTGCAAAATATATCAAAAGTGAGCGACTCTTTCAGGGTCAGGTTGCCTTTATTCAAAGCGATTATAGGTTGACCAGGAGCAAGGGTTTCGAAAGTAGATTCAGTCGATCGGAAATCATTGAACTCGTCGCAGGCTAACGTGTGTATCTGTGCGCCACTTGCAGGAAGGACTGAGTCCTTGAGCCATCTCTAATCTGTTTCTGATCCTTCAATAGTAACCAAACATCTTCCGATGGCTGTGATTATATAACCATTAGTGTGCCAAAGAAGTCGGCTTCGTTCTCCCGATCGCCACCCAACTCGCTGCCTCCCTCGGTACCGGGAACGCCACGGCTCTCCGTGGCAGCCACCTCGAACCAGGTGATCCGATACGCTAGAACGTCCTGCGATCACTGTGGACATCACAGCATTCCGGTCATGTCGCCGCATCCCATCTCACCGCTGGCCAAGTCCCAGACCAATCTGGATGTCGTGGAGCATGCCAGTCAGAGGCAGGCCCTCCTGCCGCTCCCCACAATCGGGATTCATCGCGATGACTCTGCCTGCACTCTGCAGGTGTCCCGCCGGCCATCGCTGCTCCTGCAGGAGATACTCACGCAGCGACCGGCGTTGTACGGACGAAAGGATGGCAACGGATTCCTGTCGCCGAGGAGTGCCAGAAATGGGTACTAAATTAAGGGATATTTAGGGGGTTGCCATTAAATAATTTAGTTGTAGTTATTAATGATTTCATTTTGTAACTAAATAATTGTAAACATATTTACAGAAACCTGCAAGGAACAGCCAGCGGCAGTACAGCGACAATTAACTTACAAAGCGGTACAGCAAGTGCCAGGAATGGGTCCACGGCATTTTTCGACAATGGGGCCAAGAGCTTTCAGGCCAAGCAGCAGAAGGAGAAGAACCGCAGGACGGGCAAGTGAGTTGCAAACATAAAATGTTAATTATGAAGATTTTTAACATATTTGTTATTTATTTATTATTTTTCCAGTGATGCCATAAGCTCAGCGCTGTCTGCCACCTATTGCAAACTGTTAGTTCTGCTCGGCGTTTGTCTGCCCATCACAGAGGTGATATCGGATCAGATACCCACCTATGTCTATCAGGGATTCTATGTGTATTTGTATGCAGGCAGCATACTCTTTGTGATATTTCTGTACATCAGCGCCTTCCGCAATCGATCGCTTTTTAATGCTCTCAAAGAGTATCGTAAGTTTATTAATTTTGTATAATTTTGGGATCTAAAATATATATATATATTTCAGATGAAAAGAACAGCAATGTCCATCTGAAGCACAAAGTCACCCATTTCGGCAGCTTTTACCTGAGAGTGGGCGCCATTGCCTTCGCCATTGGCACCATGGTTTATTCTGGCCTCGAGTTTGGTCAGTTCTTCGAGCTGAATGGTCATCCCGGCTGCCGGGATGTCTTTGTGGCCATCACACCCATCTGCCGAATGGTTTTGTGCATTGCCCAGGTACAGTTCATCTTCCTGAACACCACCTACATGGACATGGCCCGGCACAAGGTCGCCTCGCGATTCGGACTCATGCACATGGTGGCCACTAATCTTTGTGAGTGGTTGTACGTTCTGGTCGAGGAGACCAAGCACGAGATATTCCACATAGGCCAGCATGAAGTGGATCCCGCCCATGACCTGGTGATGCACAACAACACTGCAAGTCGACCGGACTGGGCGGCGGTCAATGAGTCCCTTCATCAGCATCATCATCACAATTCCCATTTGACGGTGACGGATCCGCTAAATAGAACGGTGCTGGCCAACGTGAGCACTATTATTGCGAACTTGACTGTGACTCCCTCGCCCACGGCGGCCAGCTTTAGTGGCTGTTCTCGGACTACCATCATGGGTGCTCTCGTCCAGCAGCTGTCGCCGTTCCTGTTCCCCTGCACCATCGAGTATTCCCTGATTTGTGCTGTGATCCTCTTCGAGATGTGGAAGACGGTGAAGTCCATTCCGGACATCGACAAGACCCGCAAGAATTCCGTGAAGCCCGTGACCCAGAAGCCGGCCCATCACTTCTCCGTGGACTGCTCGCAGTCGCACAAGGGTCTCTTCTTTGGCATCCTAATCATTGTGATGACCATTATCTCCATGATCATGTACTTTGTGCTGTACACGCAGCCGGGATATGAGCTGGTGGCCACGCAGGAGGTTACCTTGTGGGAGACCTTTATGTACTTTATGTGCGCGTCGGCTGTGATAACCGGTGAGACAGGGTTTAAAATATTTTAAATTTTAAATTAAATTTTTAATTCTTCATAGGCATGATCCTTATGAGGGATCTGCGGTACATAAAGGACACCAGCGACGAACATCACTCTATGGACCTGGACAATCTCCTGCTGATTGTGGCCCAGACCGGCGTGTATCTGTACGGAATGTTTAGCATCCTGGGCAGCTACTTTGCCAAGTGGGACACAGTGCCGGACCGCGTTGAGGGCATTATTGCCGAGGTGTTCGGTGTGGTGCAGACATCGTTGCAGACCATGTTTATCCTGCACGCTAGCCACCGTCGTTGCAAGGGCGCCAAGCAGGTGCGAAGGAAGCCGGGCAGGGAGATTATCACCTTCCTGTTGGTGGCCAACATTGCCATCTGGTTCGTGAATACACTGATCAAGGGACGAGCCGTGTTCCGGGAGACGCACTTGGAGTTCTTTGGCGTCTGGGGCTGGACCATCATCACTCACATTTCCATGCCGCTGGCCATTTTCTATCGCTTCCACTCCACCATTTGCCTATTTGAAGTCTGGAAAATCACCTATAAGGCCAAGGCGCATTAGGTCTTAGATAATTCCATTGTTAAGTTATCAGTTGCTTTCTCTTTTAAGTTAATTTAACGTTCGAACCTTGTGCATTAGTTAATTTATGTTTAAGTGCGAAATCACTCCACATTGTTTAGCAAAAAATAAATCATTAATTTATTCAGCGAGTAAAGTGGTTTTATTAAAGATTTTGATTATTTGATTTGCCTTTTATATGCTTTGTAACTTCTATAAAAATTTTTATTCTGATGTTATTTCTTAAGTAACGTATTTTTTATATTTTATTTGCTATTTTGCTGCTGAAAACTATAACAAATAGACCACATTTTTTTGTTTATCATTTAGACTGACATTACGTGAGTTTTTGTGTACTTTTCTGTTAGCAGTTGAGGTGCCAAAAGATTGCACACTTATTTTGATTACCTAATTTCACTTGACACTTTAAAATGTTGACAATTAGTAAGCCATCGGTAAGTGTCATTCACGTGGTCGATTGGCCATTTACAGCTGGTAGTCGGCTTTTTTCTAAGGGAAATTAAGCTATCAATCAGGCAGAAAGCCGTGTGTGGTATCTCATTAATGAAATATAACTTCAGATAATGAAAAAACCTTCTAAAACAAAAGGAAAGTGCTATTTTAGAGCACCTTAAGTGAATGAAAAAGTTGTACAATCTATATTAAAGCATTCGCAGTCTAAAAATACAACTGGCAATTTCAGGATACATGTTATTTGCTTACAAATTGCCTCGATCTATAAACACCCCATAAGAAATTGCTGGGCGCAAAAGCAAAATCAGGTATTCGTGTATCGAATGTATCGGGGCTGACATAAATCTTATGGCTCCAAAAGGCTGAGGCAGACAATTGACAAATCGGCGTTTCCGTTTCCTGTTGCGTGTGCTGCTCCGCCAAGAAAAATGTCAAAATGAGGCAGAGGATTGACATTGAACGGATGCAAAAGGGAAGCCAACTGTCTCATGGGCATAAATTTGATATGCCCGAAATCGGCGAGTCCATATATTGATGTGCGTGTGTGGTAGGTGAAGGACTTTCGAACCGAGACATCAAGGAAGGTAAATAAAAAGGCATTGAGCCATGAAGTTGATGAATTGGCGCATTTAAATTATGTATTTATGGGGAAATCAGGAGAAGAGAGTCAATTGTTATTCAGGTGGCACACACAGCGATAATAAACGGGCAATTTGGGGTTAACAAATCGAGTGATGTATGGCTTTATCGCATCCTTTCGATGAACACGTGACGGGAATGTTTTATAAAGCAATAGCCAAACAATCAATATATACAGTCAACTTTAAGCTATTGATACTCAGGCATGAGCTTGTACTTATTAATTAAAATAACGTTGGAAAAAAGGCTTGAAATAAACAAGTAAATGCATTTTACAATTACAATTCCAATCACGTGTAGGGAAATTTAAGTCCAACAGAGATTCAGAGCATCATACGTGACTTGTGCGTATTTACTCGTTAGATATGCCATTATCGAGTATATAAGATAAACGAGGATTCAAAATGCCAGGCAATAAATAATCAAAAAGAATATTTCATTTAAAATAAATTCCCTTGATTAGATTTGTGTCTACTTGGGCACAAAAGTACTTAAATGCGAAAGCCCATTGAAATCTTAAGCCCCATTTCAAATAGCCATCATAATTAGGAGGGAAGCGCCACTTTCCACGGAAACGTGCTAATTGCAGGTAGAACAGTAAAAAAGAAGCAGCCAACAGCGAAATGAGGAAACTAATTAGAGCTCTGCGTTGCGGATACAAGCCGTTACCCATTACTCTTTAATCAATAATGTAAATAATTTCTCAGATGACTACCTACCGAAAGTGAGTTCAAGTTCAAGACGGCGACGACGACGAGAAGACTCCATTTCAATGGACTGCCAAACGTACTTGCCTCGATTGTCAACATTAATAAATCAGTTGGGAAATATTGCAGTCGATGGCATTTTTTATGATGCCATCATCAAAGTGCTGGCAACTATGCCAGATGTCAACTGCCGTCGCCACCCCGTTTGGTCCGGGAAAATGGAATCAGGATGCCCGCTCGAGTTGGGAAGATGTTGTAAATGGAAATGACGCGGAAGCGCGAGGGACAATGACGGACGTCGACGATGACGAGTTTTGGAGCTGATGGCCATGTTTGATGCCAACCTCCCGGGCGCCTCTCTTCGTTCGTAGCGGAAATGACATCGCAATGGAGGTGACACCGCTGCGGGGAGTTCGCAGCGGAAACGGAAATTTAAAGGCAAGACAAACGGCCAATAGAAAAGGGCAAACAAGCGGCGAATGCTAATCAAGATGGGAAAAAGAACGACGGACTTACTTACTCCCAGCCATTAGGGAACAATGGATATTTTCGCTATAAAAAAGTCGTTCTTGGTGTAATTACTTAACTTAGTAGAGATTCTAGTTTAAGAATCAATTAATATTATATCCATTTAATTTTCTGACTAGACAACCTAAATTCAGACAGTGAAAACTTGAATTCTATCCAAAGCAATCAATGGAAAGTTTATTCCTGGCATCTCAACATCTTTCGCCAAACTTTATGCACACTTGCCGGGGAAGTGAAGGCAAGCAAACCTAAGTTTCAAATGGAAGAAGCGTTTTTATTTGTTCGATTTAAACATGAATTTTGCAGTTTCGACAAGTTTTTCAAGCCCAGGGATGGCTTGATATGCCAAAAACTTTCTAGTCAGATATTGTTCTGATGCGTTGCTAAAGTTTCCCATATCCAAAATTAAAATTGAACCAAATTGATAGAAGCCAATCGAGTTGAAGCCTCACTATAGCTTCAAAGTGAAAGTAAAGCGTTGCAAACCCAACATTCTGTAAAGTAAATTTATCTCTGAAAGTAAATAGAAATAAAACCATTTGCTCTCCATTAAACGAAGCTGGATAGAGGGACTAGTAGCATCACGTAGATCGAAAGCATTTTTCCCGTCTTGAGGACAGAAACTGAAACAAAACGTGTTACTGGTGGCAAATCCTTTGTGGCTTCCCCTCTCCTTGTGCCATTCTGCTGCTTTGGCACCCCAAACACGTAAGCCACGCACATGGATGGCTAAAGACATTAGAACGACACAATTAACCTTTTTAAAGAAGGATGTCAACAGTTTGCTGACGTGTGGTTTGGGTTATGGTTTAGAGCTTAAAGGGCGGCACAACAATTGCTGCCACTCAAGCGTTTGTTTAGAAATCTACATTTGGGGGAAGGTAAAATGGCGGCAAAATAAGTAAAGTTAGTTGGGAAAAGTGAGATACATTTCCACAAAGCAAATTTTAGATTTGGTAGAGGTTTAAAGTGATGTATCTGATATCTTCGAACAACAAAATATAAGGAAGATAATTTTAAAATATAATTAATAATATTATTAATAAGAATAAAACTTAATACAGCCGATGTATTTATTTATTTTCCTATAATTTATTATCTTAATTCTGCTTTCCCCTTTCAGCAAGCATTCTCACCTTTAATGAAATTCCCCCAAGGTAAATTAAAATTTTCAAAATGTATATATCTATTTTTTTTGTTGCCAAACACACTTACGCAAATATGGTAAAATTTAATAAGACGCCAAGGAAAGCCTGAGGCACTTTCAATTTGTTTTGAACGACAGAAACGCAAACTCCCTTCCGTTTGTGCCACAAGGCGCAAGGCACATGGGACAATTTTCCACTCGGCACAGTATACCCAACGCATTCTTGAGGGTAACGTAATATTTTCTGTTGAGTGGAAAATTAAACACAAGCTTACCATGGCGACGAAAAGACTAAAGTATCATATTGCAGCTTGACTGTAATAAGATTACTTCTGAGATTGAAATCCGCGTGCGACTCGAATTTCAGCAATCGGCTTAAAAGTTGTCAGAGAAAGTTTGGATTTTTACGGATTTATCGTGAGTTTCCTGCTATATTTTATGGCCCCGCCAAAAACTATGACGAGAAATGCAATCATTAAAGTTTAATGAACTGCGCAAAACGCTCGTCTAATTGGATATAAAGCTTGCTTCGACTTTTGTTTTCTTGTTTTTCTGGCAAATGCAGCAGAAATTGGCTGTGGTCTGCGCATTGAACTGCAATATAAAATTTAGTGGCTATATCTAGTTATTGCAATTCTCTTTTTTATGTCCATATTTTATGGCCACCATCAGTCGCGGTCTCAGGGGTGTTGCGAAAAAAATATTCAATTGCGATGGAAGAAATGCGCAAAACTGTCAATCATTGTCAGTTTTCCCCTTTTTTTTTATTATTTTTCCACCGTAACACATGGCGTATGAATGATTTGCGGAGTAGGTGAGTATATATGAATAATGAAATGAAAGCAAATGTTGCAAATGACAAGCCGATCTAACTTTTAGTATGGCTAAAGCCAGTGAGATTTAGAGAGAAAAAACAAACACAGAGAATAAATAATGAAGAGAAATCCTTAGGACACCCACAAAATCGCACTCGTATATCAATTTTATGGGTCGCCAAATAACTTTCTCCTCGCCGAAGCGAAAACGTGTGAAAAATCGGCAACAACGAAAACAAATCAAAATTTGCGGCCCAAGTACAGGGCATTACAAAGGCCAACCGAAATAATTCATTTTCCGGGCCCAGTGTTTTCTATTCTATTTGGCGAGGTGCACGTAAGATAAATGTGGCGCGGCAAATAATAAAATATTTATACAAAATCCTGCAATCTCGGAAAGAGAGAGAGCTAGGAACGTGTATAAGCGTTTTAGTTTTGGGCTTACGTTGGGGTTTTTGCCGGCTGGTGTTCCAAACAATTGACTGATGGACATTTGATGAAAGGACCGCATCACGTATACGCCCTGGGGTCGTGCCAAAATTGAAACATTCGCTAGAACCTTTGGCGGGTCAACAAATGTGACACTTTCGAAGATTTATTCTGTAAATGGCAGTTGGATTTCACTCAGCTGCTGGAAGATTTTTTCCTTTGTTTGCTTGGCACTCTCCATAAGCAAATGGAAGCTCAATACGTGATTTATTTGTATTAATTATGAGATTGGGGTTAGTGTCTGTGTTTTAATCTTTGAGATTACCTTTTTTGGAAAAGGATTGTATGAGAGACTTGAGCTTGAGACTTAAGGATGTCCTTCTGTTGGTGTTTAAAAGGTAAGTGTGTGTAATTTCTTAAGTTGATAGCAGGATAGCTTTCCAACGGGCTTCTGCAGTTTCTTTGGAGTTACGAAAACCACACAGTAGTAGTGGTAGCTGTAGTAGTAGTAGCTGCAAGTCAATATTATCCCTCATTCTCGATGTCTCAGGAGCTGAGGAAAAGATGTAATAAATCAAAGATACAATGATGGTCCCTACATCTACATATGTACATCGTAAATCCCTGGCTCAGCTGGAAGATGCAATAAACCTGCAATGTGGACATCTCCGGATTCGTCCGAAGGCCCTTGGAATAAGCCCAATTATAGTGTCAGATATATACAACTTTTCACTGTTGAGTCAAGTACTTTGGAACTACTATGTTCATGCAATCAAAATTCACATTTGATGACTACGCTTTACTCTCCGCTGGCTTTTCTCAACACAAAACTTGGTGCATCTCAGCTCAGTTCCCAAAATGTATTCCCAAAATCTTGATTGCATTTCGAGCTCAGCCAGTTGTGTAAGAAAAAACAATGACACAATATTTTGTATTGGTTTTCGTGGACTTGCAAAGCACTAAAAATTCATTCAACTTCGATGTGCTCTGCCGGAATTGCAACTCCATTTTCATTTGGCTTTCTCTCTCTTGGGCATGAATTATTTATTTACGACTGCCATGGTTCAATTTTGTGGCATGAGGTACATTTCGAATGATCGAGACTACGAGCTGTAAACAGGAGTAGGAAATAGTGTTTTTGTATTAACCAGCAAGTCGTATTATTAGCTTTTCTAAATTGTATAAAGACAGGAGTAATTAGACACTTTCATGGATTTATCTATTGATGATTACAATTACACGAAAAGCACACACTCAGTTAATTAATATCTAGCTGCAAAGCAATGCATTTTACACAAATTTCAGAGCCTTTATTCAATTAAGTTGTAGTTCTGCCTAATTAACAACAGTATGAATGCATGTGCAGCCGTCTTGAATTAAATTATTCCATAACATTTGTTGTTGCCTTATCGCATTTTGGTACTTTCTTGTTTACCCACATGACCAACAAATTCCGGAGAACCCTTCACCTAATGCCGTTTTTATGCCCCGCCCACATTGTGTGCTATCTGGTCCATGTCCTGCCTTTCTGGACCTCCATCCCCGGTGGTGCCATTAACGTTTTTCCATCGTGCACCCGCTTTTTGCAATTTAGATAGTTGAATTGTGCCTTGGCTTCACTGGGCACAAGCTTAAAAGTTAAATGGAATTTAATATGAAATGAATTACTTTTGATTTAACCAATTAAAAACTTTGCAATTTAAGAGATGTAAGTAGAAGCTTTCAGTTAGGAATATTATTTCTCTCTTACTATTTTCCTTTTAATTAAGTTCTACAAACAATTTTCATATTTTAAAGTTATGATTGCGGCTTACTTTATTACTTTTCCTTATATTATTCATCACAACGGATCAATATGCCCCAAAAATACTTCCTAAACCAATAAAAGCTGAACACAAAACTTCCAGGAAAGGATATTTTACACCTGCCACACTCAATTAGCCTTCTTCCGATCCAATTATGTTGTTTCCCTTGCGGCGTTGGTAGAATATTTCAATAAATGTGAGCACCCTCTCGATTTTTATGTCACATTGGCTTTGCTTTCATTTTTTTTTTGTGTTTTCATATGGGCGTGGCACGAACAACATTTACATATGGCATTTACACTTATCAACATTATGTTCGGGCGACGCCTGTTTGTGGTTATGCGCGGCACATTCGGGTTAACATTGCGTATGAATAATTGAATATGTCCTGTTGTGCACGCTGTTTTTTTGTTGCCAGTTGTTTGATTAATTGTGCACACAACACGGCGTGTGTGTTCGTTCGTGTGCTGTGTAAAAAAAACGAGATGGCTCCATCACACTTTAAAGCATTGGACAGCAGATGATTTCAATTGCATTTCGACCGCACAAGAACGGACAGCTGACCTAAAAAATTATAGGACAAATATGAAATAAGACAAAATGGCTGTCGTTGAAAAAAATCCAGCAAATATTGTGTAAATATGTCCACAAATAGTCAGGCATTTAGTTGCTTCAGAGGTAAGCTCAAGTCAAACGGAATCATCCAACCACATTTAATGAATACAACAGTGGTACTCCGTTTGTATGAACTAAATAGTTAGTATACGACTTACTAATTCATTAATTATCTAATTATTTTGTAAATTTAAATAGGTATTCCTTGAAATGTATTTAAATAATCGAAAAACTTACCTATTTTAATTGCAGAAACCCCTAAGATACATTATTCATAACAAAAAGCACACAAAACCATAACTAAACTTCGTTTTTCAAATGAAAATGTTCATGTGTCAGTGTAAAATGCTTCTGAGAACCCCCTAGACTTTCTAACTGGAAAAGGCGATGGCCACAACCTCGATTTGCATTTGGTTGGGATATTTTGCCGTAAAGGTAAATTCGGTTCAATGTTCTGGAGGCGAAGGGAAAATGCAATCGACAAGCGTTTTGAAAGGCAAGGCACTGCCTTTGTGCGCAGTCAAAAGGCAGCAATAAAATTACTTGCGTCACACAGCGGAGCAGGGAATTCGAATCGAATTGCAGCCAAAGATAAAATGGCAGCAGACATATATGCATGTGAATGTGGGATAAAGGTCCTGATTAAAGATTTCTACTTTCAGCACACAATTTGCATTTACCGGCCAATCTGCAGCAGAAATGTGAATCCTGACTGGAGATGAGCTTAAAGGCTTCTGGATTTCCTAAATTCCCTCGAGCGACATTTCTGTGAGTTGTAAAATAATACGCAGTTATTTTCCCCCTTAATATCTTATAGTTCCGTTTTTTTTTTTTGGATATTTGAGTATATTTGAAATCTATTCTTTATTTAAGCATTATTTTTAGTTGCCCAAGCATTACGTGCGCATAAAGTTTACTGTTGTTTATTATTATATTGCCTGAAATTCTCCACAATTTATTTATTCTACGCAATTTTGCCGTTAGCCTATGCTATAAAAATGAAATAAACCTAAGCTGTCATAAACTATTTTTTAGGTCCACAAATTGCGCATACGCAATGTAAGCCGTATTGACAAGGGCTTCCATTAGGCCACTTGCTAAATCCTCATTTAAAAAGTCTAAAACTCTAAGTGTGCTCATAAAACTGAACATTTTAAATGCTTGTCCAAATGTGTGTATTTTATATTTACGACAATAGAAAAGTACGCAGTAAAACCTTTGCCATTTGTTATAAAAAATATAATTGCAAATAACAACAGCATTATTAATTCAATTAAGATAAATAATTAGACAGCTTAAATCGAATGAGCAAATATATCGAAATGGTAATTCAATATGTACAATGTATACTTTTACGTAATGGAATTATGATATCCAAACAACAATTCTGCGAATGCTTTTAGCACAAATTAAATTTAAATAACGTTTTCATTTAAGTATAAACAATAAAGTAAATTTCCATTTCGTTACTGTGAATAAAAGAGGCCGAATTTGATCAAATATTTGTAATCAAAACAAAAACAATGATATAAAACCGTTTTATTAACTTTTAATGATATACCGCAAGTGCGGAAGGCAAACCAATAAAAATTGACTATTTCCTATTGATTACAATGCATTTGGAAAATTAAATCATAAAAATGCAAATTAATGTTTCTCAAGCTATAAAAGACAAAAACGAAGACGTGCGGAAGTGAAATTGAAATAAAGTCTTTTGGAATAATCTTTCTTCCCCATAATATAGCGAAAACCTATTAAATTAAACAAATCATACTTGGCTTTGTTATAATATAAGACTAATTGATTTGTTTGGTAAATTGCATTTAAAATGATTAGCTTTCCAGCAGAATCTGGTTTTTAATAACAGGAATGTTGTGTGAGGCTTAAAAAAAAAACAAAAGAAAAAACTTCCGCCTTCACTTTCACTCCGGCAAGTCTAAAAGTCCATGAGAGATTGCAAAACTTTGCTCCCTTTTCATAATTTTTTCTTGTACTTTTTTCTCGTGCAAGGACCCTTGTTAGGGCTTTGCCGTTTTATGTTTCCACAGCGTTTTACAGGCGCTAAAAGGCATGTAAAATATCTGTCAACGGACTTAGCCACAAGACTTTGCAGTAGTTAGTTTCAATTTCTTTTTTTTTTTTCCTTTAATCACCAAAGTGTGTCTGGTAACTTGTTTTAAATTAGAATATTGGCTTGAGGGTGAACTTTCGCAGCTGTTCCTTGTGACACGTAATAAATTATCTTTGATTGGCAATGGTCTAATGGTCTCATTAGCTTCAGTACTGTCTGGATTTTGCAAATTACCGACTCAATTAGCTGAGGTTACACACAATCACTCACAAGCCGAATATTGTCAGCCAGACACTTACAAATTTGCGGTTAATACTGTAGTGTGATTGCGAATATCTCAGATTGTCTGAACCTAATTGAGGCGGTACGAAAATGTATCAATTTAAGGTTTTAACTGGTAAAAAGCAACTTTATCTTTAATATATTCTAAGGTTAAGCCGTTGAAAAAGTTATCCATCTCTCTTGAAATTAATTAAACTTGCATGCAGGCCAATATAAAGATCTCAAGTAAAATAAGTTTGTCGACGAAAAATTGAGGCTCTGCCACCCTTGTTTCCCCTGCTAAGGCCACAGTAATTTCATTTTCTATTCACCCTCGCAGACATATTAAATTTTAGTGCCTGCCACATAAGTGACTCGTCACTTAGTTGCACTCCGAGGGCAATGAAAAGTTTGGCCCGGAAAATGCGGCTGGCTGGGATCGTCAATGTTTCGCATGAAGGTTGCTGCGTGTCTGCCAGCGACTTTATGTCATACGCAGCTATATATTCACATTTATGTATATGTACATATATATGTACGTGTGCTGGGTGTGGCAACACACTAATGCACTTAGTCGCTGATAGAATGTGCTCATAATTTTCAATTAAAAAACTTGTGGCAACAATGACTTAATAGCGAAACGGCGTAACGTGACTAAAGTTAGTTAAGGGGTTCTTTTTGAATTATGATCAATGAAGTTGATTCACTAAATATTTTAAAGTAATTAAAATCTCATTTCAAGAGTGATTTAGTTAGTTTTGAAGTCACGAGCAACAGGTTGCAACCCTGAAAACATCTCAGTGGATCTGTGACAAGCTCCACACAATGCGTAAACAAACAAAAAGGAAGCCCAGCTTGCAACGTGTTGCAACGAACGTGTTGCGTGAGCAGGGAGAGGCTTGGCGGACATTTTACCTAAATAAATTTCCCTTTTTGGCAACATTCTGTTAGCTTACAGAGTGGTATTCTTATGTTACAAGACTTCTGATTTAGTCCTAAACGAATGCTGGCCCAAAGCAGGCGGTGCCTGGAGTTAGCGGATTCATGGGAAATATGGAATAGAAAATACGTATGAAATACGTACCATGTATTATTTATCAGCCCGGAATACTCATAAACCCCTTGAGTTGTGCTGACTTATACAATTTATTGTCCAAATCCTTTAAGCGAAAAACAAAATGGACCTACCACACGTGCTCAAGCGAGAAAAATACAAAAGGTTTAGGCACACGCATAAATTATAATGGACCCTTATAAATGCCAAAACCCGTAACCGTAGCCATTCTCCGTAATATCAAGCGTCGTTGCGTTTATTGAACTTGATAGTGTGCTCCACACTCCTGACCTTGCTGCTCCTGGTTTAATAATAGCCCTAAGCTTTTGCATATTGAATACTAATTACCAGATTAGCAGACTTAACACTGAATTTCAAATTGGATATGAAAAGAAGGAGAGCGAAATGGCATAAATTTAAAAAACTAAGTGCAATATGTTCATAGATTACGCTTCGCTTAGGAAGTTATTGTATTTACTTATAATTTGTAAATATTATCACCTAATTTATGAGAAAACCCCAGCGATTTCTAGACTGCCAAAAGCCAGGTCTAAAATACAATCCTAGCCAAGAAAAAGCTACTTTAATGGTGGACCATAAAAAGACGAGGCTTGCAGATAAATCACATTGAATTATCAGCTCTAATCAATCTCAAGCGCTTAGCAAATAAGAAATTTACATTTAAACCTAGAAACGTTGCTAAAAACTTAACAAACAATGCCATAAACATAATAAAAATGCTTGTATATAAAAAACCGATAACTTCTTTTTAGGACCTAAAATATAGAAAATAAAAATCGTTTGTTTCTGGAATGATTATTTTCCTTTGACTAAACGAAACGGGCGAATCGAACAGAGCAAATTGAAACTGGTGAGAGCAAATAGTAGGGCAAAATAAAAACCCCAATTGATTTAAAATCCGGCCAATAAAACTGCAACAAAAGCGAAGCAAAGTGAAAGCAAACAAGTTGCGCTTGCACACCGATAAAATCAAACGGGGAATGGGGAAAAAATTCAAAAATAAATACGCGATTCAACACAAATGCAGAGAGGGCGAAAGGAAAGAAGGCAACGCGGAAAAACAATAAGAAACCGAGAGCAGCGAATATAAAATCTAAAATTGACCATAAACCCGACGGTGGCCCCGAAATGAAGATAAGCGGCAAAGGCGAAGGAAACACCAAATTGATATACGCTCCCTTTTGTTTTTTGGGTTTCTAGATGCTCCTTTCCTACATCCGGTATTCCTAGAAGGTACATTGGTTATGTGGTTATCGAAATAACTTCTCTTAAAATTATAATAAATACAAATATATATAAATCAAAAAAACAAACAATGGTAACACAACTGCATCCTTTTTATAATTTATTTCACCAGTGAATTACATAAAAGATTTCAGAACAGGGTAATCTCAGGTCGCCTTATTTGGGGGCTGCCATTTTCGCGCTGCGCTCAAGGACGAAACGTAATTTGCTGGGCGGTACTCGGGGGTGAGCCAGTGCCATCATAATAATTTAAAGTGGAACTGATAATCTTTGGCAGGCTAAAGTGTCCTTGGCTTGGCAAAGGAAAGGCGAAAAGGTGGCTGAAAGGCGGTGGTGGCAAAAGTGCTTAAATAAAGCTGTTGTTGCTGTTGTGTTTGCTCAGCCATCTTTGTTCTTCAACAGTCAAAATGTTTGCCAGCATTTGCTTGAGACCGAAAATTCATGTCACTCGAGATGCTCTTGTTCAAGCTGTTGGCTTCGCCAGCAACATAAGTTAAGTTTATTATCAGTTTTATGCTAATCGATTTGGGGGACACTTGCACCAGCTGACGCCGCATTCGGTACAAGCTTAAAATACCATTGAAAAAAGTTTCAAATTAAACATGATTTTTTCGATTTTCATGAGAGAATGAAGAAACTCAAACAAACATTACTTTACTTTGAATAAAATTAGTTACTTAATAAAATCTTTATTCTGTTTCCAATCAAGTTAAGCTGCAAAATAGTGAAAGTGGAAAACGCATTCCGATTGAGGCATAACAAACCAACAATTGGGGAAATCAAGAATACCCGGTATCTGTAATTTTCATATTATACATGGAATTTTCCACACAAAATGCAAATTAGAGCACAAACAAGAGCAAATAACCAAAGCAAAATTCTGCATACCAACTTCTCACACAAATTCGCAAACAAATGTATTGCAGTTTGTATTGCGTTTATGGGAATTGGTTGAGTTTGCTTACCAAAGAATGTAATCGAATAATTTGGGTTAAACTAAAGCATTTAACTACCAAGTTTAAAAGTAAATCACTTCAGAGAATGTTATTAAATTAAGTACAATCAGTAAATAATATTTTCTTAGATCTAAACAACGTTATTATCTACAACATAAGATTCTCTAAATAAATGGTGTACAGATTTTTAAAGTTTAGGTAAAAGATAGTATTTATTTGTTAGTTTGTGGCAGAAATCCTTTAAAATATATTGAGCTTAGTCTGTTGGATTTCTAAAGGCTAAGTTTGGGATATTTCATAAAGTCAGTACAAGTTCAGTCCTTGAAAAGACCTCAACCTTCAAGAGAACATTTTTTATTTGCACAGATGCGCAAAAACTAGCTCAAAAAAGTGGGGAAAAATTGGCGAAAAATAAAACAGAAAACATCCTGTGTAGCTTAGAACCCTTTTTATCAAGTCAAATATGTAAATGACGCTGCCAAATGTGTCCAACTCAAGTGAGAACATATGATGCGGCTCTCGGTCAGTTCTTTGCCGCCATTTTTTGTTTCGCCTGACAAATCTGATTATGTTATTTAGATTAGCCACAAAAGTCGGCTGTCAGTTGGCAGTAAACCTTTTTGCTGCTACTACCTCCCCGTACCGGCCACACATGAGAGGTAATCATAAATTATTACACAACATGCTATGCCCCCCATGTGGGCCCAACTACCCGATTTCCTTAAAGGCCTTTTCAACGCACTTTGAGTGACCCAAATTGGGTAAATTTCAGTGAGCTTTTCGGCTGTCAGAGCACATGAACGTTGGCCAGATCAAAGGGGGAATGGCATCAATTGATGCTCACCTGCCTGCTTTTTGCCTGGGGCGTTGATTGCAAATCTTCAAGTGGGTTTGACAGCACCACCTTCTCTCCACCAAAAGAAAAAAAAGAGGACGGGAAACTGACAAGACACGAGCTCCAGCAGAAGCTGGAAAAAGCAGAGAAAAGAAAAGCCGAAGACGCCGAGCAAACACGCAGGGAGCTAACAGAAAATTGGATTTTATGCTTATTTACATTTGCCGGTTGCCAGCAGGTGGGACACCTCAAAAAAAAAAAGAGGTTACCCCCTGGATAAGAGGTATATCCAATACCCCCTTGTGAGCACATCAAATATACATACATTTATCCATTCAGGACTTAACCAAACTTGAAAAAAATGAGAGCGATAAAAAGTAGGCAACTTTCCGGAACGTAACGGATCGGATCCATTAAAGCCAACTGTTGCTGGCCATATTCTCTGAAATTTATACGCGTTGCATATCGATTCAATTTCCATCGAATGTTCATTTTTTTCAATGATTTTTTAAGCAGCAAGCTGGTGTTGCTTTTGTTGGCTTTTATCAAACTGGCTTCACTTTAAAGCTATGAAATATATACAGTCCTTTTTACAAATTATTTCCTTTAAAACTGATCGAATTTTATACTACTAATAAATAGTCCTAAAACCATTGGGCATTCTTCAAGGATTATTTCAATAATAATTTCAAAAGTTAAACATACTCGATGCGTAACGAAATTTTCCTAGATTAATTTTCTCCTTCCAGATGCCTTCGCAGTTTTCTTGATTTTATCGATCGAATTGTAAAGAATATTGCGCACTTTGAAGGTCGCCCTAGCGGGTATCCTTATTTATCTTTAGCTTCGAAAATTTATGCACTCCTTTTGAAGGCAGCCCCCCAAGTGGTCCCCGGGGTATAATAATAATAATGATAGCAGGCGGCCGCTGAATGAGGCGTATGGGTAATTTATGATAAGCAATTGACTTGTTGACATGACCGAGGGCACATCTCCTTGTATAGTATGTGTGGGTATGTGTATGCATTCCCTAGATTGCAGATAGACCCGGAGCACTCATAATCCTGGCTCAAAGAAGAACGCCAACAAAAGAGCCACAGATCCCCGGTAATCTTTGGCGTAATTGACATCTGATTGGAGAAGCATCTGGCCGGGTGCCAAGTCCGCTGCTACTACGTGCTACCTGGCTAATCACGCAGCCGTGACGTCGACAGGCGGGGCAGGTGTGAAAGGGAGCGACAGGTGATGAGACTACGCGGCGGCCGCGCGCGGTAACTAAAATCCACGTGAAAGCCAACACCTTGTCACCAGGTGTCATCCCACCACCCACACAAGCATCGCCACACACGCGAATCCCCGGACGTGTCATGTGCTTGTATAACTTCTGACGAGCCAAATATAACTCAACACGGCTGGAAAAGCCGCTCGGTCAGCGGGATCGCGGAAAACCAGAGCAAAAATAACTGTGCAATACGACTGACACACTCCGAATAAAAGAAAAGCTTACTTGATATTCTTGTTCTTAATTTTTAATGAAAGTTTACCTAACACATCCATTATTCATAAGTACAAGCTTTGCTGGAGATCAGTCAGTTCAGTGTGTAGCTGAATTCGTACTTGCAAATTATAAGGCACCCTATATTATTAAACTTCAGAGATCTTTTGTGTGACAAAAATATCTATGGAGTTGGCTTTACTTAAAAAGAAATGTTTATGCTAACTACGGTCAAATATTCTCTTGATAATTTTAATATATAATTTCAATTGGAATTCAAAAATATTGTAAACACTTCTCCTTATGTACAAGAAGATACTTTGGCTGTGCTCATTTCCCTTGCAAGTGATTTGATGCCCAGCAAGCCGCAGGATTCAGGTCAGAACTTGTGCTCCATATTCGAGCCACTGAATTCCATTCAATGCTGTTGTGGCAAACACTGCATTTGCCTTTGGCCGGCCACTCACTCTATTGATTAACCGGAATTCTCGGGGCCTGGGCGCCCCAAAACAAATCTCACGTCATCCAAGTGCCTGGCTAACAACAATGCCGGCAAATACACGAATAACACACCAATCACCGGGGCGGATGGCAGGCTGAGTTCATGTTGCCACTGCTATTGAAGGCAGGTCCCTGTTTGTACATCGCCTGCAGTATGGGGCCGGAAGTGGACAAGAGCACCGCCAATGTTGCAACTAGCTGGGGTCTTGAAACCACCTAGCCCGCAGCTATTCCCTCAAGCGGCTTTGACCCATCTGAGCTCCTTGGAGCCCCTCTCCCCGTCTGCTGAGAATGGCAATGTCTCAGTTGCCTGTAATACTATCATGGATTTCCTATCAGGCAGCTTGGTTTCCTGCCGAACACTGTCGTCTATTTAAGCCGATTGCCTGTTACCATTATCTCCTACGGTGTTTTTCACGGCGCTCTTAACACGTTGTTGTTTAAGTAGTCGGCTAAGTACAATGACAGCAGAAGAGAAAACATATAAATTGCATATTATATTTCCCCTTTGGTCGGGTGTATTTCAAAATTCATTCAAATATATATTTTTTTTATACAGCGTTCTCATTGACAACAGACGTAATCCAATCCGAGTGAAGGGTAACATCTGTAACAATATTAATCCCCTTAGATGAATAGTTGACGATGCCAAATAGAGCGTGACTTCCATTATATTTCCCATCCGGCATAATTTTTTGGGACAAAACATTGCCGCGAATTCCAAAGACTTGACTGAGTCCCGCCGGAGTTTGGACACAAATTTGAGTTGCCTCGATTGTTTTCCTTATACTGGTCTCACACCTTTGCCGATCCAAGGGTGTTACTCCCTTGAAGATAGCCTTTACATAGTTTGAGGTTCGATCAGGATCCATGATGGTAAGTATTTGCCGAGATTGCTCCATATTCCCCTTAAGCATACAGATCGGCTTCATTATTCCTGTCAACATGGTAAAGGTAAGTAGTATATTTACACTCTCACAACAAATAAGTTACTCGTACTTTCAGGAATCAGCTCATCGCTCAGCTTGAGCAGTGCTATAAAATTTTTGTAGTCTTCCGGATGCTTGTAAACCGAATCGATTTTGAGCTCTTGATAGCGATTACCCACTCCCTCCACACCGACTCGCCTGTATGAAATTCTCTTTAGCATTCCGAAAACATGCACAAAGATAGGATTACTTACAGAGAGTCGACATCATCGGGCAAATTCGTGGCAGTTGTAAGGACAAAGCCTGCAACACCAAACGTATGAAATGAATCGATCAAGAAAAGGTAATTCTCTAATTAAGACTGATGTAAGCAAAGTCTTCGGGTAGACAAACTGGGCCGTGAATTATAAGAAAAAATTATAAGAACAAATGGGATACGAACGGTGAGTGATCATTACGCCTTTGGCCATAAAGTCGGGTCCATAAATGTTTGCCATCAGATACATTTCACCGCAGTCCCTGTAAAACCACCTCGACTCTGCCTCTACACGTGTAGGGTGCTGAAGACGTACTGATTTTTTAGGCGTTGGGGTACTTGAATCTAGGGTTGATTGTGAAACATCCATATCATCATCATCAAAAAGGGTATCATCATCTTTAACAGTTCTCGCAATCCAATCGACATAGCTTGTCACATCGGTATATAATCGCAGTCCCGCGCATTTTGATTGGCTGAAACTTACGATGCCGATCTGCAATGTTTCAATCTTTCCATTAATCTTGCCAGATATAGTCAGGGGACCTCCGATATCTCCACCGCAGTAGCCTTCCGTTAAGGGGCCAGCGCAAAAAGATGCCTGATCTGCGTCGATTCCGCAAGAGGACTGATCGTTACGATTGATACTGATCTCTTGAAGCGTGTCATTAATTTTACGATTTGTACCTATTCCCCAGCCGAAAGTTTTGAATATTTTAATTTGTTCTACAGCTCTCCTTGCTGCATTCAACGGAATGCAGATTGGTTGAATGTGGTCTATGGGAAAAAGGGGACACATTTGCACAGTCTACAAGGAGGAGATCTAAATGATCACTTCACTCACCCGTGTAGTTGATTTTATGCGAAAGCATCACCAGGCCGATATCATTATTTCCATTTTCCTCAGTGTATAAACGATGGATACTGGCTCGGGCGACAGCAACCCGAGCAGCTGGATGCAGTTTGTCATTAGTTCCTATTAGAGCAAATCTTTAAGCATAACAAAATAATATTTTTACAAAAAATATATATATTTTTTATAAAATATTTATTAATCCTTATAATATAATAATACTTTACTTATTTCAGAATAAGAACGTGTTCCGTTTAATTCGATTTAAATGAGTGCGATAACACTTAATTAAAACAGACAAACAATCTCGTATATATACTAAGTAAACAATCACAGCATGTTAAACCAGAATATGGTTTGATATACATATATATTACTTACAACGAGCTTCTGCCATCTATGCATTGCGCAGCTGTCAAAACAAATCCTGAAATATTTTAAGAAATTTATAATTTAAATAATTAAACTAGAGTATATAATTTGTACTTGAGATTTATATATATTAGCTGAAATTGATATACTTACGTCTATTGATCAGAGACCCGGCACACACTGCGTGTGTTCGGTTAGTAAGGATTACCATCCAGGTGCCAGCCTTGGCGATGTCACTGCCAGATTGGTTTAGTCTCCTGCAACTCTCCTCCAAAAATTCACCATCTCCCTGGTGACTGAGGTTCAGAATAAACCATGCAAACCAAGCGATCGCACCTAAAGACGTCTTCATCGTACACAAGTCTCGAGAGTAAAGCGATACGAAATCTGACACTCAAAGAATATAGGCTCATAAAATATAATATATGTATATATATATATATATATATAGCCCAAATTCTCCGAAAAGCGCTGTAATCGTCTTTGTGGAATTCGTTATCTATTCCAGCTTTAAATATATTTTTATGAACACAATGAATGCTATTTGATTGTTTTATAGACAAGAATTTAATATGTTTTAAATTGAATATAATTAAAATTATTATTTCCTAGAAATTGCGGTGAAGGGTCTAACAAAGATTTTACGTGCGCCTTAAACTTTTATAAATACTAAACATTATAGAGTGCAACCAAGATTATTTAAATAATTAACTAAATCATGGGTTGGTTTAGTTATAAGCCAACAAAATGCAATTAAGCCAATTAAGAGTTGAGATTTCGGCGGCCTATTCGACTCAATGGTTCTGGAGAAGAGCTGAATCAATAAACTAATAATGGCATAATGGTAATTCACAGAAAATCAATGGAATTCCTGGTGTCCCACTAACACTGCACCGAACTGCAAACACATAAATCTGCGAGTCCCATTGGGCGAAATGCATTAGGCTGCATAAATATCTGCTGATGCGAACATAATTCCAGTCAGGGGCATGCACTAAGTACGGACTCGTGCATATATGGCTGTCAAACATTTTTGGCTTTTGCTATTCGAACAAACGGCTTTTTCCCTCGCCTTTCATCTCGCCTCACATAAAGAGAAAACCCAGAAAGGAGCAGCACGAGGCGCGAATGCCGTTGAATCCTCTCGCCTTACTCAGCACTGGCGGATGCAATTTTATTATTTTAGCTGGTTGTCATGTTACCCAGAGATAACAAATTCGTTTACGATAATTTCAGTTAGTTTACAGCCAGGACAACCGAACGTGGGCCATTTGACTGCCGGCTTCTCGTATCCTTTGTCTGACTTCAGATCGTTAGTGTGTTTTTATGGCAACGGTCGGAAAATGCTGCACACAGGAATTGGACATTGATTACGACTCTCGGAGCTTTAATTTCGAACTGAAATTCTAGCACAGCTAGCTGGAACTTAAACTAACAATTTTCTGTATTGTTCGACTGCGTCTCACTCCGGTTTCTTGTTTGTCAATTGTTCGCAAATTATGCGAACATTTCGCTGCCTTTCACGTAGTTTGGCCATCAAATTTCAGTCAATTTAATTTCCAGCATTTGTTTTACATACATATTTATGTGGAGGCACGTGCCAGTCCGTCTGACTGTCTGTCTATTCCACACTTTTGGCTGTCATCTGGCAGAACGACAAGGGTAAGGATACGCCGATTTTTGGAAGGGGGACAGAAGACCAGCCAGTCAAGGGCGACCCTCTGACCGCATTTGTCGTTGTTCGAGAATTTTCAGTCATGTTTTTTAGTGGAGAAATTAAAGCAAACATGGGCGACTCATGTTGAGAATTGGTAAGAACAAGGGAAACTGATATTTTTACAGTCAATGCTACACTGGCAGATTCAATTCAAGGGATTTTCAAAGGTTTTATCAAGGTTTATAAAATAAGACACAAAGTTAAACATATTTTGTAAAAGAAATTTACAAATTGAGTTAATAATCTTTTGTTTTAACATCTGATACGTGATTGTAAATGTCGGTGAATATTTAATACATATATTTGTTCTACAAATTATTATTTTAGCTGAAAGTAGAAGCTCTTGATTTATTTAATTCCATCTAAACTTGTTTTGAATCGAATTCGGCCATGTTGTTGCTGGCGCAATCATGATGCCGGAAGTTAGTTAGCAACATACGAGTTTATAAAATTACACATTGTTGACACTGCGAACAAAGATGGAAGTAGAAGTTGTCGGAAGCGTGACTTGACTGGAAACTTGGCGGCAAAACTAAACCAACTAGTTATCGGGCTAATATGCAAAAGTCACACAAGTCCAACTGTGGACACGTCCGTTTGCCTCTCCTAGGTCTATACACAAGGTATATAAGTAAGTAACCCTATATGCCATGTTTAAATGAAGAAACGCGCATGAATAAACACCGGGCCCAGTCTGCAGTCAGCTCACCTGCAAAGGGGGGGCCAAGGACCAGGTCCAGTCCTTGGTAATATATAAATTGTTGTTGGAAATGAGAAAGACGGCTTCTGCTGCTGTTTGTATTGTTAATGAAGTCACTTGTGGCCCTTCAACTGCACGTTCTTTTGTCTGATTTGTTGCAAGTAAAGCTCGGAAATTATTTGCTTAAAAACTGGCTTTAAAGGTGATCCCTACCCCATCAACGCTGCCATTTATCAGTATTTTTGTAAGCATATGCCTAAGGACTGCAAAGCAGGAGCAAATGTGTACAACTTTTTATGGAGTTTCGCAGACACTGGCCACGTACTTTATTGAATTTTTTCAGACTTTTCTCGCCCTCCTGGACAAGGGATTTTTTTCCTCTACAAACAGAAATTTAATAAGGGAAATGCAGGTAAAGTTTAGTAATGTTTAAAGGTGTTGGTATTCGGGGAATTTGCTGTGGAATATTAGGTTTAGTGTTTGCTATGGATTTATGTACGTACAAATGATAGGAATTGTATAATAAAAGGAATCCTGCTTATTATATTTAAAAAAAAGTATTAAATAATAAAGTATTCGATGGCTATCGATAGTTATTAAAACGTTAGCTACGATTTGGCCCCATTATATGACTTTTTAATCCTCGAATTGAACAGTTTCTACAATTAATTTTTCAATAAGAAACCCATCCACATTTTAATACATCATAATAAAACTTTGATTCACTTTCACTCTTTCTTATATATATATCCTGACTCTTTCTTTGTCCACTGCTAAACAGCTGTCGCTAATTGAAACAAATGAAATAATGAAGGCAATAAAACAAACCAACTTTGGCTTGAATTGTTCATAAACCAACATAGAAAAGTTCCCCCGACCCTGCACATTCAACAATTCATTTCCGCTCCGCTGCTTGCCCAAAACCCCAACCCAAAAAATATATATAGGGCCAAACTTAACTGCTTCCCCTGGAGGTTCTGGATACCGAGTTTCGAGTTTCGAGCTCCTAGCCCCGAGTCCTTGGTCCTGCCGTCCGTCTGCGTCTGTCTGCGGCCTGTTGTGAAGTATGCCAGGAGCCATAAAGCGCACAGCGGGAGAGTTTCACTCATATTCCCATATTTTTTTCTCTTATTTTGTTTTATTATTGTCTTCTTTTATTTTTTTGCATAATTAAAAGCAATTTAGTGTAGCGCCGCCACTTGAGGACAAGCACATGGGGCCACTTGTTGGCAAGATGGGGCCAAGTTCCGTCAGCTTTTTGGCCCTGAGTCATCTAATGAAATTAGTCATAGAAGTCGGTCAAGGAATGGCAGGGAGTCCGCCATTAATTAGCACTGGTCCCGGTACATAAAAACTCATGCTGAGCTAAGAAAATAAATTTCCATTAAGCAAAAATATGCTTAAATTATGAATTTAATAAATGTAAATATTCGCAGGAAATGGTAAACATGAAGGAGAATTTTCGACTTAAAGAGAGAAACGCCAAGCGATAATGGCATATTTAATCCAGCTAATTGGCATAAATCTGAACTGAATAAACTCCAAAATTAATTAAAATATTTTGAATGAAATTTCATTTTCTTACACTTCATACATTGTCCTCATAAACCAAATATTATTCAAGGCATACAAATTATTTCATTGTCACAGATACGTATGTATCTTTCAGGCCGGGTGTCATAAATTTTGACAGGCATTTCCATAAAGCCGCCACACTTTATGACTATTTTATGCATTCCATTTAAAATGAAAGACAGTCCGGATAGAGTTTTGCCGAGCAGAAAATGCCGGTTTGGATATGCATTCAACAGACCTTATCAATTGTTGGCTAAAACACAATCGGTTATGCAGCCCAAGAGTTGAGCTGGAATTACATGCATTTAACTAATTTGCAGGTGGTGTGCGGATGACATTTCAATTGTGCCCTGGATCTCGGGAGGTAAACCTTCGGACAGAAACACACACACCTGGGCTTTACCATATGGACTTTGGTTTGGCCCCACAAATTAAACGATAATTGTGCAGCAACTAAAGTCGTTGACATCCTTCGGTTTGCTCCAGTGCCAGGGATATTTGCTTATATGTCGCAATATCCTGTGCAAAAGCCCCCCTTCGCCCGGAGGCTCTTGGCAGTGCGTGCAAGTACCAGTCTCGCAGATGAATTAAAAAGGGCTGCAGCCCACCAACGCCTGACTATTAAAACTGAATATTCCGATGGAACGGGCTTAACCAGACTTAACAGGCGACGCTTAACCATTGTCTAAGCACTGCAGGCAAAATGTCAGGAAGCGGCAGCAGAAAGCGTTCGCAATGGCAACAGAATGACGCCCGGAGTGTTTACACCAATTCATTGGACTCCCCCCACAAAACAAAAGGAGGAAAAATCGTATAAAAAACAATGTATATATAGTGGAAAATAGAAAAAAGAAATGTTGATGGCAAGAGAAAATGGAAAATAACTAAAACTTGGAATGTATATAGAGAAAAACATTTAAATAGTTTATGAATATCGTAAAATATTAATATAGGTTACGTTGTAAGTGATAATCAGTTCTGATTCACGATTTATCGAAGAACATATCGATATGTTTTCCTATATTAATTTAATTGATTATTGAATTTTCTTGATTAAATATATAGTAACTTAATCCCTTACCTTAAGTCCTTAGACGTATTTCTCTATTTCTTTAATCATCCATGCTCTGTCGATATATCTCTACTTTTGTCATCGCTTTCCCAATCAAGACCCGACCCAAATGACTCAGGGCTTAAAATATTTTTAAAGCTCAGCCAAGTGAGCCCATGAACAATGGGATGTCAGCAGGATGTCTCCCAGGGACCGAAGGATGACAGTGCAGCTGACAGTTCGACAGGCTGCAGAGCCAAACTGCGGTCACCTGCGACGTCCTGCCTGTCCCTTAACCCCTAACCGATGGCACTCCCAGCTGTGGCCACATTTATTTACCTTCTTCTAGCCGATGGGATTTGGCCACACTGTGTAAATATGTGAGTCCCTTCCTCCCACAGTGAAGCAGCCCATCCACCTGTCTACCTGACAGGCCCCAAATGCCGCCGGAGGCAGACAGGTGAGGCAATTTTACAGCAGTTGATTGCTGACTGCAACTACTTCGGGGGCCCGGCTGATTCGCCTTTGATGTCCCACCTGGGGCAGGTAAATAGAGCGTCAAGTGCCCGATATGAGGGTGCTCTGATCCCCGGCCAGGCGTACAAATTGTTGACCAGTTCCATTTGTTGAAGAAATAGCTGTGCCATAAGGACTGCAGCAACAAACCAGTAAATTATTCTTAAAAATACTGTAACCATGTCAAACAACAAGAAAATCGATCTATCTCTTTAATTACATTACCATCCGCCTTCCTCCTTTGAGTTATTATAAACAAATCAGCTGTGAATTTCTATATTTAACAGTAAACTCTTGTTATTTAATAGAAACCATTACTTAATTTAATTTAAGCGCATAAAGGAAGCCTCAAATTGGATGCTTAGTACCTGACACATACGAATTTATATCCCGCACGCACACCGGGCCCTAAGTACTCCGCCAATTTCGTCCTGTGACTAACTTTTGGCATAGCAGTGTGGGTGGCATGGCTTATACAGCTGCTGTGGTTGGTCGACAGAGTAAAAAAGGATTTCGACCGCCAAACTGATAAATTTTCAAATTTGCATGCTAATGAATACCGTGGATCCGTGCCGTGCAGCGCAGGCCAACTTTTCAACTTATGCGTGTGTGCTGCGACTCCCCCGGTAGCTCGACCCGGACCGGAATATTTTAGAGTGTTCTCCGATTTATGGCAACAGCGCCCAACGCAGTGGGTGGGCTCTACATATGACATATACCATATAGGTTTAGAGGCGACGACAAAATCCAGTCCGAACTGAAAGGGATTCTGTCAAACATTTTTCCCATGAACGTTTAACGATTCACTAAATGGTGGCTTTAGTTTTAAGTAAATGGAAAGTTAAGGAGATAATATATGGAAAAATAATTCGAATTTGGGCTGAGAGTTTTCCTTCTTCCCTCCTGATTTCCATACTTTAATTTCCCTTATTTCCAAAATAGTACAACTCCTTACCCAAAGGAAATCCAACTAAATATATATAACATATTAGATGATGATCCATTCAAAGTCGGATAACCACACTATCTCTCGTGTTCCCTTTTCAGCTTTTTCCTTTTCTTTTTTTGTATGCTATTACCAACTCTTTTTTTTTATGTTGCGTTCCTTCTTTTGATTCTGCAGCATTTCAATTCAACTTTGTTGCGGTTTTCGGTTGGCCATTTCGGAAACTAAAAACCACACTTTGAAATTGAAGTACGGGTAGCAATTGTTGTTGGTCCTTGTCAGTCCTAGTTGCGCAATTTATATTCTTATCCTTACCGACACTCCACGCCCATTCTTTGACTGGAATTAATTGAGACCGGTCTGATGCGTGAGTGAAGGAAGACTAGGAATCAGCGAGAAATCGCTGAGAAAAGGTTGAAGGTTGAAAGCCATTTGAATTCATTTTATTAAAATGCACCCTGTTCCGGCGGTGAAAATCGGTGGAAAATCTGAAAAGCTGTCTGTGTGTGTCCCCGCTGTGTCAGCGTATAATTTGGCCCGTCGCAAGACAAAAGAATGCCATAACACATGAGTTCCCGTGGCAGACGGCAGAATCTGAATGAAAGTGTCAGCGAAGCGCCAACTGAACCGGAGAACCAGAGCCAGAAAACTGGGGTATATATGCATATATATATATATATATACATATATAGACAGAGACCGAGTTAAGGGACAACGGCAATGTGTGCGCGCTGGATTATCCTAAAAGTCATGGCTTAGACAAATGTTTTATGCTCCACTTGGCTGCATTAGCCTCGCGTATTATGCTCAAGTGCCGCTGGCGCACGCTGCGTATGAGTTATTTATTGTTTATTTAAGCTATTTGGCTTGATTTTCCAGCTGTCTGTGCGAGCTAATACAATTTATGACAATGCAAAAAGTTATATGCTTATGATCTGGCAAAATGTAATATAATATTATGTTTTAAATTACTTTAAATGTAGGTAAAATGTGTTTTAAAAAGGGGTAATCTATAGAGAGTAAGTAATGAAAGAATTAAAGTAAATACAACTGTTTTGTATCATTTACTGTAGATGTTCTTAATCGAAAAAGAATCCCTAACTCATTAAATATTATTATATATATCAAATCAGAGAAGTTCTACGAGTTAATGCAAAACGCGTTGCAAATACAAGCGGCGGCATGTGTAATGTGTAAATAAAATTTTATTTTGCCATTTAAAAAGTGTTTTGCCGGAACTTCTCGGCATCTAAAATTTGATGCGACCACATTTCCGCGATTCACTTGCAGTCGCCGAGGCCCTGCTCGTAGTTCTGCAACGGAGGCATCAAATTTGATGGCCTCAATGTGTGGAGGCGCTCCATAAGTTTGCTACATTAGGGGAGCAGTTGCTGCAGTTGCCATTTAAGGTTCATCAAACGCTGGGACCTTAAAACCATATTAACTGGGCGAGAGCGAAGGGAGTGGCGAGTCCTACGCCGATGAATCCATCAATTGCCACTGCACATGGGCCAAGGACATTTCTAAGAGCAACCAGCAGGACTGGCCACGCCCAGTCCAGCACCGCAGCCCTTTTTTCACCAGCCCTGTGCACTTATTTACCCAGTCAGCTGTTCAGGCATTCACTTTGCCCCCCGGACCAAAAGGGGCGGGTCGGAGGCAGTGGGCTTTTCATTTTCAGGGGCGCTTTCGGGCACAGGACACACCCTCTCTCCTTCTCCACTGCGAGTTCCACTTCTCGACGCATTCATTCAAACACGGTTTGTATTTGAATTTCACTCATTGCGCATTCAGGCGTTTTATGACCCTCTCTGCCAGCGGCCAACTTTTAACCAAAGCCAAGGCAACCCCAGAATAGAGAGCGTGGTCCTTGACGCACTAAAACAAAATTGTGCTTTGTATTTAAGGAATTTACACTACGAAATACAAGCGCATACAAATACAAGGATTTATGATTAATTTATTTATTTAAATATTATTTCTACTTCACTTTAGTTAAGGAAATTAGATAAAACCTTTAAAATTAATGTTGAACTTTATAGGAAAACATCTTAGGGTTTTTTTTTGTAAAGTGCAGATCTTTTAACCCTTTCGTTAGTGGCTGTAATAGTTAACCTTGCGGGTTAGCGGTCGTTGTGTGGCCTAAATGATGGCACGTTCCAATTGGCCAGTTAAAGCGAAACGGTGTGCTGGCTGAACTGAAATGGAACAGGCAACGCTCTTGATATCCTTTGTCACCTCTTTTGTTCTGTCAACAATTCTATTGCAGCAGCTGCAGCGCAACTGCAACTGCAGACAAGTTGACTGCAAATATTATGGCTGCCTTCCTTTTCATACTCCTCTTTGATGAATGGCAAAGGCATTCCTTTTGTTTGGCGTGACGTGACGAAAATTGTTGCCCCAACTGACGGCAACATTATGAGAGACTGAGCTGTTACAGAATAGAGACGACGGCGAAGACTGACATTCATTAAAGATTCAGCCAAGACATCTTATGAGGTATCTTGGCGACAGAGCCGCTTAATAAAAGAAGTTCCATGCCCTAATTGATAGATAATCCCCATAAATATCAATTCGCCGGGTGGCTTAGTAAATCCCCATCATCATCATCTACTTTGCCTCCCTTTCCAGTGAAGCGTAAAACTTTTCTAATAAATATGCGCTCAGCTCGGAAGGCATAATCCATTTATATACACTCGATAAAAGGCTTTATTAAATTGACAATAGAAAATTGCTTTATTGGATTCGCCGAAGATGGCGGAAGGCAATTTGCTTTACTTTGATGTAAATGGAGGGATTCTTTGCTTACTCAAACAAAATTATCCAAGTGCAAATGTTGAAGTGGAAATTACAAGACTTAGTACGCCGGGAGAACACAGTTTTCTTACCTTTCAAACCAATTTAAAAATTGATGCACTTAAATATGCAGGTCACCATTTTGAAGCTCTGGTTTTACCCCCGAAAAATTTCAAAGGAAAAATCAGAGAGAGTGCAGAGCAATTTAAAATCTATAAATCTATAATCTACAGCATAAATCTTGTAGGTAAATCGATTTTGCTCACGTCCACCAGTCGTATACGTGATGCGGTACATGATCAATATTCAATCGGCACAGTGGGGAAAAAGCAAATAAATTACCTAGGTTCACCATAAAGCTTTCAGTTCTACAGGCTTTACACACACATATAAGTATAAAACGTTATAGATAATATATATGGCGATTTGATTACACTCTGCGCCACATTTATCTTAACCATGACCCATAAACACATCGCACCAGCAAACAATCATAAAATATGAATGCGACAGAATTTGGAAACGAAATGGCCCACGCTATTGAACTTCCCAACAATGTGAACCGGAAAAACAAGCAAAAAGCATTTTAAATAAACTTGTATTTGTGTTGTTTTTTAGCTGAATAAAATGCAACCATAAACCAAGCCCGTTTTTTCAAGACTTTTAGTGAATTTCAACTTTAACTGGAACTAATTTATATTATCTTCAAGGCATATGTTGCCTTAAGGATTTATCAGCTGGCACCCCTTGACTGCCTTTTGGAATCCTTTAGAATATGTTTGCAGCCGTCTCCCCTACATTGCGCATACGCCCCGTTATGCAGTCGTTCTAATGCACCGCTATACTTATACTTGTGTGCGGGTTGCCATGCCAGCCACCGGCATTAATGTGAAAAATGTAAGTTTTCAAAGTCGTTGTCCCCTTGCCACCGCTCTCATCTCTTGATCCCTCGCCCGTGGGCTGTTGCCACTGCCATTAGCAGAGTTTTACTCGCAGACGCGTTAATTCACTCACATCACGCTGGCTGTTTGCATAAATCAACGCTCCATGGTACACTGTCAAAAATTACAAGACTTCTTTGAACACATTCGTATTAAGTAAAGAACATTTTTTATTTATTTAGATAAACATTTATATTACGTGTTGTTTGTTATTTGTTAATGTGAAAATATTGTGAAGATAAACTAAGAATCTGTAAATAAAGTCTTGTTACTTTTCTATTAAATAATAATAATAAGAATAAATTGAGCATAACTTCCTAGGTACCCTTTTCTGCCCGTGTATATGTGTCTGAGGGCGTGCGAATATCTGTGCTGGCTTTGGACGTATCAACTTTACGGCTCCTACTTAAAGCCGCAAAAATCAGCATAGCTCGCTTGCGAACGGAACCCTTTCAGGTGAGCGGGGGATTTACACCTGGGCCGTATGCTGGCGCATTTATTACACGGCTCGCTTGCCTCGCGATTTACAGCTTACAGCTTACGGCTTACAGCTTGTTTCCTGAACGGTTTAAGCCCTTTAGCTTGGCAATCTTGCGGAAAGCGTCCCCTGCTCATTTGTTAAATTATAATGAGTTGTGGAATCGGTGGAATCAAGCACCTGCAACATCTCCGACTTGCGGTCACCGGCTAAACTCAATCTCAATTTACAGGGAGCTCTGTGCCCCCATCCTCACCCCACCGAAAAACACAAATATAGGTTTTGGCCTGGCTGTGTGGGAACAAAGGAATTGGAAGGACCTCCGCCGACCTCCGGGCGGTTCCCTTGGTTCGTGCGACAGTTTTTGCGGCCAAAGTTTTGCCGGTGGTGGTGGTGGCTGAGGTTCGAAGTTCTGTGGCAAGAACTTGGATTGCTCCTGATGACTGCTGGCAGCTTCAAATTTCATTCTCACCATCTTGGGCCAGTGTGACGATGCTTTAAAGGCGTATTTAATTACTCACGGCTTATAATATGCTCGCACATTTTTTTTCACGATTTATTTTCTCAACCAAAGGATTATTATTTTGATAAGGAAAAACTTTTGTGTGAACGCAAGCAGCTGGCGTCGCGGCACTGCCTCAAGGCAAAAGCCCGACTCTAATTAAATTTCAATGCGAAAAGTGCTGTCCTCAATTAGAAATTAGATAAAGAGCCGTGGAAAAAAGAGCAGAGATGAAAAAATAAGTAAAATCCAAGTGCAAAGCCAGATTGAACGTCTTGCAGGCGCCTGTCTCGATTTTCCACTGCTCTTTCCTCTACTTTTTTTTTATTTTTAGTGGCGCAAAGACAATTTGCATATTTAATTGGTAATCATTTGACTGTCGACTTCTCGAGGGCATTCAGTAGTGGAATGCGAATCCGAAACCGAAATCGCAATCGGAATCGAGCGCTTAGTCGCAGATTGCGCAACAATTCTTTCGCCCGATTAGCAGAATATTTAATTTAATCCTTTGTGATTCCAGCAGGCGGGGAAGGAATTGGAGGAGGGAAAAAACTAATGAAAAGAAAAGCGTAACGAGCTCAAGGCTGGGCTTTGATTAGCGCATAATCAGGCGATGAGTCGAGTCCCGTGATTGATTAATCACATTCAATGATGCCTGGCACTGAGCTATATTTTAATTGGAAAGCCACAGACAAAAAGGCAGAGCAAGTTTCCCCAATTTGAATGGGGTTTTCCGAGCTTCGAGATTCGGTTTATTTTCCCACCGCACCCCCATCCTTGCGGCTGACTGAGCGTAGTGAATGGGGAAATTGATGTGCACACACTCGTACCTCGAGCACACGGAGTCCTGGTGAGTCCTAGTGGCTCCCGGTTAGTCCTGGCTGCAGCAATGTTGTAATGAAAGCATAACAAAAACAGAAACGTAGCGCAGAAACCGAAACAGATGAAATCTCTGCATGAGAAATGTCTGAAACCTAAAGCTGCCATAGTTTGTAGTTTCCGTTCACGTTTCTGACATGAATAAATTGGTAAATATAACCGGGGTTCAATATGTCCGTGCGCATCCGTCAAGCGAAAATCGCAGCCGCGGAGTTGCTCCGAGCAATATATCTATATACAAGTATATGCAGAATATAAAATTAAAATTCAAATCAAACTTTACAGGCATTTAAATTTAAATAAATAAGAAAACAGACACAATTACAATGTAATAAATATTAAGAAAATAATATAGCTTCATTTGTATTTCATTTATACTCTAAGCTTATTTTTCCAAGTGCAAATGTAGGAAAATCTCAAGCCCGAGCTGGCACAATCAATGACTTGAGAGCAGGCAGCCCGGATTTTGGCCAGATTCCGACTTGGTTACATTTCTGCATCATTAAGTGGCTGCCGCATGGCGGGAATATGCTAATAGCCATTTCTCGAAAGCCACCCAGCGGGTTGCCATGTGAGTTGTGTATATAATATTTTGTCTACACCCTCCTTGGTAAGACAATGGTCCTGGCCCTAATCGCCTCGCCCGTCTCTCTCACTGCCAGCTACGCTGCTCTTCCGTTTTTCGAGACGTCTTAAGGGATCACACGGCTGAGACTGTTTACCATTTCGCATCGGAACGCGTTTTTTTTATGGCCAGGCTTTGGCAAATACTTTAATAGTTGGCAAAAGGATTTTATATGTGTGTTTGCCGAATAGCATTCCGCATTTCCCTACAGCTGCTTTAAAATGCATTGCAACCGGAGATGTCATAAATATCCATGAACATTCCGGCGCTCTTAGCTGTGATAATTCCCCAATGCAATTCCACAAATTTCCACGCCCCCGGTTCGGTTGGCCATCAAAGAGCGAAGGCATCTCCGCAATAATATTTGTGCCTGCAACGGTTCCTGTTTCTATGCTTTTTTCCCATCGCTACCTCGACCTAGTTTGCTTATCCTGCTCACCTGTCCGTGCACCTGCAACTCCCACCCCACGGCGTACCCGATGGCCCGGAGAGCCAAGAGCGAGTGTTGATAGCCAGAAATTTATGGGGCTGTAAGTACGGTCAGTTTATTCCTACTTTATGCGCACTTGTGGGAGAATTATTATTCACCTGCTGGGCCAGAAGCTGCGAGGATTCTGGTGGACTGTTGGCTGTTGCTAAGAAATTGTGGCCAGGCTTAGGTGCAAACTTGTTAAACGACTGGGCCCATAAAAGTGGAACATTTAAAAGGGTTCTAAATGTCTATAAATATCAATTTAATAATGTGAATTAAGATTTATTTATTATGAACTTAAAAAATGGAAGAAATACTAAAAATTTGAAGCTCTTTTTTGAGTATTTATTATACGACTTTAATAAAAGTTTAAAGGCTTATAAATTTGCTGTGTTTTTCATTACCAAATATATATTTTAATTTCATTTCACTCAGCTATGTTATTAGTTTTTATTTATTTTTTTTTTAACTCTTTGGTAATTAAAATCTAAAATAAAATAAACATACATTTATTATACCTTTTAACTAATTATTTATATATTTATTATGAAACGCTTATTCTTTTTCTACTTACAAATACTAAAGTGTTTTTTTTATCATTGCCCAACTCTTAATTTTCCAATCTACTTTTTATATCCTTGTCAATCAGGAAATATCACAATGAATGACAATTATCGGCCAACGAACAGCCGCTTGACATCGTCCCAGCCATCAGTTGAGAGGAGGGTTAAGGACCCTTCATTTGGTTTTTAAATCACCAATTATGTGGAAAATCTCAATGAGGAGGCGAAGGCAACCCGAAAAATGATGACTGCAATCAGGCAAAGTGCAGCGCAGTTTCATTCAAGAGAAATCGAGACCCCTTAAAATTATTAGTTAAGAAATGAAGGCTACGAAAAAATGCTACGTAATTGAACGTATCTTGATAGGGTAAGGGTACGGAGTTGTATTTAAACAATGCTGTCTACATAAATATATACAAATGACAAATACATTTATCTTTTGTAAGAAAAAATCAATGGCAACGCAAACAGCGTTATAAGTGAAAGCCACACAAAAAGCATATATAAGAAAAACAAAAAAATTACCAGGGAATGCATAAAAAACATTAAAACTTCGAGTGCAAATAAAGGAACTCCATCAAAGCTACAGCTACATGGTAAATCCATAATGATGACGATACGTCATGTAAAACGGCGAAGCCCAATCGGCGATTCGTTAGCCTCGATGCCTCGCCGTTAAGTCCTTTGTTTCAACGAAACCCGTTGTTATGGTATTTAATTTTCGAAATATTTTTACTGCTTCCTCTTGATGCGAGGGCTGGCCATGTGCAGATTTCAATAAATGCCCCGTCAAAGAGGAAAAAGCGACAACAATTCCAAATAAGGAAATTGCCACATGCCCATCCCGATGTGGCCCAATCAAAAAATGTAAATTTCCTCCTCTCTTGCCATCACATCATCACCATGACAATCTATTGTTAACATCCGAGCTCTGTTCTTTGGCCAGATTAAAATTATCTTACATATGCGATGCGCCGGAAGACTCATTCGCGCCCTGGTCGGGACTCATTCAGCTGGTTGTAAGTAAATTGAAATTGCCTCAAGCCGCTCTCTTTAAGTGCACTTCGGTGTTTTACGAGAATATTCCAACCAAAATGTTCTCATATGTATATTTTGGCGTGCCTTCAGTCGGAATTGCCGTCTTGTGGGTAATAAGCTTTTATTTTTAGTTATATTTTGCACAGACATTGCGCTCATAGTTCGTAGTTGATTTTTTGCCAGTATATTACAAGAGTGTCTGGGGAGTCAGGCATGGAAATTTATTAAATAATAATGTTAACAAACATTTTAAGCTTAAATAAATATAAATAGTTTACTTGTTTCACCATATTTGTAGATAATAAAAAGAATTCGCTGATATTTATCCTGAAAGAGAGATTCCCCTTCATTTATTCTTAAATATAGATGTATCCCATTTATATATTATTGCAAGGACAAATATTATTTATCTGGAAATTTAACTCACAACTTTAAACTAAATTCCATTTTAAACAAACACGAATGTCAAACAGTAAATTCTGAGATGTAACTATAAATCACATTTAATTACATTGCCCAGCCCTATTCAACAGTAATTGCAACGAATTATGACCCATAAAAAGGACTGGATAATGGTCAAACTATCATGCAAATTAAAAGTTACACCTAAGTTGAGCAAAAACAAATTGTCATGGCGGCACAAGAGGCCACAAATCACACAGCAAATTTTTGCAATTTTAATTAAAACTAAACGATTTTAAGCGCAACAAACAAACCCACTTCGCCCGCCCACATACGAGTATGAGCAATGTATGTCCTATAGTTTTGCACAGAATATATCCTCGGACTGGAATTTTCAACACTCGCCAGCTGACCTCATTCGCATGTTGGTCAGCATTCTCAATTAGTTAGGTCACCCCCACTATTTTTGCTGTGTATCACTTTTGTTGCCATTGCCGTTGCTGTTGCGGTGCCATGTGGTTTCATTAGTGGTTTTGGTCGGTGAGGGGTTGTCTGGCGCACTTGTTACCTCAATTGTCAACATTCTGGCCCTCCAAGTTTAGGTGGTGTAATTTCTTTTCATTAACCTTGGCAACCCCATCGATACGCTTTTTATTTTTTGTCTGTATCGCCCGTATACTTAATTAGTTCAAACTGTGTTAGTTGGACCAAGAATGTGGTTTATTATAGGATAAGTTTCTTAACTCATTTAGGTTTGGTTTCTATCCTTAACAATAATATATAAGATAAAAATTTAATTGCTTGTAATTGAAACTCGTTGTTATCCTTATGTTTTTTTTATAGTAAATGGTAAGAATATTGTTATTCCTTTTATACAGACTTATTTCCCTCCAATAACATTTGTTCTTAGCAACATAAAAGCTCCTTTCTTCATTTCTTCGGCTCACATTTTTTATTCTTAACTATGACACTGAAAACCTAACGCTTCTCTTTACCAATATCCTTCCCAATTCCATTTCCTACTAAACTTAAATCTTTATGGCATTTCATTTGATTTTTTCTCTGTTTTTTTTTTGCGTCTGAGTCCCTTTCAGCCAACTGCCAAAATGCAAACCGACCAAATGGAGAGCCGCCCACAAAAAAACTAAGCAAGTGCGAAAAAATGCGCTGAATCCGATTCGAAAATTGTTTGGCTCAGCGAAAAAATAAGACTGCCAACTCAACTGCATGTTCGCTACTGGTATTGTGTTCATTTGATTTCACGAACACTTACAGTTGAGTTCAAGACAATAGAGATACTTGTAAGGGATTAAAGAAATGATAAAACTAAATGCAAATCATCATAAAAATTATATTTCTATTTGTATTTATTTATAATTTTTTCTCAAAGCTACCAGCTGTGAGCTTGTATATTAATAAATATTTGGAAGTTAGATTTGAAGACTACTTTATGTATAATCACTATTTTTAGATGTATTACAATTAATACTCATTTTAATATTGATTTAATTACATAATACAACCATCACATAATTACTAATCATTTTATTTATTTGTATTCATTGTACAAAATATATATTTGTTAGTCGCTCCTATAATCCTAAGCACAATTTCCACAGACACTGCCTGTGTGTTGGTGCATATTTGCATAGCCAGCGGAAGTGGGCAGCTGTCATGGCTTCTATTTGTCGCCATTGACTTCGACTACGCATGCAATGCAATTTGAATGCATCCGTGAATTGCCTTTGCGGCCAGCTTTTCACTTTTCCCAACTTTTCCTCCTGTCTTGCAGTTTTTACGTTTACTGTTTTTTTTTTGTGTGTATTTTGAACGGTCAAACAAGCTACGTAGATAAGTGTTGCATGTTGGGTGGCAATTAGGGGGGAGCGGGAACTATCGCTGCACCTGCTGCTGCGTTGCCAATTAGCGCTGTTTATGCCCACGCAATTAACAGACCTGTTAACGTCTGTTTACACACGCACACTCATACACGCCCATTGTCAACCTTTGACGCGCACAAACACACATACACACACACAAGCGAGCTCTCGAGACGGGCAAACAAAATCTGAATGAGTAATTGACGTTTTAATAAGTGTCACTTGACAGGTTGCAAGCGCCACGTGCCGCATGCTTTATTAAGAGAAAAAAAAAATATATATATATATAATATGTTATTTCCAAAAATTGTGGGAAAAAAATACAAGTTTTATTTAATTTATTGTTTGTACAAGAAGTGGCATCCATATTTTTACTTACCTTTATTTAAAACGTACAAAATATATAGCCTACTTCTCTAGAGAAAAACCTTAAATTCAAGATATTTTTAAAGGAAACATCTTTTATTTTCCTTTGTGTACACATCATATCATAACGGCCAAGTCCCCTTTCGCTTCCAAGCATTAATTCCTATAAGGACAGAACGCATTTGTATATCTTTGGCATTGTCAGCTGGCAGAGTTGGGAAATTAAATTAAGTTGACACAATACAAAAGCTTTGGGGTGCGTATTGTTCAAACCGGCACACGCGGCGTATGCTTAATTTAAGCATATAAATGTTTACTCTGCTGACAATGCACGGGGCGAGCTCTCAACTCATCCTTTTAGCTGTCGGAACGGCGCAGGTGTTTTTCGCCTTTAAAAAATATAAATGTACACCGCTTTGGGGAGTGACAGGGCAGTCAACTTTGACAGACTGACAGGTGAGAGAGCAGTGACTTCCTGGCACTTCCCCAGTTAATGCTGTCTGCAACTGGAGATAAACAGTAAACTTCCAAGGGGATTAAGGTAAATACATATGGAATCGAAAGCGAATCAGCTTAAAAGGTATTATTTGAAGCAATATATACATGTATTAGTGGGTATCAATATTCCACATAAGATAAACATTAGCTCTTTCTAGGAAATGCCACACTTTCCTGTTAATGAGCCCCCCAAAAACAAATTCCAAATAATTTACCAATAGGTTGCACAAAAATTTGTTTGCCAATTGCTATGCAACCAAATTATTATTGGAGACACAGTAAAATAACCAGAGACAAGTCTCAATTTGGTCTGACACATTTCCTCGAACGGCAACTCATAAATATGGAACGAGTTCGAAGAAAGACGAAAATATATATATATATTAGATGTGGCGGTGGAAAACGTGAGCAACTAGACAAATAAGCTGGTTATGAAAACACAGATGCACACCCAGATCCCCCGAAAATACATTTATATTCAGAGCTCCTCGCACTCCACTGAACGCACACATCGATATGCTGCGATTTCTTGTTTGTGCCACGGCCGGCACTCGACTTTGCCTCCGTTTTGATTTTTTCTTTTCTCGTTACACCCACGTTGTGTCAGACAATGCGAACAATTCACACGCTCGATTAACATTCGGGAATAACACTCATAATTGGAGCACGGCATAAAACGCGGCCATAAAAACAACAAGTAAAAATATAAAAAAAAAAAAATGTGTCATGTGGAAATCGTAAAAAAATTCTTCTATTTGCTGATTACTGTGGGAAATGTTATAGCCGGGAAACAATCAAATTCTGTGTTCTTATTTCCGAGAGATCAGGGTAATTTTTCAAGGTTTTTAAAAAGTTTTTAAAACATTCAAATATAAATATCTAAGCTTGACACCCTGAAGGCATAAATTATATAGCTTGTATCAGTAATAAAGTATTCTGTACTCTGTATTGTAATTATATCAAATTAAATGTTTAATAAAATCAAAGACCTCTTTCATAGTGAAACAATTCAGCAAAGCACCATTTAATTTTTGTAAAATAACTCTTTAGACCTTATCCTCCTTCTGTCTTTAAAATAACTAAAACAAAAATGAAGCTGCGTTGCATATTCATCTATTTGGAGTATATCATTTATCACAATATGTCAAGCTGTCGGAGAACGCTAAAGTGGCCCACACATCCTCCCCGATTTTTTGTGCCCGGCTAATGGCGAGAAGGAGGTCTTCATCAACATTTTGCAAAACAAACAGAACTTTAAAATGCAAATGCAATTTGAATGATGCATATAATTAAGACAGTGTCTGCGCTCGTCAAAATGCCATTTCAAATGCACTGAATCGCTCAACTGGGGCGGAAAATTAGAGAGTGCACATAAATGCGAGTATGTGTCGAAATGGGAAACGATTTGAGGACCAATCAATGCCAGCCAGCCAGCATAAATTGCCAGTGAGTATCGATATCATTCCACACCTTTTAATGCAAACATCAAAAGACACAAAAAAAAGAAGCCTGCATTAAATTAACCATCAATGATAGTGAATTTAGGTAATTTCAGTTGCCTCAAGCGAATGCGAATTGCAGCACAACAATTGATTCGGAAGAATCATAATTATAATTCAGTATTTTCCCACCGTTTCAGTTCATTGAACTCTCTAGAAAATTTCATTTAATTTTATAAAATGAATTAACCACATTAGCAAACAACAGCAGGACTCTTGCTGGCAGCATCGTTTATGTCCTGAAACTGCATTTTATTTATTTAACTTCATTTTAAAGATCTCCTTAAACTGGCTCTAATTGTTATGGAAATATATTTCTAAATTGGCAGTGGTTTCTGTGGGTGCTTTGCATACGAGCAATTAAAATTCAATTACCACTCTCACATTCTCACTTTAACTGGATAACTTATAAAGTTTGGTCAGCTCAAGATAAACAAATCATTTAAGTTATCTGAAAGTTAGTTGTTGCAACTTCTTGGTGCCCTAGAACCTACACTTTTTGGGAAAATACTTATTATAAAGTTCGTCTTATTAGAATATATTATTTTCAAGTTATCTGTAATTTAAATTTATATTTTATTCCATTCTTAACTTTAGAGAGCCCCATCTTGTGGTCCTTCTCACCCACGTATACCCTTGCATAAATATTCAAGCAACCTATAGTTTTTGCCAATCTTCAGGAGTGTTAAAAATTTATGAATAATTCCTGAGCAGAGAGATGAACAGGAGGAGAGAACATTTGATCAGAATGGAAGAACTAACTCGGCCAGAAGGCCTGAGACTTTCAACCCTGCATTGACATTGTCTTGCTTAAATTGTGTTTATTGGTTTTGATACAAATTGATTGCCTGAATGGCATTTCGGAATAATGGAAAATCTTGACTTCGGCTATAAGGACGCACACAAATTTTCCTTTCTTTCTGCAATGGATTTGCTGGTAATGTCACAGGGAAATGGCGTTGCAAAAGCAAAGGAAACTCCACAGACACACACACACACAAGGCCCAAAATAACAGAAGGATAAACACTTGTTTAGCCCGAAGTGCATTTGTTTGCCAACCCAATACCAAACTGGATGATGGGAGGAAAACGCGGGGGAGGGAAGGGGGCCTAGCCAGACAGGCAAAAGTTAGTGACATGACTCGCATTTATTTATTTCTTCTCGGAACTCGAGAGCTGGCTAGCTAGGCAGAGCTCTCGAACTTTCCTCGGTCAACGACAGTCGAAAATGTTCATTAAAATGCAATTGAACTTTTGCCATGACACATGACGAGCGCCAGCAGGTGCATTCGAATTTCAATTACTCCAATTTCACCTGGGGAAATGGGACAATATCGCATTAAAGTCAGCTTCAAGTGAATGATGATTTTTGTGGCCATTTTAGATGCAACTGCAACGCAATAAAAACTTTCGCTTGCTGCCTTTTCGGGTGGGTTCTCTTGCTTTCGCAAAAACTTTGCCGGCTTGTCTTAATGACTTCAAAATTGTTGGTCATGTGTGGCGGGTAGTTCGCTCGTGGCCAGGATGCCGCAAGGACGGCTACGGCGACCGCAACAGGCACGTTTATGTCTGCCTCTGCTTCAGTTTCAGCTTTAGCTCCACCTGCAACTGCAGCTGCAGCACAATGATCTCAATTTACGTGATGACTGCCCTTCAATGCGCTTGATTGCATCAGAGTTTTCCTTAACTTTTCCGCGAACCACTCAGAATTAAGGCACACGCTCACAGGTGAGGTCGGGCATGCCGTTTTTTGATGAGACAAGAAATGGCTATATAGGAATATATATATATATATATATATTTCTGTAGGAAAATAAAACAAAGGGATATTAAAACCTTGTATAGTTGATATTTTATAATTAATTACTACAAATTTTATTACTAAAGGCTTTTAAGCTCCCATCTATAATTGCTTGCTTCAAGCACATTATGGCTTAAGGAAAATAGGGTTTAAAATATATAGCCAGAGTTAATTATATATATTTCTTACTTCAGTAAATAAACATTAATGAAATACAAAGTTGCTTTAACTAAATATTAGCATCGATGCATCTCATTTATACAATTATGCAATAGTGACTGCTTTCCTCACATTGTCCATCCACATTTTATAGTCACCACTATCAGCGTTCCACAATAAGGATGCCTTGGGCCGATCGGGGAAATGGAAAAGCTTTTAGTAGACTGCAATGACGACGATTGAGGCCGAAACGTTAGATGGCGGCCCGGGGGGCCCCATGTGTCAAGTATTACGCATACGCAAAGTGCGACACAGTCGAGGAAAAGGCCATCAAATCATAATTGAGGCGCCCTGCCTGTCCATCAATAAAGTCACTGAGTGAGCGATGATGACGATGAACCAAACGACAGGCGAACCCGGTCAGAACCGGATAAGTGCTGTCATAAAAGTGAGAAATTATTGATGCACTTCACTCTACGCAGCACCTGACACAAAAAAAAAGAGAAGAAATTAAAGTAACCTGCACTTAAAAGCAAAGTTAACTGGTGAACAATATTACAACTTTAAAAGCACAATGAAATCAATCAAGAAAAGGGATCCCTTGGGTGTAAAAAAGGACGACGCAAAAGGTTTTTGCATAATTTTATACGGAAAACGACTGACGTGTTCGGAATATCTCAAGTGGCTCACTTTAAGGCCTTAAAATTGCCTCCTTTGACTAGCTTAAACCTAATTATCGGGCGGGGGAGTGAACTGGTTTTATTTCTTTTATGTAACCTACGCCATGCTTTGTAAACAAACATAATTCCAAACAGTGGGTGGCAAAACAGCTGTCAGGTTTATTTGACACTCAGTTGGCAATTTGAAGGGACTCAGTCATGAGTACTCGTATATTATGTGTTCTATTATTGTCACATCATTATAACGCCCTCCCTTGTCATACATAAGCCTCTCAAGTCATTTGTTGCCACAGATTGTGAGGAATTTTGGCATCTTCACAAGTATATTTGTGAAAGAAGCAAATACTTTGCATGTTTTTTTTTTAAATGTACCTTGTAAGTGAAGAACTGTGAGTTCATCAGAATTTAATTAGAAACAGCAGAAAAATTTCTTAATCAAGATCCTGCAAAAAAAAAACAAACGTAAGCAAACTACATTCCTAAATGCTCCATTGAATTGCATCCTAAAAAATGCTCAGTTTAGCATGTCAGTGTAAAATTTCCTGAATAAAAAGCCAAAGGGAATTCTTTCAAACTTGGAAAGCAACAGAGAACAGAGCTTAATTGACAGGAAAATTCTAAGGAAAACTAACAAGCTTCAGAGTCAAAGACCGGCCTGCACAAAAAACGAGGCAGCACAATTATAATCTTAGCTGCACACCAAAAATAAGCTCTTTAAATGAGAACACACAGAAAATCTGAAATAAAAAAAGGACAGATTTAGGTAACCCACCGCTGTCATTATCAACCGAAAATTGTTATGAAAATGACAGTCGTGGTTATAAAAAATAGTGACCCAAAATAGAAAAAAGTCATGTGACAGACGAAATGAAACCAGCAGCAAAGTTGTCAACTTTTCCGCGCACACACACACACGACCGACAACCAAACAAACTCACAGGCAGATGGGTACATGTGCTCTGCTCTAATATGAACATTGGGTGAGGAGGACACGTAATCAGGATTAAAACATAAATTTTAATTAAAATCACAGCCACGGTCTTGGCGCTGCTAAAAATTGGTTGTCACACGGAGTCGGGGGGTAGAAAAAATGTTTTTCGCACCGAAAGTGGATTGGACGGAGGATTCATTTACATAAAATGTACATTTTGATTACAATTATGAAGACAAGATTACGGTAATCGCACGCGATATACTTATATATATTCTCCCAGAGATTACAAAAACCAAATAAGCAAGAATTCACTTGCAAATCCGAAAAATCTATATAAAAACACAGAGCCAGACAGCGACTGAGACAAATATTATGTTTCGGCTTCGCCAGAGACAATCGAGGCAGACGCTATCAATATATATATATATATTTTTTTTTTGTGCTCTCCCAAAAATACACACTCCATAAATATTGGCTTTCACACGCAGACGGCCAGCAAGCAGAGACAGGCCAGACGGGCATCCATTTAATTCGATTTATGCAATAAAAAGATGCCAGTGCAAACACGCCGACAAATGCAAATTAGAACAAATAAATTTTGCCAAACAAATGGCAAACAAATTACGGCCACAATAATTCTCGTAATAATGGGAAAAAAATCAACTTGCCCAAGGCCAAAACGATGAACAACGAAATAAAAACGAAACGAATTTACAAATTGATTGCGCTAATTTTGTGAATCAAAAAAACAGTAGAGCCATAAAGTTTAGACAAAAACGTGGTAAATGTAAATGCTCTTAAATCGATATTGGAATAGAAGGTTTTAGAGTTTTAATGAGACAAAAGTAAAGCGAGTCCAAAATTGATGATCTACTTTAATTTAAGATATAAAAAATCCTGAACTTGCCTTAGGGCTTTAAGGAAAAGTAGATTACTTTAAAAATTTATCCTGTAAAGCTTTGAATCGTAATAAAAAAATGAGTTTTTGCCATTTTGGCTAAAAATTCAATGCATTTTGTTAAACTCTATAACAAATATTACATATTAGTAACTAAAGGAAAGCAGAAAAACAATATTATAAATTACTATGAAAAGCTAACATATAAAATAAATATAAATATAATTTACTAGTGAAAACTTACAATTTTATTGTATAATTGTATACTATTGAAAATCTTTCATTTAAGCTGCCAACTCCCTGCCTCTTACTGACCACTCTAGCTGGCTTTAATTACAGGCTCTCACTAACTGTAACTAAATTCCCCAAACAGTTGGCCACCTTTCGACACTCCGATTCCCATTTCCCATCCACGGGCGACAGTCATTGCTCTTAACACCTGATTCAAGGATACTGCCACTTAGCCACTTGTTTGTGGAATCCCTCGGACAGGAGTCGGACAGGAGGTAGGTGTCTGTGGCATCTGAGTAAACAGAGCTATCAGTTACGCCGGCCCGGGGTCGGTGAGACTGAGGTTTTTGCGGGATGTGGGGGATTCTTTCCGCACAATGGTATGTGTAATTCGTATTACCTTGAGGGCCCATTTGGCCTGTGAAAGAACGAGCTGCTTATGCGTGTATGCGTGTGTGTCGTAAGGCATTTCTAATTATGCAAAAACCTAGCAGCCTGGCGATGCGTTAATGGGCTATCCTAAAACAAGGGCGACACGTGTCCGGGTTAAAAACAACATGCGCCAAAATTGATAATTACGACTGCAAGATACCTACTATATTTTTGTAATTAAATTGGGCAAGCACTTAAACTCTAACTTACTCCTAAGATGGAATGCCTATTTTTTCACAATATTTGACAAATATTGGATTAAAAACATATTTTTTTGCTTTTATTATAGGTTATTTATAAATCTATACCTTTTTCATGAATACAGCTAGAAATTATAATTTAAAATGTTTCTTTTCCTGCTGCTAATCAAGGCTAAACCTATACCCTTGGAACTATAAGTACTAGGTATAACTGGGCTTGCGAAAAAAAGGGTTTCTTTCCCCCTATTGCCAGTGACTAACAAGTTTGCTCTTTGCAATTAATGTCAAGACTTTAAGAGCCCAAATCCGAGCCTTAAGCCATTTGCCCTAATGACTACCAGATTTGTCATTATGCATATTTAATATTTTATGTTTACTCGCAGGGCCCCGGAACTAATGGCTTGTCTTGGGGCGCCCCACCAACTATTTACAGAGCCGCTGAGATTTGCGTGGAGCAGGCAACATGTTCGAGGCTTCGGCTGATGCGAACATGTTTGAGGTGAATGTTGCCGCTGTTAAAATATTAAAGCCATGTTAATGGAGATTTTTTATTTCCTTAAAATGATAAATGAAAATTAAGAAAATATAATTAAGCTACCATTTATTTACCTGATCTTATATTTAAAAAAAAAAAAAATATTAAGCAATATATATATATATATAAGAAATCCCTAATTTGTAGTGAAATCTATCCATATAATCCTGCTATAAACATAGAAATATACATTTAATATTTTCCCTTTAATGTCCCCGAAGTAATTACATAATCCTAACCGTAAATAATAATGAAAAGCACTTATCACTTTGATTAAAGCCCCCAAGAATCCTTTGCGTATCATCCCAAAATATATTTGGCCGCTTTTGTCCCTAGCCCAGGATATATTTTATTTAACAGTTCATTGCCCTGCGGCCTGAGGCATGCCAATCAAATTAATGCCAGGCCCCTGAAAAATTACTTTTCTCATTTGATTAATAACCTGCGGAACAATGCCTAGCCGGAGACGGACCTGGAGCTGAAGCCGCAGTCTTTTTTGGCCAAAAGTGCTCATAATAGTCTTGGTCTTGGTGGTGGCGGCATATTTTGCGGTTGCCAACGAGTTGAGCCGAAGCCCAAAGGCCGAGAGACCGGCACTTTAATTAGGGAAAACACAATTAAAAATTCCCACGAAGGCGTCCGCACCGGGTTTTATGATCAAATCCAAGCTTAAATTTTAAATTGAGATTTGAAAATCGGTGGCAGACCAGCAGGAAATGGTATCTTGAAGGAGGAATACCAGATGATGATGATGATTAAGTTTTGGGGCCAGACTGGCTGTCCGTTTCTTTGGCCCCTGCTCGTTGCTAGTTCGTCCTCCTGAAAGAGAGAGCTTTTCCTAAGGACACGACACTTTACGTGACTTCCTTAACATAAACAATTTGTTTGGAGGTCTTCGCCGAATTTCGGTGTAATTCCAGCACGAATGGGCGGGGACGGCCTTTGTTTAGTTTATGGCAGAGCTCACACAGGACAACAGCTGACTTCCGGTCCGCTAATGCCGGAGACAACTGAAGAATTCCGCTTTTCCGGCAACGGAAGGTGGGAGTTGGTGGGAGTGGCAAAAAGCGACTGCGACCGTTGACAGCTGACATACAAACGCCTTCCCCGCCCGATAAACTTTTGGGAATACTTTTCCTTACATTCCGGCCACTTGACACTGCCGCCGCCGTCGAGTGGGGCACATAAAGCGTTTAAAGCATGCAAATAAAACCAAGAATTAATACTCCGACTAGTCCGGGGAACTTCATCTTCGAAGTTCTTTGTGGCACTTCCGAGCAGCCAGCTTCCGCATAAAGATAACATAACACAACTAAGTGTGCGAGCACGAGTATCTTTTGTGCATCCTTGGGCCGCTCCTAACATTTCCTTTTTTGGCTGCAATTGCCAGCACACAGGCGAACGCCATTGCCAGATTCGGTTGGCCATAAATGAAGCTGTCAGTGGTGCTAAGTTGGCTAGTTTACGGTCATATTATGTAGGCTTGATAAAGCTAACTATTGGAGGAATTCCAAAACGGAATTTAGGTTTAAGAAAACTTCTAACACGGTATTTAGAGAAGAGTTCTGATTTTATAAAAGAGCACAAATGTTCATTTCTTTAACTTTGGAAATATATAAAATATTTTTTTACAAGAAACTTTACTTTCTAAAAAAACTCATCTATATTGATATAATTTTTGAGCCAAGCTATATAATTTCTGTGACTTTCTAACCTGTTGTTTATCCTTTATTTTCTTTTCCTGTAATAGTTGACAACACTGATGGCGCATCCTGCGGCAAGGACTCTCGACCCGCCTACAGTTCTTGGCCCTGCCCTGCAGCCAGTAGTGGCGGTAGAACTAACGTCATAATCAAAGTGCCCGAACCTTGAACCAGTCGCACAATAAAAGTAAATGTCCTGGGGAACGGCGAGGGATAGAAAGAAAAAACAACAACAAACAAAACAAAACACAGCCAGGCAGAGTGTCCTGGCTAGTCGGTAGCAATTGTTTAACTGTGTGATATGCCGCAGCTTGTGTGCTCATAAAAAGAGCATAAACATTTTTATGGCTCTTCCCCTTTTTTTCCCCCCGATGTATGACATTAGATGGCGCTCAAATTGTTGCAAATTAGATGTACTTAAAAGCGAGTGGCCTAATGGAATACATTTAATGCTGCCTTTATTCTACATTTAGATTATTTATTTGCCCTGTTTTGTATAAAAAAAAAAGAAGAAGCAGTACTCGAAAGTGCCGCGGGTAAGTTCAACAAGTACTACATTAAAAATATTTATCTTTCCTCGGCTACATTTTTTTTTTTGTATTTTCGTATTCTTGGGTTGCTCAGCCCCTGGCAATTGACTTTCCTAAACTTTTTCTTCGTGGAATTGAAGGCAACTTAGCCGTGGCTTAAATGGCAGCAAATGTTGTGCAAATATTTGGACTACATTAACTCTCTCTGATATTAAAGCTCTATAGTTACCAGAATCATATTTAACACAGTCCGATATTGTTGCCTCTATGCGTGCGTGCCTTTGTATAAATCACATTTTTTTTCCACCCTATGTTATTCTTTTTTCATTTACTTCGTGGGTAATAAATAATCTTTTTTGCCATTTTCGATTTGTCTTCATATACAAATGGCAAACAAAAGTTTTCCATTCAAAAAAGAGGAAAAACCTTACGAAAAAATTGTTATCCATTGGATAAACAATGACTAAGGAAAACTGAGTGACTGAAGTGAAATATCTGGGTAAGCTTATTAATGTTGGACAGTAAGGGAAGTCGGATAAGAAGCTCAACATAACATTCGCAATCTGGGCGTGTATTTGGCAAAGCAAATAGAATATGTGATGATATAGTAAATAATAAAAATTCAACATAACTTAGCGTACATAAGATACAAGTTAATGCACTAAATAAAGAAGATTAAATGTTTACTAATGTAGTTAGACTTTTAAATAAAAATATAACTGCAAATTTGCTTTAAAATTTAATAACATAATTCTTTATCTACCTTAATTTTAGATTTCAGGTCATCCTCTTGATTGTCATCTTGGCTTAAAGACATTTTCAAGAAATCCTTGGCTGATGTTTGATGAAATCCCCGTTGGCGGATTAGTGGTGGTTGGCGGTTGGTGGTGATTAGTGCACACAGGTACATGTACCTTAAGGCCCAATCCTCGGGTGCACTAGTGCATCGTGTTGTGTTGGGATATATAATCATCAAATTACCAGCGGTGTTTGCTCAATATTCAACAGCAGTATGTATATGGACAAGTGATTACTTACACTGGAACTTACAATAAGCAGCAAGAAAATATTCTTAACGTGGCTTGAATGTGTATAATATAAAAAACCAAATAAATCTGCAGTTAGCTAAGTACAAACTCTTCTTTCTTCTCATATATAAAAAGTATTTAATTATTTATGATAGCCAGCCCATTTTTCATGGTGCATGCAAGGCTTAATATGCATGAAGCTGTCTTTTCGGCGATATTTAAAGACCATCAAAATGAAGATGAAAGTGCCGGCACTGGATGGAGGGGACGTGGCAACTTAAAATGCTGACAACGTGAGTAAAGTCGGCCATATCTTATGACCGCCAACCACTCAGAGCAGCGAAAGCACGGAGCAAAGTGAGCAAAAAGGGTGGCGCATAAAGACAAATTGCATAAAGGATAAGGGCGGTGATGGGCGCAAGGAGACAGGAGCTGGGATCAAGGAGACGGGGAACAAACTGCAGCAAAGGATGGCTGTCCCGCCTGTATGATGATTGGCACGGTGTGAGTGCGTGAGTATCTGTGTGAATTGCCGGCAGAAGAGGGAAAAACGCTGAAAACGTATAACCAACGAGCGCCAAGATTTAGCGGGCCGCCCATGGTACAATTGGTGTGTCGTCAGTAAGCCAGGCTGGGAGTCACACTTGCCAGTGCTGAACGCTCTCTACATTATATATAGTTATAGAAACTAGAAAAAGATACAAGTTAAAAACTTCCACTTTTGTACAGGAATTAACTTTCAATAATTAGGAGAAATTAAACTTGTATGTCTGCCTGTTATACTTTTAAATTACTTTCAAGACTTTATAGTCATATTACATACATATATATTAAATATATAAATAATTTTAAAATAGATTTTCTAGAAATTATTATCCTTAAAAGTAATTTTAAATGAAATTCTTGTCAGAATTTACCCCTGAAAAAAGACCCCGGGGAAAACTCGCCAAGTTTGTAGCACTGTCCTGTTGTTGCACCCATCCATTTCGGGATCCGCAGCGTAATTGACATTTGATTAACGCATAGCTCAGCCCGCCCTTCGCCGCTCCAGTTGCAGATAGAGACAAAAGCGCAAAGAGCAACGTTAATCACATCGGCAACCCGAAACCGACTCAGATAAATTGAAGGCACGGCCCCGCCGGAACATGAAATCTTGTGGTATACGATTCACACAATGCCCCGGAAAATTCAGTTACGGCTCTTACTTACATCACACGACACACTCGTCCCGCCCTCTCTCTCTCTCTCTCTTTCTCTCGTCCTCGTGCCAAAGTCAAAATTTTAATGAGTTTAATGGCCCTGTGGCGTAACGATATGAAGCACACTAAATGGCATTTTAATGGCCGCAAATGTTTTTTAATTACATCAATGTCAGGGTGACACTTTTTATTGCATTACATTCAATAAATTTGTATGGCAATATAATGAGATATATATTTAAAATGCCTTCGCGCTGGTTTGGACAGGAACAGGAAGCCATCAAGAAAATTTACTGAAGAGTCAGTATTTTAAATGCATTATGGGAATTTAACAATAAGAATATGAAGATGGTCTTTAAATAATATAATTATACTTATTTTTTTAAGGTATATTGATCATTCAATGCGCTAATTTTTATTAACACTTTGTAAAGCATATTTCCAAGGGAAATATGGTAAAAATATAGCCTCTATTAATTATTTATTGATCATTTATTCCACATTTTCCATTAAATTAAACATTTACATTTGAAATTCAATTTATTTGTAAGCACAATACATTAAAAAGAATAAAGAAATAAGGTACATAAATAAATACAAACATGAGTAACGTTTATAGAGGTCATTCATTACAAAAACTTAAATACAATGCATATTACGTATACCTAAATGACTCAAACGTAAATGTATATTTTCACAGCGAAACCCTTCATACAATGCCGTGTTTTTTTTTGGCTTCCATTGTTTCGCTTTCATGTTCGACTTCAAATATTGTTGTTTTCAATTCTCCTTCCCATTTTTTACTTTTTGAAAATTTGCCGTTGCGTTGGCGCTTGCATATGGAAACATTTTCACTTTAACTCTGTTGATCTTGTGGCAAAACATGCCCAACAAAAAAAGGGGGACAAAAAAAATGTGTAACTATTATTTATAGTTCAACAAAATGTCTGAGGGTGTGGCTGACTCTTTTTTTTTTTTGCTTATCTGCAGTCGGTCGGCTGTGGGTGTAATAACAAACAACAACAGCAGGAAGCGGTTTTTTCCGGTGATGTCTGCGACTTCCATTGGGTCAGGACTTGCGCCGCTTGTCCATTCAGCCAAAAAATGGGAGCAATTTTTCAAAAGCGGAAACGTTTGTTTACTTGCCTCGACCAGAAACGGACCGGAAGAGCCAACGCCAACCCATCTATATGTATATGTACATACATAGCCATTGCATCTGCCGGATCGCCCCCGACGACTGTCTCCGTAAATGTATCTGCTGCGATGCCAAAATTCAATGTGGTTTGCCCCGAAATGCGGTGACTCGTCTTCTTCTCTGCGTTGGGCGTTGGGTCCTTGCCGTTCTTGTGTCCTGGCTGCATTAAAGGTCGATATTTAATTAAAAGTTGCAATTAGTAAATGGCACTTTTTTACCGTCGCATCTGACAAAAAACTTTTGATATATTGTTCTGGTCTGGTTTTGTTGTAAATCAGGGAGAGCCATTAAAGCATTATTCCAGCTGAGTTTGGCTTTGGCTTTGACTAAATAAATACTTAATTACGGCTTGTGATTCAAATATTCAATCTGTTTTTTTTTTTGTATGCATTAATAAACCACAAGAGTAAATTATTAAAAACATAATTGAATTTTAATTACAAAATAATTATTCAAACAATGTTTTCCTCCTCTTACACACTTGTGAATCTGTCAATGAAGGAAAAAATCCAACCAGATGGGAGAAAGAAGCATAACATGCTTTCACAATATTCTAAAACTAACCGCAAAATATGAGCAATATAAAAACGAAAAGCATCACTATCATCTGGCGCATATTTTTGTTATAAATAATATAAATACCTCTTGAAGCAAATGTTGCTTTTGTTGATTTTTTAAAATGTTCGCCAATGCTGAATGCCAAAAAGTTCTATCTCTTATTTATTTGGTTTGCGGCGGGCAAAAATATTTATAAACCAAGATTGTTTAAAATAATTTTATTGATAATACTGCTTGTTGAATGCCTTTAATGGCATTTAAAAAAATACTCATATACACACATTTTGGGTTAAGATATCACAATCGACTTATTATGAGAAAGAAGCAAGGAACAAGGAGGATTCTAAGAACATCCTTTCATTTTGTGCATGTGACTTGCTTGCACAATATTATCTTCCCTGCTCTTTTCTCATAATAAGTCGCTTCACATAATTGCCAAGTTATCCCGTACACAGAATGTTAATTAACCTAATATACGACAGGAAGATTTCATTTGAACTCAAATAACAAAAGTCTAATTTGATAAGCAAAATGCGTTTGCATTTGATAGAGACGTGGTTTTCAATTAATGCCCATTGAACCAGATAATTTCACAAAATACAAATTATAATGCACAGCCTTATTTATAGCCTTATATACGTTTGAATTTCCATTTGAATAGATTCAAAAAATATTTGTTACATTTCAATTTAATAAAAACTTAACAGGCTGCATAAAAAGCATTTGTAATAAACCAAAATATACATACATATATGTTTATCGAAATAAAGTTTTTATATGCTCCATTGATCTAAGATTGTTGTAAATTTAAGCTGAATAAAGACAATTTCATTTTTTACAAAGACTTTAAAGCCCTTTTAAGAAATAAATAAAGTTTTATTTTATTTATCTATCGGTCTTAGCTGCAGCTTCGAAATGGGAAGCCCTGCCACATATAATGTCTCTGTAATTTCCGTGACTTGTTAACTGAACAAAGACGATGTAACTTTAGCATCTTGTCAAATAACCATTTACATACATATGAGCACACACACAATTGTGTGCAATGCAACGTTGCACAAACAAATCGCCCCGAAAAGTATGCAATAGAAACGGAAACAGAAGCTAACAAGTAGAAAAGGAATAAAAACAAAGACAAGCCGAAATAAGAGAAAATACTCGGATAAATCAGAGCAAATTGTTGCTACTCGTATATCTCGTATATATACTGCAGCGACAGACAGATTGATTGTTCATATTTGTTGCCAGACAACAGAAATTTTTGTTTCCACTCGAGTTGAAGGGAAGCGGAAATGCAGATTATTATCAAGCATAAGTACGAAAGAAGTTCGCCTTGTTTTCCGTTAGATATACTTTGGCTAAATGGAGGATTATAATACAAAAATGCACGATTGATAATCAAATAGAAAATAGAGAAAAAAAATATAAAAAACATTTGCTTTGCTCAATCGAAATGCTTATGGTCATTTTTAAGCCTTGCAGGATTATTATTTAAAGGTTTCTAAAGGAGAAAAAATGTTGAACATAAATGCTTTGGTTTAAAACTTTAAATCCCATTTACTTCCTCATACAAAACGTAATTTATTCAAAGTTTTCTAATGAGAGAAAGGAATTCCCCCCATTTCGTGATTCTTAGTTTTAATTTTCCTCATACAAAGGCCCCCTCCTTAGCCCCATTTTAAGGACATTCATCCGAATGGATAACCTGAAAGCCCAAAATACAAAGGCTCACAGGGTCACCCCTTGAAATATGCTTGACTTTCCCTTTTTTTTCACACACACACAGAAAAACACAATGTTGTCAAAGGGTTCATGGAAAACTTTTTTCCAGCAACGTCACAGTTGAGGGAGATTTAAACTGTCATTGGGAGTGTGACGATGCGATCGCCATTGATTAAATTAAAAGAAAAAGAAGAAGTTTAACTAAAAACGGGGGGCCACGGGGGTCGCTGTAAATGGCTTGTAGGATAATTTCTGGCGATCCGGCACTTGACAGCTGTCCGGGTCAAGAGTTGGCAAAGTTTTCGACTTTCGGCTTTCGACTTTCAGCTTCAGGCCAACTTCGGCCACAAGGTAATCAATTTGTCATAAGACGACGTCAAGACTGTTGGCCAAACTGACCAAAGACTTGGCTTTGGGCACGTGCAATGGCCAAATTTGATTCGAAATGGGCCTCCCTTCGCTGGGCGCAAAAATAAAATTGAATTTTTATTTATTTTGGAGCCAGGGCGGCAGGAAAGGTAAGGTAAGCGCTTATAAAATATTTAGTGACAAGCTCAGCACAAACATAAAAGTTGCCAAAGGCCCCACCAAACATTGTGTGTCGGAATAAGTGTATATAGGAGTGTGTGTGTGGGCACAAACAAGGGATGGCGAGTGTGTCAACACAATCAGCATAATAACTGAGGGTCGCCAGCCACCCAAGGGCTGCAATAAAAGTGGATTAAATGTAAACATGTGTGAGATTGCTTCGGCCCCGGCATTTCCTTAAGCCGCCGGAGAACCCGGAGAAAACCGAAGAACGGGTCCTCAGACGGATTGATCCCAATGCCATTGGCATTACCCGTGGCCAAGTCAATGCCTAATGACTTTGGTCACATGCCGAATTAGGCAGGACAAATGACAGCCAAGGCGAGCAATCTCGGGCCTCGAGTTTAAGTGCACATTTATCCTGGAATGGTTCAACCTTTCGCACCGCCCTCCACCCCTCCGACTTATTGTGCACATAAATGGGCCTAGAGAAATGGCCGGGTTTAGGCTTGTGTGTTGCCAGCAAATTAAATGTGCCCGAAAATAAATTATTTAAATCTTAATTTCGCCAACCGACGCATAAGAGCTGCTGCTAGTGGGCGTGCAAAGATTAGGGAATTAAAATTGAGTTACACAAATTGCTCAAGGGAAAATGACATTTGATTATTTTTGATGTTCATTAAAGGGTTGACAGTAAAATTCCTTCAGATAAATCTTGTATGTTATTTGTATATATCTTAAATTCTAAAATAATAAATTAAGTTAAGGTTAAGGATATTCAAGTCTCAGAGAAGTTTCTTAACATTTTTTAAATAATTCCGCAAGCGCACCTTTAAAGTCCTTTAGGAAATTATCAATTACTTCCACAATATATATTAAAGGTCTATAAGTATTTAAAAAGTATGAAAAGGTGTACATGACAGTCGTGACCAATCGCCAAGGAAACCACAAATAAGATTCCATTGCGTGAGGAGTAATATTTATTGGCCGACATTTTTTTTTGGGGGGGTTTGACCACATCGATGGAACCCGAAACCCGGAAGCCCTTTCAGTGATTAGATTTTCTCGATAATACGCCAACGTGCGCGCCCCAAGGTGAATTCCCCTTAATTTAATTAACACGCCCTTTTGTTTCCTGCCATCGGCCATCGTCCTTTCCGCCTTTGACTGGAGAAATGAACAGTCAGCCAGCCAGTCAGCCAGGAACACAAAGGCCAAAACCAAACAAAAGCTGCATTGGGGAACGAACCCAACGAATCCGCGTGGGGAAAATGTCGGTGGAAATGCCGGGGTAGCCGAGACAATAAAACGCTTTTTTATGGTTCTTTTAAATGCTTCGCTCGAAGACATTAAAAAGTCTTCAAGTTCGGCGAAAAGTTCGACGTTCCCTTGGTTTCCCTTAACACCATTGTGTCCTCCATTGTTTTTCTACCATCGAAATGGAGTCGAAGACGCCAGTGTGACTTGAACTCGTCATGAATAATGGTAATTATGAAATTGGACTCAGCTCAGGCACTCCATAATCCGGCAAGTGCAGTGAACTCGACGTCGTCTGTATATTTCCCCAAAGCAAACAAAATGCCTGAAATCAGTTTAGCCACTCAATTGCTCACACCAAAAATTCCAAACTTCTCGAGCCTATCATCATCATCGCCCTTCATCATTGGCGCCATTTTGTGGCGTTCCTTTGGTCGCGGCATTGGGCACTCGACACTCGGCTGACAGCCGGCAGAAAACCCCGAGGAAATTGCATGAAAAGTTTTCCGCTTTTCTCCGCCACTCACTTATTCATATACACATTTTAAGAATGTACAAAGGCCAGCTTCTGTCCGCCTGTCTCATTCTTTCGGCGCGAAATGCATGTCAGAGCCTGTCAGCGGACTTTCGCCCCTCGGGGCACCCTCGAGTGTTTTTCCCACCATCGAAGGAAGAATTTAAGTTTTTAGCGTTGAGTAAAATACGAGGATGTCTTGCAGAAATTAAATTTTCATTTGCTCTAATTGTTTCCGGCCGAAAAGTTTCTCTTTTTAACCTCCAAGGATGGGGGGAAAGAACTTGGACACTTTTGATCAACCGAAAGTTTAAGAGACAAAATTTATGTTAAGCTTAAGTGTATGGAAATGTAGCATATTTATTGCAAGAGTATTAAGGTACAATTCTGATTTGCTTAAATATACTTGAAAATGTTTAATTTAAAGCATTTTATAAATTTTTTAAAGCTATTTCTGCAAAAAAAATTTGTAACCAAAACAATTCACAATCCCATTAACCTTTATTTAAGTCTGCGGCAGAAAAACTACAAATTGTGTTACTGATTGCCAATCAATATTGAAACAATCGTGATTCCAAATGGCTGAAGTGTGAATTTGTCTTTAAAATTTTGCATAAATACATTTGCCATTCCATCTAAAAAACAGCCTGCGGGGTTCCTACTTTGGCTTAAATATTTCGGCAACAGCGAAATTATGATCAAATTCAAAGCAATTTCGTGGTCACAATTAAAGGAAATCAAAATAAATAATCACAATCAAAATATTCTCATAGAAAATGGGATTATCTCAAAAATGTCTGTTTAAGTAGAAAAAAGAACTTCGCAAATATTATGCTATTTGGCTTGAAGTGTTTCTGCAAAAAAATAAGCACTGGAAGAACAATTTTTGCCAAAATCCTCGCAAGTTCAAGGAAATTGTTTTGCAATTTCATTTCGTTTTCCCTGGCCTGACGCTCTCAACTTGGGCTTAAGTAAGTCTTGGGGTATGTTATTATTTCCTTAAGCCCCAAAGATAACCCTGGTCGTCTGCCTGATTTTAAGAAAAATAAATAATTATCTACTCACAATTTGCATGGAAATTTCAAACCAAGTTCCGGGACGAAACTTTCAAATAAATATTACCATAGCTAAGCAAATTTTTGCAGAACTCGGAGCGAACTTTAGCCAAGCAATTGTGTAAATTGTCCATGCACTTCTTTGCTAACCGCATGAAATGTATGCAAAAGTAATTTACAAGACAATTTCGTTGGCGGAAACTTTCGACTTGTCTGGGCAAAGGCACCGAAATGGTATAAACTCACGACTTAATTGCACATTAATATCAAAAGGCAAACGAGATAGATATATGTATCTGGCAGCTATTGTCTTTAATTAAACAGCGTAATTGTGACCACAAAACGGGGCTGTGTACTCCACATTGATTTACTTAATAGCGGATTGCTGAACAAATCTAATCCCATTCGATGACGAGGGTAGCGACAATAATTCGACACGATTTTAATTAAAACGAAAAGCACAAGTTTCAAATGCCAACCCACGCACATCCCAACCTTCCTTTGGTCCCGGACTTTTGATGGCTAGGGGGAGTGCAGAGGACGTTAGTCTGGCGGCGTACATTTTCGAGTCTAACGTAAATGCAATTTTGTGGCCAACACGACGTGCATTTGGCTAACACAAGTCCGTCGGCACTGTCTGGCACTGCACTGATGTCGCCTCCCGTTGATGTTTGTTTATAGGCAATGCCTTTCATTAGTGGCTAACTTGATGGCCGGATGGCAGAAAAGGCCACCAGCCAGTATTATGTCATTTGTAGCTGGCGGCATGACAGCGCCGAAATTTAATTCAATGAAGACCGTCTGTGAACTCAACAGTAAATTTCTGTTTGCCCGGAAATAGAATGGGAATGGGAGCACACTGAATAAATATCCTTGAACTGGGCTATCATTTCAAAATGTGGCTCATGATTTTTTAAAGTCTTCATGCATATATTGTAATAAGATATTTGGTAGTAATTAAATGATATTCCCTATTGCCTTACTTCTATTATTCTGTGTGGCATGACTTGAGTTTATTAACCATCTCTATATAAGTGATATCAATAGTTTTTCCCTTGATAGAGGGACCTGATAAAAAGTATCTCATAACAGCCATCAGTATTGTTACGACATCAATGAGCCGTAGACTTCTCGCTCGATGAACTGCACACACAAATATCCGTTGCCGCTTTGGTTTTTCCCTTGAATAAAAACCTTGACAAACTGTCCAGCTATCCGCATTTATCCGGTTTTGTCCATTCCGTCCAATCATTTATCTGTCTCTGCGATGGCTTTCCTCGTTGCAGGCAATTTAGCGTAAAAAAAAACGATTGCTTTCATGCACTTTTTCTATGATTTTTCCTTTTCCATTGTCATTCTTGGCTGTAAGTGAATATAATGTTGCAATATATATATATATATATATATAGTATTTATATTTGAAAGCTGATATAATTAAATCGTAACTGAGTCTTATTTGTTACTAATAAACAATAAGAAAGATCCTAATCAAATTTATATAAACTTTTTCGGTAATGTGGCTAGTTAAATAATTACTAAGTAGTTCCAAATACTCGTATGTATGTTTTATATACTATTCTTAACTTAATAAAACATATTTAATTCTTATCTTTAGAAGAGCATTGACTAGTTGCCGTGTTACAAAAACTAAACCATTTCCCCTAGCCTTTTGCCATCACGATTTCAGCTTGCCGTTTAATTGATTTCGATTGTTGCTTGTCCGTGGATCGCATTGCAAGCTCTCATTTCCATGCAACGTGGTTTTTTCTATTTTTTCCGCCTGTATTTTTTTCAGCGTCCAGCGAACAAAAACTCATAACTGTCAATATTATAGCCACCGACGAGGTCGCATTGTTTGCCAATACGTTGGCTTAAATGAGGCGTGGGGCTCGGTCCGCCTGATGAACCCCTTCTTCATCCCACACAAATATATTTATTTGTTTCTTTTAAAAAAAATTTTTTTTTTAAGTTTTTTTTTAAACTTTTTATCAAATTTTTTAATTTTTTTTTTAATTCTTTCAATTTTTATTCAATATTTTCATATTTGTCTCTTTTTTTAACCCTTTTTTTTCAAAATTTGAAATTTTGTTAAATTTAAATTTAAATTTTTTTCAGTTTTTAAAGTTTTTATTTATTTATTTGTTGTTTTAAATTTTACCAAAAAAATTTCAATTTATTTTCAAGTTTTTGTATTTTTTTTTTTTTTAATTTTCAAGTTTTTAATTTTTCTTAAATATTTTATTTTTTTTGTATGTTTTAAATTATTTAATTTTTTTTTAAATTTTGTAGTTTTTTCATATTTTTTATTTTGTTTGAAGATTTTTTTTTTTTTATTTTTTTTAATTATTAAAATTAAAAAAATTTTTTTTTTTCTATTTTATTACAAATTTTTTAAATTTGCTTTTTTTTCAACAAAAAGCAACTGTACAAATAAAAGGAAAAATAAGCACAAAAAATGGGTGAGGAAAACTTTTGCCTGCGGGGCCTACGAGTATCTGCAGTTGGTTGGAAAGCCCATTTATCAGTCTGTGTGAAGTCGTTGAACGGAACTGTTTTGCTGCTGAATGCAATTTAGCGTGAAATAATAGTTCTTCTACCACTTTTTTTCTATGCCATACTTTGCAGTCCAACTTTATAACTGAAAGGGAGTGAAGTCTGATATTTATGGCCGGATAATTGCGGCTAAAAAGAAGCTTTTAATCTGGCAAATCTTTTAAATGTATTTAGCCGTTTTTTTTTTTCATATAAAATATTTAGGTATTTTCATTTCTTAGCCTGCAGCTAAGTACACCTTAATGTTTATTACCCTATAATTGCGGCTGAAAAATACTTTTCAATCTGGAAAATCCCTTTTTGCCGTTGGAATGAGTCCAAGGGTAAGCCATCAGCTCACGGAATCCATCACAATGAAATCAGCCTAAGTAAAGGAAAGTGTTTTTCCCGGCTGCCAACAATAAGACCAAAAGCACACACACACACACCACACCGAACACTCTCCGAAATTGGCCTGACTAATAACATTATTGAGTAGAAATGCCTAAGAAAAAAAGAAGGGACCAAAGGCAGAAGTGGTCCACAGCCCGAAGGGCATTAGAAACCAATTTTCTAGGCAAGAAGCAAAGCAAGAAGAACAAAAAAAAATATATAATCAAAATCAATTGTATTGGGGAAACCATCGATAGCTAAACTTTGCGGCTTAGCAACGTTTTCGTTTCATTCTCTTATCGTTGGCTTTAATACGATTTTAATTAGAAATGAAAACTTTGTTTGCCCTCCATTTGCCTCTGGAAATCGGTGCTTAATTGGAAGCACTTTTAACGCTTGACTTGGCAGCAAGGCCACAAAGGTTGCCCCCGGTGACCTACAACAGTCAGGCCGCCCCTTGATTTTTCCATTCAAGAAGCATCTGTCAAATTAAAGTGCATTTAAAATAGCCCAAGGGCTGGCAGGACATTAACAGCTTCAAATAGCCGCATCAGGAATCGGCTTTTGGTAAAGTCCCTGCTCTTGTCAGGGCCAATGATGATGAGGGTTTAACCCTTTATCGACATAAAATTATAAAACCTTACGAAGCTGGCAAAAAATGGAAATAAATTGCTGGCAATATCAAACAACGACAGCAAACACATGTAATTTATTTATTATATACATATATATATATATATATATATATATTTTTATATATTTTTATTTTGTACAAATTTTTAAAATGGCCAGCAATGCAATTTCATCGTTGCCTCTTTATGATTGCCAGACGCCAGCGACATGTGCGGTTTATGAATGTCATCCAGCGCACACATGTATCTGCATGAAAGCCAATCTGTATATATATATATATATATATATATATATATATATATATATATATATATATATTCCGCCGACTTTTCAACAGGCAAAGAAAATAAACACAAACCAACTGCAATTTTATGCAATTTTACCCTTGAAGTTGAAGCGCTTTGTTTGTCCTTTTTTTACCCGTGTGTTCTCGTGTGCATTTCAAGTTTAATTTCCCGTTTTTTTCCCCCTCCGATATGATAAGATAAATCTTGTTGATGTTTCCCCCTGTGGGCTGAACTTTAAATCAATATTTGTTGCGTAAATGGATGATTTTGTTAATTAACTTGGTGCCGATTCGAGTAAATATATCATTGAGCCGCGTAAGTCTTGCTTGTTTGTTTTCCGGGAGCGATTCCGACCATTGTTCCCCTGTCAATGTCGACGATCCGAGCTTATCGCATGCATTATGTAAATGACCTGAGCACCTTGTGCCATTATAATGCCATCCATAAACATGTTGGGCTTGGAGAAAAGCGCTTTGAGACCTAATGGCAGCTACACTGAAAGGGACATTGCCAGGATATGAGAATTAAGATGGAAAATTTGAAAAAAATCTAGCCACAAGTCACACAAAATAGTATAGCTCTTTCTAAAGTCCATGAAAGTAATATTCTTTAAATATTTTATTGACATTGATATACATGTTTTTTCTCAGTAATATATAGGCTGCAATAATGTGTCATATTGGTGCTCTGGCCCCTTGGGCTGTCCTAATTAGCTGTCTAATTAAGCCAGTTAAATTCGCTTGATTGTGAATGTATCAAGTCCACCGCAGTTCGCATGCCAAAGAGTAAGTCCTTAAATCATTCGACCACCCACCGCCCCTCGACTTGCAGGATCAAATGACTTCACATCGCTCTTTCACCCAGCACATTAACTGCTCAATTTAACTGTTCGAATGTTTCATAAAAAAAAGCAAAATGTGTCATTCCCCCCATCTTTATGATTGATGTGATTCGAATGGGAATTGATGTTTTGTGACTGCAAATTATCTCCGCTTGATTGGTCGTCCTTTTCTCCATTACTTTTCCATTCACCAAAAAGACCTCCAACACAAAAAAAAGAGGGAAATCAAACTTAAATTTAATGGTAACTGTGTTAAAGTGCGTTTCAATGCTCACACTTTGAAATAATGACTGCAATTACGTGGCAGACACTCAATTATAAATCCATTCATACGCAATAGTGTCAATATAATTTACAGCTTTGCCCTGGCTTCAGCATCAATAATTCCATTAATGAGTCGGCATAAATAACGTGGGAGACTTAATCCAATTCGGGGTTGACATTAACTAAGAAAATAAATAAAAATTAAATACGCCAGCATAAACCTAGTATTAACATTTCGTATAGCTTTGTTTTTCAGTTCTAGCTTTATTTTTAGAACTTAGATGCTGTAAGGTCGTTAATTAAATATATATATATATGTATGTCATCGATTGTCTTTTTACTACTTTGTCTGCAGCAATTTACTTAGTTAAACTTATACATTTAATCTAATACTAGTCATTACTTAATTGCTTCAAAAGCCTAAGTCCGTAAGCAATTCCCAGGCTGAATAATAAATGCAATAAAATTACAATCAATAATCCTTTACTACGTTCACCAGCCACCATTTGCACCTGTTTCGATGCAGGTTTGCAATTGTAAATTGCCAGTTCGTATAAATTATTTATAAAATTAACGCTGCCTATTTAAAATGCAATTTAATTCCTCGCAAGGACAATGACAGAGCGCCGGACACGCACCTCCGAACACACAGTATCGCACAAAGGCAGTGCTGGATAAAAATGGGGGGAAAAAAAGTTAAAAAAGACTCAAAGAACAGGACAAAATTATACGGCATCCGAGGTCCGAACAGTAACTGGGTACCCGGTGAACATTGCAACGAGCGTCGCATTGCAATTGAATTAATTAATTTTTAAATGCTTCCCTCGGTTTGCGCACTTTTCCCTGTCTCTTACATGCAAATTTATTGGTTTTTTGCCCGACTGGATGTGCCACACAAATTGAATAAAAATACAACACAAGTGGATGCGGAATAAGGAAAAGAAATTGCCATTTTCCCCAAGCTCCAGCAGCAGCTTAAAGCCGAATTTGATATCATCCATTGTCTTGATGCACATGAGTCCAGGTAATTGGCTTTAAGCCATAACAATTAAGCTGTGAATAACCTAAAATCGATCAAGGTAAATCACAAGGCACACTTGCTGGCTGAATGTAAATTCCATTTGAAGCGGAAATTATGTGGTCCTTGGCTCTCCTTTTCCATCTTTCTAAGGATTGACTAGTTGTCCTTCCATCTTCTTTGAGTATTTGACTTATTTATGATGCAGTGGAACAGCTTAACCTGAATCTCTGCAGTGGCTTTCTCCTTAAGGAATTTAATCAACATTTTCTCCTGACTGATGCTGTCTGCTTGCATTTCAAATTGAAAATGTGTCAATAAAGTTTTTAATATTCATATTCGACACACTTAAAGAGGCAGTAAGAAAATCCATTCGAAATTCTTTAATGACATCGAAGATGACTTTGACGTGATGCAACATAAAAATTACCATATTTAATATTCTGTCACGTGTCCGAAATACGTGACACCATAAATGCAAAATAAATTGAATTTTAAAATAGAGACGAACTTTAAATTGAGTTCACCAATTCAGCAGGACAATAAACTCGGCCGACAGGAATTAATTAAATATATATCCCCGCCGGCCTCGAACAGGAGCTTCATCTTCAGCTGCTTCGTGAGCAGTTCGAGACGCTGTCAAAAAAAAAGAACTGCAAGTGCAGTGCAGATAAACGAAGCTAATTAGCAAAAATTTTGAAACTTTCCGTTAGCGTTTCGCTGGCTAAATAAACCAAACTTTGCACCACGTTCCAGTGCAAACTTGGCCAAGGCTTCGTTCTAGCTACGCGAGTATTAGACAAAGATTGCCGTCTACGGCAAAGGCTCCTCTTCCCATGCATAATCATAATCACCGACGACGTCGCGACGGCACTTGTTAATTTCTGTTGGCAACTTGCGGAAAGTTTTTCCAAGCCAGAAGGGAGATTATCTAAACGATGTTAATAAAATGTTTAATAAAGATCTTTAGGACATGACCTATTCATGCATGGCCAGGCACTGTGTCAAATATTTACAGGTACTCGTACTAATATTTACCAGAGGCTCTTCTTACTTCTTGGCTTGCCATTCGAGACAGGCAATTTGGATTTTAAAACCCCTCACTAATTATTGCCAAAACTTTGACTCTCTGCCAGGGAAAAGCTCATTAAAATCATCCAGGACTTGCATTAAGCGGACCTGCATTACCTTTTTTTTTTTTTGGTTTTTTTGTTTTAGTCTTTGCCCTCTTGTTGGCAAACTTTTTATGCCAAACTTGCACACACCTTGTGACGTGGCAGGGATGCCACGACAGCTCAAGGATAAGGGAACACAAAAAACGGGGACATTTTCACATGACTAAGGACGGGGAAAGATGCAAGTAGCAGCTGTGCAAGTTTCTGTTGCGAAGGGCAAAAAGTTTCGAACGCAGTTTGATGTCTTTTCCAGCTGCGTTGTCACCTTGGATATTTTCCGACCAAAGATTGAGAACAATGTGCACGAAGTTGTGCCAATTTTTGGCAGGGTCTGTGGTGAAACAGGAACTAAATTTAAACTAAAAAAAACAGTTTCTTCTACTCTTCACAGATAGACAAAGATTAAAATAAGTAAACATGAGCTACATTTTTCATTTTTGCTTGTATTTAAAATTAGCTTAAGTCCACATTCGATTCGACAGCACTGTTTTGGTGGCTGATTCCCTCACAGATGCTCGCATACATTTTTGTGGCAGTTCCCTCGCCTGACAAATTCTCAAGGCAGTTGTAAAATTATGCTAATTTCCACAGCAACGGCAAACAGCGGCAGCAGCAGCCAGAAGAGTTTGAATTTTATAACAACAAAATAATAAAAATTTCATGGCTGCATTACGATTCAATTACGTACACCTCCAACGGGAACAAAAAATAAAATAAAAACACACCGAAATTATGCAACATTCTGTTGGGCCAAAAGAAGGTATTTTATATTTATTTTTTGGCTACACTTTCTCGGTAAAGTAAAGTCCTCTTATATGTACTCTACACTCTCCATTTTCTTCGAATGCCTGTGGCTTTTAAAGCGTAAGACGCGGAACGTGTCCCTCGAACGTGACATTGCGGTCGGTCAGTGTAAGTCCAGCCAGAATGGAGTGCATCTAAGCCTTAAAGCTGTCTATATGCTACGGATTTTCGTGTTTTTTTTTTTACGAAAAGAGGATTGAACTAAAACCAGAGTTTAGAATCTCTATATCTCCATTTCCTGACTGATCCTTAACATCTCAATGGCTCTTCATACTTTGGCATTTCGTTCTAATATCGACTGCATAAGTACAAAAATTTCAAAAGCTGCTTCACATAGCAGCTGCCGGAGGGGGCCAAAGTATTTCTGTCGGATTTTTTCTCCTCTTCCTGTTGCCAAAGGAAAATTGCTTGTTGCAGGGGCTTTTTGCATTTTCATTAATTTATTGGGAAAACTCATCGCCTGCTTGCCAGTTCGTCCTTTCGAGTTTTTCGTCCAAAACACCCAAAGTTCGGCGAGCAAAATACAATCAGGCGATTGCCCGACGCCAAGGAAATGTGTTTCCTTCTAGCCATTAGCATTAATATTTCAATGCCTTCGGGGTATGTCCTTCGCCCCTCAGCACCCCTCAGCACCGCTCAGCACCTCTCAGACCCAAAAACCGGAGCACAACAATTTTTGAGCTATGTGATGGCGTTTTTTGGGTAGCGTAACAAGCTAAATTTCTGTACTTGTCAGCTGCTGCCAGATTTACGTGTTGTTATTGTGCCAGCAGCACCCAGGAGTGGCAACAAAAAAAATATATATACTACTGGCTCACTATAAAAAATACTTCTTTGTGGATAAAATAGTAATTATCGAAAGATTTTATTGCAAGAATGCAGCTGAAATGAATTTAAAAAACCCTACTTCGATGCATAAAACATTCATGTTGAGAACTCTGTTTTCAATCAAACTCTAAGCTATATATTCTTGACTTCTCCCCTTAATTCCTTGCTAGATATATCCGTTAATGTAATGTTATAAGTTATTTTAATATTTTGATATTTTTTGGCCAGTGTGCCAATGTCACCACCCCTTTTGGGCTGCACACACATACACTCAGCTTCTCGCCTGGACTTGTTTCATAAACAAGTTCTGTTCGGTTTGGTTTTCATTTTTTTTTTTTTTTGCACCCTCTCCCCCTGTTTGTTGGGCTGAGCATTCATTGAGACTGGCTAGGGGTTCAGGGGTTCTGGGTTATAAATTTACATGCATAGTTATAGTTCTTTTCCCGGCCCGAGGCCGTGGCAGTGGCACAGCTGATGAGAATTGCCAAGCTGCCTGTAAGGCTTCAAATGCAACTTACTCCCGCATAGAGATGATGTTATTTTTGTTGTTGTTCTTGTTTTTCCTGCTGCCCCTGAGTATGTACAAAAGTTTCACTGAATTTATTATGAGTGCGCCATAGTTGCTGCTGCATAAATTATTGTTATTAATTTATAAAACTGTGTTTGCCAGCTCTCTCTCTCTCTCAGTACAATTGAAATATGTTCGCACTTGCCACTACAGCTCGTCCCGCTGTTTCTGGCACTCTGTGCATTTCCTTATTATTATGTTTTCCGGGTGGTCCTTTAAACTAAGCTCTTTATGACAAGCATTTGTCATTTGGTCAAAGGGAAAAAGGTTTAGTGGGGCTCATTTCCGTTTCCGTTTTGTGCTGCGTCACTTAATTGACATTCTATCTCCATTAGGCCAAACACGATTCACTTCGTCACGCGGAATAGGAACAAGTCACAGCAGACACGGCGTATACGTAATGTGTCTTATTTTCAGGGTTTCACTGCGGATTAAGCTAAGCTACTTTAAACACCTAAGACAATTGCTCTAATTTCCAAATAATGTATTTAATAATTTAACTAAAGTTACACTAGGCAAGCTCAGCTGTGTGCAAACATAATAAATAATACATTTCTTGAGCAAATTTATGTTGCTCTCCGGTGCTCCTCAAACAGATATTTGAAACAATGCTGCACTGATAATAAATGAACTGTATAACAATACAATTATATAGCCAAGCCCGAACCCACGGCACACACGTCGTATACTTAACGTAACCACTTTATTCAGTATGCAGAGTGATCAAGATGCCGCTCACCTGAAGAAGTTTTTGCCTGATTAATTGAATGCCAAGCGATAAGCCTTAAGCGCGCGCTGCAAAACCAACAAATCTGAGCAAAGTGCAACCCCATGCCGTTGCTGTTGTGTTTACAGATTTTAATCTAAAGTGCGAACTCATTTTCCATTTTACACTCGAGTACACACTAGGGTCTGGGAAACAAGCATGTAAAATGCATCTAGCATAGCTGACTTGTAAAAGCGATGAGGACATTAAAAGTGCTACAGCAACGGGCTGGCTGCAATGCGTGACATTAACTTGGCCCTCTTGGCCTCCTTGGCCCCGGCAATGTTGTCTAGACCTACAGATTGCCAACAGAGCCCTTTGCTATTTGCAAATTTGCATAATAATCCCGGCTGTGTGATAAATTGGAGTGCTTGCTGGCTTTTCCACCAATCAATTAAAAATTAATTACTTTGCTAAAGGCCACAGCAAAGGCAAAGACCGATTTTCTTATTTCCGGCTTAAAAATTACCCCTTTTTATAGATACAAAAAAAAAATCGAATATTTTTCCATTACAAAATGCCATCAATTTCCATTTTGAGCCTTGATCAAAATCGAACTTTTAATAGAGAAATAATTTCTATGCTTTTATATCAATTTCCTGTGATTCTCCTTCCAATAAATCAACTGCAGTTACTTAACCATCTCAGGCGATGGCAACAGGAAATTAAAAATGAAATGAATCAAGAAGAACCAACGGATATGTGTACCTTGATTTAAATACTGCAAGTCACAACTAAATGGAAAATATTTATTTATATAACAAGCAGACTCAAAGCTGGCAAATAAAGTTGCCCAATTTAAAATCAAAGTAATGGTATTCCCCGCTTCTTTTTTGCCTACATCTTTCAATGCCCCGCAGCAGACATGAACATTAATCTTTAACGGACTGCATTTTTTCTCAACTATTTTTTTGCTTTTTATTAGTCCCACTTCTGGGGGCGAGTGCAAACAAATGGGTAACATAATTAACAGCGGAAATGAAAGAGAAATAACAAAAACTGTGGCAAATTAAAAATTGAAGTGTGCCGGCTCAACTGGAGCCCCCCGTAAAAAGAGGCGCCCCAAACTGCATACGGCATTTTGTAGGGCTCCGGCGCACATATAAAATTCCCTCACAATGTTGCACCAACACACACACCAGCACACAACTGGGCAAATAATAATTTGCATGTTAAGCTGCGCCGAAAATAAAGTGCAAAAGAATTTGCAGTTCGCATAAAATAGTCATAAACGGAATTCGCTCAGCCTTCCTCCCATGCCGCCGCTGTAAAATGGAGGAGGCTACAAAGTAGCGCATCGGTAATTTCATTTTCTATTTACATACAAACATACAAACATACATACATGTACATACATGTATATGTAAATACCCACACAGATGCAGGCGAGAAGGCACACGCATGCACAAATTAAATATGCATTAAAGCCAAATTGCAGCCATGCCCATTCGCATATGCCGCACGCACAGTGCGTGAAGGTAATGTAAGGCAGCTAAGATATCACTTACTTAAAAGATAATGGTATTTATTTATTTCTCTAACACTTTTATTTGTTACATATTTATTACATTCCAATTTTTTTTAATCTGGCCATATCAATCATCATATAGAATTAATAGATAATACAAGCAACTCTGTTTATTTACGTGAATACATATATGGCCAGCCATTACCAAAAGCACCATCTGGGCTATAAGGAGCAGATAAATAAAATTAGTATTTATTTAAATCATTAAAAATAATGTCGGAGTAAGCACATGATTATGATACTTCATTGAGTGAATAATTGGCCAATCCTCTTTCGGAGTATAACATAAATATCTTTTATACGGAGAAATATGTTGCATTTAAATAACAATATTTCATATATTTATAATTGTGTAAAAAATGCACATTTTAATTAGAACACATTTAGGTATATTTTAAATTATTCAAATAACATATTAACATTTCTTTGTATTAATATTCTTCGTCGTTTGCCTGACAAATGTATAAATAATTCGAGAAACAGGCGTCAACCCACATGGCTTCGTTATGAATGGTGACACAGCGTTGACCGTCGTGTTCATACTTAGGTTCTCCAGGCTTCCACTTCAAAAATGCTGCTGGTTTTCCGGAGGTATTGGATATGAACTTTCCCTTCTCAGCCCGATCATTTATATCCACTCCGTAACTGGTATCTGGTTTCAGTTGCGTTATAATCGCATTAAATTCACTGCTATCTTGAATGGATGCCAAGTGGCCGCCCATCTGACTACAGGCATCTATAGATGAAGTCCAATTCTTCTTAATGTTTTGTTCCACGTAGAAGTATTTTGAACCAAATTGTTTAAAATTCTGCAGGGTTAACTTCCTATCGATTTTGGAAATTGCCTTCTGCAGGTCTGACAATTTGTTATCCAAAGTCGTTTGTTGACTCTTCATGGCGTCCAGGCTCGCCTCAAGATCTTTTGGAAGGATTTTACCCAGAGTTTCCTGCAGCTCGGCCTGCTGTCTTTCAATCCTGTCTAATTTAGCTTTAGTCTCGTTAACTGTGATAGAATCACGGATATTCCATTGTTGCTGGTGAAGGGCAATGTGATCGATCAGCGGCATCAGCGCGGTTAGGCAGAATTTTCCGCATTGATTGGGTAAATCCTTCAGCAGGCAAACCGAAGACGCTGCACTATCTGTCCCTGCCAGGGAACCACATACAGAAGATGCAATAATTGCAAAGAATAAAAAAGTTTGTGACTCCATCACACTGGTGCTGAATATAACCGACGAAAGCGAAGGTTTATAATGAACTGATTCCGGAAAGAAAACTGAACAGCGACGAGAACTCTGTTCATGTTGATAAGCTAACATTTTATTTAATATATATATTATATATAATCTATATATTAATTTATTTTTAGCTATAGCGTACCCTTGGATGGAGCAAGAAAATACTGAGACTATAGTCATAATTGCGATCAATGGATTAAAGGATGAAAGATTATAACATATTTAAGCAGTTACAGAACTTCATTTAATATACCTAATGAATATTATAACAAATTTCTTTTAGTATTAATTTATTAATGGTTTAATAAAATCATTTTAAAGATTTGATTTTTAGTGTTATTTTTTAATTTTATTTCCTAAGTTAATTTTATTTTATAAAAAATATTTTAAATAGATGAAAATATAAACAGAGGATTTGGAAGAGTATATCCCGTATAAATTCCCAGAACTCAGAAATGAGCAACTGATTGTACGTTCGTTTAAATCGCTGAGAAATGTATATATTTCCAAAGAGGTTTATATGTAAATAATAATATGAAACTAACCGAATTATTTTTAACCGATTTTATCAACATTTTGAAATTTTAAATTCAATACAATTAGAAAAATAATTGTATGTTTGTGCTTTTATTTAATAATACGAAAATCGGTCCGAAGAACAGCGGTCTTTTAATTTTTTGATGTACTGTTTTCATACATATTTGTTTGCAAAATGTCATTAAGCTGCCAGCACCAAAACAAGTTTTTACAACTCTTTATATAGGCGGATATAAGGACATGTACATAGTCTACAGCTTGTATCTTCTAAGGTATAGGGATAGATCTTCCAGTGGTTAATTAGAAAATTAACTAAATGTAATAATATTATTTTATTTTATATTATTTCAACATAATTTCTATTATAAGAAGGAATTGTTGGTGGGCTAACCTATGTTAATTTTACTCTAATAATAAACATTAAAGAGCTGAGGATCAAAAATATATTTAATTTTTTAATTATTAATATAATTTATTTATATCTTATATCATTTCTAGTAAAGCACCAAAATACACATTTATAGATTGGTAAAAATTTCGCATTTTTATTTAAAGACATTTAGTTACTTTTTGAATTTTACAAAAGTGAGTGGGACAGGTCTCACGGCAGCAGCAATTAATACCACATTTCGTATTCTGCAGCAGGCAAAGATCTTCGTCCATGTCGAATGATATTAAACCTAATTAATAATAAATTGTTCTCAAGCCAGAGTACATACGATTATAACATTTAATATACTTACGTGCGAAGCCGTCCTTGTTCCTTTGTTCATTTATACACTGTAGAGTGCAGCCTGACATGTTCTTAAAGGTGAAGGCCACGTTGCCGTCACAATGGGTGTCCAGTAGACATCGCTCTTGTACGGTGTCATTGCAGCATCTTGGTGGATTTATTGCCGTATAGATGCAATGGGGTCCACAGCAAGCATTATCTCTGGGCGGCAGTTTTGGCTCCTCGATGTTCGGATTGACGCAATTATGTAGACCCGTAAAGGGTACGCAAGTCTTAAATGTAACCGGATTCAGGCAAGCCAGAACCAAGACCAATAGGCAAGCAAGTATTTGGGATATCAGCAGAATTCGTATGGCGGCCATGTTGCTAGCAGATCACTCAGACGATGCCAGGCTAAGGGGCCTGCTTTTATACCCTGCCCATGTCCCATATCCCTCGCGTGTGTGTGTGTGTACACAACTGTTGAAAAGAACTGTTTCATTTAAAAATTAAAAATAACCTAGTTGTATGGATGGGGAAGACTATAAAAGCCCTGGACACCACACCACACCATCTGAGAATTGTTTGACATGTCTGCCAAGATCCTGCTGACTCTGTGTCTCCTCTTTGTCGCCTTGGAGTTGAGCTGCCAGTGCCAATGCGACATTAAGAATACCTGTGACGTGGTCGTTAACACAAATCCAATTTGCCGGGGCAAGGTTACACGGGCCCAGTGTATCTGCGATTTTACCTGCTCGGAATGGGACAAGCCCTGCAACTGGGCGGTCACCTGTCCGGAGGAGATCGAGTACATCAACAAATTCCGTCGGGAGAAGAACAAGCTAAGTACGTAACCTGAACGAAAGGAAAACTGCCGTCTGATCGCTAAAAATATATATTTTCTTACAGTTGTTTTCAGACTGCCAAATCGTTCTCATCAGGAGTGTCTGGAGATCAATATTAAAACACATAACCAGACCAACTGTTGCAACAAGTTCTGCTCCGTCAATCTTAAGGATGTTTGTTTCTAAATAAATACATGCATTTCAACAAATATATTATGATTATGAAATGGGAATAAGGGTGGGGCATATTGATTGCATTACAATTTTCATGTTAAATTATTACAAATGTAGCATGAATATATATTACAGAATAAATATATAGTTTTTTTTATACATTACATTTATATTAATACTCCCATTTTACTTTTTTGTGATGAAAACCACAATAGATAATATAATCTTACAAGTTATTTAATTCCCTCAAGCCTCACATCAATATTCTACCTAATTATATTAATAAACCCATGAAACTTAGTAATTATATGTTACATATGCATTTTTCAATATCTACATTTAAAGCAAATGTAAAATAGACGAATATTCTGATTATAATTGAAGCATTAGTTTGTTTTTTGAACACGTATCAATTTATTCCCAATCCAATAATTCTTATGGAATTATTCCCCTGCAGCTGCCATTGTTTATTTAAGACCAAAATTAACCAACATTTTATATTTTATTTATTTTTTTTGTTTCATTATTTGGATTGCCTTTGCACAGATGTTATTGATGAACTCCTGTTGGGCCCAAAATATCTTTTGATCAACCTTCAAAAGTATAACGAACTTTAATCTTAAGCTTATCGCTATATATTTTTTCTTTTGCCTTATCCTAAGCATTTCTAAACATTTTAAAACAATATTTTAGTTAAAGTTTCTATTGGATTATAATTAAAAATTATTTAACAAATTAGTACAATGTAAAATTTTTGTTTTATTACTAAGTTTAAACACTTTTATGACATTTATTATTGAAAAAGATAATAAATATTATTATTTATTTTCTGGAGCACCTATAATGTTTTAATAATTTAGTAAAATGTTTATTATATTGTATTAATTTAATATTTTATACAAAGTTTAGTTAATTAAGAATGGCAAAAGAAAGGCATTTACTAATAAATTTCTAATCTCAATTACTTAATTACAAAGAAATAATTATAGCCATAATTTCGCTGCTCAAATGAGAAATGTGACACGTTTTTAAAATATGAATTACAAACTCTATATGCCTCTTTATTAGGTATTTAATACCCATATATTATTTTTTATTAATAAAAATAATTAACTTAATAGTTCGATATCAAACTTTTCCGATCTTTCCTTCCTTTTTTTCTTTCCAAAAAATACTTACAAACTCTATTAGTTTCCACGATCGTATCACTATATAATAGATTAAATCTATTATCATTGAGATGGCACTCGATTGACTTGACATAGATTCTGCCTATCCCATTCACATTTCCATATTCCGTATTCCGCATTTCTCGTCAATAACTCATCGGTGTCAAAGAGGCAGGCAAACACAAATTAATTTCTCCTGTCAACCGGCTAGACAAAGCCTTCCGATGACTAGGCAATTCTGGAGGCCATGAATTAGCCTTACCCGCCACCGCCATCTACCTCATGTCCTTGACAATGGCAGGATACGGGGAAAATTATCAGCTCATTTGTCAGTCGGCGCCGAGAGGTGGAAAATAAATTACGCGACACTTTAGCCACCAAGCCTTGTAAGTTGACAATTCTGTTTGGTTGAAGTGTGTTGTATTGTGGGTTATGGTGAGGGGGTGTGTGTGCCAAAGTTGACAGCTGGGTAGTGGGTGTTGGTTGGTAAATTGCCTACATCCACCCAAAGTCACGCACTCCTGCAACAAGACGTGTTCAGTCTGTCTGTGGGGTTACGTGCGCCTCTTTGTCTGTCTGTCTGTTTGTTTGTTTATTCCGCGCGGCTTTTGTTTGACACAAGCCATTTGTCAACTCATTATTAGCCTTTGCCTGGGTCCGCGGCAAGTGGCGCTAATTGAAAACGTGTTTCAATGCCAATCCCCTTTAAGTTTTGTTAATTTATCCGCTATCGTCTTTTTGGCTGTCACATCGCTGACCGACGGCATAGTGCATGCCTGCCATTGCCACGCCCTCCCACGCAGTGGCACTAATTAAACCGCATTGCGCTCCTGTCAGCGCCGAATCCTTTTTTAACAAAAAACAAGCAAGTTGGTGAGGTAAATTATTTCGAAGTGTCACATGGATTAAATGCTCTATATACTTATAATATAATTAAATGTATACGAAATTATTGTGGGAATTAATACAATCTGCAATTTATTTTATTTATTTACCCATTTATAACATTTAATTTAATTTATTCCCACGGAAATAATTTGTACTTGCCCCACATTTATTGAGGCTAGATATTGATATTTATCTAAAGGTTTTTATTTCTTTTAAGCCTATTTCAAAAAAAAAGGTTAAAACATTCATGAAATTTAATAGGAACAATGATAAAATCACGATATGTGAGGGTATAAAAAATCAATTATCAGTTAAGTGACGTTTAATGAATTTCACTCAATGGATTTTCTTATTTTTTCCTTTGCAATTCAGCTTATCAGATGGATTTTGGTTATTGCGGTTGTGGTGGTTTTTTTCTCTCGAAATATCCAGCGAGAGATGGAGATGGAGGGTAGTGCAATCCCATTTAAAATGCATACCATAACCGGCTGACCTCGGGCAAAGTTCAGGGGCCACTAAGCCGGGCCTTGAGCTACGTGCTGTTGTTCAGCTCGGTCGTAAAATCTGTGCACACATAAAACTTAAGCAAACACAGCTTGAGCTCCTTTATTTTCGTGTATGTGGCCCCGATTCTCCTTCGTTTTTTTCTTTGGTTATAAAACTTCCAGTCGAAATAAAAGGGTCAACATTGTGATTTTATGTGGGATGGCATCAGCAGCAGCAGCCGCAGAGGCAGCAGCAATAGGAGCATTTCCGTTTCCGCTTTTGGCCAACCGAACTACAACTTACTTAGCGCACACACAAAGTGAAGTGTAACACGATATGTTGACATGTGTGTGTGTGTGTGCGTAATTCAATAGCAAGTGGAGTGTTTGAAGTGCTCTGGTGCGTAAAGATGTTGGGTCCAAACACACACCGCACACACACACTCAAGCACAGGCTCACTTCCGCCTCCGTCGGCCATCTTTCAACTTCGCTCTTAGTGTCAGTCATGGTGGATTAAGCAATTGAAATTGGATTAGACGGAGACGGAGTCGGAGATGGAGACCTTCCTCTAGCCTTCAATTTGCATGTGCCGGTAATCCCGCTATCGGAGCCAACCAACACTGACATGTCACTCCGAAGGATTATGCACCAGTAACCCCTACACCCCTACACCTCTCCATTGGCCCGTGCAACTGCAACTTACGATTGCTTAAGGTAAATAGAAAATGCCCTGGCTGGCTGCTGGCAAATAAATTAATACTACCTCTTAAGTTCAAATTCAATAAATTATGGCACTCGTGCGTAAGTATCGGATACACAGAGGAAAAGCTATGGTTGCTCTTCAGAAATTCTTGTTTATATGAGCGAAGCTTAAATCATTCGGGTATCGCACTTTTTCTCTTTGTGCAGCGCAACTAAAGCAACGCTCATCGATTTGTCTTCTTATATGGCTAACAAGTGCGAGCAGCATAAATTCTATTCAAGATGTTGCCACAGTGACCGCAGAAATAAAAGTAATGGAAGTAAGTAAAACTTGTGCGCTGTGATTTGGCCAAAAGGTAGCTCCGAAAAACATAGCCAAGTAAGGTGAAAGCATTTAAAAAGTTCCCCTGCGAAAACATTTAACTTTTTTGACCAGATAGAAAGAGGGGAGGACTGCAAGTAAAAGTTGCCGAAACTAAATTGTTTCAAGGAGTTCTGGCCGCAGGAGAGCAAACATTAGGCAAGACAATAGATTGGTAATTGATGTAACTGATCGAGCCTCATTGCAGTCCCTCGATTGTATTTTTAAACAAAAACAGAGATCAAAATCTAAAATAAAATATATATCATGCAGTTAAATGTATTAAATATAAATTTTTCATTAATTTCATGCATTTATATAATTTCATTTTAGTTTTGTGTCAGAAAAAAGTGTTCAAACTACGATGATGGAAATAAAGAAATACGCATTAAACAATGGTTCTAATATACAAGTTAACCTGTATTAAAAAATAATAGTACAAAATTGTATAAAACAATAAAAGTTAGTAGGGCAGGTTGTTCAAAAAATGATGTTTATATTTATATTTATAAAAGCATCTGTTAATTGGTCGAAAATATACCTTTTATTTAATTTAACTGAAACCACATTGTATAATAAAATAAAGTATAGAATATAGAAAAACACAGAATTATATGTTTAAAAAACAACTAAATTACATAAATAAAATTTTATTTATTAAATTTAAGCCATAAATAAGAGTTTTACACGAATGATCAGACCTTGACCAAAATGCAAGAGTATTAAAACATTTGCTCTTCCTTTTTCACCTTTAGTTCTCTTAATAAATATGAAGTATTCAAATAATAAACATTTTGGAGAGCAACTTTATGATTTATTTTCACAAAACAAACCCTCAAGAGATCTCAAATCATAACCCCAAACCACAGCAAGCAGCAATTTTCACACACATATTTCGTCATCAGAACTTTGCCTACGCTTAGTTCCTTTCCCGGCTTGGTTTGCTCGCTTTTTCCAAGGCAGTCTGCTAATTGGCGTAGAGACAAAAAAGCTTACGGCTAACTAACACTTGAAACACACAGAATTTCATTAATTTAAGAGTCGACCGAGCGACTGCACTTAATCCACACGAGAGAAGAGCGGGCTGGCAGTACACCCGAAGGCTGGGCATATTTTATAAATGAATTAAAATTTCTCGACAAACATTTAAACTTGCCAAGCGGGCAGAAAAAGTCGAAGCGAAGCGGAGAGTCAAAAATTTGGTAGAAATGTAAAATTTAAGCCACTACTTAAAACTTTTGGCTTTTTGCATCGAAACTTTGCCCGGCCATCAACTTTACAGTGACCTCCGAAATATTTAGCCAAGAGCTGAGGTGTGTTTGTGTGTGAGAAGTTAGAGAACTCAATAAAAAAATATTAAATTGATTTCGCTAATTTGCAGTGTGAACTTTCCTGGCCCAGACATTAAATTCGCATTTAAATGGGGATTTTTGTGTGAAAATTGGCCAGACTTCTAGCTCGACACCCGCCCACGCTCATAAGCATTATTCACCCAGAAAAGGGAGACAAACAAGGGCGAATAAAAACAAAAAAAAACCATTGCCAGACATTTGACAAGGCAGCTGAGTAAACAAAGATATCAGTTACCATGGGACGTTCTGGGCTCAAAGATAAACTAGGGGGCAATTTACCAGGCCCACACCACAAACCCGCCCACACCCACACCCACACACACGCATCAAGCAGATGAGTTCTCATTTGTATGGCACACTTTCAGGTGTCGCCCAGCATATGAGCCCGTGGTAATTAAAGCAATGCGATGGCGAACTCCTGTTAACATGACAAGCGATTTGTTACTCCGCCGCCACGAACGTGGGATGCCATTGTAAAGGTCTAACCACAAAAATTGCGAACTCGTGGAGGTTTTTAAGTAAACTCTAGAATTCTACAAGAAATTAAAATTTATTTCGGTTTCTTGCAAGTCGCAAGTAATAAACATTATCTTTTAATTTTTAATTAAAGCTGATTACCTACGAAATGTGGAAGTTGTTTTAGTTCCACAGCTGCCCTCTGTTGTTGCTTCCAACATGTTCGACTGCAACACAGTTCTCCCAAAAATTTCCCTTCTTACCAGACCGGTCCAGAACTCTGTTAAACGAAACGTAGTCGAACCCTGTTAACATAACTGCCGAAATTGGTCCAGTTCTTCAGTTCGTCGTGGATTCTGTAAGTGTGCGGTTCTGAAAGCGGAATAACAGAGCTTCGAAACGGTTAAGTGAACAAGTTAAATACCTAAAAAAAATATTATACGGTTTTATAGTAAATAATAAACCGCAAATTGCAGATCAGTAAATATTTGAAAATTAAAACCAAAATAATTAGTAACCCTACAAAAAATATGTGAGTTTTATAAGCAAAGTGCAAGCTGAAGATCAATTAGAAATAATCAAAAGATAATATAGAATCCTAATCGGTTCCCTCCATTTTCTAAATGGAAAGTGTGTCGCGCTAAGAAGAGTGCATGGAAATACCACACCCAATGCCTATTCGTATTTATTGAAGCCACCGAAAAATATATATCGAACACAGCTGTCAGCACCATACGATTTCTTAACAAAAAATCAATAAATATGAATTTAAATTGCCGAAAGTGTTGTTCGTCGGGCGGCGGGCGAAAATAAGTAATATCGCATATGGTTCCAGGCGACTGGTTGCTATTCTCCAGTAAGTATGCAACGTTCGATTAACTTGTAATTTCAGCGCCGCACAACTCACTGTTCGCATTTCGCTCGCTTAAAATTCATGCGATAAAAAAATATCAACGAAAACTGCCAGTTGCCAGAAAACGCAGCCGCACTACCCCATCGAAAAATCATGCATAATTTATGCGTTCCGGTAACCGTTACCCTTCGGTAATGACGATAATGTTGGGCGTCGCATTGCCTCCGGATTGTCCATATATATCGGGGCAATATCCCCAAACAGTTTGTTTACTGTTTTCGGCTCTGTTTCCGGACTTTATTAACCCGTTTGCATTGGCCATTGCAGTTGGCTTAAGCGCGCTCATTTCCGTACTTGGACATCGCCCGCCATTTACTTATGCCTGTTAAACAATAATGCATTTTCGATTAATGCATCGGACGGAAACTGCGTACGTAAATTCGATTCGAGAGTTAAGTCTTGGCCAGCAACTGCAGTTGCTGTAATGGAGAATCATTAATTGATGGAACACATCTGAGCGAATACATCCTGTAATTAAGTTTCGATCTACATGCCACATGGGTTTTAAGCATTTATGCTGCAATAATTATTTCTCTTTTATCGGTACAAAATATTAATTCAGAAAGTAGAGAAAGCTTTTGGTCTTGGTCAAAATGAATGAATAAAATAAGGAATAATTTAAGAAATAATTGAACAAGGCATGACATTGCTTATGCAAATTTAACACCTTAAAATAAAATGGTTTGAATAAACTACTAAGCTTAACGCTTAAAAATAAAATTGTTATATATTTAAATAGTTAAATAGTTAGTTAAATAATTAAACCTTAATGCGAAAATGCACAACAACAACAATTATGAGAAATATTGTCTGAAATTAGTCTTAAAAATAATATTCCGTACTTATTTCTTAGGCAAAACCAATACAGTAAATGCGAACGAGAAGACTAAATGATAACACTAAATAATATTTAAATAAATAATATTTAAAATAAATAATATTTAAACAGAAAATTAAATTAAAAAAAAATATTAAATATCTTAGTAGAAGATTCCCTTTACTAATATGTATACTTCTTCTAAATAAAATGCACAACGAATAGGGTCTTCAAACTTCATCCTTTTCCATGACATTACGACTTAAGTCCCTACATTTTTTTAGCCCCAAACAAATTTCAACCATCGATACGATCCTTTCCCAGCTGCATTTACATAAACACATCGCAGAGGAAAAGCCAACGGCAAACCCCATCGTCAATTTGTCAATTGTCTTGACGGTGCAGTTGCCAACATTTGGCGAAAAAGATTGATGATGATGCCGAAATACTTTCAGACTTTGAGCCGATTTTCTTTATTTTTTTTTTTTGCTCTTGACTTTACAGCTGCCATAAAAATGTGAAGAATAGATAAAAATCAAAGGAAAAAAAATAGGAAGAAGGAAAATTTACATGGCTTAGGTTTATTGCGGTTGCCTGGTCGATGCGGTGATTGTAATAAATTGTCTGATAAAACAATTCAAAAGTCATTAAATAGGTTTCCTTGTCGCCGGTATTGCATTAATTTTTGGGCTTCCCTTTAATGGCAACGGAGCTGGGAGCTGGGGATCTGGAACCTGGTATCTGGCATCTCTCACAATTTAGGGGCTGACCCAAATGCATTTTTTATGGTCCAACATCGAAAGTCAAAGTAATTTAATTTCGGTTTCTCTCTCTTGCGCCACTTTTATGACATACAGAGCCATGCCATGCCGTTGACAGTTTTCCTGCCGCTTTTTTATTTCATTTTTTTTCGTTAGATTTTTTTTTACTTTTAAGCTGTTTCTAGTGAAAATCGTCGGCCAGGCAGAAAAGTTGACAAGTTGGGGGGTTGGGGCGGAGCAAGGAAAAATCAAGTGAAGAGTGCTTTTTTTAACTTTGCCTTCGTTAAAACCTTACAAATGGCGCTAAGTTAACAAGCACAAAGACAATGTCAATGTAATTTGAAAGGGACTTTTATTAGCGCACGTTTCCGCGCTTTCAGTCCGCAGACAAAAGCGTGAAAAATGCTAATTAAATCTAATGTAAATAATGATTGCTTAACGCAAAGAATGTGCTAAGAAAGTGGTATTTAATTCAAAGTTTTAAAAGTGGTTTTGTGGAACAAAATTAAAGGCATAGCATAAATATATATCCACACAAATTACTACTTTGCTCAAGTGTTATTTGATAAACTACAAATTACATTTATTTATTTGTTCAATCGGGAATATACAAATTGATAGAATGTTCGTTTGCTGTGCAAATTATAAATTAATTTAGTGTACAAATAATCTTGTTTCATTCGTCAAGTGCTAAATAATCAAATGGGAGTTAAATGTATTTAATCGTATGATTCGATAATCCTATTAAAAATCACTCTTTACACATTTTAATGCCACTGCTTCACACGTTCTGATATAAAAACCATCAGTGCAAATCAAATGTTTTCCGTAAATAGATAAATGCGGCATTAAATGTGAAAAATCCATCCGCTTTTCCCGCATTGCTATAAAAGTGATAAATATGAAATAATCAATGAAAAAAAGGCAAAAGCATTGGCCAATAAATAACAGGATGCAGAAAAAAGAACTACAACATAATTGATTTTAAATCCCATGGAAAACAAATAATAAAAGAAAAAAACAACTAAAGTAAAACTGCATAAAACAAAGCGAGCAAAGTGAAAGTAAACAAACTGCAAGCCGATCAAATCAATGGTTAATGGAAAATGAAACAAAAATATAATCAATTTAAAGTACGGAAATTAAATAGAACATTTCACGAGAGTATGCCAAATACTGCGTTATGCTAGGAGATAGGATAGATATTTAGAGAATAATGTTTTTATAAAATTATACAGATTAGAATTAAAACCAAAACTGCATTCAATTATACTCAGTGACATTAATATTCATTATCTAATTTTTCAGCTTAAATATTAAATTAAATTACTCTTCTTATATATAACAATATAACTAAAGCATTTGTTAGGTTCTTAAAAATTTATAAGCAGTAAAAAATAAAAACTAATTTATGGACCAAGGCAAACTTTAAATTACTTGCTCAAAAAAGAAAGTTCCTAAAAAAAAACTCCTAATATCAGGAAATTGCTCAAAACTCATTTTTGCAGGACTCTGCGGCTGCCTCTCCCTCTAGCTTTAACCAAAATTTGTTGCCGGCTTGTTGTTAGCTGATTGTAGTTGTTTGTTTGCCCAGCGAGCTTGTTGCCACCGCTTGTTGACAACGGCGACGACGACAACGACATCAGTTTATTTTTATCAGTTTTATGCTAATAGATTCGAGGACACTTGCAGCAGCTGCTCCTTGGGGGTAGGGAGTGAAGACAAGGACCAAAACCGACACTTATTTGGGATGTAGCCAAAGTTGAGATTGGCGTAAATATATGCAAACCATTTCGGAGTTAAACATTGTAGTCTTCGCAATCGAGTTGCAAATATTCCAAATTATTGGCGATGAAATTTAACAAGCAAACTCTTGGCCAGACTAAAGGACATTCCTGTTTGGCTAAAAATTAAAGACAGATTAAAATTCCTGGAAATGCAGCAGCTGCATTCTCCTCTAATTACATTATTAAATATTAAACCAACAAGGATCGAGAGCCAAAGGACAAGCACGAGCAGCAGCAGCAATCAAGAATTTTTGTGGTCATGTTAGAGAGTCAGCGAGAGAGAATTATGGTTGGAAAATTACCCATTGTTACAAGATATATTGCGGTTTCGCAGGGACTGAGGGAGAGGGAGCATGAAACAAAAAATTCCAGACAAAAAAATTCTACTTCACTTAATATTCATTCCGGAGAAGCCAGAGAGAGCATCGAGATATTTACAATCAATATATAGGGACTTCTTGGAATAACTTTATCGTGCCAAATATAATTGATTGATTTTTTTTTCTCCTTGCGCATATCCTTCGCTTTATTTCGGTGCTCTTGAGCGGAAAAGTGTAGACAAGGGCATCGGTAATGGGCATTGAAACGAAATAAAATGTGTCAGCCATATTGATATTTTTTTTTCGTTATACTCTTCTCACAATCTGTTGTTGCCCGGGATACTTACTTGGCGAAAGAAACCGAATGAACTCGGGGGGCTGTCAATATTAAAATTGAAAATATTTCATTTGCCAACCTTCTGCATAGATCCTGGGCCTGCAGTCTGGCGACATGATTGGAATTATAATAAGCTTCTGTCCAAAAAAAAAAAAAAAAACATAACGGAAGAAGCAAAAATGGTACAAAGATTTATTCCTTTCCATTCTCCGTTTTGTCTATCCGAACATGGTGGGAGTGGCCGGCATAACTTGTAGTTAAGTGTGCACAAGTTTGGGCCCCACACACACTCCCATATATCATAAGTTTTGTGTGTTTGCTCCGCCTTTGTTACGCTCACTTGAGCATGGTAATATGTATTCTGTTGCCCCAAAAAATGTATGTAAATATATTTGCCGGCTACACATCCTTATCCGCTTACTCCCTCTGACAATTCCCTTCTCCCGTTAGGGCCTTTTCTTTTGGCACAATTCTTATTTTACAACTGTTGACTGGATTATGCAGATATCCGAAAATATTCGTTCGTACATTCAAAATAAGAACAGTGTCCGACAAGCAAGTGCAACATCTGTTTGCCTCAGAAAACTATGTAATATTGTATAACAAGTAGCCACTAAAAATGTATTTCTTTATGGAATTATCCCTTGATCTCCATTCCAGTTGATTCGCTCTCTGCTAAGCTGCAAAATTGACTGATTCAACGTTGAATTGTTATCGAATTATTTATAGACTCGCCACAAATATACATATATATATGTTTTATTTGAAACACTAAGCCTGTAATCCCTTTTTGTTGTCCAAATTGAAATGCAGATTGTACGCCGATATGATTTATTATGCATGGCTTGTGTAATGAACACAAGAACAAATGGTTTTGGCCAACACCAGGAAAGCATATATGTATATTTTGTTGCCATAATTGGCAATTCGGTAGTGACGCAATATCTGGGGCTAAATCTGAATTGGATAAAATAGAGAACAAGTAGTGAACAGGAAGGATCATGGTTTTTATTTGTGGCCTGGCATTATTTCTCTTCCTAAGAGCAACTGTTGAATTTCAACTGACAAAAGGCAACGCATTAACCTAATAGAAATCGGATTTCCTTTGCTCATTTCCATATTGAGTTGGTCAGGTGCAAGGCAACACTTCCTGTATATGGCATTCCTTTTAGCCATCACGCACAGCTCCATCCGGTTTCATGTGTCTGCATATTTAATATGAATTGTAGATTTCCATCCATATATGTTTTCTGCAATGGCATCGTTATCTTTTGTGCGTGGTTAATCTCCATTAAGGCCAACTGCCGCCGTCTTCTTATATCCTTCTTTGAAGGATATCCCCCGGGAGAAGCAATCGCGAACGTGTTGCGTAATACGGAAAGGAATTTTCCAGGTTGATATTCGTGTACTGTAAAGGAATTTTTAATTCGTTTTCCAGCCCAAAGGTTATTTGTTTTATTTGTTTCTACAGGCTCAAGTTATAGGCTTGAAGTTATTTTTATATATTTCTTTTAAGTTCCGAAATTTAGAATCCAACGTAATTATATTCCCACACAAGACCTCAAGATAATAATAGCATTAAAGTATTAAAAACGAAATCGGATCTGTTTTTATTTGAATCCATAGATTATCACTTGGTTTTTCTATATATAAACAAGCAATTTCTTTTGCCAGGAATGTTTGCCCCACAGGAATGTTAATACATTGCTAACCTTGAACCCATCCATCTATATATCGGTTGTGTTTGTTCGATTCGCTGTTCGTTGTGGCCCTTAACGCATCTGCAGTGATTTAATGACTGCCATCGAGCCGAGTGATGGGCTCCGCCGCCGCCGCCCTCTTCCTGGTTACGCCCTTATTGATGATGCGCACATGTCTATGGGCTGATGAGTTGCAAGTGGCCCCAAAGGGATAATAACCCTAACCATAACCTAACTCACGCACACGCGAAATGGCAGACACGCTGTGATTTAAGCTCCCAGGCTGCCTGCCCAGACCACGCGGCGTATGAGTAATGGGCTGCGATTGACCGCAACGTTGACTTGTTGACGCCGCGTGAGCCAAGTGAGCCATAAAACGTCGCAGTTTTTTCACAGATTTGATTTTTGATTTGCTCTCTCTCTGCCTTGCTCTCCTATGGGAAAGCTGAAAAGTGCATAAAGTGTAAAAAATGGGAAAAGGCGGGTTGGAAAACGAAATGAATTTGAAACTGATCCGGATTTTAGGAGGTTGATGGCATTGGAAAGTCCTTCGGTTATTGGTACACCAGAAAAAAATGTATACATATATAATTGGGAAGGTAAATAAAAATAAATAATGGTCATAGGTATTTGTTTTGCCTTTTTTTTTTTTCTTAAATAAGAGAAATTGCAGCAAAAGTAAAAATTGTACATTTGTTTCTATAATTTTATGAACATTTTTCAAGAGTTTAAGTATCGAAAGCAAATGTATTAAATATTTGGAAGAATGTACTTATTCACCTCTCAGTCTCTCTAAACCCACATTAAATGTGTAATATTATCATATAACCATCCTAATAACTCACAATTATTTCGCAAATGATATTCGTCTTTAAATTCTCCTAAAATATTTTATTTTAAAATGCATTAATTTCTATTAATATAAACTGTGCAAATTTCGCTACCTGCAGGTAACATCTAATCCCCAACGTAATTGACATTTGATTGGACGTGCCCGGCCATGGGGAAGGCCAGCTTGCCACCTGCCCGTTGCGTGCTCATGCATTAAATAGACAGAGGAACCAAGGAGGAGGTTCAGTCTCCCCCGCTAAAAAAAAAACCCCCCAACACACACACACACCTACACACACCCCACACACACATGACCGCGTCACGAGCGGCGAAACGAACGTGACACATGGCGATGTACTTTTATGCCAGCAAGATATCAGCCATCGCCTGCGGAACGCGCTGCAAACAGACCGTGCTGCAAAAGTCGCGTGGACAACGCGATCGGGACAAATGCCGCCATGGAGGAGGGCATCATCACCACCACCAGCATCAGCACCACCAACAAAGCCAGCACCACCGGCGGCATCAGCGAAGGCGGTGCCATCTCAGCGGCAGTGGCAGCAGCTCCGACAGCGAATCAGCGGATGATTGTTGCCTGGAAATGGGTGAAACGGTAGCAGCATCTGCGGGAGCGCCAGCTGGGGAAGTGGTATCCGGTGGCATATTCTCGCTGGATCCGGGAAATCTTACGGCGGAGACAGCTTTTCTGGGCGGGATCCGTTACCGGCGGCGACATAGCGCCGAGCAGCTGAGTGCTTACGACTTGGAAATGGGGTTTCAACAAATCGAGGTGAGTGACAGCTAGAATACAAATTAAAAGTGGAAATTATTTAAGTATCTCTTGAAGAATAAATGAGAAATTATGAGAAAATAACAACGGTGAAGGGTAGGATAAAAATGAATAAAATGAGTAGCGGAAAAAATTCTATAAACATAATGTCATCTATGTTAGTGAATATTCTAAATAATAGTATTGGAAATATTTTGTTATTCAATGTAAATCCATGTTACATATATGTAATTATATAAATACTAAATATTTATTACTATTAATATTTATAATATTATCAGAAATCCACATTAGCTATGATCGAATCCCTTCCAGGAGGCCAAGCTTACCACTTCATTTTACAAGGCACAATAAAAATAAAATGAATAATACTACTCAATCTTTGTTTATAAACAGATAATTAATAAAAAAGGTTCCCTCAAAATCTAGAATACAAATTAAGAACAACTGTTTCTACCATGTTAGCATTTATATAACAATTATAAACCTTTTAAATATATTTAAAAATAATATAAATCATACACTAGCAGTTTTAAACCGCGAAATTGTTTCGCTTTGTGCGAGCCAACCTACACCACATATATATAAGTATACAAAGCCCTGCCAACTGTAAAATATAAACAAGCAAGAGTCGGCATATCGAATAACTCTATATATATATTACATTGATTTTGGCTTTGTTTGTTTGGTTTCGCAGCTTGGCACCACAAAATCGAATGGAGCGAACAACGATGATGTCGTCCAGTACGATGTGCCCAAAAATCCGCATAAGCGCAGCCAATGTGATATTAATTTTGAGGTAAGCACTCTGGTAATTAAGGGCAACTGCCTATTTAATAATCATTTTCAGTTTCTAAGTTTCCACTTTGGTGTTTACTCTAATAAAACTACAAATTTCATTGAAATAAAACCATTATTTGACTGTTTGCATATGGTTTGCGTTATGTGTTTTTACAGAGTTCGGTTTTGGGCTCCGGTGGCATTATGTACATAAATGGTAGAGTAGTTTCTGGGCCATTGGACTCCCTTGTGGAAGCGCTTTTACCCAAAAATGTTGTCGATTTAGATAAGGTAAGTTGATACTTTAACTAACATATTCATTTATATAAATATAATAAGAAACCCAATAAAGTTTGTGTCAAAGAGAAATTTTAATAGGCTTTCTGTATAAATATACAAAATATTTACAGTATTGTCCAGTGTTTATTAAATTTTGAATTACATTTGAGTGCAAAACAAAATAAATAATACATTGTCGTATTTCTGCAATTGAAATTAGTTTTTGCATTTCGTTTCTCATTTTATTATGGAAATAAAATGAATGTTGAATTCGTTTTTATTTGCCATATTTCAACTTCGAAAAAGAGCAATCGTAGTAGAGGATTTGCCAGTAAAAATGCAAATGGAAACATAAAATATGCAGCGATAGAAATTTAGCATTTAAAATGGGTTAAATTAAATAAATATTCACCAGATTAAATACCACAGAACTGAAAAATATGTTCAGCCAAATGCAAAGAGATAAACATTTGTAAGTCTTAGCTTTAAATTTAAATTCCCTCTTAAAGAATACATTTTTTGGCCACCCTTTTAATCGTATTTATATGCGAGTTCCCTATTGCATATGCCAAATGGAATACAAATCAGTTCTTACTTAGTCGCTGGACACTTAAAGACTTGAACACTTGCCAACTTGAGGTTGCTGGCACGAGCCAAAAACCACAAACCAACCAAAAGGCAGCCGACAGTCAGGACCCAAGCCCAAGGGGCAAACAAAACAAGAGGGACCCAAAGCCAAAGGCAGGCAACAAGGACATTCTTGTGTATAAGGAGAGAAGGCCACAGGCAGCAAGTGCAAAAATAATTAATTCGTTGCAAACAAATCCAGAGATTAGCGCTAATTTGATAGAGCTGATGTGCGATGCCCTTGGCCAAGGAAAAGCTGGGAAAGCCCAACGCAAACAACAACAAAAAAGCAAAGCTAATTGCTGGCATCTTTCGGAGACCTACAACACTGAGGGAAATACATTTTAAATAAATAAGCAAATAACATACAATAATTGTTCGTATTTAATTTGAGGCAGAGGGAAATCTGTTTAAGGTGTAAGAAATTCTAATTAAATAATAATTGATAAGCTAAAGCTTGTACAATATTTTTTATATCATATACATATATATTCATTTTATGCTTTATTTTTTCTCCAATAATTATTATGAGAGAATAATTGGATGTCAAAACTACAGGCTTTAATATATTAGTTGATTTTCCCCAGAATGTTATTCTCAGTGCTTTGACTGACATCTGCCAGCCATGACAATCGCATTTTATTATGCTGGCGGAATAGCATTTGAGTTTTGCCACTAATCTAGTCTTGTATTTGCTTAATTCACGATTGCAGGAATTTGTATTCTCGTTTTTATTATCGTCACGCTTATTCCTGCGGCCTCACGAACTCCTGGGCAAACTTTTGCATTCGGTACCTGATGGCGGCTGCTTGGAGTCCTTGGTCGCCCTGCTGGCCGAGTGGACAATGAAGTTCCCCTACGACTATCGGGATGAGCGGATGATGAGCCATGTCAAACATATCGTTGCTAGGTGAGGAGAAAATTCTCAGGAATTCCATATAGCCTGGTCCACCCCTCCGGCTTAACACAAATTGCTAGCAATCTACTCTTGAACTCTTCAACTCTTAAACTCTTGTCGCAGATGTTCCAATTCGCATTTGGAAGCCGTTGTCTCCCAAACACTGAGTGCCTTACTAAAACGTTTGACTGATTTAGAGAGACATGAGGCGGACCTACGAGCCTGCCAGACCAACGAGAAGGTGAGTAAATCGCTGAAGCACCTGGATCAGTGTTGCCAACTTCAGTTTTCCCAAAGAGGCACTCGGTAAAGGTCTGGAAATGAGTTTGGATAATAATTTATAGATGCACTGAAAGTATTAAAAAATAATAAGTAATATGTATTAAATAACATAATCAGATTTAACTTGAATGAAGACCATTATTTGTTTCAATTAATAGAATGGAAAAGAGTAGCTAAATTCTATCATATTACAACAGGTCATCGACTGACTAAATAATATTTAATACTCCAAATTAATTAATTTCAAGTCTTATTATAAGGAGAAAAATATCTCAAAAACAATAATATTTATTTGAATCTTTATTAACATTTGAATGTCTTATTTAAATGTTTTATTTTTAATGTTATATATTTTAAAAATTATTAGAGTTTGAGAAAAGTCCCGAGTCTTTTGACTTTAAAAAGAGATTTGGAAGGGAAATACCGAGTTGGCAATACTGGCTGGGGTGGATGTTAACAGCCTAATGTCCAGCTTTGTCTATTGTCTCGTTTTCCACAAATTACCATTTTCCACTGCCTTTTTTTGGGGATTTTCCATGTAGTCTGTAGTAGAGACTCCACTCAACTGTCCGACGGCCACCCAATACGCACAAATCGTTTGTCGGCTGGAAAAGAAACTGGCCAAGCACATCGGCGGCGAGGAGTTCCTTCAGTGCAGCAGCATGATTCTGCTCGATAAGCAGGTAAGCACTGAGAAAAAATATGACATAAGCTATTGTACTAAAATTTCGAAAAAAAAGGGCCCCTATATATTTAAAGTTAATTTACCCAGGGAAAGAATTATCATATTTGCATTTAAATGGAGTAATTATTAGAAGGAAACTTATATTTTTATAAATTGCAGGTACACTTAATTAATTTAGTTCCCTCCCCCAAGATCCTGCTGCTCAAATGAACACCCCATGAACAAAAATCTCACACTTAACCAACTAAATGGAATTATATTCTTCAAGCTAAATGCTCGCTCAATTGCAAATGTTTCCCTCTGCATAAGTCAACATTCGCCATAAGAACAATCTGCAGTTTTGCATAAATTACACTGAGAGTACTCTCTGGCCCAAACAATCGCACACTAACAAACACACACACACACGTACGCACACTTTCAGGCGCCTACAAGGACATGCAATTAAAATGACGACAAGCAGCTTCATTAACAATGCCCCCTTCTTCTACCCTGCCAAGCGTCTCATTTCAACAACAAGAACTCTTTGCCATTTCCTCTCGTTTTTGTTTAATGCAGAAAAAATGGGACCAACCATCTACGTCGGGCGGACCGCCAGGCGCCCAGGATCCGAAGAAGACATGCAACCTGGAAACGTATCTGGATTGGTCGGCACGTCTCCGTCTGTTTGTCTGCAATGAGATACTGCAGGTAAGTGGACGAGCTCATAACCATTTTTGGGGGTCAGCAAGCACACTCCACGCTCTACGATGCACTCAGCTCCACTGCACTCCAGTCCGAGTGAGTCCCGGACCAAGTTAAACGGAGCGCACGAGTCCTTAGACCCAGTGGATTGAATTAAAATTCCCATGCATGTTGAATATGCAGGGAGAGCACGTCCACCGATGTCCTTACCCTTACAGCAGCGGGCAAAATTATATACAACTCAATAAAACCTTTCCGTTTTAAGGATTATGGTAGTGATGAGGGAAAATATGAATATATCTATACTGTATCGATATTTGTTGTGAAATTCAATATTGAAATAGATTTTTTAAAGCTATGATAAATGTGAGACAAATCTATATTGAACACATATAATCGGAAGAGGAGACAATATATATTTTAACATCAAGGCTACGATTTGTTCGATATGATATCGAGCTCTTGTTTAGTTTAAAGTTATATAAATCGGAAAGCATGAGACAATATATCAGAATTTCTTTAAGAACCAAAAAATGAACAATCCTAAGTGCCAACTAATTCCTTCCTCCTTTAGACTAAATTCTCTCTCATGTGGTGTAATTATTTGAAATATTCCCTTATATATAAACATTAAAAAGCCTTTATTGGTTTTTATTGCTATTATTCCGATCGCAACTGTATGGTCGGCTCAAGCGGACACGCTCGCAAGATGGCATATAATTTATGCCGTCCGTAACTGTCTCATTGACAGTTTGCCAGTTGGCCGTGTAAGCGTCTCGTTAAAACTTTGGCAAGTCACGTGGGTCCAGCTAGCCAGGTCCGAGTCCTTCTACCACGTCTAACTAACTTCCGTAATCAAATAAATCTTTCATTTTCCCACTGCCTCTAACATCATTGTCTTCATCCCATGCATATCCAGAGCGGTGGCATCGAGGGACGCAGCCGGACTGTGGAGCTCTGGAGCGGCGTGGCCCAATATTGCCTGCTTGTGGGGAATTACAATAGTGCCACGGCCATTCTGGAGTCTCTGGAATCCCCGGCGATAGCGAGGCTAAAAGTTACGGTGAGTTAGCAAACAACTATCAAAAAAACTATGCCAAAATAATTGCAATTAAATTTGCATAAAGCTGTAATTAATTACGAACCTAAACGCTTGATATATGCCATTATAAATTAGAAGAAAAAAAAACTAATTTATTTTGGTTTCATTTATCAGAACGAAAACAAACTAATTCAATGACAAATTTATTACTGCGGAAATAGTTTGTTGTATGTAATTAAATAGCCGCCGGTGTTTACACTTAAACAAAAATTAAACTATTGATTTAGATTTAATTTTAATTAGGAAAAATCTTTACAACAAAACAAGGGAAATATATGTCAACATCTGTAAAATTTAATTATAAATAAACGTATTTCAAGTTGGCTTTAAAAGTATCCTTCAACTTGTCTTCATCTCGATTTAAACACAACAGACAGTAACATATTAAGTCGGTGAAATCACAACCATCCTTTATATTAAAAAAAGCGAAAGTAAAACTTAATTTCAACTTAAGACACTGCAAAATAATGACAGACATAGGAACGTGCCACTCCATAAATTTTCGGAAATAAATGCTGGAAATTAAATAGACAACAATTTTATAGGCAAATTACGTGGCGAGGCAGCAAAATGGGGTTTCTGTTCATAATTCCCCCAACAAATTGCGCAGTGAAACTTTAATTGGAGTTGAACAACACAGCGTAGCCATAATGGAGGGCGAGGAAAAGCTACTAAACCGAATGGAATATCATTTTCCACACAGACATCAATTCCAATGACATTTTCATATATAGCAAAGCAAACGAAATTTCCATAAACTCGGAGAGATCTGAAACTTAAGCTTAGCTAGGGTTATTGTAAGCAAAAGTACCAGTATAATCATTTGCTCAAAGAATACAACGCAAAGAGCAAGGATAATAAAATTGCTCCTTTTCCAAGGGAGAATGCTATATATATTTATATGTGTGTGTGTGTGAGGGAGTGCAAGCGTATATGTGCACTGTAATTGCACGCTGTAAAAAGTTAGAAAGCAGCGCCTTGAGGCCATTTTCATTCATGCTTAGACAGAAAATAAAATGCTGTTTGGCGAAGAATGAAATACCCTTTTTGAATATATTTATATATAACAGAAGTTATTTGCATATATATATATTTAGAAACCATTTAAATCATTTTATTTCTAAAGCTGAAAATAATTCCATAGAAGAGGAGAATAAGATGTATTTTTATCTTATCTATCAGATTTCCCAAAACTAAAACATTGTTAAAATAACTATAAATATTTTTTATACCAAAACATAACTCTATATAAATTTCTGTAGAACCCTTTTCATTAATTTAAAATACCCCCAAAAAGATATCCTTTCTTTTTATGCCTCAAAGAGCTTCTTGCTTAAGGAAACCAAGTCTTTCTCTCTTGTTCCCCTGCTGCGTTATCCTTTTTCCTTGCTCTTCATTTGTGTGTGAACTCGAGGAAAATCTTTTCGCCACGAGGCCGGACCCAATGCCTAGGATATTTGTACGTGTCAGCAGATATTTATGCAGCCTAATGCATTTCGGCGTAAAGGAGCTTAAAAGATTTAGGGCCATGTTCGAATTTCTGTCTGTCGGTTTCCAGTTAAATATTGAACCATCTAATGGAGGTGCTCTGCCAAATGGTATTTGTTCGAACCTTAATTGAATAAAGATTCTATCGGTATATATTTATATATATATTAATGATTCAAAGAAAAAGCACCAAAATTGCTACCATTTCCTCTTAGATATTTACCATTAAAAGGAAGTTTTGAATAATCATTCAGTGCTGTTAATTTTTGTGCCACGTTGTCATAACAACGAAAGTTTTTTCCACCGACTTTTTGTTTACACAAAGGCTTCCCACTCCCACCGACCAAAAAAAGGAGCAACAAAAAAGAATTATTCCGGGGGAGATGACCACGCCCAAGCAACCACATTTTCGCTGCAGTTGGCCCAATTCCATCAAGTTTATATATTTACTCAGTTATTTGGCACATCGCCCGCACCTTTGGCCCTTTCAGCCCCCTTTCAGCCCTCAATAGACCGCAGCGTGTTGCCGTGCATTCAACAGCAAATGAAGCTAGTTTTCATTAAAAAACTTTTTAATTAGTTAATGGATTCCGCATTTTCCTCCCTCTTCTCCTTAACTATACATTATTTTTTTTTCGGCTTCCCTTTGCTGCTGCCTCCGTTTAACACTACACTTGGCCTTCTCATTCATAATGAAAAAATCAAGTTAAAAGTTACTTAATGCTACTATTCGAGGCTTTAAATGCCTTCGGCTTATATTTTATTCATCATGAAAGTTTTTACATTTCCCCATGAAATTCTGATTATAAATGTGTATGTTTTTATTACAGAACATAAAAAGAAATAAATCTGCATTAATCAGTATAAATTGAAGCGGTAGAAAAGAGTTTTTACATAAATCTTTCGCGGATTTGAAATTTACTTTACACGGAAGCCATAGATTGATGATTTCTGATGATTTTTTTATGGCAAAAGCCGGTAATTTTAATGTTTTTAAAAGCTTATATATATGGGCAGCTCCCCGTCAGCAATTAAATGTGTAATTCAAACTTTGCGGCAAACTTTCGTCTGCTGCATTTTAATTCTTACTCTCTGGTTGCACTTCAGTCGCTATAAATTCTGCAATGCTTTGTACATTTCAGTGGACAATGGGCTCTGAAAAGTATGCAGCGAGAAATGAAAAATTAAAAAAAAAAGAATAAATCCCCTTTTGACCGAATAAAAAAATGGAAAAGGAATTGCATAAATTTACAGAACTATGCATAGTTGTGGGCAAGAGTGGGCGTGTCGCCTGCATTGTATATCAGCGAGGAGAGATATATATATATTTCTATAGTTACTGCTGAAATGTTTATGAGTGTGTATGGAAATGATGGCAATAAATGTGACTGAGTGCGCAAAAAAAGAGCTCCAGCTTTAAATTATCCGCCAGTAAAAAGAGGTGTACAAAATGTTATTATGAATTTGCTTCCCTAACGAGCCAACCGCCAGCTTTCGGTGCCCTTTTTTCGGCAACAAAAGAATGTTTTTCAATGTAAACCCCTGAAATAATAAATTGCCGAGATCCCTTAAGATGCTGTCCCCGTTTTCAATGCGATTTCGCACTCAGTTTAATGCTTGTAAAATCCCCCAAAAGTAGCATTTCCCTGATGCCCCTTAGAAATCCTAATTAATATGTTATCAGACGAAGGCCAAATGTCGCCCATAAAATTCGATCTAAAGCTTTTCGGCGCAAATTACAAGCATAAAACTCACACAACCAAAGAGACGGACAGAACAAACAAAACCATAAACTTTTACAACCCAAAAAAAGAGCAAAAAAAACAAAAAGAAACAAAAAACTCAAACAGAACCCAGGCAAGCACATGATAGAAATGAAATGGGGGGCTTGGGAGAGGAACCCACTGAATCAAGATTACCACTACGAATGATGCTCATTTATGGATTTCGATTTGATTACAGTGGAGCAAATTGCAAGTGACATGTCAACAATTGGACTGCATGCAGCGCCATGCCGAGGGCCATGGACATTTATGGCAGAAGCAGGCCATCGTCCTAAATGAGCAGCAGCAGCAGCAGCATCAGCAGCAGGACGGGCTCCATCTCAAGACTGATAAGCAGGCGGCCAAGGAGAAGTCCTGCGAAGGACAGGGAGTTGGGGCAGTTGCCACATCATCATCAATGACCATTGCAGTCCCCGCCGACACGGACGAGAAGCCATCGACAAGTGGGCGAGTGGTGGTGGCTGGCACAACAGGCACTTCCGGTACGAATGTACATATTTCCGACACAGAAAAAAAGTTATCAGGACATCAATTTATATCTGGCTTTTAATACGTACAAGTAGTTTCTTTTTTATTGCACTTTTCTAACTAAATAAACTCCAGCTCCTTTTATAATGTAGAGGAATATGCCTATTTCCTAAAAAGTAGATTAATAATAACTAATTGAAATACCCATTTTTTCTCCTCTCTTTAGCAGCTGCAACAATGGAAACAGCTTCAGTGCCTGCGGATGGCAGCAACAATGTAGAGGCTGCAGCAGGAGCAACAACAGCTACAGTCGCAGCAGCAGGAGCAACAGCAACCACACCATTAGCTGCGACGGGAAAGCCAAATGATTGGGTTGTTATTCCAGTGTTTGCGGATATTGTTAAACTGGCACTGGGCGAACGTGAGAACTGTTTGCAGCGGTAAGTTCAATTTCGGCCAGGCCTGATTGATGTGGCATCATCACAATGCCGACGAACCCAAATCCGGGGCAAAATAAATCCGCTCGGCCAAGGGGTCGTATGATTAATATATTGCTCGTTCGCATCCGACAAACAATTGGGTTTCCATTTGCCAGATTTCGTTTCATTTATCTCTCGAACGTATTTGTACTCTCATTTATATTTATTTACGCTTTAAATTTAATTAACCGCAGAGTGGCAAAATAAATGATTATGTGCCAAACGGCAAAACTGCGAATGATTTCAACGGAAATTCATATAAACAAAAACTCCATAAATAGCTTTTCCTCTCTTATCCATTGATTTTTTATTTTTTTGTTTGTTATAATAACGATTGCAACAGGAGGCGTTGAAGAGTGAAATCAGTGGAAATAAATTTATTTTCTGTTTCTAGAGAATTTATTTTAAATTGACTTTCACCGCCGTTGATGAAATTGAACAAAAACATATATATTTAAATGAGATTTCACAGTTAAAGCACTTGGCTTATGTGTGGTATTAATTATATAATAATGATAATTATTAATTATATTGTTAAGGCTATCAGTCCTTGATAAAAAGTGTAATTGGTATTTATTATCAGAACATCAGACATTGAATATAATTATGTTTGCTTTTATTAATTAGTAAGATTTAATTATAAAAATTATTAAAGAACTTGATAAGATTCAAACGTAATTAGATAATGCACTGATTTTAAAATTTTACAAAAGAAATGTTAAGTTAAAACTAATTTAAATTATATTTTAAAAGCTGAATAGCTGTTTGGCAACATAAATATAATTTTCTAATACCTCGAACAATGCTAATATTTAATTTACACATTTTTGGTTTCATGTCTGTTCCGTTGCATTTTTGCGTAAATTATTCACTCGGTTTATTTCCACTGCAGCTAATTTTCCATTAAATGCATCATTTAGAAGTACTAAAACATATAAAGCCCAATTCAGGGCCCCTAAACGGGACCCATTGTTGGTGTTGTAGGGCCCCACCCTACGCATTGCTCTCTTTGGGCCAAGCGTTGCCGTGTTGAAACAAACAATAAAGTATGCACCACCGGACCACTGGTGGTCTCAATTGACCTCATTAGACACAAACGCACCAATACATCAGGGCATATGCGTATATATATGTACAGATATATGCAGACTGGGTAATTTATTCTCCAAATATAATCAGAATTCAGAATTGGCAATGGGAAAAAAATTAAATAAACACATGACGATTCATTCAGCAGGTTTCAATGTCGCAGCGAGTTTTGCAATTATTGCGTAAATCGACTTTTCAATGCGCTAATTAAAAGTGCCGCTGCAGGATTAAATTCAGTGACGCCTTTACTATCCTTTACACAGATAGAAATGGGATGATCTTATATATATTATTATTATTATTATATATATTTTATATATTTATTGTTATATTTATTTTGAAGTATTTTTTTTGCTGCTTGCCTTTTGTTTAGCAACTTAAAAGCTATATTTCTAAAAAGACAATAAATACTTCTGTAATTTCTTTTCAATTATACAAAAACCTATGATTAACGTTTAGAAATAAATATCAAAAAATTTATATTTTGAAGTAAATTATTATTATATATATTAATTATTGTTATTAAACAATACTTTTAAATTCTAAACACAACCTTTCAATATAATATTCAAATATAAGTAAATATTTAATTTTTGTGTGTTCCACCTTTCCTTTAAGCTTCTTTGGATAAAGTTTTATGTTTTTTCCAAACCAACCTTTGCCATTTTGCATTCCATGGCTTTTTATCGGCCAGCAAAACATACTTTTCATGCTATTTACCAACTCGCTCGCCAGTGGAACTTATTTCCTCGATTTCTCCCCCTTTATTTTGCACTTTTTGCAGCTTAGCAAATGGCCACATCAATATGGCGGCCTTCGATCGGATGGCGGCCATTGTTGGGGCATTTACCAAGCACATGCTGGCGATGAAGGCGGCCCAGGCGCCATCTAGCGGCGAGTACGAGCACTTCTGTTGGCACATGCAGCAAACGACGAAACTTGGCGAGGCGGGTAAGTAATATTCGCCAAAGTCCAAAAACTTTCCCCGCTCCCCTTTTACCGCGCACATTTTCCCAACGAGTGTGTATTTGTTTTTCACCACCTCCACCCCACTTCACGTATTTTATCGCATTTTTGCACATTTTTCACTGGCATTCTAGGGTTTCGATACCCTGTCAGAAAGAGTAATATGATTACTTCTATGGAGATCAAAGAGAGTGGCTTTTGTAATGGTAAAGAGATGGGGAATTTTGTACCGAATTTCTTGAAACTAAATAAATTTAAGGGAATTACTATTATTTATACAATATTTTACAATATATTTACAATAATTTACAAGAAAACGTAATATGATTACTTGTATACAGATCGAAGAGAGAAGCTTTTATTATAATGAAAGAAAGGGTATGAAGGGGAATTTTGTATCCTATGTTTTGATACTTAATAAATTTAAGGAAATTACTTTTATTAATACAATATATCTAATATATTTCCTATACCTTACATGCATATAACTTGATAAATATTAAAATAAAAATATAATTGCATTTATTTTTAACCAAACTAAATACTAATCAAACTTACTCATCAATTTCAACTTAAAAGCAAAATAACTAAAGAAAATGTTCAATATCTTTACTATTACTTTCCAGGGTATCAATATCTTCGACTTACTCTAACTTTTTCCACGTTTTCTTCCGTCCATTTGTTTTTCTTTGCTTTTGTGTAAAGTTTAACTGCACCGTGGCTGCGACTTTAAGTGGACTGAGAGAAGATATTTCCACTAAAGTACTATATGTATATATATATATGTATTCAAGTTCCCTATGGTGGCAAGCTAGTTAAATTGTTTTAATGCCAGTGGGAAAAATTAAATGCAGTCGCGGCTGCACTATGTGGGAGAGCCATTTTAGTAGAACGACAATTAAAAGACAAACAAGGGAAATATGAAAGCTAAACCGTACCCAAGCCACATTTGCTGGAATTGTGTGTTTGCTTTTGTTTGGCAGTTAAATATAATATAGGGCTTATCCAAAGTCTAATTGTAATTTTTGATGATATTTGTTTAGGTCTTTATGGACCAGTTAAGCAGGGTTTTTATTATTTCGCACTCTAAAATTGTATCCTGTATAATCCGTTTCACTTGATGTCCCTACTTAAGCAGAATTACTCGCAAATTTATTTAATAATTAATAACCACAAGCGCACACTTTATGGTCACAAATTGTTCATGAACTTGGATAAAACTTAGTGAATTACTATACTCCCATTTCCTCTTTTTATTTTATTTTTCTGCAGTTACTATAGTGACCCCAATCCCCTGGTTTTGTAACAAGTCTTTTCCGGGCTGTTGCTTTTCAGCAGCCTTTGTTTTTATTACTGATGATGACAAACTATGGGAGAAGAGGCAGCTTAACAGGGGATTTAGTGGAAAACATGGTTCGTTTTTTATGCTAAATTAAATGCTATTTTCCACCTGAAAAATAGATTAAAAAAAATAGGAAAAACAGCTGTAGAGTTGTTTACCTACGCGGAAGAATATTTATTTTGGCCCCTAACTTTTTTCAACTTTTATTAAGGCGACTATTTTGCATATTTGATTGTAAGGCCTTAAATTACAAGGATAAATTCACTCTAAGAATACCAAATTTATGAGGAAACAGAAAATACACCACAAGGATATATTAAGGATATCAAAAATACCCAACAAAATAAGAAAAAAATTTAAAACCAGCTGGTTGCCTTTATCTATGATGAAATTTCTAAGGATATAATGGTAGGAAAAGGCAACAAAAACCTCAATTAATCCGCACATCCATCGCCTTGAAGATGAGAAAGGCTTTTGCTAGCTCAGTAAATATAAACTGAGAAACTTCCCATATCCGCAAGCCTCAGACAGCACAACAAAGATATAAAACAGCTTTTGCCAAAAAAAAAGATAGAAAACAACGTGGCAAGCTCTAGTTGCAGCGCCAACAACAATCGCAACAAGGTGCACCACGTGTTGTCAGAGAGTGTAAAAAGTTTTTCTCGAGCGTTCTTTCCTTTTTTTTTAGTAAATCCTTCTTGGAGCTGTCAGCAATGCCCGGCAAGTTGATATATTTTTCACGGAATGTGCACATGACAAAAAAAAAGTGAAAAAACACTATTCTGGCAGAGCATGTTGCATGAAAGCGAGCAAAGACATCAAACAGCAACAAGAAAATGCTGAAATTAAAGGCGACAAATAGTGCTGCGAAGTTGACTATTTTCTATTCAAGTTTACTGATGAAATATGTGAATTATATATTATTTTTAATGTATTTTTAAAGATTGTTCGCCAGTTTTTGGTATATATTTACACAATACTATATATTTTCCTTAATATTTATACAAATTCTATCTTAAGCTTTAAAACATAGAAAATAGAGGGCATAAAATTCTATATTTTTTATTTAGGAATAAAATTTTTTTTAAAAATAAATAAGTTTTAACAAGTGTTCATGATCTAAATATTCTAGATATTTATTTTCAACTTATTTTTTGCTGGGCAGCACAGGCTCGAACAAACTCAGAACCAAAACTCACACATATAGTAGGATCCACGAACTCATTATAAACCGAGGCAACGTAAAGCAACTTTTGAAGGCTTTTGCCACTGGCGAAAACAACAACACAAATACCAACAAAAGCGCAGAAGGGAAGTTGTCTTTGGGTGTTGCGGCAAAACGCATCTTGACAGAGGCGGAAGTTAAGCAAAAAAAGAAAAGAGGCGAAGAGAAGAAGCCCCCCCTGAACCAAGAATGAAAACTTATGGTGGAGAGCATTTTTATGTGTTTGGAAATTCAACAGCGTGAGCCTCCCAGCTGGAAAACTTTATCGAAGAAACGCTTCATGTCATGCATAATGGCGGAAGCTAAATGAGATTTGGCGGGGAAAAACACAAAGCGAAGGTTAACACGCAGCCAGCTTGAACTTTTTGAGGTGAACAATTTTTGTGTGGAACATTATTATATAATTAACATTTACTGGTAATATAATCCTTTAGCTAGAGAGAATGTGAAATGTTGCTGATAGTAAATACTTTTCACGGTCTTAACCTACACTTCTAGTAACTCCAAGTTTAAAACTTATATACCCTCTCTAGTCCGAATATTTTAATTACTAACCAAAAAAAGATTTGTGTTTAAACTTTGCTTTCGTAAACAGCAAATCTTAGCAAAAAGGCATTAAAATGCATTTGCGTTCGGTCTGTTTACAGCATTAGGAAACTGAGTTGAAAGTTGGACTTGTTATTGTGGTTATATTTGTTTTTGATGCCGCATCGATGTCAAACTTGTTTTCCAGGCTGTCCTCCACACGAAATGCCAAATGGCTTTTGCATCTTTTCTTTTTTTTTTTGTCTTTGTTTTGCATTTGCAGTGGGTTTCCCCTCATTCTTTGTCAGTTGTTTAGCTAAGTCAAGCGAACATCTTCTAAATCAGTTTCCTTTCCGAAAACTCAAACGAAAAAACTGTCCACCAAGTCGAAAAGTTGAGCTAAACTTTAAGCCGACGTCAGCAACGTAAATGCAAACGAAGTTCCCCAGAGAGAGCATAAAAAAAAATGGGAAACGAAAAGTTATTTCCAAGTTTGATGATGCACTTTCCAAAACTGTATAAATAAATGTTGGGCTTCTTATTCCTTTTTTTTTTTTTTGCACCACCCACACACTTCGGTGAGCTGAATGCGTTTTTCGCTTGGAAATTCATACTGACCGAACGAAAATTCTTCCTTTCTAACATTTAAAAGTTCCTGTTAATGAAATGAATGTTGGGACTCAGGACTAACCCCCAACTGTTCACCGAGGACAGTTATTTATCAAGTTCTCTGCACACTTGCACACCCTGTGACATAATCGTGTTTATAAGCTGCAAGCGGAAACGGAAGAGCGACGGAAGTGTAGCCCGCAAAGCGCCACCTGCTGGCAGCAAACGGAGAACACTCTGCTGTCATTGGTGATGTTGCAAGAAATAAGAAATATTAGCTATAAGTTGTGTGCCCCGACTATGAGATATCATTTTTTTCAATTTAATGAATACATAGGCTTGGCTTGTAAATCAAATAGTTACAGAGGTGCCACAAGAATCCACAATGATTTGAAAGCGAATAAAACTGAGTACAAAAATGTGCAATAAAATATTTTAGGTCGCAAATTAAATGTACATATATTTGATTTGTTTACAATGTTAGACATAGTCATGCCATTAAAATATCCTCCTAAATTCAGTTGATCTTATTTTTGTATAAAAAAAAGGAAACCAATGTAAAAATATGCTATTTTTGTTAATATTTCCGAGAAACAATAAATTTATATAAACTCTCTGTGGAATTACATGACTTTAATCAACTTTGCCGAGCCTCCAAGTTTTGTTGGCTTTATAATCGCCCGTTGTTTCCGTTCTCTTATCCTTTCTTTATTATCCTTTGGCCCCGTTGGACCACTTGTATACTATTTGGAGTTGATTTAAGCCTTTCGTGTTTCCATTTCCTCCCAGCCACTAAACAAGTTCTTATTTTCTTGGTTTTTTTTTCCATCCTGCCCTTAATCTTTAGAGCTGCATTCTTGAAAGTTTTTACCTGACATAAAAAAAAAGCGAATAGCAACATCCTGACCCTTTATAGTTCAGAGCGGCGAACTATATATACTTTCCACCTCCTTTATGTTTTCCACTTCTGATGGTAAATATGTTGAACATGCCAGGAATTTTTTAATAACAACCCCTTAATGTGGAGGTAATTGTCTGCCGCCTGGTTTACTCTGTTAAGACCTCGAGGGGACAAGGATTGCGGATTTAAGTCGCCTGAAATGCCGGCGGAATGCATTGTTTGGTCGGGTCGGGAAGTGCGGTTAGTGTATATAAAGCCATAAAGCCTTCCTAAAATGAAGTTTTATAAATTTACTAATTTAGAATGTTGCTTAAAGGATTTTTAAGGTAATTTCTTGATGTATTTAATTAAATTCAATTTATTTTATTGAGATTTTTAAACAAATTGAAACAATTAAGGCAATAAATGGAGCAAAGCTTTATTTAGTTGAATGAAGTCATAGTCAAGCTCTAAAAATGAACTCATAAAGCATACTGAAAATCTAGAAATTTAAATTTGAAAACAAAGATATTGTTAAATGGAAAACTATGGCGATAAAACAAACAATTTAGCAGAGACCGTACCAAAAATGCTCTCAAAATCGCATCAAAGGATCACAAAGGCATTTAATTGTTTTTCCCTTCAGCGTTGTTTCTCTAGTCCCATCTTTATTTTTATTTTTTATTTATTTTCCTTTGCCAGATCTAACCACACACACACACACACGCAGACTGGGCCATGGAGACAGGAGCATTGTTATGTCAGGGACCACTCGAGATTCACTCCTTCTGCCAGTATGTGATATGACTGGTAAAAGGAGAAAACGAAACGAGAGAGGGGGAGTGGAAGCAAAGGACAAGCGTTGCACCAAAAAAGCAGCCACCATCCTCTTGAATGTCTGGCAGGTCCTTTGACTGCAGCTCCCTGCCATCCTGTCCCGCAAATTGTCATCCAAGATATGCCTATTTGATGCGGCACGTCGTCTGCCTGGAAAATGGGAAACTGGGACTGGGAAAAGGCATCTCACAAATGCCAAAGTACAACGTACAGAAATTGCATTTAGATGTGCGAAGAAAATTGCCAAGAATAATATTTGCTAGCCGGGGAGTTCGAATATGAATATAAATATATATTCAAACATCAAATGGATTTTCAAGTCTCTCCCCATTCACCCAAAGTAATAATCCAACACGCCGAGTGTCTTGAAGTCAAGACCTCACAGAATATGTGTTAAATTAATTGTTAATTGCCATCAGCAAAGCCAACTTAATGGGATAACAGACTGAATGCCACAGAAGTAGGCCAACAAGTTGAGAGGAATTTCCCAGAAGCATTCCAACTACTAAACACTAGCAGAGGAATTTGAATTCAACTAATTTATATATATTTGCTAATGGTGTCCAAGGATATGGCATTTCAATTGTGCTCATTAGGCTTTAGATATGGTAATTAGGGCTGGGCCAATGATTGGAGGCAAAACCAAATACAAGCAACTATTCATTAAGGGGAATATCCTTGGTCAACGCATAATTATCCCTGGTTCGATAGCCGGGCAAAGTCATTCACTAAATCCCCCATCAATCGGATTGGCAATAGTCATTGTTTGGAGATTTTGGGATCTCAATTGTTTGTCTAAGGAATTAAATTATAAATTGCTGGCCATGTTTAGTTATCTGCACTTAAGTCAGAGGGTATTTCCAGAGGGGAATTGGAAGCTTGATTATAATAGTTACAAGCAAGATGAAGCCTTAACGTGTTAAGTCCTTAGTATATGTGATTTAAATATCATGAAATAATATTAAGAAAGAGAGGTTATTAAATTTATATTTTCAACCCTTTAGAAGTGTAGAAAATTTATTTCATAATTGAAATTCACAAACAGTGTTCCTCGACTTATTTTTTAAATAAAACATATACTTGGACAACAAAACAATGGAACCTATAACTGCAATCCCTGCCATTGAGTAGTACAAATTGTTCAGATTTATATTGTTTTAGTCACTGTCAGCCGGGAACTTGACAGGCCGACATTCCAGATAAATACATATAGATAAGAGGAAAAACTGCAGTTAGTAACTGTCCCACCCCATCACCGCCGCACTCCTCGCTTTCCACCCAGAAAAGTCACATCCTAAGCCGACTGACAGCAGCACGTTATTGGCATTCAGTTGTGGGTAGATTTCATCTTCTTTCGTGCATCACTCGAATAGCAGACATTTTCTGAGGCCGGGGGGCTGCCTGGAGTCTAGGTGGAAAAATGACCATAGACTGTCCTCGTTATCTATCACCTGTCCGGTCTGTCGGTCCTTCGGTTGGAGTCAAAACAATTTTACAGTAGTTACGGCTGTCGGCTATTGTTTGGTCTCTAAGGCTGGAGGCAAGTAATTGATGCCTCACTGAGCCAGGAAATATTTCTTGGACACCGAGTAGAAAACATTTTTCATGCCCTTCAGGCATGGGCATTTATTATTACCTTTCAAGTGCATGATGTGGAGACATTAACCTGCCCTATAACGTGCAATTCATCATAATAAATTGTGATTCGTTTTAAGGAGAGAATAAAATGTAAAGAACAAATTTAAAATATATGTGAAATTTATATTTAGATAAGTTTTTGTTCCAGATAACTTTATAAATGTAAATGGTAGAAATAAGCTCTTTCAAACTGTGATAATCTTAGCTTTATAGTTTAAAAAATGTCTTTTAGCAATCAATTACAAAAGATTGTTTGCTATCTTCATTTTTAATTAAAGTCTTAAAAAACGCCTAACCAAAAATCAGACTTGCAATAAGCTTGAGGTTAGTTTTGCTCACTTCTCTCCAAGATAAGCCCTCATAGATTTTAGTTTTTCTTTTTTTTCCGGCCCAAATCCGGCCTGTTAACCGCTCGTTAGACACCATGTGAATGGGTGGATTTATACCATGTTTACGCCCTGTAAAGTAACAAGTTCCATACTGAAGGAAACCCAACCTAACCCAACCAAAAACCCAGCCAAACCGAACCGAGTCGCCTCACAAATCTTCAGTTGGCCCGGCCAGGGGAAAATATTTACACGCCACACACTCACACACACACGCACGACTCCATTAAAACTAAACAAGGGCGAGGAAAGAAAGGACTCAGTCCTTAGTCCTGGGACAGAATACAAAAAAAAAATGATTGCGAAAAAAGTTGATACCAAGCTGAGAGAGAGCCATGGTTTTCGCCATGTTCCATAACCAACGGCAACATTTCTTCATGCGAGGGCGACGCTGCCGCCTCTCTGCCACTTTGAAAATTTTCATTCCGTGTTCCGTGCGGATGTTTTGTAATTTTTTCTTTTCTGCTCAAGCATATGGAGTATGTGAACACAAATCCTATAAACACACAAACTGTTAGGGGGACTCTACTGTTGCGGGTGCGACTAAGATAGAGGACGGCGGGTATGCCACATTTTGCGGCAAGTCAAGCGCACATCTGTTTGGCCGAAAGCGCTGACCAAACGAGGCTGCTATACCAAACATTGTAAAATTTTAATGGACCCATGGTGTGAATTGGACACCAGCGCCTCCACCTACTCCACACAGACACACTCATGTGGAGAAAAGTGCGCCTTTTTTCTTACAACTTTATTAAATTTCCTTCTATTAAAATGCAAGTGGACTCTGCCACAAAATATATAAAAAAAAAATAAGTAAAATAGAGCAAAAATGAACACGCCGCACTTGTCAGCTCTTGACCAGTAGTTAACCCAGGCCAAAAAGAGTTCCAGTTCAAGCTGTTCTAGTTTAAACGGATTTTAAGACCGATCCTTGTGAAGCACTTAGGGATATGCATATCAAATTGAAAAGGATATGTGTGCACATAAGTTGTGGTCTGGGATTTTTGTTAAATACAATGAGAGATAAATAGAAGAGATTTTATAATTTGTTTTGCCTTAATTTGTATAATAAATATTTAATTATATCATGAAACATTTAAATTATTTCTCATACTCCCCACACAAAGAAAACCACTATAAATTTGCACTTCTTATCGAAGAAAAACTTGCATAAATTAGTGTGATAATTGAACATTTTCCCGGGGATTGTTTTTCGCATTTGCGAACATGAAATTTAAATATTGTTACATTTTGGCTTCATAAATTTTAACTGAATGCTCAAAGTTTGGTTCGCCACTCCGTGTGCGTGCTAAAAATAAGTAAGCGAAAAAACAAGCGACGAACCCTCGAGGCCTGCCATCAAACACGTGCCGGACTAAAACTCTGGACGACAAAAAAATATATGTGGAAGCCTTAAAGTCGACACTAAAAATACTCTTTATAAAGATTTTTGTGGGGATTCTTAGCATACATTGTACCATAATAACAATAATGCTACAGAAATTTATATGAATAAATAGAAAGATAAGCTCACTAATCAGTACGAATTTCTATGAATGTCTTAATAATTAATTTCTCCCACTTAGATTATGCCTTAAATTGAAGTGTCGTATCAATAAATTAATATATAAAGAAAGGCAGCACTTAATTTAAAATATTTTAAATATATTTTTTGATTATTTTAAGTGAAACTTTCACAATTTTGCAACAAAGACAAGATATCCTTGGGAAGCGTAAAAATCAAACATTTTAGCACGCATCACTGAGATTTTTTCGGACCATTTGAATTGTGTTGTGTGTGTGCTGTGCGGGTTTGAGTGAATGTGTTTTGGGTCAAGTCCTTGAGTCCTGTCTACGCTTGAGTGTTATTTTCAATCAAGTGGACAGAACAACTTAAATAACAGTTTTGTTTTTTTTTTTCTTCTGATTTTGAGTCCATTTGTTTCCCTGACCAAATAGCGATTGTGTTTTCTATTTCCAAATATGTTGATTATTTCATGGAACTTAAGTTGTTTGTTTTCTCTTTTCAGAACTAATGATGGCCTCATTCGACTGCGAGGAACCTAATAACGCTGAGAAGCTTATGTACGATTTAAACTAGGCTATTGAACTATGTAGAACTAATGTAGGTCTAACTGAATAATATACCAACTAAGAATGCATTTAATGTTAACTAAAATAAAACTGTAAATACATACTAGTTGGTATGGCACTCTGAGACATTAAATAGCAAAGGGATAAGTAGCTAACAAAAAACAAATTAGCTGTAAAAACTATCTAACTAAAGTAATAACTGTGTACAAGGAAAGTAATTGAATAAATACGATAACATTTGGCATACATTGCTTTAAAATATATGTGTTTTTATTTTAATAAAAATTAAAGACAATAGTTTACAGTTCTGAAGGCAATCTAGATTTCATGCACAGACGACACCGTTTGACAATGAATCCTCGAAAGAACTAAGCAGGAGATCGTCCAGCAGATCGGCAGGACAGATGAAATTGTTGACAAAAAATGTTCATATTTTGCATATTACATTTTCGAGGCACAATATGAAATTTAAAAAAATAAGGAAAATAATTGAACGAATTTCGCAGCCGGTAGGATTCGAACCTACGCTCCCAGAGGGAATCTGATTTCTAGTCAGACGCCTTAACCGCTCGGCCACGACTGCTTGTGTTTGATTTGGCGGGCATACAAATATTAAATAGAAAAACTTCGGCTCTTATTTATAATACCTCTTAAGTGGTCAAGACAACAACAAAAGATATCAAGATATAGGCATAGATTATAGAATTTATAGATAGGATTCCACGTCAGAAGCACTTAATATTTTAAAGTAGGTCATGTTGATTTTTCTATACTCTTTTTAACATATTAAAATTTTTATAAAAATTTATAAGATGGTATACAAAAATATTCAGTTGGTTTCTATTAATATTATTAAATAGAATTTGTTTAATTTTAATTGTTCTAAGTAATTGCTAAGTTTGCCGTGATTGAATTTATTAGCAGTGTATTCTTTATTTTTACCAGCTATCTGGTCCGAAAACCTAGGGCCGACCAGCACAATCAAAATATTAGGGACTGTCCATATATTATATCTACAGTTACTTTGTCTGCCTCCTACAATATAATCAATATCTTAAGTAGAAAAAAAACTGCTGTGGATAAACCAAAGCATCTGGCTAACTAAACTTCCTGGAAAGACCAATAGATTTAATTAAAAATCAAAATTAAAAAATAATAAAAAGAAACTAATCCTGTTCGCAGCCGGTAGGATTCGAACCTACGCTCCCAGAGGGAATCTGATTTCTAGTCAGACGCCTTAACCGCTCGGCCACGGCTGCTTATACCACAAAAATATTAAATTAAAAAAACTTTCTGTCTTTCAATTTAATTTAAGCGGTCAAGCAACCAACAAAAGATAGCAAAAGATATTGGCAGTGATTCTATAATCTTATACTTCATTTCCCTTTCTAAGCAATTCATTTTTTGAAGTAGTTCAAGGCGTTTTTCTAATACTCTTTAAAATATAGTTAGAAGCTTATTAAATTAAAATTGCTATTGGATAAATATGCAGATTGTATTTATACATATTTTCATCTTGTTTATTCTAATGATATAATTAAAATTTAATTTGATTACCAGAACCTAACTTAGTTATTCTAAAATTTTTGGAATATGATTGATGAAACCGATCATGATTTTTAAAAGGTAATTTAAAAAATATATTAATCCCATTTTGAAATATTTACAAAAATTTAATATTTTCTTTTTCATAATCTCGGTAAATTTGTTGCTAGCGGCAGCATGGATGGTATTTGTATGTAACCTCGTTGCGCATCTCAGCTCTTCTGGACAGAACATCTGGGAACAAAATGTATACATATATAGAGATAGAGTATAAAGGAGCCAAAAATAGAGATAAGATAAAGTCGAAATCATAACAAAAACTAAAAAAAAATTGAGAAACTCATTTCGCAGTCGGTAGGATTCGAACCTACGCTCCCAGAGGGAATCTGATTTCTAGTCAGACGCCTTAACCGCTCGGCCACGACTGCTTGTGTCGTTCGTGGTGTCAAATCCCATGTTTAGCTTCGTGTAAAGAACTCAAACGTGGGAAACAATAGCCATCGAATGAAATACGCGATAAGAAAAATACCGAATACAGAAAATACCAAATATTTTACCGGGAAATTTTAATAAAAATAATTAATAACAACAAATAACTTTTTTAATCAACTGGTATTTATTTATTCATTAAAATATACACTTAAAATACATTTACAAATACATTTATAAATATTTTTCCATACTTTTACTATATATCTGTAAACAAATCGCGTATTCGTCGTGACTATCAACTTGGTAAACATCAGAAAAAGTACAAAAAATCGTAGCCATCGTTGGGCAAATTTCTCTTGGTTTCTCTTTGATTTCCGTGAAATGCATCGTAGTACAAAATGAATCATTAAAATCATATACAAACTTACAAAACGAAGTCTACAATAAGGCATATTTTCAGTTTGCTTTTATAATATGGGGTATAGTGCGGCCGGGGACTTACAATTTATAATAACTTCGTATATTGTGTGCGGCGACTTGTGTACGTTATTTCACTTATAAACAATTATACATAATTTAAAGGGGGAAGGGGAGATTAGATCACAAATTAAAATGCATATAAATAGGAATTTGCTTAGACGTAAGTACATGGATACATGCTATTCGCGTAACTAACTAAAGTACAAGTATAAACTGTATACATTGTATGTTTGGCTCATCAAAAAGTCTAGAAAAAAAGCATAAAAACCATTTGTCGAAAGCACTACACACATATTTTTATCATTTTTAAATGCACTTTGCAAAAGTATACATCAATTTTTTTTTTTAATTTCCTGCTTTCGACGCTGATAATTTTTACTTGCTTGACATCAATATTATATGTTTAACTTTATATGTATGGGGTAATTCGGTCTCCATTCAAACATTCCTTTGAGGATTAATTTTCGTCAGCGACAACCAATTTTGACACAAAAGCATTTACTAATCGTGTGTTTTGGGTTTATTTTCCGAACAAAACGCGAGGGCTTACGAAGCCATCTTGCCGACATCGGTGTGCATCATGACCAGAGATCCAACCATGGCCACCAAAGTGCGATCCAGCCAAGTCACCGGATTGGGATACAAGAAACCGCCTTCGAAGAAGCCCAGATGACCGCCATGGGCCACCTCCACATAGGCCGTGTTATGACGAGTGACTGTAAAATAAAAAAAAGTTTGGTTTTAAATATTTCTAAATTAATTTGAAATAAAATAAAAAAAAAAAGTAGAACTCATTTCGCAGTCGGTAGGATTCGAACCTACGCTCCCAGAGGGAATCTGATTTCTAGTCAGACGCCTTAACCGCTCGGCCACGACTGCTTGTTGATCTGGTTGGTCAATGTGGCAACTAATGCCGAAGGGAAAGGCAGCGATGCCAACACTGTCACGGCTACTGCGCATTGAGAGCTTGACTTTGGTCATTTTACAACACTAAATTTATTTTAAAGTTAGGCGCCTTGAATGTTCTTTTAATACTAACTGAGATATTATTCCGACATTAATTCACGAAAATTTGATTATAGGAACATGGTAAAGTATACATATATTGATTACTCACTTGCGAATTCCTTGATGGGTAGCAGCAAATCCTCATGGATCAGGGGATCATCCTTGGCATTTATAAAGATCATGGGCATCCTAATGGTATCAAAGTAGAATAGCGACGAGCTCCACTTGTACAGCTCCTGTGTTGAGGAGAAGTTGTAGACACGCCTGGTGTAGGCCTCATCTAATTCTGGTAGAGTGGCAGCGGCGATAATCTCGCGCTCATTTAGATTGTGGCGAGTCTTCACTTCGTCCGACAGCAGGACATGACGATGCCTCAGGATAATGCTCTTTACGTTCTCGGTCATGATGTACAGGTAGAAGCGTCGGAAGTTCTGCCAGTTGAGCAGCCACTTGGTGCCCCTAAAGAAGGTTTAAAAAAGTTTATAATCAAATAGTTTCATAAATAAAACTAATTCGCACTCACTCGACGGCATTGTAGCCTTGGCATATGGATATCCCTCCGATGACGCTATTGGGCTTTGCCTTCTGGTCCTCCCCCATGTACTTGGTCACCAAATTACCGCCCAGACTAAAACCAACCGCCACGATTCGACTCTGACGGTACTTCTGATGCAAATGCTCCACCATGGCGGCAAAATCTTCCGTGTGGCCATAGGTGAAAATCCGTGTCGAGGTCACTTGGACACTGCGCAGTGCTCCAATGTGATTTAGCACTGCACATCGGTATCCATTGCACTGGGCCAGATGCACAAAGGTGCGAATGTACACCGATTCAGAGCTGTTGGCAATGCCCGGACAAATGGCCACCGTGATGTCATCTAGCATGGGTGGCATGGGAAATGTTTAATAAATTTAATGGATTACCGGTAATTGATAGCACTCACCTTCTTGTTCGTTGAGCGGCTGGTACAGGTCATAGGTTAAAGTGGAGCCATCAAGCAGCGACAGGTAGACTCGCTCGCCCAGAGGCCAGGGGCACCTCACACGGCCCACAATGCTGTGCAAAACGGTCTGAACATGACCACTGAAGCCCCAAAGACGTGGTGGAATGTAGCTGAAAGTATTTCAATTAAATAAATGAGTTAATTAATCAGTAGGAGAAATAATTAATACAAAACAAACCGAGTAATTAATCAATTACAGGGAGTTCAATTGGGTTCCTTTCTACCAATCAACATATACATACATACATATTTATAAACTTACAAAACTTTGACCAGCAATTCTTATCACCCATAGCATTACTAACGTTTTTCAAGAAATTATTATTTCATAACATGTCTTAACTTACGTTATCAACAAATAACTGAAGTCAGCAAACTAAACAAATGCTTTTGTTACTCCACCACTGACACCTCCATAAGTTCACATTTGGACGAAGTCAACACACAAGCATCGGTGGTTCAGTGGTAGAATGCTCGCCTGCCACGCGGGCGGCCCGGGTTCGATTCCCGGCCGATGCAACCCACTTTTTTTCTTCTTTTTTTTTCATTTACATATTTTGCATTGTTTATTTGCCCTTGACATTGCTCTTTGAATTATGGCAGATAATAAATGCATGCAATTGCTTCCAGTTAGCAGGCAATTTGCCAAATTTCAGCAAATATAATTCCTACAAATTGAATTTTGATTTGCGTTCAAGTTATTTTTATTCAATGGGATGACTTACACAAAAGGCAACGAGAATTTAAGTAAAATAGACACTAAAAGCAATTCGGAGAACCGCATTAGAACCAATTGAACCTAATTGAGCTGGCGAACAACACCGGCATTAGATGGAGAAAGTGAGGGGGTACACTGTGAAAAATTAGAGTAGGAAAGGTGATATGAAGAAAACTATATAAGAAATAAAGTATATAAGAAAATGAAGCTTGATTATTGATTATAATAATTTTAAAAAGAAATATATATCATTTCATTAAATTAAAAATCCGCAAATTTACTACTTTTTTAATTATAAATACAGAACATGTGACGATTTTTGAAAAAAGCCTTTGCACATCTTCAGAATCTTTTTTAATACAAAATTCTTACTTATTCCAATATTTTTTCAATAAAATCTTCTCAATTCTACCAAAATTTAAGTATATGCGTTTCTTTCAGTGTCTAAAAAATCATGTCAGGCGTGCAAAAACGTGCCAAAAATTTGTGTATTGTATTTTGTGCGCCCAGTAACAGTGGCAATTCAATTAGAATCAATCAGAAATGAAATTGTGGCAGTCAGGTCAGCTTGGGAACTTGAACAGATGCTGGGCTATAATATAGCGTGCACCTGATACATTTTTAATAATTCCCAAAACATGAATTCTCGAACATCAATCAATAAGCCATAAATATTGAATTGCTCAGAAATTAAATTAATGCGTAAATAATGAAAGGGCTGACATACATACAAATGAAACTTGCATTCTGCGTTGTAGTAAAAGGTAAATTCTCCTCCCCCAAAACAGCTGTCATTTTTTCCAGCGAAATTTCACAATTTTGCGACAGCAAATATAAATGTAAAGTCTGCTAAAAAGTAAGTACAAAATGTGCACAAAATGTGCAAATGAGTCATCGTTGCATTTTCAATGTCACACCCCTCCTTGGCACATTAATTGCTGGAGACCTCTTGGCACACATTACTCTTTGCGGGTTCTCGTTGTCATTTGATCTTTTACATAAGTCGACGACGCTATATCGTTGCGGTAATAAAAATCAGTCACCACAAACTATAGTTTATTAAGTACTTTGGGAATACTAAACAGTTGGGCACTAAAATTGAGATTTTGTAGGATTTAGCTGACTTTAACTAGCCGATAATAATATATGATTAAAATAATAGTCTATACAAAGAATAAACTATGCAAATAATACATGTTTACAGTCAAATTTGTTTAGCATGAATTACCCTATGGAAACTATTTCTAATAATACAAAAATAAGAAATAAAACAGCATAGAAAAACCCTTAAAATATACATAATGGAATAACAACTACCATTCCTAATTAAGAATACAGAAAATTGTAGTTTTGGCAACTTGTAAGCCTTAATGGAACATTTTTAGTAATTAGAATTCTAACACAAGCGTTGAGAAAGAATAAATAGCCACTTCGGGCTTTCTACCTGAGCCCCTCTCATCTTTCAACCGGTTTTATTTTATTTTCCGTAGAGAAAGAGCAGGTGAGAAAGGGGATGAAAGGTGAGGCACACCAGGCAAGAGTGCGACGCTTACGCAATCTTTGTTGTTAAACAAAAGCGGCAGCCGACTGACTGGGCAAAGCGCCAAAACAGAAGAGAAAACAAAAAACATTCACAGGTGGCATGGCACCGGCATTTGAATGAGCGAAATGCCAAAAAAAAAAAAAAAGAAACAATTTGCCGGCACATTTCATTATCAAACCCAAACATTTAAATAAATAATTTATATGTACATATATCTTAAGGGAACTCCCACGCGATAACTTTGGGGATGACTGTCTTGTTTTGCGGCCCAAAGTCGGTTGCTAGGCGTTAGTCGTTGCCATTATTTTCCTAGGCTACTGCGTAATTATGGGGCGAACTTTGCTCTGACAGTTTTTATTATTCCATCTTATCGCCATTCTCCGGGCAGACACAGAAAAAGTAAATTGAAAAGAAAACCTAAAGAAAAAGATTAAACGAAATTCCATTTATTTTTGCGGCTGTCCGGGCAAAAAAAGAAATGCCGAAAGCGTTCACAGATTTTCGCCAATAAAAACAAAAAACAAACGAAAATTTTCCAGGCGTGTGCTGCCCCACCACAGTCAAGGAAAAAAGTTCGATAAGGAAGTAAAGGCAGGCTATTGTATATGGTGGATATTGCAAAAGTAATGCACTTAAAACGAAGACAAACTGTTTAACAACTTGTAAAAATAATGCTTGAAAGAAGAATAATACTTTATATATATCTGATAACCTGATAACCTTATAAGAAAAAGTATTTGCAAAACAAAATAATTAATTTAAAACAATTTTCAGCGTCTGATAACCTTTTTAAAATAACCCACAAATATATTTAGCCTGTGATCGCAAAAGTTTCCGTCTTGTGAGTCAAGGGTTTTATGTTCTATCCGATAACGAAAACCTATACTTTGATGGGTCACACAATCAGTTCTATTATATAGTTTGTACCTGAACGTATTGGCAAGCTGATAGTGCAAAATAAAAGTTATAAAACAGCAATTAATCAAATTGAGCTGCACTTTCATGCAATTCTCCCAGCCCCATGCTGATAAAACACATCTGATAGTGAGTGAAAAGTTTGATGAATTATTTCGACATCAGTTTTATTGAGTAATTGCCAATGATTCACTTGGCCAGCTGTGAATGCGATCGAAACAATAGTGTTTGTTTCCATCTGCCAGTTAAATTGGACATTTGTGGTAATTTGAGGTAATTGCAGATTTGTTTAACAACAACAATGGGATGCCAACCGACTGGTTAATTATGGTAGCGGAGCTTAACTAACATTTTGGCGCGGCTGTGATGCTATGGCTCTATTACCAGCTCAACTGGGATGATGGCGTGTTGTGTGGATCCAACAGGGGAGGTCAGAAATATAGGTATATATCTAAGAAACCCTCAGAGCCTTCTAAATAGGATCATTTCTATTTTTACTAACTTTATACTATATTTTGGGAGAGTTATCTTATTTAAAATTGAACTTTACTATAAATAAAATTATATTAAATTGCTAAAATGTTTTTTAAAGTTCAAATTTAAATAAGATAACTCTCCCAAAATATAGTATATGTTTTAGCTAAATTTAGTTATAATTTTTCATTTCCGTTTACTTTTTAAGTTCTTTTGAGCTGATTATAATTTGGTTTTAGAGTTAATTAACATCATATACCACTTTATGCTATATAGCACATCATTAATATAAATAAAATCTCTATCAAAGCATCAATATTATTTTAAAATTTAAACATTTCAAATACAACATTTAAATTGTAAAATAAATAAAATATATTGTAGAATAAAACAATCCTCTCTATTATTCAGCCCGCAGTTGTAATCTCACTTTAATAGATTACAAGGTTTCTGGCAATTTATGAGAGACTGTGCTATTATTTTGACCACACCTGTGGATGGACATTTATGTTATGATTTTCTGTCTGACCCAAAAAGCAAAGCGGAAAAGGACACGGCAAAGGTATGGAAAATTACCTAAATTAAGTTGGGCTTAGATTATCAAAGGCCTGACTAATTAACTAATATATTTAAATAGATTTATCTTGTTGGCTTTCATTTTCTCTGGAGCTGTAAGTCACTTTTGCGTAGCTCAAGATTTTTGCGATTATGCGTGTGCGCCATTATTTCGACCGACCACACCTGTGGGCGGACATTTAGCTACGATTTTGGGGGTGTGAGGGTGTGGCGTTTGGTGCGCTCCTCCCACCACCTGCATTTACTTACGGCTCTCGCAATACAGGCGCAATTTTGTACAGACAGTCGAGGAATTGGGTGTCCAAACACCATACACTCGGCTTTAGCGGCTGGCTGTGCACGTTGAGTATCCGGAAGAGGATGCACACGATGACGGCGATCAGCGTCAGGAAGGCGGTGGACATTTTGCCGTATTTCTACCCAGGATCCGAGGAAGTCGGCAGCTGGCCCGCCTTATCATCCAATTCGTCGCCACTTATCCTTGGCTTTCTCCACCCCGTTCGCGAGTGTTAAGTTCTTATCTGATTTTGTGGGTGTCTTATTGGGATGCGTTGATACTTTAATCGGGGGGCAGATATAAGCGAACACGTTACGGAAACCGAATTTAGTTTTAAATTGTGCGACGGAATCACCCTTCGCCTGCTAAATTTTTTTTGATTTGGACCGTACTTTCAGTGTGGCAAACTCTTTGGGTGTAAAAAAAGCTTTGCAAAGAAGCTTTCAAAATCCAAACAATATTGTGATGTTAGCTAGAAAAAATCTAGCGTTTGGTAGGGAACCTGAACGGTTGTCTAGAAAATATTGTTTAGGGACATTTTGTAGTATCGGTAGATTTGGTAGAAACCTTTTATTATAAATTACAAAATTACCAGTCCAAATCATTTTAAGACAACAAGTTATATGCTTTTACTTAAAATTATGAATAACTGAGCTGTGAGCGGTAGTTATTGTCCAACATTTATTGACATATAAAATTCGGCTTGCCTCTTTTAAAATACCGGAGTGTAGAAATTTCCCCCAAAAAAATACTGTCTTCCAGGGCGAAAACCCACGATCCGGCAGCATTGTCTTGTCCGCGAGTTTCAATTTGGAACGCACAAAGTCCGCAATAGAAATCCATTAGGTTTTTTTCACTCTAAATATGCATAAGCTGTTATAAAACAATAATTTATTAAAAAATTGGAAACAAATGCCTTTTTTGCTTCTTATTTTAATTTTCTTATATATAGAAAAGAGAAAATACCCCAAAAACATGACATAACTACAACTGATCTAGAACGTAATCAAACAACGTAAGTGAAATTTTATGGATTTAAATTAAAAATATTCAAATAATTATTTTTAGGCCTGCCCATAGAAGATACTCTTCTTGATTAGACCATACATTTCATAGAAATATTTCATTTACATCTTATATTCTCCAATTAATAAAAATTCGGTAATTTATGACTTTAACCCTGAAGATAATCCATTAGGAAGGGCTTATCATCGGCAGCATATGGCGTCAGTGGAACATCATAGGGTAATGGAAAAGCTGGTACACCATCACGATTATTTCCCAAGGGAAACGTGTCTTCGCCAGTCTGTAAAGTAGAAGCAATTAGTTAACTATAATTAAATGAACAAACTTTGAAGAGATTCCCGAACTCACCACAAATCTGGGCAGGAATAGGACGCCAGCTTCATAGTTGGCTATTCTCAAACACGGCTGAATGTTGGAATTCTTGTTGAAGCAGCCCCAGGCAGCCTTTGAAAGATTCGCCGAGGTCAAAACGAACCAATATACGGATTGATCCTCCAGATTATAGCGTGTATAGCTCTTAATGTGTGGCATGGCCCTGGAACGATGTCGATCTGTGGATTTCCACTGCTGCAGATGCTCCTTAAGCCACGGCTGCTTGTCATTGGTATTCTTTCCATAGGGCAGACATCCGCCGCCCAGCATTCCATCGTGACTGCCCGAAACATTGCCATAACTAGGATATATCATCTTAAAGGCCGGCATTTGCCGCAATTTACCCAACGGTGTGGAATCCTTTTTCAGACTATTGACGAAATCCTGCTGAACCCACGCCTGAACATTCGCACCCAGGCTACCAATGCTCGAGCTCTGGCAGATCACGGGTATGCGATCACTGATCGGGGCCGCATGCTTGGCCAGCAGAGCTCCCAGGCGAGCATGACCCCACGGATGACCACGGACGGTACTCTCGCGATGGCCGCCAGGCACGGAACCCAAAAAGAAGACATTGATTGCGCTGAAATCACTCTTCCGGATACGGGCTATCCATGGCTGCAGTTGGCTTATCTTGTACTCCACCAGATACAGCATCAAGTCCTGCTTGAAGCCCGTCTGGCTTTCACCTGCTCCCGTATCCGCATCCTCTGGCAGTTCGGGCAGCTTGGGACTAATCCACACGCCCTGCGTGCGATTGTGCCAATCGTCCTCGTACAGATTCGCCGTGGAGATGACCACACGCATGGAGCTATCGGTATAGGCTAGCAGCATCATTTTGGTGTGCGATGTGGCAAAGGGCGTGGGCATCTTTACCCCAATGGCCGTTACCTGTGGCTTAAACTTGCCAATGCCCAGAAGCTCGGGCGATTCATCGCCATAGAGGACCAAAAGGGGCTTGTCGCTGCAAGGAAAACATATGTTAATTATTGAAGAAGCGAGAGAAGGCTGTGTTACTCACAGTATTCCCGCAAAGTAGTAGTGTCCCAGAAGCCAGCCAATGTCCACCATAAAGTTGATCTGCACACTGCTATCAATCTCGCCTAGGCTTTCGTCGAGTATTTCCTGGAGTGTCACGCTTAGCGACTCGGAATGCGTGGGCTTCGAGTCCGTAATGGCGGTGAGGAACATGTTGTAGGGAGCAGCACGCTCCAGCTTCTTGGCCATTCCTCCTTTTTCCACCACCACGGGTATGTAATCCCTGATGTTTCGCTCATTTAGCTTTTGCTTTTTAGCCAAATTTGAGGTGTCTTTGGGAGCTGACGAAGAACTGGCGGCAGCTTGGGAAGTTGAGGAACCCGAAGGATTAGTTCCAGAGCTGGAGGATCCTTGGCTAGTTGGAGCAGCTGCTGGTTGGTTTGCACCAGAAACATTCGCCTGCTTCTCCTTTTTCGCTCCTTCTTTGGGGAAGAGTTTTTCGAGCAACTTCAGTTGGGTTTCAATCAGGTCACTCGAGTACTTGGCTGGTATATCATAGTCCCCTGATGCATTCCCCTTTTTATAAATAGCATCCACTAGAGGGAATCACAGAATGAAATTAACCAGTTTGTCGCCTTTTTTGTTTTTGCTTGACTCACAATGTTCATGGGAAAACTCGCCAAAATGAATGGGATTCTTCCTGTAGCATTTCTCCCCATAAGGACACTCCTTCATTTTGTATATATATTGTACTTATTTGACTGAAAGTTGCTTAATAAACAAATAAAATTGGCAAAGAAATTTCGCAAATGGCAAAAACAATGCGCGCTTAGCAGTGTGGCCGTCTGAGTTTGCTATCAAAACGTTAGAAGGGAGGCCTCATTCACCTGGCGGTATCTGGCTACACTTAAATAGTTTATTCATGCCTAAAATCATTTTGCATTTAATTTAATTTAGCTGTTATACGATATAATCATTTATAGCTAATACTATAAATAATTGACAGCGAATTGAAACTCGCGCGCAAGTTCAAAACAGTGCTCCCAGATCAGGCATTTTTTCAGAGGGGAAATTTCAACTGTTGGAGATTTTTTAGGACGAAAGCCAAATTTTTATCCGGCAACACTGGTTCAAAAAATAAAAAATACAGAATGTGTGCACCTAAAAAATTAGTTCCCAGCGAGTTTTCACCGATTTTTCCGTGAAAAAAAGCCCAATATACCTTCAGGGAGTGCTCCCCTCCACGCGTAAGTAGTTCGCAGCGAGTTTACACCGATTTTTCCCTGAAGAAAAGGCAACTTTCGAGTGCAATTACGTTTGGTGAAAGAGGAGAGAAAAAAATGTTTCCTTGTATTCGTGATACGCTGCTGCTGCTTCTTCTTCGTTGCGACCGCCACTCAATTGTTGTTGTTTTTGTTGTGGCGGTGGGGCAAAATTATTGTTGTTGTTGTCGTTGTGGTTCTCTGCAGGGACGATCACAGTTTTATTCTCAGCCTCAGTTTTATGCTGCAATATATACATATGTATGTGCTTGTGTCTGGTGGTCTATGCGTATTGTGTATGTATAAGTGTGTGCGCGCCATTAATTGACAAAAAAAAAGAAGAAACAGGAAAAAGTAGCAAGAAAAGTGGCATTGCTTATAAATACACACAATAAAATTATATTTTTATTATGTTTTGAAAATACTTGAAATGCGCACACACACGCACGCACGCAGAAACAAATCTCTACCAATTTCCACTTGAGCCTCTGCCGCTGTGAGCGTCGCTGCTAGCAGCACAGGTGCGGAGTGCGCGGGTATTTGTTTCAAGTGCAAAGCCAAACAAATATACAAATGGAAAATGAAAACAAATAACAATCAAAATGCGCTGCACATTTCGGTGAATAATCGAGTTGGATGAGAACTTTGCTCACTTTTTCTCACCTTTATGACTCAGCGTCTCGCCTACGCGCATCGTTTGATAATTGGAGCTTCGCTCTCTTCACTTCCTCTCTGCCCTGCCACGCTCTCAGCCCCTTTCAAACGGTAAATAATAAACAGCACGCCCGGCTGGGCAAATCTTATCAGAACATTTCACCGCCCGCTCCAAGATGCAAAGTTCCCAATTGGCCGAACGGAAAAGGTTTTGGATTTTTTTTGTTGTGGAATTTATGCAGAAATATACCAGAAGTTTTTTAGATATATTTACATACTTTGTGTTTATAAAAACATTTGATTTCTTTTTTAAATAAACCATTAAACAAATCATTCCCATTTTTTCGCTTACAACAGTCGCAATTTGTCGAAATCTTTTTTATTTGTTTAAAATCGTTTAAACTATTTACTTAGAGTTTGAGTTGCGTTCTGTCTGCTCACGTGTGTGTATATTTGTGTGCTTATCTACGCTACGCTGTTTTCGCTGCGCTTCTATTTTATTATTATTTATTTTGTTTTTGTTATCAGCAGCAGAGACAGTGGCAGTGGCAGAGGGAATGTTCGAAGGGGCCGTGTGCAAGCGAAAGAGGGCTACGTAGTAGCAGCATAGATTTTGGCGTAACAAAAATCAGTAGAAAAATAGCTTGTATTTGTAAAAGGGAAATCCACAGAAAATAGCTGGAATCCTTAGAATTTTCTATATCCTTTGGAAGTCCTTATTAAATAAATTCTGCTCATTATTAGAAATAAATGCTTAGGCTACAAAGTTGCCTTTAAAGCAGGGTCGGTCCTCTAACAGACTCGCTAGCCAGCAAGTTTCTCTGCAAGGGCTCTGCTTACACCAATAAGTGTTTGTAAGCGTTTGTGTTGCGTTGGTCTTTGGGGCCTTTTGTCTTACTCATACAAATGCAAGTGTAGCATGTTTCTAGTTCCATTTTAAAGGTCAAGGACTATTCCTTCGAATGATTAAAGATATAATACAAAAATTGTCTTAAAAACGTAAGTTTTGACACTACTTTCCTTTTAGAGACGCATCTATCATGAAAGGAAACCTATATTTTTGTAGTTTTTATACTATTATAAATTTCTACCTGGAATAAATAAACTAAAATATTAACAACTTAGATTTTTTGATATTTCAAACTTGTATTTATCTTTGGTCTTAAAGACTTGAGTTGGTAGTTTTGACGGGAAAAGAGCCACAGTGACAGACCCTGCAGTTAGTTGCAGCAGCAATTCTTTTCCTTTGTCGAAGGTAACTGAAGCGAAGCGCGACACAAGACGAGAAGATTTTTGCTAGCAATGCACACTGTGTGTGTGCACTCAATTCCACTTGGCGAACACCGCTCGACATGTGGGTGGGTTTTGATTTTTCTAGTGGTTCCGATCTGGGTTCTGTTTGGTTACGTTTTATTCCCTTTTCTGCGGTTGGTTTTTTCGTGATTTGATACAGTGAACGCGGGCTAAAAGGGATACAAATACAATTTATCTATCAAATAATTTAATTCATTAACTTTTAAACCCTCATACTTATTACTGAATCTGTTTATTAGCAAATTCAGCTCAGTCTTCACTCGTAGTAACAATTAAAATAGCCATCCCATCGCCTTTGGCCTAATTACAAGTTCAAATCAACTTGTATTCCTTTTGATAGCAACTAAAATATTATTTTTATAAAGCTGAATCATTTTTAAACTGCTAATCTGATTGGTGACTTAACGTCGCTATCTTCTGTGGGGGTTTGCCAGTCCGATTTGCAGTTGCGGTGCGGTGTTAATTCCCGAGGCAAGATCGTAAATCATTTTTGTAAAATCGCCGCAAGAAGTTCCCAATAAAAGTAATGGCTAGTCTGAAGTTACGCCCCCGATCCATAAGTTGCTCTCCGTTCTGACACCCACACATCGGAGACTCCACCCACAAACGGCAGTAGGTTTTCTACTTTTCTGTCTTTAACAGCTATTCTAATTTATGTTGCATATTGTTTAGTTTAAAAGAAACTTACCTTCAACTTCAAGAGAACCCCTCAACTCGCCCAGCGCGAATTGATTGGCAATTCAAATTTGCCAGCTGAAAATTAAGTGCGCAAAGTCAATATTTCAATTTAGGCATAAACCAAGCAGAGAGAAGAAAAAAAACTGCATTTCATATGGGCAATTTGCATATGACTCCAAGTAAACTGGCGGCTTGCACGGCTCAAGCCTACGCACCGCCAAAAAAAGAGAAAAAAAAACGTTGCAAATGCAGACGCAAATTCAACGGCGACCGCCTCTTGAAATGAGCTTCAAATGGTTTGTCTAACAAACTGCTGCGTTTTGCTAGCTTGCCAAATAATTATGTTATTAATTGGATTTATGCGCAGTTTGTGCAACATGCAACATGCAAATTTTCATGTCCGTAACTCAAGAAAATAATAAAAAACCAAAATCAAAAGTGATCAAGTCATTATAGCTCCACCCCAGCCTGTTACCCCTTTATCTTTGCCAGCTGGCAATTATAATTTGTGGAACGAAAATATAGGAACGAATATAATAAATGTTTTCAAATTAGTGGGACTTGACGTGGTTTATTATATTATAAATAAAGAATAATGTACAGCAATTGTAATTAGGAGGGTTTTTTTTTATAGGAATAGGTATGGGAATATAGTTTTATACCAGGAATTCTAATAGTTATAGTTTACAAATGTAGTAAACCAATTTTTTTACCTTCATTTGTTATTATATGATATAATTAATTCAAAAGCTTGTTTTTCTCCCTAAAGTCCTGGCAATTCATTGTTAGTTAATCCTTGAATAATAAGCCTAAAATGTTTAGTATTTTTTATATGATTTATAAACTCATTCAGAGTCTTATTACTTATGTTTCTCACTCAATATTAAAGGCTTAAATAGGTTGTATGAATAGTTTTATTTTATAAAAAGACATTTTATACTTTTATTTCTATATCTAAACTTTTTTATTAATTCCCTAAAACTCCGAAACGGACTGTACAAATCTCCCAACGTCTTATCGCCGTCAACTAATTTTAGATCTATCGAAAGCGTGATTTACGCTTTTTCAGTTTTCAGTATTCCGCATTTTTTCCTTTTTTTTCAGTCAGTGTCAGTGGGCGGCCCCTTCTTGTTATTTTTTGATATCCATATAAATATTTTTGATCCCCATCCGCTGTTTCCCCCTCAATGTCCTAATGCTCTTGATCTTCTTGTCGCGATAATCCGTTCGCGCAATGGTAATAAAACGACAACAAAAAACGAAACCAAAAGAAACAAAAATTGTCAACACGAATTTGAACTTATTTTTAGACCCTGGCGCAATAGGATTTTCTCTTTTATTGTTATAGTACCGACAACAACTTTATTAAGAAGTGCTTGGCAGCAGATTCTTATCATCAGTTGGCTTTTTACCCCAAAAAAAATCACAAACTTTGTGGCTTTTTAAATCAGAGATCCAAAAAGTGTTAGGGGATACGAAGAGAAAGATGCTCTTTAATTTATGGAAATGTAAAGCAAATAATTTAGGAAATATTTAGAGTTGTTATTACTGTAGTTTTATTGTAGTTAAAAAGGAATCCTCCTCAAAAACCCCTCTAGATTTCAACTAATTGATATGTGACCGCCTAAACTCTATAAACACTTTCTTAAACTTATTAATCCATTCGCTTTTTATACGCTCTCTTCTGGGCCATTAAAGTGCCACATTCAGTGCGCGAAATTGAAGCAAATGGCAGCTAAGAGAGACAAACTGCGCCAAAAACTTATGAAAACGCAACTTTAAACTGTAATAAAGTGGGAAATTACAGCGCATAAATCTCTGTCGCTGAACTGTCAGTGAGCCAGCGACTGGCAATTGAAGGGGGGTCCAAGTGGGGCTTGGAGTCAGGCAAACAGGCAGGCAGTGGAGCCAACACCCACGCAAAGTGAGCTCGTCTTGAATGAAATTAGCCCGTAACTAGAGTTTACAGTTTGGCAGCTACTGGCGATCATCGGTTCGATCGTCACACTTGAATACCAAGTATTCCGAGTCTTAGCCACACACATAGAGCCTGGCCAAGAGTGCTGTTTGGGTATGCGACTCTTGTCCACGATCGGCGCTTCATTGCCCATATAATGCTAATAATTATTGCATTTAAAATCTAATAAATTTTTGCATTGACAACGCGGAGTTCGATGGAGTCCGTGTGGTGGGGTGGAATGGGATAGGATAGGATAGTATAGTTTGGATTGGTTTGGTTTGGCAAATAGTGGATAGTCATAAAAAACAACTATTCCCAGCCGCTCCTATTTTAATGGTGTAGATATCTATCACGAGGCATTGGAAAATCACGTGGGGAAGTTTGCTCTCAACGAGTAGATACTTCTTGGTGATAAAATTTTATGGGTTAGTGTAGATATTATATTTATAAGCTTGTATTAATTTAAATAGGAAGTTAAGTTCATATAAGATGGAAACAAAGCAAGCAGAAATGGCGCAAAAAAGACAAGTTTTATAAATGTTTATTCAAACATAAAATAAACTGATGGTCCTTGTTAATTTTGACGAAGACTGTGGTGCGTTAGAGGTGCTATATCTGGGCATCCCTGCTCTAGAGCTGTTTTTTTAGTTACCACTGTTCAAAATTACCTTAAGATTAATTTACCAAGCAATATCAAATGTGTTTTAAAATGTGTTTAACTTTGAAAATGTTTAAACATATCATATTTTATAATGTTTTTTAATGTACACTTATTTCCTTAGTCTGCCAAAGGTTCCATCATATCCTGTTTAGTGATTTTACTGATAATCAATTGGGTATTATTGATCCTCCGCCTTTTTCCTCGTTCTCTCTTGCATCTTGTAGCCTCTTCTGGCGCTAGTCTCTAGTGACAGTGGTGCGCTTTCGTGCTTTTGACCATAATTGTTGTGCTTGTCATTGTTTGTTGTTGCATTGCCAACGTTAAAGTGCAGTCCGAGTATTCTGTACGGCGCCTGTGTGTGAGTGCGTGTTAAATACATGTAATTAGCCATGTTTGTGCCATTTAATCCACTCGATTGTGGAGTTCTCTGTCCCCCCTGCAAACTCCACGGTTTCTTTTTTCGCTTACTCGCGCGGCGACGCTTTTCTAAGAATTCTTTTACGTTTTGTTTTGGCGCACGCATTAGGCGCCACACAGCAGCAGCACGTTTAACCCGCAGGATATGGGCAGCAAGGGTTAAGCGGACGGGGGGGACGAAGGCAATGGCGAAGGGTAAAGGGAGTTGGGATGGGGGCAGTGGCAATCTCGGGAGCTGTGGCGCATACTCCACATATTTATGGCTATTTAAGCGAACCGAACGAATCGTGGATGCCGATGACGATGACGAACTTGCTGCCGCTGCTTGCAGTTGCTGTTGCAGGCTCTCCTCCTGCATGCTGCACGTTGCTGCTGCTGGTGGCCGTTGTTGCTCCAGGCTACAGATGAGGTCAAATTTATAGTTGTATAAAATATCGTTAAACAAATATTATCAAATATTTTAAAACAAAAATTGAGATACAAAAGGCAAACTAATTTACATTTTAACTAGGAATATTTGTGAAAGATCGTAACCTTAGATTTGTATATCTCTTTAACTAATCAAAAATTTGGAAAATCTAAAGGTAACAAGGTTGTGGGCTTTTTTATTAAGAAAACTACTTGATAAATACTAAAATTCTTAAGAAAAACTAAATATTTGGCCAGAAACCTCTTAGGATATTTAATATATGTTAAAAATGTATAATATTTTAACGACTCAAGACAGCGCTAGTGCTCCCAATAACTTGCCACTGCTGCTGCTGTGGTCCGGCAGTCATTGGCATTGATTGGCAGTTGAACACGCAACAATTGTTGCATGTACAGGCGTCGGCAATGACGGTGAGACGACAACAAAACCACAATAATACTGGGGCACACAAGAGCGCCTAACCATCACAACAAAGTAAAAGACTGCGGCTTCTGGCAGTTTACTTTGTCACATGTTTAACCATTACTTTGTAAGCTACTTTAATTGGCTTGACTGTCCTCAAAATTTGTCAAGTTCTATTGGACTAGCTGGGGTTTTATTTACTGATTTATATGATTTGTTGTTAAAGATGAGATGGCTTAGGATGGTTTAAGATTTAAGAGATGCTTGAGATGTTATCAGGATTAAGTTAGCAGAAATGTTTATGCACTTATTACAGATATTAAGTATGGTTCGACCTTTACATGGGATTATTTAAAAATCAAGACATGTAGGGATAGTGAAATTACTCTTTTTAAGTAAGGAATCAGATCTGTAAAGTTTTTTTAACTCTTATAATAATTATTATATTATATGTATTACATATTTCCTTCTTAATTTTGGACCTTAAGTCTATATAATTATTTTAAGCAAAAACTCCAAGCCTATGGTAATTGGGAACACTCCCTTTTAAAAGTATGACTCCGACCACCCAACACTTGCTCTTATTTCCAGCTCTCTTGGTTGGTAACGCGGTGGTGTCTCCGTGTTGACAGCTCAATTACTCACATGACAAAGCCTGCGTGCTCCTGTGCAATTATCGCGGCAATTATTTGCAATTAGAATTGAGTTAATTTACTCAACCAAAAAAAACAAAGGATTTTTAGCGGTGCAAGTGCATTTTTATCCTTTGACGTTTGCACTTTTTGGCACGTGCAAGGGTAAAAAAAAATTGTATGTGCCTCCATATGTGTGTGTTTATGCAATTTGTGCTTATACCTTTTTGCTTTTATTGTTTCAGCCGGTCTACATAATTATAGCATATATGTAGAAGTTGTGTTTTTTTATGTTAGTTTTTAGTTTTCGCTTGTGTTTTCAAGGGGCACGCGCGCTACATGACTATTTTCGACGATTTTTACGACGACTGTGTAATGTTACCCATGTTGGCAATAAATTCGCGTTTAGTAGTGTTAAACACGCAATAAAAAAAACAACAGTGGGTGGAGCGATAGTACATAAACCTAAGCATATTTACAGTTGGGGTCAAATTATTAGGGATGCACCAAAAGCATACAAATTATGGAAAAAAGATGATGATTTATTTGTTAAAAGTAGTAAAATTGTGTTTACTAGCTAGTTTAGAAAATATTTCAGCAGTTTGGAGTTTCAAAATAATGAATATTCGTTAAAAACAACATCTTTTTACTAGAAAACTGTTTGTATTGAATTTCTAAGATTTAATAAACATTATTATTAAACTTGTATTATGTGTGAATATCTCAGCCTTGCATCTTGCTTTAGGGAAATGCTTACAATATAGATTCTAGATTTTACTATATCTGTGCCTTTACTCCTATGTTTCCTGATTGATCTGGCAAACTGCACTTGCAATTTCCAGCACGCCCCATCAGCTGTTTTGCTGCTTCCGCCCCTTTTCTCGAAATGCCTGGCCTTTACGCAGCGTAATTCGATTTTGTTCTCGTCTCCATTGAATACCGAATTCGATTCCTCGCCGCTTCTCCCACGCACGAAAAATATCGCTGACGCTGGCTCTCCTCCTTAAGGTTCCACCTCGGCCACCGTCCCTCTTCCTAATTTCCCCCCGTTCACTTGTTGTGGTTGCGGTGGTGGGGTGTTTACAGTTTGATTGTGATTGTGGGTTGACGCCACCAATACCAGCAAAGGTGATGAACTTAAAAAAAAAGTTGTACTATTTTTTTAGTTTTATAATATTTCAGAAATTTGTAAAATATTATAGGGAATCAAATTAATTAGAAAATGATGACATGAAATTTATTAAGTTAAATTAGTTCGTTTTCTTACACAAGTAATATATATCAGAAAATTTAATATATAGTTTCTAAAAATGAACCATTTGATTTTATTCTTTAGTTTTAATACCATAAAACATTTCCTTTTTCCTTTCTGTGTGCTGTGCTGCACACAAACACGTTTGCGTTCACGTGCAGGCGCCCCCGAACTGTAGATAGGGCATTTGATTTGTTTAAAACAAACTTTTGCTGGCTGGCATAGTCGTGGTGTGCACTTGGCTGCCTGCACAATGCACTCAATCACAAAAAAAATAGGCAAGAATACGTCACTCAACAGTGGCTAGGAATCAGGGCTGAAGGTAGAGAACTTAAGTCTTTCAATCTTAATAATAAAATATCATTCTTTAAACACTAAATCTATAATAATAACATTTTAAAAGGAATAAATAAATGCTCTATAGATTGAATTAAAATGAAGAATCCCATCTTCTGTGGCTCAAAAGGAACTGCAGCGCCACTCGCTGCCATCCCTGGCAAACCCACTCGGATACACACACACACACATACACTATCAGCCAATGCAGTTGGGCTCCGTTCAGTTCGTCAGTCAGCCAGTTCGTCACTCACTCATTCAGCCAGTCCGTCCGTCAGTCATCGCTCGGTGGACTCGGTTTGCCGTTCAATTCGTTCGGCATTCGTCGTCGATCGCTCGTGTCGTGCAGTTGGTTTCGCGCTCGCTCCCCTTTCGCGACCCTTTCTCGTTTTCTCAGGGGAATTTTTGCGTAATTTCCCGCAGAAATACTGCCAAGCCAGCCTCAATAAATTAAATTATTATTATTGGAAGTGCACAACGCGAAATGAAAAGATAACAATTGAATTAAAAATCGGAAATGTGACTGCGCAGGAGAGCAGCAGCAGCGACAAATCAAAGGGAATCGATCGATCGACGATCGCCGTCGTGGAGGGTCGCATTTGCATACGAATATTATTTTGATGCTGATTTTGATCGCGATCGCCGGACTCTGCGAGTGTGCGTGCGTTCGTGCGTGTGTGTTTGTGTAATAAAAATAAATAAAATAATATCTGCAATCTCAACATGTGTACGTTTGTTATGCCTTAGTTCCCTTTTTGCCTTTTTTCCCCCCAGCTCGATTTTGTTGAGTTTTCCCTCAAATTGAAACTTTTGCTTCGTTCTTTATCTTTTGGTGTGCTGTGTGCATTGTTTGTTTATTTTTAAACATCGGTCCCTACTATTTCTCTTTCATTTTCTGATACTCTTTCGTTTTGGGCTCTTTTTTTACGTTTTGTTTTTGCCCGCTTTCAGTGGCAGCGGAAGTGCCAGGGACACTGCTTCTGTGTGTGTAAATACAGTCCAACATTTTCCCAAGTACCTACCTTTATTTTTACCTGGCTGCCATGATTTACGCGTTATTGTCACTGCCGCATTTATGATTGATTATCGATTGGAATTATATGATACGCATGCGCGAATGCGTGCCTGCCATAAAAGTCCCTCGAAAAGTCCTCGGGTCTCGGTCCTCCGTTCTTCTCCATCTGAGTTATGATCGCTGGTTGGGTTGATCGTCAGTGCACTGAACACAAATTACTACATTTTTTGGTTAAATATAAGGCCATGTAGTAACCTAGTCCTTTAATATAAATATTCTGCAATATCTTCCTTTAAAATGTTATACTTTAAAGACTTGAAAAACTAATATATTTATCTTAATTTGTATACACTGTACCCATAAGGTAGATGGTTGTTATATTTAGCTTAGTGCCAGCCAAGAGTTTATTTAACAGGCTGAAGAAATCATCTCTGACCCTATAAATACATATTCTTGATCAGCATCATCAGGCGAGTCGATTTAGTCATGTACTGTTCGTTTGTCCGTCCGTGTGAAAGAAGAGATCCAGAAACTATAAGAGCTAGAGCTACCAAATCTGATACCATACCATTATAGTCGTGATTTTAAGTATAAAGTAAATAGATATGAAATAAAATGAAATACAAATGCAGTATAATTCTAGCTTATATTTATAAGTATACTTATACTTATATTATTTATTTTAATCTGAACCTTCACCTTGAGGTAAACCAAGGACCCATTTTTTTCGAGTGTCCTCTTCTTGGAATAAATACACAGATAATTCGCTAGTTTTGGGTGGGGCAAGAAGGAAAATAAAAACAGAACAGGGACGGCAAGGAGGCGGTAAATACGTGCTCTGAGCTCGGTAATACGTAATTGCGAATTACGATTATTGATCTTTAATTGATTGGGGGAATGTCCCCAAGCGGCGTGTAGAAACCAACTGACAATGGATCATAAATGCATCGTAAAATTGTTGAAATTATATTGAAATCATAAAAGATAAACACTTCTGTTGTCTGACTCTTTGATATTTTATTTGGATCAATTACAAACAATCTTTCCATTCAATAAATATTTTTTATTACAAGTTTTATTAGGTAAATACTTATGTATCCTAAGGCAACAAATATGAGCCAGACCTAATCCTTATTTAAATAAAGCAAATACTGTTAATATCTTGGGATATGTTTTTTATATTTTCTAAGAATTTCCAAGCCCCGTGATCACATAGAACCCCTTGTTAGACCCACCTGCAATCAGTCGAGTGTCAAAGCCTTGCTTAAACAAGCCGGGGGCATTATCGAAATTTGTATGCTTACCCCCACAATCAATCGAATTCCACAAGACAGGCCCCAAGCCTAGAAAAAGACCACAATTGCCACCTAAAAACAAACACACTGGTCAGCTGGACAAATACTATATAATACTCCCCTCCTTCCTTGATACTCTCTATCTCTCGTAACCTTAGCGATAAGTCTGCTTGGACTCTCAGCCAAGAGTCACTCTTGTTGTATCTGTAACTCGAAAAAAACAGAAGAATTTCGGTTATTCTATCTAGAGTCTACAAGGCTTTAACTTTGTTTATATTTAAATTAGGGTTTTAATATGGGAATGGATTATTTTAAAGATTAGAAGGCAAGGGTATCAACTTTAAGGATGTATATTATCTGCAATTATATAAAGTAAAATTTTTCTTGGTATAGATAGAATTATAACTTCAAATAAAATGGTTTACAAACAGAGGTTTAGGAATTCACAACTAAAATAAGCTTTGCTAAAGTATTACTTTCCGGGAACTGAATATAAATAATATTCATAATTATAATAATAAAACATAATATTCTTTTTGGCTGCAGTCCTTCTTCTATTAAATATTTATAATTTAATTTATAATTCTTCCGTCCGAAAACTCAACATATCTTAAAAATATTTTGTCACTGGCTATAACTTTCTCACCATTGAAGTTGTAATTTTTATTAAGAGTATATTTGTGGTATTACACCAAAGGCTATGCACATTTAGCGCCTCAGGCTCTAGGTGACTTTGAGCAATTAAAAAAGTGGGTTTTCCAGCCCCCTCTATCAGGCACGCCTTCTTCTATCAGCGTCAAACAACAAATTGTCAATGCGCTGCTTGAAAAACAAAAATTACAAAACAAAACTCGGGCAACGCCCCAAAGTATTAGGCCTGAGTTGATCGAAATTAATTCACGCAACGGCTAATTTGGCCAGAAAAATGCGCCACTTGGTCTGTCGGTCTATCTGTCTGTCCATCGGAGTCCGTGGAGAGGTGTTTTCTTGTTGTCCCAGTGCAGTGCTGCACTTGTTGATTTATAGTCGGCATTTAATTGCTTTTGAAATTGGATTTACCTGCCTTACCGAAAGTGGTGCGAAAAGGGGTGGTTGGTCAGTCAGTCAGTGGTTCGCCTTGTGTGGTTTTCTAACGATTTTAGTGCCCCAGCATGCACAAATTAATGGCTACTACAAATTTTCATTCAATTAGACTTTGTCACTTTTAAATTTAATTAAAAAAAATATCTCTTTTTTTTCACACCTTGCGCGCAGAAATATGAGATTGCGACGTGCGCCTCGTTGCTGGCGATGCTGGAGAGAAGTTCTTCAGAAAAGCTGTTAACATTGAAATGTCATAATTTAAATTGAATTGTAGTCTTTACCGTTAGAGCCCCAGTGTGACGTGTGTATCAAGGGCGGAAAAACCCAGGGAGCAGAGGAAATAAGGGGTGATAGACAGACCCACATCCACATTTGCGGTGCGCTGACAAGTTGTAAACCATTTGGTTATCATTTGTGCTAATTATGAGCTGCAGTTCTCGCCACTCGTTTGAATACAGTGAAGCTGCACTTGGGTTGAATGGAGAAAAATAATAAATGGAGGGACACGAAATAGATTTACTTAAAATATTAATAAACCAGGAGTAAGCCAATAGTTTTTGATTTAATTAAAAGTAGATATAGTACTGTAATAATGAGTGCTTATTGCAAAAGTTTCAATTGGTAAATTGTTCATAATATTCGCTTCTAGAAAATCATGCAATAACTCTAAAAAGTTTCTTTCAGAATTAAAATAGAAGTGAGATATTCTGAAATCCTACTAAAATGTATCTTAGGAATGTCAGAAAATAGAAATATATCGATACTGTATTGGTATTTAGCGGAAAAGTCGATTTATAAATTAATATTATAACTTTGCACAATACATATGTGTGATAAATCGATATTCTCTTTGATATATCGGCACATACATAAATGAATACAATTGCTCTGAAATGTATCGATAATTTCGATGTTAGCGACATTTTTACGTTAAATTCGATATTTGTCTTTCAATTATTTAAATTTCTTTATTGAAAAACAGCATTATATTGTACAGTCTTAAGTAAATATAAGCCGAGCCTGAGTAGAGAACTTGTTGACCTGCAAGCCTGTCGGACGCCCACCACTGGTTTAAAGTTATTGAAAGCCCGATTACCAAGAGTTGATATGAAAATAGTCAAACCATATTACTATCTATTCCTCAGAAGTTTCTTGACTTTAATTAAACGTGATATCAACCATTTTCATTCATTGAAATTGAAAATCAAGGGAATGGTTCTCAAAAATTCCATTTTATAAGAATTCTAGTCACTTTCCAGGGAAATCATCGCTTCTTTTGAATTGTAAATAGTTTTCCGTTCGCAGAATTCGCGAAACTGCCCAAAAAAGTCCCCTCCCAACAAAAGATTCTTCACAAATGACGTCAGCAGCGATAGGCGATCACGAACAATAACAATATTGAAGAGATAAAAATAATTTTCTAATGAAATCGAGTTTCGATTAATCAGCCAACCAGCCAACCAAACTAACTGAAATAATAATAATAATTTTCAATGAGAAAATGTTGCAGCCAATTTGTATGCAAATGGCCGCCAGTATGGAAAGTGGGAGGAGTCCGATCATGACAAGAACCTCCCAACGGCTTCATTCACAAGCCAAAATTAAGATGCATTTGTAAGCCCCTCCGATAAGTAGTATATAGTCTTTTCTCTTCTGGGCACTTGGCCAAGTCTATACACTTGAAGAAAAATGTCGAGAAGGAGGGATTTATTAACAAAAAATAGAGATACAAGATGGGAACAGGTTTTTAAGTTCGTTGATTTTTTTTATCGAATTGCAACTTTGTATGTGGAATCATTTGGGAATTCTATTGAAAAAAATGCTTTGAATGCGTCTGCTTAGTTCATGCTTAGGCACCATTTGTACTTTGGACTTAGTTTCATACAGTGGCGAGAGCGTGCCCGAAAACATTTGCCGAAGGCGCACGAATGTTGATAGCGTGAATGTGTCGGCAGAGCGCCAGCAGAGAAATTCACTAACTTGCGACCTAGAGCCGTAAGGAGATGGAAAAATCCCAAGAATAGTGAATATAGTAATTAAATATATTTAAATAAACTTTAAGCTGACTTTTTCGAAGGCAATTTCGATCAGTGCCTTCGGTGGCTTAGCATGCGTTGGGTTGTGGGCGTTGCTGGAGCCAATCTAAGCTCAATGATTAATGTATGCCATTCCGCTTGTGTTTATTATTTATATCTGCTTTTTACTTACTCTTTTTTACAGACTATCCGCCCGCTGATAGTTATACCGGTTATCGGGTGACTCCACCCCAAATCAACGGCAACATCAGCAGCAGCAACCACATTAACAACAACAACAGCAGCCATCACATCAACAACAATAACAACAACAACATCATCTGCAGCAGCAGCAGCAGCAGTAACAGCAACAGTTTGACAGCAATCAACAGCGGCAGAATGGACACCGACGATGTGGAATCAAATACAAGCAGCGCCATGTCCACACTGGGCTCACTCTTCTCCTTCACATCGCCGGCGGTTAAGAAGCTGCTGGGCTGGAAGCAGGGCGACGAGGAGGAGAAGTGGGCGGAAAAGGCCGTCGACAGTTTGGTTAAGAAGCTAAAGAAGCGCAAGGGTGCCATCGAGGAGCTAGAGCGGGCGCTCTCATGTCCCGGACAGCCCTCGAAGTGTGTCACCATTCCGCGATCGCTGGACGGACGACTACAGGTGGGTTTATCACATCAGCAGGTGTTTAGGATTCGTTTTATTCCTGAATATATTCCTGTTTTAGGTCTCTCACCGCAAAGGATTACCGCATGTCATCTACTGCCGCGTCTGGCGCTGGCCTGACCTCCAGTCACACCACGAACTGAAACCCCTAGAGCTCTGCCAGTATCCATTCAGCGCCAAGCAGAAGGAGGTTTGCATAAATCCGTATCATTACAAGCGCGTGGAGAGTCCCGTTCTACCGCCAGTTCTTGTTCCGCGACACTCGGAATTCGCACCCGGACACTCGATGCTACAGTTTCCCCACGTCCCGGAGCCGAGTATGCCGCACAATGTCAGCTACTCGAACAGTGGCTTCAACTCGCACAGCTTAAGCACCAGCAACACATCGGTGGGCAGCCCCAGTTCCGTGAACTCCAATCCCAATTCGCCGTTCGATAGCTTGGCGGGAACGCCACCACCCGCCTACAGTCCATCGGAGGATGGCAACTCCAACAATCCCAATGATGGGGGCCAACTGCTGGACGCTCCGATGGGTGATGTGGCACAGGTTAGCTACGCGGAGCCCGCCTTTTGGGCCTCGATTGCCTACTACGAGCTAAACTGTCGGGTGGGCGAGGTGTTTCACTGCAACAACAACTCGGTGATTGTGGATGGCTTTACGAATCCATCAAATAACTCGGATCGCTGCTGCCTCGGTCAGCTCAGCAATGTGAACAGGAACAGCACCATCGAGAATACACGTCGGCATATAGGTGCGTAATGATTTTGTTAAAGAACTTTAAGTAAATTTATATTTGTTAAGAGTCTAGTAATGGGTTTTAAACTATACTAAACAAGGAAGATCTCCCGCAGTTTTGGTTGCGGATAAGTTTTCCCAAGAGCCTCTTTTTTTTTTATTTACCTTACTAAAAAGGACTTTTACATTGTCTTTTCATATAACATAAGCTTTATGTAACCTTTACAGTGTAAACACTTGATTTACACCTTTAAGCCAGTGATGCCCTACAGATAGACTCGCGAGTCTGCAATTTTCGCTGCCCGAGCTCTGCTCACACCGACAGTGTACGCGTTCTTATGCCGTCGCTGAAGGCAGCAGGGTCTTACTTACCCAAATGCTAGTCTAACGTGTGTGCACCACTGCCTTAAGCGTATTTCCAATTTATAAATAAATATGAAATTGTATTCCTTTTTATGCAGCTAATGGTTAATTATATTTCCTTTTATTTCATCATCGTGAGCCAAAATTAACCATTCATGCCTAATATTTGCGATAAGCAGCAAATGCTCAAGTGTCCCATAACTCTTATAGATTGTAATTTGAATGGTCTTAAATTAGAATAGGAATAGTTAAGTAAGGTCTTATCGCTATGGGAATATAGAAATTATAGATAGGCAAGAGTAGGTCATGAATGGACAAACAGAAATTTAAAGAAAAGTTGAAAACAGCTTTAGCTAGGGAGCCCATGAATTCACTAAGTGCCCAACTCTTATTTCAATTATTACAAAAGCCTATTTGTTTATCTTTTCACAGGCAAAGGCGTCCATCTCTACTATGTCACTGGCGAAGTCTACGCCGAATGCCTCTCCGACTCGGCTATTTTCGTGCAGTCCCGGAACTGCAACTACCATCACGGATTCCACCCGAGCACCGTTTGCAAGATACCGCCGGGCTGCTCACTCAAGATCTTCAACAACCAGGAATTTGCTCAGCTGCTGTCACAGTCGGTGAACAGTGGATTCGAGGCCGTCTACGAGCTAACCAAGATGTGCACGATCCGGATGTCGTTCGTCAAAGGTTGGGGGGCGGAATACCATCGACAGGATGTGACATCGACGCCCTGCTGGATCGAGATCCATCTGCATGGGCCGCTCCAATGGCTTGACAAGGTGCTCACGCAAATGGGCTCACCGCATAATGCAATTAGTTCGGTATCCTAAGCTTAAGATAAGGAGAAGCTCCCCTAAAAACGGAAACGGAAACAAAACAATACAAAAACCAGTAGCTAAATGAGTATATGTGTGAGTGAGGATGAAAGCGAAGTGTGTAAAAGACGTAGAAAACACAGGACGAAAGCAAAGCCTAGGTTTAGTAAGGTCGAAGAAGAGTTCTGCAGATTTAATGATAGATTTGTACGCAAGCCAGCTGCTACTCAACACACCACCCGCCCTTTGCCCATATTTTTTAGTTTATATATATCGTATGATTTTCTATGCGAATGTCATTCCTAATGCTAAAATAAAGTTATGAGAAATACAAGCAGCAACAGCGGCAAGCTAAGAAACCAACCACGAAATGGTATAACTATTTACAAATGATCTACATGCTATATAATAATAATGATCTATATGCCCATTGGCAACAAGTTGTTGTTTCAACAATTCTATTTCAAGTGCTAATTACGTGTCATTGCAAAACTGCTTTAAATATACAAAAAAAGAAGAAAAAAAAACTAAAAAAAAAGAAAACATTTAAATAATCCTACCTACTTAAAATACCTAAGCAAAAAAACAAATTTATAAGCAACCTAAATGCAATACATTTCTTAAAATGATTTATGTTTTTCTCATTTTCTCCCCATTTGCCTTTGATCAACGAATTCAATGATCAAAAAGTTGATTTAAATAGATGGTTTAACTAATTTTAAGTTTAAAATACACAAAAAGGAGGAGTAACGAAGAGACAGAAAATTTAAAAGTGGAAAATGCATTGTTAAATGAAATCATTTTCCCGAACCATGATCTTTTGTTAATTTAAGTAGGAACAGGAAAGAAGCAAGCTCCTCTTATATATATATATATAAATATAAATGTATAATTTTTTATAAAATCATCGTACACTAAACTTTTCGTAGTTTTATAATTTCCCTTTAATTTTTTGTTTCAAGTTAAACATTACGTGTGCCGAAAGTTGATGAATCAAAAAGAAATCACTACAAAGGAATAATAATTTTTTAATAAAACATTTTTGACCTATGAGTTTTCTTTATTTTTTATCGTTGAATAAAATAATTAAACACTTAACTATGGAAATGTAAATTTAGCTGTATATTAGAGGCTTAGGCAAGTGACACGGCCTTAACTAATGTAATAATTGTGCCTATTCAATGTTTTTACAAGCGCCTTCAGTGTTTTTTGTGTATGATAAACCACAAGGATTAAAAACCTTAAAATATGAAAATACTCAAGAAAAAAATGAGAAATATGAAACTAAAATGTTTGCCTTGAAGTTTACAGAGTTTGAGCCACAGTCCACACACAATATGCTATATATTGCCTTAAACAACACGCCTTGCATGCCATTTAATGTTTAACGTAATATTGTAATAATACAAAATATATATAAATTACAAAAATATAAATAAAGAAGAACAACAACTTCAGAGGCTACAGTTTTTCACATTAGTACATTTATAAAGGGAAATGGTTTTAATTTTTTGTATATTAACATTTCAATTTGTATTTATAATAATTTTTATTTTAAGTGTTAAAATATAATAAAACTTTATACTTTTAAGTTTAATTAAATTAAATATTAAATTATTTCCACTGTCTTTCAGATAATTTTCAAAAAAAGTTTATATCGATATGCTGTGCTATCGATAGTATAAAACGAGTTGACATCTCCATTTATCGGCAGTCGAAATCAGGTTGACAGCAACCTCTGTTGTTTTTTTCGCATCAACATGAGCGCTGTGAACGATCCCCTGGAATTATTGTCGAATAAGGGCAACCGCCAGCCCACTTTCCTTGGCCCGATATGGAATCCGGCAGCCTGTGCAATCGCCGGTGTGGGCGTGGCCCTTTTCGTCAACTGGGGCTTCAGTAGACCCGTGTTTTCCGGTGAGTTTTCGCTGCGTTCCATGTGACGTAACATTGTTTTTGTCCAAACTACCTTATGGAAACTAGGAAATATTAACTGAATAATGTACGTTTTGCAGGCATCCAGAAGCACATTGCCTTTGGCGCCATCGGATTAGGTGCTGGAGTCTATTTTGACCAGAAGAGGAACGAGTACCTGGCCAAAAGAGATGCCGTCCTCAGGCACTACATTGAGCTGCATCCCGACGATTTTCCCGTGAAGGGTGAGTAGTAATGCCGGAACATTTCTCTTCCATGTTTTCTATATTATCCCAATCCTATTACCAGATCGCAAGAAGTACGGCGATGTCCTGGAGAGTTGGGTGCCAGTGCGTTAAATGGTTAAAAAAATTGTTGTAAAAGCCGACCGATGGAAGTAGTTAATAAAACAGCTTTAATTGTACAATAATTGGAATTTTGAGAGCGGAATTCGAGTTATATATGGAATCACGGTATATGTTTGGCTATCTTCTTTTAAGTTATTTAATATTTTCAGATTTACAATATGAAACTCTTACTACTAATACTTAAGTAAAGTATATTTGTTAGTTGACAAGGTAAAATGTTTTGCAACCCAAAACTTCTTGTCCAGAAGAAGGCTCCAAAGAAGAATTTCAATACGTTTACTTGGTAAACTTTATATTTCTGTAGAAATCCTTTATTAAGTTCAAAATATTAGTTTTCTTTATTAAAAATCTTAGAACTCAAATATAAATGTTAATACGTTACATTTTATCCAGAAAGACAAGTGCGCTTTAAACTATAATCACTGACAAAGGTTTCATTCTTTAAGAATATATTCGAATTATTTCCATTTCCATGTTAAACTACACCTATTTATTTTTAAAATATGTAAAATGGCGAAAAAGTAGTAGATTTTCTACAATGCGTTCTATACATTTTACATGCCTAAGTAATAATAGATTTCCGGATTTGACCACGCTAAATATACAAGTGGTGGGAAAATTGGATGAATGGTTAAAAAATAAATTTTCAAAATCTCTCAAATTATAAGTATTTCCTGCCAGGTTATCTTAGTATATTTATTTGGTATTGCGGAACAATGTCTCTCATCTCTACTAATATCCACTTTAAAGTCCGTGTTGCTTAAATTTTAAATTTTATAGTTTTTAAATTCGTTTTAACAAAGTTTTCAACCTTATACGCATAATGGTTTTCCGCTAGATATTTAAGCTTTTAGTTTTCAGGCGTAGCAAAGGCTTTTAAAAAGCCCGCGAAGGTGAATTTCTCATATCTGCGTCGTCCAGTCAGATGTTTACCTCCAACATGGCGAATGGCGACGTCCGCAGAGAAAATCCAGATGCTCATTCGGTAGGATGTGGCTGCGCAAAAAAGTGTTCAATTGAAAACTTACAGCCCACCTGGAAGCTGAACAAACCGCGCTAAAAATTAACATATAAAACGTGACTTAAAAAAAACTAAACAAGTGAATAAATATAAAACATAAAACGGAAAAATTCGCAGCAACTATTTTTCGTTCATTTTAAAGCCGTATTCTTTTGCGTTCTTCAAGTGTGTGTGCGTCGTCGTTTTACCGTTACAATTTACGAAAACCAAAAAGAAGGTGAAATTAGTGTTGATACAAATAAATGCCAATAATAATTAATGGTTAAACATAGCAAGCAAATTAGTGTTCATTAATTGGAAACAAAAAAAAAATAAAGAAAACAAAAAGGTTGTGTTAGCTCCGGCCTCTTAAGCGACAAAAAAAAAACAGCAAAGACCACAAAAGCCGTCGGCTTATTCCAACTGGGAATAGTCTTATCAGCATCAGCAGCAGCAGCGAAAGCAGCAACAGAAGCAGAAGCAACGATTATGGCAAAGGTAAGAAAAGCTGAGGTCTGAAGCTCTTAATTTTATTAGAAAATTATTTATTTATGAACAGATGCTCTCTCTCTCTCTTGTGCTCGGCGAGCTCGGCTCTCCTTCTATTTTTTCCTTTTGGCAAATGTTTGTCAATTTGGTTTTTATTTTATTGCTTGTGTGTGTGTGGGTTGATTTTCACTTGTTTGTATAAATTATGCATGTTTCTTTGTGGATTTCGCATTGATTTCCTTCCTTCCTCCTTCGTGCGTTCGTTCGTTCCCGAAGAATTGGAAGGAATCGGATTCCCCACGACATTTTATGATGTGTAAAATTGAACGGGAATTGTACGGAGCGAAACGCAAAAATGTTGTGTAGCCATAAAAATACGGTTATACGGTATAAAAAAAAGGTACACTCAAAGTTCGAATGGAAGAGATTTGGGTTACTGTTAGAAAAGGGCATAAAAAGTTACTGAGATTACTGAGGAAAAGGGAATAAGCACGAAAAAATAAACGAAAGATTGCTAAAAAAACAATAAAAGCTTAATATAGTACACATGCTTTTTATTATTATTATGTTTTTTATTATCTTATTCAAAGCTTAATTAAGGTAGCAACAAATGGGGATATGTTTGTATGCATTAGGTAATCTTTATTCTTTAAACTTTAAAGTTAAAAGCATTTAACTTATAAATTAAGTTATTCATAATTTAGTTTAATTATTTACAATTATACTTGGAGAGTAAAAAAGTATTTCATTGTAGATTTTTCTTACATTAAATTAGAGTGTCATAACCGTCATCAAGTACGATTAATACCGTCTCAAATACCAAATCTCCACATTTATTTTCTTATTTCAAATATTAATAAACATAAATTATCTTAAAAATGCCTAGAAGTATCAAGAAAAATGCCTGCTTTTAAAATATGTTAGAAATATGTTGGCTTGACACCAGGTTAATGCCCAAAGATAGCTTCGCTTACTCCCTTTAAGCGCCCCAAATCCTTTCCATCAAGCTAATGAGTGAATTTCTCAAGTACTTTTCTGCTTTCGCCGCCATCGTCGCCCGCAAATAAAGGAAAATCCCGCTTATTGGCCAATCTGCACGCTATTACGATGTTCGGGCCGTAAAAGCCCAAGGAGCCCAGTCCGCCGCAATCTCAATCAACCGATTGAAGGTCCGGAAAAAGCCGAAAGAAGAAGCCAAATGCCATTTTTCACTGGCCAACGAAAAGTCGCTGTGTGGGGAGAAATGAGCTAAATTTTTCGTGAAGTTTCTGTGCTCGATATGTGTGTTTGTGTGTGTGTGCAACTCAAGCAAATTTGGTAATACATTTTTTATGGCCCCACCACGTGTATGTGTGTGATTCAAGAGGTGGGTGCTTCCGAGGGCGGTGGTGGCTGGAAAACCCCCTTAACAGTCGCGTGTTTGCCCGCAAGAAGTATGTCGGTATCTCTCGTGACAGGTTTGTTTTTCCTCTTGATGAATTACCTTGCCACTTGTCGCTCAACATGAAATTATTTTCCTCTATCTTAAAGTTTTCCACCCACCGAATTCCTTGGCGGCCTAGGAAATTTCTGATTTCCACGCCAAATCGCGACAAAAATGTCTCCAAGTCAAGTTCAGACTGTCACAGCAGCGCTGGAAAATGCTTTGCAATTGAGATTCTTGGAGGGAAGCTTGGGTTTCTAAAGATATTATTATTATTATTATGTACTCGGGGCTAACCCAAGAAGCAGAGAGACTCCCCAGTGCGCCGTAGTTTTTCCTTTGTCCTTGAGCGGCCTTCGAAAGGCGGAATAAATATGTTTAGAGGGGATGCCAGAAGCAAGTTTGATGGAGGCGCAGCGGCTATCCTAAAAAAACTACAAGTAAACTGTAAAAAAAATATAGAAAATATTTTATAAATTAATTTTACAAAATAAATATAGAAAAAAAATATACAAAATGTAATAATTCACAATATTTTATATATTAAAATATCGTTGTTTTAGTTTCCTTTCCTTCCTTTCGATTTTATTAAAATAAAGCTTTGTTTAAATACCTTAAATTTGATTTACTTTTATTTAATACTTGAAAATTACTTTCCATTATCCGTGTATAGTGTAAAGATACTTTTCAACTTCAATGCCTCTGCCACTTTTTGTTTCTTTCGCCTTTTTCGCGACATGCTCATAATCATTCGCCTCTCTCCCGCCCATCCATTTCGCCCACTTTTCATCCATTTTGTCGTCCCGCCACACAGCCCCTATATCATTATGTGCAGCCTGTAGTGTTATTATATTCCTTTCATACAATTGTCGACTGCGGCTGGGGTCGGGTCGCCTCTTATATACATTTTTTTCATGTCAACAGCAGCAGGCGCAACCGCAGGAGTTGCCTGCCTGCAAGTGCAAGGATAACAGGACGAAACTAACAATAAGTAGAAGCCATCTTTCTTGTATACGTATAGTGGTCCTACTTAGGCGGAAAGGATCTAGAAAAACAGCATGAAAAATGGAATGCACCGAAATGGGAGTCCAAGGGCTGATTAAATTGAGAGCGTATATGAAATATACATTGGTTTTTAGATTTTTGGAACAAGAAATGAATTTTATGGGCTTAATAATTTTATAGATTATTTACTTGATTTTTGTGCACAATCCACAATAGTACTAAGCTAAATTGAGAACTCATAAAATAAACTAAAATCAAATGGTTTGATGGTTTTTAAAGGTATTCTTATTATTACTTAGTATTTCCAGGGTAGACAGAAACGTTCTAAAGTTTAAATTAAATAAACTTAATCAGAGAGACCCTTCAACTTGCTATTAAATATCCTTTAGGTACTTTTAAACATTGATGTACCGCGGTTATTACACTCAAGTGGCTCTTGCGACACCGAGCACGTGCTTGTTACGGTTAGATGTTAGTAGGCGCGAGGAGAAGATAAAGAATGAGAGGAAATTAGCTACTGGCGTGCTTCTAGTAGATAAAATTACTATTTTTAAACATTTTTATCAAAATGGATTTATTTTGTATAAGAAATGTATTCAATTCCATAAACAGACCCATTTTAGACTACTCTTTTTTGCCTTTTGGGTCACAATCAAATACTGTAATTTCTGTTAAGGGACTAGAAATAACTGCTATATAAGTACATTTTCCATATTGTTATATTGCAATAACTTTCGAAATGGTTTTCACTATGGGAGCCATCGTTTTGCCATTCGACACTTTTAGACTGCGGCATCTGTTTCAATATGGAGAGCTTATCCACCCTTCGCCCATCATCATCCCCTTCCCCTAGTTGGCTGAAGCCCCAAATCCCCCAATGGCTGATCCACTACACGTTTGCCATTTATGATTTATGCTGCAAGCGCTGGTATTTTCTGTATTGACTTAACGCGAAATGCGTTGCATGAAGCCCCCAGAAAGGCACCGAAAGCTATTCCCTCTCCCATATTCCGCTGTACGGGAATCCGTATATACGGTGGATTTTGGTGCATGAGAATTTATTGATATCGTGTTTTCTTTCCGGCCACATATTGAAATGCATCTGCGTGTGTATTGGCTAGCATTGTGCATATTAAACAAACAGGAAAGCCCCCAGGTCGATATCATCTATCCTAATTTGCAATATCATCGATATTGGCTTTGTTTGCGGTGTACGTGGACTGTGAACTGGTTAATTATTAAAGTTTGCATAATTAATTAAAAGCACTAGCAAAATGGCGTGAATACATTAAAAAAATAGGTAATTTATAAACAGAGGAATATTAATAGCATAATATAATTGGAAAATATGTTCTACATACTTAAAATTATATTTTTCATGCAGAAATTTGAATTGCCACTCTTAAATTTTGATTTATATGGATAATATTATTGTTTATAATTCTTAAACTGATTATGTTATTATGTATGTATTAGGTTTCTCGTCTGTTTAACACCTCCAAAAGAATCAGATCAGAATATAAAAGAGTTAACTGCAGTAAAATGTGTCTTAGACATTTTATTTCTTGGCTAAAAATCCTTAACACTGTTTTCCAACTTCATCATCATTTTTCTTGCATATTTGTGGGCGTCACTTGCATCGTGAATTTCTCTCTACATTTTCCCTTAGCTGGCTTTTATCCACCATTCTTTCGAATACCGGTGGACACACGTGTGGCAGAGAGAACGCGGCAAAATGTTGTAAGATTCTTAAGCTAATTTCATTAAATATTCATGGCCACGACAATGCACACGAAATGCACACACATAAGGACATAGATATAGGTACAGGCATGGCTACAGTCCCGCCTTTCTCTCTCTTGGATGCTACAGATACACTTTCAAAAATCACCTTGGAACCCTTTTAAATTCAGAGTAACTTTATCTCTAAAAGTAATACAAAATACATTCAGTTCTTTCCATTTTTGTAAGCAAAAATCCGATTTAAGGTTCTAACTGAGATTAAAAAAAACAGCAAGAAAGTTTTAAATTTTAATCGCCTTATTTTTAGCTCTGTAACAGTTTGTCAAAATGTCAAACTGCCTTAAATTTTAACGCGCTTTGCTAACTTTTTGTTGGGACCGCACATGTGTGGCTTAGTTGATAAAGCGAGAACGGCAGGACTTCGACGGGCTGGCGAAGGATATTTCCCTCATCCGTCCATTGTTGTCCCGAAATTAATAGTGTTTGCTTTTGGGCCTCAGCAGCAGTGACAGCAGCTGCTTCTGACAATTTTTCGTTTAATCATTCGGCGGCCTCAAGGCTTTAAGGTAATTTGATTGCATTTTGATAGATGGTCGCTAAATAAACGAAGCTACTACAAAAGTACATTTCGAAAAATACCTAAACACATTTGATAAATGTTTCCATTCTCTTTTATGATGGCAGCAAATTGCGGCATTTGCCCACCAAGTAGTTTTTCTCTCCAATCTCTCTCTCTTTCTGTTTTGCCACTAATTTAATTAAGTTGCACAAAAAAGCAGAGACTCTAGTCCCCTGCTTGTGGGATGTCCGGGGAGGTTGCAACATGCTGCATAAATAAAGGGGCGCAGATAAAAACGCTTGAAACAACATTGGGGCTGACCCCCAGACAGAATGTCGTGTCCTTTTGCAACCCGGAGACCATTAAGTGGCCTGACAAATGGTATATTAGCATTGGGAAAATGTAGCCTAGGAAAGGAGTGGTTTACCCTTAGCTGCAGAGATTCCTAGTTGAAGTATATTTATTATTCTTATTAATTCTTTATATTGTATTTATACTAACCCCAAATATTAAGGAAGCTGAAGTTCAATTAATAATGGGAACTTGCTTTTATTATTGTTAGCTTAAAGGATTCTGTCAACAGAATATTCAATTAAAATAAGTTTTCTGTTTTTTATTATATATTTTACCTTCTTGTGGTATTTATAGTAAATTTCCAATTTAATAACGAAGGCTATTTCTGAACTCTTTAATCCCCAAATATAGTAATATTTTCTCGTACATTGCAGGGTAATTTTAGGTCACTTGGAAACCATTTTTAAATTTCCTTTTCCTAACACTCCAGTGGGGGTCCATAAATTTGTCGAGCTCTTTGTTTCTTTTTATAGAATTTACAATTTCTTTCCTCTTATGGGGGGATTTCTTGTGCAGAGTTGCGATTTCCTGCCAAGTTCTTTTTCGATGTTTTTGTTGCTTGACTTGCGTCTTGGCAAATTTCTTTGGGCAGCTTAAAGAATGGCAAATGGATAAAAGTAGATGGAAAATACCGGTATATGTCCAACATAAATATTCAGCCAACCCTTTGATTCCATTTTGTGTTATTCAAATTTATTTAACGATTTAATTGCGCAAACATTTTACGGAAATCATTTAAAATGATCAAATAATTTTGCGTCTAATTAAATATTGACACGCACACATATTTTATGGCAGCAATTTGAATTAATTGTAGTTTCTCTACGGCGCTAAGAGCGCAATCAGCATAAAACGTGTGAAAACACAATCACAAAAAAATATTCAATAAAATGAAATGAAAACAGACGCAAAGGTAAACCATAACAGGTGAATGGGGGTATAGGGAGAACTCGCATGTGTGCGCAGATTGATACAAAATTGTGCTCTCTTTTTTTGGTTTTATTATTTAACTGTGTGCGCTGAACATGAAAGGGGCAGATAATTGAATTTTTTATATTGAAATGGGAGGAGTGGCGCAGAGTTTTCCGGAGAGGTGTACGGTTGAAAGAAGATTAGAAAAGGCAAGGTCTTGTATAATATTGTGGTTGGGGGAGGTTGAAAGATGATAGGAAAAGATAATTAACTTGATAAAGGGCGTGGGTTTTAATGCCCAATAAAGAAAGGCAATGCAATTGTAATATTTAAGTTATTTAACTTAATTTAGATCTTTTTATAACATTTTCACATAGAAAAAGGCAGGTTTATTCACATTATTATATCTATTTCAGTATCTCTCTTTAATATTCGCCAAAAACAAATCCAAATTTTTACTGTAAAACTTTAAACCAGTCTCTACAAGAGAGATATTCAAAAATCTAGCCACGTTCGATACATTCCAGTAGAATTTCACCCTTTGTTTCGACATGAAGCTCGTTGGGGCCACTATTTTCCAACTTACACATCCGTGTACATATTTGATTTGATGGCCGACAAATTAAATAAAAAAGCATATGTGCCGAAAGGTGTAAAGCTCGTCTAACTATCCACGTGTGTGCCCACACGACGGGTGTGTCTGCGTCGGTGGTGCATTTTGACCACATGATGGCATTATAGTACTTGGGGCTGGGGATCTCACTCCAAGCTTGGATTGGGCGGATGGGTCGGTTTAGTCCGCTTCTCGCACTTTATGTGTTTGTAATTGAAAATTAAGCGCCTGTCATCGGGGCCAAGGCGGAAAGTGTTCAGGAATGTACTGAGGTACTGTGAGAAATAAATGTGATTTTCTAAAGTTATTTGCTTAAATGATTTACTATGTATTGGTATTTCATTACCCATTTTGTAGTTCCCTAAAGATGCTAAAAAATTGTCCTCATTTACTTTTAGATTTAACAGTTTTCTACACGAACCATTTTTCGATTTAATTCTTTCTGAATATTATATCCAGGTAAAGGGTTTATTTCTCAGTGCACTTGTGCTAGAATGAGCTACTAAATTGCGGGAAAGAGAGGTGCTCGAAGTGAGAGAGACGTAGGAAGAGCTTGTCTTGCGGCCACACAAATACAGAGACATCTACAGTTTCAAATACAGCTACAGATACAGGTACAGATACAGCTACAGCTACAGCTACAGATACAGGTACAGATACAGCTACAGATAGAGGTACTGGGATAGGTGAATCGCATTTCGATTTGCTGCTGCCTTCACTGGAAAATTGCCAGCTAACCATGCGATGCACCTAAATCCCTCGTTGTTTCCCGTCCACTCCTGCGGTTCCTGCCATGTGCGGTTAATTTGTTTCAAATCAGCTTCACCAAGAAGGATGAGGTGAAAATTGTGTCCTCGCCAATGTGGGTAAATAATTTTTCCAGCTTTCCGTGGCTTTGCCTTGGCTGACAGTTGGGGATATAAACCAATTAACTTGCAACATGATCTGTCAACTAAAATAGATAAAGGGTGGGTGTGAAATTCAATCAAAAGAGCAGCTTTTAGTGGTATAAATTAATACGGAAGAAATCCTTAACGAGTGATTAAAACAAATTGAATTAAATATTACCAAAAGGCATGTATTAATAGTTAAAACTGTATTAATTCTGTAGTTCATTCCATATTAAAACCCTTTTAATTGACTCTGCTATTAAAATGTGTGTTGTAATTTCCCAACATCCTTTTGAATCCCTTTCACATTTTGCCAATTCATGCAAATTGAAAGCTTTCCGTAAGTGAAACATCCATAAATCATAATACTCCCGAAATGGAAATCCCCAACAAACTCGCCTCCAAGTATGCAGAAATTTGCACTTGCTGAAAGCCAATTGTTTTCCGTCCATTTTGTTTTTCCTCGAACGTACGGAGAAAGGCTAAAAAAAGAGGAAAAGCGAGTAAGAGGGGGAAAACAACAGCAACAACAGTCATGGACTAAAGGGAAAACAATAGAAACAGAACTTACTAACCCAATTTAACTCCCTCGCATATGTATGTAGACTGTAGAGCTCCGACAATAGCAACAAGCGTTATAAACAACGAGTAGTGGCGGTGAAACCACAATAGTAACAACAACAATAATAATAGTGGCAGGCACTACAACAATAACACCTAGTGCCGACCGAGCACGCGATGCCAACATAAAATATGAGCGAGCAAAAGGCGCAAATAAAAGACGAAAGCGTCTAAAATTACGGAAATACCCGGCCAGGAAAACTATGGCTGGAGCGAGTGAAAAAAAAGAGGGAAAGCACCTCCAAGTCTCTCCACATTTAAATGCGGCCGTTGTGCGGTATTCATTTTCCCTTTGCCGAGGTTGCAAACAATGTTTTTCCGCAAATAAATGAAAATTCTCCACCGTCCGACCTAACTGTACTGAAACTTGAGCGGGGGCTTTCACCCCAAAACAAAAGGATTACTTTTGATGTGGGGTTACTAAGCCTTAATTATATTAGTTTGTTTTTATAATTAGGGAAAATTTAAAATGCTGGGGAGGTAAGTTAAAGTATCTGCTAGAATATTGAAATAAATATACCAAAGGTTTTCCGAAATACAAAACTGGAAAGTGTACTAGGAGAATTTGAATTATTTCTTCATTTACTATTATAATATTTGTGCAAGTAAAGTAATAACTTTTTAATTGCCTTGTACGTTGTTATATTTTTTTAATAGGAAAGTGTATTACCCGTATTTTCCCATTACATAGTTTTAAAGAACAAAACTGTAGTTCTTCCAGTTTCTCACGCTTTTCCTAAGTACACGTCAGGGTGCCAGGATAAAACATTGTTTTAAATACCATGTAAACCGACAAGAAACTGAAATCTTGCCACTGGGAGTCGAGATTGTCTCTGGCAGACATTTTGTGAGTTAAGTTTAGCCAAGAATTCCGAGTTAAATGTAATGCCCTGCGAAAACTTCTCACCAGTTGCGCCATAAAGCACTCAGTGGCGGGGAAATGGGAAATGAAAATGACAGAGGTGTGTATGGAAGGTGGTTGGTATTAAGGGAGCATGTCGGGGCAGAAGACAAACTCATGGTTAGGCCACAGGCGTCCGTTTTAATGCCCATTATAATTATGTGCGCCCGTGTGCGTGGCCCCAGCGCTTTTATGGCCTCTTGCCTGTGAAAACAACGAGAAAAATCAGCACAAAAACAAGCTCACTTAATGACTTGCACGCCAGGTGGCGCCGTGCATAGTGTGCCGAGCCTACCCGGCTTGGGGGGTTGGTGCTGCAACATCACATTTCATACGACCCGTTAGACGCGACAACAAATGTTTATAAATTGTATATGAGTGTGTAGGGGTGTGTGTGTGTTCTCAACACACCTGAGGTGCTGCTGACACAACTTGGGTGCATTTAATAGACTGTGCCTGCAAATTATATATGAATGTATGCGAGTACTACTACATGTATGATGGCAGAAAAAAACCCATATAGCACAGTTCGAGGTTAGTCAACTTTGCGGGGAGTTGGAAGCGATTCAGGTGATGACATCACCCCAAATGAGGACTTAAATTGCTTGCCCTTGGTCACGGCAGGGTGTTTATTAATTCACCATGTGAAGAGAGGCTCTAGAAAATTGATTAGGGATTTTAGAAGTAATTATTTAGATGTTTCCGGCATACGTGGTTATCGATAGTAGATGGGAGGAACTTTATTATTACCTATTCTACATATATTGATTTTTTTAACAAATTTGTATGTACCTTGTTTCGATTACAAAGAATTATCATTTATCGATATATTCGTTACAAGAACTTGCAAATATTGCTAGAAAATCTACTTTTAACTGTTGTGTATCTTAGAATTAACTTTAAAACTGATATAAATTTAATAAAGATATCGAAAATATACCATATACCTGATAGAAACTATCTTTAAACAAATGAAACAACATAAATACCTACAACTTATTTAATTACTTTAATTTGTATTTGCTTACTTGTGTTTTCAGCAAATATATCTTGTTTGCATTGCTAAGCCAGCTGAAATCAGATGTTTTCAGACGCACTCAGGGATTTTAAGCCAGCTATTAAATATGTAGCATACTTTTGCGAGCATCTCATGCGACCTTCGTCCTTGTTTCTATTTTTTTGTATCTTTTGCTGTTCCTTCGCTTCATTCGAGCAGCATAATTGAAAGGGACAAACGAAGAGGCAGGGAAAAGGAGGGAAAGAAGGAAAGACAAAGAGCAAACCGAAGCAAGGTAGAAAGATGAAAGGTTTACAAAGCGTTTGACTGTTGGCATGGTCCTCCGACTGTGTGTGTGTGTTTGTGCGTGTCTATAGCGCACATCCTGCATCATGCACTCAAACAGAGACGACGAAAATCCCGACGACCTTCAGAAAAACTATGCAAAGCATATGCCAAGGGCTACAAAAAAAAAAAAATGCTCATAAAAAGAGATGAAATTGAGGGAAATTTGTACGCTAACTTTTGAGCACACCCACAACAAATTGAGAGGGTAGAAAATGTTATTTATGTAAAATCATTGGACTGACTAACGAATGCTATATTAACTTGGTTACATTTTTATACAACTTTCAGTTGAAATTTTAATGCAACTTTTTCAGCACTCTTTACTAACGTTTATATATGGCAACATAGTTGAGAGAGGCTGATCTGCAGATTTTTAGTTTAGGTCAAAAGTCAAACATCTCTCCCGGTCGCATCCCTTCTGCATCTTTAGTATTTTTTCCCTCCCTGGCCAGCTGCAGTTGCAGTGCAGGAAAAGTTTTCCCAGCCAAAAGTTTAAAGTGAAAACTATGTGAGCAGAATTTGCAATGCGGCAACTAAGAAAGAAAAGGGGAAAAATATTTGTTTTTTTGCTAGAAGATTTCACAATTTGCACTGCAGTCAAGTGCAAATTACAAAGTTGAAAAAACAAGCCATCGATGAAACAGCAAAACAAGTTTTTATTTTGGAATTTCACTGTGTTCATGGGAGAGATGATATGCAGAAAGTATTTGTTTGGTAAATTGTTTCAGATGGGGAAAATATTCGTCAAAGAAACTAAATAAAATAAGCTACAATCTTTAGCTTCTCTTGAACATTAAATCCTTGCTTCTCCAGGTTTGTTGTAGTAAAGATTCAGATACTTTTCATATGTAGTTGCTTGGAAATCAGTGAGCAGTTATCCGTAAAAAGCCACCGCCCAAGGGAGCAGGCATTTCCATTTTGTGGGTGGGATATAAAAAACTATTCCTCATTTGCATAATTTTTGCAATCTGGCTCGGCTCTGGCACACTCACTCCTGTGCCGAAATCAAAATCATATGGAAATTGAAATCAAATTTCCCGAGCACTTGAGAGGATTCTCAGCGGAGCCGGCAGATGTCCATTTGCAATGACTTGCTGTCACACTTTCCACAACTTTTACTCTGGTTGGTTATATTTTTTTTTCGTCGTCCACGGCTTTGTGTCGGTGACAGTTTGAAAGGCTCAAATTGCAGTCGATAGTTGACCCAAATCCCCCCCAACCCAACCAAAAATGTGCTGGCACGTACAAAAAGAGACGAAAAAGAAAAGTCAGCCTGACACATACACACATTAGGGGGGAAAGTGCACGAATCCACAAAGAGAGAAAAATAAAAACTGACAAAGTCCGATTTGCAAATTCGCGGAATATCAAATACTTTGTTTAAAAAAAATCAAAATTAGAGCTTACATAAGTTTAAATGCAACAGACATCTTATAAAATAATATCCAAAAATATATTCAAATTTCCCAATATAAAATTCCAGCGATTTCCGTTCTCGGAACATCAGAGATAATATTTTTGCTCACTCACTGCAATTTTTGTTCGCCGCTTTTCGTTTCGTTTGTCATTCTGCAGGGCTGCAGCTCACATGTAACTGTCAAAGTTCGGGGCAAAAAAGAAACTTGAGGAGATATATATCTCCAATACTGTTCCCCTCGCTCTTCAACCGTCTGCTGACAGACAAGTGCGGGCTTCCATGTGACATTGTTTACCTTTACCAACACCAAAAATAACAAACAAAAAATACATAGAAAAACGAAAATGATTTACGATATAAGGTTTGCGCGCATGGAAAACATTGTCATTTTATTTTGGCACTAGACAAGGCTAACGAGTTTCAGGGAAAACAACAAGAAAAATGTGAAAGCTGAAATGCAGCGAAAGCATAACACAGAGCTTAGGCTAAAACGTGACCACACGGCGTATGAGTAACGTAACTAGCTAAGGCCTTAAAATGTCAAAGTATGGTTATTTTATGGTTGTTGGGGAAGAGGGCAACCATAAGGGGAAATAAATATGGAAAAGGGTTCTAGGAAGTACTTAAATATATTATGAATTAAATTATATTAGTACAACAATGAATGTAAAGCGCTAAGATCAAGTATATATAGGATTTCAAAGGTATTTCCCTTCAACTTTTTCAATTAAAATATATAATTTGTTTACCCTCTTTCCTAACATAAAGTAAAATGTATTGCAACTCGTATACGCATTTAAGAACCATCGAAAAAAAGAGTTTTGTGGCATCCGACTTGTTTACAGTTTACAGACAACATTTCCAGTGACAAAACCGCATTGGAGCCACATCTGTGTGTTATGTCCGTAAATGCATTACGACATTTTCAGACAGACCGCAGAAAACTAAAACTGTACAATGACGCACACAGTTTTAGACTGGCCCAAAATGCACCCCAAGCAATGCTAGAATAAACTAACGCAACAACAATGGTAATAAACACAACCACAAAATGTTCATCAGCTTCATTATTGTCAACGATTCTTTCGGAAAATGCCATTTGTAATTGTATGGGAAATTGTCGCTGGTTTTCTGTATTTTTTTTTTTTTTACTCTTTCTGTGCATTTATGTGGTTGGCAAAATTTAAATAGTTGCGGTCATGGAAACATTTTATGGCATATATTTAATATTTTATCGGACTAATATAGTCATCTATTTCTAATGGGATTATTTAATGGCTGTCAGAAATGGTTTAAAGTTGTTGTCTAATTTTTCAAATTAATATTTAATATTATTTTAGAAAGGTTTTTGTATAGATGTGATCGAAATTTGCTATTAACATTAGATAGAAAATAATATATGTCATGATTAATATGATTTACATTCCTTTACAATTAAATTCTAGGATTTAATGCCTATAATTTTTCGTACACAAGTTTTCTATGCATTGCCTTTAAATGAGAGCAAAGTATTTATTCTCATAGAGCTCTTATATAAGGAAACTACACCTATAATACAAATAACCTTAAGAAGGAATATATTCAATATTAAATGGACTGCCCACCACATCTATACTTTGGGGATTCTTGATATATAAATTAACAAAATATTGCCACCGAAAGCAATCTATAGAATAGGAAGCCACCGACCTTGATTGATGTGTTGTTGGTTCGGCATTCAGCTTACATGACTGCAATTCCATTAACCGTTCTTCGGTTTTCTTGGGGCCCCAACTCAAACCCCTCTTCTCCACCATTGACCACAACAAATTGCGCATACGCCGTGTTGCACCTGTCGGAACAGCAGCCAAGGCAACAGTCCGGCAATATTTCTCATCTTATTCAAAATGCATAGGAATAAGAGAGGAGGAGGGGGGAGATGAAGGAAACAACCTGCTTTCAAATCAATAGTGGAATGCAATTTACAAAATTGATTGGGGACGAAAATGAAGGCACGAAATGTTGATGGCGTATGTAATGAAGATGGTACAGAATAGATGTGCTCCATGGAAAGGCCGTGGGGCATAACAACTCGTGTTGCAGCCAGCGATTTACATTTTAAATAAGCGTTGCTCCAACAAAAAAAAATTACCCCCTTCTTCCTTCTTTGGTGAGTTGCATAAACTTTGCAATGCCAGAGAAAATACCGAAATATATATGCATAGAGACCGAAAGTCTCGCTCGAGTTGCACACTTGATAAATGTCGTCGTCGTCTTTGGATAGTCCTTTCTTTTGGTCTGCTTGTGTGTTCGTTCCCTGGAGCATCATAAATTATGCCCCAATGCTTGTTACATACCAAATAGACGCTTATTTCTTAGAACTTCTGTGGGTTCCACCGTTTCAGTTCGAAGATGGTTGCAGAATTGAGTTAAGTTGTCTATATTTAAGAGGGAATGTATTCATAATATACACGATTAGTTAAATGCATTCCCCAAACATTTATGTACCTCTGCTCTGTAATTCTTCTCAATGTATCTTTGTGTAGTAATTATAGCCTGCAAGTCCTTTTAATACTCTTTCCTTTAATCCTGCTTTAATCCTCTTACTCATAAGTCTTATAAATTTTAAGCAGCTTAGCCACATGTGAATCTCACCGAAGAGCACATTAATTGGGGCCTTATGTCGTCAAAACTTAATTACAACATTAAATGAATCGTAAAAGAGCTCAGGAAGTGCACACAATGAAAATGCCTTTACACGAATCGTAAAAAACTGGTCTTGAGGAATTTTCGCTTCTCTTCTCGCCGTGTTTACACAAAAACAAATTAAAATGGAAAGAAAACTGCGGGCTTTTCCCCTCTTTTCGTTTACTTTTCACTGCTTTTGTTGTGACCTTTGTTTTCGGCTAAGACTTTTTCCCCAGGGTGTTTTTAATCAAAGCCTGCGAGTATGCTATAGCTTTTCTCTTTCAACTTTTCGCTGATTTGCAACTTTAATTCCGGGCAATTCCTTGGTATTCCGAGCAGGTCCTCCTCGGCTTCCTCTGAGATCTCAGCATGTGTTCGCCGGCCTTAACTGCTGCCACTTAAAACTAGTCAAGATGCACATAAATTTGATTCCAGTCCCCGGATACACAGCCAGCCGGACATTGTCTAGTGTGAAATATATAGAGCCTGACTGGAACATTAATTGTCTGGGCTGACAGCGAAGCAAAGAGAGGATGAGCACTATAAAAATGATTTAATTTTACGCATGCCTGCAGACGCCGTCGTCTGGAGAAAAAAAAGAAAAAGAACAATCATAAACAACAAATGATGGCCTAGAACAAGTCACAGCTTGTGTCACACATTGCCAGAGATATTAAAAATGTTATTTCGCCGACATTTGGGAATTTATTGGCATTGCCGCCAGCCCGCTGCCGCATCGCATAAAAGTATGCTGCAGAAATGGCCTGCAGATGCGACGTTTTTTTTCTTTTCCCTCGGATTGCCTGCCTTTTTTTTTATTGCTCGGCAAAGTATGCAAAGTATATTGGACCGGGTTTTTTTCCATCTAATTGCAAATGTTTGCCACTCTCATCGCTGTCCTTGTTCTGCTAGCTGTTTTTCCCCATTTTGTTGTCCTGCACGAGATAAACCGCTTAGTGCTCTTGATGGAAACGAGCTAATGGCTTGTGAAAATGTTTTGTAGCCCGGTCCCATGTTGTAAAATATCCAAAAGAAAAGCAACTACTAGGCGAGCTAACTCGATTGAGCCGTTCGGATCCCGGATAATAATAATGAAGGTGGATGGTAAAAAGTCATTAGGGTAGAGTAGTTTGGTTTAAAGAAAAGAAAAAGGGAAAGGGTGGCATATATGTGCACAGTATGTGTTCTCGGAAACCATATAAGTGGGCGTGTAAGTTATGGTTCTTGAAAAGAGAACTTTGTGTTGATTTTTGCAAAATGTATTAAACATAAAGGCACTAGACTGCCGGGAGTTGGTTGCAAGTAAATACATTTTCTATGAAAATGTTTACACTTTCAAAGTGCATGTAAACAAGGGAGCATTTTGGCATTCAATTTTGCAGAAAATAAGTATAGGTACTTTATGGCAAGGCAATTTGTTGATTGAAAGCATATCCTTTAGGAAGTATATTTATTTTTATTAGTTAGAAATTTCATAGTCAAGGGTCTCTGGAAAATATAGTAGCCATAAGAATGATAATTATTTAATTGGTTTCCAAATAGATAGACATAGAGATACATTTTAAATTGAAAAAGAATTTAAAACAACATTTATTTAACTCGAATATATGTGAATATATATAGTAAAATTGATTTATTTGTTGATTTTCCTTTATCTAATTTACTAAATAAATTAGTGCTACCTCAAGATCTTAACTGGCGGATTTAATCCGCTTAAATCAACCCACAACTGTTATACCAAAACACTCTTGTTCGAAGAGGCTTTATTGTAATTACTTTTATTAATTTATGTAATTATCTTATATTATTTCACAAGAAACAAAGTGCACAGGGTGGCATATACACCCTTTTTTCTTTTCTTTAAACCAAACTACTCTACCCTAAAGAATTGTTTCAGTTTCTTGTCAGTTTCTAGAAATCTCTCCAGTATTCTTTTAACGCAACACTTTCTTTGGTTTTATAGTATGAATTTGTGAACTTTAGTGAAAGTCTCAAAAACAACTTTTTAAGCATCTTGTAAAATAAAATAAGATCACATACTTCCCCTTTACTTTTAGTTTTTAAAGTAGAAATAGCTTGTTCATCCAAGCATTACATGTGCATTTCTCAGAATTTTCCCCTATTATTTCCCCCATTTTTCTGGGTCATCTTTGTTTTGTAATTTGCATATCAAATGCAAAGCCGACAAGGGCAATTCAAACCGATTTTTTTCCAAGCGATTGGGGAGCAAGCAAATCATTCAATCAATGTTAAACCATTTCAACATTATTTTCCCCTAGTTTCTTTTCCACTCTTTCCTGGGCTTTTCATAACCTCGGCAAATCACTATTGATTGAAGGAAGGGCTTTGGGTTTCAGCAAAGTAAGAGAGGGGCGCCCCAAGTTGGCAATGCAAATTATTCATGCATTAGCTATACACACACACGGCACACCGCACACCCACAATTCTTGGCATTTTATGCACTGTTTGAAGCAAATCTGTCCCACGTTAGACGCTATTAATATCGATAAAAAAAAGCAAGTTTTTATGGTCGACAGTGGGGCGGGGGCGGGGGCGGAACGGCTATATATTATATTTCTGCCATGGAAATCGATAAATTTTTATTTAGTTCCGCCCCGCACTTCCGTTGACTTGTCCTGGCTAGCGGGACATGCGTTTGCGCTTAACCCACATGCAGCTGGTGGTGCCGTGACTCGGGTGGTTCCACTGCCACTTGCCACTGCCAAGCGGTTTGATGGTGGTGGCAGGTCCTCCACTCTATGAATCCACCCCCTTATTTCCTGGGTCTCTCGATATTCTGTGCCGGCTTCCGTAGTCAGCTGTGCGGGCATTCATTTGGTCTTTCGCCTTTTACTTTACTTTGTTGTAACAGTATTTATTTGTATTTCAAGCGGTGCGTGTCCCTTTTTCGGTGGTGTTCGTTTATTCTTGCGATTGTCGGTAGTAAATACAACCGGTACATGTATTGTGACAAATATTTGGTGTAATGCCACCACACAAAGTGACAATTTTACAAGTAGAAGTAGTTTTTAATAGTGAAAACATTTTTTAAGGATGAGATAAATAAAAGTAAAATATATATATGAAATAAAGTCCAGGGCAACGTTTAAAAAAAATATATATAAACTGTAAGTGAATTATATTTGTTGAAAAATATATTTTACCCTGTGTTATCTTCGATTCCAATAAAAGAAACCTTAAAAAAAGAAATGAATTATATTGTAACCCTCAATTAAACACAGTTTAAAAACCCCAAGCCCACAATCAGTCAGACGGATATTTCCAGCGAATGCTTCAGGCGTATTTCATGCGATTTTCACTTGAATCGGTCGCCCAGGTAAAGCTCCATAATTTACCGCTCAATCAGAACTGTTTGCTTCATTATCCTGTACACACGCATGCCCCAAGGACACTGCCTCGTGTTGCACTGGCAAAAGGCTATTATGTAAATTCCCCCGGCGCGGCTATCGATAACATTTAATTTCCCAGAAGCAGCTGCTCCCGCTCCACAGTTATCGTGTGCCATATTCGGAATAATTATGGCCACATATGGCGGAGCTCTGGCTGAGAAACGAGCAGTTTGTGCTGCTGCCACATCGCCTCTTTGGCGTAAACTTTTGTGCATTTTGCACTTGATAACAATCGCGGGCGTTTTTTTTTTTTGCCCATTGGGTGGGGTTTGGAACGACGTAAAACTTTCACGCGAAAAAGTTCAAGGACATTGAATGGAGCAGGGTGTGGCCTCTACAACCACATCCGCATCTCAAACGAATCGCAAAAGTTCGGGACACAGGAGGCAGTTTTCGGCGCTTGTTTAACTTGTCTGTTGAAATTGCATTTTCGATTAAGTCTGCCTGTGTAAACTGCCATCGAGTGCATTTCATATTGTGGCATGTAGCGAATTTAGGATGTGTAGTAAAGTCCCCGAAATCTAAGGATTCCCCGAAAAGATGAGGAAACTTTTGGCTTGTCTCTCTAAACGTTGGCAAAGTTGGCGGTCGGTGCTTGTTTGGCAAGCATTTAGCACATTAAGCAAACTTTCCCAGCTGCTGATGGTGCCGATGATACGGAGCAGATTTAAATTGCTTTTTTGAAAAGTTTTCGCCGCTTAACCAATAAGATTTTGACACGAAAAAAATGATTTTAAACTTGATTTCAGTAAAAGGAAGGTGTTGTCACAACTTCATTTATCAAAAGAATTTTGAGAAGTTTTATACGATTTTTTAAGATAAGCTTTTTAGGGAAAACTGTAGGAAGAACTTGAAAATTAACATAAAAATATTTTGAAACTGAGTTAAGTAAATATAATTAATAATTAATGACTATTTCTTGTATATTGTATCATAATATGTATATGTATATGTGTCATAATAAATGCTACGGATGTATGTATATCGACAAGAAAAGTCCGACTTATCGGTGATATTTTTTCTTATCTTTACTGATTGTTTTTTTAATTAAAAAAATTTATAAATTTAAATAAATTCAAACATCACCTTTATCTGTCAGCCCCAGGTATCCTCTTTTGCTTGGCAATAAAATTAGCATTTCTCTTAACTAGTTTACCCAACATCCATGACTGTGCGCGTTAATCCCATAATGAAATATTTGGAGCCTCGTATAGCTCTCCCGTTCCATCATGGCATTATTTTTCTATTACGCACCGCAAAGTTCCACCCTCGTTTTTCGTAATTTCCCGGCTCTGGCAGCTTTTCTCCGTGTACGTGCATAATTAGCTGGCTGTGCGATAATGTCTCCCATTCTGCTATAAATTCATTATGGCTGCGACACGCCTCCGTCTCCCCAACCATTCACCAAAAAACTGTTCAGAGGTGTCATAAAGTCGTTACTCCTTTTCTGTTTTTTTGTTTTCGTGATTTGATTAAACTGCAATTAGCTCTAAGGGGGTTGAAAGGGAAGCAGAGTCGCCCCGAGAAGCTTCGATGACATCAGCAGCGTGATATAGGGGTGGTCTCCCATATACTGCTGCAAAGTGCGTTGAACCGGTGCCAAGTGGAAACGCCCCACTGAACTACTTTGCAGCACGCTGGCCAAGCTGCCAAAAAGTCTGAGCACGTGCAGGATGCGGATGGCAGGATGGAGCTGAGTGGCGCCAGAGAAAAATGTAAAATTACACAAGAAAAAAAAGTGCTTTACAAAGTGGCATTATCTGGAAGAGCAGGGAGATATATATAGATATATAAACAGGAAATTTACCACATTTTAAATAATAAATAAAATTATAGATACAAGTACAATCTTACGAATAATAACTCCTTTGTTTATATATATATTTAGAGAGCTCATAAAATATTTCATTAACTATATCTTAAGGTGTAAGCTAAACTTTTTAATAAAATAATTCATACTTTAATTACATTCCTCGTTTTTTGCACATGTCCTTGCAGGATCCGGCCTCATCTCGCATTCCCCGCCTGGACGGCATCTCGCGGGTTCCCAAGCCAAGTAACTATGGCGTGCCCAGCAGTACTTGTACCACCTCCAGCAGAGCAACCAACAGCATCACCAGCACCACCCAGCACATCCGGCCACCGATAAGTTCGCCCAAGGCTACACAGGTTTTTCAGGCACCCAGTGATCCGGCCAAGCCACGTCCTGCAAGCTCATATGCACCATCCTCGGCAGCTCTGCGGGATTTGGGCAGCAGCCTGAAGAAGAGTGCCAGCGGGGAGAGAATAAATAATGCGGTGAGCTTGCTGAGCAAGAGGACCACCACCGTCCTGAAGAAATACTTCAGTCCGAAGTTAGCTCGCAGCACGGAGATGACCAGCTCATTGCCAGTTACTCCTTTGCCGGTGGGAAAACAACGTGGAATGCTCACGAATGATCAGTTTACCAGCAGTACACCGATGCCACTCCTGAGATCCGATACCTTTGTCTGCGAGGATGAGGAGCAAACGAATCGTCCGAAAATGGAGAGCCCTTTCGGTCGAACCATGGATATAGATTCACCCTATATGGATGAAACCAAGGTGCTGACCAGAGATGGCACGAGAATTATGGAGGATAAACCAAGGACTAAAATTACTCCCTCGACAGACATCACACAAATAAGAAAGCCCACACAAATCGGGGGAATTATCCAAACGCCAAAGACGACTTTAAGAAAGATAAACTCCATGGATACCACTCACGAGATAAGGACCAGTCTGGAGATAACTCAAAATAATGCCACACACAGTATAAACGCATCGGGAATGATGGGCAGGACTATGCCAGTGATTCAGGCCAAGGATGTCACTAGAACCATGGCGGGAAATAGTTCGCCCGTGGGAAATGTAACCAAAGTTGTTGAGGGTATTGGCAACACAACCAAGACCTTAGAGAGTGTTGGAAACCTTACGAAGACCTTAGAGGGTGTTGGAAATATCACTAAAACCTTTGAGGGTACTGGAAATCTCACTAAATCTATTGACAGAGAATTTAATCAAACCAAAATCTTCGAGAGAGTAGGAAACTCTACTAAAACCTTTGAAAGTGTAGCGAATCTCACAAAAAGTATGGATGGTAGAGCTGGAAATCTCACAAAAATAATGAAAGCGGGACAAAATGTCACCCAAACGATCGATGCTGGATCAAATCTAAATAAAACAATTGAAAAAAGACTTAATCTTAACACAATTTCGAGTGCTCGTGGGACAAATCTAACACAGAGCGTCCAGGAACCCGGTGACTACACCAATATAATCCACCATGGAGCAAACTTAACCCAGAGCATGGATCAGTTGCCGCTACTAGAGCACATATCCATGCCATCCGGCCTGGACACCCTAAGCTCCAAGGGTGCCACCTGTCAGGACAAGAATAGGCATCAGGAAATGGACGACACGCTGGACGTGACGTTGACGCCCGACAAGGCCAACATGAAGCTGCCATTGAACTCCACCCTTAATACTGAGAGGTTGCTGGATATTAGTGGCCTACAATCGCCGCGACACATTCAGTTGCTGAATTTAACACAGGAATTGGAACGGGGAACTGCGAACAGAACTCATCTTCATCAGTCGGGACGCAGATCTATTCCGCAACATCCACTCCTCTGTTTATCCCCACAATCTGCCACAACAACGCCGCATGGAATGCGGATAATAGGACAGGTTACACCACAGCCTGTCCACCTGCTATCACCTCTTTTGAAACAAGCACAAAGTGCTCTGGTTCTGCCAACGCGAACCCCGGATGGGGACATAACCATGGATGGCCATGGTGCCCTCGAGAATACCCTGATATCCTCCACTTCGGGCCGGAGCCGAACCCGCTACAGTTTCGGCCTGGATCTACCAGATACAACCCTTGATTGCTCCATTGAACTAGTGGAGAATTCATTCTCCTCATCCACGCAACTGCAGCAATTGCAGCAGCAACTCCTGAAGAAGCAGAGCTCCTTCGATCTGGATGAGAGCCTGGGCATCCTGACGCCAGATCAAATGAAGGATTTCCTAGACTCGCCCCACAACAACCTGATGCATAATCTGGAGCTGATCAGAATGCATCATCCCAATCTCATGCAGCTGCGGATGGAGCAGACTCCCTCGCCCGAGGAACTGCCATTAGATCCCATCGAGATCAAGTCAGAGATTGTCAAGCAGGTAGAAGCCTCCCAGAACCAGGTGACCACTTCTTCGCAGCAGGCCAAGCTGAGCAATAGCTTCATTACCAGCGTGACAAGTGTAACCAGCTTGGATACTGGCTACCAAGGCGACGGTGAGATGTCGCGACCCGCCTCCCGCGGAGCCTGTGACCACTCACCCAGCAATGGACCCCACTTGGGTCGGGTCAGTCGTCAGCCCAGCTTTCCACCGCCGAATCCGGCGCCTTTGCGACGTCAGGACCCTATGACCGATTCGGACTTCTTTACCGAATCCGATGCGGATGATGTGTTGCATCGCGGCGATCGTCGTGCCCAGGTTATTGATGGCCAGCTCTACGGCCCCGATATGATGCAGCCAAGTGCCTCGGTGCCCCAGATGGAGGATTCGTGCATGGAGTCGTCGGGCATATTCACGGATGTGGAGAATCGCTGTGACGAGGAGATGCGGCAGCCGGAGTTGGAGTTGGATGTGGATGTGGATATGTCGCCGGATGACTCCACACAGACCATGCGAAAAGGTAATTAAATTGGGTAATTTCTTAATCAACAGGGGTGCCACAGAAATTGCGAGACATCAAAAAATAATGTAAAATGTATGGGAAATAATATTTATGGACCCTATATTTGGTCACTGCATATATTATTAAACATATTAGTTTCTATTCCTTTACATATTTTGATATATATGGGAATTTGGTAAATATAATTGTATATATTTATTTTTTTGTTGTAAAATTTGTATTCTTTGTAACAAAAATTACTAGGGTTTTTTAAACCCGTTAAAAAATATATTTTCGCAACATGCTTCATACATTTTTCGATTCTTATCCGTAAATACTGAAATACAAAATTAATCTATATTTTTTTAACGCTTTTAAAACCGTTTCTCCCCCCTAGGTCAAGGTCAGCCCACTCCCAATAGCTCCCAACAGCAGCAGCAGCAGCAGAATCAGCTGGCTCCGCAGCAGCGTCCACCGAGCAGCTGTCTCTCTTCCTCCTCGGCGGCCACCACGCTCTCCAATCGCACCTCTTACTGCAGCGTCGACGGCGGCAGCGCACGAAGCTTTTGCGACGAAGCTTTCGCCGCAACAACGACGCCAGCTGCGGCAACTGCTAGCCGATCGCCGGCAGCGATTTCAGTTCAAAATTCAACATCGCCGCGTCCACACGCCTCGCTGTCATCGCTCTGTACGGTGGAGAATTTCCGCGGTTCAGTTTCCTCGAACTCCTCGATCGCCTCACCCAAATCGTGCAAATCGGGCAGCAAAAACACCAGCAAATCGCGCGGTTTGAAACCACCGAAATCGCCGCCAAATCGAAAGCAGCATACGCCCAACAAATGGGATGCCGTGATGAATAAAATTGCCAGCAACAAGTCTCTGATCAAGACCAACTACAACGATGTGAAGTCGAAGGTGGTCAGCACTCGGGTCATGTCACCACCGGGTTCAAGTTCCGTTTCCGCTTCGGCATCGGCATCGGGATCGGGTACCGTGTCCGTTTCCGCTTCCGTTTCGAGTTCGCGCGCCAGTCCCAGCAATGTGAGTGCCAGTGCCCGGCGTTCGCCCTCGGCCACGCCCAAAGTGCCGCCCAAAGTTCTGCTGGTCAAGCGATCGAGCAGCAGTAGTCCCTCCTCAACCGGCAAGGTCACCGGCACGCCGCACTCGACCCCGCCAACGCGGCAGCCACTGGATAAAGGCTCTGTTGGCAGCGGGTCGCGTGCCGGCAAGTCGCCCAATTCACCCACCAACTCAACCACATCGCCGCCCGCCAAGAGACTGCAGTCGACCCTCGCCAGTCGGTAAGTGATCACTGATCAAATTTCTTAAGAGCCAAGACCAGCTATTATATATTTGTTTATAACATATTGAAAACAAGACAAAATATACAAATTTAAAAACAAGGAGCAGCAGTAATGAAAGTTGAAAAAGATAAGACATTGAAATGTGCGAGCTACTGCGCATATAAAAACCCATAAAAAATCCATCTGTTCGACCCAAAATCTGTAAAGTTTTTAGTGTGCTATTAAATTTTTGTTACATTTAGAGTCTTTTAATTGTAAAGTGAAGCACTATTTGCCTAAAAATAATTTCACTTACAAACATAAATATTTATTTACGTTTTTTATGGTTTTTGCTTTAAAACTTTGGAAAACTAATTATATATATAAAGATTTCTTGTGGTTAGAAATTCACTTTGACTTTTAGCTTTGAAAAAAAGAAATCAATTATACATTTTCCGACTAACAGAACTTAGTTACCTTAAAAAAATAACAAAGACGGTCAAGGTGGTAACTAAAAACTTGAATTTACAAGGCTTCTTTTTTATGTTAAAGAAGAAAAAAATCATATTTTTACTATAAAATCGTGTTTACATTAGGTATTAATGTAGGTTGAGCTAATAGCATTGTATAAATTTTGTTTTTAAATGTCCGTTTCGATTTTTTTTTATGTACGTTTGACGGTTTGCTATTAAAACTTCAGCTTAAACACCTAGCTAAACCCTAAACTCTTTGTAGTAAGTATTAAATATTTTTTTTACCTAAATAAAAACCTCTCCTAAGGTACTTAATTTTCAAGCAGGGCATTCAAAACTTTCCACAACCGAAAGTATCCGTTTTTGTCTTTCAGCAGCATATCTTTTGCACACATTCTTATCGCTCCCACAAAGAATACCTGACTTATCAATCCCCTTATCATGACCAGTTTCTTTTGATGGATTTTTGACGTTTGTATTTGTATGTTCCACTTTTTTGGGTCCCCTTTTATTCGATAGGGCAATCAAATGTTTTTTAGTGGCCATTCAGACTTTCAGACACCTGCTTTTGTGGAAATCTTACCCACCTTTTAATGAGTTCAGGGGCAGCTCGCTGAGTAGATAACGATTGCACCCAAGTCACTAAATAATTCATTAAGCATTGCGATTCCATTTGAAATTCAATGAAGAATGAGTTGGGAATAAATAAATAATTGTGGAAATACAAGAAATGAGGCCTGCTTGAATTATAGGTAATTTTCCTCTGAACTTTCTAAAAAAAAAGGTGCAAACTTATTTGCTCTATCGAAATGTTTGCAGCCTTTGACGTCAGTCTTTTTTTTTTTATTGTGTAAACAAATGTAGAACATTGACCCACCCAGAATTAGCTTAATTAGATGCTTAATTTCCCTGAGTGCGTGGGAGGTATGTAGGCAAAGGGGGAAGGATACCTTAATAAACATTAACTAATTGCGATTGAGAGTAAGCGATTTATGGGGGAGAGGTGGCCAGGTTCAGTAGCTAAACTACTTAATTTATGGCATTCGTGTCGTGTGTATTGAACATCATTTAACTAAGGATAAGTTGGATGTGGGAAAACGTTGCGTGTGCTTTGCTTTAATTTCAAGTTGAATTTTTGCCACAATCTACGTACAATGATATGGATTGCTATATATATATTTATACTAATTACGCAGCAAATAGCTTGCGGTTATTCAAATAATAATTTGAGTTCTATAGCGACATATGTACATTATACAAATTAAGAACAAAGTCACACAAACAAAAGGTGCGGGGGAAGAGAAATGAATACCTCTGACCTTTTGACTTTTGCGGGGGGATGGAGTACCGCCCACGAATTGCTAAATTCCAGGAGGCAGAACAAATTTCCATTTAAAAATATATATTATTTGTGTGTTGACAAGTCGGCGGTAGTTCCCTGTTTTGTTACTTTTTTCGCAGTTCGGTTAACATGCAAAACATTTGCAATTACAAAATTTTCCGCGACCAAACAAAGCCCAACACAATGGCAGACAGAAAATTAACAAACCAAAAGCTTGTCTCTAAAATTATCAACTTTTTTTTCCCGCTGTATTTTTATTTACATGACGAATGCCCATAAAAATTCATTAGATAAGAGAGATTTTCATCTCGGCATAGACACGATTCGGAGAATTACTTGTATTTGCTATTTACCTTTTTCTACCCATGAGTTTTCTTCATTTTAATCTGATGCCTGATGATGTCTACGATTACAACAAGCCACAGCCGCAAGGCATATTATTGTAGTACTCGTAAAAATATATATATTCGTTTGTATATATATATTTGTCATCTTCTAAGCCGGCAATAACAAACTGAGCAATGTGAATGTATCTTAAAGTGTGTATTTTGTTCGGCTCTCGATACCACTGAGCGTGAGTGTGTGAAAAACGCCCAAGCTCAAGCTCAAAGCGAGTTAATTTGAGTCAACTGGCATGCAAATATATATATATGTATATATACTATGTATACGCGTTTGTGTGTCAGTATATCGAGGTGTGGAAGTATCTTTTGGTTTTGTTTCAAATTGCTGCAGTTAGCATGCAAAAATCGCTTGGGAATTACGTAAATTCATGAATTGTTTACTCGTTATGAGAGAATTATGTGATATTGAGAATACTAATGGGGTTTATTTTAAAAGCGAAGGTATATACAGACAGCTAGCTACGGTAATATTTGAGAGTATAAGGTCATAATATCAATACTGCTTTGTTTTGAGGTAATTAGCTGCGGCGCATATTCAATTTCTAGATAGATATTTCTATATCTTATATGGTAGATAAGATTTAATGAAAACTGTCTCAGTTATTAATGCTGTGCTTTATTCATTTCCTTGTTATTAATTTGGTTTATAAAATATAGTACATTTTTATATAAGATATTGATGTTATAAGTCGATATAAGTTTTTAGTTGAGAGTATTAGGTCATTATGCGGTTTTATTTTGAATAAATGAGATAATTCTCTGCGCTTATATTAAATGTGAAGAGATTTAACTAACGATTGAATCACTTAATGAATGTAATAAATTATTAGCTTGTTATTTAAGAATTTATGATATCATTTTTAGTATTTAATGCTGTGAAATTAATACATTAGTCTTTCCCTCCTTATAACTTTTATTTTGAAAATATGATATCTATTTAAATAAATTATTTAAGCTTTTATTTGTATAAAAAACTGATATCAGTATGAACAATGAGTTCGTGTCATAAGCACATTTCGTCATCTATAGAGGAACACTTCAAAGCATTAACACAAGAAAACCCCGATACGCAACTTAAAGATATTAAAACAAAAACCTTTTATTCACTCAAATTCAGTTGCAATCTATTTTCGATTCAAGGAAATAACTAATGACAAAAAAACCGAAATAAATAACTCAAGACGAACACAAAGCTATATTTAAGAGCTCTCTGTCTTGGCTGTCCATCGGTGTACATATGTTATCACCCAGGGAGAACAACGTGTAACTTTGAGATAAACAAGCAAAAGCAAATAGCCAAAAGCCAGTCCAAAAAAATATCATAAATTTCGACAAGGTCAACAGAAATACCAGCAATTAAGGGAAGCACACGAAAAAATTACAGCCACGGATCTAAGAAAACTTGAAATGCAAATATTGGTTTTACTTCTAGAAATAGATTGGGCATTTCCTCTGGAGTAGATGGTGCATCTTTTATTTTTTGGAGTCTTGTGGATTGAAGGTAATTTAGGAGGGGGTATAAAAGGGGAGGGAAATCATACATCAGTCAGGTCTTAGGCCCCGCTGAGCATAAAAACAATTTCTGCCTGGTAAGCGGATTCATTAACACGTGCATGTGAAACTTTTGATTTCTTATTTCTGGCGTTGCCTAGTCAGCTGAAGTTTTTATGTTGAAGACTCTAATATATAGGCATTTGATTAAGTACACAATGAGAAATATAATTAATCAATAAGTTGATGATTTACTATATAAATACGATTTAAAAGCCCACGTAACGTTTCATTAAATATATAAGATATAAAACCGTTTAAGCAATCTTGGTCTGCAATCTATTCGATCGAAATATCAGCTTAAACTATTCAAAACGATTTCCAAATTGGGTTACTGAATAAATTAAATCTCGTCGCGAACTGTCGTTAAAAAATACAATTCAATTTCTCACCGTGCATTCATTAACATCCATCAGATACAACTGTCTATATTGTGTTTACGACTTTGACCTTTTGCAATGATATGGTAGTTTAACTCTAATGACGATTGCCTCTCTTCTCCATCACCCTGATAAACAAAAAAGCCATAAATGTCATGGTGTTATTAATAAAAGTTGCCCATCACACTCAATTGGATTCACGCTGTTGCCCGTTGTTGATTGTCAGTGGCATGGAAAGCGCTAATAAAGTCGTTTTCATCTGGCAAGAGTGGATACCAGCCATTGGCACAGGCTCAACTTTAACTCCGAGCCATCATAAAAAATCAGACAGTCTGACAGTCGGACTGACACGACATTTAAAGAGTGAGGCAGAGCCTTAAGCCTGCCTGGTGGCAAATATTGTGACAAGTGGCATGATGAGGGCTGTCAACACGCCGAACTCGCGCGCCCATTTAACGCCCACAAAAATAATATAAATGCGCGCTGTTTTTTAATTAAAAATGCAACCAGTTTGCTTTATTATATCTCTTTTGCTATTATGTAATATTTTGCCGGCGAACCGTAACAAGATACACCGAAAAGGTAAACTAGTTTTGGCAAAGAGAAAAAGATAAAATGAAAGAAAATGCCCGGCAACTGACCCTTGCCTCTCCCTCTCTCTGAGTGGGCTCTTTCCACTTTTGTTTACCTTTTTAATAAACAATTTTTCAGTTTGCTTAGCTGGAGCCATTCATAAATTCTTAATGAAAATGCCAAATAAATGTTTATAAATATTAAATTAGCTGCACGGGGCAGGCAAATGAAGATACCATTTTGGGATTAACAGGCCTGCCGGACTAACAAATGTGAATGTAAATAATTTTGATATTCTTGAAAATCCAGTTTCAAATCGAATAAGCTCAATAATTTCTTCGATTTTGGAAACCAGTATTTATTTTAATGGCTGCGATTATTTTTATCAATTCAAAGAAGCATTTTTATTTTAGCTAATTGTTCATGTTTTCGAGAACGGAAGTTTCGCCATTAAATACGAGAAGAAAAAGTACCAAAGACCTTTTAATCATAGAACAGAGAAACCAAGCGGAAATAGCAACAAAATACAATAGCAGCCTAAAAATGTACATAAAAAAGCCACCAAATAGAGCATGAATTTTATTATTGAATTTTTTAGTTTCCTTTTAAACTGAAGAGTAAAATTTGAAAGGCAAATTATTTGCACAGCATGGGAGATCAAACATTTGTGGATATTATGAGCTGAAAGGTATACATAAATGATGCGGAATTATTTACTGCTGCGCTTGTGCAAATAAAATTGTTTAAATATGTTTAACTGAACAACATACCCTTTTTTCCAGCTCGGAAAACTTTTACTCAAGAGAACAACTCAAACCGTGTTAAATGTTAAATATTTGATTGACAACAAAGAGGAACAAAGCCCAGCCCAATTGTTCCGCTAAGAAAATTAAATAAAACTCGTAAAAGTGGTCTTCTTTTGTTTGCCACAAATGTCGAAACTTAACGAGAAACTATTTGAGTAAATTTACAAATTTGCAAAAATCACCGAAAATGTGGTTAAACTCTGGCTCGTTCGTTTGTTGCCTTTGCAATTTGCCCAAGTGAAATGCCAACAAAAAATGAGTTTTTCGACAACTTGTTTTCGACGGAAAAGTTGAGAAAACCATTTAGATAAATGCAAATGAGTTGAGCTGCTCTTGGACTAAGTTACACAATACCATATTTGTTGCCCTTGAACTTGCGCCGAAAACGTGATCGGGTGTACACAGCCAATTAGGCCTCGTGTGAATATTTATGCGCTAATCAATGATCGGCACTTATTTACGACCGTGTTCGTAACGCTTTTGTTTTATTTTTTTCTGGCTAAAATAATAAATTTCCATAAGCCGGAGAGAGGGCATCCAGATTATGGGCTTGGTGGGAAATTTATGGGTTGGGTTAAGTTGCCGGCATGTGACCCCAACAACCCCAAAAATACAAACTCCCCTTTTTATGAGTGACACTTTTCGTGTGTGTGAATTGTAGCGAAAATGTGGAAGAACCAGCCCGGAGACCATAAATCATTATTAGGATTATTATTAGGACCTTCTTTTGGTTGCCTGATTTTGGGATATTTAAGGTTTTATTTGGTTTTGAAATTAAAGTGTATTTACTTTAACCTTTTTCATGAATTGCTAGGATTACAGATAACTTATTTGATCTAAAGTTAATAAACTAGAAGAAATTCAACTTCACACATTAATCTCTTCGCAAATGAAGCAAGCTCCTTATGGAATTATTTGGCCTGAAATATGTCAAAGAAATCGGCTTACTTCATTTATATTTCACCCGACTAACAAATGGCAACGCTGATTGGAAGTGACCCGAAAAAACGGTTAGAAATTTCTGAAGGCTCACAATTCTAATGGAACGCCATAAATCTACCCGTCACATTTACATTTTAACGCTGTAACGAGTTTCATTGAAAAAGTGTGTCTAAGGCAACGGGTGTATATATTTCTTTTGTTTCAAACATAAGCTTTTTATATTGTTTTCAAGAGGTTTCCATTCCGTTGATTCCGGCCAGAGGTCGCTCCGGGGTCTGAGTTTTATTAATTGAACGAGTTCTGTGGTGCTCTGTGGCAGATTTGGCCAACGGATTTGGGGTCAACAATAAAGTTGTTAGCCAATGGATATTGAAACCAGAACGAACACTCCCCAAAGCAGAGTTCCCAGCAAAAGGTTTCCCTCCGATAATGATGATGATGATGATGTAATTCAATCGAGCGTAAATCGAATCGAACGAATGGTCAATCAAAATTAATGAAATTGCTGAATGCAAATCGCAGCCTTTGTTGCATTTTGACGTCAATTAAGCATTTCATTCTGAACTGAGCTGGCTCCCCTTGGAAACGCCTGTAGAATTTTTATTCACTCTCATTGTATATTTTTTCAGTCGTAGATTTTTGCATTTCTCACGTTGGCCACTAACGCATTTGCATTAACAATTTATGCCAATTTTCAGCTTCTACTTCAGCTACTTTTTCCCTGTTGGTTTTTCGCATTGCCAGAGTAATTACGAGTACTGGCGGGGAGTTTACAAGTTTTTGGCTGCTTAGTTAAGTGCGCAAGAAACGGCAAATTTGAAATTGTAATGAAGTTGGTTTCTGTGGCGGCGGTGGCGGCAAAACTTTTCCAGTAGCTAAAGAAAATTGTTTATTAGCTATGGAGGGGTGGTGCGCAGGGGAGTTTTCACACAAGGTTGCAGACAGCCAACATTTTGCAGAACTTTTTAAAAATATTATTAAGCTACAGTTTGGGGATTTTCTCAGCTGGATTAGGCAAAGCTGGAATAATATAGAGAGGCTTGAAAGGGATTGAAATAAAGGCAACATTTTTGATAAAGTCTGATTAAAATTCCAGGGGTAAGATAATATATGAACATGTGTCTGGTATGCCTAAGTTATCAGTCAGATTTACGATGGCTTTGAATTAAAAACGACAGTAAATTGATAACAATTTGATAATATTGTTCAGCGATTGTTGCTCCTTCTTTGTCTTTAAAAAATGTCAATGGACAATACCAATTAATGTATTACTCATATGGGGAGTCAGAAAATCTTCATATTTACACAATACACTTGTTCGATTTCTAATAATTTAATTCCTTTCAACACTTTACTTTATTTATTGTTTTGAAGACACCTTCCGGATAATTTCCAGCAATTTATGGCTGAAGCAAACTGAACAATCTACAAGTCGAGTTTAAATTAAATTTCCATTTAAACTTAGCCAGCTATCAATTAATTACTCATAAATCACAATGAGCTTTCAGCATTCAATTTGTGTCTGCTATAAATTGTTCTCTTACTCTATCTATCCTTATTCTATGCCAACCTTTTGCAAATTAAATTGAAATATGTGACACTTTGCCGGGTTTACTTGGGTGAAGTTTGTGGGTCAACCTGTGGGGCTTACACATTAATGTGTAATTAGCAACAGCTGACCTCAATTTTTGCAGGGAGGTCTTTCCTTCTAGAAAGCAGGAAAATACACTTTCTCGGTGTTGGCGTGTGTAAACAGTCCCACGTGTCCAATGACATTTGATGGCATTTTAAGTGCCAGCGCATGAACAGCTGAGTAATGCCCCTCTGCGGTATTCGTTGCTCATCATCGACATCATCATTTGATACTACTTATATAGGTTGAGGTTCCATAAAAAAAAAAAAAACGCAAGGGAGCGAAGCTAGTGGAAAAAATACCTCCAAAACCATAAATTAACGTGAGCGTGGCAAACAAATTGCCTTCCGTATGGAAAATTATTGCGTGTGTGTGCGCGCAGCTAAATAAAGTGGAAAATAGAGAAAGAAAAGGAAAATTGTTTGGGGAAAAGAGAGGAAGCAACGCCCAGGAATCGACGACAAATCACGAATTTGTCAAGGCACATCAGCGAGCTTGAAATACCTGAAAATACTCCCCAGACACGTGAGCATTTACGCAAGTTACGTCAAGTCTAGTCAGACATTACGTATACTATATAGAAATGTATATATATAAAATTAATAACACAAGTTGGTTAAGCAATCATAAATATAGATCAGAAATTATTTTAAATTATATTTTAATGCTTTGATATTGGCTGGCATTTAATTGTAGAAATGTGAGGAGAATTAGAAATGGAAGTCTAATTTGTATATTTTAATATTAATAATAAACAAATAATTAAATTAAATAAGTAATAAAGATCATGAGATATTTTCTATTAACTTTATTAATATTAATAGCTCTAATCCCCTTTCTTTCTGTGTAGAAACGAAACAAGCAAAAGTCACTAGACTTAACCCCCGACATCTGTCGCCCGTTTGACCTCCTTGAACACCTATTCCCCACTCACAACGACTTCTTGTAGAGGATATTGATTTCTTTGTGCTGCGAACATTTGCCTTGGGTCTTTGGCAACATTTTGACTGCTATTAAAGTTCTCAAAAAAAGAAAACAACTCTGGCATTCGATTTTTCCCACACGTTTCGTAATGTCAGCAGGAATTTTCCCCAATGCTTTTCCCCCCTTTTTTTTCACCTAGAGTGTGTGGCAATCGTCTGACGATTTTAATTTGTCGCCTTCCTTTCGTCTTATCTTGGCTTTTGGTGGGGAAAATGTTTTACAAGTTGGTGAAATTTCCCGGCATGTTGTTGCTTTTTGTATTTTCTTCTTCGGCTTTTCCTGAGGATTTTTGATTAATTGTTTCTCGCCGCTGCCTCGAACCGATTTAAAGTTTTTTTTTCCTCTTTGTCTTTGCTCTTTTGCGCTTCTTTATAAATTGGATATTAACTAATGAGCTTAAGTGATTTGGTTGCATTTTCAGTTTCTTTCAGTTGTTTGTTGTTGTTGCATTTTCCCCCGTTTTCAATGGTTTTACTTAAGCGATGTGAAAGCATCAAAGTTTGGGAGAAAATTTCGCTTCGCTATGGGTGTTCGTTCTATGGAAAGGGAAAATTAAGTTGCTTCAAGTTTTCGATGCTTGTGTGTGGTTGGGAATTGTGATAGTCATTCATGGTTACCTCAAGTTAACCATCAATGGGTTATATAAGCTATTGATTTATTTGTTGTAACTATTTGTACTATTGTATTATAAATGTTTTTGCTTAATTTTATCCTCCTTAAAAGTCGACTAATTACAAATTTTGTAAGTGGCCTTGTATTATTGACAAATAACTAAGAAGTCGTAAACCATTTGATAAACCGACGTTTAATTTGTTGTATTAATAATCTGAAACAATTTGTACTATCTTTTTCAATTACATATAATATAATAGGTACAGCTCTTAACTAATGCATATTTGTAGATACTTATTGTACTTGTTCTATCTTATCTAACTTACCTTATCTATAGAGACTTCCACAAAATTCGCAACAGTCATTGCCCCTAAATCAAGTCTTAAAACAACTATTACCTTAATTAATACATAATAAATTACATATACATTATTATTATTTAAAAGAAAAGTACACCCACCCCCTATTTCCATTAGACTTAAGCGCCCACTCGTCTCCCTATGATATCTCCATAACCATATCTGTGGTAGATAGACTTCAAAGCGTTTTTTAGCCAGCCACTTAGACGCCCATCAACTCCTACCCAACATGTTCTGTCTTATTTAAATAAAACGGAAAATTGCTTGGCCCACAAGCAGGGTACAATGCCTGCCCGATATTACAATACACACAGACAAATAATTCCAACTCATGAATCACACACCAGACTTATTTATAAACGACATCAGCGGCCCATCCATCCGCGGCACTAACTCAACGGAACTCAACCCAGAGCAGGCCCAAACTCTATTTTTGCCCGCTCGCCCGGCAAAAAACAGAAGAAACAACAACCAAAAAAAAAAAGGCCATGGGAAAAAGGCAAAGTTTCGGTGTCCGAAAAGAGCAGCCAGCAAACATCATCGGTAGCATATATCCCGAACGACCAAATGTAACAAAAAAAAAAAAGAAGCAAAACAAGCGAAATTAGTTCAAATTCTATATTTAAAAGTAGGACTGCCGGCAAAATGTTGCCGCAGCATTAGCTCCACCTCGGCCAGCTTTTCCAAACGGAGCGCAACGCCTTGGAAAACACTTGTTTCGGTTTTTTCCGAAATGTGAAGGCAACAACACAAATTATGTTGCCCGATGACGACGATGTGTGTGCAACATCCGCAAGGTGAAGAAAACATACAACAAGAGGTTGGATGCAATACGTATTCCATAGATCTCTCCATATACAGATATCAAGTGTATTTCATACGATAGAGATGATACAAAAATGGAAAACAATTAAAAGTCAGAAAGCTTTCCATTATCTCCAAATTGTAAAGAAAAATCTGTGGTAGCCAAACTTTAATCAGAGCTCGACTATCTTTTCGTCGACCATTCTTAATCTGGCCACAGAAATACTCAAATGCAAGAAGTTGTTGAAATGTTTACGCTCAGCTTCGTCCATTGTAAGTGGATGGAAAAATATTATGAAGCACTCAAGCATATCGGCGCCGGTTGCTAAGGCCCCCAGAATCAATTAGGTTTTTTTGTTTTTGTGCTTTGTAGTCCCCCACCAGAGTTGAGCCACATCTTCGTGGAAACAATTTCCTCGAATTGGCAAGCAAACTTTTTGTACATCAATTAATACATTTATGCATGTTTTTAATGGACACTTTTTGCGCTGCTGGATTTCCGCTTTTAAGGTTCCACTCGAGTGCGCTAATGTGCTAATTCTTCTCCAAAAAGAATTCTTCCACAATTGTTTTTCCCGAGTCGAACTTGGCTCTTGTTTTTGTTTGCACTCAAATGGAACAATTTTGTGTGCGTTCTTTTTGAAAAACAAACAATTATTACAGCGTGGGGAATGGTAAATATTTGACTGGATTGCTATTTATAAGGCAATTCTTCAGATGACCGCAATCTCGACGATTATGAATTTTTAATGCATTGTTTTTGTAACATAAATTTCATTTAATTGGGCCAGACGGGCTTTGGAATTTTGGAGGAAAAGCAGGACCTTGGGGAAATGATGTAACTACCATATTTTATGTTGTGAGGGATTACAAAAATGTTGCAAGAATGAAAGATAGAAAATACATTTGACTTTGTTTCTTATTCTTTTGGCTTGAACTTAATGCCCCGTTCCATTGATCCACATACAAATGGCAAATAGCTGTAAGAAAAAATTAGAACAATACCTCTAATGAAAGCAGACACGATACCAGCGTTAGATCTTCACCGAACGAGCCCCCACACCTAATGAGAGTTTCAGACATAACAGAAAAAAAAAATGAAAGAAAAACAACATTTACATTTCTTATCGCTCAGTCACTTCAATTTGCACATTTTCTGTGCTCGGTCGGCGCTCTGTGAAGTATCTATCTCAATCACTGAATCACCGAACATAGCGTGCTGTCTTCAGCTATTTGCAATGGTTTCCTAACCCCAATGCTCTCGCCGTCGGCCTATTGTAAGATATATCCCACTGCCCATATATGACACAAAGTGTTGCAGTTTTACAACAGGATGGAGTGCCTCGACAAGGGGATACTTCGTAGACAATAGAAGTTTTCTACATATAGAATATGTGCTTCAGAAATCACTCTTAAAAAGGTGTCTAAAAATCAGGTGTCTGAAATCATTTTAGAATGCACCTAAAAGTGAACCTTAACAAATAAAAAAAAATTAAACATACATTTTGGTTCTAAAATAATTTTCAGCATATTTTTTAATACCATTTCTAAATATTTTGAATCCAGTTACATTTTTGACATTTCTGGTTATATAAAGCCATAGCTTTAGTTTGCAGAATTAATAGAAAAAGCATAAATTGCAAAGAATCTAATAGACTTACTCGTACCCATTATAAAAAGTATGGCACATCGAATGATCAGGTTTCCCGTCAGACACTTGGTCTAAATGCCCATTTATGAGTTACAGACGGGAGTTGTCGTCGTTATTTGCTGTTTTTTCATCCTAAAAGGGGTCTTTTTACTTAGTTAATGGGTTTGTATAGTAAGATACCTGAAACGCCAAAAAAAGACCCAGCCCAGCGACTGATCATATTATTAGGGTTATCGATAAACTACAAATGAGAAAAACATATAAATAAAGTAAGCTTTTTACTTTAAGAGTCTATTAGCTTTTTTATTAATTATTTATTGAAAGCCTAAGACAATTTGTAGTCTGAATTAATTTTGTTACAACTATTGAATGTATATTTTTTTTATTATTATGGTTTAGATACAAATTCTACCTCAGCTAACCCCATTTAGCCCCAATCAAGACAATTTAATTACGTATTATGACACCCTGGGATAAGCTTTGTTTAACCAAAACAAGCACTAATTATTCTAACTATGAAAATAAACGAAAATGTTTGAAATTTGAGACTGTGCAGTTTGCACTTCCTTCGCTCGAGAACCTTCTAATTAAAGCCAAGTTGAGGTGTACGGAAGTAGTTTGGCTTGTGGTGGGTGAAGGTGATGGGTAGATGAGTGAGCCCGTTCCACTTCCAGCAACTTGAACCGATTTAAACCCACTTCAGACTTGTCGGCCTGGCTAACTTCCATTAGAGAGTGTCTCCGGCTCCAATGCGGGCACTCGCCGTTTGAGTGTCGTTATTGTTACCATTCCTTGCGACATCAAATGCTGCTAATGTTCATTAATAACTCAGGCGTTAAACAAAAGCGGCTTGTCTCCCGTCGTCTGGTTTGGTCGGTTAGATCGGAAACTCGCATTGTGCTCCTCTCTCAGGCCGCAGTTGAAGTTGTTAGTCTGGTTATGTTGTCACCAAAGAGAATTCGGTTTTGCGCAAATTGGAATTGAAACCGAGGAAAATTTAATTGTTTTCCTTTTGCGAGTTAAATAAATCACACAGAGAAAAAAGAAAGTGAAACTTGTCAGATAATAAATTCCTACTAGTTCCTAACCCTTTTGGATTACATTTTTTTGTCAGTGCCTTAAAAAGATTTCCTTTTCATTGTGTTATATCTCTATTAGTCGTGGGGGAAGAGCAATTAGATTTCAACATAATTTAAAACAAAGGTTCACCTAGTTATTTCTTAGAACAAAAGAATTGATTAATGGGAATTTTCGCAAGATAAAAAGCGTTGTATATCTGCAAGAATTCGCATAATGAACTCATTGTGCCCGCTCTCCGCCAAAGGAAGTGAACAATTTAATTATTCTCTACATTCGTGAAGCCATCTTTTGGGGTTAAGAGGGCAACGCCAAGTGCATTCACAGTGGCTGTCGGGGAGGGGGAGAAGCTCTCTTCGGGCCATTAAATCAAATTGGCTATGACCAAGTGAAAGTATGCAAACGGAATATGGCATACGGAATGAATGCGCAATGTCTCAATATGAGGGGTAAACTTCAAAGGCACTCAATATGAATTGCAATGATGTATAGGCTCAGAGCTTATAATTGATATAGAGACTGTGAGATACCCCTTACACTAAAAAAGTACATTTTTAAGATGCTATAATTTTTTGTATATGCTATAATTTAATATATACTATATTTGGCATATTCATAATACATTTAATTATGAATTAAATAAATTTATGATACTTATTGAAGGTTTTATTAAAATTCTTAGATTTTGTACTTATTTTATTCCAGTTTAAACTAACATAAAATAGGGAAACGAATATGAAAAAGGTTTCCATTTACTAATTTGTTTTAATGTCGAAATATGCATACCTCTATTGTTATCTCCCCTTACTGGGCAAACAAATCTCAATTAAATGGGAAATGCAAGAGACGTCACAGCCATATGTATATATCCATGAAATGTTTGAATTTCGCTTTGCCAACGTCGGATTCATAATGCAAACTGTGGGCTCTTCCCCATTCCAACAAGACGGACAGCAAACAGAACTTCAACTGCAATTAAGTTTAATGGAAGCTCATTAAGAGGACGAATTGTTTCAGCTGAAGGCGGAATCGAGGGAGATTGCATAATACACAGAGAAGTGTGTGGGGGGCTAGATGGAAAATGCAAAACTGAAGCTTTGCTCAGCAATAACAACAAATTATTGAGGAAGCTGCAATTCCGAGTTGCCTTTTGCTGTTCGCCAAAACACAGAGAGAGAGGAAGCCGCCTAATTGCTCTACCAATTTATTTTTCCCTTTCTTTTTTATTTGCATTTGAACAACCCGCTTCCCCCCTCTGCCAAAAGGGCAAAGATCAATGGGATGCCATCAGCAAATGTCAGATTATGGCTTAGTTGTCTGAATTTTTTATGGATATTGTCATGGCTCTTTGGTCCTTGTTGTTGTGACAATTAAAATGCAGCCACTGGCAAAAAAATTGTAAGGAATTAATTGTCAGCATGTAAAAGAGAACATTTGCAAGTGTCAAAGGGATCAGAAAAGGAAGGAGGTGGCTATGGAAATTGCGCAATAAACACCTGACTCAGGTGCATACATCTCCCAAGCATTTGAAGCATTTCCACAGTTAGCTTTGCCCCTGAACTCAGGCAATAAATTAATAAAGCTAACATTATATATTTGTCTATAATTTGATTATTTAGAACTTTGTTATAAAAGTTTCTTAACCCCACATAAAAAAAAAGAATCCATTGCCATAATGTTCCTCATGGCCACCAGGACGACGATGATTCCAGTGAATTGTAAGCTGACTCGCTCTCAGAGTTTCACCTCCCAGGCGAAGGTGACATCGGTGAAAGGGTAAGAGCTGTCGCCACTTTTCTAAAGGTGTGGAGAGGGGTGGTAAATCGTGCGACAGGTGAAACAAGGGCGGGTGGCTTTATGTGTATGATTTTCTCATGAGGAAGGGACTGTCTGCTGTTTATATGTGCTCTTATTGCGGGGGGTATATACGGAGAAAGTCTTAGTTGTGGCTACAAATAATAGTTCTAAATTTTTTTAGAGGATTCAGTTATATATAAACTATTTATTTAGTTTATGGTTGATAAAATTAAATAAAAGCATAAAAAATATTCTTTTTATTTTATTAAAATTATTATCTTAAGGATTTTCCCTTACTAAGAGCATTCTGAATTCCGCATATGCTCAAATCACTTTCTTACCCTTCTCATTTTCATTAATGTCTCGACATTTGCATTTCATTAATAATGCATTTTAATTACGGCCATTGCAATTGCAACGGCTCCTCAGTTTTTGCACTTTGTCTGCGGTTGCAATAAGGATGGGACGAGGGACTGTGGATGGTGGATGATATAATAAATATTTATAACAACGTCAGGGGGGGATTAAACCCCCATCGGTTCGGTGCTCCATTTAAAATGTACAATTTGTTTATAAAGCGGGTGAGCTTTTGGTCCCTTGTATCTCACTCTTTCTGTTCAATCGATTCTCTCGCCCGATTTCCGCCAATGTTTAACGCCTCAGTGAACTTGGCAGCGTGTCGATGGGTTCGTTTCGCGTTTTGCATAATTAAATCTATTTACCGGTCAGTCGCTGGCATTACTCCACTCCCCATCGCCCCCCGCCCCCTGTTTATTGCTCCATTTAAATTGGGCTTAAATAATGCCTTAAAACTCTACATTTATTACCCGCACTTGTTACCTGCATTGATGGTCTTGTTTTGCGCTCTAGTCTTCTCTTGCGGAAATGCTTTGCTTTTCCTTGGGGCTTGGCTTCTTTTTTTTATTTATTTAATTTCTGCGATGGCCTAGGCGGCGCCTTAAAAGGTACCAACACACGGTTGACACAGAAAGCAAACCTTGGCAGTGAAAATAATGTATTGCCAAACGGTAGCTAGGCTTGCCTGTAAACAATGTCCGTTGCAAAATAAAGAAAAAAACACTAAATGACTTGGCATAGTTTTCGCAGAGAAATTGATTTGTGTTTCGCCGGCTTTTTGCCGGAGCACAAAAAGTTTAATATTCTGAGCTAATGTTGATTTATGAGGTGGCAATGTTTACTTATACTCTGTTTTTTTTTAAGTGTTTCTCATATTTATGGAGATATTTACGTGCTAAGTATAGTTTTTATGGGCGCATATATTTTCGCAAAAACTTGGTTAGTTTAAATTATAAATAACTAATAAACATAGAAAGAAATTTGGATTGTAAAAGTCTATAAAATGGAGGTTAAAATTCAAACAAATATATAAAGCATTTAATTATTATTAAAATCTAGAACGACTGAAATTTGTTTATTTTACATTCTGGGCATTAGATTTATCTTCGGCAGTATTTTGCACGCACTATGACTCTCTTATCCAGTTAACTCTAATATTCTATCAGCCTTGTTAGTAGCTCTTAGGTGACTTTTTTAAAATCCTCAAAAAACCCAACCAACCAACAACGACAACACGTTCGTGAGTGTGCACGAATTAACAACTCTTTATAATTTTATAATTGCATTTAATTGCGACAAGAAATTGAATTAAATGCTTTTCCAAGCTGGTGCAAGTAGAGTAAATAAATAAATATGAGAAATGCGATTGGGATGTGGCTGCTGCAACGACTGACGACAAACTACTTTTTTGCAGTTGCCTGGATGAGCTGAGAAAAAATTATAGTTATGTTGTGCTGGCAACGGAAACGCAGTTGGCAACGCTAATTCCTTTTGGCCATTTCGCATTTCATTTTTTTTCTTTTTCCTTTGCGGTTTCCTGCTGAAAATTTTCAAATTTTTTTTTCTTTCTGTCGAGTTTTCAATTAGCGAGCTGTCGGCGGAAGCTGTTTGTAAAAACCGAAAAAAATGCAAGCGAAAAAAATAGTTTTACAGCGGCGACGAAGAGGAAATTTCACCCACTTAACGGAAAAAGGTGGTGCATAAATTTGACGCGTCTTTCCAATTGATTTTCCACTTTTCACCAGCTCTGTTTCTGTTTTTTTTCCTTTTATTTGTGATTGCTCAGCGGCGCTTGAAGAATGTTTGCAATAATTTCACAGCTTTGTGGATTTTCAAGTGCCATGCTGCAAAGTTTTGAGATTGATATAAAAAAAAAGACAGCGGAAAAAAGAAAGAAAAAACGACAACAACTTAGCATTTTATATTGCCATAATTTCACTGAATTAATTTATTTATTCAATTCATGATTTCTGTAAGCCCCAATTAGACAGTCTTATTGAGAAATGAATTGTTAAATAATTATTTGGGAAACAGGTCTCGAGTACTCATATGTGGAAACGTAACTAATGGTTGCTCTTTTTGTATTTTTCTTACAGTAATCACTCTTACAGCAAGGACAGCCACAAAAGCTCCCACAGCGATCTGAGTTTGTTGGGCAATGCAAGTGGACCGACATCGGCGTCTGCATCTGGAAGCGGATCTCCAAAATTATTGGCAAAAACTCCATTGCGTAAGTATATTTAAAATATATAAATATAAATATTCCGAGTTATATTGTCTCTAAATGCGGATCTTGATTAGTTAAAATATTTTAGAACAGGGATGTCTACCATAGTTTTACTCCACATTCTCCATCAGCCCTTAAGACTTTAATATAAATACTTAAGTCTCAAGAACACCTACAACCCTAAAATAACAAGACAAATGTTTAGATTGCACTAGACTAAATTATTCTAATAAAACGTTTTACATTTAATAACTATTTATTATTTATTTTTATCTTTTCTGATAAAATACAACGAAATTAACTTAAAATGATTCCGAAAGAACTTCAGTTGAATTTGAGAATTTATTATATCTTTAATGTTGTATGTCTTCATTATAAAAATCAATAACTTTTCATTTCTTTAAATGGTTTTTAAACGTATTTCATACATTTTCTTTCAATTTTCAATATTAAAAAATTCCTGAAAGTATGCCTCACTTATCCAAACCAATAGATCGTGCGTGTTGCTACAGTTTGAAAACCCACAAGCAGTTGGGTAAGCAGTTCAGACAAGCAGCTCATGTTTCGGCAACATTCAAGGCACGCACGCAACCTAAGAGATAAATGAAACTTGAGTCTCAGCCACAGAAAAAACCAAACTTGAACTCGATTCAAAGCGAACATTTTGAAGCTGTGCCAAGTAGAATGAATGCTCAAAGTTTTAAGCCGCGAACCGGCTTTTGAGCAGCTGCTTGCTCGCCAAGAGTTTCGAATTCAACGAAGAGAGCGAGTGTAAAGTTGCAGATACAAATGTATCTCTGGTATCGATAAAAACGGCATTTGGCTCGCCTGCAGTTCGTTTCGTAGCGGCGTCTCTTCAGTTTGCGGCGGGTTTTCAATGCTAGCGTGCCGCTTGCTCTCCGTTTCTCGTTCTCCAGTCTTCGTTCTGCGTTTCTTCGTTCTCCCGTGCTGTAGATTCGTGTTTCGTCTTTCGGCGTGTTCTTCGTGATCTTGATTAGATCGCGCTTCGTGATCGAGGGGGAAAATAATTACCAAAATTGGTCATGAAACAAGGCCCAAAAGTGTCTGTGCGGTGTTAGCCGATTGTGTGATCAAAAATCAATTATTGAGTGTAATAGTTAATTAATAAAAACGATATTTCCATAAATGAAGCGGAGGTTCCCCTAAAAGTTTTACCAATTTAAAGGCGACTCTCCCCCGAAATAACTTTATTTTTGCACCCCTATTTTTTGCCAATTATTATTAGCCCACCAGTGGAAACAGGTTTTTTCGCATTTCAATAGAATGCCGGTTCCCCTGGGCTTTTATGTATTTTTTTGTTGTTGTTGTTGTTGCATTTAAAAGTATGTAAAATGTTTTCAGATGAAACAAAAGCATCGTCTGGCATTTCAAGACTCACTTTTGACCACTTGAAACTTGAAACCCATTTAACCACCTTTGACTGCATTTATTTAAAGTTAAATACCCAGCTTTTTGGACATTTTAAAAGGGAGTATATTGGAATTTCGGAGAAAATATCTTGTAGAGAGGAGAAAACTATAAAATTTAAATACAAAATATATACAAATCGTTGGAATATGGAACATATTTTACTTTTTAAACTTATTTTTCACTCGGAATGGCCTAATTGAAGTGAAGAAATGTTTTAAAACAGTTTTGTGGATAAAGTTCAATATTTATACAAGACTTTTTTCCAGCTAAGTTTACCCTTTTTTTAAGGTATGCCTATTACAGATAGTAATCAGTATCTTATAGTCGTCGCCCTCAACTACAGCTTTCATCTCGTATTTTTTCATATATACTTTTTATATATTCTTCATCTCTTGACGTCACTTCTGTATATTTCAATTTGGTATTCATTTCGCTGCTCCCTCGCATTTTGCGTTGACACTGAATACCCCAACTTTGTTTGATGAATAAATATCCATAAAGCCAAACAAAAAAACATACGAAAACATACAGAATTTCCTGAGTTAAACTCACATTAGGTTGGAAGCCCAATCAATCAATCAGTGGGTGCCCGTAAGCTCTTTCTTCCCCTCCAACGGCCTCCCGCCTTTTCGGCTTTCGTCAGCCGACAAAGAATTCTTCTGGGCTTCTGCTGGCCATAAATTATGCTGGTCGTAATCAGTTTTGTTACAGTTTGTTCTCAACGAAGTTCTCACGAACTTTTGCGAAGCCGCAAAATCGTTCTTGGCTCGGTGTATCTCCTTATCTCTCTCTCTCTTCTATATGTACATATTCCCAGTTACCGTTAGCACCAGGTGAAAAAGGGGGTGTCTACGAAGAGTTCATTTACCTATGTTTGCCCAGTGTGAAAACGTGCCGCCGTCTGGAGTTCTGGGATCAAACTCCATTGGCATTCAATTGGAAGCTCTCTCGAGGGTTTCTTCGTAACCAACCTTTGTCCAGCTGCAAAACCTAATCCTATAAAGAACGCTCAAGTCGAAGGTGACGGGATGAATATAATGATGTCCGGGCTTTAAGCTTCTTTTGGGGGAGCAGCTCATTTGGTTACCGGAGAAGTGCCTTAAATGAGATCACCATCCAGGTGACATCAGTGTAGGATTGGAGGAGATAATAGTGTAGCTTAATGTTTTTCAAAGTGCGGGTAATATTTTTGAAGGCAATTATAATTAGAAATGAGGAAATTACAAAGGTTCATAGGTGATCTAAGCCATAGAGTTGAATTTTAAGTATGAACTCATAAAAATATTATTGTTGACTTTATTGGTATACAAGTTAAAAAAGGCATTCAAAGAACCTAGGAATTTGGTAAAAGTTTACTTCAAGAATAAACACTATTTAATACTCAGTTGCAGTTATAGTAAAATAATCTGGTAATAAGCTGTCTTATTCTCGTAGTTGTTAAGACGTTTTTCTTAGGAATATAGTGGGCGTTCCACACAAAAGAATGCGTGTTATATCCGTAATATCCGCTCAACGGATATTGGCCATATAAAGTTAAACATCAACTTGGCAGCATGCTTAGATATTTAAGGCCTTATTTATGCGTTCCGAACTCTCGATGGTAGGGTTTTCCAGACTTCTTTTTCGCCGCGAAAGACGACACCTGTTTCCGGCCTTGTCTACTGGTTTTGATCTGGTCTCCTTAACTCTGCTCTTGCCACGGGTTCTGATTATTTTTTTCTTTCTGTTTCTTTCCACTTCTGGTCTCTGTGGCTATAATTTCCATCAAACAGTCGACAGTTCTCTGTGCTGTGTTGTTTGTTAGAAAACAAGCAACGTTTTGTAGCTCCAGTTTGTTGTGTCTCTGCTGTGTGTGTGTGCATTTCTCTCTTACATTTATGTCTGTGTGTGTGTTTGTGGCATGAACGACTCTTTCTTAATTTTCACTTGACGTGCTGGCATGCTTTTGTGCTATTTTTGTACATTATTATTATCATATTTGCATTTTTTTCAGCATCTCTTTGGTGTCTCTTCTTTTGGCGGCGCATGAAATTATTTACTGTACAGTGCACATTCGGTGGGGGAAGAAGCTCCTGCGGGGCGGGGTCTTACTTATTGTTTTATTTTCTATACACTGTAAATATTTATAAATCATTTTATGGATTATATTGTGGTATAAGTGGGATACTTTTTTTTTTAAGTTTTAATGGTTTCTAAAAGGTATTTATAAGCTCTAGGCAATTAATATTAGTTATAATGGTATGGAAACTCCCAGAGATCTCCGAACGAATAGTTTCTAGAGTTGCAGATGCTGGAGTATCTTCTACTAATCATTTATAATTATATTTACAATTTTAATAAATATTTTTACCTTATTAATACCTCTAAAAATATATTACCAAAGTGTAAATTTTTCCCCACTTCCATTAAAAACTAGACGCTTTTGTTTGCTTTCATTTCACTCTATCTCTATCTTTACTTTTTTCCCTTTCACTCCCCTCGCTCACTGTCCCTCTATGGCTGTGGCGCTTAATAATTATGTGGGAAATTGCAAAATAATGCTAGACAGAAATATTTCTTTCTTTTTCTGTGTTGGTTTCGTTTTTCTCCCACTCTCTTCTCTTCATTTTTTTTGCCTTGCATTTTCCAGCTGCTCTTTTTATATAATTCGCTTAACTATGCGAGAAAGTGTTGTGGGCGTTATGTTGTAAAAATTATGCTGCAAAAAATCAGTATCAATAACAACAACAACAATAAAACTGTAACGCCGCCCAACAAAAATGGAATGCATTGAAATGCTATTGCGGCAGCTTTTCAATTTTCCAACATTGCCTCAAGTGAAGGTTGCGCAAAGAAAGAAATTCCATTTTTTCTCAATCAAGAAATTTTTCTACATGAAATAACCGTGAGGAAAGTTGTTTACAAAATAAATAATAAAATGAATTGCGGGAAAACCCTAATAGAACTAGTTCTAATATTACATGAAAAAGTTGCTCAGAAATTAGTTAAATTAACATTCTCGTTAGACCTTTAATTTATACATTTACCAACTAGCTAATGAAAAATGAAAGCCATTTTTTACTTTGTAGCATATCGAGTTCACACTAATCAGTACTTGCACTCCTTTGCCCTTCGGCATTACCTCGATTACCATAATCGGTGGCACCACCCCAAAAATTGATACCCTTTCCTTTTTTTTATATGCGCTGCTAGTTCACCACCTCAGGAACAAAATGTATCTTTTGATAGCTGTCAACTTTCACTTGATATTTTTGTTTTCGATGCAATCGTTAAGTGTATTGTTGTCCGGAGTGCCGCTTTGATTTTTAGTCGCTTGATTTTTTTTGTTGGTTTCTTTCGTTTTGATTTTTTGCATAATTTTTCGGTATGACTTTCTTTGTTGAATAAGAAACGAAACGAAGGCGAAACACTTTTCATTTTGCCATAATGAAGCGCTTATATGCCGTGAACATGTGCGCCTGTCAATCACAGACACCAAAAACGATCCGAAAACCGGGCCAAATACCAAAACAAAAAAATAAATAAAGCAATTTTCGACCGCATCAGCTGTTTGTGCCGGCTAACAAATTTTTACCACTGGTCACTGAACCAATTCCATTCAGAGCCAACTAAATTGAACGGAAAAGTCGCCTCGTCTCGACTGCCGATGTGTTGATAATGTTAACGAAGACCGAATTTGTTGTGGCTCTCATTGTGTGTTGTTGCATGTATCGCATTTCAATTCTAGCGTGTCGAGACTCTTTTGCTGCTGTCAGTTTTAACGAGCTTCGGTTTATGGAAGATTATTTTAAAAAAAATAAATAAAACTAGGATAAAAAGAGTGGAGCTTACTTATAGGTTGTACTTGAATCAAGTGAGATTAATCAAGAGAGACTATGCACTGCATAAGGACTTGCATAGGTAAGGGCTCTCGAGCACACGCCCCTATACACAAACAATTTTGCACTCTCTGCCTAACTATATATCCTCTAAATATTGAGACCTATCAAGTTAGCAAAAGTAATAGTGATGAGGATTTTTTGACTACTAATAGGCAGTAGTTTCGGGGAAGATCTTGTCTCTATTTTAGCCTTAGAGTCACATGTGGATTTATGTGGCCTAACCTATCAATAACCTCGGCAATATATATTTATACGTTTTTTATAACCCCTTAAAAGTAAGTCACGAATATGTAAAACCTGTATAAAACAGGGCCTAAGAAAGTGATTAATATATAGCCTTACAACTTAGCTAGTTCTACATCAGATCGTATATTTGTCATTCCATTTTAACTGCTCTAAAGAGTATTATAGAATATTCTCCTGGCTGAACTTCCCTCACAGAGTTCTCCATTCTTGGATTCACCTGCATTTCGTGTTTGTCCCCTTTGATGATTGATCGTAGCTGTTAAGGCCGAATCAGAAGTTTTTCCGTGCTGAGTTGTTAACGAGTACGAGACAGGGAAATGCGATGCTCGGACCCCCAAAGAGTGACCCCATGGCTTTTATGCTCTCTCTCTATCTGATCAAACAACATTGGGGCTCGCATCACGCATTCGTGGCTAATTTCCATATCAAAATAAGCCGTTGCACGGCGGGTCTCGTAGGAGATATCCGAGTGAGTCAACTCAAATGGATTTCCTACTCTCCGTGGAGTCATAGTCGTAAAGTGCTGTTTAGTGCCCAGTTTTCAGCTTAATTCAATAGATTAATTGTGTCATTAGAGTCGCTCAACTTTTACGGCACACTTCCTGTGGCACGTAACTCTAGTCGCTCAGGAAAACTTATAAGACAAGTGCCCAGCTCCGACAATTGTCATTCAAATGGTTATTTAATGACCCACACAACCCACTGCTAGGTTTGGGCGCAAAAGTCTCATTTTGGGGGTCGCACGTGCGGTCGCTTAAAAAATATTGCCCGCCAGCCGGAAGCATTTCGTCGTAGGCCATCGTCGATAATCACTGTTTGTTTTTGGTTTTGTCACTCGTTAGAGGGCCGAAAAAAAAATATACACACATATGCATATTGACAAAAACTATGGTTTGTCTGGGCGCCTGTTTTAGCAGGTGCCAAACAATTCGTTGGCCGCAATTCAACTTGGCGTCCGAAATGACGGGGCAAATTTTTGTGGTACTTGCAGAGGTACACGTACATGTTGAATTTAAACTGCGAATAGAAAAGCAATCTACTTTTTTTTTGAGGAGTTATCTTCTTTAAAAAAAACTAGAACTGAAAGTGTCCTAGATTAAATTTCACTCAGAAAAAGTTTATAAGTTTATATTAATTTCTTAATATTTTTCCAAGAAGTATAACATCTTTCCATGTGGTAAGCACTACGACCTCCTCTTTATATATTATAATCCTGGCCTCTTACTCAACTCTCCTTATCTTGCCGAAAATCATCTGAGAAGTTATTTGCCTTTTGTTTATGGCTGAATACTGAGAAGACAAGCCTTTGTTCGGTACTGGCTTTGTCATTAGAATAGAAAAGTCAACCCAATTTGCACAAATTGGCCAAATTAAAGGTAAAGTGATGTCGACAGCTCAATTAGACAACAAACGGGGCTGCCTGCTGTCATCACCGAAAGAAAGAAAAAGGCAACCTGCTAAGAAATTACATGGTTATATTAGCATAAACACACTGAAAACGTTGTTGGCTTATTAAATTTACACATTGGCCCAATGCAATTTTAGCACAACTGCAACTATTACTGACTGTGTCCATGCACAGAAAAAAATATAAGTAATCTTACAAAGCAAATACAAATATTAATATGAGACTAATCCTAAAAGAGAAAAGACACCTAAGTTAAATATTAAACAAAATATATATTAATTGCAACACGCACCTCTTAAAGTTAATATTGCTTTCTTGCCGTGTGCGTTTTGGCCAATGAAAATATTTTTAAAACAAATTGCCGCCACTTGCTCGCCGGCAGTCAGCAAAGTGTGCCACAAAAACAGAAAGAAAAAAGCGAACAACAAATTTGCTCACAAACCAACTGCCTCTCGACACACCCAAAAAAAAAAAAACAAGAAAATGAAATAAAAGCCGGGGGCAAACGACTGCGTTTTAAAAATAAAATTGCATTATGAGTGCATTTGCATTTGTATTCGCCATTTCCCCTTTTCATTTTTGCAGGCAATAAAAGTATCTGGGAAATTGCTCAACTGTTTGTGTAACTTGGGGGCCATGGAAAATGCTAATGAATATTTTATTAGTATGTGCAAGAAGGTTATGGTTTTTATTATATATTTCCTATATATAAACCAATAAAATGTGGAGTGCATTTATTTTTTAATAGCTAGTAATTACTTTAAAAAAGAAACTTATTTACAGCTACAAGCTGTTGTTGTTTCTACTTTAAAGTAATCTATAATCTTAACTTTCTACAGTTATTAGGACCCATTTTAAGGGAAACCATTAAGACTCATCATTAGACTATCTTTATATTCTGCTTCTAATATGCTCAGCTGACCCATTTATTGCTTACAGAGTATTAGACACACTCACTTGGTCGCTCTCGAAAATCTATGCCATTATCTAAATTTGTCTTTTGGCTCAGTGAGACCTTTTTGTTAAATTTACTGGAGCGAAGTTTAGAGGGAAAAAACTAGACAATTTCAATGACATCATATTATGATTTCAACTAAAATTTGTATCTGGGTTTATTATTCATTTTTCTTAGTTTTTCTCCTATTTAATGGCGGCATTTCGTTATATGCAGCTGATGCAGGTTTTCACAGTTAGCCGTCAGTTTAACGATTGTTTACATCGGATCGGTCAGTTTTATTTTAGACCACGAACTGAGTTTCCTCTTACTACTCGCATTTTGTATGCGAAAACCCGAGCTGTTGGTGATTTTTTAATGGCTGCACACTTTTTATATTTATGCATGGCACATTAATAAAAAAAAAAATTAAAAGAGTGCGGAAAATTTGTTTTCCTTTTGGCATTCGTAATTGTTAATTTTTATTGGCAGTGCCGGGGAGTCCCCCTATAAATGCTCTCTTTGGGGACAACGAACCCGTGGTTTATGGCTCTCTGCGATAGTTGCTGACCATAAAAAATGAGGTCCACTGCACAGATCGAACTGCTGGAAATGAGTCGGTGTTATATCGGGAGCCGTATTTTTTATGGCCGTTTGGGGGAGGTAGAATATGCAGCTGTAAAATCTTTTTCATCTGCTTCATCGATTTAAGCTTAATCCTCCTTAAATGAGTCAATGGTATTAAGGTGTTTTTTAAAAATGAAAAAGAGACAAGGAGACACTTTATATATTTAACTATATTTTGTATATTTCAAACCTATTATTTAGTCAAATTTAAATATGTTCAAGAAGCTGGAAAATATTTTGTTTATATAACTAATTTCTACAGCTTAGTTTCTGTTATTTATACTACTTACAAAATGTTAAGATCCCCTTAATTTAACACCAGTCTCTGCCAATTATTGAGATTTACTCAAATCCTTTAATCTCCCCTCCTTGGCATCCTTCTTTGCCAACAATTGACGTTGCACTTGCCTCTCTTTAATTATGTAAATTTATGCTCGCCTCCTCCGCCTTTATGATGTCGTGGCTGGAAAGTTCCTTCCGAACTCTCTCGCCAACGATTAATTGCTTTTGCAGCTTCCGTCGATTTTCATCCACCTGGGTTTCCCCACCAAAAGAGCTTGCCAATGAAAAATGCAAATAAAAAAAAAACGCCCACACGAGGCAAAGTTAACGGCGGCGCCGGCCAACTTTTAATTGAAAGTCATATTCAATTTTTTGCATATTAAATTTAATAAAGCCCCCAGGAATTGGCGAAACTTTAGTTCGTCAGCTGCCATTCCCAGATGAGTGACAGCAACAGAAAAAAAACGAAAATAAATACCACAATAAATCGAGTTGCCCTTGAGGACTACCCAACACAACTTCCGTTTCACATTTATTGTCGTGGAAAACTTCCGGCATCCGAGGCATTTGACATTCGGTATTGAATCCGTGTGCCAAGAGTCATGTGAATTATTCACCCTCAGAAACTTTTCCAATCGACTAAATTTAGAGCTAACAATGAAATCGAATGGATCTGATAATTCCCTTTGCCGCGGAGCGTACATTTGACACCTTTTTCTGTTGCATTTTGGGCTAATTATAGTCGGCCAGGTCGGATTGACATTTGCAGGCTCGACTAAACTGACTGAACTGCTGACTGACTGAACAGGGCAAGCCGACTAAAGAGGGCGCCGATGCTATATATAAAAATGAGGTTGTGCTTCGCCTGCCAAACGAAGCAAATACTGTGGGATTTCTGTGCCCGGCCAGGGAACCAGGAATGGGAACAGGGGCATGCTCGAATTTAAAAAAACTCTTCCTTATTATTATGAATTCTGAACTTATAATAAATTAGTTATTTAAAGACCTCCATTTCAAATGGACTTGTTTTTTCCCTGCCTAACTTTACCTCTAAAAATGTTTATATCAAAGATGCGATTTCTATGCACTCGAATTTTTGCTCTGCCTCCAAGCTCTTAATTTTTGTCGCATTTTGTTTATAGCAATTAAAATGCATAGGTGTGTAACTCATCTTGCTATTATAAGATCTTTGGTTATATAATTTGCCATAACTCCATTTGATTTATTTTAAAGTATTTCCCGAAAACCATGCACATAATTTTACCCACTGTGCCAGCATAAATTTCCCTTTTACTCAAAACCACTGGGAAACTTGTGTCTTTTCCACTCATTTTGGTTTTTTTGTTTTGTTTTTAAGCCAGTTGCTTTCTATGTCGGCGCTCCACATTCAAATGCTCTGCCACAAATCATAGCGTGCAATTTGTCAGCTCATTTCGGTTTGGGTTTCATTTTGGCTCGCCTTTGTTAAGTTATGATGACATTCAAACCTGTCAGCAACTGCCGTGCAAAGAGCAGGAGAAATGCTGCATGCTGGCATTTTTCCTCCTCACTCACTCGAAGATTTATTTGGATTGTGTTGCAATAGTTTCCTAGGTGGCACCTGCTGCTCTTCTTTGCTCTGCTGTAATTTTCTTTGCTTTTGGATCCACGGCAAAATAGAGGAAAAAAAAGCGGAAAAATTGGGGTCGCTTTGTCGCATAGGAGAGTGTCTTGTTTATTTCGGAACATTTATCATTCTGGTTGCGAAATTCCAACAAGCAGGAGCGTTTATTTGGGCATTTAAAAAATAAACAAATTACAAATTTAGATAGTTTTTGGTGTCACTAATTATTCAAACTGACAAATTTTATGTTTCTATATGAATTATTGGAAATCCTAATTGATTTTATGAGAATTTGTATCAGAACTTTAAGATAAATAACTTTTAAAAGCATACAGTTTATTAATTTACGAGTTTTGAGTTTCTCATCATTTGGTGTGTATTTTTTAAAGTATTAATATTAGAATAATACAAATCATAACTTTTAAGCTTGTTCTCAAGCATAACTGATACAACCTCTGGAAGAGTATAATAAATACTTGCACTAGAGTCTTACGCTCAATTAAATCTAAAACAGTTTTCATGTCTGGGCGATTAAGTATTTGTCTATTTTGGATTTCTGTGTCTAGGTTGTCTGTTGGCACCGTCAAAACATTTTATATTCCTCCTTCTTTTGTGTATTTTAATGCGATTCTTTGAATGCCTTTTCCCATAGCCTCAGTATGTGGAAAATGCCATAAAATTGGAGCATCCTATGGATGGCGCCATTAAAAATAATTTAATTAAAGTTGTGGGCGGGCGTTTGATTATAGGGAGAGCAAAAAAAAAATAAGCTTTTGTGCGAGTCGTCTTTAATGAGGCGGCTAATTGAATTGGCTAATGGGCACCTCTGGTGAATGGCAATTAAATCTAACGACTATAAATCCATTCAATGTCAACTGCAGAAAAATATATAGTACAGTGTTTATATAAGTGGAAAAAACTAAAAAAAAAAACCCCCATTCAAAATGTCAACCTTGTGTTAATCATGGAACAAAAGTAGTCTTGCAAAAAAAGATAATACAAAAAAAGATATTATAAAAAAAGAAACAAAGCAAAATGCATTCAAGCGGCAATTGTCAGCGACAACATCAAATTAAATTCGCCGACGTCTGGAGATTGTGCGCGGGTGTAGCCGTAGCCTAGCCATCGAGCGAGCGCCTGTGAAAGTGAAATTTGAAATCGTGATATCGATCAGACTGCATCCGTGCAGGAAAACTCACTCGTACGTGTGTATCAAGAGAGGAAAAACATAAAAATAAAGAAAAAAAAAAAACGCAAAATGGGTGCCCACAGTTCCAAGGAGAAACTGTCGCGTTCATATTCCGAGCGATATATCCACACTCAGGTGATCGAGCGCGAGCGCTTCGGCAGCTTCGGCAAGCGGGCCTCCAAAGGCTTCACGAAAGGTGAGTCCCGGGGTGTACAGGTTCAGGTAATGATAATGACGCCTGAGCTTACATTACAAGGAGGGCATTAACTTCAGTTGCGTAAGTCCTGCGACACGAAATAAATATCTTAAGGGCTTAAGTCATTTCGATTATCTCTGGGTTAATATACTTTCTTTAGGTTTTTTTTAGAGATATTTATGTTTGTCGAACAACATAAAAAGTTGCTCAGTCTAATAATGTTCTTTTTAAAATTGCAATACCAAAGACTGTTTTAATATCAATATGAGTAAGACCATACTATTTTTTACAATCTTCTGTTTCGGGCTGGCTTTAGAGATCGGTCCAGGCTCTCTTGAATACAGACGAAGACTGTATTTGTGTACACGTATTCTTAATAATTCTAGATCTGTACCCACACAAACACAATTGCTTAATTTGTTTACACTGTTATTCTATTTTTATTATTATTTGCAATTAGGAGTTACTTATCTTGTTATTGAAAAATATTTGTAATACTTACCCGCTCGAAAACTGCCACTAAATTGTAGTTTACAATTTTTCCCTCTGACGACAGCAAACCGAATCCTTTTCCATTTCCCCTACTTAACTATTCCACAATTCTAAATGCTGTCTGTGGCTTATCATTCCCCCGATAAACCCAAAAGGATTACATGACGCGGTGCAATGCTTCTCGCTTTTCCGTCGCACAATGTAGATAAAATAAAAGTTTTTCAGTTGGCCTAAGCTGCCGCGTGCAACTTTTATTTCCATGTCCCATGTCCAGCACAATTAGCCGTCGGCTAAAAATAAAATTTATTACGTTGTGTCCGTGGAGCAGCTGCTGCTCGCTTCTGTGGTTAAGTCGGAAATGCATTTTTTCCCAGCCGACTTTGTTGATTACCTGGCCAGGCCAGGCCCTACTGAAATCAGCCACAAATACTGGTGGCTAACTAGTGCCAAGTCTGGACAACAAAATCTGAAGATGGCCCATGAAAACAGACAATAAAGGGTCGTTAAGGAAGGAGCAAGTTAAGGTGAATCGAAGTATATTAGTGGCGGTGTAGAGCATAAAATATGATTGATTGCTGGTCAGATACCTGTTTTTTGTGGCAAATTTAATAGGCTTTCAAAGATAATCTGTGGAAAGTTTTTAGCTAGCAGTAAGGTAATCTAATGTAGGTAATTATTACCAAAGAGTTTCCCTTTAAACATAATTTTTCTTTACACATAAGAATATAAATACTATCATGCTAAACATATACCTTAATATTCTCAAATTTAAAAACTCCCAAGTAAATGTAAACTATTTCGTAATTGTTGCACCATTCACACGCTTTTTTTTAGTTCTCAGAAAAGTGCACTTCAAAAAAACTATGAATTAAGAAGCTTTCCGGTTCCCATTCGATTTCCTTTCATGTGCAACTCTTCCGTTGGGAATTAATGGGAGGCCTGCACTGGCATAATATAATTTCACCCTTTATTTGTGTACGTACTTCTTGGGGGCAGACACTTCAATTATGGCAGCGTTTTGTTTTAATCCACAAAACACTGAAATGCAAATAGCGCACCCCTCAGAAAAAATATTATACAAAAAAAAGGGACCCCCTGCTGATGGAGGGGGAAACCATTTATGAAACTTGAAGAGTGCGAGGGGTACTTTTGCTTTCGAGTATTTTGAGTTATTAAATGGCCAGCCGAGTATGCAACAATTCAACCCAACCCAGACACTTTAAAGCTTTGCGATGGATGGCAACGTGTTCCCGCATAAATTATCCCATCCACATATCATATCGATTGTTTGTAGGGAGCGACAAAGTATTTTGCCATGGCATTCGTTTCACACCTCGTCTCGTTTGTCTCTTTGCAGGAGCTGCCAAAAAGCGGGATGTGCGCAATCTGAGCATATCGCCAACCGATCTGGGTCCGCCACCAAAAACACAGCAGACCGCCAAGGGACAATCCACGCGCAACAAATCATCGACCACGCCCACGCCCACATCAATACGTAAGTGCAGAATTTCGCTAGAGATACAAAAATTAATATTGAAAGCTTAATAGTTTAAGTCATTTATTTTTTTTTTTTGGGTGTGAACTAACTGTGAATGACATTATGGGGTTTTTTATTTAAATATTTACGGGGGAGTGCCATATTAATGCTTAGTGATTACGAAATTCCAATTTAAATAGAGGTTTAAAGTATGCTGTAAAAATTATACTATATCTCCACTGCAGACTTTTAGTTGCAGATATAAAAGATATTAAATCTCAAGGGAATTGTTTCTTAACAGCTTGGGTTGTAAATAAAAGTAGATAGAAACATTCAAAAGAATATACAGTCATTATTAAGCGAAGTTTGCTGTTAAAATTATACTTAATCTTCACTGCAGACTTTTAAATATACTTTGCTAGATATTTGTAATTCCTACAAAAGAATATTTTAGAATATTTCCCGGAATTATTTATTCAGTAAATACCTAAAATCTTTCTCCATCATATCCTTAAAAGAACTAACTAAAGTTACACTTAAAGTTGCCACTAAATAATGAATATTTAACTTACCAGACCAAACATCATGAGTTTCCCCCCATTAAAAATCACCGTCAGAAGTCTGTCACTTGGCTTACTGCTTTTGACTGTTTTCCAGCTTCTTTGCACTACCACTTGAAAGGTGTCAACTTTTGTCTAGAATCGCCCTCGTCCCTCCTATAAACCTTAAAGAGTTGGTTGGCCACTGCTAAATGCGAAATCATCGCTCAGGTGATGAAGAATGCTCAACTGGTTGCCCTCAATGAATTGCTGAATCTCCAGTCCACCTGGACGCCCCTTCTCCCTACTTCTGGCCATAAAAGTGTCGTATATTTTCTGGTCCAGCCATGAAGTCGCTATATTTCAATTGAGGGCGTATCTTGGCTCCCAGTATCCGCTATATTCGCAGTTTGGGGGGAGGGAAAGAAAGAGGGAAATAATTTAGCGAGCACCGTTCCCACAGTTAGCTGGGAAAATCTGTGCCAGCTGCAATAAGCCAACAGCTGGCGAGGTGACATTATGTCTTTTGGGCTTCAGGCTTCACGCAGCATGCCCCAAACTCCTTGCGATTTCTGGGCAATATGTGCCAGCAAATTCGGCCTCGTTGACTCACTCCCAGTGAGTCATCAGTCCTCATCAAGTTGGAACGAATGTGGTAATTGATTCTGTGGAAAATGCCTCAAGGCTCTGATTGCTTCATTGGTTTTATGGAGATTTGTAAAGGAAATCCAATAAGGCTCAGGGAGAGAAATTAATTAGAAATACTCGGGAATTATAAAAGGATGAAATAAATTAATATTACTTTTAGAAAACAAATTAAAAGTAAATTTTAATTTATAAAATATTGTTAAAAAAAACCATCCTCAAAAATATTTCAATTATTTCTTTATAATTTTCCAAATAACTTTAAAATAAAATGTATGTAACCTTTCTTTTAAAGGTGTTTATACCGAAATTTGCCAAATAATGGTACGAAAATGTTTTATTAATATACTTTTATTATTAAATTAATATTTATATCAAACGTAAAACCATAATCTAGCTTAGTAGAGTTACTTTTACTATTCTCATGCTAATTTCCCACAAGTCAAGTTGAAAACTTCGAAACAACCAAGGCCAAAATAAGATCTCAAGAAACATCTGCAGACTTCCTAATTATTTCAGCTTTCAGCACTTGAAAGTTGCTCAAAATCAACAATATTTTTTAGCATAATTCACATGTTCTTTCAGCATTTTAATTAAATTAATCTGTTGCCACATGTTCGTTCACTTAATGAAATCCAAATGGCAAGCCTTCAATATCAGCTTTATATATAGCTCTATTGTTGGGTTCGCCTCGAATTTCGATGACCCCATAAATTGCCACAAATTATGTTGCTAGGAAAGTGGGGCAAGCAGAGACAACAACTCGAAACCATAAATCATAGAACTATTGATGGTTGCCAATTTCATGTGGATTATATTGCCCGGGGCCATCAAAAGCATCGGTGGTTCAGTGGTAGAATGCTCGCCTGCCACGCGGGCGGCCCGGGTTCGATTCCCGGCCGATGCAAACGAACTTTTTTGTATTCCATTTCTTTTCTTTTTGTCGCTTTCGTCTTTTGCTTTTTGTGCGAGTCTTGTTTCATTATTTTGTTTACGGTCGTGCCTGGGTCATGCAAATGTTTGCAGGCCCCCTGCATAAATTAGCCTTAATAGGGAAATTCATTGTGTTTCGCCCTCCGAGATGTTGCTAAATTGCTCGTAATGTCGCAGAGCTCTGGTGGAGTCGCTAAGAGAATGCTGCCGCCGCCACCGCCTCCTCCGCTGAATTCCTCCGCTTGGCATTCTATTTATAAAGTAACCGGCGAAAGAGTCTAATTTAGCATTACTTTAACCCCGCCCTCGGATCGCTGCTGTGATCACTGTGCTGCGCGGTGAATGCAGAGCGCGCATGCTTATCGAGCTATTTTCCACATTGAGTCGCGGTGGAAAAACACGAGCAAGAAAAACGATGGTGAAACGTGTTTTGCATATTCAACGGGGAAAACAAGCTTCGTTCACGCTCACGGCTGGAATTTCTTGTACTAATTAAGATTTATTTCGTCAACATGCCCCATCTCGTGCAATTAATGCCGCCGCTGATTAATCAAAACGAACTAAAAATATTATTTAAATAAAAGAGAAAAAAAAAGTTAATTTGCATCGGCCGGGAATCGAACCCGGGCCGCCCGCGTGGCAGGCGAGCATTCTACCACTGAACCACCGATGCTTCTTGCATGATGTCATCCAAATGCTTAAACTATAATTTAAGGTTACAGATCGGAGCTGTAAAATAATATAAATAAAGCAAAAAGATTAAATGCATCGGCCGGGAATCGAACCCGGATCACCCGCGTGGGAGGCGGGCATTCTACCATTGAACCACCGATGCCTCAGTGTGGCGTAGGGAAAAAATTACAAACTAGAGACACGTTGAACCTACAGGTATAAGTTGAATACACTTAAAAACTAAAACTTTATTGCAGATTAAATGCAAAAGAGTGAAGTAGACAAGTGCAGAATTGTTCTTATTTGTAAGTGTATTCTAAACTATGCCAAGTAGTTTTTTTTTAAGCTTGTATTTCCCTTGCCCTGTTTCTTATTCCTAAAAAATGAAAGCTACTAAAAAAAATAAAAAAAGAATATTTGCATCGGCCGGGAATCGAACCCGGGCCGCCCGCGTGGCAGGCGAGCATTCTACCACTGAACCACCGATGCTTGTGCGAAAATCTGTTTTTTCTTACCTGAAATTTTCATTTTGCCAATGAAAATTTGCCAACATCTATGCGAAAACTCCACGAAAAGTTGGCAAAAACCGGATTTTAAATGCTTTAAGAAAAGCTTCGATAAAAAGCTTCATTGTAGAACTACCTTTGTAATGTTATTTTAACCAAAGTGGCTTATTATGTAGTAATTAGAACAAAGAGAAATAAAGGCAAAATAAATAATTCATTAAACTAAAAAAATAAATAAAAAATTAGTTTGCATCGGCCGGGAATCGAACCCGGGCCGCCCGCGTGGCAGGCGAGCATTCTACCACTGAACCACCGATGCTTTGGTGATTTCCCCTTTCCAGAACTGCCCTATAAGTAAAAATAGTTCTATACATTCTCTAGTTATTGGAATTCTCATTTCAGTCATTACTTGAAGTATCTCTATAAATCTTTCCCCTTTTTTCTATTTACTGATAAATAAAAGTTTATATATTTCAATACGAGTTCGTTGCCCAGCACACCCATCTTGAAGCCTAACTCCAGCTAATTTGATCGCTTTTAATCGCACATCTCCTCAGTATTCAGTGGCCAACTCGGTGGGGCAAACGAGCCTGAAATATGCCTACGCGTATCGCCTACCTGGCGGCGCTTCGCTCGTCGAGTTGGCCGAAAGGAAAACACCTAAATGATTATTGGCATAATTGCGCAAGATCGATTGAGTCGTCGGCACTTTCGCACCTCTTTCATACGTCTGAGTATATCTCGGATATGCGGAGGAGTTCGAACTCGAACGTGGACGGGGATTAAGCGAAGAAATCCGGTTGCCCGGCATGGTAATTGCTTGTCGATTGGTCCACGCGTGGGTAAATCTGTTTAAAATCATTTAAACGAAGTGGATCCCTGAACCTCCCAAAGAGTTCTTTATGCTCCGATTGATTGGCGCTGCGCCCCCCTGTGACATTTTTGAAGTTCACAGACTGTGTCTGTGTGCAAGCGGTTGACATTGGCATTCACGGCATTGTAAACTCTTTTTTCGGCCGGCACAAATTTCATTGTTTGTACTTGCCGAGTTTTTTGCCGCCTAGACTTGTACTAGCCATTTATGGCTTCTGGCGCTGTTTTGTTTGGGTTTTTTTTCAGCTTTTTGCTGCCTTTTTTTTGCGGTTTGTATTGAAACCTAGGCAGTGACAACCGGGCTCAAGATCTGAGCAGCACGAGCTGCAGAGCGAGTGCCCGCAAATTACCTTAAACAATATGGGATGCGAGCGCGAGCACAGGGAGATGCGAGTTCCAAGTGGCCATGAGGTCAGCAGTGGACAACGGTCGCACACAGACATAGGTTGTGGTGTGCAGCACACTCACTGCGGAAAACAAAAGAAGCAAATTATGCTAATTATTCAAGGAAACCTGTATCTGTATCTGAATCGTATGCAAGAAAAGAGAGAGAGAACTTAAAGAGCTTAAGAGTGGTTGGCTATGGGAGTTAGATCTCTTAAGCTAATGAGAGTTTGGGCATTTTTCAGATTCTTGTTACTCTTGGAATTTTCTATGTTAAATTAAGGCAAATTTCGTACATTTGTATTGATTTTTCTGGTTTAAAAATAGTACTTTTGTTATTTGTTATGTATTCTGCTTAAAAATACAAAGAAACCCATGTTGCTTTGGATTTATAATTAATAAGAATATGTATAGGAACTTTCGATGTAATATTAGCCTATAAAATCAAGCATTCTAAAATTAAAAATACTGAATATTATACGTGGAAGGACACTAGGAATATTTTGTTTTTGTTACAACAATTTGTATTGTAAGAAATCCGTGTAAAACCCCAAAAATTAACAAAGATTCTCTGAATTTTAAGCAAATTCCTACCACCCTGACTCAAGCAAGCAGTTCAAAACAGATCAAGCAGTTCAACCTTAGGAAATGTTGCAAAGCTTTTAACAATGTTGCTAAAGAGAACAACATAAGAGAAAAAAGCGAGCGATCACAGATCTTTTCAGAACTGCTTTTATGCCTGCACTGCTTGCTTGCACCACTTGCCTCACGCACTTGCCGCATTTTTTTTGTATCTTTATCTTGCTTTATTTTTCTGGCTTGGATGAAAAACAGGTGTTTCTGTTTTGGCATTCTCCACTGCTTGCAGGCACCTTGTTCCACCGCGAATAAACTGAATAATATGGAAACTGGTTTTCTTTTGATTTCATTAATTTGGTCAAATTATGACATGCCGCTGGGAGAGACCAATCGACCAACCGACCGACCGCCCGTTCCGCTTTCAGACTTTCCGACTTCTTTTCCTGCGCTCCCTGCCATCGTGCATTAACGTTGCATTGATAGCCAGCCAGGTTCCGTGATTGCAAGCATATTTTATCAATGAATAATTAAAAGAGGAGGAGTCTTCGACTATTTGATGATAAATACATTATAAAAATACAAAGAAACTAATTCAAGAAATTAATACATGTGGGAAATATTTAAAACATTATATTACACTTAATAGTGGTTAATATAATTTAAATGTTACATTAGAATACCCTATTTATTTAAATTTTACATTAGAATACCCTATTAAATTTAATAAAATATCTGAAACAGAACTCCCCATTAATTCCTATTGAAAGAAATATTTTTTTTATTTGAATTTTTCTACCCCAACTGAGAAGACTTTGCTAGAAAACTCAGTTTTCAACTGAAAGCAGTTTGTTAAAACTATCAAAAAAGGAGTTTCGGTTCACAAAAATTCACACAAATTTGTAATATTATTTTTTAGTTAGTTTTTCATTTTTAAAAATTTGTTTTGGCCGTTTTTTCGTTTCTTTCTTTCGATCTATATTCAAAATGGGTTGCTGGTTTCTTTTTGGCAGTAAAAAATCGACAATAAATAGCACTGATTCCGACAGTAGTGAGTCTTTCGGGGTTTTTTTATTGGCCAAGTGCCTGAAAGTATGCCGGGAAAATAAACTTACTCTTGACTCACCCAAGATTTTCCATCTTATCATTGCAGATAAACGCTTGAATGGCACTTCGGGCGGCAACGGAACACCGACCAGTGCCACCAATGGCAATAATGTTAAAGGAGTGGCCACCAAAGCCGCCGCCACAATTAAGCAGACACAACAAACAGCCAAACTTAAATCAACGCCCATTATTAAAGCCACCGCCATTGCCGCCGTTTCCGAGGGTAAGTGTCAATGAAAAAAATCCAAGTTAATAACGAAGGGAGCTGAAAACTGGAGCACTTCAAATCGATTGTAACCCCATTATCCATTTCCTATTTCCCCCCTTTTTTTCGTGGTTTGATCCAAAGTGAAAGCATAAGAAATTCAAGTTTATTTCAAATCGAATTAATTATTTTCTGAACGTGCCGCCAAAAGTTTTCTTTGTCTGTCGAAAATGTATTTTCTGCACAATGGAAACGATGGACAACAAAAAAAAAAGTTACAAAATGCTCTCCTGGGGACAGTTTTTTTTTGTCGGGGGCTTAAGAGTTGCACAAACTTTTGTAATTAATATTAAGGCGGCTAATTAGCCGTTCGGGGATTACGAACTGAGTTGAGCCTCTGCCCAACAGTTGTCACTTGTCGGATTCTGTCTAAACTAGACACCTCTGCGAAGTGTTTTCAATGGCAAAGTTGCCACATTGCAGTGGGCGTTCCGTTCGTTTATAGATATTAAGTATACTATATACACTTAGATACTGAATTTTGGGCTGGGCTGAATGTCACTAATGTGCAGTGATTATCTAAATGGGTTTTGTCTGTGCGAGTTGGCCAACTAATTTGAACTTATTCGCTTCGGACGATAGTCATCTTGGGCAAGATTAGGACAGTAAACTTTGTTTTTATACGGAATGAAATGTATATTCTTTTAAATTAACATTTGCAAAGGGGTTTCCGTGAGAAATGCATTACATTTTTAACTCTTGGGTTAAAGAGTTTTATTATATCTTTACTTTATATTTCCCTTTTTGCTTATCTTTTTACTTCAGTTGTGTTGTCTTATTTAGAATGCCTGTAATTCTCTACCACAAGTCCTTCCATTTAATTCATTTTCATTTCAATTTCATCTCAGAACTCCCTCACTTTTCTTTACTGATCAATTTTGGTCTTTATCTTCCCTCCTTTCGACAATTCAGTAAGCCAGTAAAACTTAGCCACCAAGTTCAACCGACATTCGCAACGTTTTCGCACAAACAACACACACACACTTGCTTGTGCTTACATAATCGTGGGCATGACCCACACTTGGCAGGCAGGTGGTTCTACTTACTATATACATTATGCCCCACACATACACTGCGAGAAATTGCCCCTCCCCTAGTTGAATTTAAACCCCTTCCCTGCCCTGTGTGGTGCCCGCAAATGTCACAACTTGTTTATGCCGCTACGCGTTCACTTGACGCTTTAAACAAAAATTCACTTTGATGTTCAACGAGTTGTTGGTGCTGCCGTTGAGGTACCAAGTAATTTAGAAGTATGTTGGAAATACGGGAAACTCATATCGGACTTTAAGGAAATATACGATTTAAACCCTACAATTTTATACGAATTGAAGCAGGCATTTAAAAGAAAACTCCCGTGACATCTTTTATTCAAGCAGAAAGGACTTGTAATTCATTTCCTCCCAAACTTTACCTATACTTTCTTCTATGTCTATTACCTTTTAATCTTTTTATTAAGATATATATTTTATTTCCCTTTTTAAGGCAGATATTTAAAACAAATATTTGCGAAACACTTAGTTAATATCCTTTAATATATCCTGTAAAGCACTGGGTATTTCATAGTCCGCAATCTCTGATTTATAAAATTACTTATAGCTTTATACTGGGCGTTGTTGTACACTGCCCCCTCATCCACTGCAACGCTTTGGCTTATTTGAAGTTAAATTGTTTGTTAAATGTTTTAATGTGACTGCCCTGCCCTTCCCCTTTTTTTAATTTGTATTTATTTATTTGTGGGAATAACAGGCCAACCTGCGATTTGAGCAATCGGTTTTCACCCACACACTCTTTTTGGAGACGAGCTCGAGTCTATTTTGTCGAAATTTATTTATTGCTTTCACACCATCCACTTTGGGGAAGACGATCAATTAAGTTGTCATTTAGTTTTGATTGTGCGTGATTGTGGCCCGCATGTGAAAAGGCAGTGGGAAAGTTGTAAATGTTGTTAACAGGAAAATTGAATGCTCTTTTGTTTATGAAAAATGTTTTTAAATATAACTTTTTGGTAGGAAATAGAAAATATAATCTAAATAATTATGCAGGATAAAATAATACTAATTAATAGAATTATAAACTAAAATATAATTACAACTAGTAGGTTATGCTATATTTTTAAAGTTTGTATAAAGAATATGGCAAAAGTTTCAAATAAAACCAATTTTAATACAGTTATCAACATTGAATGAGTTTTGTTGTCATTCTGTACCTTAAAATCATTATAATGCCAAATGTAGTCGAAAATTTATATCCAGTTTACTTAACGGCTATCTTATCTTTGTATTTATTATTTCCTTGTATAAAAAGATATAAACCTGATATCTTATTATGTATAAATGGTATTATTTCTGTAAGAGTATACCAGGCCTAAAATCATTTTAAACGCACGCCAACTCTTTTTGGTCGGCTTGTCTTTGGGGTGTGTTTATGTGTGTGGCCTATAGTGTGTGGCTATTATCTGACGGCTTGTTTTCACTCTAATTTATGGCCTACACCCATCAAGTTCATTGATTTCGGTGTTGTCGCTGTCGCTTTTCTTTATGGCCATTTTTCACGCTTTTACCCGATTAATTGTCAAGCGTTTTTCATCTCCCTGGCACACTTCAGGCGTTAGAAGCAGCAGCAAAAAAATAAACAAACATCATTGCAAACAATTAACTGTATTTGCATTTTGCAATTGCACATTGGTACTGACATCGCAGATAAAAAAAAAAAAGTTAATGGCCTGACGACCTCCTCCTCTTGGCGAGAAATCAAATACCCAGCACGCACCTTTTCCAGTATTTCTTGCCTTTTGTTTGGCAACACTTTTACTTTTCTTTTCGCGGATTTCTGCCATGCGTAACCAACGTAAAGAAATATTACTACTTGGAGTATTGAGTACGTTAACGTTTCCATAACAATTTGCAATTCATTTGAAGCCCACACATGGATGGCTTTTGAAAGCCAACAAGATTTGTAAGAAAATCGCTTGGCTCATTTACAAAATTGCTTCATTGGTGGTCAATGGAATCAAGTGGGAAAGTAACTAATTGAATTATTATTTATCTAGCTGTATTCCCAAGAAATTTTGGCATTTCTGACACATTTTCCCCTTATAATAAACAACATTAATTAGCCCACCTCCTAAATAAAGATACATTAACATAATTTAGGCAAGGAAAAATGTATTTCGAACTGTCAGCAAATATTTCACAAGCTTAATTCGCATGACAAATTTATGCAAGAAGAGAAGATGCGGATTTCTTGTGCCTACTACCTCGTGGGTTTTATAATTTGCACACAAAAAGTTGGCTAAAACCGAAGCCAAATATTGCATAAATTGTTGAGCGAGCTCTTAGGGCTTGAGTAATTTCGGCTTTGAATAATATACTTAAGCGTGAGAATTCATTTTTTTTACGGCACTATAGTTATGCATACAATTTTATTGGGAATATTTATGGGCGGTATATATTTTTTTAAAAATTCGCTCCACTACAATGAGAGTGGAGGGAAATAATGTTTGGCATCCGCTTTCTTCAATTTAACAATTGTATTATTTTTTGTTGTTGTGGGACTTACGTAAGTCTTCCAATTTCTATTAATCTGAAACTTTCGGTTTTTTGGCTTACATTCAATAACCGGCACAAGCTATGATAATTTATTTTCAACTCAGTTCCTGTCCAAATACAATTTTTGTGAGGGGGTTTTTGGGTTAAAATTGGCTGAATTGAGGTCAAGATCTATTCAACTCTTGGCCAATGCTATTCAATAAAAAGTACTTTCTTGTCTAATTATTGTAAGCCCGTCTTAATCTCTTTAGACTTGATAAAGTTTATAGCTCTCGAGCTTCTAACTGGAGCGTGGCTTTTAATGAGCTATGTGTGCTCTCAGCCTCGAGTTCTTTTCAACCGGAATCACTACCGAAGTTTTCTCTCCTTTTTGTTTATTTTATATTTTGCATACATGGCTCACACCAGTCAATGACCAGGCCCAAAAACTACTCATGCTGTTGGCCAACTGTGACGCGAAAGTCACGGCGACAATTTAAAACAAAAAAAAAGAAGAAAAAATCCCCCGTAATTACAAAGTCCACAACAATAAGAGAAGTTGGTTGGATGGTGAGGCGGGGCAACTACTTTTCTTTAATATTCGAATTGAATAAACAACATAAGCTGGAAAGTTATAAATAATAGAGAAAGGCGTTGTTTTTTTTAATATGTGGGCTTTATAATTATTGAGTATGGAAAGAACTGTCGTTAAAATTATTAAAAAATAATAAACGAGACTTTATTTTATAATATTGAAAGCAGCATATAATTGAAGCCTGCAAAAATATTAAACGACATAACAATATATCAGCACAGGCGAAAAAAGATTTGTACAGTCCACCAGATATTCTAAAGTCTGGATTCTTGGCCCTAATGTTGGAGACCGATTTGTAGCGATATTAACACTGATAATAATCGATTCAACAATCTAAGTCAGCGATAATGCAACTTCCCAAATCATGTACAAAAAACATTCAACATTTAAGGCCATTTAATTAAAGTCAAAATTTATCAAAACGCCTTTGGTTCTTATTTCAATAATTTCGTCAAAATTTAAATTCATCTCTTTATTAAATGTGTGCACCAACTTTGGTGGCCGATTGCTATTGGAATTTTGCAATTGGCAGATCCGGGCGCCTTGTTTTTGCTGCGCTGAATACTATTATAAATCTCGTGGTTGGAGTTATAGTCGCAGTTTCGGTTTGGTGAAGTTACAAAGCTGAAAGTTAAAGCCAGCGAACGAGACAGAGGCAGCGGCAACGGCAACGCCGGCACCAGAGAGCGGATCCCCTTGGAGTTTGCCGTTTGTTGTTCGCGGATCCGCTGTTAGTTGCGCGCTGAACTCTCCAACCGCTAGACGTGTGTGAGCTTACATCTGCGAAGCACTGTGTACATGGTGGGTGTGTAGGTGTGCGGCGTTTATACTGTTATATATATTGGACAGTTTGGAAGCGACTGTGATCAGTGCGCATGCCCCGGAAATGGGCATCAACGAGTTTGTGTCACAGTTCTACGGCTCCTCGCAAAGTCTAAACGCGAACAAAAGCACGTCCACGTCCACGTATTCATTGCCGACGGTCGGTGTGGATTGGAAAGAGTTACAGCAGATGTTGAAAAATCACAAAAATGTGCAGGCCAAAAAGTATGGCTACCATCATTCCAAGATCTATACGGGTCTTCCACCGGGCGATGGATTAGGATCAGGAATGATAAAGGGAACGGGAACGGGAACGGGAGGAGGAGGAGCAGCCGGATCCAGGATAGTCGCAGGCGATGCCGTTGGTACGAGCATCAAGAAGCTGCTAAACAACAACAGCAGCAGCATTGCCACGAATAACAATAACAAGATGTCCCGTATACCAACCACCACCAAATCCATGACTTCCTCGCTCTCCTCTTCCTCGGTCAGCAGCAGCAGCGACCTGGACATATTCCGTTCGTACGGCAGGAAGTCCTGCTCCATTAAATCCACGCTGACAACCTCGACGCCGTCCAGTTCTTCCTTAATTTGGAACTCCTTTCGCATGCCGCGCAGGCAAAAATCCTCGCTGGCCGAGAAGAAGCGCAGCGGAGGAGGTGAGTAGATGGGAAAATCAATTTTCCAAATTTGTGAGGGAATCTCTAAATACACCGAAAGAAAAGTGTAAATACTGGGGGAGATTGAAAGAGAGAGAAATAGAAAGAAAAGGGTATAAAGAACATTATTTTAAGAGCAAGGAATATCTTTCTTTATATTTAATGTGATTCTAAAAGGCAACTACATCGTCTCCCATGTACAAATTGGGTTGTTGCTGTTTTTTTAATGAACTCTATGTTAAGTTTAAATTAACATTATCTCCTCCATCATCTCCCTAAACATACCTTAATTTATTTCTGTGCATAATTACTACACAATTGCCTGGAGCGTAAGAGATTCCCTCTGATCTACCTCAACCATCTGAGGTGACCCATTTAATGCTGCCTCTCCGCTGGCCAGAACAATGGGGAATTGTTTTATTTTGGCCAGCGGCTATTTGGCTAACAAGAGAGTGAAAGATGAGATGGCGGTAGAGAGAGAAGATCTCTGAACCGACAAGTCGAGTTGTATAATTCGAAAATTGCTTAGGCATGACCCACAACCCAAAGGCAGCAACACGAATGAAAGAAGATATAACGGCGTCTATATCTTGCTTATAGTGTAGGGACAATCTAATGTTCTTGACGAATGCCAAACGAGGCGTTAAAATTTTTCCAACCAACCTAGTCTGGAGCTTGTTCTCCTAATTTCTTTTTCTGTTACGTTTTCTCTGTATTTTTCGATTTTAATTATTTGTATTTTTGAGCTAAGCGTGGCAAAGGCGATTTCTGACTTTTTGCCTTTTCATTATTCCAGCTTAATTATGAAATTTCGCTTCGCCTTTTGCCTGAGCTGCTAAGAAATAAACGCCAGCCAGGAAACTATATATAAAATAACATCTTAATTGCTGGGATCTGTTAATTTTTCATGTGCCAAGTCATTTGTTTGGTTTTCGATGTTGAGACATTGTGAGATCACCAAAGCAAAGAAGTGATTTGACAAAAATTTGATTGTTTTCGGGTTCAAAGGTGGTTAAGGAGGTGATAAGTGAAGTAAAATGGTTTAGAAGCATTAACAAATTAAAAAAAAATGTTTAGAGAGTTATTTTTATTTGGTAAAGTTGATGAAGAATTTAAATAAATTAAGAAATCAAAGATAATGTTTAGTAAATATAGTTTGATCTTTTATTTACAATTAGTTTCACTTAGTAATGTTTAAAGACGATTTAAATCAGTCTTTCTTAATTAATGGTATCATAATAGATCAGTGTTTGACATAGGAACTCTTCTTAAGAGTTTTCTGATAAAATAATTCAAAGTTTGTCTTTTTTAAAACAGTTTTCCTTATATAATGCCCATATTATGTATCCATATACGCCGTAATCATAATTTTAAACCCATATATCTCTCAATACTTTCTCTTTGCAACTTTGTTTTGCTTTTTTATAATCCCCTCTTAAGCCTGCAAATGTTGCTCCATTTTCGCTATCTTAACTGATTGGCAGACTTAGAGGGCCCCCCTTTTTTTTTGGGTTCATTCAATATTTATGGGTGCTAACACTTTTACCAGAAACCAGAATAGGCCGTACTCTGCGCATGTCCCTCGGAAATTGTAGGCGCAACAAGAAAGTGGCTACCGCAGGCTGATTTTTTTTTTTGGCCCTGGACCAGTATTGATTTTCTTTTGGGGGGAGCTCTGTGATTTCTGGTGTTTGGTTTTCTCGAGTTTCTGCTAAGACAACGACAACTGTCTGCCTTTGCTACCCCAAGTGTCATACAGTGATGACTCATCTGTGAGCATTCCTTCAACAAAAAAAAAACAATAACAATGTAGCAGTAGGGGCACTTTCTCTCGCCGTCTCTCTTCCAGCATAAAAATTGCATAATGGAGCTTCGTGTGACACACTGACACTCTTCGTTTGGGGGGAGGCGAAAAAGATATATGACAGCCGCAGGAGCAGAGCCAAATAGCGCCTGCGCAGTTCCTTCCCCGAGAGGCTCCACTGTTATATGCGGCTTGTTTACAGCGCTGCTCAAACTGTGCCGCCGCAATCTGCGTGGCGTGTGCGTTATCTTCAAGTGGCCATAATAGGCCTTTGAAATACCAACAAAAAACGGATTAATAAATCGAAATGAATACCGAAATGGCCCGAGGCAATTAAATCATAGCAGCTGCGTTAATTAACGGTGCTGTTGCGCTTTTTGGCGCTACCAAACTGTGACCACATGCGCCTCCAGGCTGCCTTATTAATGGAGTCAAGTGCAGGCGCAGATATATATATATATTTATGGCCAAGTCCAAAGCCAAGTGGCGGCTTCTGGCCAGCGAAGCGCAACCAATTGTTGCCGCCGCCGGCGGTGGAAAGCCAACATACACAGAGAACCCAAAGAGATAGATAGAGAGAGAGAGGGAGAGAGCCTGGCCAATTGATTGATCAATGGCTTTTGGCCTCGAGCTGTGTTGTTTTTGGCCGCCAGCCAAATTGTCAAGCATTGGCCACGGGGCGTATGCGCAATGGCTTTTAATGGCCAACAGAGATAAGCATTGAACTTGCTTTCTTTTAGCCGAGATTGCATCGCCGATTGGTCAAGTCTGCCATCATTAAGGCCGTGTGCCTGTTGCAGTTGCAGCGGAGGAATATGGGTGTAGCATATATATATATAGGAAAGGGGGCTAACACTAATCGATTTCAAATGGTTTTATAGCGACAATTAAAACTGGATTAGGAAAGAGATTATAAGGGGTTTATAGGGTTTGTGGTGAGAAATTTTATTAGGAATTTTAAGTGTGAGTTCAATTTGAGGGGAACTTGCTTATAAATTGATTTAAGTTACTTATTTTATTATATTTTTATAAAGAGAAAAAATTATATTTCTTATTTCAGGGGTGTGTTATGTCTCCTTATTTTTTTTAACTATGAAATTTATTATAACTCAATTCTACTCAGCTATTTCCTTATGAAACCTTTGATTTTACAATTAAATAGTTCGGTTAATTCCTCAATAGATAAATATGAACCTCCCCTTTTGCTTTTATAAACGTTTAAATCATTATTACTAAACTATAAATAACATATATCTGAACAATCATTATCAAATTAGTCCCCATCTGTGCTGAAACCATACAAATTTCAACTTAATGAATATGTTTTTCCATGTCAAATATTTCATTATGTTTTTTATAATAACGCGCAAAAAATTTCCAGCAATTCGCCACGCAACCCCAACTTCCATTTGGGCCTTATAATAATTTGTTATTTGTGCGTGGAAAATTTAATAACTTTTTTGTCTTGGCCATTCCACCTCTTTCGCCATTACCCTGCTGTCACTCTGTTCCGCCATTTCCACACTTTCTGCCTCATTCTTTTCGGGGCCAATTTGTCGCGTCTCGCGACGCTTTGTCCATATAAAACCCTAGACGGAAAAAAAATTATGCCAGCAGCATAGTTTTTTTTATTGAATTACTGCGTGTCAAGCTTTTCTTTCTCTGTACTTTATACAGTTTGTATTGTTTGCTGCTGGAGGAGCAATTAACACTTGTTGACAAGTTCACTGGGCCGTGGCACGCTGACTTTGCCGCGGTCCCTTGGTTACTTAACTTGACTTAACCCATTGCGAGCATAGCGCCCACGCTGCCAGCTGCCGTCAGCCATGATTTTTCGGGGCATTAAATTTTGATTTATATCGGGCCATTAATTAGAAGCCACTCGCCAGTCTCGAGTCGCCGATTTTTCGCCCTCTTTCTCTCGCATTTCCACTGGGCATTTGTAAGTGAGATGAAGAATTAATTAAACGTTGCTCATACGCCGCGTGGTCGGGTCGTTTTGCTGCTGCAAAGGCAATTAAGTGACCCTCATTGATGCAAACTGTGTTTATGAGAGGCGTCAACAACTGCGTTTGTCCCCAGTTCTCCACTGAGAATAATAAATATATTTACAATAATATAGTAGCCCTCTTTTTCCCACTGAAATGACGTCAGAGTTTGCTAGTATGCGAGGGTTTTTCATGATGCGCCTCGATTTTGTTCATTTGCTGCTTTTTTGTTCTTTAATGCTGTGTACTGAGAAAGATTAAGTACACTAGAAATAATTATATATACAAAGTCTAGATTCGAGGACTGGTGCTCTTGAAACTTTATAAATAAAACTGTATATTTAAAAAAGGGTTCGAAAAAAGTTATGCAACTTTTCAAATACTGTGAATTACCTATTAAAAAGTAACTCAATGTAGACATTCCCTCTTTCTCCCACTTTTAAGACGTCAGAGTTTGCGAGGTTTTTATAAAAATCCGTTTCATATACTGTTTTTTGTTCATATTGGACATTGAATTCACTTTAAGTATTGTCTAGTTTTGAGGACTGATGTTCTTTCAATCTATAAAACGATAACTACATTTTTAAATACTTGGAAATTAGCTCAATAATCTTTAAATTGTTACTTAAATTTTTTACTGTGCATACTTTGCGCCTTTTGTGCGATCCCATAATCCACCATGTGGTGAAATCAGCGCCACAATTAGCAACAAATGCGTAGCCCACGTACCGCCGAAGATCGACGATCAAAAACGAAGACGACAACGACAACGAGCGAAGCGCGCGTCTCTTTATTTTGAATTAAATCCATTAATAGTTTATGTTTAGAAGTTTGCGCCAGTGGTTCGTCGTCGTGGTGTTCGATAATTTAATTTTTTGTTCGCCCCGACGGTTACTTTTCGTCGGCAATATTAAAAAAAGAAAGAAAAGGTGGAGAAGATGTGAAAAAGTGCAGAATTGCTGAAGGCATAGAAGAAATCCCAACCAAAGGGTTCAATTCAACATCATTAATGATGTCCCCAAGTGTCGGCAATTAAAATCGATTTAATCCCTGCCCCCGGGGGTCCCAGGGTCTAAAATTGCAGTCATGCGTTTGTTAATTGAAAGCCGTCGCCGAGTGCAAAATTAAAGCAAATAGAGCGGAAGCACCATGATGGAAATGTACGCTGTGGGTGGACTTGGACCTGGTCAGGGAGCGGCAGAAGGAGGAGATCTAGACGAGGATACCAAAGCTATCAATGCCGAATCATTCGTGAACTGCGATTATGAGGATGAGGGAATTGGCGGTAAGGCATCGATGGGATTTGAACACAGATTGATGGAATCGCCAGGGAAAATGTGGCAGAAAATTATTGTTGATTTTGCAAAAGAATAGAGCTATGGGAAATTCTCATAAAGCAAATATTCAATATCCATTTACTGCCACTTAACAGAAAAAGAGAGTGATATGCCATTCTTCTCCTTCATTAGTTGCCAGAGTAGCGAAAAATAAAATGGAAAATACGCGTAAATACGCATTTAATTTGAAATAGTTTTCAATGAAACATGTCTAGAAATCTAGAACAAATGTTCAATACCATTTGAAGGACAATTTTGTAGTGCAATTTGTCTTTAGTAAAAGATACTATTTCAAGAGTAATTTAAATATGTAGAAACAGTTTTAATATTTTCAAATTCGGTAATATTACGACGCAATTTCCATTATTAATGCACTTGCTGTCTGTATATCAAACAAATATTGTGCAAAATAAATAAAAGACCGAAAAGCAAATCTCATAAAGCTACAAAAATGAATCGAAAAAAACATATTTTGTTGTCTGGCCTAGAGATGGCCACAAAACAAACATGAATTTGGCATAAACATTAAAGATTTACCCTGTACTTAAGATATTAAAAGTATATACAATTAAGGAAATTTAATGTTGAAAATGGTGAAGAAACATTTCATTATACATTTTATTTACCGCGCTTTTTAATATTTGTTGTAGTACATATTAAAGAGGAGTTTTTTTTTAAGTTCAATGTTCTGACAAAACGGTTGAAATTCTACGAAATATATCAATATATCAATATTAATATACGGAAATAATTCATAGGTGAGGACTTGGCTTAGAATTCGTACAAGATCCCCCCTGAAAATAGATGAAAATGAGATTTGTTGGTTTTCAAATAGTTTCTTTCAGTCGTTTCTCGGCTATAAAGTTAACTAAATTCTTTATAATATCTGCTATTTATGTTTTTATCATTTATAAATTAACTTAATCTACATAGTTTTCTATTTTATAGATTTATAAGTTTATTTATTTTTTCCAGGGTATATACATACTCCTAACCGTATTTCCCCTTCAGCTACGCATTGTTCTTCATTTCCTTTGCTCGCTCATTGGCTTTCCAGTCATGAAGCAGTTTCCTTTAGTCTTCTCTATTGTGGGGATTGCTGTTGTTATTGCTTTTATTGATGTACCCACCGCTAAATAATATGAAAAGCATATATAAATCGATCATATATGTACCCAAACAGCGGGGATTATAGACTTATACGCTCAGTCAGCCCCCCACTCAGTCAATGTAATGATTAATTAGACAATTTCGGTATATATTGCATTATTTTTTTTTTGCTTATTTCGCTCGCTTTGTGTGGTGTTTGCTTGGCAAAAGATAGAACGAACAAAAATGCTTTCGTGCACAACTTATCTAAAAATAATCATTAGAACTTGAGCCAAAAACGAAAAAGTGTTTTAAAGGCTTATTTAGTAGCTGAAAAAATAAAAATACAGAGATAGGAAAAATAAATGGAAATGCGCCAAGCGACGACTCTACGACCTTGAAATGTGCGTTTGTCTAGGGAATCGCCCGGCGTACACGCCATGAACTACAAATGAGAATTAAAAACAATATCGAATGCTGAAATAAAAATCTCAGTCTCAGTCTCTGTCCTGATGTGTGCCATAAATCCCTGTGGATATATGTCTTTCATCACCGACAATGCTGGAAGCTTTCCTTTCAGTCTCTCTCTCTGATTGACATTCAGCAGAAATTGGCCTGAAACTGTTCCTTCCGCTGGGCGTTTACACTCCCCCCACGGGCTTATCCACTGTTTATTGGTAGTTGTTTATAATGACCCGGCTGCTTGCTGTTGGTCTTATTTTTATAAACAAATTGAACGGCAAGATGCATAATTTAGTGCAAATACTGTTTACATTTAGTGTCATTAAGGGTTTGTGGCAAATGAATTGAATCGTTCTTTCATCTGTTCGCTTCAATTGAATTGAGAGAATTTGTTAATTGGTTTATGTGTTTGATGGCTTTTCCGGTTTGTTAAATGTTTCATTAATTAAACGGGGGGCTTTACGATAATGGTTGGATAAGCTGACGTCAAAGAATATTCCATTAAAAATGCTAAACATATTAATGTTTTCTTGTATTTGTATAATATTTCATATATTTTATATGAAAAGTAATATAAATTGCAGCTAAATATAAATTTATAAGAATTATTTCTTAACCCTGGAATTAATTCATATTTTTCCGCACTTTTGGCTTTATTTGGGTTTAAAAACCACTTAATTTTCAAACCTTTAAATGTTACTGCTTCTATCCTTCTATTAAAAAATCTATAATAATTATAAAAATGATTTTCCTAGCCTTAAATCCCTGGAATTTCCTAATTCCTCTCGTAAATGATTCGCTCTGACATATCTTAAGTTATCTTTTTCAGTTCAAATATGTCGAGTAAATTGCACAAACTCGCTGCTGGCCACTTGACTTGCGCCCACTGAAAGTGTGCTTCTGGCTTTGTTGCTAAAAACAATTTGTTGTTAAATTGCAATTAAAGCAAAGCAGAGCAGAGAAATAATACCCAGACAACCCTTGTCCATTTATATGAAAAAGTCAGTGTCCATCGTGTCGACCTAAGCGCGAAATAAACCAGATACAAAGATATACAGATACAGATACGAGATACGGCCGCTCGACGGCAAGTGAAGTGTTTTTTTTTTTTGCTTCTCCAAAACGCAGCTAATTGAAATGCCAGTTGCCAGTTTGGACTGGCTGTTGTTCGCTTTAATTACGCGCATTTTCATTGGACATGTTTTTGTGGGTCGCCATGGGTTAAGACAGGTTGCCGTCGAGTTTTCCAAAAAAAAATTCACTTAAAAGGCATCACAGTAACACAGCAAAAACAATCGCTGCTGCAACAGACAGCTGCTGCCTAATGCCAAATAAGATATTTTGGAATTTCAATTATTTTCCATCGCCCAACGCTCACCACCACCACCTGTCCGTCTGTCCAGCAGTCCCACTGTCCGCTCAGTGTCACAGCAACGCACACTGCCCACTGTGCACAGCATCGGTTTTCGCCTCGACACATGTCGCGATTTTGGCTGAAAAGTCTGAAAAACCAAAACTGAAACCCAAAAACCGTCATTATGAGCTCGGCTGACCGACTGCGAACCCTGGACATTGAATGTATTATTTGCCTTGAAATGTTGATGGATCTCTGAATGGGGGGAGAGTTTTTCCACCTGGTCAAAGCTGTCTGGGAGGGAAAACCCCCAAACTCACTTTCCATTGCTTTCTAGCTGAACATCTATGCAATTTGCTTGTGTTAACATTTGTCTTTAAGACAGTTTAAATATATATTTGTTGCATCAGGAGAAATCTTTGTACATTTTATAATTTAAATATATATTTAAGCAAAAGATATTAACAACTATCTTGACTGGCAATGAAATGTAAAGATAATTCTATGGGAAAATAATAATTTATTAATACATAAGCTTGATTTAGCTAATTTCTTCGAGTTATCCAACTCCCAACTCAAATCTCTTCAAATACAAATTTAAAATTCATTCACCCAACAAATACCAAACCACTTTCCAACGATTTTGGGAAAAACCACGCGTCCAGTGTAGTTTTCACACCCTAGCGAGTCGGTGGAAAAAAGAGACAGGAGACAATTTTCTGAATGAAATTACCCGCAGTTGAGTTTTTCCGACGACACCCATAAAAATCCAAGTGCAGCCTTAGCTGGGCAATGGGAAATGAAATGGGAACCGGAACGAAATCATATTGAACCCGGGGCCATATAACTACTGAGGTGGTCGGTTTGTCAGTCATAAAAATCGAACCGTCGCCTCGGGCGGTCCTTCCCTGTGTGTGAACTTGTTGCGATTCCCTTTCGGGGCCGTGAGAATATTTCTGACAGGAATCGTTGGAAAATCCGCCAACAGGACTGGGAACCTCATCGCAAATATTCTTGGCCTTGCAATTAATTGGTCGTAGCGAATGTCATTTAATCGCCTAATTGCCATGAGAAATGTCCCTTGAAATAATGTGAGCCCGCCGCCTGTCGTGTGCCAGACTTGCTCGAGTCGTGTGTCATTGAGATATTCGAGATCAGGTGCGAGGTGCCTTGGTCGAAGGCCTGCCATTAATAATTATTAAATATATTCTAAGAACAACAGCCATTGGGAAAGGCCAAGGCATTATCATAGCCTAAGAAGGTCAGTTAAAACAGGAATATAATTGGGGATATCTTTGAACTTTAAGGAATGCTTAAATTAAATTTATTTGGGATCTTTTAGCTCTTAAGAAGCATGCTTAAAATAAATAATTACAGATTAAAAAACACTGAGAAAACATCATAACCAAAGCTGAAAGAGTAAGCTACAGTTTTTACATAGTATAGGTAACTATTTATATCTAAAACATTGCTTACATTAATAAATTAAATCAGAAAATGAACTAAATATTTTGTAGTGCTTCAAGCAATACATTTTCTTCGAATCTGGTTTCGTTTTCTTTGTACAGTTTTGGTCTTTTGCTGCATTTGTAAAAAATTGCACAATCATTTCAAAGCGGCTGAAACCGAAAGCTAACATTTTATCCACTTTTTTTTTGCAACGGCTTCGGGTCTTTGACTAATTTTTTAATCGGTTTACAGCATTAATTATTTTCCTACCCCAAGCTGGTTTTATTAAGCGGCTTAGAAAGACAAGAAAATTAATTTAATTGAAATTGCAAAATATAAATTATAAACTGCTGTTACTTGGTATCTTTATTAGGATTTAGTATCTCGTAGTTTTACCAAGATTTTATCACATTTGTATGGGCTTTTATGTCCACGCTCCATTGATTAATTCACTTTCAATATTCACGTTAACATCCCGGAGTAATGATCGCGATGACAACTCCGGAAGACAACTTCTCTTTTACCTCACTTTTTCAATGGAGACGCGAAACGAAATTTCGCTCATTGCTTTCGCGCAACAAATACGAGCAATTGTCGTTTGGGCAAACATTGACAAGTCGACTATAAATTTATGCGGCAACATAAAACCGTCAAGCGTTGATTATGGCCACATATCCGAGGTGTATAACCAAGACTTTGGCTTTGGGTTTGGCTTTGGTCGCGCAGCTTCGATTTCCATTTGAAGTCGCGCGTGGCTTGTAAGGAAATCGGTTGAATTATGGACAAAAACATGGCCTGTGCCCCGATCGATGGGACTGATCATGGCGGTTACTGAACTCCCCCATAGATTCCCCTCATATATCTACCATTGTGGTCAGAGAAATAGTCATGAAAAAGCATATACAGATACTACATAATTTATATAAACAACAATGTGTGATATCTAATTTAGATACTTACATTTAAACCCTATTTTTGTACCTGGAAAACCCTAATATAGATTTATTATTGTAACTACTATATTTGATGCTATTACTTTGTCCCCAATTGTTTGTGTACATACCTGTATTCATTGGCATTTCCCCTGGTTTCTTGCGGCTTGTCAAGGCCAATTTGTTGGCTAACAACAAAAATTGGCCACGCATCCTCTGTAATTGACAGTCGCCCCCCGTTGAGAGGCGATCTCTGGGATCGGGTAATTGATGATGATGACCCATGGCATTATTAGCTGGTGACGGTGGGCTTGGTCCCCCTAACACCTAAATATATATATATACCAAAACATATATAGTGTGCGATTTATGCTTTCCCTTTTTATCAATGGAATTATGCAAAGAGAAAATGTATTGCCACTGCGGTTTTTTTTTTTAACTTGTGAGTACTTCTTCTTTGCGGGCACGATGTCATTACTCATTTTGTTGTTTCGAGGAGAGTGGATCCATCGTTGGGTGAATCACGGTTAGCTCATCATCGTTAGCTCATCATCTCCCCAGCGGACTGACAGCTAGATTTTCATCTGCCTGGGGTTAATGAGCAGACACTTTCGCCGGTCGCTTGTGGCGTAATCCTGCAGATTGCAATTTCTGCTGGCTAATAAATAGTTTTTTGATGTGAAAAATAATTTACTGTATTTTTGCTAATATCTATTTATCCATTTATCATTGCAGAGTCCCTGCGTTCTGGCGTGGATCAAACCGAGCTCCAGGAGCTGAACAATGGGCCAACGCCAAGCGGATGCCCAACGCCGCCCGCGGCGCGCGACTCGAAACGTTCGTCCATTGGCAGCGAGTTGCCCTGCGAGACGGAGGCCAAGCTCAAGAAGTGCGAGAAGGAACAGGAGTCCAAGGAGCCTTCACCGGTAGCCCAAGAGACACTTTCTGAGATCAGTTCAGTCACATTTTCATGTACAAATGAGGTGAGAGATAGATTATCAATACGCAATCAATCAAACCCAATGAAAGTTTAGCTAGTTTTGGAAAGTATTCATTATTTACTATTATTATTTCTTTATATTTTAGTTTAAACCCCCGTCAAGAGACATTGAGCCCACGATCAGCGATATGACAATAATCGCCTGTGACAACGGGCCCTGTGCTGACATCACCGACCAGTATCCTGCCCTGAAACCATATACCAAGAACGGAATCGTGGACTTTGGCCGCTTGGCTCAGTTCTTTAAGGAAAACAAGCAGGAGTGTCTTGAAAATCATCGCAAATTCATGGGACTTGCCGTTCTAGTGCAATTTATGTCACAAAAGGTAAGTGGGAAAGCAATATACTAGCGAGTAAATAATAGCGAGTGGAAATATGCCAGAGGCTAATAGCGAGTGAAAAGCAGCGAGTGGCTAACAGCGAGTGAAAAACAGCTCGGATCAGTGAGGGATTTGCCGGAAAAGAGGCGCCATGGATTTATACCTAGCAGCCCTTTCAGGGAATATCAAATGTAGAGCTAAGGGAGCAGAGATACCTTTCCCTGCCTGTGCCTTGTGTTCACATATGTGGCCCGCTGCTGATCGGGCTTCACCTGCTCTAATAATTCCCGAATTGTCTCGGGCTGAACATTCCTTTTAATATACGCTGGTGCACTCTCCATTGTTTGAGATATTTGCCTTAATCTATGCTTAAAGTTGAGCTAATTTCGTTTAATTGTGTCAGTGCTGGCTAAGCCGAAAGCCGACAATGCCTGAAAACTACCGGAAAACTGAGCCCGGGATATGTGGGCTCACACTTTTTGTGTGTTTGCACTAATTAAAAACTGAACTGAACCGAAAATTCCACACAAAAGTTTCTTCCCGACTGCATTCGGGGCTGGAAAAATCCCCAGCTCTCCTCTCTACCCCTTGTTCCATATACCCTTTTTGGTTTTGGCCATTTTCGCATCCTTTGTGCGAAGGCAGCATCATCCTTTCTCCGGCATAGAATGAAAGGGTGTGAGGAGCTGGCACATTCAAGTTCGGGCAGCTATTCAATTAATTGTTTGCCATTTTTCGGTGTAAAAGGATTCTTGATCGCACAAATGAAAATTCACCGGGACACGTGTGAGATTTGACAAGATTTCTGGATGAAAAGCGAGTTGAAGCAGGCTAAAGGATGGTGCATTTTGGCTTAAATATGCAGCCTTTTCTTCTATATCCTCTTTAAAATATACCTGCTATGTTTTACTACTAAATAATTCATCAATTCAATTAGAGCTTAGATTTCAGACTTAAAAACCAGTTAAGGATGGATCCCTCTATAATTTCTACCTGCTGCCAGACAGTCCCACCTATTAAATAACAATAACAAGGTCATAAAAATCAGCGACAAACGCGAAAAACATTATTTTAACATTTGCATAAATGGAAGAGGAGGAGGACCCTTTCCGACATCATAAATCGATTTATGATGACTTTCTCAACCACAAATGTAGGCAGGTAGACTTTATAAAAGTCTGATTTGTCTGAACATGTCGTCAGAGAGGATATTGTAGAGACACCGAATGCCTTAGGCATTTGTCTGTTTGACAATTGCGTAAATCCTTTGGCTTTAGAGCTGCACATATACACACGCATGCATACGCAGGATAATCGAAACAATTGCCGACAGGATGTGCTGCTGATTTTAGTCGGTCTTATGCAAGCCGAAAGCGACACAATGCCACAAGGATAATTCCCTGTCTTGCCACAATATGCGTCATCAGGTGTTGCCATTGTATTGATGTCATTTGCGTTGGCCATTTGCTAGCAATTCTTTTCTTTTTTTTCTTTTCCTTAAGGAAAGTCATTAATGTGGAGAAAAATTCCAGAATCTCTTAAGCTGTTGCTGGAATTTTTGCACCTTGAGCTGGGGGAATTTTCAGCAGTACTAAGAGGAAGTTGTATGCTTTGTGTAAAAACTATAGAAATGGGGATTTCTTAAGCGTATTAAAAAGTGTGCCAAGATAAGTGTCTAAAATCTGTTCAAAGGTATATAAAGATAGTTGATTGTTTCGGAACTAAGAGAGATATTTGAGCTATAATTATTAATTAGTAATATATTCTTTATTATTTATTCATTACGGTCATTCAAGAAATTACTTATTCATTTAGTTATTTTAAAAATTTCTAATTCATTTAGTTATTTTAGAAATTACTTATTTATTCACTTATTGTAGAATTTATTACTTTAAAAGATATCCTCTTGGTATTAGCACATGTCCTTAATCTATTTCTTTATATTTATCTAGTATTTATTATTAAAAACAAGTAAGGAATATTTGTATTTATTAAAAGAAAACAAACCGAACTTGCATAAATTACTTAAAGCATTTCCAACGAAATATTTTAATTTGTGTTGGCGCTTGCACATGCTCTAATGCAATTTGCATATTTTTCCACAACCATTCTTCTATTTATTTATTTCATATTTTTGAAAACGAAAAAAAACAAACCCCGAGTGTTATTAAGGGGAATTATTCGAGAGTGTAAGCCACAATATTTGGCTAACTTGTTTGATGCAACGGCGGCCAACGTTTAGGCCGCAAAATGCAAACATGCAACGAGCACGAGGCGGATTTGTTTGCTTTTGGGATAGAAATGGAAAATTTCCGTGGAACGAGGCAATCGCGCAATATTTTCCCACTAAAAGCCTAAACTGATGTTACCAACAGTCCGAACATAAATATTTATTTAGTTATGATCCAGCGAGATATCACAGTTGGGTGTGAAAACCGAGGAAGAGCAACCGGGCAAGGTACAAGGACATATTGGTCCTTCCGTTGACCCAGGCTCGTGTCGATTTTTATGACGTCTTTACGGCTCGAAGGACAAATCGTATTGATGCTCCAGACCCAGATATATATATTCGGGTGATCAGAGAGTGAAATATGTAAAGGATTAAATGCAGTCTGTCCCGTATTTCACGGCGGCAAGTCACTAATTTCAACACTTTAATTGCAAACGTCCTTGTCAGGTAATTGCCGCCTGTCTTCGACTTGCTCTTCTTGCCTCCTTTGACTGTCACCCAAAACTGTCAGTCGGCGGCAACGAAGATTGCCACTGAGACGATGAGGCAAGGAGACGGAGACGGAGACGATGACTTCGACTGCGACAGAGATTTCTCGGAGACAGCGACATGATGGCCATTAATTTGCCGGACGATGAGCGGCGGCGACGGATGAGGCGTGGCTATGGCAATTTGCAATCACCATGCATCGGATTTTGGGTCTATGGTCGGCCAATCTTAATTTGGGGATCAGCCCGAGTTCGACGCGGCGATTGGCAATATCTGTAATTGATTTTGACCGACAAACAATTAGCGTTTATTTTTCAAGTCTATGGTATTAAATATATGTCTTGGATCAGTTAAAGGGAATTATTATGTTGCTCACAGTTCAGGCTGTTGAAGAGCCTGTGCAAATTGCAATTCGAAATGTCAAATTAAATTTGTAACAACCACTCCAAAAGGGTTTCTTCCCTAAAAACCCTGACGAGGCGCTCGGTTACTTCGACACGCATCCACCCAAAGTGTTCCAGAGAAGGTGCGCGCCATTACAGCGAATTTGAAGTGCATTCAAGTCGCCCCCAAAAATAGCAAAATGGGAAAAGAGTTTTAACTTCTGGCCGACACGCGTGACCAATCCCAAAAACCACATGAATCTGGCCAGCGATCGCACTAAGCCCTTGCTAGGGGGGGTGGATACGATCCTAGGTGGAATCCTTTTGGCAGTTTCTTTCAGCAAAAGGCGTGTCTCGCCGCCCCTTTTGCCTTGGCCACCGAAGGATACACCCACCAGAGATTGCATGGTTTTTTTTTTCTCCTTTGCTGTGACGGCTGGAGCAATCCTTTACCCTTTCCCAGCATGTTTTTTTTTTTGCTCGTCTGGTTTAAATCCCTTGTAAATATTTTGCTGGCCATATCCGGAGTTGTCTTGATCCCTGTGCTACCTGGGAGGGAGAGACATATCCTTGGCTACCTGACCTGGCTATATAAACTCGAGGCAGAGAAAATCCAGCCATCAGTGTACTTCAAGTATTCGTGTTCAACACAACTCGAGAGACGCGCGCTTCAAAACCAAAAGCAAAATGTTTGAAAATTTGGTCTTCACCAACGAGACTTTATCGGCACAGACTATGGATTTTGATCTGATCAGTTGGACAGTGCCCGGCACTGCCAATGATACGACCTATATGGATACTATAAACTGGGAGCAGGGCTTCGAGCAGCAACAGGTATGAATTATGAGAGAGATAGTTGTGGTTACAAGAGGATGGAGAATAATATAAAATATTATTTAAATCCATTAATAAATTTATTAGATTTTTGTTGAGTAAATCAAATAATAAAATAATGTAGTTTTAAAATAGAGAAGAAACCAAAGAGGAGTTAGAAAATGTGTAGCTATCAGTGGTAGGAAAATAATATACTTATTATATTATTAAAACCTTTCTAGAACATTTCAGTTCTTTACAAAATAAATACTACTTCATCTCAGCTTAAAAATGTGATTATTAAAAATTTCCTTTATTTTTAAAATAAAGAAGTGAGAGCTCTCCGAAGAACTCCATTTAAAAATCATTAAATTTTATGGTCGCTGAGGAAATCTTAAAATTCTCAGATCATATAAAAATATAAAAACATTAAAATTGTGCGTTTGTGTGTGGGAATTTCCCCCGACAACCTTTGACCATGACACAAAAACCTCGCGGGCGAAGAGACCCTTAAAACCATTGTATGTTGCTCTGTGGAAATTCCCTTGGCTCAGCGACACTATATCCGCCACTCAACAATTTTCCTTTTGTTTGACTTCCGTGCAAAAACTCTTGAAGTCGCAATGAAAATTTCATTTTAATTGCACGAAAGACAGACTATCTGCTACCTGCGGATTGACACCGAAAATTTATAGCGATTTTAACCATGACTCTTGTTTCGGCTTACAGCTAGATGGATTGGGCTGCCAGGAGACCAAAGAGCAGTGTGCCCGCACCAAGGGAACGCTGGATGAGACGATCGTGATGCTGCAGTTGACGCAGAGGGAGTGCGAGCAGCTCCGCGAGGAGATGCAGGCCAAGGATCTCGAGTGGGCGCAGCGCCAGCAGGAGCAGGAACATTTGCAACGCACTGAACTGAAGCAAGGTAAGATTTCCTAAACAATATTTAATTACTTTGTTTATCGATATAAGTTATTTAATTATAATTAATTCATTTCCTCTTTATTTTTCCAGCCGAAGAGAAAGTAATGGAGGTGCAAATGCTTGCCAAACAAAGGTTCTGCGAACTGGAGTCCCAACTGCTGGCCAAGGACGAGGAGAACAAGCAGGTGCAGCAGGCCTACCACATGGAAGTTTCCAACAAGCTCGCCTTGAAGCAAGAACAGCTGAGCACCGCCGAACAAAAGATCCTGGATCTGCAGGCCCGCCTTGAGAAGTCAGAGAACCAGAAGCATGAGCTGCACGAGAAACTTCTGCGCAAGGAGAACAGCTGTGCCACCCGACTGTCCGAGGCCAACCAGCGCGAGCAGGAACTCAGCGAGCGGGTCAAGAGTCTAACCAAGGAGCTAACATCGCTGAAGACCAGCAAGGAACACAATGAACGCGATCTGAGGGATCGCCTGGCACTCTCTCAAGATGAGATCTCTGTGCTGCGCACATCCTCGCAGCGTCGTAGTCCCTGCACCAGCCTCCCTGATACAGCCAGCGCTGAAGTTAGCCGCCTGACCAACGAGGCCGATAGCCTGCGTTGTGTCCTGGAGCTCAAGCAGGCGGAAATATCCGCTCTGAGCAAGGCCAAGGCGGAGTACATTCGCGACAGCGAGGAACGCAACAGGCTGAGCAGCCGCGTGGCGTTCCTGGAGGCCCAGAACGAGATGCTCCGCACAGAACTGGACTCCAAAACGGATAAGGAGAAGTAAGTGCCCTCTTCTTGTACTTAAAAGTGATTTGAAACTAACCCTTTCCGTTCCTTTCTCTCAGGGATATCCAGCTGAAGGTGGAGGAACTGGACAAATCGGTCAAATATGAGCGGATGAAGCATACGAAGCTGACGTTCGCCAAGGAGGAATTGCAGTACCACCTCAAGCAACGCTCTGCGCAGCTTCAAGCGGCCGAGGCCAAGATACATGAATTGTCCATTAGCTTACATGACAACAGCCTGCTGGACAGCCACAATCGGTCGATCCGAAACACCCACGAGGGCTCCGGCGCCACATCCTCGCCCACTTCGCCCGTAATGAAGGGCATGATCGAGCGCAATGATTCGGTCAGCTGGACTCTGGAGATCGACGATGAGGCGCCAAAGGGTGGTGCTGCCAAGATTGTGCGTAGATCGGGCTCGCTGAGGAGCAACAACGAGCGTTATGCCATCCAGAGGCGTCAGGCATCCGTGAGTCACAATGGCCACTCGAATGGCATGGCCACCAATGGCGGCGGCTCCTCACCAGCCCATCCCAATCCCCTTAGCCAAAGCATGTCGGCGACTGCCCTACTTAGGACTACTAGCGAGCCAGAGGGACATCCTGTTTCCCGAACTCGTTCCCTCTCGGTGTGCATGAAGGCGTCGGGCTCCTCCGGCAACTCGGCTGGCTGCGAATCACCTAGCGCCGGCCGGCGACCAAGGCAATCGGACGAACTGACACTGCCCGACTGGCATGAAGGTGGCCCCTTGTGCTGCAGCTCTCCGCAGCCTCCCGTGCTGGAGTTGGGTCCGCGCAGCTCCAGCATTAAGCTAATGTCGAGCGAAACGAAGAAGTTCCAGGAGATTCAAGAGTCTGCCGGCGAGGCCATGGTCTCCGGTGCCAATTCCGAGGACGAGAGCTGTTCGGCATCCTCCGAAGACATGATGCGCAGCTCATCCGCATCCAGCACGGCATCGGGTGGATCGCTATTCAAGATACCCAACCAGCCGTCATCTCGGATGTCGATCGAGGAGGCTCTGCCCTGCACACCCATGGAGGTTAGCTGGTCAGAGGACGCGGCTGCCGATGCCAGCGGACTGGCATGACATGGTGCCTACGAGGAGCCGATCGATCAGATCGCCGAGGCCGCCGAGGAGGCTTATGAAAGCGAGAACAGCGATGATAGCTTCTAAAGCGCCAAACAAAACAAAAAACGGAACCCCCATATAAATATTTGTCCAACAAATACCGATGCAAGGAGTCGCCACAACAGGACTCGAAAGATTTAAGTGTGTGAAGCATAGCTTGGCGTCCCGTACATGTACGATGGAAAGGTTTAACAAAATATGTAACGCTATTCATACGTTCTTAAATTGGTTTGTGTAAATATTTGCATTTAGAAAGAAAGCAGCGCTCATTTAATATAAATAAATAAGCTATAACAAATAGTCGAGCACACAGCAAGCGGAGCCGTCACAGCAACAATTTCCGGGAGGGGGTGGGGTTATAAGGATAAAGGATAAAAGTAAAAGTAAACATTTTAAACGGAAGCCGGGAGCAGGTCAGAAACACAGAAAAAGCTACAACATTTTAGAGATTTAAAACAGTTTCAAAATAAAACAGTAATAATGGGTAGCATTTAGCTCAAGCAGTATATGAATAGTTGCATTAAATTAAATAAAAAACAAAACTAATTACTATACAGATACAGATACAAATACAGATACAGATACAGTACACTAAATAAATATATATATATTTGTATGATTAGCGATATTGATTCTAACCCCAAGTCGCAATTGCAATCGCTGATATCGTACATATATGTTACCCAAGAGAATTCAGATACTTACCTCCTCCCTTGAGCTCAAAAATATAAAAAAAAACTCACTCGATGTCCTTAATTGAAAAAGAAAAACTTATTCTCCGCTCTAATGGTGGGCAGCGGGTTCCACAAAAATATAATATAATTATACCAATTAGAATGTTAGAGAACCTAAGCTTTAATTTTTTGTGTTTTATATATGTATGAATATTCTAGAATTATGTACACTTGTCGTATTTATTATTTAGTCTTTAATGCCTTATGCGAAAGCGTTAAACAATGAATGCAAGAAATCAAATTAAATTAGTTTGTACTATCTTCTCGCTCTCGCTTTCTATGTATTTCTATGAATATTTCTTGTATTAGTTATACTATATACATATATATTTCGGCTAACTACATTAGTTTACGTTACGTTTTTAATTTGTTATCATTGGGTATTGTATCCGGAATATGCGAGTTTTATATGTATAGGTTCAGGATACGTTAACTTTTCTAACACACACACACACCCAAACAAACACACACAGCAGCATTGTCATTAACTTTTAAGTATGTTATTTTTATTATATGTATGTATGTATGTGAGAGTTTAAGAAGTCCTAACAACACACGTTTAAATTAATGAATATTGTCAAACGGTGTACACCGTACGGTGCATAAACCATCCAAAATAAGTTGCAAATAAAAGAAAAGAAATACAAAATAATAATAATAATAATGGTAATATAAAAAAGGAACAAATCACATGAATATTTTTTTGCTAAATAATTTCAAAAACCCCTTAAATAAATAAGTAATTGTTTCAGAAAGTTACGTAGTCTTTTAATTGGGAATTATGTGGGATTTTTACCGACTGATTTAAGACGAATTTATATTAGTCACCCCCTTGGACGTTATTATAGCGATAAAAAGGAAGTATCTTTTTATTAGCATTAAAAGTTATTTAATATTTATTACGGCACTTTCGAAAGTGTCATAACGGCAGAGGATAAAGCTGAGATAGAGCTGTAGAATCTGTGGAAAAGAAGCAAGCGCCTATGCAGAATTTAGACAGATAATAAAATACCAAATCTGAAAGGCGTCAAAATATCCAATTTTTAAATGTGTTTGACAGAGCGCCGGCAGAGAAATTCTCTGATATGGTCACTGAATCGATCCTAAAATACCACCCACTAAGAAAACGCTTCAATTTTATCCAGTATACAATAGAATGGTGTAATTTTAATATCCACAATATTCATGAGTGATCATCCCTGCGCGATTAATTTATACATCAAGAGATAACAAATTCGGTGTGAGTGTGTGTGGTTTTGCTTTCGAGGAATGAAATTCATTACAAACTGTTTGAGCTTACGGACTAAGATAATTAAACTAGAATATGCGACAAGTATACACATACGTTACAGATAAGAGCATATAAGCTATATATTTTTGGTAAGTTGGGACGTCTAGGGCCGTCTGTAGCTTTCAAGGAATGTCTGTGATGTCACTTCCAACTGCCAAGGAATCACAGCGACTGTAGGACTTAATTTGGACCACAGTCCACAGGCGCTGCAAGACAGCAGTTGGGCTTCGATCCGATCTCTTTTAAAGCTGTGCATAAACTGGGATGGGGATAAGGTGGTGATTCCTTGTAGCTCAACAACAACAACGTAAATTCATTCACTAAATATGCTAACTAGTTGTCGATGTGCGCTCGAGTATTGGATGCGATAATGAGGGAGCGTGCTCCGTAATTCTTATGCTAAATCCTCCTCAGCCTTAGCCTAGTTGAACAGACGCTTCAGTATGCTCTGGATGGTCTTCAAAGACTGATCCTCGATTAGGAAGGTGCGATGATTGCCCTCAACGGTGTGAACTTCCACGGGCTTTGTGCAGACCTGGAAATATATAAAAAAAAATTGTTTTAGAAATGGTTTCTTTGAAGTTTTTGTCTCTTTGAAAACCCACCTCCTTGAGACGATAGTCCTCGTCCAGCTTGGCAGAGTTATCTGTGGGCTTGACCAGGGTAACATTGGACTTCAGCTTCAGCGTGGGCTTGTAACCGTCGGCCAGCTCCAGTTTCTTGTAGAACAAAGCCGCGGATTTCTTGATCTGTATACACACAAAGAGCATTAATTAATAAGGTTACCTTTATGGTATATCATTTATCAAGCTCTTACCGTCTCCACGGGCTGTGTGATCTCATTGCTCATCAGCTCAGCGAACCTCTCGAGCTTCTCCTCCCACGTGGGGATCACCAATAGCAGTCGCACCAGCTAGAAATACCAAGAGATTATCAGTAAAGTATCTTAGCCTCATTAGCTTCGCTTATCCTTACCGCCTTGTAATCGATGTTGGCCAGAACGATGCCAAAGTAGGCCAGGCCGTAGCTCTGGTTGTTGTTGTCATCGTCGGCCGTGTACCGCTGCTTGAAGCTGCTCGTATACCAGTTGACATAGGTGGGTGCTCCGTCCAACATGATCACATTCGCCACCTCATTGGTCTCCTCCAGAATGGCGGCCATTACGTAGGTGAGCAGGCAACCAAAGGAGTAGCCCGCTAGCTTATAGGGACCCTTGGGTTGGATGGTGCGCAGTTGCTTGATAAAGAACTTGGCCGCCGAGTCGACGGAGTCGTAGGGTACGGCATCCGTGAACTGGAGACCATAGGCGGGCACCTCCAATCGCTTGGCCAGCGGCTCCAAAGCGGAAGCAAAGCCTTCGATTGGGGAAATGAAGAAGATGGGACTCTGTTTGCTGGTCGCCAGCGCCTTCGTTTGCAGGCGGACAATGGCCTCGGTGGGAATGAGGGCGGTGGTGAAGACAACCTGGGTGCCATCACCCAAAGGACTGGCCGTGCGCGATGATGCACTCGAGGTGATGCTCACCTCAGTCGCTTTAACAGTAGCGACAGCAGGAGTTGCTGTAGCAGCAGCGGCAGCTGCTGGCTTGGCATCCGCTCCACCATCCATCGCCTTGAGGGCACCGAATGTGAGCTGCCGGATCTCCTGGGCGGACAGCACAATGTCAAAGTTGCGCTCCAGCGTCTGCTTGATCTCGGCACTCATCAGGGAATCCATGCCCAGGTCTGCAAGCGAGGCAGCATCCTGGATATTCTTTGTGTCCCTCAAACCCAGGATGTTGGCAATGGTGGCAATCAGACTGACGCCGGCCGACTGATCCGACTTGCGTTTCTCGGCCACCACCATGGAGGCAACCACCGGGTGCGGCTGTTGCAGGAACAAGTCGATGGTCTGCAGGCAGGAGGGCATCCTCTGGGGCAGAGTGCCTCCAATTACGGTATCGTTGTCGCCCAGATTCTCCAGCACCAGACCGGTGTCACCGATGGCTCCCCACTGGATGGCCGTGCCGGGGAATCCGCTCACCTGGCGCTGCTCGCAGATGCGCTCCATGGCCGAGTTAGCCAAACCGTAGTTGGTCTGGCCGATGTTGCCGCGTCCACAGGACACGCTCGAGAAGCAGATGAAGTAGTCCAGCTCCGTGCAGATGGCGCGCGAGTACTGATCCAGGAACTTGGTGGCCGTCACCTTTGGATCAGCCACCGTCTTGAAGTCCTTAGCGGTCTGATCCTCGATCAGAGCGTCGCGCAGAACGGCGGCCAGGTTGAAGATGCCTCCGACCAGGGCCAGCTTGTTGCTGTTCTCCAGCAGCTTCTTGGCACCGGCGGCGGTGGTCACATCACTGGTATCGATCACCACCTTGACGCCACGCTCCTGCCAACGACGGATCATCAGACCCTGGTAGCCGGTCTTTACGCCGGACCGCGAGGTAAGCACAATGTAGCGAGCTCCACGCGTCACCAGCCAGTTGGTCAGCTCCAGGCCGAAGCCGCCGAGACCTCCGACCAAGATGTAGCTCTTCTCCGGATGCATGTAGGTGCGCGGAATGGCGTTGATCAGGCGCGCCTTGGGCTGCACAGCGCCCTTGGTCGCCTCCTCGTCACGGACCTTGATCACCACCTTGCCGATGTGCTTGCCGGAGGCCATGAAACGGAAGGCTTGCTCCACCTGCTGGTCATTGAACACTGAGGTCGGGAGTGGCACAACGGCTCCGGTCTTGATGCCCTCGGCCACCAAGCTAACCACCTGGTTCTGCATCTCCTCCTCGCCCTCCATCACACTGTCGAGCAGGATGCCATGGAACGAGGTGTTCTTGAGGAACACCGACATGCCCAGCGGACTGTTGTTGCTCAAATCGAATTTGCCGATCTCCAGGAAGCGTCCATTCAGGCCCAGACAGCGGATCGAGGCCTGCAGCTTTTCCTCAGACAGTGAGTTCAGCACCAGATCTACGCCGCGACCCTTGGTCTCGCGCATCACCAGCTGCTCGAAGGAGGTGTCACGGGAGTTGCCAATGTTGCGGGCCTGCAGCTTGGGGAAACGCTTCAGCAGGAACTCGCGTTTCTCCTTGCTACCAACCGTGGTGAAGACGGTCAAACCATGGGACAGAGCCACCGAAATGGCCGCCTGACCCACTCCTCCAGAGCCGGCATGAATAAGGATCTTCTCACCCTTCTTCATCTGTCCGCGCACCACCAAGGCGTAGTAGACGGTGGAGTACACACAGGGCACCGTGGAGGCCTCCTCCATGGTCCACTTCTCGGGGATCTGCCACATCATGCGCTTGCTGGCCACACAGGTGGTGGCCAGGGACTTGGCCGGCACCATGGCCATCACACGACGACCCTGAGAGTCACGGCCGGCAAACTCCAGACCCAGCACACAATCCTGCTCGGCCAGATCACCAGGCAGGGCATCGGCGGCCAGCTTGCCCGAGGTCAGCATCACATCGCGGAAGTTGATGGGCGCATAGTAGACGGTGCAGGTCTCCAGATTCTTGTTGGCGGCGGCGGCAACTCCAGTGTCAGCCTGAGCAGCCTCAATCCACTTAAGCGAGGCCAGGTCACCCTTGACCAGAGCATTGACATAGGCGTGCTCCACCTGCAGGGTGGCCTGCTGGGTCTCCAGCTTCAAATGACGGAAGGTGCCCCAGGCGCCGTGCTTCAGCACATTCGAGATGAGATCCTTCTCCAGCTGCTGGCGATAGGTGGCCGAGGTCAGCGAGAACTTCTCCGCCTTGGCGTCCTGCACGAAGACGAGGCGCGCCAGCTTGCCGCCATTCTCGTTCTTGATGCAGGTCATCAGGCCGACGGCGCCAAAGAGTTCCTCACCCTGGCACACCACATACACGTACTGCTCCTCGGTCTGGGCCGTGGCCAGAGCCTCCTTGAGGTCATCCACCCAGTTGAAGTTCTGCTCCGTGGCCACCACCACCACGGATTTGCGCGTCTTCAGATCCACAGCCTTGCGAGCGAGCACCAGGAGGCGGGTGCCACCTAGACTCTGTTCCTGAATGGCCACAAAGCCAAACTTGGCCAGGAGAGCGCGACCCGTCTTGGTGTAGGTTGCCAGCGTTTCCTCAAAGATCAGGAATCCATTCTCGCGGATGCTCGCGATGGAGTTCTCCAGCGTCTTGGTGTCCGGCCGGGACAGGACATCGATGCCGAAGACAAAATGACAGTTCTGCTCAACCGGCTCCTTCAGCACATCCTTGGACACCACACGCACACCGGAATCCCCCAGAGCAGCGGTAATAGTCTCCTCGTTGTTGTTCGACGTAACCACAGCCACATCGCCGGTGAGCACGGGCTCACCCTCGATGATCTGCAGCAGCCTGTTGGCGATCAGGACATCGGGATTGCGTCCGTTGGCCAGCTCCACACCCTTTAGCTTCACGGCTCCGCTGGAGTTCTCAATGATCAGCTGGATGGCCACATCCAGGGCCTGCAGGCGGGCCTTCTCCGAGTTTTCGTTAAGATCCGTAGTGTTGATGTTCGGCACAAACTGGTAACGCTCCAGGGTGGGCGGCGCCTGAGTGCCGGGACGACGCTGTGCCAGATTGGCCTTCAGGCCACGCAATTCCACGCCACCGCTCTTGATCACATTGATGTCGCTGTACCAGTGCACCGGCAGACCCGTCTCCAGCTGCTGCTCCTTGGTGAGTGCGTTGAGCAGCTCCAAGTGCTTGCCGGGATTGATGACCGCCTTCTCGATGCGCGTGGGCAGGTAGAGCTCACGCAGGTTCTTGCTCAAAATGCTGAACTGCAGCATGGTGTCCATGAAGCTGATCCAGTTGTCAACCCACTGCAGCTTGCCGGCCGAGGCCACCGTGTCGGAGCGAGTGATGCCGCGGAAGATGCCGGCATAGTCGTAGCCACGCAGACGCAACTCCTTATACACATCGTTGGTGGCCAGCTCCTTGGCCACAGTGCTCGCAGTTTGCGGCTCCAGCGGCAGCTCCTCGTTCTCAATGGATTCGGGTGTGGTTATCCTTCCGGAAACAGCCAAACTTCCGCTCTCGCAGATTTCAAAGGCGCCGGTTCCATCAAAGAAGTTAATGCCAAACTTGACGACGGCGTTCTTGTTGAGAATGGTGGCACGGTGGAAGACCAGGTTCTCCATCACCACCGGTGTCTTGTGGAACTCGCCGCCGCGCATCTTGGCGTAAGTCTGCCAGGCAAGAGTCATGTAGCCCGTGGCCGGGAACAGGATCCTACCATCGATGGTGTGGCCCGCCAGGAAGGCGTCATCCTCCTTGGACAGATCAACCTCGACAATGGTCTCGCCGGACGATGTCTCCTTGCCGAACTTGGCTACCAGCCATTTCTGGGTGTGGTCCCAGCCCACCTTGGAGTTCAACATGGGCGTGCCACGGCCCACCGGATAGGTGGTGGGACGAACCAGGTTCAGGACCTGCGGCTGGGCACCGGCGGCGAACAGCTTGCCCACATTGGTGAGGAAGAACTCAACGTTATTTTCGTGACCGCGCTTCACCAAACTAAGATTGGTGGCATCCGGTCCCAGGGCACGCTTGAGGATGGCCTGCAGCAGGCCATGGGGAGCGATCTCCACGGAAATGGCATTCTTGGGCACATGCTGGAGGGCCTCGTGGAAGAGGACCGGCGACAGCAGATTGTTGACATGATAGGCGGCGGACGACTGCTTGGCCACCGGTGTATTCCAGGCGGACTCGGGGATGCTGGTGCTGATCCAGCGGGCGGTACGGTTCTTGGCATTCGGTATGATCTTCTCCAGGCTCTTGCGTAGCTTGGGTCCCGCCTCGGCAATGTACTTGCTGTGGAAGGCATAGCCCGAGGAGTTTACGGCCTTGGCGAAGACACCCTCGGCATTCAGCTTGGTGACCAGAGCCTCAATTGAAGCCTCCGGCCCGGAGATGGTGCAGTTATCCTCGCTGTTGTGGCACACCGGGAAGCAGTCGCTGGGTACACGGCTGTGCGCATCCTCCCAGCTCAGTCCGACGGCGGCCATCTTGCCCTTGGCCAGCTGCGTGTCCAGGATGCTCTTGCCACGCCAGTAGGCGGCCAGAACAGTCTGTTCCGGAGTGAAGCAGCCATCGGCATAGGCGCAACCCAACTCACCCACAGAGTGGCCCACAATGCCATCGGGATGGATGCCAAGGGAGCTGAGGAGATCCGTGAGAGCCACCTGCATGGCAGCAATGGAGATAAACGAGTTGAGGATGTTCTCGAAGCTCTTGTCCGTGGAGCGGGTGAGCACATCGATGAGATCGACGCCCTCCGGCTTGAGGACATCGGCGCAACGCTGGATGCTCTTGGCGAACGCCTCGATCTTCATCAGATCCTTGGCCATGCTGGCCCACTGGCTGCCCATGCCCGAGTACACATACCAGATGGGTCGCTTCTCGTCGCCGTACTCCAGCACCTCGCGCTGCAGGCTGCCTTTGCTGCTGACCACGCCATAGCCGCGGAAGTAGTGCATCGGAATGGTCTTCGAGTGGATGTCATTGATCAGTTGCAGGTACTCATCATCATCGGCATGGTTGGCAGCACTCTCCAGCAGCTGCTCCACAGCCTCAAAGGTGCGTCCAGAGGCCAGCACCACCTTGGGTGCTCCATCCTTTGGTGTCAGAGCCTTGGGCTTGGGGTTGGACTTGAGGATAACGTGTGCGTTGGCGCCACCAAAACCAAAGGAGTTCAGGCCAATGATGCCACCGTTCCAGGGCAGATTCTTGTCCACCACCTTGAGGCGTCCATCGACCAGACCGTACAGATCCGGATTCGGTTTGTTGTAGTGCAGATTAGCCGGTATGACGCCCTCCTCCATGGCAATCAGGATCTTGGCCACCGAGCAGACACCGGAGGCGGGCTCCGAGTGTCCCATGTTGGACTTGACCGAGCCAATCAGCAGGGGACTGGAGCGGTTTTTGCAGAAGAAATCGGTAATGGAGTTAACCTCCTGGGGATCGCCCACCTTGGTGCCAGTGCCGTGGGCCTCCACGTACACCACCTCGTTGGGATTCAGCCCAATCTCCTCGTACGTCTCACGGATCAGACGGTTCTGCATCTGGCCAATGGGATAGGTAATTCCCTGCTCCTTGAATCCATCCGTATTGGTGCGTACATTAAGGATGGAGGCATAGACACGACGGGCGGCGGAGGTGCGCTGCAGGAGCAGTACCACGCAGCCATCGGAGCGGACATAGCCATTGCCGGACTCATCGAAGGCCTTGCAGCTGCCGTCCTGGCTCAACATGTTCAGCCTCTTGAACTGCAGCGACATGGTGGGCTTGAGGATCAACCCAGCGCCAGCGACCAAAGCATTGTCGATCTTGCCCTGGCGCATGTCCGAGAAGGCCTGTTCCAAGGCGTACAGGGAGCTGGAGCAAGCGGTGTCGATGCTGTAGCTGGGTCCCTTGAAATCATACGTGAACGAGATGCGATTGGCGAACATGGCACGGGCACAGCCCGTCAAACCATAGCCATTAACACGGTCCGGATCACTGCACCAGTGCTGCTCCGTCTCCGAGGTGGACACACCGATGTAGACACCAGTGCGCGAGCCACGCAGATCGCTGGGATTTAGGCCGGCATCAATGATGGCCTCGTGGGTCAGCTCCAGCAGCATGCGCAGCAGAGGATCCATGCACTCGGCCTGCTTCTGATGGACGCCAAAGAACTGCTGGTCAAAGTTCTCCAGATCGCTCTCCTTGAGCTTGCCAATCCTGTCGGGCAGTCCATACAGACCTGAAAAATAATTAATGTCAATCGAGGAACTCTACTCAAGATAGAACTCGGACTCACCTCGCTCCCAGCGCCTGGGATCATCGTTGACCATGTCGACGCCATTGAAGAGATTCTGCTTGAACTCCTCAATGCTGGAACTCTCTGGCAGACGACCGGAGAAGCCAGTGATGGCGATCTCATCGTTGAGATGCTGCTGCGAGCGCGGCACATAGTGGCCACCACCCAGGTCCAATTGGGGGGCGGCACGCTGCGCGGGCTCCGCGGTGATCACTTCCTCGGCAAATCGGGCGGGCATCTTGTCGGCTTGGGTATGGGAATGTGAGGGGGTGTTTAGGTGGATGTCGTGGCTGTCGTCGGGTGCAGAGTGCGGGGTGGAGGAGGAGGTGCTCGGTGTTAGCTGCGCGTCTGGCTCCCGAAAGGCGTCAGGTTGCTGCGAATTCTGTTGCTGTTTGTTGCGACGACGACGACGACGGCGACGGTTGGCGCGGGCACTCTTCCCGTTTTGCTGCTGGCTTGGTGAATGGTGGGGCTGCTGGTGGCTGCAATCGTTTGGCTTGAATGCAACAGGTTGCGGCTTATCCACGGCTTTCAACAGGTTTGGTTGCAGGGACTGCAATTATATAGGAAAAAGGATGCATTAGCAAAAAATGAGTCTTTAATTAAGCAACTTTTTAAATATCTCTCAAGGCATTAACTCTCTCTAAAATGGAATCATTGTTCTAGATTCTAGAAAATCACACTCTCCAAAACATAATCATGTTTCCTCCCTTTTCCTATTTTATACCATGTATTATAATGGCTATTTTCTTATTAACTTTGCACATTTATCAATTTTCTATGAACAATAGTTTAAAATTTGTTTGAAAACACAGTGTTTCATATTTACAAAATACCTTTAAGATATTTTTTTGTAGGTATACTGCCTATATACAAATAAAATAAATAAATAAATATAGCATGAAGCAATTCCAAATAATAAAACAAAATAACAATGCACATTTATCAATTTTACTGAGGTATAACTCTATTCTTAATTAAAAGAAAATAAAATCCATAACAACTGCAGTAAAGTTGGCAGAACTAATCTGTTGCCTACCTTTTAGGTGAAAATATTTCAGTCCAAAATAGATCAGCGAATTTTTAATTGCACTTTTAAGCTGTCTAAGTCCTATAATTTCTTTCTTGCATATACAAGGGGGACTTAAAACATTTAAATCGTTCTTCTTTACGTGATGAACTGCCGGGAAATGATTTAATTAAATTTATTTCGAATTCAATCACACATTCAGGCTCCACAGTAGTGTCGCAAATATTGCACCCACCTCCACTGTTAGCGCTTACAGAAAGCTCGCTCTCTGCAGCTACCAAAAGCTTCAGCTCTCTGGAGCGGATGCCGGTGGGAGATCCAGACAGACAGATGGGCAGCTAGGCAGCTGGGCAAAGCGGCAGTGGAAAGTTGGTGTACAAATTGCAAATCAGGTGATGCCGAGCCGGGCGGAGCTTTTGCCGCGCATATGCTGGGCGCATGCCGGTTTTTGTTGTGCTTGTGGCGTGATGACAACCGTTAGCCGCCTCCACCAGCAACTTGTGGCAATGCGTGCCTTAACAGTGCAACACAGCTAGCGTTAACATAGGCTGCTGCTACACACACACACAAGCACACAGTAATTTTACACGAACACAAGCCGCTTTCTTATTCGCCGAGAAACTCGTACGATGTGCAGAATGATTCAACAAAAGAAGGGAAAATAAAATAAGTGGGGAAGTGGCGGGTGCGGAGTGACGAAGTCGGTTAAAGCTGCAAAAAAAAAAACTAGGGAAGCCGAAAGCGTCGTTAGAAGAAGAAGAACGAGAACAAGAGCGGTCAGCAACAAAGCAGAAAGCGAAAGATAGGAACACAAATACCAATAAACTAATAATACACACAGAGAAATAAGTAAAGTTTAAAGAAAACATTAATTATGCCAAAACTTTTTCTTTTCCCTGTTGGTTGAGTTTTGTATTTTTTTTATTGATCCATTTAAGATAAGAGGCAGATCTTTGTTTATTTAGATAAATATTTACTTTTTGATAGAAGATACCCTACTCTACAAATAATACGTGGCAGATCTTTAATTACAAACTGCTTTTTAGATGATAAAATAAATCCCACTCTGTAAAAATTGAATCACTTTACTTTCACTTTTACAGAACCCATAGATATAGGTTGCCTTCTAAAAAGGTTATTAGAATAATGTGCTAGTTTCGCCAAGTGTAATTTCGAGCTGCCGTCTAAATCGGCAGACTCAGCGAGCTTTATCTATTCGATCAAAAGGCCGTTGGCTCGACGGCGCGGTCTGGGATTCTATGTTTATGTTTTGCTATTGTAATCCAATGTGTTGGAGCGAAAGAGATGCAGAAAGCGCGAGAGAGAGAAAACCAGCCGGCATACAGGCACACTCCGTTCACACACACGCTCTGGACGCGTGTACCATCTGTTTGGCGAGATTAGGTGGCGTGATTCTCAAGTTCATTGAGGTATTAATTCCACAGCCCGGGAGATGCGCTATTTCACTGCTTCCTCATTCGGAGAATCATCGTCTGTAATCGGACCTCTTGCATATCCTTTTACAGTCGCGGTTGCAGGAGCTTCGTGATTTATTAATACTTAAAGCCCAATCATCAGGCCATATTGCGAAAGTTGCGTCATTGGAAAGGCAAACAAAACGCACGCATACTCATACAAAACAGCAAACATTAACCCATCCTCCCTTCTTTTTTTTTTTTTCTACTGGGCCCGGGCACTTTACACTGTTTATTTATGCACTCGGTTCTATTTTCACAGTTATTGATTGGGGAGGGCCGCCAAGTACACGTGTACGCGTCACCAGCACCACCGCCCACTCGGGGCCGGTGACGTTCCACTCCAAGTTCAGGGGCGAGGTGATAGCCAGTGTGGATCCAAGACTGGGACATGGGGTGATTCCAAAAGAGGCGATAAGGCGTGCTGCCAACTCATACGACTCTGCACCTGGATCGGAAATGTTTGATCGCCGGTCGGACGCGTGTTCTTCAGGAAGCGCCATTATTGGCCGATAAAGATTAGCTAGACACTCGAAATTTTCCAATCACTCCTCGATCTGTGCTTTTGTTTTTGTTTTTGTTGGGCGTGCTCAGCTGTGTTTTTTTTATGACTGATTTATACATAGGCAAAGTGATCGCGAAGAGATAAGAGACTTTCAACTACAATTAGTGGAGCTATAGAAGGAGTTTTATATTCTGAGAATTGGAATTGGATTGCTGATACTTTGAATTTATTTATTTTATTTTTTATTTAATGTTTTTATTAGGTATCGTTCTAAATAACAAATGTAGTTTTGGTTTTTGGTTTGGATTTAACTTTTTAGTATTTTGAACAACGAGGATATATTTGATATTAGTTTAATTTCATATTTAAAATCACTTTTTTTATATAATGCTATTTCTGAATTGGATGGCATTTAAGAATTATTTGAAATAATTGTCAAAATGGTTGTTTACTTAGGTTTGGTTACCAAGAAATTAAATTGAGACATGCAACCGGGAAATGCTTTGAAAATTTGATCATTTACTCAAATTGGTTAGATTATTAATTCAGGAACATGCAGGTTTATGCATGCAGGCGGAATTAGCAAAAAAAAATAAAACTAACTTTATTTATTATGAATTGTCATGATTATTAACAGGACAATTAATAGTTATTTAAATTTGTTCATTCCTATTTTGATTTTAAATAAGCAAGAACTCTTAATCACATTTTAGAATTTTAAAATAAAACCAAAAAAATGTAGTAAAATAAAAAACAAATCTGTTCATACACTTTTTAGTGTTATTATTTCTAGTCTGGAATTTATTAACTTTTAATATTCTAGAAACGTAGCACAATATTTTATTTATTTAAGAATTCTAATCTTTACTTTTCTAACAAATCAAAGCAGATCTTAATTTCCTTTATTTACATTTTCTCGAATCCTTTAAAAAAATCCCAATTGTCAGTTCAATAAACGTCACTTTCTATCGTTTTTTTAATGCGCATTATAATAGTTTCTTGTTTTTATTTGGAGAAATCGAATCGAATTGAACTTTTGCTGCTTCAGGGAGACAGTTGGTACAATTGCCGGAAAGGCGAAGGAAACCCTATAGAGAAGCCCCTCGTGTAGATCGCGCCTTGACTCCTCGCCAGACGCAAGCTGTGGGGAAAGTTCAACCCCTTTCAGTCTCCGCCTGCCCAATTAGCAAAATGTAATAATTTGCGGTTTCAGTTCGGGAATCGAACGTGAAAGATGGGGGAGGCGGATGTAGCAACACTTTGGGGCTGGGTTCAAGCCAAAGGTCCTAAAGGTCACCAGCAGCCGCCATGCACAGCAAGAGCATAGGCGGAACTTGGTGTAATTTGTATTTTTAGCTGTCTTAGCAAACGATCAGAGATCACACTTGGAATTTTTTTGAATCTAACCATTATTTATCCCGATTTTCTGTCGCACTTTTCAGCTTTAGTTTAATCCGAATTTTTTCACACTTCCAAGTCCAGACAAATTTCGTTTTCATTTTCTGTTTCGTACATTCACCAACACACACGCACACATTTTATTCCTGTGGCTGCCATGTTTTTTGTACATACCTAGAAATCAGGCGATTCCTCGACAGCTGTTTTGCGTAGCAACGGGGCGTAAACGGAGCGGCGCAGTGTGGGTAGGCGGGTTCCTTGGGCAGTTGGTCCTGACTGACTTCCGAAACCGTTATAACCACTACGTAACGTAACACTCTCAATATCCCAAAAATATATACAGGTACTTTTCAAGCACTCTGTTTGACTCAATGTTCTGCGGTACCGTTAACTGTAAATTTTTGGTTTTCAGTTAAATTTTTTTTTTCTTTTTGCAAATTAATTTGCCACACACTTAATTTTTTGAAAGCGGTAGCGTTTAAAAAATTCACAACGACGAGCTGCTGCGGCTGCTGCGACTCTGAACGGAAAACGCGAAAATATTAGTCTTGGAATCAGGTGAGCGCCGGCTTTTATACGTCGCCAGCGAGCGCCGACGCCGGCAGAAAAGCTTGCGTCGCATGATCAAATAAGTATAAGGTGGTATCGTCGGAACTTTTGCCGTTGCGACTTTTTGCCGACCAGACCACCTTAACTTATTTCACTATGGCGCCGCAAAGCAGAGGCAAGCAGCGGAGAGCTAAAGTTCCCGCTCTTTGCTCTCTCAGTGTTAACCTTTGCGAGGGAGTGTTGGTCTGTCTAGGTACCCTTTCAGAGAGTACTTCAAATTTGTATCCTCTTATTCTAACTTTTTGAATACGTTAATGTTGTTCGTGCTCGTTATATTGAAATCCAAAAACTTACCTTTAACCTTAAAAATAACTTCTATTTAAACCTGAATTTGTCTCAACAAAGCGGCTAGAGCCTTTACTTTCCTTTCAAGATACTCCAAAATACTAAAATTTTGACTTTTAATCCTCGGTATGTGTTAAGTTTTTCTTTACCAATGTGTATGATTTATTCTAGGCAGGTATATTTGGTTTTTTAATGTTGTAAGGATATATAACCTTCGGCTTTCTCAATTTCGAATCTTTTGCCGTTGCTGTTATTGCTTCCTTGTTCTTACTGTTATGTTATTGTTGCTGTTATTGGCATCGGCGGGCGCACTGTTATTCACTGTTGTTGTTGTAACTGTTGTTGCTTGGCTCTGTGCAGCGTTTAATTTCGCATTAACAGCGATAAGTGTGTCAGCTGTTGTGTGCGTGACAGAGATGTACAAATTTTGATTTGCCCGCTAAAGTCGGACCACTTTTTTCCTCGATTATTAATCGTCGTCTGGGCAAGATCAGAGCCCCGATTGTATATGGGTATCATTATCAATTATGGAAAGGTACACACAAAAGTCGGTTTTAGAGGGTCAATAAAGCCAAAAAGTCAGCCAGAGCGATCAGAATGCCGCCTGAAATCGGTGTGATTCATCAAAGAAATCATGCGAGCGCCACGCGACTATAATTTGCGACTAAAAACTCGAAATACAGGCGAACTTCTCTAACTAAAATTAATCTGTGATATCGGTTAATTAGTGCTATAATTAGCATTTGATTTGTCGAACTGTAATTTTAACTAATCGGGTGTTAGGAATATTTAATGCATACTTGAAAAATCTATACTATTCGCGTTGATGAAAACGTGCAGTTTTAGAGTTCAAACCAATTAAGGAATATTAAATTAAATATGAAGTAAACAACTCCAATGATCAGAAGTTCAAGCTAATGAAGTTCGACTGTATTTAAATAGGCTGCTAAAGCTTAAACAATCCGTGCCAGATTGCTACATGTATTCGTATTAGTAGGGGATTTACCTTAAGAGCTACAAAATAAGTCATCAACATAATCGTATTTATAAGACTACAAACTAGATATTTTCCATTAGGGACGCTTTCTCAGCACGCGTTCAATGATCTGAAGTGTGTGCGGCTCCTTGAGGAAGGTCCTATGTGTGCCCTCCACCACATGCATATCGATTTGGGCACTGCAAATCTGTAAGATATCCAATCTGACTTCATTTCTGCTGGTTATAATGGGTTAAAGATAATCTCACCTCCGTCAGGCCATAGTCCTGGGCCATAATCGCATTGTGCTCGGCCGATTTGATCAGAACCACATCGCTGTGGAGCTGCTGGGCGCCCTTGTAACTCTCGGAAAGCATTAGCTTTTGCTTAAACATGCAGGCGGCTTTCTTGATCTAATCGAGAAAAGATTTTTAGTTTAGGATATTCTACTTATCATATAATTATTTATAAGAACGGATTCGATTCATATAATAAATCCACAACTCACCCTTTCTCTGGTTTGATTTGTGTGAATAGCCAGAGTGTCGGCCAACTTTTCCAGCTTTAGGGTCCACGTCTGAACGCCATCGAGGAGGTTAAGCAACTGTCAGAAGAATTCAGAATTATAAGCACAAAGTTTATGGGGTGGAGATCCAAAATCCCACCTGGTTGTAGTCCACATCGGCGAGCAGGGCACCAAAATAGGCCAGCGTCATCGACTGCTGGCGATTGAGGTCGTCCGTCTGCTTCTTAGCCTCCTGGACATATCCGCTGGCCATGGTGGGTGCTCCATCCAGCATGATCACCTTGACCCCAAAGCGACGCTGCTCCAGCGCCACACCGATGGCATGGGCCAGCAGACAGCCATAGGAGTAGCCTACAATATTGTAGGGGCCGCGGGGCTGCAATCTCTGTATCTGGAGGAGATAGTAGGCGGCACAGGCCTCGATAGAGTCAAGGGGCACCGCCTCGGTGCACTGCAGACCGTAGGCGGGGCAGGTGAGCGAAGAGGCCAGCGCCTCCACGGCTATAGTGAAGCCTTCGATGGGTGCCAGGAAGAAGACGGCCGGATCCTCGCTGGAAACCGATGCCCTCGACCGGAGGCGCACCATCACCTCCTGGGGTAATACTTCCTCGGCAAATACCTTGCGCGTTTCGTCGCTCTGCGGCTGCACCTGCACCTGCGGCTCCTCCTTGGCGGAAAATGCGTTCGAAGCCGAGACGGAGGAAGAGGTGGAGGTTGTGGCTCCCGGCTCCTGAGCGTCGATCTGCCGCAGGACGCTGAAGGTCAGTGCTCGAATCTCCTGGGCGCTCAGCACCAGATCAAAGTGCCGCTCCAGGGTCTGCTTGATCTCCGTGCTCATCAGCGAGTCCATGCCCAGGTCGAAGAGCGTTGTCTTGTCGGAGACACTCTTCACGTCCCTTAGACCCATGATATTCGCTATGGTGGCTATCAGGCTGAGGCGATTGGCCTGCTCCCCGCTCTTCCGCTTCTCGGCTAGCACCATTGACGCCATGACGGGATGGGGCTGCTGCAGGAAGAGATCCAGCGTCTCCAGGCAGCTGTTCATCCTTTGGGGCAAGGTGCCGCCCACCACTGTCTCATTGTTGCCCATGTGCTCGATGATGAGGCCAGTGTCACCGATGGCTCCCCACTGAATGGCCGTTCCCGGGTAACCATCCAACTGTCGCTGCTCGCAGATTCGTTCCATGCCGGAGTTGGCCAGTCCATAGTTGGTTTGTCCCAGGTTTCCGCGGCCACAGGCCAGGCTGGAGAAGCACACAAAGTACTCCAGAGCGGAACAGATGGCGCGTGAGATACGGTCCAGGTGCTGAGTGGCCAGCAGTTTGGGTGCCGCCACCTTCTCAAAGTCCTTCGGGCTCTGATCCTCGATGAGGCCATCGCGCAGCACTGCCGCCAAGTTAAAGATGCCTCCGACTAGGGCCAACTTGTTGCTCACCTCCAATAGCTTCTGGCAACCCGTGGCCGTGGTCACGTCATTGGTATCGATCAGCACCTGGACTCCGCGATCGTGCCAGCGTCGAACCATCAGGGCTTGGTAGCCGGTCTTCAGGCCGGAACGTGAGCTTAAGACCAGGAAGCGAGCTCCGCGGGAGACCAACCAGTTGGCCAGCTCCAAGCCGAACCCTCCCAGACCGCCCACCAGGATGTAGCTCTTTTCCGGATGCATGTACGATCGTGGGATCGCCTGGATCTGGCGAAGACGGGGCAGAGCTGACTGCTGCTCCTCCTCCAGCCGTACCTTGATCACCACCTTGCCAATGTGCTTGCCCGAAGCCATAAAGCGGAAAGCCTTCTCGATCTCCTGATCTGCAAAGACCGTAGTGGGAAGCGGGAGCACAGCTCCGCTCTTGATGCCCTCCGACACCAACTTGGCCACCATTAGCTGCATCTCCTCCTCGCCCTCCATCACACTGTCCAACAGAATACCGTGGAAGGAGGTGTTCTTGAGGAACACGGACATGCCCAACGCAGTGTTGTTACTCAAATCGAACTTGCCAATCTCCAGGAAGCGTCCATTGACGGCCAGACAGCGAATGGAGGCCTGTAGCTTCTCCTCGGACAGGGAATTTAGCACTAGCTCCACTCCCTCACCTTGGGTTTCGGTCATGATCAGATGTTCAAAGGATGTGTCCCGGGAGTTGCCAATATGATTGACCTGCAGCTTAGGGAAACGCTTCAGGAGGAACTCGCGCTTCTCCTTGCTGCCGACGGTGGTGAAGACGGTCAGTCCGTGGGACAGTGCCACAGAGATGGCTGCTTGACCCACTCCTCCAGAGCCGGCATGAATAAGGATCTTCTCACCCTTCTTCATCTGTCCGCGCACCGCCAAGGCGTAGTAGACGGTGGCATAGACACATGGCACCGTTGAAGCCTGCTCCATGGTCCACTTCTCGGGGATTTCCCACAAGAGATTCTTGTTGGCCAAGCAGTTAGTGGCCAGCGACTTGGCCGTAACCATGGCCATGATGCGACGACCACGGGAGTCCCTGCCCGAGAACTCCAGACCAAGAACACAATCCTGATAGGCCAGGTCGCCGGGCAAAGCATCCACTCCTAGTTTGCCCGATGCCAGCATGACATCCCGGAAGTTAAGAGGAGCATAGTAAACCGTACAGGGCTCCAGATGTGACTGTGTCGGGCTCGAATGCGGACTCTCAATCCAGCGGAGCGAGGAGAGATCGCCCTTGACCAGAGTATTCACATAGGCCTGCTCCACGGGCAACATAGGTGCTTGGGAGTCCATTTTCAGGTGACGGTAGCTGCCCCAGCTGCCGTTCTTGTACACATTGATGGCCAAGTCCTTGGCCAACTGGCTGGCGTAGAAGGGTTCCTCCGGGGAAAACTTGGGCAGACCTTCGTCTAGAATTAGGTAGAGACGCACACAGTTTCCTCCTGCCTCTCTCTTCAGGCAGTTCATCAAGCCCAAGGCACCAGAGTCGGGCTCACCTTGAGCCACCAAGAAGAGGGTTCTGCCTTCAGTTTGGGCCTTGACCATCGAGTTTTTAAGTTCGTTGACCCATTTGTACTGCTTGTTGCTCAGCTGTATTATAACGGATTGAGTGGGACTGGCAGACCTCCTGGCCAAGACCAGCACTCGATCTGAGCCAAAGAACTGTTCCAAAACGGGCACTAATTGGAGTTTATCTAGCTTTTCCTTTCCCACTTGGGTGTAGGTGCTTCCCGCTTCCTCAAGAAGCAGGAAACCCTCCTCTGGCTTTAAGCTATCAAGGCAATGCTGCAGATCTTTAATGGAGTTCTTCGACAACAGATCCAGAGAGTGAACAAAGTGGCATTGCTGCTCCACGGCACCAGCTGAGAGATCCTTGACCATCAATCTTATGCCATGCTCCTTGAGTTGCTCAGTGAGTTCTGATTCATTGGCAGAGGTCGAGGTGACCACCGCCAGATCGCCTACCAGGATGGGTTCCCTCTCAATCAGCTTCAAAAGCTGGACGGCACTCAGAGTATCCAGAGTGGAGCGACTTCCAGCCAGTTCCACGCCTTTGATCTTCACAGCTCCACCGCTGTTCTCGACTATCAGCTGAATGGCCACTGCCAAGGCCGAGCTCCTTGATCTCAGCTGATCCTCCCGCTGATCCAGATGCTGGACATAGGGCCAGAATCGATAGCGTTCCACACTGGGTGCAGATTGCCCACCTGATCGCCGCTGTGTCTGAGCGGTCTTCATCTTGTGGATCTCCACGCCACCGCACTTAACCACCGATATATTTCTGTGCCAGTTGACGGGCAGCTTCTCCTGGTGCTTCTTGGCCAGCTCCAGGTGCTTCAAGGGATCAATCAGAGCCCGCTCGATACCCGTGGGCACGTAAAGTTCACGGATGTCATTGCTCAAGATGCGGAACTGCAGCATTGTGTCCATGAAGCTGATCCAGTTATCCGCCCACTGCAGTCGACCTGCCACCGCAGCAATGTCGGACTCTAGGATGCCCTGGAAGGCTCCACTGTAGTCGTAGCCCCTGAGTCTCAGCTCTTTGTAGATATCCTTGGTGCTTAGCCGGCGGGAGCCAGCGATGCCCGGCAATGTCGGCAGCTGGAGCTGCTCCTGCTGTACGTTGGTCACCAGCAGCTGGATCTTTCCTGAGGCCACCAGGCTGCTGCCTTCACAGATCTCGAAGCAGCTGCTTCCCGGGAAGAAGTTGAGCGTCAGCTTGACTACTGTGCCCACTCCCAGGATCGTGGCCCGATGGAAGACGACATTTTCGAAGAGAACGGGAGTTCGCAGATAATCCAATCCCTGCTGCTGCGCGAGACTCATCCATGCGAGCGTCATGTAGCCCGTGGCTGGGAACAGGATCCTGCCATCGATGCTGTGTCCCGCCAGAAAGGCATTCTCCTCCTTGCCCAGGTCTAACTCTACACTTAGCTGTCCAGCCTGTCGCCCGCCCTTGAATTTGGGATAGTTCCACTTTTGCGAGTGATCCCAGCCAATCGAGGAGCCCAGCATGGGTGTGCCTCGTGACACGGGATAGGATATACGGGGGGAGATCTCCAGAACTTGTGGCTGTCCACCGGCAGCAAAGAGTCTTCCGATCTGGCTCAGCAGGAACTCAAAGTTGTTGGCGTGTCCGCGCTGCATGAGACTCACATAGCTAATCTGGGGACTCAGCGAGCGGAGAATCGCCCGGAAGAGTCCATGCGGTGCTATCTCCACAATTAGAGCATTCTCTGGAATCCTCTTGATGGCCTGCTGGAAGAGCACGGGTGAGATCAGGTTATTTATGAAGTAGCCGGCGGAGGCCAAGTGATTTTTCTCCGTGTCCCAATCCGATTCGTGGACACTGGTGCTCAGCCATCGTGCACTCTTTTCCTTGGGCTTTGGGATCAGTTTCTCCAGATTTAGGCTCAGCATGGGAGCAGCTCCCTCAATGTAGGGACTATGGAAAGCATATCCTCCAGAGCCCACTTCTCGTACAAAGATCCCCTCGGCCGTGAGCTTCTCGATAGCGGCATCCATGGATCCCACTGGGCCCGACACTGTGCAGTTATCGTCACTGTTATGGCACACCGGATAGCAATCCTCCGGGATGTGGGCTCCTATCTCCTCCCAACTGAGACCCACGGCTGCCATCTTGCCTCGTGGCAGGTCTGGAGTGTCCAGGACACTTCTACCACGCCAGTAAGCAGCCAGCACTGTTTGCTCCGCCGTCAGGCAACCATCCATGTACGCTGCTCCCAACTCGCCAGCCGAGTGGCCAATGATTCCATCTGGCCGAATGTGCAGAGTGTGGAGGAGGTCCGTCAGGGCCACTTGAACGGCGGATACGGAGACAAAGGAGTACAGCATGTTGTCAAAGGTGCGTTCCGTGGAACGGGTCAGGACGTCTATTAAATCAAAGTCCACCTTGGCCAGGACCTTAAAGAAGTTAGAAGAGAGATTGGTACTATCTAGTAGTAACAGCTTCAGTTGTCAAAAAAGGAATGTATCATAGTTAATAATTATTAAATTATTTACTGTGCATCCTTAGGAATAAATACTATTACTAATTAGTGTACTTAAAGAAATCTTATTCCATTTAAAGCAACTGAAAACGTTAAGTAATCATCATGCAAGAAAACTTCAAGCCATATACAAGAACTGAAGCTTTCTTAAAATATCAGAACGGGGGACAAATCGAATTCAACATCGATTTTATCGATTCTATTAACCACTTGTTGTTTTTCCATCTCTAAGTATTCTCTGTATTCTAGGCTTAATTGATTGACTAATAAATAATAATGACACTTTAATTACTGTCTGCTTAAAACCTCATTTTAATACTAATCATTTTTTTTACGTAAACACTTCAAAATATTTAAATGAAACTATTATAGTAATTATGCGTAATGTAACAGGTAATTCCAATTTATAGTACCAAGAATATTTATTTGCCTTTGCATAAGAGCACTAACAGACATTATTTAGTAGCTTTAGCTTTGTCAACATTTGTAAGTTAATCTAAAATGTTAAATTTATTATTTATGGCCCACGTCGAAACATGGGCACTACCAAAAAATTATTTTAGACTCATTAGAGTGCTCCTCTCCACGGAAATCTTTAGTAAAAGGCGAAAGATTTATTCGACAACTGAAGAGAAGCCAGAGTAATTTTCAAACTCAAACCAGGGACCTCTCTTATCGTTGCGAGCCAAAAGCGATTGGGAATTATAATGAAACAAATAAAAGGTGAAAAGAAGGCACCCTAAGGTAGGCAACGAACATAAAGAAATAGGGGATGGGCTCAGGTAAAAGAAACTGTAATTCTCAAGGGCGAAACTAAGGATTTGCATAAAAAGGTGAACAAGTTTATTCTTTATTTTATTTATATTCAAAATCAAGACACAAACAATAATTAAATATGAAAAACCAAAACCCAACTCACCTCGGCACAGTGTTCTATGGATTTCCGGAACACCTCCAGCTGCATGAGATCCTTGGCCATGCTGGGCCACTGGCTTCCCATCCCAGCGTAAACGAACCAAATGGGTCGCTCCTCCTCCTCGAAGGGCAGCACTTCCTCCTTGACGGATCCGCCGGAGCTCAGGACAGCGTATCCTCTGAACGGATGCAGGGGAATCGGTTGAGCGTGGATGTCGTTGATAAGGGTCAGCAGCTCCTTATCTTGCCGATGTTCGGTGGCCACCGATAGCAGCTTCTGTACGGCCTCCTCAGTGCGCCCCGAGCATGTGACCAGTTTTAGGGATTGCTCCGGCTCCACTGAATTGGCGGAAGCTTTGGGAGCCTTGGATTTCGCATGCGATCTGAGCACCACATGAGCATTGGCTCCGCCAAAGCCAAACGAGTTTAAACCCACGATTCCACCCTGCCAGGGGAGATTCCGATCCACGACCTTAAGGCGGCCGTCGACCAAAGCTGGAACTGCAGGATTCGGGGTGCGGTAGTGCAGATTCTTTGGAATCACACCCTCCTCCATGGCGATGATCATTTTGGCCAGGGCACTGACACCCGACGCCGGCTCGGCATGGCCCATGTTGGACTTCACGGATCCAATGAGCAGGGGATTAGGTCGCGAGGTACGGCAGAAGAAGTTGCTCAGCATGTTGGCCTCCTGGTCGTCACCCACTGGTGTGCCACTGCCATGCGCCTCCACGTACACCACTTCATCCGGATTCAGCCCAATCTCACTGTACGTCTCCTCCAACAGCGTCTGCTGCATCCGTCCGTCCGGGAAGGTAACACCCTGTTCCTTAAAACCATCCGTGTTGGTGCGCACATTCAGGATGCTGGCATATACCCTCTTGGCCTCCTTCTTTCGCTGCAGCAGGACCACAGCACATGTGTCCGCTCGTGCATACCCATTGGCCGCCGCATCAAAGGTCTTGCAGGCGCCATCATGACTAACGATTCCCAGCCGCAGAAACTGAAGGGCAAAGATCGGTTTCAGGATGAGATTGACGCCGGCCACCAAGGCGTAGTCACAGCGACCCGCCCGCATGTCCGCAAAGGCATGATTCAGGGCCACCAGCGAACTGGAGCAAGCGGTGTCCACTATGAAGCTGGGACCCTTGAAGTCGAACGTGTACGAGATCCGGTTGGCGAACATGGCCCGGGCACAGCCCGTCAGGCAGTAGCCATTGATCGTGCTCGGCTCCATATTGGGTATTTCGTGCTCCGTTTCCACGAAGGAGAGGCCGATATAGACGCCGGTCCGGCTGCCGCGCAGCTGGGCGGGATTGATGCCCGCATCGATGATGGCCTCGTGGGTCAGCTCGAGCAGCATTCGCATGCAGGGATCCATTAGCTCCGCCTGCTTCTGGTGGACACTGAAGAATTTGTCGTCGAACTTCTCCAAGTCGGAGTCCTTCATTTTGGCCATGCGCTCGGGAAGGCCGTAGATGCCTTTTTAAGAAACAGGAAATGGTACAAGAAGGTAATGTCATCTAAATATTTCCTCTTTGATTTAATTGGATATTATTTATAGCAACAAATCTAAGTAATAAACCGATTTAAGTTTGCTTCTTCCAACTGGAATTCAGGTAAAGAATTTACCCAACATATTCCTTTTTCCTATCTGGAACGCCCAAGAGCTTAAGGGTATTATAATATCCAAGCTAAACCAGTTCTAATATTTATTTTCAATGGTCCGGCTGTAGAGCACTGCCAGACACTTTTCAAAAATTGCCTCGGAATGTCTCTATGTACGCTCAGTTGGTGAACATAATATTGGAGCAACTTCCATCGCCGAAGCGAGGTTCGAGACATTGAATTAACCACCGAAAACGAGGGACTCTCGGTTCAAAGTCTACGAAAACCAGTTGGGAATTATTGGGCCCACGAAGCGGGGACTCCAAGCTCGGCGACGCTCCTCAGGAATAGGGAATGAGGAAGACGGGTGGGGAGGATCACAAGTAATGGAATTCAAATGGGGGAAGTTTGTGTGAGTGAGTGTGTGAGTCAATTCCGTTGTTCGCAGCTGAGGGCAGACTTTGGTCTCTGACATTTCGGCTTCAAATTAAATGTTATTTCGATGCAAATTAATTAAATTTATTTGTACAATCGCTCTAGTTTTGGTTTTTACTATTCATTAGCTTTGTTGTGACGAATGTATTATGAGTACTTACCCGCCTCCCAGCGCCTGGGATCATCTGTGACCATGTCTATGCCATTGAGCAGATTGTACTTGAACTCCTCGATGTTACTGCTCTCTGGAAGTTTACCCGAAATGCCTGAAATCACGATTTCTCCATCCTCGCTAGGTGCGGTCTCCGCCTGCGTCTTCTTCTTGCTGGGCATCCTGCTGGTTAAGTCTCTGGCTCGGGTTCAAAGTGCCCAACTAATCGGAGATCTAGGAATTTATACAAAGATTTTGGGTGAATAAATCAATTATTACTTAAAAGAGCGACTTAACATTAATTTTAATGTTTCTTTGGTTTCATGATGTACAGATTTCATTTTGTTTTTTAGAATATACAAGTTCATTAACTTTATTCCCAACTATAGTTGCCATTCGTCTATAATAGTTATCACTTCAGAAAATATAGGACAAGCTTAAGTATCAATCTATATAATATAATGTAATATCAATCTATAAATAACACATAACAAAACGCAAACACGTTTCAGATAAGAAAAAGGGAATGATAAGCCATATAAAGTACATATGTACATAAGTAAATTTCTTTATATCTACATATATCTACAGATATGTATATGGTAAATTATAAGGTCTCAAGAAATTATAATACACAATTTATAAAGTACATACATATGTATGTATTTATTTATATAATATTTTGAATATTACATGGACTTCTAATCTAGCGATTATAATAAAAGCAAATGTCGAATCTCAATGTTTCTGTTAGCTAATTTAACCTTCACCTTTTCGTAGAGGATTTAAAACAAATTAAACCGATTTCATTCCACTTTGCTTATCAATTTAAACAGTATTTCAAAAGGTTTCATAAAAATTAAACTGTTTATCAATGACAATCCAGTTTTACTATGTCGATAAGAATATTTTAGAGAAAGAACTGTAACTTGAAGCATCGATTCAAAGAATTGAATGTTTTTCAAAGATTTAATGTGAATTCCATTTCTAAAGAAAATAGCTTACTTAATAGATATAAAGGCTGAAGAGTAACTTATTGTTATTGTTTATTTTTAACAACTAATCGCCCGATCTAAGATTCATAGATAAGGTATATTTCTTCAAAGCCCCATCGAAATTTCATGAGTAAGCAACTTGATGGCAATCGATCCAGAAATGGTCGCAACTCTCGCCTTGATTTTATGTGAATAATGTCGTACGGTAGGCTGATAAGGGACCGCTGCAGCAGCAGTCACCTTTCCTCTTCCTATCACCAATAAATATGTGCACCGATCGTACGACTCGACGACTCGGCAGATTTCGTACACCGAACTGGGTTTCCTGTTGCCAGGTTACGGGAGCTGTCCGGCTCTCGAGATTACAGTCGTCCAGCTCCCGAGTGCGTGCACTGCACCTGGGGGATAGGGATACCGCCACGATAAGCACTTGCCGGAATATTATTATCCGCGAAAAAAAACATTCACACAATCGAATGTGGCGCGTGCCTCGAACACAGAAGTGTCTGCTGGGTTCAAAGGTGTCTCAAAAGCAGATTCGGAGTCTGCGGTTTCAAGATTTGATTGCCTAGGGATTGTTTTAAGAAATACTTGGATTGTGGTTTTAATATTATAAGGATTCGATAAGGATCTAAGCTTAAACTTAGAAAATACAGTTCGTATATATTTCCTTTTTTATATTGTCAAAAAAAGTTTAAAGCCTTGTTTAGATGTATAAATAAATACAAACACTTTAATTAATTAACTATTACCTTTATTCGATTTATTTTTACAAAGGAATGCCAAGGAGCTTCAAGGAGCTTCTAAAATCAAATCCAAAAGGTTTCCAACTAAGCTCCAACTGTAAAATGCACTATTTTTTTCTTAAAGGAACTAATCTTTATGAAATGTAGCAAACCATGACTTTAGAGAGATTAAAAGTTGTGTGTTTGGTAATGCAAAAATCCTTGTAAACAAAATCAGCTGTAAAATGTACTTTTTTTACTTTTTGCCAAGAATTTAGACTCCCTAAATAAAAGAGATTTTCTTGTTTTTGAAGTATATTTCCGTAATAATTATTATTACAAATTCAAGTTGTAATATTTTCTCTCAAGTTTTGAAATACCTCTATATTCGACTGATCTTAAATCCTAAAATACCATTCAGATTAGATGCAAGTTTTTGCATGTGGTTTTAACCAGACGCAGTTTTCTTTATTCCAATGAACGATTCATTTATTTATTTAAGTTTTTGCACAAGGACTGATCCCAAGACTGCGAACACGCCACAAATCCACTTGACTCACTTTCGATTTCACACTTCTTTGGAACGTAATGCCTTTTAGTGGCAATTGAAATCACTCTTTAGGGTCACGTTAGTTCACTGATCGCGTATCCTTTTTGTGTGTACGTTGGCAACAAAAAGGATATTGGTTTAATTGGTTATAAGTCCTTTTATCAAGTTCGATATGATATATATCCTTTTTTGGTGGGCACGTATGGATCCGACTTAATCCGCAGACAGACTGAACAAGGGCCGCACATGCCGAATTCTTTTTATATGGATTCGGTCCGCGGGGCACCGGGGATCGGTGGCCAAAAAAAAGGCGAATTTTTAATTGTTCTCGTAACGACGACTAAGCTAAACCCATACGATTTCATTATGACTGCACCAAAATCGACAACGGCAGCCGTTGAATTATTCAATTTCATGCAAAATATCCCTCTAACATTCCGACTAAATCGAATAGAAATTAGGCTGTCATGGAGGGGACAAGGGTACCCCTCCGTTATTGTGTATTTATTTGTGCCCCTGCCCTGGTAATTAGTCCAAGTGTGTGCCATCGCAGCTGACCCAGTTGTGGAGAGCCCCCATGACAGTCTGGTTCAATAACACTTAAAATTCTTTGAACAACAATCGCTACAGCGTTAAATCAATTCTTAAGTCCTTTTCTTTGGCTTCGGCTTTTGAGCTTTTCCCACTGTTTTACTTTTGCCGATCTTGTGCGCTGGCAAAGGCAGCTTTTCGACGGTTTTCTTTCCCGAACGCTTTGCCGCACATGCTTTGACCTTGGACTTTAGCTTGGCCTCGGTATTTTTCACGGTCAGGGCTTTCTTGATAAGCTTGCGTCCTTCGGCGGCTGTGATGCGACGAGTCGGACCGCGCATCCTTGCTCGGAAGTTGAAGGGCGTGGGGACCATATCGTCGGTCATTGTGAGGATGCCCAGGTTGGAGCCCACCTCCAAGGCGAATTTCACGGCATGCTCGAGGCTGTTGAAAGGACGAACATGCTCCTCTAGCACCACATCCCTGACGGCTGCGGTCAGTTCTTCTACAGTGGTGCCTGATAAAAAATAGAGTAAGAATAATAAGCAATATTAAATATTTCCATTAAGTTGCATAACGCGCTAATAAAGATTCCGAATTTAGGCAGTTTTTATTTAAAAATATCTAAGACTTTAATGCCTTAAATTTCCCTAAAACTTAACAAGTAAAACAAGAGGATCCTACGTATATTTTGGAATAAACTTACACAGATTGTTTTCGCGACTGAGCGCGTCCATTATAAATGGCAACAATGTTGATCTATTATTATTCATTTTTAAAATTTTTATAAAGAGTTTTCCATAAACAAAAAATAAACTTTCTACAAATTTCTTTACAATATATTGTCTTCTAATTATATTTTGTTGAAAAAATGTGAGTGATATGTTTGTTACACGATTGGGAATAAACTAACAATATAGAAGTTACTAGGGCCTAAAACAATTTTGACAACAAAAGTACCAGACTACTTATTTGATTTCCAAATATAGACTCTTTTTTTAACAAACCACATTAAATTTAATGAATTATTTATAGCGAGACGAGCTTTAATTCATGCATATGTACGAGACCCAATTCTTTTGAAATCAAATGCAAATAATTAAAAGAACAAACAAAGCAATTCTAGCATTCTCCTCAGTGAGTACAGAGTCCTCTTACTTCTTGGGGCTCCCCCAATAGTTCCTCTTCTTCCTAGTGACTGACAACGGAAAAAACTCATGTAAAGACGTTGCCAAAGTTCAGAATAAATATAAACAACTTAATGAATGGATGACATTACATTATGCTGCCAGACGAGTGTACACTCAGGTTTGTTACTGCCTTGGCAATTTTTCCCAATAATAGGTGATATTTTATTCAGACATACGATAAGCTCTGGGAATTCAAGGTCTTCCGAAAGCTCAGGCAAAAATTTTCCCCTAGGCAATCTCTTGGAAAACACTCTACCTCAAGGGTATACTGAATCAAAAATAAACTTTGGCATCTCTGTGGATAAACTAAATTTGAAAGTGTATAGGTTATCACATCCTGCAAACTACTTTTATTTATTAATTTAAAGTTAGCAAGTTACTAACAACTTATAAATAATAAAGTGCCTTCCATCTTTCGAACAAAGAGCGACGATTGGGATGCCAATTTATTACTAATAAGGCAAAAGGCAGAAACTGTTACTGCTTTACATGTTGTTATAAATTTTAAAGGGCATTAGCTTGCCGGCTAGCAACCATCACACATTTTCCTTCATATCAAGCCACGCCGGGACCCAGTAACAAATTGAGAGCTATTAATAAAAACCAAAACAAAACATAGACGCGTGCACTCTTCGCTTTCTTTGCCGGCTACGTCGGATGATAGCGGATGATGGAGAGGCTTTGTTATTGTTTTTTTGTTTTTATTTTTTTTGGAAAGCCTCGACCTTGGCGATAGCTCATGTTCCGATGTGCTCGGGAGCTGTTGGAAACGGATGAGAACGATGTGATTAGGGGAGGCGGCCCGCGTGCTGCGACATCGCCCGACGGCCGCCACTCGATGGCTGATAAGGAATCTGGTTATTGGCCAGCTAGCCAGGCAGGCAGGCAGGCGATGACATAAAATTAGACGCACGGAAATGTACGGTGGCGCTGGCGTGTGTGTCGTGGTCCCGGAATAGTTGTACGATGGCCGGCGTACGCCCAGTTGAATCACTGATTTGGCCAATATAGTTGCTTGCCCAAGTTGCTTGACCAAGTTGCCCTTCAGTCTGGTCGCTGTATGATAAGAGTGAAACGCTGGGGCTGCTGTGTCGGCTTTTCACGGTGATTTAAAGGTGATCCTTGACGGATGGTGGGCGCTTAATCGAACGACAAGATCACCGATTAAGTTTTATAACAAAATAAAATAAAAATGATATGCGTCAGTGGAACGGCTATACAAATGCATATACTAATTGAACCGCGGCAAAGCGCCTCGCCTGTGATGCAATGCACTGGAAACTGCGTCACGGAGCCGGAGCTTCGGTCAAAGTATCGCGTAGTCGCTGTTTCAGGCAGTAATTGGCAAAGTACTTTAAATTAACAAAACACCCGCGTTTAATATAACAGCAACCAAAGTTAAATATCAGACTGTTTCCTTCTCTCAGAGCTTAACCACCACCTTGCCCCGCAAATGTCCGGCTTTCATCTTCTCGAAGGCTTTTGGTAGATCATCGAATCCATAGCTGCTATCGATCTGCGGCATCAGCTAAAAGCCAAGAGAGGTGAAGTTAGTATATAAGTAAGAAAATTCTCGCTAGAGATTCAAGCACTGACCTTTCGGTGCTCCACTAGATTCTGTAGGAACTGAATACCCTGCGGAGCGGGACTAAAGAATCCCCACTTGACCAGGCCGCCGCGTTGCGTCACGGACCTAACATTGGTCTGGACCAAGTCAATTACATTCTTTAGTGCGCCCAGGCCCAATCCCTGCTTATCGATATTGGCCAACAGAGGCGATGAGAAAGTGATGTATTGCCGGAAATCAAATTGCGATTCCGCCGCCTTCTCGCCTCCCTGCCCCGAGCAGTCGAGTACAATGTCGTAGGGCGCATATTTGCACAGCTCCTCCATGGCCTCGCTGCTGTTGTAATCCACCACCAAGTCGGCTCCCAGATTGCGCACCATTTCAATGGCATTCTCGCTGCAAGTGGCGAGTACTTGGACTTTTTGTGACTTCAGCATTTGTATGGCCAAAGAGCCAACGCCTCCGGAGCCACCGAGAACCAGTACACGCTTGTGGGCACCACCGCCGCCAGCTGTGACAGCGCCGCAGGGTCCACCTAGGCCCCCGGTGATATAGAGACCCGACCAGGCTGTCAATCCGGCATACAGCACGCTGGCTGCCTCGCTGTCATCCAGCTCTTTGGGGGCAGGAGCGAGCTGGAAGGGATTAAGATTTGCAAACATTTTCGAAAATAAATTATTACTGGAAATATCGTTGTCTGAGCCAAATCTAGTTCCACTTACACAGTAAGAAGGCACAGCCACATATTCCGCATGGGCTCCGGCACTGGACTGCAGCGGCACCACTCCCCAGACCCGAGTTCCCAGTGGCAGGGTGTTCGCCGAGACACCCATGCCCGTCTGGACCAACTCACCGCAGAACTCACGGCCCAGGGTAAGCGGGAACTCGATGCCATCGCCCGGCTGACAGCGCATTTTGTTCAGCACCGCGGCGCCGTATCCCCGGAGCATTGCCAGGTCAATGGGATTCACCGCAGTTGTCCGAATCCGAACTAGACACTCATTGGAGCTGCGTATCTGGGGGATCTTTAGCTTATCGGAGAGCTGCAGCTCGTCGATGTCGCCATAGCTGTGTAGTTGCCAGCCACGCATTTTACTTTCGCCGGATTTCGATTGCGGCGGCGGTTGGGTGGCATTTGTTTGGGAGCCGGCGGATGTGGTTTGCGCCGCAACCGAGCATTGGCGGCGCGCCAGCAAAACGAACTGCCTCAGGGCCAGGATTGCATTACTTCTGGCAGTCTGCATTGTAGGCCGGGATCTTAAATTAATAGTTTTTGATCAAAAGAAATATTAAGCAATCTGCAGTTTGTTTATTTTTTATGGCCACAGTGTGACCGTTAGCTCGCAAAACAGCTGAAAAATCAAAAAGCTTGGAGCATCGATATTGCTATCGATTAAAAAAGCTAGCGGCCGTTAAAACTGAACTTTGAAAATCGAAATCGAATCATTTTTTGTGAAGTACCAATTACCCATTTCCTGATTTTAAAAACTATAGAAATTTATATTAATTGTCGGTTTATTTTAGTTATTTTATTGTTATATTTTTGTTTTTGTTTTCAGTCAAATGTTAGTAATATATAAATGCAATATATTGAATGAAAAATAAATGAGTAGAAAAAGCTAATCAAAATATTTTCGATTACTAATATTCAAAGGCAATTGAGTAACAGTCTTTCAAAGATCTTAATATGAAAAACTCAGAGTTTACAAATATGAAATCAAAAGATAATGTCTTAAAAGGTATGAATGATAATTGTTTGATAATTTTTTAAATTGATTTCAAACTGACAGCGATTTCTTTGGCATTCCTTTGCCAAATTAGCGCGTGATTACGCCTCCACTTTGATTGAGCAAGTCCTGGAGATTAAAATCACCATCATCATCCTCTTCCTCGTCGATTACTTTGGTATCCGTTGGCTTGGTCTTGGTCTCAATCTGATCCTGCCCAGTGCTCGTCTGCCCCAAGTGATGCCGATCGCAGGGCTCGCACTTACAGCCGGTGGGCACATCCAGTGCATGATCCAGATGGGTGCCATCGCCGCAAATAATCTTCACCAGCAACTTTCTCAGGCCGGTGGCGGCACAGCAGGTGCAGCTATCCTGGAACTTGTTTAGCAGAGGGTTGTACTTAAAGGCCGAGTTGCAGGCTCCCTCGCACTGGGTCAATCCCTCGATCGGCTGCTCGTTGTGGCAGGCTCCATGGTCCTTGTCCTCGAACATGATCAAGCTCCGTGTGAGACTTGGCGCCACCGTTACCGTTCGGCAGTCGGTCTTGTCTGCCGGCGGCGGTGAGATTTTGCAGCGCTTGCAGCAGCCACCATCGTCCTGGAGATGCTCCGCCGGACACCGGCTGACATCCGGACACGTCTCGTGCTGCTCGCGGATCCTCAGCTGACCCTTGTACGGAGCACAGTCGTAAGCGATGCACTTGTCCAGACTGTACCAATGCTCGTTCGGCTTGTAGACCTTGCCGTCATGAACGCAGCCCGTCGGGACACATGATCCACAACACTTGGAGCTGTCCGTATGCTCGTAGCTGTAGCCCAGTGGACAATTCTTCTCGCAGGTGAGCACGGTGGTCAGGGTGATCACTAAGCCAGAGTCTGACAGCACGCATTCGTAGGAGACGCACGGATCGCCTGGGAATTGCCATCTGTCTCCGATGCGATGGACCTGCACCTGGTTGTCGTGCCTGTGAAGGCATTTGTCCTTAGGCGGCACACACTTGTACACGGAGCAGCAATCGCCGGGTTCCTTGGCCGAGATCAGTTCGTAGTGTGGCTCATCGCAGATTGCCGGTGGCTTGGGACAGGTATCCTCGTGGCACACAACCCTGTAGCTGGGACAACAACCGTCCACTATCTCCTCTACTTTCTCGCCAGGCTTGAGGGTAACCGGTGGCGGTGGCTCGCACTGATCCTTGGGTTTGCATTCTAAAGGGAAAGTAATTTATTAGAATTTTGACTTAAACCCTACTTGCGACATCTCAAGCCTGAAAAGACCCTTTTACTCACCACATCTATAGATGGGACACTTGTTCGCATCCTCATCTACGATCCTGTTCTGATGCAGCCCGCAGTCGGGCAACTTGGGAGTCTCGCAAATTTGTCCGGGCTTCTCAGTGTCCGCCACGCAGATCCTTTCCGGACAGCACTCATAATCCCTGTCAATGACTACCAACTTGTAGCCCTTCTGGCAGATTAGGTCCGTGTCCCGGCCGCACTGCTCCTTCTCGCAGATCACCTGTCCTGTGGCCAGGCATTCACAACGCGAGCACTTGTCCGGTCGCCACACATCGCCAACATGTCGCCCGTCGCCGCAGGTCACACACTCGTTGGGGGAGACACACCTACCGTGGTGGAGCACCTTGTCCGGCGGGCAGAAGCAGCCTTCGTGGCGGGCGGTGTGCAGGCAGCGTCCCTTGTAGATGATCTCCAGGTTGCTGCTGTCCACCCGATCCACACCCGTCTCGCAGGTCACGTCGCAATCGCAGGGCTTGTACGTCATTCCGGGCATACACTGTGCCGGACACTGTGTTAAGGGTCGCCAGTCGGTACAGACTCCCACCTGGTTGCAGGCGGCAGCGTAGGCAGTGAGGGCATCGCATATCACCTTCCGGTCGTCGCTGTCCGTGCACGAGTCCTTCTGGCAGGCCAGGATGTAGGCCAGCGGATCGACCAGCAGGGGACAGCGGCCGAAAATACCGGACTGCACGATTAGCTGGTAGCAAACGTTCGTTTCCCGAGGCAGCGGCTTGCACACCTGCTGATCTCCGCAGGAGCGCGTGTCAATGCCCAGACGCGGCTCGTTCACCTGCCAGCTGGTCACGAAGTCGATCAGCTCGAAGGGACGAGGCTCCTTGGGCTTGGGCCTGGCCGGATTGACCTGCAAGTCGTCAATGCTGAGGCCATTGCAATTGCCGCACAATCCCTCCATCCGGCTGCCATAGCGCACCGAGGGCACCGAGAGCTGGAACTGCAGGGTGTTCAGATCCACCACCAGCTCCAGCTTGACCAGAGGCAGTTGCACCAGTAGCTCATTTTCCCTTAGCCGCTTTACCCTCAGCCAAGGCGACTGATGTGGCCAGAGCGAAACCTGGTAGCCATCGGCCAGCAGCTTCACCTCGTTCTCATGGCGTTCAATATGTAGTGTATGCTCCCCGGCGGTCACATGCAGGGCACTTACGCAGCTCTCCTCCTTGGTGAGGCCACAGGGCTTGATGGTGGCATACACCTGGAAGTTGTAGCTGCCCGGAATAAGGAGATCTCTGGTCACCAAGTATGTGCAGTTTCCTTTAAAGCTGAAGCTGCTGCCGTCGTAGCTGACGAACTTGTTCAAGCCAAACAGGTTGCACTTGCAGTCCTGGCAATCGTCCAGCGGGACGCATTCATCGCCCCGGCGGACCGTACCCTCCGGACAGTAGCAGCCGGAGAAGCAGGTATTTGGTATGGTGGGACACACAGCTGCCGAATGGCTTGAAATGCCACACTGCGGTTCGCAGCGCTGGCGGAAGCAGTCGTGATGTACTAGAGGTGGACGACAGGTGGGCTCACAGCGGTGGATGCTCCTCCAACTGGTCAGCAACAAGGTGCGATCCACGGCCAAGCACTGGCCCACGAACTGCTGGAGAAGATCACAGCGACAGCTGCCCTCGGCACCGCCGTTGGCCTTCAGGCACTCGCAGGTGGTCTCCACGCACTTGCCCAGGAAGTCCTCGATGTTGACGGAGAGGCCACAGCTTCCGAACGAGGGGTGTCTATAAGGGACAGGGGATTAACTACTTTTCCGATATGATACTCTTCTCAGGATAAACTCACCTCACAGCCTGGCACATTTGGAGTGCCCGCTGTTGCAGATCTAAAGGACACACCTGCGGCCGGCACTTGTCCAGCGGCAGCTTCCGGTCGTACCAGGAGTCGCCAAAGTCCGTGGTGCCAATCACATGCAGACCCGTTCGTGTCCGCTTGTCGTCATCCTGCCGGCCATTGTAGAAACCACACAGACCGTCGACACGACCCAGAAGGGCCTGGGAGACTCCTATGCGAATGTTACCGCTGGCGGCGTACTGCACCCAGAACTTGTGATGACGGCAAACCACCACCACGGTCTCACCGATCTGGCTGATCACGAAGGATCGCCGCACGGCACTGACCAAAGCCAGATCGTGGACACTGAACTCGAAGTTGTTGTAGATGACCCGTTGGTTCGGCAGGATGGTGATGGAGACACCACGCTCATCGTCATTGATAATCAGCGTCTTGGCACCGCAGCTAGGCTGATCGGCGGCGCACTGGAGCTGCGTGCTAATGCTCCAGCTATCACCCAGAGCATCCCTGGCCAGGGTGTGACTACAGATATCATACTTATAGACAGTTCCATCGAAGGTGTGGAAGATGCGGCCGGTGATGTCGCAGAAATCGTCCGGTATCCTTGGCCGTCGGCAGTTGAACGTGGGACACTTGCCAGCCCCAGTGCTGGAGGTATCCAGCACGGGCTCGAAGCCAGTGGGGCACTGGGGATCCTCACAGGTCTCATTCCTTAGGGGAATACAGCAAAAGGTGTCACAAATCTCGATGTCGTTCAAGTTCTTGGTTGGAATCGTTGTTCTCCACTGGTATTGGTCACGGAGTTCCTTGGGCAATTGGAAGTTGATGCCATAAGGACTCGCACCATCCTTCGTGGTAGCTCCATTTAGCAAAAACTGCGTTTCGGTGTCCAGGCTATCGTCAACTCCACCTCTAGGTATCACAAGACTCTCCTGCGACACAATACCCATGTAGTCCAGTAGCTCGTCGATTTCATCTTGATCGGGATCAACATCGTCCTCCTCGTCATCGGCAAAGAACTCGTTCCAATCCCCCGAGAAGTCGGGTATATCGCTGGCATCGACACCCAAAATATCCAACATATCGTCGATTTCGTCCTGGTCAATTAGCGTAGACTCCAGCTGTGGCTTGGCCGGCCTCAATGGCAGTTCATTGAACTCGAGGCGATCCAGGGTCAAAGATTCCGCCTTCTCCTTCTTGGACGTCGCCAAATCTAGAATTTTATCCGCCACCTTATCCCCGAACTTGTCTATTAGAGCGTCCTTGATCTTGCTGCCGACCTTGACGGCCAATTTGCCGACTGCCTTGAAGAATTGTTTGCCAAACTTAAAGGCGAACTTGCCCATGACCCTGAAGGCTCCTAAAGCAATTTCCGGTTGATCTGAGGACTTGAGTGGCTCCAGCCAATCCTTCAGGGGTTCCACGGATCCATCGGTGGTGGGATCTGCTGAGATCAAAAGCATTTGCGACAAGGCTGCAGGTATTTTTCCCCTAATCTTGACGGTGTAGCCAGGGGGACACTGGATAGGCGGACACACGGTGGGTTTCCTAGTTGTGGCTGCCAGGGAGAGAAGAAATTGTTAAATATTTCATAGATTAAAGCTTTCTATAGCTAATACTTACGAGGTGCCACAGTGGTACGCGTGGGATCACAGGTCTCGTCCTCGTCATCGGCGCAGTTCTGCACGCCGTTGCACCACCAGTCGCTGGGTATGCAATCCCCGCTGGTGGGACAAAGTCGCGTTGTTGGTGGACACAACTGGCACTCGCAACGGCAGCCCTTTCTCACGTTCCTCATATGCGGCGGGCACTTGGGACAGTTAGTGGTCTTGCAATTAATCACGCCGCCCAACAGGCAGACGCACTCCTCGCAGTCGCTGTTCTCAAACTTGGATCCAATGGGGTAGCTGTAGGGATTTTAAGGTGTCAGTGGTACTGCCTCTCACTCCGAAAAGACCAATCTGTACTCACGTTGTATAGAGATCGACGCAGGGACAGAGATTGCGCTCCACGCACTTGGAGCCTGTCCAGAAGAGACCGTCGTTGCAAGGACAGCTGGTCAGCAGGGTAGGCAACTCGATTCCCTCGCACAAATTGCACACTCGTGTCACGGGCGGTTTGGTGTTGTTTGCTGCAGGGATAAATGGGATTAACAGAGAATTCTCCGAACAAAATAAATCATTTCTTACGATAGGGCTCAAAGCAACCAATGGGCTCGATCCGCCAGTTAATATTCTGATCCCATGAGGTAGGAACCAGACGCAGATACCTCGTGACCAGTGGCCGCTGGAAGCCGTTCGTGTGCAGGCCATTGGCATCTCGGTTGCCCTCGAAGTTGTGGCCATCGCCCTGCTGACCCGGCAACTCGTTCCATACCAGCTTGTTGGATGAGAAGAGCACGCGATAGGAACTAACCCAGCCGTGAGCACCGCCCCGTGTCTGGATGCCGGTCACATTGCGTGGCTCCAGGAAGTCAAAGTCCACAAACTCGTCCTGCTTGTTGGCCAGCGGTCGCCAGCCCAGCTTAGAGCGGAAGCGCAGCAAGTCCAGGAGTCCCTCCTCACTGTCCAAGTGCGATGAGAGCCAGATGCTGCTAGCGGACACCTGATGTGCTCCCAATGCTCCATTATCCACGCCCAGGGGGTCCTTGCAGATCAGATCCTCAATCGGTGGCTTTGTGGGAGGCAGCGGCGTGGTCGTCCTGTCGATCACTGGCGGCCTGGTGGTGGGTTCATGGTTGCACAGCAGCAGATCGAATCGGATGGCGATGGCGGTGTGCCACCTCAGGGGATATAACCGAACGAACTTGGCTTCGATTGGTCGCTGGAAGACATGGGCACGCGGCAGTCGAGAATCCTTGGGTCCCACGAGCATCTGGGGCTCCCCGTCTTGACCAATGAGCTCGTGATAGCCCTCACCGTCCAGGCTGTAGACCAGCTTCAGCAGGGTCACATAGTTATCGAGATGCGGATCGCCAGCGATGAGCAGGCCGTAAAGAGCCAGTGGTTTTACGAAGTTAACTTGGAGATACTGTGTCTGATCGCTGATCCTTGGCGTCCAGGCTCCCGTATTGAGCTTGGGTTTGCGGTGCAACCGGGAGAAATGAGCAGCATAGTTATGGTCCAGGATACTAGAGGCCGAGAAGGCGGTGTCGGGCACGGGATGATCACTCGTGAAAAGACGTACCACGCTGTTAAGAAATGGAGTTAAGGGTTATCCTTGGTATCTATGATCCTGGTAGGCAACTTACCTATTCGTTGGACACAACACAGGCGGAGTCAAAGTGGTGGTTATAATGGGCCACGGTGTGGTCGATGTGTGATCCTCAATGGGAGCTGAAAAAGAACAATATTTAGTATCACTCTGGCAGTAATAGCTTATAAAATCCCTAAAAACTTACGCTTCACCGTGGTGGTCTTCTTGGGCACACACACGAACTGGTTGAACACACACTGGCAGTCCTCGAAGTCGGTTGTGATTATTCTGTGCGGCTGCACATACTTGTCATCGCGATGATCCAAGCAAGGACAATCGTCCTGATCCACGCAGGTATGCTCGTCGCGCCAGAACTTGCCCAGGGCCCGACAATCCGGACGCTTCTTGGGCACACATCCGCCCTTGCAGTGCTGGCCAGGATTGCAGAGTCCTCGCCGGATCAGCTGCTGTCCGTAAAAGTGGCAGGTGTGCTCGCACTGATTTGCACAATCGTTCCACTCCTCGTCGTCCCTGCAACGATCCTTGTCCTTGCCACACTGCGGCCTCAGACGTGTCACAATCGAGATCTGATCGCAGGCCCCAATTGAGGGATTGAACATCAAATTGACGCCACACGAGCCAGGAACCCAGTGCCAGTTGCTGTTGCCCGGAATGTGCTCACAGCGCAGGTACTTGAAGCAGTCTCCGGGATACTCCTTGAAGATATCCAGCGAGGGATCGCACGTCTCATTGGAAGTGGGAGGCGGCGGTGGCCTGGCGGTGGTGAAATCACCGTCATCGCAATCGCAGTACACCCTGATCTCGTAGTCATGGCACTTGCCCACGCACACCAGACCCCGCTTGAGATCGCAGGACACGTTGTCGTCCACCAATTCGTAAGATTGCTTTGAGTCCTTTACCCGGCACTCGATATCCCTCTGGTACCTCCGATCGCAGGTCCCGTAGATGTGCTCGAAGTGATCGAATTGCGGCAGGGGTTCCACATCGTTCAGATTGATGCCGCCCACGTTGGAGCCGCGATCCAACCAGCGTGTCCATCCCCGCACGCAACTTTTGCCAGGCGGATCCAGAGGATCCTTGGTTCCCGTTCCCGTAAAGGGCAACTCCGTGGTGGTGGTGGTTGGCGGACATGGCTGGCCACTGCACACTTCCTTTTTCTTGGAGCAGCGACAGGTGGCACAGTCGTCCGTGTAGGTCACATCGCCCTCGTAGTAGGTGATGTTGCCACGCACCAGGCACACGGGCCGGCACTCTGTCCGTGGCACACAGGTGGTGTAGCTGTCGTTCAGATAGATCTGGTTGATGGGACACGGCTTCACCTGACAGCCCTCCACACAATTCTCGTGATGACACAGCCGAGCGGCATCACCCTGGTCCAGCAGATTGTCGCAGGTCTCCGTGGGACAGGCGGGAGTGCAGGCGCTATAGTCCGAGCAATGGGTGTCGCACTGCATGGCTGTTATGGGAAAGGATTAGTTTTCGATTAATTTAAATATGGATTCACTAGGAATAGGGACTCACGGCAAAAGTGTGGCGTGCGCCAGCGTATGCTGATCCCGCGCTGGGCACATGCATCCGCGTAGGCTGCCACCGCTGTACAGAGGCATTGGCAGTCCCCTCCTTGGTCGCAGGCACACGTGTCGAAGACGCAACTCTTCAGGTAACGCTCCAGCGGCACCTGGACATGACAGGCAGCAAACACGGGTGACTTGAGGACACTGCATTGGTTCTCCGACCAGGTTCGTCGTTGAGCATTCCGCTGGCATGAGTCAAAGACCTGTTGTGGCAACTCGCACTGCTGGTGAGTGCGCCAGGAGTGGCCAAAGAGCGTGGGCTCTGCCTCCTGGCCGCCCGACGGCGACTTGAAGTCGTCCAAGCTGTTGCCGTTGTTGTTGCCACAAAGACCGGCCACGCGGCCACGCCACTCGTTGCCCAACTTCACATAGACCCGGGTGCCCTCGTCCCACTTGATCTGAAGGCGCAGGGCCAGAACCTCAACGATCACAAAGACGCCAGCCTTGTAGACGTGGAAAGAACTGGAGGTGTGCGAGCTGATCTGCTGGCGAAGACCTGGAAAGGAAGCATCAGCGTTAGGATAAAGGAATTAAGAGAATGTAGCTTCCAAATCCTCAACTCACGCGTTATGATGGAGGTTGCATTATCAGCTCCATAGATTCCTCCGGCGGTCAGCTTAAGCTGCTCCGGACCAGCCTTGCTGCTTAGGGAAACCTCCAGCGCCTTGGAGCAGGTAACTCCCGAAGAACCGCAAAGAACATTCTGGATGATGATGGAGAAGCCAGTGCCCTCGTCATTAACGCCCTTGGACAGAACGTAGTCGCATTCGCCGAGGAAGTCAAAGTCGCGCCCATCGAAGCTCCTGAAATGGGAGTCACCCCACACGCTGCAGGTGGCCTCACACTCGTTCCGCGTGCACTTCCAGGATCCGCCCTGGCAGACACACTGATTGCACAGCTCCTGGATGGTGTCGCCGTCGTCGAAGCTGCGTCCGGCATGGTAGCAGGAGCACTTCTCCGGTGCCACGCACTGCTTGCGGGTCACGTCATAAACATAGCCATCCTCACACACACATCCGGGATGACAGGCTGTGGTTTCCGGTTTATAATCATGCATATTCTTGCAGGTCTTCGGCTCCTTGGGGGCACAGCTCACGAATTTGGCAAAGGGACTGCTGGCGCACTTTTTGCGGAGTAGAACCAGTGGGGGGATCTCTTCGTCCTTATCCGCATCCCTACACTGCCACAGGCCATCCAGACACGTGCTACAAGGGGAAAGGGTTTTATACATTGTTGCTGGGTTAACTTTATTAAGGATCGCCTTACCACAACTGCTGGAATTTGGCACCTGGCCGGACATCTTTGTAACCGGGCTGGAAGCTCAGGCCATCGTAGTAGCAGGAGCAGGCCTTCTGTGGCACACACTCCTGTTGCTCGTTGAGGAACTGACCTCTGGGACAGCGACAACCTTCGACGCACTGCCTCTTGCACTGATCCCGGTTGTGCAGGTCAAAGCAGCTCAAAGCGCAGGAGTCGCCGCACTCGTCGTACTCCTGACCCTCCGGGCACTGGATTGAACACTGTTTGACAGCCTGGCGCCAGCTGGTACGGATGCCATTGCGCACGCACTGATTGGCATAGTCGGCCAGGAGCTCACACAGAGCCTTGTTCGTGTTGCCGGGACTCGTATCCCTGGCGGCACACATGTCCACAAGGCAGTTGTCGTAGTGGCTGGCCGGATCCACGGCCCAGTGGCAGGACTTAAACGTGTCCGAGCGAAGGACGGAACAAAGTTCTTCGGCCTTTGCCCGCTTGGCAGGATTATTAGAGCATGGAGTATCCGTCACTGGGGGATCCGGATCGGTACAGAGTTCCTTGGTACGCCACTTGTTGCCAAAGGCATCCGGCGTGTGCTCGTAATCACCGTCCGGCGTCAGGAAGTCGTCCTTAGTGTTGTCATTGAAGGTACCACACAGTCCGGCCGTATTGTCATAGTAGCTGTAGGGAGCATCGATGTGCACGGTGGATTCGCCGTTCCACCAGACCACCAGGCCATCGCCAAAGGTAACTGTAATGAAGTGGTGGCTGGCCAGTCGAAGCACTACCTCGCCATTGCCCAGTTCCAAAGGCAGTTGGCTCACCACCTCGCCATTAACTGATGTCTGCAGCTTCTGGGATAGTTTTATGATCGTGGGACCGCCCTCCTTCAGTGAGAATCGAATGGTGACCGATCGAGTGCATGAGGCTCCGCCACCGGGGTTCAAGGGATCCGCATCGCCCGAGCACTTTACGTTCTCTGCCTCCACAGTGAGCGTGGAGGTCTTCAGGAGATAGTAGACACAGCGGCCTCGGAAGTCATAGGTTCTGCCATCAAAGGTCCGGTAATGGGGATCCCCGAAAGCCGTGCAACGCTTACTGCACTTCTCTTGCGAGCACTCCCACTTTCCGGCCTGGCAGGTGCACGTGTTGCATTCCTTCTGGTGCTTCTCACCCGGCTGGAACTCGCGTCCACGCAGCTCGCACGGACACATCTTGTGTTCGATGCAGGTGTCCTTGTACTGGAGCGTTCCGCTCGGACAGAAGCAACCCTCGAAGCACTGGTTCGGATCCGAGACACCGCTGGTCTCACAGCTCGCCTGGGACTGGGGGCCGCATGTCTGGTAGATGCGACCACCGTTACAACTGATCGGACACAACTGGAGATTGCGCCAGTCCTTGACAGTGGGTCCGTTGCCCTTGGCGCGGCATTCATCCACAAGCGACTGCAGGAAGTTGCAGGTGCAAGACTGAGGCTCCCCTGAACACCCGCAGTAATCCTTGACGCAGGCGCGAACGAGAGTCTCCTGGTTTAAGGGCTCCAAGCATGATTTCAATTTGACATTGTGCAGCAGTTTGCGGCATTGCTCCACGGCCTCCTTGTGACGCTCGCCATTGCATTGAGCCAGAGGCTGATCAGTGTCAGGCACACAGGCCTGATCGCCGCTCCGCCAACTATCGGTGAAGCTGCGACATGTCTGGGACAAAGTCCCAGAGCGGCTCATTAAATCGTTGTCGCTATTCCCATCGAGATGACCGCACAGGCCGCCCACTTTCTGCCACAGGGCGACGCTGGCGCGAACCGAGAGAAGCTGGTGATGATCCCAGACCAGCTGGAGACCCACCGACTCGAGCTCCACCTCGATTTGCTGGGCATAGGGAACCACCTTCATGCCGAGCACCTGAGCGGGCAGCGAAAGGCGCTTCTCGGGCGTGGATAGAGTGACGGTGCCATCTGTGAGGAGGGAATCAAGATGTTAGCCAGATGTTAGATGTTAAAGGATCCTTTAAGGATCCACAAGGAAGCCTGCACTTACTGAGATTCTCGAGGGTATACTGCACGGACTGCCATTGGATCTGCAGGACTAGGGGCGACTCAGGCGAGTGACTTCTCACAGTCACGTGGAATGCCCCGAATATTCTGTCGGTGACCAATGTGTGTGCGCAATTCAGGGACAGCCTGTACAACAATCCGTCAAAGGTACGGATGTTCCGTCCATTCCAGGAGCTGCAGACCGATAGCTGTGGTGCCACAATAACATCCTTGGATGGCTTGCGACCCAATCGATTGGCTCCGTCGATATCGTCCACGTCGGGGTCTTCCGGCTTCCACTGGCTGCTGTTGTCGTATCGTTGATAGCGATCACAGATGTCGTTGAGATTATCCGGCCAGGGCAGCTCCTTTCCAGCGGTAATGGTAACAGTTCCATTCGTCTGAGTGTCTGAGGTGCTGATGTGCTGCGTAACATTACGATTGGGAGCTGGCCAGAGAAAAAAGAGGGATTATGGGGTAAGCTATAAATAATATAAGGGTTTTTATGGGTATTAGTCTTGAAAAGATTATATTTTTAATGTCCTTCTCAAGTGCTGCAGACATGAACCACATGGAAATTACCAAAAATATCTCAAGTGGGGACAAAGTAACCCTCAAGATTTCTATAGAAGTTTTCAGTGAAACACATGTGTGGATCGAATTTCTTATCGCTAGAGTTGAGTCCCCCGCTGGGACACCCCCATTACTTACGATAGATGCACTTCACCGAGGAGGGCGAAGGCTCAAATTTCCCACTGCCATAGTCGCATTCGTAGTGTGGGGCAATTGTTCCCTGGACACTCACTCCGGGAACAGCGGGGCAACTGAGGCGACACTGAGATTTCTCTGGTCCATGATCGCACTGGTAGTTGCCGTTGAAATCAACCGAATCACATCTGGACACATTGAACTGACACTGTTTGCCCCGGAATCGTGGTGGACACTCGCAAACATTGGCCGCAATGCACTTGCCTCCATTAAGACAATTTGGCGTGCAGGTAGCTGAAATAATTTAATTTCAAATCATTTTAGTTCCTCAAAAAATAAATCAGGAATATCATATTGATAAAAAACTTTCATTTATAATTCAAATATTTAAAAAATATAGCTATTAATAATGGCTTACCCTCGCACTCCGGCAGTTTGCTGTTTTCACCGCCCATGTCCACGTACTTGGTGCCCTTGCACTTAAGGAGAACCCTGTCGCGGCCGTCGGAGAAGGCAAAGCCCCTGTTGCACTCCACCTCACAGGAATCTCCGCGGCAAACTGTTCTCGAGTTCTTTGGCAGCTGTGGCGGACGCTCTGGGCAGGCGAACTCCTGGCTTCTCTCACAGTTCTCACCGCCATAACCTTTCCGGCAATGACAGAAGTTCTCGCCGTTGCAGATGCCGCCGTTCCGGCAGGTGCAGGCGCCATCGCAGTGCTGGATAGTCTTCGCCGTGGGCGATCCGTTCTTGATGCCCCACGCACCGCGGCGGCAGGAGAGGATTAGCTTGCCGACATTCTGGCGTTCTCCGTAAAAGTGATTCGTGCCGATGCAGCTGACCAAGCACTCGCCACCCTCCGGCGTCTCCACGCAGTTCACATTGGTGTTGATTGGGAATTTGTATGAGGGACAGTTTGGAAACGGCTTCTTGACCTGGCTAAACCAGAGTTCGTTGGCAAGCTTAGGGCCCGTTCTGGGATTACTGGAAAAAACAAAACAGGGATTATTAGAAACGAATTTAAATCCAATGGGTACATTTAACACCTGAAGTCCTTGAAAACTTAAAATATCCTTTTACTTACTCTGGCACCCAAGACCGAGTGGGCTCTACATTGTATGAACCGACTGCGGTGACAAACAAGGATGCGGCAAGGACACTCAGTGCCACATCCATGTCGAACAATCACTTATTCAACTTTATATATGACAATACTTCACTATTAAAACAAAGACACTATTTCACTTTAAACAATCGCAGAAGACTGAGATGCATTGAGCAAGATCTGTCCTTTTTATAGTCACGCTGGGCACATCCATATGGTACCCAAAAATAGGGGTTATCGCAGGTCATGGCATTCGCTGTGATGTTTCCTCTAGATCCCACACGGAGTACATTTTCTTTCTTTTAGAGACTATTCAAGAAAACACCAAGATACATGAACGCAAGACATTTAAACACGGCTTCGAACTTCAAAGATTAGAAAAAAATAATCTCTAATAATAATAATAATCTCTACATTTTATTATCCCTTAAGTGAAGATTATTGCTACAGGAAATACAGTAATTAAAGAGTGATAAAGAAAAAAAAGAATTTTGTATTAAAACAGCAGATTTCAATTAATTTCAATAGTATTTTCATATAATAAATTTATCCGTAAATTAAAGCATACATTTCAGAAAATATGTCTTAAAATCCGCAGAAGCTGTCAGTTTCCACAAAGAGTTTCGAAGTATTATTTATAATTAAAAACCGTACTTACACATTTCAAATTGATAAATTCAAATCAAATTACAAATCCGTTAAAATAATGGTATATTTATGGTATTTTTCATCAGTATATTATTATCAATAACATGTTATCGATGACGACCCGTTATCGGTAAAACGGGAAAAAACAATGCCAAAAGATTTGTAAATATAAACAAGAAAAACTCGTAATTATAAGTGAAAAAGTGAATCTCAGCTCAATTATGTTTCTGCCCGAAACAGCGAATTTTTGTATAACCCTATTGGTCTACGGGGCCATCCTCTTGCTCCTGATTTACTATGTGAGTTGCAGTTTTCTATGCAAAGAAAAATTAATTACTTTGAACTTTGCGAAGGTTTTGACACTGGCCGACCTGGAGTGTGACTATTTGAACGCCCAGGAGTGTTGTAGGCGCCTCAACTTCTGGGTCATACCCAAATTCGGATCCCACGCCCTCCTCTGCGTTCTATTATTGCTGGGCGGCCACTGGATAATGTTCCTGCTCAATCTACCGATGGTGGTGTGGTTGTTTTACGAGATGCACCGCCAGCGACGCGATAGCCTGGGCGTCTACGATCCGGTGGATATCCACAGTCGTGGCCTGCTGAAGGTCCACCTGAGGAATTGCATGATATACCTAGGCTACTACTTCGTGATGTTCTTCGTGGCGCTGTACTGGTGAGTGAGGCGATCCAAATTGGTCAGAGAATTGGTTTAACGTAGTTTTTCGTTCCATTTACAGTCTCATCTCAGCGCTGATCAAGGGGGATCCCATTAAGCGGTACGAGGATGATGAAATAGTCACGGATTTCTGAAGTTTAGCTAAATAAGCCGGCACCCAAAGGGCTTCCAGCGCAATTAATCACCCTAGGACTCAATGGCAAAACATTTATCTGGTCTTTGGATCCGAGAAATTACTTGAAAATTAGTTTCACAACTAAATGTTTGTTAGATTAACTCGGAATCGAAAACTAAACGGAATGGTTTCCCTCTTACTTTCCTAGAATTCAAACGAATAGGAATATATTTTTTAATATTTTCTTCCTGAAATATGTTATACCATCTGAAGGGTATATCTTAACTCAATCCAAATCTCTGAAAGTAAAAGCCGAAACCCCCTTCCTTGCAAAAGACTCTACCAGTGAGGTGTGTTCCATTTTTGGAACATGATACATACAGGACGCTCCCAAAAAACAACCTAGTCGCACTCCATTCTTCACTTTATTTATTTCATTAGCAATATAAGCGTATTCGAATATAAATCACAAAATACATAACCATACAGTAAACATTTTCCGAGTTGAACTCTTTGTTATTGCAGAAAGTCCACCACCTCCTCCAATTCCCGCTGGCGAGCCTGCTTCTGGGCCCAGCGCGCTTCCGCCGTCTTTACACTGACCACCCAGCGATCGTGGGCCAGCTTAATGCCGCACACGCCATCCTCTGGAGCTTTGGTACGCGCAGCTGCTGCTCCACTGGGAGCAGCTTGGGGCCTTCCCATGTAGGTCTGAGCATCGGATCGCGGATGGCGGCGCTTGGCCGGGCACAGTTTGCCGCCCTTGGGGAAGGGAGGCTCGGATAGGTATTTCTTAAGGCATCCCTGGTGGAACAGGTGACCGCAGTAAACGCGCTCAATGTAGGAGTCCGCATTGTCATCCAGTTCGACATCCTGCGGATCCTCTGGCAACACGGTATTATCACAAATTGGACAAAGCTCGATATGAAAGTCCCGGGTGGCCTCCAAGCAGAACTTGAGGGATCGATGCAGGCTCCTAACCGGCCGGAAATTGGCCAGGGCCTCCTTGCTGAGCCGGATCGGTGGCTCCACGCACTGGCGGGCTATCTCCCGTGACTGGCCGTTCAGGTAGCGTACGAGAACGGCCGGCAGATTGGACTCCTGGCCGCGTAGCTCCACACTCTGCATCGGATAGCTGTCGGGAACGGCAGCGGTGACTCTGTAGGTGTAGAGGCCTCCCCTGGCCACCAGCTCGACGCTTCTGTTCTTCTGCTTCAGCTTCAGCTGGCTTTCCGTCGAGATTCCGGGCGCCTTTACGTCCACCCTGAGCTGCTTGATCTCGTCCAGGCACACGCATAGCGGATTTTCCGTTAAATACTGCTGGGCGAAGGCGAGGACCAGTAGGGCCTGCGGCTTCCCCAGAAAATCCGCGGCGTAGTCATCAATCAGGCGGGTGAGCTCGGTCAGCAGCTTGTCGGGGTAGACACGGCTTTTCAGCTCCACAAGTATGGGCGTGCTCTGCGGGTAATTCTCTGGGAAGCGGAGGCACACCGTCATCGAGCGATTGGGCCGTTCCGGATAAATGTCAACTCGGATCAGGGAGCTGGAGCAAATGATGATCTTGGTGTGCGGCACTTGCTTTTCACATTTGGCCCGAAACTCCGTAACTTCCTGGTCAATGCAGCTCATCGTTGGCTTACTTGGAAATCCGGTGCGTTGTGTGTTGTTGCTCGATTTTGACTGTTAGCGGACAGCCATGTTGTGACGGTGTAATCAGAAGGTGACGAAAAAAAAGCTCGGTTGTTTTTAAAATCCTTTCAATTTTTTTGTATTCATAACTTTTCTGGATATTTTGTAGACTAACTAGTAAAGTAGCTATCGGGTTACGAAAAACGTTATATTTTTGTATATGACTTAAAAATTAAAAAATTAAAGGAACTTTAAAAATCTAATAAATGCACAAAATATGTGGAAAGTTACACAGATATGGGCATAATAGGCTAAAATCCCAATTGAACCAAGTTGATTAATTTCGTTACTATTTAAAAATACTCTAAAACATGCAAGCAGCTGACTCAAATTAATGTATCGTTGAAAAAATGTCTGGCAACGCCAATGTCACAAGACGTTCAGCAGCTATTTGTGATCGATTAAAGTGTGACCAGCAGTTAAATGTTCGGCTATTTTAGCTACTTTATATGTTACCACAGCTATTTTAATAAACGATTTAGCAACTTTTGGCATGTTTCGAATAGTTGGCGATCCATTTTATTTTTTATCGTCTCCCTAGGCTCCAAGTTCAATATCCTTAAACAATTTTGCAATATTTTTGCCAGTTCTAATATTTTAGCTATTTATTCGTCAATCTAACTATTTTACCACTTGAAATTCTGGCAGCACTGGCTGACGCAAAGACCCAGCCACGTTGTGAAAGATAAAAGAGACTGAGACTAAATTAAAGCGTAGCTAACATGGTTCTCGATTTGGATCTGTTTCGCGGCGACAAGGGCGGCAATCCCGATGCCGTGCGCGATAACCAAAAGAAGCGCTTCAAGGATGTGGCGCTGGTGGAGACCGTCATCGCCAAGGACTTGGAGTGGCGTCAGTGCCGGCACCAAGCCGACAACTTCAACAAGGTGAAGAACATCTGCAGCAAGGTCATCGGCGAGAAGATGAAGAAGAAGGAGCCCGTGGGCGCCATGAGCGAGGATCCGCCAGCGGACATAAATCTCGCGGAGATCGTGGCCGAGACCCTGCAGCCGCTGACGGTGAGTCAGATCAAGCAACTGCGAGTGCTCATTGATGATGCCATGGCGGCGAACCAGAAGACGCTTGAGCTGGCTGAGCAGGCGAGGAACACGTCCCTCAGGGAGGTGGGCAACCACCTGCACGAGTCCGTACCAGTGTCCAACGACGAGGAGGAGAACCGTGTGGAGAGGACCTTTGGCGACTGTGCGAAGCGCGGAAAGTACTCGCATGTGGATCTCATCGTGATGATCGACGGCATGAACGCCGAGAAGGGAGCCGTGGTGTCAGGCGGTCGTGGCTACTTCCTGACTGGTGCCGCCGTCTTTCTGGAGCAGGCACTCATCCAGCATGCCCTGCATTTGCTATACGCCAAGGATTACGTTCCGCTCTACACGCCCTTCTTCATGCGCAAGGAGGTCATGCAAGAGGTAGCCCAGCTCTCACAGTTCGACGAAGAGCTCTACAAGGTGGTTGGCAAGGGCAGTGAGAAGGCCGAGGAAGTGGGCGTGGACGAGAAGTACCTCATTGCCACATCGGAGCAACCTATTGCCGCCTACCATCGCGATGAGTGGCTGCCAGAGGCTTCGCTTCCCATTAAGTACGCCGGCTTGTCCACTTGCTTCCGCCAGGAGGTGGGCTCCCATGGACGTGATACGCGCGGCATTTTCCGCGTTCATCAGTTCGAGAAGGTGGAGCAGTTCGTGCTAACCTCGCCGCACGACAACAAGTCCTGGGAAATGATGGACGAGATGATCGGTAATGCCGAGCAGTTCTGTCAGTCGCTGGGAATTCCATATCGCGTGGTGAACATTGTTTCGGGTGCTTTGAACCATGCCGCATCTAAGAAGTTGGATTTGGAGGCATGGTTCGGCGGTAGCGGTGCCTACAGGGAGCTGGTCTCTTGCTCCAATTGCCTGGATTACCAGGCACGTCGCCTGCTGGTCCGCTATGGCCAGACCAAGAAGATGAACGCCGCCGTGGACTATGTGCACATGCTGAATGCCACCATGTGCGCCGCTACCCGTGTCATCTGCGCCATCCTGGAGACGCATCAGACGGAGACGGGCATCAAGGTGCCGGAGCCATTGAAGAAGTACATGCCGGCCAAGTTCCAGGATGAAATTCCGTTCGTCAAGCCAGCGCCAATTGATTTGGAACTGGCTGCTGCTGCCGAAAAGCAAAAGGGCAAGAAGGACAAGGCCAAGAAGGATCCTGCCGCCGGCTAGAATTAAAGTCGTCCACTCATAAACTAATAAACTAAGCTTGCAAAGTCCCCTAAATTCTTGTTACCTTTCGACTTATCTAATATTTATGGCATTTATACAAACTTTATAAAGATCAAACTGGAATAAGCTGAGCTTCGAATGCAACTTGAAAGTGCTTTCTTTTTTTGGGCATTTTTGTATGTAAAAAAGGATTCGATTAAAGAGCTAACAGGGGTTGCTTTTCTCCGGCCGGCAGTTTTGGTTACCAGGCCAACATTTCGGTTTGTTTATGAAAATTTTCCCTTCAACTCGGTTTTCATTTCATTTTGGAATTCAAGGAACATAACATATAGATAAAGATCTAGCAAAATCGAATAGAATCTTTTAATAAAATGTCGCATTTAAAACGGCGTGAGAAGCTGAATAAGGACACCCGCTGGGATCGCATTCGGAAGAGGCATCAACAGGCGAATCCTCTGGGCCTGAAGACGGATGCAGTGCGGCGTTTCATTGAGGTGGATTATGTGGGCAAGCGACAGGAGCGACTTCTGATCGAAGGGGATGAGCCCAAGCAGCTGAATCCTAGTGTTATTATGGATATGCGGCATAAGATGGTAAGGGTTTCTGCTTACATAGCTTTTATTATTTATTGATTGGCCATCATTTAAAGAGGCCTGAATAAGCATTTCTTTGCCTTGAAAGATTCCAGAGCTACTCATAAACAAATATTGCCTACTAGGGATTGCGGTTGCCCTTTAATTATATATTCAATTATAGTTTTCGTCAAATATTCAATATAAACTAGTTTTTATGTTGTCCGGCTCCGACCTTTGCCTGCAATGATTTAAGAAATATACATTTATTAAATATGTTATACCTTAACCTTAACTCTTGAAATAGTTTCAGAAAATACCACACAAGCTGCCCCTGGCCACCATGGCCCATGGCAGCACTTTGGAAGCCACCAAGGCCCACAACCTGGAGGTGGAGCAGCGCTTCGTCGACAACCAATTGCAGAAGTTTCGCCAGCAACTGGCCAGGCAGTTCCAGCGAAGCAAATCGCATAAGGTGCCGCCCACCAAGCCGGACTTCAAATTGAATAACAAGCCCCTGGTTCAGAGTCTCACTCAGGCGGCCCACCATATAGACAACTTCTACAACACTCCCGTCCAGGCCTTGGGCCAGATGGCTCAGATGTGTTCCGATACCAAGGCAGCGGCCACCAAGAGCCTGATAAGTCAACTGAGACCGGAACCGGAAATGGAGGCAGACATGGATCATGAGTGGGCGGCGGATAGGCAGCAGCAGGCTGTGGTAACGGAGCTGCCGGAGTTCCAGGAGGAACTCGACTGCCTCGAGTATCGCAACTTTGCCAAGCAAATCCAGGCGGACGAGAGCAAGGCAAAGCTCCTGCGATGTCGCACTCCCAGTCCCTTGACCTCAACGGAGGAGTTCTTCCGACCCATGCGAGCTGCAGCCGAGCGTCAAATGCTCCATGTTCGGACCATTCGCCACGAGGAGGAGCTGCAGCAGGAGCAAAACCAGGACCATAACCATCCGCAGGAGGGTAATCCTCCTCTACTGCAGAGGGAATCGTCCACTTGCTCTAATACCAGCGACGGCATAGATTCCGTGATATCGGATTTGGCCGAGGAAGCCCTCTACGAACTCCAGCTTGAGGCAGCCGAGGAGAAGAACGAGCAGCTAGACAAGGAGTTGCCGATCCCCGCAAAGCATGTCCAATTTCAGTTGCCCCAAAAGAAGACTCCAACTCCGAGCACTTACCCCGTTGGGGGGGACTCGGAACCGGAGCCAGAACTCGAAACGGAAGCCTTGGTCATTCGCCGTATCGAACTTCCCAAGGTGGTGGTAAAACCTAAAGACCCAGAGCCCCTGGAGCCAGAGTCCAGCGATAGCGAAGACGGGTTGGATGTGGAGCCCACCCATGAGAAGCAGAAGATCATCGACCAGCTCTTTCATGCCAGAGCTAACACTGAGTTGGTGATATTGCGCAAGTACTTTCTAATGTGGATACACTTTACCACGATGGAGAAGATTGAGCGGGAGCAAACCCCAATGTGCCAAATGCGGGACAATCGGGTTCACAAGATCAACGCTTTTCTGGACAAGGTGCGACAGGAGAAAAAGCGCCAGCGCACGGTCCAGGCCACGGACGCCGCCGCCGAGGCTAGCAAGATCACCCAGAAATCCCTAGAAAAACGAGAGGAGGCCGTAAAGATGGCCAAACAGTTCAAGAACAAGTAATACGCATTTTACTGGTAATTTTAATACATTTATTAATAAATTACTCCTCCACCTAGACTCAAAGTTCAACAGGACATCATAGATCTGCAGCGGATCAAGCTGGAGCGCCAAGAACGTCTCATTATGCAGCTAAAGCTGAGTAAGCTCAGTGACGAGGCCAAGGAGGCGCGCGAGGATCTCAAGCAAGAACTGAAAACGGTCATCCGTTGCGGAGATCCCAAGGCGAAGGCCAAGGCCAAGTGCCTGCAGCTAATAGGCAATCTCCGAGATGCGGACGACGAGGAAATGGCCCGGCTTCAGGGCAAGGCACTGCTGCAGCCACGCTTTCTGCAGCACATGCAGGAGCGGGCCATGGAGCGGAGTGTGCGCCATGAACAGGCCCGTCAGAGGCGTGCTCAGGCGGATGCCGAACGCGAGGCAGCCAAGGTGGCGCTCGAGGAAGCGAAGGTTGGTATTCATTTAATATGGCATATGTGGGAGCTATATTTATTTTCTCTGTAGCGCCAGGAAGATGAAGAAGCCAAGCGCCTAAGGATCGAGGTCCTCAAAGAGAAACGTCGCCAAGAGAAAATGGCCAAGGTTCTGAAGGAGCGCGAACGCCAAAGGTATATTGAGAACCAGCGCAAGGCTGTGGAGTTCAGTCGTCGCCTACTGCTCCGCCGCATCGGCATGGAGGGCTTTAAGCGGCTGTTGCAGGGCAAGCGCGAAAGCCTGGTTAAGAGCGAAGAGTTCCGTCGTCAGCTGTACAAGAAGAACGCTTTCCAGTCGTGGCGTAACTACACGGCATACAAGCAACGTGAGAAGCTGGTCCGTGCTGAGATGTGCTGGCACAGCATCCTCAAGCGACGCGTCCTCTATGCCTGGATGCAGTATGCCCAGGATGAGAGGAGCAAAATGCAAGTGGCCATAGATTGGCACGCTCTACACGCCATGGAGCACTGGTTTGGGCGGTGGCTTAAGTACACAACGCATAGTCGGATGATCGAGGACACCAAGACACGGCAGGCGCTCTCCCATCACGATTGGTAGGTGTTCCTATAAGCAAACATTCAAGGAAATGGTTATTTATTCTTGGCTTCTTAACATAGGCACCTCAAGTGGAAGGTCCTGGACTGCTGGCGACGCCTGCCGCAGATCCTAAAGATCGAAAAGGAAACGGAGGAGCGACGTCAGCGCTGGCGTCTCAAGATCTGGGAGCTACTGCCCGACTACAAACCCAGGGAGGACAGCTTGTGGTAGTGTGGGCTACAGTTTACAAATATTTTTATTCGTTCCACATTTTCGTTGTTTTTTTTTTTTCTTTTGTGTTTTTCTAATGGTAATTTTGAATAAATTTAAAAATGGTTATTAAGGGACCTTAAAGCGCTACGATTAAGTAAGTAAGACTACTAAGAACAGCGTTTAGAGTGAAATACGTTATAGTATTAGGCGCGACAATTTTATTTTGTGCTTTCCGCTCTTTGGATTCACTTTAGTATGGCCCGCCAGATGCTCCAGATGCTCCGGTTGCCTCGGCCAGCGGCGTTCGTTGAGCGTTTGTATTCGTGCAGGGTGGAGCCCTTCCACCACAAGCATGCCTGTCGGGCTAGGAGGAAGGTGATGTAGCAGGAGATAAGCAGGGCATAGCAGGCGACCACAAATGAAATGCCGAGTCTAGCAGGAAATCAGTGCTTAAAATTAAATAATTAAATGAATTAATTCGCTGAAACTCACTCAAAGCTCTCGAACACCTCGCTGCAGTCGTCGGGCAACAATACCGGATAGCCCAAAGGTCGCACCACCATAAAGGGATGGCATATCGAGGTCAAGGTTAGGTTGGCGCCCAGCAGCAGCGCAATCTCGGACAGGACTAGCCCGCAGATGTACCACACATAGTTTCGCTCGCCGATGCAGCAATTGAGCCAGTAACTGTGATGATCCCGCCTCTTCACACAGGTGCCGCAGATGGGACAGTGATAGGCCCGCCGGGGTGTCACCTTCCGGCAGCTCTCGCAGATGTTGGGCTGACCGTGCATCAGGTCAGCCCGCTCGGAAGTGTCCGCATCACCCACGTCATCGTCATCATCCAGACTAAGAACACTGTCCATCTGAAGAGTTATCTGCGCCTCCGCCTGCTCCTCTCCGCTAGACGCCTCCGCAATTCCAGGTAGCTCATCCTTGGGCGTTGTGCCATATTGAGCAGAGACTAGATTCAAAGACGAGAGAACTTTGGTCGAGTAGAGACAGTATAGGGCGGCGCACGAGAAGAACATCAGGGCGTAATTCTCCTCGGGATCCAGCTCTAGCAATGGTACTTGGAACTCAAAGATGATGATCATGTAGACCACGGAAAAGACCACCCAGCTCAAGAAGAAATTAGTGCGGGTGGCCGTCCGCTTGGCCACCTGTATGCCCCACACGGTGAAGCCCACAAGGGTGAGCATCAGCACCACAGCGGTCTTGGAATTGAGCGTGGCCAAGCCCAGCATTAGGGGGACAATGAACGCCGGGGCCACAGCTGCCGGCGAGATTCGCTTGGCTCCACCGCGCCATGGCACACGTAGGCGGTCCTGGAAGGCGATCAGCATGCCGTCTATATTCCTTCGATCAATGGCCCGACAGGTGACGAGTCTGCTGACGCAAAAGGTCAACGAATTGGAATCTAATTCAAAATACTTTTCAATACCTTGTGCACACCAAGTCAAAGTCCTCGCAGTTACAACAGCATCCTAGCAGATGAGAACGCTGTTGATTCTTCTCCGTGACGTACTCACAGCAGCAGAGAGTCCTATTCGCCCTCGAACTGGTCTCTTCATGCTCCACTCTCCGGGCTGCTGCCGAAAAATCGCCGGAGCCGGCGGCAGACATCAAGAACATCGATTAGGCCAGCGGCGAGAGTGTTCGAGTGGTATTTGCAATGATCCAAGCAGCGTGCACGAAAACAGTTCAGATTAGATAAGTACACACCCTACCCCTTATGGAGGAGAGTTTTTACACCCATGTATTTACATCGCCGATGAAACATACATATTAATTGTTTAATCTGAGTACTCACAGTTTGTCGGATAACATAAACAGCTGACTGTTGTCACCCTGTGACAGGGTGCATCGTACTAAGACCGACGAATTTCCCCGAAACGTATGGCAACGCCAATGAAATGAACGTTTGTTTCCTTTAAAAATCCTGCATGTCCCCAGGGAAATAACTAATTTATTATCAATGCTTTTATAAAATGATAAACTTTATTTAAACTTTAACTGGAGAACACCTCTTTTTAAGTTCTCCTCTGCCTGCCACACATTTTCCGTTTGAAAAACCTTTCCTATTTTAATCTTATCCGTAAACTGTTCCAGTCCGCCACCTACTCCAAAATAATGAGATTTGGCAGCGACCAGAACGATTCCACCGGGGTTGAGGCGACCAGCGAATGTTTCCAGCAATTTATCCTGGTTGTCTATATTGTAAATGGTCTCCGAAGTGAGTATTAAGTCATATTTATCCAAGTCCTTGGTCAGGAGTGCAAAATGAGACCAGTCCCCGGCATATAAGCTGGTTTTGTTTTCCAAAAACTTTAGCTTTTCATCGTTAGCAAGAGTTTCATCGACATTGAGCAGAATATTTGGATATGTAATGTATTCCAAAACATCTTTGTTCTGAAATATATTCGATGTATTAAAGAATTATAACATTTAATAAATTGGTTTGCTTACGTAGTCCTGAAAGTCGACTTGGGCACCCATTTTTATGGCATAGATGCCCAGCAATCCGGAGCCACATCCCAAGTCCAGGACTCGCTTGTCCTTCCAAAAGGAGTCGTCGTCATATTTATCAGCTAGATACTGTAGTAAATCCTCGGTACACTCCCAAATTTTCGCACCGCCTTCGTAGACTCCGGCTATCAGATCCGAATGGTTTTCCTCAGACTTCCTAATATCCAGATTTTCCAGGTGAGTTTGAGATTTTATGTCCTCCAAAAGAAAGCCGGCAACAAGGTGTCGTATCGTGGTTTTACCCACATCTTTTTCTATGGCATTTAGTTCGTAGAAGTCGAGTGTGGATATCAAGTTATCTATTGGTTTTACTTTCTCTGCCTGGTACCAATCTATAATTTTAATATCTTCCGATTCATTTTTATCGGTATCACATTTTATGTCAACAAATGGATTTTTAACGGCCTCCGAATCGGAAGTGGGTTCAGTTTCTACATCGAAATTAAACTTGAACATTTTTGGACCCGTGTTGGGTTGAGGGATTAAATTAAATTAATATTTTACACGTTTTTTAAAGGTTTATCTTTACTAATATTTGTTTACTTTTCTGATTTTGGAATTATTAACCAATCAGCTGTTGTAAAAAACCATGCTTTTAGCATTGACCACCCTGTATACTATATAATTATGTATTTATGGTCACACTTTTTATAAATCACCTATAATATCGATATCCTCCTCTAACCTGTGACTAGTCTGGCAGCACCGTTACATGGGTCTTTCTGGAGCGCTGTCCGGCGATTTTTCGAAAAAAAAAACGTTTTTTCGCTCGGCTGCACACAACTTAGGAGTTTTTACGCGTGGAAAATAAAGGAGTCGCTGATAAATAGAGTAAAAACGATTAATTTCCTTAAATGGCAACGTCAATATCATAGGCGATTTCTTATCGATTTGAGTGCGACCATCGGTCGTGGAGACATAAATCCACTCATCGATGTTTTTTATTTCCCAGCTCTAGCACTCACATTTCGCCTAATCACATTTACTTTTACTTTACTAGCATTTGGAAATACTATAAACGAAAATGCCAGACGCAGTGCAGCAGAGCTTCGTGAAGAGCTTCATCGATTACCTGAAGAAGCAGGTGGACGTGATGTCGCCGGACCAGGGCGAGAGCATCGAGGTGGCGATCCAGTGCCTGCAGGCGGCCTTCGATGTAGGCGATGATGTGGACCAGTCGCAGGACTCTGCAAATGTGCAGGCCACCACACAGAGTAGCACTGGTAACGCCCCAGGCGGAGATGCGACCGCCAGCGGGAGCAGCGGCGTGGTCGCCCCCAAAAACATCGACATGTTCGAGCTCTTCCAGTCGCTGTACATCGAGCGCAATCCAGAATCCATGGCCCTCGCAGATTCCATCAAGAACGAGGGAAACCGCCTGATGAAGGAGTGCAAGTACAACGAGGCCCTGCTGCAGTACAACCGGGCCATTGCCTTCGACCCCAAGAATCCCATTTTCTATTGCAATCGTGCTGCGGCCCACATCCGCCTCGGCGACAATGAACGGGCCGTCACCGATTGCAAGTCCGCCCTACTGTACAACAACAACTACAGCAAGGCGTACAGCCGACTGGGCGTGGCCTACTCGAACATGGGCAAGTTCGCGGAGGCGGAGCAAGCATATGGCAAGGCCATTGAGCTGGAGCCGGAAAATCCGGACTACAGGAACAATTTGGAGATGGCCAGAAATGCCAGGAACCAGCCGCCGCAGCTGTCGCACCTGACGGACGGACTTAACGCAATGCTGGCCAATCCAACGGTACGGAATCTATTCAGCAGCGCCGAAATTGATCTGGAGCAGCTGCAGTCGATGACCCAAAATCCTGTAGTTATGAACACGATCGGTCAGTTGTTTGCCAATATGGGCAATCCGAATGGTGGCGACGGCGGCGCTGGAGGTGCTGCTCCTGGCGGCGGCGGTGGGGTACCGGCCATGCCGAATGACATGCTGCAGCTGTTCCAAAGCTTCGCCAGCCAGCTAGTGGGTGCACAGCAGCAGGGTGGCGCCCCAAATGCGAATCCCGGCAATGGTGGCCAGCAGCCGGGTAATCAGCCACCGCCGAGCATTTAGTTGGGCTTGAGTTGCCAGTCAGGAGGACCGGATGGAACACACATAGACACGCAGACACGCTGGAAACTAAAATTACTGTATATTTAATGTTTAAAAGGCTTCGATTACACATACATAAATATATATATTTTTATTAAATGTAATAAATATATATACATACATACATAAAAACATATTTCTTTGCTTTCATTGAAGATTGTGGACATTCCAAGTCCACGAAATCCCGGTACGAATTGTACGTTCCTCCATTCCGTGTAACAGGCGAACAGAAAAAAGAAGAACGACGATGCACTGCCGCTGATTTGTGCAATGACGTCATTGATAGAGATGGTTGTGAGAGAAAGCTGTTCCAAAAACGATATTCGAGAGAGAGAGAGAGAAAGGCTTGTGAAAGAGAAAACTATAATAAAAACCGATAATAGACCCGCTGCTGGCTTCTGAGTGCCTGGTACAAAATCAACTAGTACAGATGCTTCTTAAATACGGGCTTAATCTTTTTTTTTACAACAACATAATGCTACAACAACATTTTCCCATTCTAATCCACGAAATCACTGTACGAATTGTACGCTCCTCCATTTCGTGTAACAGGCGAACAGAAAACAGAAGAGCGACGATGCGCTGCCACTAATTTGTGCAATGACGTCATTGATAGAGATGGTTGTGAGAGAAAGCTGTTCCAAAAACGATATTCGAGAGAGAGAGAGAGAAAGGCTTGTGAAAGAGAAAACTATAATAAAAACCGATAATAGACCCGCTGCTGGCTTCTGAGTGCCTGGTACAAAATCAACTAGTACAGATGCTTCTTAAATACGGGCTTAATCTTTTTTTTTACAACAACATAATGCTACAACAACATTTTCCCATTCTAATCCACGAAATCACTGTACGAATTGTACGCTCCTCCATTTCGTGTAACAGGCGAACAGAAAACAGAAGAGCGACGATGCGCTGCCACTAATTTGTGCAATGACGTCATTGATAGAGATGGTTGTGAGAGAAAGCTGTTCCAAAAACGATATTCGAGAGAAAGAGAGGCTTGTGTGAGAGAGAGCTATTGTAAAAACCGATAATCGACCCGCTGCTGGCTTCTGAGCGCCTGGTGCAAAATCTACTTTTACATATGCTTAAAAAAGGCCCTTGATCTTTTTTGTACAACAACATAATGCTACAACAACATTTTCCCATTCAAAAACCACGAAATCCCTGTACAAATTGTACTTTCCTCCATTTCGTTTAACAGGCAAACAGAAAAAAGAAGAGCGACGATGCGCTGCCGCTGATTTGTACAATAACGTGATGACGTTGACGTTGTGAGAGAAAAGCTGTTCCAAAAACGATATTCGAGAGAAAGAGAGGCTCGTGGAAGAGAAAACTATAATAAAAACCGAGAATCGACCCGCTGCTGGCTTCTGAGTGCCTGGTGCAAAATGAACTTGTACAGATGCTTCTTAAATACGGGCTTGATCTTTTTTGTACAACAACATAATGCTACAACATTTTCCCATTCAAAATCCACGAAATCCCTGTACGAATTGTATGTTCCTCCATTTCGTGTAACAGGCGAACAGAAAGCAGAAGAGTGACGATGCGCTGCCGCTGATTTGTCCAATGACTTTATTGATAGAGATGGTTGTGAGAGAAAAGGAGAGATAGGCTTGTGGAAGAGACGGGATTGTGGGAGAAACTGTTATAAAAACCGATAATCAACCTGCTGCTGCCTTCTGAGCGCCTGGTGCTATAAATCAACTTACACAAATAAATGTTTAAATGATGGATTTGTCTCTTTTTTTTGTATTTAATATTTAATAATTTCAGTTTAATTAATGTTTTTAAAGATCTTATGTTAATAATTCAAAACAATTTGCCCCCCTTTCTCCCTTTATAATGAAAAGTAATCTGCTGATTACATAAAACAGCCCCTAAGCCAACCCATCCCCTATCAATAATTTCACCAGTTGCAAGTGTCGTTTAAATGTCGCTTTTATTGAATTCAAGAAATATATGCTTTCTGTGTGGGATTATTGCTGACTTGGATATCTACGTGGTACAATTATTGATTTCGATTACAAGTAAAATAAAAGCTAATTAGTGGTTAAAATCGATTTAGCAAACGTTCCGCTGTTTGCTAAATCGACTTCTTCATATGGAGAAAAGAGATTTCTATTTATCCGTTGCCTTTGAGCTTTATTTTATACGAATAGTAATATTGCAAGAGTTCGTTCATTCAATTGGTTATCCTTATAATCTTATATTTATGCATTTGACAGAATTGAGAGTGATGGATGGAGCGTGATAAAAGTTTAAAACACAGCCAGCGCCCCTTTTTGGGGGGGTGGAGAATAATTAAAAAAAGGCGTGGCGTTTTTAAAAAATTAAACTGCACGCCAATAATTGTGGCAAATGACATTCGTTACGGGAAAATTATAAACGCAATGTGTGAGAGTATTATGAGAAAGATGATGTGTTACTTTCCGTGTGGAAAAGAAAATGAGCTGAAAATACACGAAGGGGAGAATGTTATTTGGAAAAGCATTTTCATACTCACCCGGCAGAATCTTTCGCTTGTTTCCTTTCCGTTGCTTACTGGCTAGGCGCAGCATCATTGCCGTTGCGTATTTTCTGGACGCAGAATGGGGTTACTCTTAATCTCTGGTAGTTGTTTTTTCTCTGTTTTAGTTTTTTGTTTACGGACTAGGACAGACAATTCATGTGAAGTACTCGTACTGCTGCTTGCTTGGCTTCTTTCTCTTCTCAATTTATTACTTAGTATTTGTTGAAGCGACGATTCCTGTAGCCTCCGCCTCCCCCGCCACCGCCGCGCTGTCTCGCCCGATTGTTGTTTCCATAACTCTGGTTGACTTTGTTCGAGTACTTGCCAGACGGCGGCGAGTAGAACTTCTGGTCGTTAGATGGCCGCGCCTTTTTCTCCTGCTCCTGATCCTTCTCCTTGCCGTTGGCGGCGGCTTTGTCCCCAAAAGTGATGGGGGCATGTCGCTTGCCCAGCTTTGTCTGCAAATTTGAATTATAAACTTGGATTTAATATGGCAACAGATTGAAGTTGACTTCTGGCAAAATCATACCGCTTTTGGCACTATCCAGGAGAGGTCAATATCATGTTTGAAGATGGGTGGCGAGTGGAACAAATCGCGTATTAAAACGTTGATATTCGATGTGGTCTTTAGTGCCGTTTGCTTCAGTTGGTTCTCCTCCGTCTTGAGCTCCTCCGCTGACTTGCCCTTGAGAGCCTCCTCCAATTTCTTAATATAACTGCAACATTATTTTAGAATAAGTAATAGTTTGGGTGTCTCCTTTCCATTTAGACCTACCCCTGTGTTCCCCTGGCTAGATATTGCAATCTAGCCCGAAAGTCTTTTAACTTTTCTGCGTCCTCGACGAAACTTAAACTAGTTGCATGATTCTTGCCCAGTGTGTGCAAAGCGTACAATAGGCACTCGGCGTGCGAGAACTGGAACGAGGGTGGTGCATCACCCAGATCCTCATCGCTCAGTTTCGGCAAGGGCATGTACTCCTAGGAGACGCATACGAATTCGTTATAATTCAGTAAAGTAAATCCCAAAGATAACTCACCAGTAATACATTGTAGACTGCATTGATGCGTTCGCTGGCATTCTCCAGCTTGTCCGTGTTGGCTATAATCTCAGCAAACACCTTCAGTAGGCGGAGCTGTATTTGATCTTGCGAAACTGCAGTGGCGATCATATTCCAGGTCTTAATGGGCAGCAGCTTATCGCAAACGTGGGCCACAAAGGCCGTGGATTTAATAGTTTTCTATTAAAAATAGCCAGAGATTAGATTTGCCAGACGATAGACGATAAAAACTCGCGAATAACTTACAGAAAAGTAAGGAGCCGCTGCCGTGGCGCACTGAATAAATCTCTCCACAACCTCATCGTCTACGGCAATGATGTCTGGGTCCGTTTCTTTAAGTTCTGCCTGCTCCGTGGCCAGCCTAACAAGTTCCGCATGTCCGGTGATGGTGCTGCCTAGCTTTGTGGCTCCCAAAATGGTCATGCACAGATGAAACTCGTCCGCGGTGACATCCTGTAGTGCTTTCTTGATCTCCTCCACGATATAATCCTCGATCTCCTTGGTTATAACTGTGGGGCCCATGGTCAGCAGTTTGGTGGCAATAAACTTAAAGCAACGCTCCCTGGTGGTCTCATCGCCGGTGGTGATCTGTTGGAACAGTCCAGTCACGGCGCTCTTGGTGTCCAGCTTGATAATAGTCAGCAGTGCGTTGTTGACCTGCTGCAGCTCACTGGGATCGTCCAGAGTGAGCAGTTGGGCTAGAGTGTCACCCACTCGGGCGGTGGCTGTGGCATTTCCTTGACATAGTTTCGGCAGATCCTTGATGGCCTGGCGACGGATCTGTAGCGAGATAAGAGTAAACTTAGAGCTTAAAATGGTTTCCATAATAGTGGAGGGATTTCAGTTAGTAATATATGTAAATTATTATTTTTATTATTCCGATGCAACTAGGGAATAAAAATGACGTTCAGCTAATTTATTCCTTTGCATGGAAACGGAACAGATACCGGAAATACCCTACATTCCGACCATATTGCGCCGTTAACGGTAACACCATCTGCATAGGTAAAAAAAAGAGTCTACAAGACCAATGCCACCTACCTGTGTGTCAACATCTTCGCATAAATCAAACTGTGCATCGATGGCTGTGTCGGCCAGATCCGGAAAGTGCTTGAAGAAGTTTCCGATAAACTGCGATGCCAGACGCTTCTCCTTCGATGAGCCCTTTACGGCCTTAAGTATCTCCTTGTATTCCTCCACATGCTGCAAAAAACAAAATATATTAACGAAATATATCTATGACACCCACACACCTTTACTCCCGGCACGTTTCGGCGGGGTACCGTTTTATGCCGCAATGGCGGCTGCTTACCTCAGATATTTTATCGCCCGCCTCGGACAGAATCTCGTAGCATTTGTACAGTCGCTCAATGTTGTCCATCTTCTTAATCAATAGTTAAAATACTTAAATAGCCACAATGTTCTGTCTGAAAAAAGTTTTACACCTTTTTTTATTTAGTTAAAACGATACAGCGTTTTTTTTCAGCAGGCAATAAACAAAATGGTGATCGGAAGTGTGACCGAAGCTGTGAGGATTAAAAATGCTATGATTTCTTTAGCCCGGGCCAATAGAGTTATCGATAGTATATCGAATAGAAGTTAATTGTTATATATTCATCGTTACTAAATTTAAATATATATATTTAATAAAGAATACATCGGAATAACATTTTATGGAATAGCCTTCAAGGCCTGTTCGAAATATTCCACCATCATGGGATAGACCTCGTCATACTGCTGAATATTCTTGCGCCTGGCATTGTCCCGATACCGCTGCAGTGCTCCCGAAATCAGCTCCAGCTTTTCCCGTTCCGCCGTGTGGCCATCCAGCCATTCGATCAATCGTTCGTTCGACCAGTTGGCCGTGGTGTGCGGCGACTGCAGATCTGCTCCAGCATGTCCGAAGAGCAGCAGCAACACGATATAACTGGGCACCAGGGAGTCCTCTCCGATCGTCTGCTTCACCAGCTCCTGTGGCGTTTGTACGATTAGCAGTGACATGGCTCTTAGCAGACGCGAGGGCTTTCCAAGCTCGGCGAGATTAAGGCAAAGGGCTTTCAGCGCCTGCTCCATGTGCTGGCAATCCTGTTTGAGACGTTGCCTGCCCGCCGTGCTCAATGGACGCAGAATGCACAGATTGTGCAGAAACAGCTCGATGCAGCGTTTGGCCAGTTCGTGGCCACACTTGGTGGTCATCTGCTTGTCATCGAACAGGGCAATGTGATGCGACCAGGAACGGTTGATGAATTCCTGGGGGATTTAAAGAAGGGTTTATTAACCGAGTTCTCTTAAGAATCTTAGTCGTATCTCTCGAGATTTCTATAACACCCACCTGTAGCTCCTTCATGTACATCGAGGGACCCGTGGTGGACAACCTGTCTGTGTTGAGTCCAGGTTCACGGTGCATGCTTACTATGATGATGCTTATTGTCGTTATGATCGACTCCATGATCTGCTGGAGAATGGTGCCGATCAGCAAATCCGCCTGCTCCAGGGACCTATAAATGTTCTCTTTGGCCGTGCCAGGGGTCTTCTCGAACTGAACTTGCAGATCGCCCAGCATGCGACGCACTGAATCCTTGTAATAATACAAGACATTGGCCAACTGTGTGTTCTGCTGCTGCTGAAGATTGGGCAGATCCACAACCTGCTTGGAGTCAGCTCCCAGCTTAATTTGTGCCTCCAGTTTGGTGCACAATTCCTTGCCGCAAGCTATGAATACATTCGCAATGGAATTCGTGAGACGCGAGTCGATCAGAGCAGCGCTAAGTTCAGTGGAGGCGACCCGTATAAAGTTGTCCACCGTCTCGTTGCCAGGTAGATCCACTCCGGCTAGACAGGCTTTCAGGTTTGCAGCACACTTGCTCACATAACCCACTTCTAGGGGGGCAAACAGCTCATTGTCGAACTGGAATTCTTCATTCAGGCGCTGCTCCAAGCCACGAGCTGAAGTTAGGAGCTTGGAGAGACCCTCCTGGAGGGTCTGAGTGACGTGCTGAGGGCACTCGTCGAAGGACTTTCGCAGCAACTGTTGTACCTGCTGCCAAAATCGCTGCGGAATGCACTGATCCGAGGTCTCGGAGGTATAACCAAACTGGTTGATCTGCTCCAGGGCAGTCTTCAGCAGCTTGATCTGCGTGCAGGTCTCGTACAGCTCGTCGTACAGCAGCCAATGTAGTGACTTCCAGAATTTGGCCCGAAAGTTCTGCGTGGTGGTCAGTTGGGGAGTTTTTCCCGGTCCCCTTGAGGTAGACGGCTTGCTTACATTGTGCGCGGGCGACTTGTTTAACACAGAGATGTCGTTGCCGGCAAAACACTCCTTAAGGGACTGCTCCATGTCTGCAATAAAGGTGGCGAGCAGGTTGTCTAGAGATTTCTCCAGCGTGTTGAAGTTCATAAAGATTTTCAGGGCATTAACAACTTGATTCTGATTGCGTTCCTGGAGACCCGTGACCAACTGCATCTGAGTTAGGTTCCTTATCTTCTGAGCCGAGCTGATCACATATGCCCTTTCCTGCTGGATGAACTCGATGTCCTTCAGGTCTTTGTCCTCGATCAGTTGGCCCAGCTCAAAATGTAGCTCCGCCTGCCGCAGCACATCCTTGGTGCCCTTTAACTTGGCCGTGAGGGTCAGTAGTGTTCCGGCCGAACGCAGAAGATGACTCACATCATGGAGACGACCCAGCACCTGTGTTTGATTTTCCACCTGCTGATATTGCGTGTCCACCTGGCTTTTCAGGCGGTGTCCAGTCTCCCTCACCCGCTGCACGTCCCCCGCCAGCGTATTTAAGGCTGCATCGAATCTTCCCGCATGCGTGGCCTGCTGCAACAGGGCTCCATGCTTGTCCCGTACCTGCTGGTGCAGCTCCTCCGTGGTGTTCTGCAGCTGCTTGGACAGCTCCTGGATCTGCTGTCCAATTGTTAGGTGCGACATGGCAGCGGTGTAGTCGTCATCACCTGATGCTGCTGTGTTTGCATTTGCCACACTCGGATCACCGGTAACCATGATAGAATATTCTTTAATCTACCTATATTTACAAACAAATATTATTATTAATACGTATTGCTGTTAGTTTTTGATTCTTTAGCACAAGCAAAATGTTTTTCCACGCAACCAAAAGCGGCTGGCGAAAGCCGATAACTTTACAGGGACGTAGCTGAAAGGGTTTTTAATAAAGTCATTTATAGAATTTTCCACCAATAGCTTCCAGTTTAAATTCAAACTTAATATTGTCATAGTATTAGTATATAAATAGTTATTCTAATCTAATTAATTATTACATTTTCTGCGTGCCTCCAAATCGCAATAACTTTGCTACGTCCATGACAGCTGCATTGTTATCGATAGCTTGAATCAGCTGTTGCTCAGTTTGTTTTGTGTAAATAACTGTGAATGCGGAGAAAAAACTTAATTATATTATTCTAATTACTTTGGTTTCACCACACTTGCCACATTCTCCATGTCGGACGACATCAAGAAGTATTTCAATGGCCTGCTGCAGAAGTAAACATTTTCACCAAAAGAGTTCTCCCCGATGAATATAAGCCATTTTCTTTATATTTTCCTATCAAGGGTCAGCGGCCTGTACGTGATTCAGATAACGGATCGCGACGGAGTGCCACTCCTACGGGTCAGCCAGGAGAAAAACATTGACTTTGCGCTGATGCCCTCGTTTATACCCACATTCACCACCGCCTGCGATCAGGCGAGCAAACTGGGTCTGGGCAAGAACAAGACCATCATCTCGATGTACTCCAACTACCAGGTGGTGCAGATGAACAAACTGCCGCTGATACTCACCTTTGTGGGGGAGGAGAACTGCAATACCGGTCACATCCTGGCACTGGAGCAACAGGTGGATGGTTATCTGGAGGACATCAAGCTGGCTGTCACCGAGGCATAGGATTAACCTAATCTACATACATATATATATAAATACTTATTTTTAAAACGTACTAAATGTTTACACTTTATTGAAAACGAAGAGGGTTTGCTTTTGTTGTATTATTTGGAATTTTTAATTAATCTAAGGTAAATATTATTATTTTACAGGCAGTTTTTCCAAGTAATGGGATTATTTCAATAATTTAAACTTGTTTAAATGCAGTTCTTGAATAATTGAAAGCATTTATTTATTACTTTGCGTTTCCAACGTAGTATAAATGCAAAAATTTAGGAAACTTTTGTGTTTGTTATCAAAAGGAAAGTTATCTATCGATTGCATTTAATTGAAAGATATTTTTCGATGACTAACCATTATATCGATACACCGGCACTTTAAAAACTCCTAGAAAATAATATTATTTATTTAATTTTTCCATTTTCACCATATTTGTGCTCAATTATTGCAAAGAATGAATTTCGATTTTTCTACAGGACAATACTGAAATAATTCGCTACAATTACTGATATATAGTCGCTAAACCTTGAATTTAATGCAATCTTGGACACATCACGGGAATAAGTTTAGGAAAAATAATGAAACTTATCGTTTTCCAACATAGTTTTCAGATTCGTGTGTGCATTTGTGGTTTTGTAAAAATACTAGGTGTGTGTTTACACTTTATTCAGAATGAAACTTGATTTACTTTTCGCTTAAATGCATAGACTTCAATTAATTTGCTACAATTCTTAATGATCTTCCTTCCTGCTTCAGCTTGGGAATGATGTCGACAAAACTATAGTGTTATTTTTCGTTTACAACTAAAATACAATCCACATATCTCTGATGCCAAGCACACACTTTTCTCGTTCCATTGCTCTTCGCCGGTTGATATTTTCAGAGTTCGTCGTGCAGATTTTCCGTTTCCGCTTGGAAAGCTTCGCTATCGCAAGCGGCGGGCGTTTCGAATTCAAAATAATATTCACAGCGGTTTGGCTCGCTGACGGCCGTGATCTTGGGGTCCAGAGCACACTTAATGTTGATAATGGCCGATCGCTGCGGACCATTCCAGCAGGCCGCCCCGTTGGCGTACCTTTGTTGCAAATACTTCTTCGGCTTGCCTATCCACTGATCCCAGCGACCCAGGGTGGTTTCGGGACCCCCGTTTTTGGATTTCTGCGAGGTGCGATCGAAGGGACAGAGCGTATAGACATACTCGCGATCCTCGAAGGTGTAGCACTGGCCATCGAGCACCGCCCACTCCTGACTGAGGCCATAGTCTTTGCCTTCCTGCTCGTCTATTTCCTTGATCTCCTGATCAATCTCGCGAATGCTACGCTCCACTTCTTCAAGGGCATTGCGCGCCTCGTTGGCTTGCTGGACCAGACGCTGAGTCTCGGGGTCATAAACAACTGGTGGCGTGGCCTCTTCTACATCGGCAGAGGCTTCGCCAACGCCAACATCGGGTTCTTCGTCGTCATATTGATCCTCTTCGCCTTCATCGTCGCCCTCGCTGTCCTCACCTTCTGGAAACTCAGGTTGCTCTGAAGGAAAAAGGATTTGAAGTCTTATATTGTTCTATAATAAAAACAGAACTCACCTTCTTTTATTATTGGCGGCGTGGGCTGAACTTCCTCCGTAGTTGCCTCCGTCTGCTGGCCCTCAACTTCTGGAGCCACCACCTCAGGCTGCGGTGGCTGAAACAGACCCTCGGCCAGCATTTTAAGAGGCTTAATCCGTGGCCAGGCGAGCGTAATGAACGCGTCCAGATCCACGCGATCGCGCTCGTCCAAAAAGTACTTGGCCTCTTCCACGGTAACAACGCCGTTGCGATCGCTGTCCAGATTCATGTCCACCATCAGTTCAGTGACCTCTACGAAGCCATCCTTGTTGGTGTCGTAGCGAACGAAGCTGAGGGAGGCCTCCTGGCGCATCTGTTGCGGTTCTTGCTCCGCTTGTGCTGTCTCTGCGTCCAGTTCCCGCTGCTGCTCCTTGAAAATTTCCACGGCTTCCGATTCCAGAGCCTCGGCGTTTTGCTTCAGCTGCTCCTTCTCGGCTCGCAGGAGTTGCTGTTCTTTGTGCCTGTGGTTTAGCTCCTGGCGGCGTGCCTCTCGCTCTTCACGCATCTGCTTGCCCTTGGTTATCATCTCTTGCCGTCGCTCGGCTCCTCGCTTGTGGAGTTCAGCCTCGGTCCGGCGCTGAACGGCAGCAGCGGCTCCCAATTCCTGACACGTGTTGGTGCATCCAACCACCTGTGACTCATCGCTGCCATCGCAGCAGTCACAAATGCCGTCCTGCACCCGCGAACTGGGTATGTCCACAGATCTATGGCCCTTGTTCAAACAATGGAACTGGCCTTGCGGACAGGCAGCTGTGCCCGGTTCATCGCTGCCATCCGCACAGTCGCAGTAGTCGTCGTTGACCTGTGCGAAGGGTATGCTCCGGCTGCCGTCCAGGCAGGTCCAACTGTTGTCCGCCCGCGGCTGATACAGCGCAGCCTTGGATAAAGAAACGCCGAGGGGACGTGGAGCTTGGCTGGCAAAACTTACATTCAGGATCAACAAACACCCAACAAGTGGTATCAGCACCATTCGCCCGCCTTCCAAGCCCTGCATTTTGGCGCTAACTATGGCTAATTCTAATTAATCCACTAATTTAGGTCGTTGGCGTTGTACTGTAAATCTTACGTGGAATTTGCTATGGTTTTACCGAGTCGTAAATGCCGGTGGAGCACCAGCGATGGCAGTGCTGTTATCGGTAACTATCGATGCAAGGCAGTGGCGATTGCGGGTGCCGAGAAGATAACATTTCATTTTAATATATTCTGTAAAAGTATTTCCTTTAATTTATTACTGTAAACATCTGCCATTGTTAAATATAATTATAAACTAACTAACTTTCCTGAACAGGTTAATTCCATTGATCCCCCTGAGTGCGCCACGGTTTGTTTAGCGATATGGCAACTCTGCCGGCAATCAGCTGCCGGTTTGTTATTCAACCAACTTCCATTAGCAAAAAACCCATAAAATAATGGAATTTCTAACTAAAGTTTGGGCCAAGGACGCAACCAAAGCAAGCGATATAGAAACCACCTTTGCCACAGCACAGAATAAACCTAATACAGAGACTACTGATGCTCCTGCCAGTCAAAAAACGAGGGAATCCACCGCGGAACCCACCGCTGGCCAGAAGGATTGGGGCTATGACCTGTATCCGGAGCGCAAGGGCGAGACTTTCAAGCCAAAATGGACAAAGGTGTTGTTCGGCATGGAGGGTCAGGAGAACATTGATCGGTTTAAGTGCGAGCAGAATGTCTATTGGTGCGTGAAAAATGGACCACTGGTAAAACTGATGATGGGAGCCCTAAAGAGCTCCGGCTGTCCCATTGATCTGCGCCGTCACATCTCCTGCGAGGTGTGCGATCCCTCGGTCACGGGCGGATACGACCCCAAGCTCAACCAGATCGTTGTCTGCCAGAATATGGCCAAGAACAAAAGCATGGTACACGGAGTGCTCACCCACGAGATGATTCACATGTTCGATTATTGCAACAATGATATGGACTTTCGGAATGTCGACCATCTGGCCTGCACAGAGATCAGGGCGGCAAATCTGGCGCATTGCTCATTCCTGAGTGCCATGTTCCAGGGAGATGCCTCACCGTTCAATGTCAAGGAAGCGCATCAGGTGGGTGATATCCTTAATTGTATTTAATATGAGAATTCCCTTCAATCTATACAATTTTCCAGAACTGCGTCAAAACCAAGGCCCTGGCCTCCGTTCTGGCTGTGAGAAATATAACCAAGGAAGATGCCATTGCTGCGGTGGAAAGAGTTTTTCCCAAGTGCTATGCGGATCTCGAGCCCATTGGCAGGCGGATTCGGCGCAACTCTACGGATCAACAGAAGGCCTACATGGAAGGACCCATGTACGGCTATGATGTTTATTAAATTCTGTGAATTCTTTTTAGGAAAATACAAAACAAGTGGAATAAAACTATATTTTAATATATGTAATATATGTATATATTTTTAGAACATTTCATCTGTCATGGTGGCAGACAGATTTACTATATTTAAAGCCCAAATCGGTTGATATTAATTAAATTGCATACCATTAACCATGGAAATATACCAAGTTCAAAAGGTACATTTATTTTTGTATATAAATACAACATTCTGATCGCTGTGGTTGTTAGTAAAAGTTTGTAAAGCAAAAGAACCAAAAGCCATGGAGGACTGCGAGATAATTGGAATGATATTCGAAATAATTGGTGACATGCTGTTCGGCTGTAAGTTGGAGGATATAGGAGAGATCGAACTGGATAAGTAATAGTTAAAGAAAAACCTCATTTTACTGACAAAGAACATGGTTATTACTTTTGCAGCTGACAGCTCCTCCTCTGATGATGATTATGACTCTTCGAGCACTTAGGATGCGTTAAACAATAATATTCCCCAAATAATAATCCACCATCAGTATAATATCAACAATTAAATTAAATTCAGCTTCTAACCTTCAAAATGAAAGCTATAAATACGAGAAAATTATAATAAAAACTGCCAAAATAATACAAGTTAAGTTGGAAGCAACACCATGGACTGCTGTGAGCTGCCGGAAATATTTTTGAGTTTTCTCAACGACCTCTTCTTCTCGGACATAAGTAATTACTTAAGTTGGTGAAATATTACCAAATATCAATCAATTTATATAATTTCTCTTATTTGTAAAGCTGATGAGGAGTACTTTGGTGATTACTACGACAACTAATAATAATCTGGCGACCGTGACATACAAATCGGCTTCATCTTCTCGGATATAAGTAATTTTTGAATTAATTTGGTGAAATATTTCCGAATACGATGAGATTTATATATATTTTCTTATTTGTAGACCTAAATTAATAATCTGGCAACCGTGATGCGTTATCTTCTTGGAAATGAGTTAGTAATTAATTATTTTGGTGAACTATTTCTACTAATGGTAACTATAATATGGCGACCGTTATGTAAGAAAGCTAATAAATTTGATGTGAACATTTACCTTTAAAAGCTATTCAATACATACCATTTTGAGTGGGTATTATTGACCCAAATCATGCAATCGTTTTTGATTCGAAATAAGTCCGAAATTGGTCGAGCGTTTTTGTCATGGCTCATTAAAGGGGCCTAGTGGGGTCTGGGTCAAAAGCAAACCCGTGCAGTAAATGCCATTGTATTTAGTTACAAAACGTTAAGCACAGCGGATCGAATATGTTTTGGGATCTACTCGGTGGAATTTTTGAGTTTATTTTCGGCCTCTTGTTTCCCAGTGAGTTTTCATATTTGTTTTCCTTAGATAATTGATTGATTTTCTTTATCGGCCAGGTTCGGACAGTGGCGATGAACCAGATTCCGAGGAGGTGGAAACTACCTGATGGCTCTACAGTTTATTACATGATTACTTGTTTAGTTTTTGTAAAAAATCCATGTTTTCGCTTTATTGCATCTACGTAAAGTGTGTGTATATTTAACATAAATTGCTTCAACTGCTAACTGCTGCTTCATAGTGTTCATTATAAGTAGGGATTATATACAGGGCGTCATCCCAAGAAGTTTGGCGAGAGAGAGCGCTTTCAAAACAGTTTAAACTGTTTTTTCAGCTCCATTTTCTTCCATTTGGGCAGCTCGTCAAATTCGTAAAATGACATTTTAAAAACCGACACAAAATCATCGTGGGTGAGATGAACCTGGGCATAGAATAAATTCAGTTTAGAAAACATCTACACCTTTCCGCTAATCAGACTAAACTCACCTCCCTCTTGAGAGGATTAATTTCTGGTGGCAACATATCCATCTCCTGGATAAGAACCATCAGCGGATACTTTTTGTGGCCATCGAAATCCTTCTGTTTGTTGTTCAAGAGCAAAGCAGATTCGACGTTTGTAAGGCTACAGGTGATGGGAACCGCAGTGCCTAGATCCTTTCGCATTTTCTCGTAGGACAGGAAGTTCTAAAAAGGTTAAAAATTAATTATAAATATGTTTAAAATTAAATTTCAAATACGTTTCAATTTATGGGCAATTAAAGCGATGTATCAAAGACAATATAAGCTTCAAGATAAGTAAGGCTATTTCGAATTTAGAACTAGAAGTTTGCAACAAAGTGAAGCAAGCATCTCCTCATTAAGTATATAAGTATTCCTGAACAGCATCGCCAGGCCTCGTTAAATTTTATATTTTTTAGTCTTTGGATCCACTTACCTTCCCATAATCGTTCTGCCAGGACTCAAAGAATCCCTTAAAGACATTCGGCTCTTGAAACTGCCTGACCACCGCCAAGGCTGTTGCCGACCTACGTCCAAATGGCGCATTCTGCACATAGTTCTGAGCGATGGCTATGTAGCGCTCTTGATTTGGCGCCTGCGAGCCCAGCCAAACGTATGTGAGCGTGCCAGTGTCCAGGATATAGGTACAATCGGCACTGAGGTCCTGCTGCTCAAAGCCAAGTATCTCCTCGTACCGCAACGAACTTTGCTGCCACCAGACCAAAAACAATTGGACTGGCGGCCTTGGCTTGCTCGGAACACTGGTGTTCAGATAACAATTGTTGCTCAGGGTGGGCGATATATTGCCACCGTTGGAGGAACTGCCGTTGCACATGCTCCCGGCACCGCTGCTGCTGCTACTGCTGCTGCTGGTGCTGCTGGAACATGAGTGGCCATTTCCGTTGATCACCAGCGTTTGATTGAAGTACATGCCCACCGATTGCCAGAACTCCTTGCTCTCCTTGCCCTCGAGGACCAGGGAACTCTCCCCCAGAATAGCGCCCACCGACTTGGCCATCTCCCTGGCATCTCCGGTGCTACTTTGACCGCACCACACCCACACATGACTGGTCTTGATCACATAGCAATCCTTGGAGCTGATTGAGGACAGTGGTGTTGCCTCCACGGCCTTGGAATTATAACTGGCATCGCCATAAACTTTGAGCAGGAATGTCTCCGCCATGACATTGTTCTTGGCACTGCCGTTGTACAGCATCTCGTGCCGTTGTCCCCGCATGATAATCAGCTTGCCCTCAAAGATCTGCAGGAAATGCGGTGGCTCATCGAACTCGTAGAGTTGAACGAACATTCCGGGCTCCTTGAGTGCCTCAAAGCTGGCCTTGGCGAACTTGTCCGCGCGGGCAATCGATTCTGAAGAGGCCTCCGATCCGTTCCACTGGTAAATGATGGATTTGATGCCCACCGACGCCAGGTCAGCGGGTATTACAGTGGCACACTAAGGGGGAAAACAAAATACGAAATTATGTTGAGATTTACAGACTAAAAAACCCAAACCTACCTGCACGGTGTACTTGACCACGTAGCTGGCATTGGTGGTGAAAACCACCGTCTTGGAATCGCTTAACTCTTGCACTTGATCACCAAAGATGCGAAAGAGAACTCGTTCTCCCCTGCCATCGTCCACGAGCTGCGTATCCGCCGCCATTTTCGGGCGCTCACACAGAGAGTGGGCATCCAGCTTGCCTAGCTTTGTGGACACGGGCTTATGACCTCGTGTATTCTCCTGCCACACGTTCAGCCAGTTGGCGAAAAGTCGCTTGAACTCCACCGGCTCATGACCCTCCAGGACGCGCACCACCAGCGTGTTATCCGGATATTTCTTCTTCTTAACAAATGCCCTGCCATTGCCCATGGCCGAGAGGGCATCCGCTTGCGGTGCCTGAGCTCCCACCCACAACCAAACGCTCTGGCCGTAATTATCGAGCAAATACACGCCATGGGCATCGCTTAAATCATCCTTGGCCGGCATCCCAACGTCCAACTGATCCAGGTGGAGTCGCCCTCGCTGATTGCACTTGTAGATCCGGAACTTGTTGGAATTGAAGTCAGTGTATTCGCTGACCAACTGACTGGCCTGGCACACCATGCGCTTCTTGAGGGGCAGCAGAGAGTTCCACAGCTCCTTGTTCTCCTGGGACATGGCCTGTTCGTAGCCATCGTCCACGACGGTGATGGGAGATCCATTCGAATGCTTTTCCACCCACGCAAGGGCGCTTCTTCGCTCGATTCCCGAACTGGAGCGACCGATCCACACAAAGATCAGGCCTTCCGTTTGCAGAACCATGATGTAATCTGAGTTGAAGTGCGACCAATCGATGGTGGCATGCTCAATGGATCGCAGCCATTTGCGCGAGTGCAGTTGGAAGAGGCGTGGCCGTGGAGGAGCGGCTATCAGGGATCCCGCGCGAATGCTGTGATGGGAAATATATTAGGTTTAATCAAAGACTTTTTAATATGAAGATGAGTAACTACCATATTCAAATTTAATGTGCAAGTAATTTTTTAGCTGCCCTCGTACAAAGTTGAGAGTGCTAACAATAGTAAGGCGTTAGTTATCGTGCAGCTTATAATGTTTTTGCTTTAATTTAATTCGTATTCCAATGGAAAATTAATTTAAAACTTCAGTGATTCAATTAGATACTCACTCGTAACCCTTTTTGAAGTATGAAAGGAATCTTGAACTCTCATGACTCTGCGTCTCCCTATAAATGGAGGCCACATTCCCGAGATACGAGTCCAGCTCCTGGATTTTGTGCACCACATTCGAGCGATTCTGTTCGCTGACATTCCCGCCCAACCAGTAGTGAATATATCGTTCCAGCGTCACATTCGGCTTCTGTTCGCGTGTCTACGAATAGAAGTTTGAAATATTCATTAGACTTGTTTGGAAACCAAGCTAATGGAGCTACCTACGATGGTCTCGTGGTTGGCATAATGACCCGCTAAGCTGGCTGCGTAAACGATGTAGGCGCAATTATCATAAAAGGTTCCATACTGCGAACGGGTCACAGCCTCCAGGCGATCCTCATCGATTTTCCACAGCGCAAAGGTTATAGCATTTTTGGCGACTTTTCGAAATGTGGCGTCCACTTTTAAATCCGGAATGGTGTTGGGACGGACCTCCTGCAATAAGAGATAGAGATATTTGTAAGTTCTTAATTTGATAGTTTTGGAGTTTTGGAAAGGTACCGAGAGGAAAAGACCGATATGTTATATCGGCAATACCGAATACCATTTTAAATACCGAAAAATATCGCACTTATATTGCAAAATATCGAATTATTGTACATACATTTATCGCGATCTTAAATTATCGACAATATATCCATATTTTCTAGCAATTCTAGTCACTTCTCTTCAGACTTCAGACAACTGTGGTTAATTTTAATAAACCACTGAAACAATTATCTTTGATATCGCAATCCATTTGCGATTTGAAACCAACTGAAAACCAGCACTTAGTTTCACAATTTCTACTATTTCCTAGCTTCAGATTTAAGAGGTCGGTGGACAGGCACGTACGTAGGTGCAGTGCAACTGGAACCAATCGAATAAATCAGGTTTTATTTTTTGTTATTAAATGAAATTTCATCCGCAATTACCATCCTGTGTTCGTGTTTTCACCGCAAGGTGACAATGCCCGTTGCTGGCGCTTCGAACTGCATTTACCACGACATTAAACACCTTTCAAATGGCCGCCGAGCCAATTGTTGCTGACACGAGACAGTTTTCAAAGATGCCACAAAGGCCCCCAAGTATAAACAAGATAGAAAAAATTCAATTTTCCCGAAACCAGTCCGGAAAAGAGTGCTCTGCATCCAAGTGATAGTGAAAACTGAAGCTCCGACGAGGCGGGCGTGAACCACATCTAGTTTTTGCTGCTGTCAAACACACATTGAGTTTTTCTTTATTTATGGAAGGCGCAGCAAGGTGGAAAGTGGCTGCTGGCGGCTGGCTGCTTGCTGCACTAACCAAATGCTTACTTACTTACATATGCATCTTCATCTCGATCTTGGCTAACGGTTTGGGGTCATTAGGCTGCCGGCGGCTAATTAAGGCTTTGACTCGCTGCCATTTCATTGTGATTACACAGTTTCCCGCCGACGTGTTCAGTGACCAAAAACAAGTTCACGCTCCGCTTGGCAGTGACTTTTAGTTACTCCCCCGAAACGACATTTCATGGAAATTATAATTATAATTGCAGACTTTTATCTCTTTGTTGTTATGCTCATAAATAAGCAATGCATAAAATGTGATGTATGAAAACATTTTAATTGTCGCCTGCGAATGGCAACATAACTTGGATCGGGCTGGGTTAACCAGGTTTTCCAGCTATCTGGCTTTATGATTGATTGATTGATTGTCGCCGTGTTGACAGCCAAACTGCATTTGTCACGGTCGCCAATTGGTTCAACACAATCACACAAAAAACAAACAAAAAACTGGCACAGATAAATTTCCTCTGCTAATCACAAATATGGAAAATTAATAACTATGTTGTGGCCTTTGTTTTTGAAGTTGACTTTCACAGCCACCAATTAGAGACTGATCTCTCAGCGAAAGCTGTTCGATGAGAAGTTCTGAATAGAATGTAAAAAAATAAATATAGATACGAATCTATCTTAAGTGAAGCTTGGCGCGAAATCCAACAGAGTAGGCTATTGTTGTTTATTTTTAGTTTCTTTGAGTGAAGCTATTAGTTTGATGGATGAAGCCTAACATTTTAATTGTTTTGCCATCGATTTTAAGCGTTGGCTTAAAATTTGGAGTAACATTGAGTTGATTACAAAAGTAAAAGTATATTGAACAAAAGTCACAAAAGAAAGTTAACAATTTCGAAAATTAGGGAAAACGGAAGCCTTTTCCATTTACAACTTTTAATGAGATAGCCTCATTTTAGATTTTGGAGCTTAAAACATGTAATCAAGTTCAGTTATTTTATGGAATTTCGAGTTTACATTTGTAATGCCTGGATTTTTGTACACTAATTTAATATTTATCATAAATAATAAATATTTTAAAGCTTCTGTTGTTTAAACATAACCTTTTTACCTTATTTCTTAGCATAAGAAGATGCTTAGCGCCTGTACATTTGAATTGCAATATAAGACATTTTTCGGGTGGCGATTCAAACCGCACCCATAATTATACATTGTTGTTATTAAATTATTGCATTCCTAGGACCATTTCTAAAAAAGAAAAAGCAAGAAATTTCTTGCCATTGTATTCTTTTATCTGTGAATTTTATCAACTTTAATTAACTTTTTCCCATTACTTGTACAGCAAAACCTAATCAAACTCCATCATAATAATCACAAACCAAAATTATTGTTATAGACATACAAATAATTGTCAGCTTATAATTAAAAGCTTAAAACTGGATAAATAAACTTGTCTAGCCTGAAGATCGGAGAAAGATGCAGGTGAGTATGAGAGATCAAGAGAGATTGAAGAACCGGAGACGCAAGAGATGCTATTGGATATGTATAAATTTCAAAAGCTAATATTTGATAATAAATAAGGATACATTTGCAGTCTTGTCCACTAACTACTGTCAAGGCAATCTAAGGAAAGTCTGAAAAAACTCCATCATATCAAGCACACGTCAATGGATTAACAAATAATTGTCAGTTCGTAATTAACAGCAGCTACTGCAATTGGCCAAAATAAACTTGTCAACGCTGTGGACTTTGGAGGTGACTAAATGGGGTCCAGAGACAGGGAAATAGCGGATGGTGTATGCATAATGAAAAGCCTGTAATTACCGTTTCTTTTGGTGACAGCGATAGCTCCATGTCGGGCATGGAAGAGGCTCAAGACCGAAGCTCAACCCGGTCTCCGATCTGAGGCTGCCTTGAACTAGTTTCGATATTTTCAAATTGATGCCGGCAAGAGAGCCACTCAAAGTGAAATCCTTGTGGGTTTTGTTTTTTCCAGCGCGTTTGAAAAGCGAATGTCACTGCTAAATCACACTAGACACACAGACACACACATTCCGCAGCGATTGAAAGCGATTGAGGCCAGTTTTTCCAGGCACCGACTAACGATCTTGGGGATAATGTGCAAATTTAGAATGGGCGTAAAATCCCAAAAAGTTTCAACCGAAATAGGACCGAAATGAAAGTGAAGCCAAAGGCTGGGCTGGCTTCGATTCGGAACGGTCCGGTGTTAAGACTCGTACTCGGTTTCCCGACTCGCGACTCGACTTTTCCCCCGGACTAAACTGGATCAGATACGAGCACGAGATGGAGCTGCCAGCGACACGACGCGTCTTTGCCACCAGAAAGCCAACTGCAGACTGGTCGCCTGGCCAAGCAGCGCTCCAAGTTTATGGCCAGGCCAAGAGATCCAAGCCCCAATGCTGCTGCGGCGAACTCCGAGCTTCGGAGCAAGTGGGAAGCGCCGACTGTGACTCAGATGTGAATGAAAATTATCAGTTATTTTGTCGGCTCTCTATCTCTCTTTGCCAGCGAAAAGCAGAAAGCGCAGCGCGTTTTGTTGCGGTTTCTCGGCCTCAGTCTGGAGTCGGTCTATAAGCCAACGGAACGAACCTGGCTGCGGCCAAAAGGCCAAGAGGAAGTAAGTGCCAGCAAAGAAGGGACTTAGCAAATTCTAGCCGGGTGTTTTGCTAATTCTATCTATTAGCTCGCAGCGGGTAAACATTTGGATTTCAAGTGGCTTTTTCGGTTACCTTAGCTGGGAAGTCCAACTAGTTGTTATATACTTTTATTTATAGAAACTTTGGTTTCTTATCAATTTAAGATATTCATTTCACAATATGCTAGTTTGTAGAATTCTTTAATTAGGTAATTTATCAAAAATATGTATCAATTGATGTATCGAAATATAAAGTAACGAAAAAAGATTATAATAAAACGCTGAGTCTAATATATTCGTTTCCATTTTCTTTAATTCAACAGGATATTCATTATTAAAAATATATTATATCTTTAATATATCGAATTTCGCGTCAAATATCGATACATGTTATCGCTTCTATGTTATTCCTATGTTAGATACAATCTGTAAGATTCTTTTAACTGATCTTCGACTCAAAATTTGTAATAATTTCCTAACCTATCATTATAGTAATCATTATAATCATTATAATAATGTTTTATAAAAATAATATTATTTACCTAATTCAGTAAGTAAATAGACTTTATAATTCTTAAAATATTTTACTTTTAGTTTTAAGTATCACTATGAAGCTTAATTAATACACTTACATTTCATCAATCTTTTCTAGAATGAAACCAATTAAGACTGATCATTGCTGATCTTGATAATCTTAGAAGTAGTAAAAATAGTGACCTAATTTCCTAATTTCTATAGGCTTCGGCCTTAATTTCTGATTAGTGATGCCTTAAACTGGTTCTTAATTTATCTTCCGTAATGGCTGCACATTCGTGTATGCCTTAAATCTTAACCAAATAGCTCTAGATTTTGATTTTCTCCACTCCAGTTAAGAGTGTTCAATATTCTACTTAACTAGCAAGGTATCTTTGCCCACTCGCTCAGCTCATCCACTCTACTCCAATCCACACTTTGCTGCACTGACATTCTCCAGAGGCAATCAAGCACAAACAGTGGAACCCAACCGAGTGAGAGGAGGAAGACATCGGTGCTGTATATACTCCATCGATTTGCATCTCTCGGGTTTCCTACGGCCTTTGTCAACCGAACTGACTCGCTCGAGTGGCTTGAGTCGTCACTTTTATGATTTATGATTTATGTTTGGCGACTGGCAGAGACGAGGCGACGGCCGTTTGCTATAATCATTAACAGCCACGACTGGGTGTCGCTTTAGGAGTTGGAAAATGGCGTTGGAGGCTCCGATTCCCCCTCTGGGTGACTGAGGAAAGTGGTCAAATTATATTCGGGGAACAATTTGGCAGCGAATTTGCTGAACAACAATTTAGCTCCGAGATCGTCTCAATTAAGGCGAAAATGTTTTGTGTATGACTTGGTAATGAGTCAAAATGATTTTCCAGTACGGTGTGGTGTGTGTTCCAAAGCGTGAAAGACACTAATGGGCCTGGCCCAGAGAACCGTGTATACCTCCCTGGGTCTGGGTCTGGGCCTGTCTATCCGAGCATCTTGGCATCTGCGTATCCACGTATCCGCATCTTGGCAAGACAATGCTATGCCTTTCATAAAAAAAAAAAAACAGCCAACAATCGGACCCGACTCTCTTTATTGTTGGCCATGTTTCATGTTTCCATGTTTTCCATGTTTTTCTTTTCCCCCCCTAACTCAAGTCAAAACTCTGACAAGTTCAATCAACCGTTGAGGTTGAGGCGTGAACTGGAGGAAAAGCTTTACAAAAAACGAAGTAAGATAAAAAATGAAAGCATTTGGCAATGTAAATGTTAATGTAGATGCGAAATGCAAAGCATTTTCCAACTGAAAATGTGCGACTTTTAGCATGATGAAAAATGCAATTTACGATTTATGATAATTACACACGTCAAGTCAACCCGCAGAAAAGAAAAACGACCGGGCAATTGACTTTTCCTTTTTAACCAAAAGTCAGCAAACAATTGCGGTTCCCGAACCCCAGACACATTAGGACCATTTTGTGGCTGCAACACGCGACATTTACGTAAAGAAAAAAAAATAGCAAACATACAATGCAACATTGACTTGTGGCATTTTCCGCAAAACTGGCAACGGGAAACGGGCCGGCAAATGTACCGCTTTGGACGCCTTTTTTTTTATTGTGTTTCGATTTTTCATCTTACATCTGCCACTACAATCCCCTCTAGCTGTGTTTTTTCTTCCCCACCGATCGCCGATCTTTGCTCTTTTCCAGGCTTTTCATTAGCCACAGCTGAAGATGGCCAAAGTATGGCAAGTATGCTGCTGCAGCAACAGCAGCATCTTCTTGGATCTGCGGTCTAAAAGCAGCCCACATTAATTGCCAACCGATCCAGATTCAGAGCGAGTTGGCCAGCTGACTCGACTCAATGGTGTTCTCCGTCATGGGAATGGTCTGCTCTTCACCTAGTTGGGTCTTGATGGCCGCAAAAGCAAACAAAAGGTTTCTTGTGAAAATAAATGTGTTCAGATCTAAGTACATATGTGTTATCACAGTTTAATTCATTAATTTCTTAATTTAAAATCAAATCTCAATACAATTGTCTTTTCTTTTAACCCGATGTAAATAAATATAAATTATAATACGATAATGGTAACAAATAAAGTCTAGAAGACAAGTGCAGCATGCTGTTTGTAAAGTCTGTTTCGCTTCCACTAAGAACAGCTTTGAGTACTTTTTTACGAGCCTGCCACAGAACTACGACTTGGGAATTTCTACTAAACTTTTCGCAGAACATTTGAGAACCTTTGATTATTGCTTCTCCCCTTTCGTGGTTTTTGTACTCTTTTTAAGTTAATGAAACACACATAACTTGGTAAATAATATTTACTTAAATGTGTTGAAAATGAAATGAATAAATTTTTTATTTTTCCTCTATAAAATAGAGCGGAAAAAGATCAATAGATATTCGCAGTCTTAATTGACTATTTTTCCCGCCTTTTATGAGCCAGACCGCTGGACTAAACATGATCGCTTCTCGAGCACCGACAATATCCATTACGATAACAGGTGCTTTGGCTGGCAGCGCTTTTGATTTAGCATTAACAAATGGTTAATTAGCTGCGAAAGGCGACCACAAATCATAATGGTTTCGAAAGGCGTTCAATCTGTGGATTGAAAATCGAATTGGATTTTCCGCCGCTGCACATTTTCCAAAGGTGGCTACCGCAGATGCTTTTTTCCAGTTTTATTTTCTGTGGTTTCTTCTTGATTTTTTGCGCGACTCGTAATAACAATTTGGTATTGTGCGCTTCCCACGCCAAAGAGCAGAAAACCAAAGCCAAAGTGTGGGTGAAGTAAACACGAAGAGTTCAAAATAATTTCTTCATTGAAATTAAAGGGAGCGGGGGAAGCTGGCGGAGCAACAATTGCGCTGGAAGCTGAGCATTTGGGAGTCATAAACAATCGCCGCCTAACGGTGGGTTAACTGTTATTTAACATGCAATTAACCCCGCGTTAAATACTAAAAACAAAAACTGGAAAACAGCTGAAAAATGCAAATGCAAACAAAGCCTCGGTTCGGGTTCAGCCGAGCTGAGATAATCTCTGAAAACTCATACTAACCCGGAGATGTGGTGCAATAACTTTCTAACTGGGGGTCATTCGTCTTAATTATCGCGCGACTATGAAAAGCCACAAAACCCAAGTATATTCATTAGGCAGGCCCTTAAAAAAAATGTTCGTCCATAATCATATTCCCTCGGCGGCCCAGCCTCTAAAACACTGTCTGTCCATTGACCCATTTGCATTTCGGCCAGGTCTAAGAGATCCAACGAAATTAGTCGGGGGAAAACGCCATAAAAGCATAAAGAAAGCTATGGCTGGGATCGGGAGGTTTGTCCGAGAGTTGCGTAGAAATTGTTCCCACCTTTATGGTTTGTTTGGCTTTGTTTTCAGTTCCCCGTGGTTCGTGTTTACGCATAGTTCTCCCAGCTGGTCTGGTTTCTAACACTTAATCACCGGAAGCCATCTCCACCGGGCATCTCCAGAAGCCCCGGCTTGATTACGAAAATCCCCAGTCGAGTCTCCAGCTGAGCCCCGATTTAGATGAATCCATTTTCGTTGTGCATTTCATTAGTTTCGGACTCAAATTGGTTTACCATTTCCCGTATTATATTTTCCCTGTTGTGTTGTGAGTTGGCCAATTAGACACGTCTCTTGTCTGCCGCCTGTCTTCCACAGATATGGTAAATTGGAGCTGGCTGGCTGGATGGATGGAGCCACCATTAGGTGTTCGAATGTGCCGAACGGCAAAACGCTGCTATCTTTTGGGTACTCTGATTCATTTGTTTGTCATAGCCATTGTTCATCTTCGGAAGCTATTTCAGTTAATTGATTGGGTAGAGCTGCAAGGTCGAAAAATTGATTTCTCCTCCGAACAAAAGATTACTTCAATAAATTAGATCAATATTAAAGAAATAAAGGGAAATTATGGTTTCATTTTTATTTTTATATAGATTTTTGTCTGCCTATTTTGAGACGTCCCCCGGAAAAGCAGTCAGTAATCTCAAGATCCTACCTACCTATGGTATTTTTCTAACTTGAAATAAACTATTTTCTTAGATATTACCTGAATTACACCCTTTTTGTTGCCTGGCTATGATCTCTACATTTATTATTGACAAAATATTTTCTTAAACGCGGTTTGAAAATGCTTAGAAATGTTTAAATAATTTATGTCTTCTAATAATTTTATTAATGGTTTTATAAATTATGGAATTACGGCAAGTAATTTAAAATTCTTGCTTACACTCTCGGTGCTTATCGTCACTACGTGGGCAGCCGGTCCACCCTGATTCCCGATTGTGTTTTGATAAGAAAACGAACAATCGCCAATCGATTGCGCTTGCTATGGAAGTTGCACACACACAATTTACATAATTTACAAATCTTTTCTTTACTCATAGAAATAAACTAAACTCAATTCCTTTCAATCAATCTTTCAATTAAGAAACTTCTTGGCCAATCGAAGTTTGCACAGAAAATGAATAATGAGCAATAAATTTCTAAATGTAGTTACCGCATAAACGCTTAATTAACTACTTCGCGCGATAAAATGTGTAGAAACATTTAATTTCTTTAGTTTGCACTCACCTGCTTAATGAAATTAAACGGCGGCATTTTGTGGTACGATTTGTGGTGGCTGCAATGCAAATTTATTTATATCTGTGTGAGCGCACTGCGCAGATCACACATGCAGCTGCAATTATTGTTGCGCCGGCGCGTTGCAACTCCAAATGAAACAATTTAATTAACTTTTTCGCACCCGACTCGACTTATTTGTTGTGTTTTTATTGCTGTCACCTTTTGGCATGCGCTTTTTCCGATTTGCTTTAGCTATGTATGCTGTTTACCGTTATGGCAAAAGAGAGCGCCAGAAAAGTGATAACGCGTTTGGCGTTTTTTGTTTTTTTTTTTTCGCAAGTCGTTTGTTTTTGCGTTGCGAAAAATTCGACTGCAGCGGAAATGAGAAGGAAAAACACTTGGCGCACTTTCGAAACAAATTAACCCGAATTAACGCAAAGCGGAAGCCCAAAAGGCCAAAAGCGAATCGCCCCACAACGAAATGTTTTTCGGGATATACTAATACGATCTGTCGGTGTTAACTTAACCCGTGAAAAGTCGACTTACGACTGAAACTTTATAAACTGAAAACTTCAATTGAAGCGGCGGCGCCTGCGATCGCTCGCACAAACAAACGCATAAGCACACGTACATACATACATACTTCCATACATACTCTCTGCCTGCGTCGGCTTCAGTGAATGTGACGTGACCCTTTCAAGTTCCACTCTGACCATGGCCTGGCTTTTTCGGGGTATATTAGGCCGCTGGACAGTGAAAAACGATTGTTTGCCGTTGGTTAACAATTGCCAGGCGTTTGTACAGTTGTTAATTAGGCAAAAAGTTGAGTAATTGCGGAGCATTAGCCGGGAATGCCGCCTGTGGAAAGTATTTGACGGCCTGTGGAAGCTACATATGTATGTGAAATGACAGTTGTCGTGCAACATGCATGGGAAAAACTTAAAATGCAATAAAATGGTTTGAACCATCGACTATTGACTTGTAACAAGCTAATAAAAGTTTAATTTTTACAGGTTTCCTGAATTTTGAGTGCCAGTTAAATAGCAGTTGCTACTCGGACCACATATCGCTTACGGTGGGGTATAGAGATGTGCGTACTTTGGAACGTATGGGATCTACAGTTGTATCACGTTTTTTACGCAGCAAAAATATCAATAAATTAAAATATAATGGCATATGTAGCTCTAAAAATCTTGGAAAATATATGTAATAAATTTTACCAATTCCAAACAAATTTGTATTTTATGAATATCTGCTTTTTTCTGACTTTTCCCTGGGATTCCGCTTTTCTAATCCATTTTTTTTTTGTACAAAAAATTACACGACATGTGGAAGGTATCTACATACGTACATATGTAAATATGTATGTAGGTGTTGACAAGTGGATGGTATGTATGTATGTATGTGAGCCCTAGCTTGGATTAGGTGAATGGAAGCAGAAATTACTTTCCAGGGTAGTCCCTGGTGCGAATCCAAGTATCACCCCAAAAATATGGCCAGGCTTCGCGCTCTGCTGGTCACTAGTGTCAAAATGCCGACAAATGCGCTGCAGGCATTGCTATAGCCATAGTTGTACCCCGCTTTAAACCCATCATAGTCATAGTTATACCAACTTTTCATGTGTGCAGGGTTCCTAGAACGCCCCGCCGGCTTTTGTTGTTCTCGCTTTTTATTATTATGGCACACAAATTCCCTCCGCTCCCAGAGAAGTGTCGTTAACAAATGCCGAGATGAATAACCGGGAGCTCCAAGTGACGTCACTCGCTTGCGGGACTGCCTTGGCACTGGTTTTCCTCGCTCTGCTTCTGCTGATCGCTCTCCAGGAGTAGGAGGCACTCCCTCACAATCAGCCTGGCTTTGGCAATGTCCCGAAGTAGGCAATCCTTGCCGGCACGGACTCCCATAAGTGTTGGCGCCAAATGGGTACGCATTCCGGCCAGGATATTCAGTAGGTTGGAGTACTTGTCGTCTATATTGGCGTCTTCATCGACAGCTGAGGAAGACGGGCAAAAAGAGTTCAGAAATAAAGTTGGATTTGTAAGCACCTAGTAAGTACCTATAGAAGTGGGCAACAGCCCGAACAGGCCGTCATTAAAGGCATCTCCTCCGGCACTGTTTGGCCCGTTGGCCAGGATCATCAGTTGGAGCTGAGCCTGCATGTACTTGGTGTACTCCAGCTTGGCCAGCACCTCCTTGTACTCGTTGGCATAGTTCAAGGCAGCGGCGCTCTGCTGCGACCTGTGACGCGTAGTCATCACTGGATTAGGAGTTACAGTGCCGGAGGCTCCACCTCCGGGGATTCTGGTAATCTCTACTCGCGTATCCTGGGTCTTGGACATCTGCTCTTTGGCTTGCTGTTGCTCATCGTTTTGCTTGGAGCCACTGGGCACGGCTGTCACGGTTAAGTCGCTGTACTTTGAGCGGAAGGATTCAATATCAACGTACTCCATCCTGGGCACTTAAAGTTGTACGGACAATGAATTAATTGGCCACAGAATGATTAGGCAAAGCCTACTTGGCTTGTATGTATTTGGTAACTGCCAGTGTTGCCCCTTTTTTTTTTGTTTAAAGAAGCGGAAAGTTTAAAAAAAATAATTTTTGTACAGATTTATTTCTGTGTAAGAATTTACACTTTGAAAACTTATAGTCACACTTGCCAATTTATCACTTTTTTTTACCGATCGGTCAAGGAATGGGCCTTAATTTAATGTAAAACAGAAAAATATTGTCCATTCCACACACCATTCGCTCTGTTATTAAGCATATTTGAGGATTACAAATAAATACCACCTCTAAAATAACTTAGAAATGAAAAACGGTCACTCTGCATATAAGAATATAACAGAGCTTTGGGAGCTGAAAGAACCTCTACGTGCCCATCTAAGATCATCCCCTAAACGACTTATTATAATATCCAATTTCTTTTAGTAGAGGAAACTAACCATTTGAATACCATGCACGTGACTCTGGGGAGCTCATTGAACTGGAAGAAGTGTAGACAGAGAGAGAGATGATATTTTGGTACCCGTTTTCCCTTTGTCCCCCACAAGAATCTTTCATTCCTTCTTTTGGGGTATCGCATGACGTGCGGGTAATTACCGGCTGCAGAACAGAACACGTTCATAAACAGTTCATTCTTTTGGCCATTCCCCCCGTTCCCAGATCCCCACCGAATGTCGTTCGCTCAAGCGTGCTTCCCGTTCTGCGCAGGCGCACGCAGCGAATAGCAGCAGGCACATTTCCCTTGGTCACCCCAATTTTTCGCCATGACTCATGGCGTATTCAAATAACAAGCCGCACTCCGATCATTGTCGTGGTTGTTGTACTTATTTCACATGCAAATTTTGACCAAAACTCTTTGGACAGAGTTCGGGCCTTAACAATCTTCGGCCGGTGCGAATTAACAATTTCGGGGGCTACAGTCGGCTTTTACTTAGAAGGGGGCTAGTCTAGTTAATTGCTATTCTGGTGCTGCGAGCGGATGATATCGTCCAGATTGCGTTCCGTCTGCTCGCCACATTCGAAGCGATGGTAGTCGATGACCACGGTGGAGTGCTCCTGCAACACTTCACCCACGGTCTTGTCCGAATCGAGCAGATACTCCTGGTGGATCAGGCACGTCTCTTCATCCTTGTTCTCCGCTGGCTGGTCCTTGTCGTACTCGCCGATCTTCTTTGGCTTCAAGCCCACAATTTGCTGGCAGATGCTCTTGTTGAACTCATAGTTGAGCAGCTTGTGTTCGGGACGATAGGCCACGATTGCTCCGTACTTGCCCACCTGAGTGGTGTCCTCGGTGGAGCCGACATTGGTTGGTGCCGGATGGGCATAGCCCACAAGTTTCAGATCGTTGTTGACCTTAAAGCACAAGGCTCGCCGGATAGTGGCATTCTCGCCCAGAGCTCCGATCAGCAGAGCCAGGTGATCACCCATCGTGCTGCCGTCTTCCGTGCGCAGATTCTTCAGGGCTTCCGCATCGAAGCCAAGCTGGAAAAGAGATATGTAATTAATATATATATTATGTTTGAAACATTCTAATCCGCTTCTTACCTTCCACAGATCCCCATCGAACTCTGTCATATCGGTGTAGTGCAAGCAGATGCGGGCAACATGGTCCACGAAGCGCTTGAAGGTGTCATTTCTGGCCACAAAATCTGTCTCGCAGTTAAGCTCCACCATGGCACCACGATTGCCGCAAATAAGAACTCCAATTAGACCCTGAGCTGTGTCCCGATCCGCCACCTTGGTGGCCTTGGACCAGCCAAGAGATTGGGCCTGCTCATGCAGCCATTTCTCAGCCTGCAGGAGATGTATTGGTTGGTTACAGCAAATATTGATGAAGGTGGCGGGGCTACTACTCACCAGGCTGACATCGTTGCCGTGCTTATCCAGGGCCTTTTTGCAATTGGCGAAGGTGTAGCCGGTCTTCTTGCGCAATGCCGCCAGTGCGCTCTTTTCCAGACCCGCTCCACCGCCGGTGGCTCCTGCATAGAGCTGCCGGCTAGTGTGCATTGCACGCATGCAGAACCTTTGTAGCAACATGTTTTTTTTTTAGTAAATCCTAGATGAGACTTTCCGAAAAGATGTGAACTAAATAAACCGAATACGGAAAAGATTTGTGTGTTTGAACTTGTTGCTCCTTGCCTGCTACCAAGGGCAACGTTCCGATGTTTGTTTTTCCGGACCCTGTCGTTATGTGTCTTCTGTCTGGCCACGAAAATCAATTCATTCTAAACAACCGGAAAACGTGAATGATTTTCATTTGTTTTCGCCTCCTTCGTATGTGTGGATCAAGTCGGTTCAATTAAACGCGTTGCGGCGCGTATTAATCAAAAACCGCTTGTTGTGTCGAGCCTCGCCGGGTAAACGACTAAACCGGTAAGTAGTATTATGTGATTTCCCACAAAATATTTGGAAAACGAGAGAAAAAATAATTTTGACAGTTTTCCGGGTTGCACAATTCTAAATAGGGATGACAAAAAAGCCGGGGCAGGCGCGTGTGTCGAACAGCTGTTTGCTATGGCTATCGATTGTTTCGATAGTTATCGATAGTTTGGTTATTAGTGAAGAACACAACCTTGCCGCGCAATTAAATTGGATGTATTTTTAAAATTTGTAAACTCTTAGTTTGGGTACCATTTTAACCTTCTTTTTTAATTATTAATAACGTAATATTCTATAAATCGAATTGAAATCCTCATATTAGATTGGTTAGCTGTTTCGGAGGGCAGCTAATCTTCCGCATCAGTAGCCATTGTGGACTTTTTTCGGCATTCAACGACCCCTGTAACTTAATTTTAAATTTTTCAGCGTAATCTTTTAGACTTACATCAAATCTGCAATTGAACAGTTTTTATTTTACTTAAATAAATACACATTTCACCCAAATTGGAACCCTTTTCGAACAGGCTCCACCATGCAAGGCAGTCAGAATCCAAACAAGGAGATCAGCATTCCCAGCTTTACGTCAATATGCGGCGCCCGCCGCCTCTGCGACAAGAGCAAGATGCTCTACACGCGACCCAAACCCGATGTGCTGCAGAGCATCCTGCAGTCCAAGGCCAATCCCGGATACAAATCGCGCCGCCTGTGGTACGAGCTGAACATGCCGGAGTGCGCCAGCTCCCTGCTGGACGGCAAGATGCAATCGGACCTGCCCGACAGCATCCTCTGTCCCAAGAAGCAACCGGGCGCGAAGCGGAAGCAGAAGCGCGACAGCGCGGCTGCCAAGGCCAACTACATGACGATGCGTTTGGAGCGGGAACACTTCCGGCGCAAGTTGGTCGAGCTCATCCTCCACATGGACGACGACCAGGATCCGGAGCTTGCCGCTCAAGGTGCCGTCCCTTTTCCCGATCAGGAAGAGCGCGAAGTTCTGCGATATTATTATTACATAAAGCACGGCATAGACACCATTCATGTGTCTCCATTGAGCAATAAGATCCTTAAGAGGTAGGTGGAGCATCTCATTCTTAAATGATTTCCAGAAGAGGGTTTCATATCTGCCATAGAATTCGTTAGGAGTTTCAAATCAAATACAAATGTGTTTTAAAATATGCTCAAAGAGGTGAAAGATTAACTTAAATATCTCGTTGCATACTTTTGGAATTCTTGGTCTTAAGTAGACAGCGTTTTCTGTGTTAATTCTAGACTTTCAATCACTTGCATTATTTAGAATTCCTATAATACACGCTTTACTACATTATTCTTTTTTTAAAATAATAAGAAACATAAATAATTAATAATCAAGTCTAATTTTGTAAATAATTTTTGTACTTTTTTCAGAATCACAGACCTCGTTCCACCGCTGCTCTACAAATGGCAGTCCGCTCTTAATGACAACATTGCCGAGGTGCGGGCGGACTATGTGTTCGCCATGAAAAAGGCCGTCGTGGATTTCGTCCTGCGTCACACGGTCCTGGATCGATTGACCAAGGAGGGAACTGGTGGCAAATTCGATACCGCCGAGCGGAAAGAAGTCAAAGCCATGACAAATTTCTGGCGATATCGGTGAGTTTTAATGGGAAAATTACTTTAGAGTTATATTAAATATATAAGTAGCGAACATATATTTGTAAATCAAAAGTTTCACCATTGAGAAATCAGTTCTTAAGGTTTTGGGACTCAACGCAAAATTTGTTTACCAGAGCCTGACTAAATATAATTTACTACTAGTATTATGCTAACGCTTTTCATATTAAAAAAGAACGCCAAAACGCATACAAAGGGTTAGCCAAAATTAAAGTTAGAGCTCTCCTCCCGCATACATGGGAAATTGAAATTTTTTAATTAAAATAAATTATGCCCGCTTCCCGAACGCGCATTATAAAGAGGCGACGGCGGCTAAAAGTGCGGATAACGGAAAGTTGCCATAATTGAATGCGAGTGTTGTAACTACCCCGGACTCCTCCTGCTCCTGCAAGGGCTCCTCATTTGGCAAAAGCGTGCAATTGACATGCAATTACGCCCACCCAGGCACTTGGGCCACCCGACTCACGCCCTCTTAACCAACATGTGGGAGTATGTGCAAATTCACGCGAGCGGATGCCAACTTCATTGTGGATTAAGAACCCAATCCGATTTTTACGGAATGAATTGCCCTTCGAGTCGGCGGTGCGAGGAAAATCTTATGAAAATAACTTGAGCTTCGCCGCGGCAAGGGAAAAGCAGCGTGAAGAAAATGAAAATGAAAATAACGAAAATAACGAAAGTCGTCGTCGTGCGACATTATTAAAAGCTGCTTGCGATGGGGGAGAACGCGAGAAATCGCTTTGCGGCGTGCCAAAAACTTTTTAACCGCACTTTTTCAACTACAATGCCACGGAAATGGAAAAGTGGAAAAGGCTGCTGAGGAGGAGAAGGCGGATGAGAGCGCCAGAAAGTTAAGTCCTCCTGTGTATTGGTTTGACATTTGATGAGCAACAGTAAGCTGGGCGGGCACGGGACTGGCAAGACATCCAGTGTCTTGACGCCGGAGAGGCTTGGAAAATCTGCTCGACATAAATTGCCAAAAGGATATGCTTAAAAATGAATTGAACTTGTTTGTTGTGGATTTCGCAGGAGGCCGGGAAGTTGGCACTTTATCATCGGATTGTTATCAGTGCTGACACTGTGTCTATTGTATTCCTCAAAATGGAATTATAGACGCAATAACCAACAAGGACTTATGAGATTAAGTCATCAATCTGTTGAATTCTAAAGCCTGGGGAAACAGTAAGCCGGATTATTTTATATATTGACGCATCAAAAAAGACCTTCATTTAAGTTCAAAAACAAGTTATAAGATAAAAACCTCTTATTTGTACAAAGGTATTAATTTTTGGAATTGTATTTGCGATTTCCCATCTCCTTGTCACGTCTTTCAGGGGATTCCTCGTGTGGCTTGTATTTCCTTTTTTTTTTTTGGGGTACACAGTGGGTCGATGGGCCTATCAATATCCACATCCGTGTGAGGTTTGCTAATTTATTGCCTTCGAGCATTTGGCATCATTAAGGAGGGCCTTCAATGGTGCTGCGGTGTTGGGGATGGGCTCTTTTGTGGCTCTGTGGCTCCTGTGGTTCGGGCGGTTGCGGTTCCCTGCACTGCTTAATGGGCTGTGACGGAATAGCTGGAGTGAAAAGTTTCCCTTAGTCTTAGTCTCTTCCTCTCTCTCCTCAAGATAATTTGCATAAAAAGGCAGCCTCTTCTCTCCTCTCATCTCGTTTCATTTTTCCTCCCAACAGCTACGATGAGAATCGCAATGTTCTGATGAAAACGCTCTTCTGCATACACCGAAGTGTGGCCAGCATCTTGGAGCTGTGGAGCATGAAGTATAATGATAAGCTCTTAATCGATACGAAAGAGCTTTCTAAAAGTGAGACGCCATTCACATTATTTGGATTTGTGGTAAGAATTATGAGAATAGGAGATCTTAAGACAATTTTACATCGATTTCTTAAGAAATCCCTTTATAAGTTGCTGATTATTCATAACTTCCTCCTTCCAGGAGGTTTCTAAAAGTATGCAATGAAAATCCAAAAGGAATTGCATCATTTTGGAAACCTTATTTTTAGTATTTTAAAATATATCTTCAATGTTTTATTATTTTTCTTGGCAGTACGGCTGTGGCTCCAACATTGACAGCGGAAAAGTCATGTTGGAGCAGAATTGGTATGGCGAGATACACTCCGCTTTGCTGAAGGCGAGCAAGCGTGGCCAGTTGCCGGACATCCGGCGATTCACCCTGGTGAAGCGCTTCTTCAACTGCGTGGCCGCCTTGATGACGCAGCAGCTGGAGGATATATGCATTAGAAGTCTAAAGGCCTACGCCGATTTTATTTGCGACTACGGGGTAGGCTTTATTTATATTCTTAGCAAATATGAAATATTACTTATATATTACCTTAGCACACCAATCCCGGATTCGAGATCTCCGTGATGCTGGCCGACGAGGATACTATTCAGTTTATTCCCAGCTTCTCCAAGATTCAGAGCGAACTTCTTCGCGTCATCGACTCAATTCTACTGAGCATTCAGCAGTTGCCGCGCATCGAGAGCAAGCTCTACACCGATCTAATTGTGTCCAAGAAGCTCTTTCTGACGCCCACCGTGCCGGATAGCATTGTGCAGGAGACAAAGAATCGTATTTGCGCCATGCTGGAGGATCAGCGCATTGGACCCGAGCTGAGACTACAGGACTTTGATCCCTTTATCGATTTGATAAATGGATCCGATGCCGAACGGGTGGGCACCTTCATGGAGAGCGATGCCACCTTCGATCAGTATTCGGAAATGGTGTATGAGTACAAGGAGAAGGAGGATCGCATCGGCAAGGAAGTTTGGGCTGTTATCCGTATGGGTTTCTATGAGTTTCATCGCGAAAAGTTTATCACGCACCTGGAAACCCTGGCCAGGCAGCTACAGTTGGATCTCCTGACCAGAATGGTGGCCGATCAGCAGGCGAGAATCTCACGATTGGGCAAAGAGTACGATGCCATTGCCAAGAAGGCTTTGACTGTGCCCAAGGACACGGCAGAACTGATGGATCTAAAGGCCTATGTGGTGCATGCGGAGGAGAACCTTGTGCCAGAGATGGAGGCCAGACTCAAGGTGAATATGGGCGAAATCCTGTGGCTTATGGATCACACCCTCTACTCGCCGCTGGAGATCAAGAACAACAGCAACTCCTTCCAGTGGTACCTCAAACTTCCCTCGATCTTCGAGCAACATCGCGCCATCATTGCAGAGAAGGTGATCGAGTACCAGGAGCTTCTCAAGAAGCGCATCGAGCTCTTCCGCCGCGAACTCCAGACCTACTACGAACAGGTGCAGACCTACGATACTTGGGGCGATATCAAGCAGCTTTCGAGGTACAAGAAGCGCGCCGGGGTGCTAGATCAAAGATTGGTCCAGGCGATGGAGACCATTGATCAGATCAACGAGGAGGAGACCTCCTATGGCTGGGATCTCTCGCAATATCCCATGCGAAAGAAAACCCACGATCAGTTAAAGCCATACAAAACCCTGTTTGATGCCGGCCAGGATTTCATGGACAAGTACGATTTGTGGATGCACTCCCAAGTGGGCTCCTTCTTTCCCGATGAGATCGATGGCGATGTGTCCAACTTCTATCGCATCATCCAGAAGCTGGACAAGCAGATGGGCGAACATCCGATCACAATGCAACTGATTCAGGATGTCAAGGCCCAGATTGAGGCGTTCCGCGAGCACATGCCCATCATTAATACGCTGGGCAATCCGGGCATGAAGGCTCGTCACTGGGAGTTGGTATCTGAGATTATTGGCTTCCCTATTAAGGTGTCGCCGGAGCTGACGCTGGAGAAGATCATCGAGTACCAGCTGGACGAGTATGTGCCCAAGTTCGAGGCCATTTCGGAGAGTGCCACCAAGGAGAACAATCTGGAGCGAGCCATGGCCAAGATGGTCAACGAGTGGGAGGGCGTGGAGTTCTCTGTTTCGCCATACAGGTGGGTAGTGATTCAGCGGGGATGTGGAAACTGGAGTGTGGGTGTAATTGAAATGTCTCCCGCAGGGACTCCGGCACATACAAGTTGGCCGCCGTGGATGACATCCAAATACTGCTGGACGACCAAATCATCAAGACGCAGACGATGAAGAGCTCACCCTACATCAAGCCTTTCGAGGCGGAGATTCTGTAAGTAAATTGATTAAATCGAAATTTTGGTGCGCCAAGGTGCATTCATCATAAGCAAAGGGCTTAAATATCTCATTAATACCTTTCCCAAAATATTGGTAAAGTATTTAAGAAAATACTTGGTTACTAAGCTCTGGAAATCGATTAAATTATGTTTGAGCTAAGGATTTACCTTAGCCCTGCCTTCCAGTTGTTCTTTGCCTTTTGTTAGCCCGTCAATGTCACTGGCAGACTTCCGGTCCACACATGGTTTAACCTTTGTTGTCCTTTTGCAGCAAGTGGGAGGCCAAGCTAATGCTGCTGCAGGAGATCCTGGACGAGTGGCTGCGTGTGCAGGCCACCTGGATGTACTTGGAGCTCATCTTCAGCAGCCCGGACATTCAGCAGCAGATGCCCGAGGAGGGGCGCCGTTTCAGTGCCGTGGATAAGGTAAATTTTTGATGAAAAACTGCTTTAAGATTGTAGTTCCTTTGAATTATTTCCGAACTTAATGTATATATTTTAAATTTTAATTTAAGCAATTTAAATTATAATTTTTATATAAGATAGTTACTCGTCTTGATACTAAAAGGTCTTTGGTTCTACAAAGACTAAATTATGTTATAAATTATTAATGTTATGTTATATTATCCAATATTTTCTTACCATTTAATACAGATCTGGAAGGAGCTAATGAAACAGGTGGCCGCCGATCCAAAGGTAATGGTCGTGGTCCAAATCGACAAAATGAACGACAAGCTGAAGAAAGCCTACACCCTGCTGGAGATCATCCAGAAGGGTCTGAATGCCTATCTGGAGAAGAAGCGTCTCTACTTCCCGCGTTTCTTCTTCCTCTCGAACGACGAACTGCTGGAGATTCTGTCGGAGACCAAGGACCCGACACGTGTCCAACCGCACTTGAAGAAGTGCTTCGAGGGCATCTCCACACTCAATTTCACCGAGGATCTGGATGTGATTGCAATGCGTTCGTCGGAGCGCGAGGAAGTGGCTCTGGCGGATACGATCTCCACGTCGAAGGCCCGTGGCCAAGTGGAGAAGTGGCTATTGGAGCTGGAGCTCAGCATGAAGAAGAGTTTGCATCACAAGATATCGGAGGCCTTCTACAGCTACCTAAAGATGGTGCGACATGTCTGGGTACTAACCTGGCCGGGGCAATCAGTTCAGTCCATCTCGTTGACATACTGGACCCTGGAGATCACCGAGTGCTTCGAGAGCAGCGAGCCCAAGGAGAACTTGGCCAAGTACTTGCAGAAATGCATAGCACAGATCAACAAGATTGTGGATCTGGTCCGTGGCGATCTCAATACCCAGAATCGTATCACTTTGGGCGCTTTGGTGGTGCTGGATGTCCATGCCCGTGATGTGCTCGCTGAGATTGTACAAAATGGAGTGGAGGACTTGCAGGATTTCCAGTGGCTATGCCAGCTCCGTTATTACTGGGAGGACAACAACCTGGACACTCGCATGATTAACTGCTCGTTGCCATATGGTTACGAGTACTTGGGTAACACACCTCGACTGGTGGTCACCCCTCTCACGGATCGATGTTATCGCACCTTGTTCGCCGCTTTGAATCTGCATTTGGGCGGTGCTCCCGAAGGTCCGGCAGGAACTGGTAAGACGGAGACCACCAAGGATTTGGCCAAGGCGGTGGCCAAGCAGTGCGTGGTATTTAATTGCTCCGATGGCTTGGATTACCTGGCTCTGGGTAAGTTCTTTAAGGGATTGGCCTCGTGCGGTGCCTGGTCTTGCTTCGATGAGTTCAACCGCATCGATCTGGAGGTGCTATCGGTGGTGGCGCAGCAGATCTTGACCATTCAGCGGGGCATCAACTCGGGCAGTCCCACTTTGGTGTTTGAGGGCACAACCTTGACACTGGATCCCACTTGTGCCGTTTTCATCACCATGAATCCAGGCTACGCAGGACGTTCAGAGTTGCCCGATAATCTGAAGGTACATAATCTAATAATTAAAACAAATATAAAGTTACACATATTCAATATTAATTTCCAGGCCCTCTTCCGTTCGGTGGCCATGATGGTGCCAGATTACGCCCTTATTTCCGAGATTGAGTTGTACTCTTATGGTTTCCTGACCGCCAAGCCGCTATCCGTCAAGATTGTGGCCACCTATCGTCTGTGCTCGGAACAGTTGAGTACCCAGTGTCACTACGATTATGGCATGAGAGCTGTGAAATCCGTGTTAAAGGCAGCTGGCGCTTTGAAGCTACGCTATCGGGATGAGAACGAGGATATACTGGTGTTGCGTTCGATTAAGGATGTTAATTTGCCCAAGTTCCTCAACCAGGACATTCCCCTGTTCCAGGGCATAACCTCCGATCTGTTTCCGGGAACTGTTCTCCCGGAGGCCGATTATGTGCTCTTCAATAAATGCACAATGCAGGCATGTGAAAGACAGAATAAGCAGTGCACTCCATTTGTCCTGGAGAAAGTGCAACAGGTGAGTGCAAGTTAATCAGAAAATAGATCTCTTTGTTTATGCTATTTTCTTTGCAGCTTTATGAGATGATTGTGGTGCGACACGGCCTTATGTTAGTGGGTTATCCCTTTGGAGGGAAATCAACTACCTATCGCATCTTAGCAGAGACCCTGGAATGCATGGAGAAAACGGATGGATCTGAAAACAAAGCTATTTATACGATTATCAATCCGAAGGCCATCACCATGGGCCAGCTGTATGGCCAGTTCGATGCTGTGTCCCACGAATGGAGCGATGGTATCCTGGCGGTGAATTATCGTATCTTTGCTGTCGCCGATACACCCGATCGTAAGTGGTTGATATTCGATGGGCCGGTGGACGCCATTTGGATTGAGAACATGAACACTGTGCTTGATGACAACAAGAAGCTGTGCCTGATGTCCGGTGAGATTATTCAACTGTCAAATACCACAAATTTGGTTTTCGAGCCCATGGACTTGGAGGTGGCCTCGCCAGCCACTGTCTCTAGGTGTGGCATGATCTATCTGGAGCCCAGCTCCCTAGGATGGGAGCCATTGGTGACCTCGTGGAAGAACACGCTGCCCGTAGCCTTCCATACTGTTAGTAAGCAACTTATATCGATGTTGATCTCGCGTTTCTGTCCCATCCTATTGTATATTGTGCGTAAGAGTCTGAAGGAGATTGCACCCACATCGGACGCCAATCTAATGGTCAGTCTGATGAACTTCTTCGAGTGTTTCATTGACGACTTTAAAGATGAAAAGTATGTGGCCAATATATCCGATTTGGATTTTAGGGCCCAAACGGAGGGGATATTCCTGTTCTCTTGTATTTGGTCAATCGGCGGTGCCCTTGATGCGGACAGCAGAGAGAAATTTAATGTCGTTTTTAGGGCGCTGATGGAGAAGACCTTTCCGCAGAATCTCTACGATACCTATGGAGTTACGGAGGATCTTTATGTGGAGGCCCTGGCCAAGCCATTTATATTCCCGATACCGAAGCAGGGATCCGTGTTCGATTACAGGTACATTAAGGAGGGCAAGGGCAAGTGGAAACCTTGGCAGGATGATGTTAATTCCGCTCCAGCAATCCCGAGAGATATACCCGTCAATCAGATCATCATCCAGACCAATGAAAGCGTCCGAATTGGAGCCGTTTTGGATCATCTAGTGCGGCATGGCAAGCCGCTGATGTTGGTTGGGCCCACAGGCACCGGCAAGAGTGTCTACATAATCGATTACATGCTCAAGAAGATGGATCTGACCGTCTTTAAACCCCTGCTGATCAGTTTCTCGGCTCAGACATCGGCCAATCAGACGCAGGACATCATCATGTCCAAGCTGGACAAGCGTCGCAAGGGTGTCTTTGGACCACCGCTCAACAGTAGCTTTGTGATCTTCGTGGATGATGTCTCTATGCCTCTGAAGGAGAACTACGGCGCCCAGCCTCCCATCGAGCTGCTCCGCATGATGCTCGATCACATGATGTGGTATGATCGCAAAAATATTGTGCCAATGAAGCTGATTGACTTGCAAATGATTGTGGCCATGGGACCGCCGTCCACGGGAAATACAGTGACGCCTCGCTTCCAGCGATTCTTTAACGTGGTCGCCATTGACGACTTTAACAATGATATCATGAACACTATCTTTAGCAAAATTGTTTTGTGGCATCTGGACACGAGGTAAGACGAGCATTTTAATAAGATTATTTCTTAAAGCCTTGCAGGAATGTTTTGAATGGAAATTGTAGACTTTATTTGGTAAATCAGAATATGTTATGCTTATATTGGTCCATTAGTCCGTATTAGAGGAATAATAATCTTCCAAGCAAAACATCAAAGTAACACAAAGAAGGCCACAATAAAACTCTGATTTATGTAATATTAAATCATATGCTTTATTATAATATTTTCTTAAATTTATTTCTAAAGTAACGATTTCAACCTACATATATTTTCTTTTTCTGCAAGGCTTTTCTCAGCTTCGATCTTCGAAGATATCCCTTTTTACAATAACTTTGCATGATTTATATTCACCCCGACTCAATAATTAAACCCAGGGGCTTTTCCAAGGAGTTTGATCCTTGCATTGACGAGATCGTGGGCGCCACATTGACCATTTACAATGACGCCAAACTGAACTTGCTCCCCACCCCGGCCAAATCCCACTATCTGTTCAATCTGCGCGACTTCTCGAGGGTAATCCAGGGTGTCCTGCTGTCCGTGCCGGAGGCCACCGAGGATGTGAACTCAATGCGGCGACTGTGGGTGCACGAGGTGTTGCGTGTGTACGGTGATCGTTTGGTAGAGGATGCGGATCGCACCTGGCTGTTTGAGAACCTCTGCAGCACGGTGAAGAACTCCTTTAATACCGAACCCAATCGACTGTTTGCCTCCTTTCTGGAAAAGGATAAATCGCTGCAGGAGTCCGATTTCCGCCGCCTGATCTACTGCGATTTCACCAATCCGAAGGCGGACACCAAGAACTATGTGGAGGTGCAGGATCTGGAGGAGTTGCGCCGGGTGGTGGAGGCATATCTGGTGGAGTATAACAACATGTCGAAGAAGCCCATGAATCTGGTGCTTTTCCGTTTCGCCATCGAGCATTTATCGCGCATATGTCGCATCATTAAGCAGCCGAGGAGTCATGCTCTGCTCATCGGGGTCGGAGGATCCGGGCGCCAGAGCCTGACTCGATTGGCTTCGCATATTTGCGACTATGAGCTGTTCCAGGTGGAAATCACACGATTGTATGGGCCGTACGAGTATCACGAGGACATCAAGGCGATCCTACGCAAAATTGGGGCATCCGAGATGCATGGCGTGTTCCTCTTTACGGACGTTCAGGTGGGGAACCCGCTAATTGGCAAATTTGACTGTGTCCTGGACAGTACCTTCTCCTTGGTCTCGCTAACTCTTCTAGACTCTTACAGATCAAGGATGAATCCTTTTTGGAGGATATTAACAATCTGCTGAACTCCGGCGAAGTCCCCAATCTCTTTACCAACGAGGAGAAGATCGAGGTGGTGGAGAAGATGGCCCAGATCGACAAGCAGAGGGACAAGGCCGTTCAAACGGATGGCAGCCCAGTGGCACTCTTTAACTTCTTCGTTACGGTGGGGGTCACCTTACACGAACACCTACACTTTAACTGAAATTTACTTCCTTTACTTAATTTCTTTCATTATATATTTCCTTTTATTAATTTATAATAACTCTTCCCCCAACAGACCTGCAAGGATCAACTTCACATTGTCCTGGCCATGTCTCCCATTGGTGATGCCCTGCGTAATCGCATCCGCAAATTCCCTTCGATTGTTAACTGTTGCACAATCGATTGGTTCCAACCGTGGCCGGAGGATGCCCTGCTGGCCGTCTCCACGAGATTCCTGGCCAGCGAGGATCTAACCGCTCTGGAGCGTCGCACAGCCATTGATATGTGTATGGAGTTCCACACATCCACCCAGGCTCTGTCCGAGAAGTTCTTCGCGAGGCTGCATCGCTACAACTATGTGACGCCCACATCGTATCTGGAGTTGATCCAGACCTTCAAAGCGCTGCTAGGCCAAAAGAGAAAGTATTCTTTAACCATACAATAAGATCTTAATTTCAGGTTAAACACATAATTTCTCCCTAGCAACATAACCAATAATCGAAATCGCTACTTGACGGGCATTTCCCAGCTGGATATTGCCGCCCAGCAGGTGGCTGTGATGCAGGAGCAGCTGATTGCCTTGGAGCCGAAGCTGAAGGAAGCCTCCGAGATTGTGGCCGAGCAGGTGGCCAAGGTGACGGCTGATAGCAAATTGGCTGAGGAGCAGCGAGAGATTGTCAAGCTGGATGAGATGGCGGCCAAGGAACAGGCGGCCGTTGCCCAAGAGATCAAGGACGAATGCGATGCCAAGCTGGGTGAGGCTCTGCCCATTTTGGAATCCGCATTGGCTGCCCTAAACACCCTAACCACGGCGGATATCGCTGTGGTCAAGACCATGAAGAGTCCACCCATCGGTGTGAAAATTGTCATGGAGGCGGTGTGCATTCTGAAAGATGTTAAGCCCGATAGGGTGCCTAATCCCAGTGGCGTTGGAACCGTTGAGGATTACTGGGGTCCCTCGAAGCGTGTTCTTAGCGACATGAAGTTTCTGGACAGCCTGCTCAACTTTGACAAGGATAATATTCCCGTTGAGGTGATGAAGAAGTTGGGCCAACGAATTCTCAACAATGAGGCGTTTGATCCGGATAAGATTAAGACCGCCTCCACGGCGTGCGAGGGCCTGTGCAGGTGGGTTATTGCCCTGACCAAATACGATGTGGTCGCCAAGGTGGTGGCACCCAAGAAGATTGCCCTGGCCGAGGCCGAGGCCACGTACAATGCGGCCATGAAGACGCTCAACGAAAAGCTGGCCCAGTTGGCCAGAGTAGAGGCCAATCTGGCGGCAATCCAGAAAATACTCGACGAGCAGCTGCGGCAATATGGGTGAGCTTGCGGTTTCTATAAAATGTTTTTTTCTTTATTATAATTATTGATTATTATATTTTTAATATATATATATTCCTTTTCCCTTAGTATTTTGTTGGCGGAACACGAGGCCTGCACAAAGAAGTTACAACGCGCCCAGGAACTCATCTCTGGCTTGGGTGGCGAGCGGACGCGATGGTCTGAAACGGCCAAAATGCTGCAGGCCAGCTTCAAGAGTGTCACGGGAGACGTGCTGATTTCATCGGGCGTCGTTGCCTATTTGGGCCCCTTCACCATCGATTTCCGAGTGAATCAGATCAAGAAGTGGGTGACCAAGTGCCTGGACTATGGCGTGACCTGCTCAGCCGACTTCCAACTGTCTGTGGTACTGGGCGAACCGGTGGAAATTCGTTTTTGGAACATTTGCGGACTACCCACCGATGCCTTCTCCATTGAGAGCGCTATTATGATGAAGTAAGTTACATTTTTTAATAACAGGAATGGGTTAATGGGCTAATAATTTACATAATTAAGCGAAGGATCAATTAATTACATTTTTAACTAAAGAAATTATCAATCTAGCCTTGTCCGTCTTACCGTTCGTCTGTCCGTTAAACATATTTTCATCTATTTCGAGTTATCAAAATTTTTGTTTTATTAAATCAGAATTTCAGTTAAGGTTTAATGAAAATCGGACGACTATATCTTATACATAGCTGCCTAATCCAGTCAATGAAGAAATGGAAAAATCAGTAAAGGTTCAATTTAATCGTATTGGAAAGCGAATCAATCCAATTTAAAAACTTATATATATTATAAACTTCGAGTTTCCGTAGTTAGCACCCTGGCTTGTTTTTCGATACGATATTGTAATGTTCAGTGCTTATTTTTTTTAAGTTTCGTTAATTTCGATATATCGATTTATACTATACTTTCGCTATAAAATTTACCGTGATTTGTGGATATATTAAGTCAAAGTTTTCCTCTCGATTGACATCCCTAATATGCATGTATATCCTTTAAAGCATTTAATTTCCAAAAAAAAGGATAGGACACTACCTTGGTCACAGCTTAGTTCATTGATTATTCGAAGAATTAATAAATTACAAGAGATTGCTAATTGAATTTTCTTCATATAAGCATTAAGTTTCAAGGCTTACGATTGAAGATTTATGGCTACAGTTTTAACCAAGTATATATGTATATTTTGTATACCTTAACCGCAAGTTATGACAGCAGCTGGCTCTGCCCTCCGCCCTGCCAAATCCCCCGTGGTGATCGCTAAGCCAGCTCTCCTCTCGCATCAATTAAACAACCTGACACGGTAATTATGGCCCTGCCTCGCCGCCGCCTGTCAGCGGCACGGAATCCACAGAAGCCACGGCTTCGTTTCTCCCGCTCTGTTGTGTTTCTTCGTTTTCTAATTACAAAACATAAAACGTTAGAATTCACGCGTATTAGGAAAATTAAAGATACGCCTTGTGCTGGCGGCGTGAGTGTGAGAACGGCACCGGATGCTGCACGGCATCCGCGAACTGAAACTGGGATTGGGCAAAGGTGATGGGGAAGGGGAAGGGGAATGGGAATGGAAACGGGAACAGTAGCCGGGGGTAGGTGTTCGTAGGCGGAAAGGGGGCGGTGGACGGGGGAGGGATGCATGCGCGCATTAAGCAGCGAACCCGCATGTGGCCAGGAGAACTCGTTGCCAGGACACGCCAACTTGGTGGTGGTGGCTGCTGGAACAGCCAAAGGTACACACAAGGGCACTGGAAACTGAGATGAGAAGCACTGCCAGAAAATATTGCAACTGAAAAACTATTAAAAAAGTCTTTGATGGCAAAAAAACTCGATATATGCATACACACATCGATATTTGACGCACAACTCGATATATGAATACATTTAAGGGTAGCGATAATACATATGTAGGTGCGATAAGTCGAACTAATTTTCGATTGGCAAAAGAAAATCCTAAACATAGTTTAAAGTTTAAACTATCATTGTTGGAAATAAGTATATTAAAAACTTTTCAAATGTTAGTGTTAAATAAATAAATTAACATTAATCGAAAAAATTGGCGATATTTTATACTCATGGATATCGATGAACACGCTTAGCCCTGGACTAACTTATTTACAAGTATAACTTTGTATTAATTTAAATGAAAGTCTACATTTTAATGAAATATGTAATATTTGAATACATTATTTATATAGTAAGATATATTAATATATTAAATCTGTTTAAATTTGGATGAATAGATATTAATAATATTATTATAATTTAATTCCAACAAATGAGTAATTTTTTGTGCGTGTAAGAGGCTGCTTTGAATAGAGGGAGGCTGGCAGGCAGAATTTTCATGTTTGATGCGTGTATTACGCATCTGGTGGGTTTCTCGGAGGTCAGAGAGCCAGGGCCAGAGCCAGAACCTGGGCCAGGGACAGGGACAGGGGCCTGGGCCACATGCCACTCCACTGCGCTCCATGCCACTCCACTTCGATTTAATAAAGGAAATTCCTGGCTGCTTTTCACGAAAGTGTTCAAAGTAATTTGGAGCATGCCCGAAAATACCTGAGGGGCCCGTGGCCCTCGAATTTGGTAAAGGAGGAGGGCGAGGATGCGGGCAGGAAAACTCCCAGACTCGTCCCCGTCCCTGTATAAGCAATTGATTAATGTGCGCCCAGAGCGGATTAGGTTTAATTTTTACATAGAGCGAGGGTAGCTATGCGATGCGATGCGATGCGACAGCGATAGACGATTGCACATCCTTGGGGATTACCCTCTAGTTTAGGGCCTTTGTCTATCCTGTCCTGCTTGTATGGATGAATTTGTATTTGTGTTTGGCAAATACGGCCAGCAGGGAGAGATGGCTGCTGCGACTGTTGTCCTTACTATTAACATTCATTTGCTTAATATTTCGGGTGACACGTAGCACATATGGTGACCTCCTCCAGGCTCATCTTCTGCCTCGTAAAATGCTATGGCCGTGGTATATACAAGTATATTGGGTGTCAGGTGTACGTACATAGATGTTGATGCCTTCCATTTCCATTTCGGGCAGCAGGTTTTTAGGGTCACGACAGGCAGACAGACGCCATGCCTTTGATTAAATAATGTTAATTTGAAAAAGGGAAAACAATTTGTAGACCTTCGTTCTTTGGGTCGCACTGTGTTGGTGAGGGTTTGAATTTAAAGTATTTGCAAAACAGTTTTGGGCAAGGAATATTTTATATTAAATAAGTTTAAGGTGATTCATAATTCGAGGAAAATGTGTGTGCTCCAGCTGGAGAAGAAGCATTATATTTTATTTTTTATTTTGCAATTTATAGTTATGTTTTAAAAATAATTATTAGCTATTTGTTATCTTTTACACATCTACTTTCCCTTATCAAAAGTAATCCTTATCGTGGCAATACAGAATATTTTTAAGTAATTAATTCGTTTAAAGCTCTATAGCCACAAAATCTTGGTGCATATCTTTCAAGAGCGTTGTGCTTCCATTATTTATCTAACATAACCATCATGAAACAGCTATCTGTTGCCAATAAAATAAATACATTAAATGAAGCTTTTTTAAATGGATTTGCTGCCGCCGGCTATAAGTCGTCGTTTTTCTATTAAGTTTTTCTCGACCATAAAAAATATAAATTCTCGCCGACTGAATAAAAATATATATAAGGCCAGGGCTTCTGTGAAAATAAACAATTTTCTTCTTTATTTTGTTGCACCAAACGGGAAATCCCCAATCTCCATTCAACAGATTCAGCAGCCATTGCATTTTTATTTGTGCTCACAACTATCTGCCATGGATATTTCGTTTTTATTTTGTGACAACAAACAGTTCTATCTTTCCCAATCCCAATCCTATCTGTTCATTCGTCCCTGGTGATGCGCTTTGAACTTTAACCATTTTTCACATGGCAACTGCCTACCTAGGCCCCCCACTTGTGGGGATTCTATTGTATTCCGTGTCCTTTATCACTTCATATGGGGTTTTCAACTGGAATTCGTTGCTTCAGAACTGTTGGGGCTTTTCTTTTTTGGCAAAGTCGCGGCACATTGCTCTTTTGTTTTTCCATCAAATATTTTTCATTCATCAAGTTTTCAATTTACAAAAATGCTCATTCATTCGCACGAGCAATTTGTATTCGGTGTGAATTTGTCATGTGTTGGCTGATGCTGCTGCTGTTGCAACTTATTGTTGTTTTTTCCCCGCTCCCATTCTTTATTTTTTTTGTCGCTCCCAAACCTCCTGCCACGATTTCCATTCCCAATTTTTCCGCCACCGTGGCAGTGAGTTATCGCAACAGCTATACATACATGTATGTATATGTATGTGCTCTGTCCAAACACACACACTACAACCGCAATCGATGTATTCACATATCCTATATATATTTTTACATTTATTTATATAGCAAAATTCAGGGGCTTATCCTGAGGGGGTGTAATATGATTGGGTTGTTTCTAATCTCATGTGATTTTAAATATTCTGTAAATAAATATTAGTGAAGAATTTAAATGATTTGTGGTTAAAGCCATTCGGTTGTCTATCCTGATATAATTTATCCGAACGATAAAGGCTAACAGAGTGATGTTAACCAACGAATTGTGCTGTAAACCGCATGCAGATCTTCTCTCAAAACCAGATATAAGGACTTTCCTTCTTCACTTGACTAGTTGAAGCCAGACTTTATTTTAGAATACCCCCAGCGCACAGGGACCCTGATTTCATGGCCCTTATGATATAGTTCTGGGCTGTGGCTTAACGTTTGCATGATGTATTGGCGCATGTTTGAAGCCAGAGGTTTGGTGCTCATTCCAAAAACGCAGAAAGCAGACGCACAAACACAACGCATACAATATATATACACTCATAATGCGAGGGAATATTTCTATAGCATTATTTACGCTTATGAATTATTGACGTAAATATTGAATGTGTATTTATGCGGTATTTTCTCTTTTTAAATATTCCAACTTCAACAACAAACTGATGATGAGCTTGCTAGCCTGACTGTTGTTTGTTGTATGTTGACAAATTGCTTGCATTTATTATATCACTTAAAGTACACATATATTTAAATGGCGAATCTGTGGATTAATTTAAACTTAATTGTGTGACAGAAATGCTCGTCGTTGGCCCTTGATGATTGATCCACAGGGACAGGCAAATAAATGGATCAAGAACTATGAGAAGAACAACAAACTCTGCGTGATTCGTCTTAATCAGGCCGATTACACTCGCGTCATGGAGAATGCCATTCAATTTGGCCTGCCCGTTCTGTTGGAAAACATTGGCGAGGAGCTGGATCCCATTTTGGAGTCGGTGCTGCTGAAGCAGCTATTTAAACAGGGCGGAGCCCTCTGCATCAAACTGGGCGACTCTGTCATTGAGTATAATCACAGCTTTAGGCGAGTAATAATAATAATTATAACTATAAAATTTAATAATAATTTCCTATGACAGATTCTATATGACAACGAAATTGCGAAATCCTCATTATTTGCCCGAGGTGGCGGTCAAGGTAACCTTGTTGAATTTCATGATCACCACTCAGGGTCTGCAGGATCAATTGCTGGGCATAACGGTGGCTCGTGAGCGTCCCGATTTGGAAGCGGAAAAGAACAATCTGATTGTCCAGGGAGCGGAGAATAAGCGAATGTTAAAGGAGACCGAAGATCAGATTCTGGAAGTTCTCTCATCCGCTGAAAATATCCTAGAGGATGAGACTGCGGTTCAGATATTGAGTTCGGCCAAGGCCTTGGCCAATGATATCAATGAGAAGCAGGTCATCACAGAGGCAACCGAAAAGCAGATAGATATTGCACGTTTAAGTTATGTTCCCATAGCCGAGCACTCCACTATATTGTTCTTTACCATAGGTAAGGGATTTTCTTTTAAATTTATTTTTAAAATTGAATTTTTCACGACTTATTCCCATTTCTATGTAGTCATATTTGTAATTGTTTTGTTAATTAATTTGTGGCTTATAATGAACTCTTTTCCCTTAGTGGAGCTGGCCAACATCGATCCCATGTACCAATACAGTCTGGTTTGGTTTGTCAACCTGTATATGTCGTCGATTGATAACACGGAAAAGGTGGACGATATTGCTGCCCGTTTGCTGGACTTGCGGAATCACTTCACCTTCAGCCTGTACGTCAACATCTGTCGCAGTCTCTTCGAGCGTGTGAGTGCCCATTGAGTAAACCCAATTATAGTCAAACGTCAGTCCGCTGGTCAGCATTCGAGGTCCTTTGGCCTCGTTAGTACCGTAATTGCGCATAATCTGATAATGTGACATTTGTAGCGTGCTCCTCTTGCGTTTCATTTGCTTTGTGGCTGAGCATCAAGCTTGAAGCTTGACTGGACACCGACTCCTCGACGAGTTTTAAAGTAATATTTCAGCATTTCTGCTTTGGCTTCACTTCAACGAACGATTAAGTGGAGGCAGCGGATGCACTTGTAAACGGCAATCCACTGTGGAAATTTTAGATATATCTTCAAGTAATACTTTTATGCTCCTATTTTCTTAAGGAAATTATTTTCAGAAAGTTTTAGCTATCTTTAGCTCTTTCCACACTTTGCAGGCATAATTTAATTGTTTATTTCTGGCTAAAGCTATAACCCTTGAGCATGTCCTTTTCAATTTCCATCACTGATTAGGTTGTCTCCATTTTTTGTTTCTGTGTGCAGGTCCTTGAATTATATTACGTTGCGGGTGCAATCAAAAGGATGTACCTAGCTACGAAAAAGGGAAATAATAATCCAAACAGCATAAAGCCGTTTTTCAGTCAATTATGCCCTGGCCGCCCACTCCCTGACCCCCCCTTGACTTGCCCCCCTGCGGCGACTAACCTTTGATCCCTCGCTTTTAATTTTCTTGTGTGGAAGAGAAAAAAAAAAAAGCTCCAGTGAATTGCTATCAGAAAAGCAGCATCGCCGCTTGTTCGTGGAAATGCTTTGATTTCAGTTGGACAACCTTTCGGTGGAACCCATTTAATGCGAGAATGAGCCTCTGAGCCCTGACCCTTAATCTTGCCCTTAATCCACATCCTATCGCATTTGATCCCTATGATGCACTAAGAGAAACTTATTACCTTGTATAATGTCAGAAAATTGTATTTTAAAAACTCTTTTTTTTTTACAAGTTTACATAGAATGAGGTACTACGAAATTTGTTTATCCTTATTTCAACAATTAATATTACTGATTTTAAATTATACAAATTACTGAGAAGGAACGAGAGATATAATAATCAAGTATTCAAACTCCAGAGTATCTTCTCAAGAGATAATTGCAGTTTTTTTTATCAAGTTAATTTTGTTTCGAGTGTAATGGAATTTTTTGACCTTTGAACACACAGGATAAGTTGCTGTTTTCGCTCATATTGAACATCAACCTGATGAAGCATGAGAATCTGATTGACAACGCCGAGTGGATGTTCCTGTTAACGGGCGGCATTGGCCTGGAGAATCCGTACAAGAATCCCACCAGCTGGCTGGGCGTCCAGAATTGGGACGAGCTTTGTCGCTTATCCAATTTGCCAAATTTCAAGGGTATTCGCGAGGACTTGGCTGACAATTCGGCCCAGTGGAAGACATTCTTTGATTCGAGGACACCGCACGATAATGAGGCCATACCAAGTGCTTGGAAAAAACGACTTTCTGTCTTCCAGAAGCTGCTGCTTCTCCGCGTTTTCCGGCCGGATAAGCTGGTGCCGGCGGTACTTAATTTTGTTTCAGGAGAGATGGGCGCTCGTTTCGTTGATCCGCCCCAGTTTGATTTGATGGCCTCGTTCTCTGACTCGCACTGCTGTGTTCCATTGATATTTATCCTAACCCCGGGCTCGGATCCCACGGCTACGCTCTTGAAGTTCGCCGAAGATCAGGGCTTTGGCACGAATCGATTGTTTTCGCTATCGTTGGGCCAGGGCCAAGGTCCCATTGCCATGAAGATGATCGACGAGGGTGTCAAGATGGGCAACTGGGTGGTGCTGCAAAATTGCCATTTGGCGGCCAGTTTTATGCCATCGCTGGAGAAGGTCTGTGAGAACCTCTTGCCGGACTCCACGCATCCGGACTTTAGGCTGTGGCTCACCTCCTATCCAGCAGACCATTTCCCAGTTGTGGTGCTGCAGAATGGCATTAAGATGACCAACGAACCGCCCAAGGGTCTGCGATCCAACATTCTACGCTCGATGATCAGTGATCCGATCAGTGACCCCGAGTGGTACGAGTCGTGCACACAGCCCCGGATTTTCAAGCAGCTCATCTACTCGCTGTGCTTCTTCCATGCGGTTATCCAGGAGAGGCGATACTTTGGCCCCATCGGCTGGAATATTCCCTATGAGTTCAATGAAACCGATCTCCGTATATCGCTGATGCAGCTAAGAATGTTCCTCAATCAATATGAGACGGTTAACTACGATGCTTTGCGCTATTTGACGGGAGAATGCAATTACGGAGGACGAGTGACGGACGACTGGGATCGGCGTACGCTTAAGACCATTCTGAATCTGTATTATTGTCCAGAGATTATCGATCTGGAGAAGCCGCATTTCCTCGATGACTCCGGTCTGTACTATGTGCCCGTGTTCAAGGAAGTGGAGCTGTATCTTAACTACACGCGGGAGCTGCCGCAGATCTCGGCGCCGTCCATCTTTGGCTTCCATGCCAATGCGGATATTATGAGGGACCAAAAAGAAACGGATATGTTGGTCTCGCACATACTGCTCACACAGGTGAGTACTGTTCAAGGATATATGTTTTAGCTTTTGCTCACTTTAGCTATCTTTTAAATGTAATTCTTACTTAATTGTAAACTTTTAACATTGTCATTTACATTTATCGCTTCTACACTTATTTGCTTGCCATAAAAGGATCGTTGGGTAAGGCATTTGTATATCTCTAAAGTCAAGACATTTTTAATATCAGTTCTAACGCTTTGTTCTTGCAATACTTAAAAAAAAGGACCTCTATGATCGACGCGTAAGTGCAGGCTAATAATTTTTTAACATCCACACAGACTATATACATCCATATTCTAATAATCCTCCAATTTAATACACGCTGCGCTTAAGAAATTGGAGAAAACTCAAAGAGTCTATTTAGAAACGCTTAGTAGACGCTTTCCCGCAAACCTTTCCCTCCCCACTTATCCCACCTGTCCCCCCTTCCTTGCTATGCACCAAATTCCGCTAAAGGATACGAGTGCCACTTCCGATGATAGCGGCGGTGCCAAGGCCCTGACGCCCGAGGAGGTGGTGACCAATGTTGCCACCGATATCCTGGACAAACTGCCCAAGCTCTTCGATCGGGACGCGGCCTTGCTCAAGTATCCAACTCTCTATCATCAGAGTATGAACACAGTCTTGGTGCAGGAGATGGTGCGTTTTAATGTCCTGCTCAATACGATTCGAACCAGTCTCATCACGTTGCGAAAGGGAATCAAGGGTAAATCATTAGTCATACTTATTGGATACTAGAATGCTTAACGAAAGATATTTCTATATATAACCTGGCACAATCTAAATGCACAAATGCACAAAACAGGATTTATATGTCTATAATAATGTTCTCATACTAATTCTTTTAATTTTATATTAGCAATTACTCTGGCTAAGAAAATGTTGTAATTACAGCTAAAATATTTATATATTTATATATCCAAAGCACTGAATTTATTTATAATTTTCTCATACTGGTTTTATTTAATCAACGACGGCAAAGAATACTTTGTAATTAATTTAAAATTTTTTCTAAATTCGAATTCACCACAATTTTGATTGACATAGTTCAATATTCATTCACAATGAGATCCGTGAGATCGTAGGTTCGCCTAAGAATCCATATTATCGATATCTGAATGCATTCAATTGTTTGTCGTAACCTTGGACCTAAAGGATTTCAACACCGAGGAGGACCCTGAACTTCTGTAAATCATAATTTCTGAAGCTGACTCACTGAAATTACTTTCAGTTTGCTCGAATTCAGATGTGGTGATGGTACTAACAGATTTTGAGTCATTTACTTCTATTATCAGGTCGGGAAAAATGTGCAATTTTGACTGGTTCGGTGATGGGGATATCGCTGGAGCAGGTTCTTCCTCCTCTTCTTCTGCTAATATGTCACTGGTTATTTCATTGAGTTCAACTGACATTACACTTTTAAGGAAATCTGTAGATGATGGATCGTCGGCCCTCTGTGTAGTTTCTTCGGCATCCGGATGTTTTACGTCGCCGGACGGTAGCATTACACGATATCCCCTACCCTTAAGTTGCGACAAATCGGGTTCTTCGTTAACGGTAAGGGCGCTCCTTATGCTAAATACATCAACGCTATTTTTGCAGACTTTTCCTGCGGCACCGAACATAATTTTTGTTAGGAATGCATCGGGATCACACAACAGATCCTCTTCTGTATTGTATTCATCCAGGTTGTCCAGCGTCCTTGTGATCCGGTCATATCTCATTTTTTTCAACAAGCTCAACACTTGCATGCTTATAAACTCCGATCCTCGACCCGACGAACGATTTCGGATGGACTCGAAGTCAATATTGTCACGATCCCGAATATTGTCGCTCTGTTTGATGTATTTATGCGATACAGTCGAACGTAGGTGGATTAAATCGCTGGGACAGATGGGTGGAGGATCGAAAATATGGGCCACGATATCATCAATGAGATCGTTGTTGTTCTCAGCCACAATCCTTTCCGTTTCCTCTTTCCACCGATTTCCGGGCACTGCCTGTCGAATGACCTTTCGCAATATGGCATGGGCCTCGCGCCAGGATGTTTTCTGCGGGCTTTCGCTCTCGCTGTCCGAAGAGAACATATAGAGATCGTCGTCGATTAAACGGCTGATTAGATCGCAGGTCAGAGTGGTTGTTATATCAATCGGATCGAGATGGGTCCACATCTTCGGAAAGATCACATCATCGATTATATATTGGGCAATAAGGGATTTCTCGTGAGTTTGCAGCGCTGCATTCAAATCGGGGTTAACCATGTCCCAGAGCAAGTGTCGCAGAGGTTCAAATGTGAGTGGGTTCTGGATCACCTTGAAGCTCTCCAGCCACCGCGCGATGTCCAAATCAATTTGCTTGGCCATCTCTGTAACTGTCTCAGCAGCTTGGTCCTCCGCCACATTGTACGTGTCAGTGCGGAGAATGCTGGAGATATAATCATCCGATATCTGATTGTTGACCAAGTTGCAATGCTGGAACAGCTCCTCGTACATCATCCTCAGTTCGTTCTCCTTTTGCCTCAATCCCGCCTCGGCTGCCTCGCGTCGCCAGCGCTCCTTCTGGGCCAACATCGAAAAGAAGTGCAGCTTGCGCTGTACAGAGAGGCGATTCATCTCCTCCGAGAGGAACTGCATCACCCAGCCAATGTAGGAGCCCTCGTATACGTTTAGCATGTTCTCCATGTCTTGAACCTTGCTATCGTCCTTCGCCCGCCGTATCAAACTAGGTCGAGCTGGTTTTTCTGCGTATGAAATGTCTATAGGCTTAAACATCCTACTCCCTGCTCCTCTAACCTTATCGTAGTATGTATTTAGCTCGTATAGGTCTGTCAGATTAGCAATTAATATTTGGGATTGCGTTCTTCCCAATATATGCTTCCTTCGTTTCCTTAGACACTTCGGTTCCTCCTTCTCCTTGGCGGCCTGGGTTCTTAGCGTCCTAAGACCTTCGAAGAGCTTCTGCAGATTATCTTCATTGCAGAAATTCTGTTCATATTCCTGGACATGCTGCTTGGGCTTTGACCAGTCCTTGAGCTTCCGGAACGGACATTTCAGATTGTTCATGTTTACGCGCTTAGACAGATCGTCGATCCTCATGTCAAAAGTTTTGGGTCCGGTCTTGGACTCCAAGTTTCGGCGTGCAGGATCAACGCCGTGCCTCATCATCGGACCGTAGAACTCGGAGCACGGCGATCCCAGGGCGTACATGGGACTTTGCTTCACCCACTTCCGCGGGGTCTTAGCGACCTGGATCTCTAGGCGACGCATTCCTCGCTGGAACTCGATCTCGTTTTTGCGCAATCCCGCCTGGCGACGCTGCTCGATGCGCTCGCAGGCGTGCTCAATCCGCGACTTTGAGGCGGCGTGCATTTCCCTCTCCCGCTTGTCAAACATCTTGATCACAATATCCAGACGCATCATCTGACACTCCTGGATGTACTCCTCCCGCTCGATCCACTGCTGCCACTCGAATACTTCCAGAATCTCTTTGAACTTGGTGTTTATAGCTATTTTCCTGGCATTCATATTCTTAAAATTAATCTTCAGTGCATTACTGAAGGACCAACGCTTCCTGGCACGATCCAGGATCTCAACTTCGTGAAGTCCAGGTGCCTGATCACCGGACAATATAGTTGGCAGGGAGAATAGCTCCAAGGTTTTTGCCTTTTCTTGATTTGAAACCTCCGGCAAGTAGGGTAGGGTTTGTGCTGAGGACTCCCTGAGAGGTAGGGTATAATTTAAAATCATTTAAATTTTTATTTATTTCTCACTTGGTTTACCTGTAGAGCGTCTGGGTTTTTTGATCTTTGAAGGGTTTCGGGTCCACATATTTCGGAAAGAAGTCGCACTTATGTTTTAATTCCTTTTTCATTTTTATGCTGGGATCTATCTTGACCTCATGGGTGTTGACACTTGTGTCCTGTTCCTTAAGAAATGCAAATCCGGGGGCATTGAACTGACATTCGCTGTCGGTGCGAGGCAGCTTTCCAGCATCGCGCTCTGCTGGATTGTTGGTCCCTGGAAATTCAAGGATGTCAATCAAGTATTTGATTCGGTTTCTTTTAAACGACATACCGCCAGGCAACCGTAGGTCTGGAGTACTGGTGGTCAAACATGATAGCAGATTCTGTCTAAGCTTCGTTCCCGTCTTTGCAGTTTCGTCTTTTCCTTGCTGTTTGCAGAAAACGACACGTTTGTTCGAGGTATTCACGGGTCCTTTTCGTTTTTCCTGATCTTTTTTTGGTTGTTTATATAGTGGCATTGTGGAATTATGGTTTTATTATTGTTATTTTTAAATATTTTTTTTAGGATCGTGTTTAGCGTTTTAATGTTTCAGTGGATATAGTATTTACTAATGAGTTTCATGACTTAATCAATTATTTTCATATTTTAGCCAGGCTACTTAGATGAGTTTAGTTAATTAAGACCTATTCACACTGTTGGTATTTATTTTATGTTTTAGGATATGTATTAAATATAGTACAACCTATGACAATATAGAAAATAAGATGCGGCTCAGATCTATTGAAATTTTACTGAAAGCCAGCCGGTTTCAATAATGCAAACCGCGAGCCCAAAATATGACATGATATTAAATATTGAAAAAAATAAAGCGCTCATGAAATATCGTATACTTTTATATATCGTAATTATATTGTATTTTATATATCAAAAAATAGCTCAATTATTGCTACGATTAAAATTATGTAATTTGGATTTATCGATATTCTCTGACCATCTCTAAATACATACAATAATGTGACAATTGAAATGTTTTACGCGTTCCTCATTTTATTCATTATATTGTCCAGTTAATCAAAAATAACAACAAAACTATTCCATACTGCAGTATACTATACTATACTCTAATTTAGTATACTATATTATCTATACTATATATAATATATTTATATATATTAATATCGCCACAATCTTATAAGCAAAAGGGTTAAGGAAACTTAAACATAATGTAGTATTAAGATTAATATCTTGTCCGCCCACAGGATTGGTTGTTATGTCTGCCGCAGTGGAAGCCGTATACAAGTCTGTGCTGATAGCCAAGATTCCCGCAATGTGGGCGGGAAAATCGTATCCTAGTCTAAAGCCTTTGGGCAGTTATGTTACCGATTTCCTGCGACGCCTGGAGTTTCTACAGGTAAGCCGAATAGCACTAATTGGATAACCCTTAACGTAACCTAATATTATTATAGCACTGGTTTGATCACGGAGCACCCTCGACCTTCTGGCTATCTGGTTTCTTCTTTACCCAAGCCTTTCTCACGGGTGCTCAGCAGAACTACGCTCGAAAGTATGTTATATCCATAGATCTGCTGGCTTTCGACTACGAGGTCCTAGACATCGAAGAGAGCCAAATGAAGGGAATGGCCGCGCCGGAGGATGGGGTCTTTGTGTACGGCATCTTTCTGGAGGGCGCACGCTGGGATCGAACTGGCAAGTATCTGGCCGAGTCCCGTCCAAGGGAACTGTTCGATACGATGCCGTTGATCTGGTTAAAGCCACTTAAGCGCCTTGATCTGCCAGAGCGCCATAATTACCTGTGTCCCATGTACAAGACGGCCGAGAGACGCGGCGTCCTGTCTACCACCGGACATAGTACCAACTTTGTGGTGGCGATGCTGCTGCTCTGCAACCCCAACACTCCGACCTCCCATTGGATTATCCGCGGCACGGCTCTGCTGTGTCAGCTGAGTTTCTAATTGCAATAATTGGATTATATTTTTTAAAATTAAATTCGAGGCTAAAATAAACGAAGTCTGAGCAAAAAATATATTTTTTTTATTTATATCAATTTATTTTTTTGCATTATACCAAGGTAAAGAGAATTTCGTACTAAAGAATTTCGTACTAAAAATATTAAATTTAGATAAAATTATTTAAAACTAAAGAGCGTGGATTCGTTTTTTGAATAAATGAGTATTTCTTCACCGCCAGAAGACTTTTCTTCTTCTTCGTTCTCCCCAATTAATAGATCATTTTCTTCTAATATCAATTTCGATTCCGGATCCGGTGCCGGTTCCGGGACCTGTTTATGTGCCGTTTCCGGTGCCGGTTTTGGTGCCGGTTTCGGTGCCGGCTCCGATTCCGTTCCAATATTTTGATGTTCTGTATCTTCAATTTCTGCTTCCATATGTTTGTATTGTGTATCAGAATCTACTTCACTCATTTGATGCATTCTGAAAAACGAAGACCCGTGCATACTCTTCAGATCATCAGCATATTCGAGAATATCCATTGTACTTGTCACGGTAAAAGGTCCTGTTTCTGGTTGTCTATTTGAAAATTCAATGCCCTTTTTGTAAAAATTATGGCTTCGAACAAAGGTATCAAATATATCGGAATGCGCTGAATCAACTTTGAAATGCTCATCGGTCTTCAGCTCCTTGGTGACCGAGTCATTTTTAAGCTTTTTAATCAGACTTAGTAATTGGACACCCATAACCTTAGTAGCTTGAAAAGATTCTATGTTCGGTAGCGATAGCTTATTTTCCTTGGGATGGTACACGTCATGCATGGCAGCAATGGGTCGCACAATGATGAGATCGGATGGGAGGACATCCGGGGGATTCTCGAACTTATTCAAGATTTCGTCGAACATATCGTCGAACAGATCGTTATAGGCTTCGGTCACAATCCTTTCAGTTTCATCCTGCCATCGTCTGCCGGGCACAGACTGTCGGATGAGCTTTCGTATTATGGCCTGGACCTCGTACCAGGACGTCTTCTGTGGGCTTTCGCTTTCGCTATCCGAGGAGAACAGATACAGGTCGTTGTCGATTAGGCGATCGATAAGGTCGCTGGTCAATGTACTGGCCACGTCGTACGGCTCAAGTTCCTGCCATACCCTTTCGAAGATCACATCCTCCACAATGTACTGGGAAATCAGGCTCTTCTCGTGGCGTTGGAGCGCAGCGCCCATATCGGGGAAGACCATATCTTTCAGCATCAGTCGCAGAGGAACATAATTGAGGGGATTTTGTATGAGCTTTAAGGTCTCTAGCCACCTTTTGATATCCTCATCAATTTGCCTCGCCATATCGGGAATAGTCTCTGCCGCTTCATCCTCTATCACTTGGCGTATGTCCCTTGTCATCACTGTATCGATGTAATCCTGCGAGGTTTCCTGGTGCCCCGAGATGGTTCGCTGGAATATATCCTCATACAGCATCCGCAGGTCGTTCTCCTTCTGCCTTAGTCCCGCCTCGCCTGCCTCTCGCCGCCAGCGTTCCCTTTGAGCCAGGATACACAACAAGTGGAGCCTGCGCTGCTCCTTGAGTCGATGCATTTCATCGGCTAGAAATTGCATTATCGAGCCGATATAGGTTCCCTCATAGATGTGAATTAGATTCTCTAGATCCTCATGTCCCTTTGCCGTCGACTTCGGCGGTTGGATTTCTGGGTCCCACTTTGTCCATTTAATTCCGGCAGAGGAGCTAACTCTCCAATCTGAATAGCGAGAGTGCCTTCTATAAACATATGTATCGCTCGAGGTAGTGCTGCCCGATCGCTCTTTTGGATGCAATCGTTTTTTCAGACAGTTAGGGAATTCTCTGACGTGTTCCCCCTTCGTCCTCAAGGACTTCAGAGACTCGTAGAGCTTTTGCAGATTACCGTCGCTGCAGAAATTTTTCTCATACTCCCTGACATACTCCTTGGGTTTGGACCACTCTCTCAGCTTGCCGAAAGGACACTTCACATTTCTCATGTTCACCCGCTTCTCAAGGTCGTCGATCCTCATGTCAAATGCCTTGCGTCCGGTTGTCGGCTCAAAGCTTCGACGTGCAGGATCGACGCCGTGCCTCAACATCGGAGCGTAGAATTCGGAGCACGGCGATCCCAGGGCGTGCATGGGGCTCTGCTTCACCCACTTTCGCGAAGTCCTGGCCAGCTGCATATCTAGGCGTCGCATTCCTCGCTGGAATTCAATCTCGTTCTTGCGCAGATCCGCCTGACGCTTTTTCTCGATACGCTCGCAGGCCTGTTCGATCCGTATCTTGGAGGCGGCGTGCATTTCTTTCTCCCGCTTATCGAACATCTTGATTACGATCTGGAGCCGCATCATCTGACACTCCTGTATGGCCTCCTCGCGCTCGATCCATTGCTCCCATTCAAAGGCCTCCAGCATGCCTTTTAACTCGGTTTTTATGGCCATACTCCTGGCCTTTTTCTGGAGAAGCTCAATATTCGTCTTGATAGCCTCATTGAAAAGCCATCGTCTCCTGGCCCGTTCCCATATCTCAACTTCTTGCACTCCCGGTGGCTTATCGCCGGGAAGTATCTTGACCAGAGAGAACAGCTCAAGAGTTTCTGCCGTTTCTTTGTTTTCTAATCCCGGTAAATAGGCTAATGTTTGAGCAGAGGACTCCCTGGAAAAAAGGGATTATACGATCGTTCTTTCTCGGGAGTATCCTACTTACCTATAAAGTGTTTGAGTGGTCTGATCCTTAAGTGGTCGATTGTCCACATATTTTGGAAAGAAATCGCACTTGTTCTTTAACTCCTTTCGAATGGGCTTCACGGGAGTCAGCCTGACCTCTTGAGCCGCAAGGTCAGAGTGTTGGGACTTAAGAAAGTGGAAGCCTGGTGCCATGAACTGGCATTCGCTGTCTGTTCGCGGCAGTTTCCCCACATCTCGAACGGCGGGATCGTTTTCGCCTTAGAATTTAGAACGATATAAAGTAGCCTTCGCTGGAAGCTCATAAAAGCCTACCTCCTGTTATTCGGGTACCAGATGGCCTCCTGTTTAAACATGGATTCGTTTGACAATCGCTAGCTCTGCGGGACAGCTTGTTTTCAAGACGGTCTTGTGGAATATTTACCCCTGAAATAAAACAAGCTTTGAGAAGCGAAAGATTTAAGGCCCTGCGAAGGACTCACCGCCCGCTGGTATTCGAGTATCCGAGGATTTGGTGATCAAGCATGAAGTTAGGCCCTGTCCAATGAGCCTCTTATTTTCCTTGGCCTTCATCAAATCTCCATGATTGCGCTGCTGCTTTCCGTTGATGAAGGTGACTCGTTTCTTCTGCCGTAAAGAGTTTTCCTCCTTTCCTCTTGGAGTCTGGATGACTGCAGGTGGTGCAGCATCTCGGTTTTCCCGAATAAACTGAAGGATTCGCTCCCGGCGCAAAAGTTTCTCCTTGGCCGATGGCATTTGAACGTGATAGTCTCTTAATTGTCGGTCTAATTAATATGTTTTGTTGCGGTTTTATGTGTTTATTATGGAGTCCTATTAATAGAGTTTTCTGTCGTTATGTTAGTAGCTTACTGGGTTAACTATTTAGTTTTGTAACTATTTAGTTCTGTAATTCAAGTGCAAGGTATTTCAGGTTGTTTAGGTTATGTTGATATAAAAATATCGAATTTTAGATTCTAAAAAAATTTCGCATTTTTCGTTAAAATAACCAATATTCGAATAATGTTATTTAATTAGTTTCCTTTAACGATTACCTTAGTATACATGTATACATATTAACATATATTAAAACGTAACAATATCGATTTATTAAATTGAATTATATGCTACATTTCTAGGGACTTACATCGAAATAATAACTCCGATATGAGATATCGACTAAAATATCCCGCACAATAGCATATCAAAAGACTCATAGACTTTGTTTGATATATCGAAATTTTTAAAACTGTTAAACATCGCAGTTATCATTTAAATATCGATTCTTGTCTCTTTTTCCGATGATATATTACACATAATATCGCTACATATATCGTTTAAGTATCCATATATCAATCATTTCCGCAATCTTTTATACTTCTAAAGACACATATTTATGTATAAAAATGTTCATTACATGCTGTAATTTTTAAAATTGTTTTCACATCAATTTGAACACAAGTTATTATGCCCGGGAAAATATTACTTCTAAGAGGTAGCTTTTGCATAAAATAAAATATCAAAGATATACAAAAATATAATATATATATATTTAAAGTATAGAAGTAACAAATTTGTATAAATTCGTATAAAAAATGACAACTTAAAAAGTTTTGACTTGACGTCGATGCACATGCATTCATAAAAGAGAGCTCATCCTCTTGATCCTTATGAGTCTGCATAACGTCATATTTAGTTTCCAGCTGGCGTTTTCCTGCATGTGTCTTTGCATGTGTCTCTTGATGACACATGCTCAATGGTCCTCTTCTTTGCCGCCATATGACAAGAATGTTTAAGGTGTGTATAATTGATTTTCCGCGTTAAAAATGATTTCAGCAAAAATGTCATCTAACAGGTCGTTGTAGTTCTCATAAACGATTCGCTCTGTCTCCTCTTTCCAACGCCTACCGGGCACCGACTGTCGGATAAGCTTTCGTATTATGGCCTGGGCCTCGTACCAGGACGTCTTCTGTGGTCTTTCGCTTTCGCTATCCGAGGAGAACAGATACAGGTCGTTGTCGATTAGGCGATCGATAAGGTCACTGGTCAATGTACTGGCCACGTCGTACGGCTCAAGTTCCGCCCACACCCTTTCGAAGACCACATCTTGCAATATGTATGAACAATCAGATTTTTTTCGTGCTGCCGGCGCAATGCATCCTTATCCGCACAAAACATGTCGCGCAGCATTATCATCAAAGGAATGGAATTCTGGAGGGGATTCTCGATCAGCTTGAAGGTTTCCAGCCAGCGCTCTATATCAACGTCAATTTGCTTGGCCATCTCGGTGACTGCCTCGGCGGCATCCATTACGGCGAAGCTGTCCACATCATTCGTCAGAATGTGGCTAACATAATTATCTGTTACTTTTTTGCTTATCTTAACCGAATGCTGAAATATCTCATCGTACAAGTTCCGAAGGACATTCTCATTCTGTCTTAATCCGGCCTCAACGGCCTCCCGGTGCCAGCGCTCCTTCTGCGCCAGCAAGCTGATGAAGTGTAGGTTCCGCTGCTGCTGCAACCTCACTGCTTCATCGGAGAGGAACTGCATCAGAGAACCAATCGATGTGCCCACGTAGCTGCTAATCAAGTTTTCCATATCGTCTTCGTTTTGATCGTTTAATACAGACTGCGCGTTTATGTAAGAAATCCCCATCGTATTTAGGAAGCTCGGCCGCTTACGTGGTTCTTTGGCGCTATCCAGTAATGTCTTATGATAATCAAACTGTGATGTTTTTCGTTTATCTTGATGAAGATGATCCAACTTTATCTTGAGGCACTTGGGCTTGCCGATATTGACTTCACGGACACGTCTTAGCTGATTTAGAGATATGTAAATTTCTTGCAGATGCTCCTCGTTGCAAAGGTTCTTCTCAGCTTCCCTAATCAGAGGCTTGGGCTCGGTCAACTGGTTGAGTTTCTTGAATGAACACTTAAGACTTGAAATGTTTACTTGCTTCTCCAGATTGTCGATTCGCCTGTCGAAGGCACACTGGCCGGTTCTTGAGTTGAAGTGGCGACGAACTGGATCCACTCCGTATCTCATATGCGACCCATAGAACTCGGAGTCCGGCTCTCCCAGGGCTTCCGACGGAGGCTCCTTTTTCCATTTCTTTTGAACTTTGTGTTTCAAGAGACGCATGCCGCGCTGGAACTCAAGTTCATTTTTACGCAATGCTTCCCTGCGCCGTTTCTCAATGCACTTATAGGCCTGCTCGGTTCGTGTCCTGAAGGTGGCATGCATCTCCCTCTCCCGCTTGTCAAACATCCTGATTACGATCTCGAGTCGCCTCATCTGGTAATCTTGGATTTACTCCTCCCGCTGCATCCAGTCCTCCCACTCGAAGGCCTCAAATACGGTCTTGTATTTGTCCATGTTTAGCTTCTTGTCCTGGAGTCTGAGCCTTTTACGGTTGATCTGCGTAGCCTCATAGAAGGCCCACCGCTTGCGGGAACGTTCTAGCATGTCGACCTCATATAGTCCCGGTGGCTTATTGCCAGGCAACATTGAGGGTAGGGTGGAAAGTTCTCGGAGACTACCTTTTAAGTCCCAAGCTTCTGGCTTGGGCAGATACGCCAAAGTCTGCGCCGAGGACTCCCTGCGGATTGGCGATATTTTAAGCTTAGTTTATGGGGATTTCTGTCCATCCAATCACAGGAATCTGAAGCAGAAGTACCTTTACCTATATAGCGTCTGGGTGATTTGATCCTTGAAAGGAGCAGGGTCACATTTGCTCTTCAGCTCCTTGCCAATCGGCCTTGAAGTCTCCAAAACCAGAACTTGTTCGGTTACATTGCTGTTCCTTTTTGCAAGAAACCCATGACCAGGGGCTTTAAACTGGCATTCGCTGTCGGTTCGAGGAAGTTTTCCCGGCGGATTATACTCCCCTGCGAAAATTTGAGGAAAATATGCATTAAAAATTTATTTTTCAACTAGGTTAACCCACCAGCAACCAACCGCGGATCCGTTGTGGATGTTATGATCAAACATGATGCCAGGTCTGTCTTCTTGGGACTTACAGTACTTTTAACCGAAGGCGGTGGTTTCCCTAGGATTTTAGTTGATTTCTTTTCACAAGCAGATGTTCGGGTCTTCAGAATAAATTTCATAAGTCGCTCCTTTCGATCTTCCTTGGCGGAAGTCCTCTTTAGGTTCTTGCATTCTTTATATTGTTGCATTTCAGTTGCAATATGTTAAAATTCGTTGGAAATTGGGCATTGGTTTGAAAATATTTTATCGGCCTACTTCATTGCAAGTAAAAATAATTCGTTCTGATTTTTTAGATTTATTAATTCATATTTTGGCACAGCCTAATGGTTATTTTGGTATCCATCATGATTGACATTTTCTGGTTGGCGGCAGGGGTTTTTATTTTTATTTTTTTATTTTTTTTTATTAAAACCATGACCCTAATGGTTTTAGCTCATCAATATCAATTTGAGTCATTGAAATGGTCAACGTTTAACCAGAAATACCCTGAAATCTGGGAGCAATGTATACAAATGACCTTAAATGGGTTGTCTTCCCTTTCGAACCCACCAGCCGCTGCCCGTTAATCATTTATTATCCGACATGTCTGTGATTATTTAGCTTTTTGTCTTGGCACGGCGGCCATATTTCATTTTTCTCTGAGCTTTAAATTTTTTAGGTCATTGAAGATGTTTCTTGTGAACTCCCCGGACTCCTGCAACTAATTTTGTGTAATAATTTATGAGTAAAGTTTACTCCGGTCCGTTTTAGAGGGTTGGGAAAATGCTTTTCGATAAGAAGTGTTTTTGACGATTAAGCGCAACACTCGAGCAAGTTGTGGGGCGCAAATTGTTGTTTTTCAGTCCCAGCTCGAGGGTTTTAAACATTAAGAGTTCTTTTGTGGGCAATTTAATGCCGTTATTGTTGTTGTTGGCCAAAGTTTTCACACAAAGCCAACACAGAACAAAAGGCGGGAGCGGTTTTTCGGGGACGAGCTTGAAAACTTGACCCATTTTGACAGCTTCACAGATTGCCAACTTTTAATTGGCATCAATTTTTATCAACTCCGGAAGAAGCACTTCTCAACGGCCCGATTGAGGACTCATGTTCGTGCTTAGCTGGCACATTAATTATCGCCTAAAGGTCCCACCCCATCTTCCCTTCCAGTACACTTTCCCATTAATTACCTTTGCTAAGCATTTTGCCCATTTATCAGACTCGACTCGACGCCGCGCTCATCGTCCCGATTGCTGCTGGTTCCTGCCTGGCATAAGGTATGGCAACGGGTTCACAGCGCCTTCCTGTTGCCTGCGTGACCCCATCAAAAGTAATGATGCTAATTAGGACAACAACGTTTTTTGTCGAATGTTTAAACCGCTTAGAGCGAGTGCCAAAATCTACCCTATGCAATCCTATAGGTATTTTGTTACAATGTTAAAAAGCTTGGCGAAAATCCTAACAATCGTAAGCGCTTCGTTTCCGATATTTTCGGTAATTAATCGTACAACTAAATACCTATTCCAAGAGTAAGTCTTTATAGTCATAAATAATAAATAGTTAAGGGTTTTATATGTATTTAAATATAAACTGCCATTATGTTTAGTATTAAACTATTATGAATTAGCGGTACTACGCCGAATATAAGGAAGAAAAATCACAAAATATGTAAGCCTCCTAAACACTAGTTTCTGGATATGACACTGCCACAGTTCGATGTCGAAAACTATCGATGTAATCGGTATTTCCCCCAGCTCTAGGCTACCAACACTTCTGTTTGGATTTTACGACAGTGACTGTGATATTTTGAATGCGTTTTTACAAAGTGTAACTTGCTTGCTTGCTTTGGTTGTTGGGCAAACAATTAAGTTTGTTGTATTTACCGACAGCTCGGTTTCTGTGTGCAGTTAGTCAGTGTTCAGCATTTGCGAGAGCAACAGAACGATGTCTGACGTGGAACTGAAAGAGTTGCTAACCAACTGGGGATTTGGCCATATTTTTCCGCTTTTAATTGGTAATTATATGCATATTACTTTATTATTTTATTTATTTATAATTATTTAGTTAACATTCAATTGATATTGTTTTAAATTCATTTGATTTAAACAAAAGAAAGCAAGTTTTGTCGTTGCGTCGTTCTCTTTCAGTTTCTTTTTAGCTTTCTTGCTGAATCTCTCCCTCTTTGGCTCCCTCTATTTGCGCTCTAGCAGTACTCTAACTGTACTTTACTGCCTTATGTTGTTGTTTGATACTTTATCTCGCTCTTACGCTAATATTCTCGCATGCACACAATTTTTTTGAGACTGACGTACATCTTAAAACTTCAGAATCATCCGATGATATCTAACGATATTATGATACGAGTAATTTTGTTTAATATTGTTTGTTATTATTTATTACATTTTAAATACTTACCTAATAATATTAATTATACGTTTTTTATAAGTTTGCTTATTTCATTTTTTCAGCTGAGTCTATTACCTTAAGAAGATTGCGATTCTTAACCGAAATCGATCTAACATATCTTTTTAGACATTTCAAATTGGGGGATAAAATCGAGTTTCGATTTCATCTACTAGAGTGGAAACGCAAAACAGTAAGATAATGTGTTCTTTATTATATTCAATATTCAATTTGATTATTTTGAAAATATTTAGGGCTACACAAACCAGGATAAGAGTACCGTCCAACTAGAAAAAGATTTAGATGAAAATGATTTTGAGCACTCACAGCCCAGCACGTCCTCGTCAACTTCAAACCATTCCTGGTTAATCCAAAATGCAAATCATTTTGTGAGTATTTCACCTATTAACTGTACTAAATCGTTTGCTAAGCTATTAGTTTTGTTATCAATTTATATTTTAGGACCTGCATCTGACGCTGCGTGAGCATCCATCTGGCGACTATGTCACACGAATTCTGAACGAAAAAAATAGTATGAATGATATATCGAGGAAAATTTTGATTGAAGCTATTGTTTCATTTATGGTTAAAAATAAGGTGAAGCCTCGCAAGGCTGATTTCGATCGAATTTCCAAGGACATAGAAAGAGAATTTAAGGACGACAAGGTATATTTTATCATATTAACTATATTGTTTATATTTTATATATATCATTTACTGGCTTTTAGAAAATCTATTATAATTGTGTTGGACTACGGCCTTGCGGAAGACTCTATGATAAATATTACAACACACTGAAAAAGCTCAAGAAATACGGAGAAGTATTCGATTCTTCTTCTTCAGCTAAGGTTGCGGACAGCACTGAAGATACAGTTTCAAACGAAAAAGGTAACTAACTTAAATAAGTAACTAATTAAAAATATATGAACATTTTTCACAATTGTTAATATTTTAAAAGCAATTCAGGCTCAGGAATGGCTAAAATTTAATTCTGAACCTTGGCCTGAGGTCGAGGAAAAAAGGCGTCTGTGCTATAAATTGCGAAGGGAGGATATTGTTAATACGGATGGTCGCAAATTCTCAATCTCCTGGTTTTTAGGCCATTGGAGTTTATTTTCACATATTCTGGGACATCTGTTGGTAAGCGTACCTTGATATAGGAGAAAATATTTATTATTCTCCTATTTACCAATTTCTATTAGGTGGAAATAGACTTTATGATTTTATATCCCGAATGTCAAACTTTAATGTGTAAATGGAAGACGTTTAGAGAGAAAATTACGCCCATATTGAATACAAAATTAACAGATTTGATTAATGTTAGTTACTTGGAGGAAATAAACGCTAACACTGAAGGTTTGTAAACAGAATACAAGTTACAATTTGTCATAAATATATGTATGTTATTCGTTAATAGGATCCGATCAAACTTTGACAATGTTACTTCATGTCCTGCTACTGTCAATGCGAAAATCGAATGTCAAGTTTACAGTGAAGGACTTTCAAAGTTCATTCATGATCCAGTCCGTTTCATACGCTAAGGCAGAACAACAACTAGAATTGCTAAAGACTGCACTCTACAACAGCGGCGAGACCCTGAAACCCATTATAGTTGCTATTGGGGGGAATTACGATTGCACCAAGTTCTATGTGCACTTCGACAACAAATATTCAGCACTTGATTTCCTCACTGCCATCGATATTAGCTTTAAGATATTTCATGTTTTAAATCTTAAATATCCTGACGAAAGTTTCGATTTTTTGATGTTTATTCAGAAATATTTTTATGGCATTCATTTGGATCTAGACAAGGTACCGCCAAATATTTTATGTTTAATCAGTGACTTAAGGTAAATCAGTGACTTGAAACAAAGCAATTAGGAATATTTGGTAATATTTGTATTAAGATTTACTTTAATAAATTCAATCAAATGAACAATAAAATATATTTTCAATGATATATTAAAACGTTGTATTTTTTGGGCTTTAAGATCTATTAATTATATTCTCTTAGGTTCCCAATCTTCCGAAATCCTTAAATTAGTTCTCTCAGCTTTGTATTTGCTTTTTTTCGGAAGGCGGAGGAGCTTTTCTATTTTCATTTTCGAAATAATGCGTATTTATGAGTAAACAATGAAATTATATTTACTTTTGCTTTGTCAATATTTGCATGCAATTAATTTCCCAAGCTCCGGAAGAGCCCAGCCAGCATAACCATGACGAGCGGTGAAAAATCAAAACCAAACGAAGCGTGGAGCGAGGGCAAAGTGCCGTAACGTGTGCAGGGGAGCCGCACTTTCCCGGATCCGGATCGGAAAAAACCTTCCCCCCTCCCCCGCAGCCAGCAGCAGCGGCGTCTTCGTGCCATCAGTGCTTCAAGTTTTTGGGGGTTGGGTCCGGGTCCGGGTCTGGGTCTTTGGTCTGGGTCTGGGTGCCGGGTCTGCCGCAATTTACTTTAAAAGTATTGCTAACGAAGGAATCGAAGACGAGTGGCTTGCTCTTTGTTGCCACTGTTATTATTGTATCTGACGCTGATGATGGGCGATGATAACGAGATGCTCCGCCAAAGTTTGCCAAGTTCCTGGCGTTTCCTTTTTGGCGCATCGCATCGTATCCTTTGTGGCGGCCGGGTTTCCAGGAAAGTTCCAGGCTAATGCCAGCCACATTTTGCCTTCCCTTAAAAACTTCGTTTGCATGCTTTCCGACTTTTTTAATTAAATCTTCGAGCAGAAGACAAATAGAATTGGCCAAAGTGCGGCCGAATATTGGGGAAAACGTCGGCAAAAGCCAGCCAACCAACCACCAACCAATCTCTTTCCCAAAAAATGGAGTCATTAAACTACATCCAACTCGTTTCATTTAATGGTCTGGCCCTTTTAAATTTTCAGGCCTCGTCGAGAATAACAACATGAAAAGGGATCTCTCTCAGTCGTCGCTGGGCTTGATTTTATGTTATCAAAAAATATTTTCGGGCACTTAAATTAATTTATAGCTCAACGAACTGCCCCTAAAACAGCTAAATATCATTGTATTGCCCTTGGGTGTGGGTGGGGTTTATCAGGAGCGGAACAAAGGGTACTAAAAGTTTAATCAAATTTGTTATGGAATTTCGGTGCCAAGCGAAAGATAATTCTGTGTTTATTAAGATCCTTCAGCATATTTATTAAAATTATCTTTCTGTAATTTTTTGCTAAATTTAAAGCCGAGTTTAGCTAAATTCCAATTGTCATTCTTTTACTTTCTTGGACTACAGCCCTGTTTAGCGCTAAATTAATGTTCTAAGCGCAAAAAATTGTAAATCAATATTTATTGTAATGTGCATTGCTTTTATATATGTATGTGTGTTGCATACATATATATGTATGCTCTAAAGTTTAGGGATACTTCGATTTTGTAAGGAAGTTTGTTGTCAGAGGTTCCTTTGGCTTTGAACTTGCCTTAAACTTTTGCTGAAAAGTTTTCATAGTGGGAGTGAAACAGCTGTAATTATCTTTTGACAAAATAATCAGTGTTTAATCTATTGTATTATAATAAATATATATTTAATATTTAATAGATTAATTAAATCAAGCCGAACGAGCTTTGAGTTCAACGCTTCAGCCATTTAAAGTTAAAAAAAGAAACAAAAAAGGATTGAATCATCTTCAAGAATCTTGATCATATTTTTTCTTTATTATATACACCTTTGTATATTCATGTTGTTGTTTTTAGGGTATAGAACTTCCGACTAAAGTTTTAACTTCCCTTTTTTCTATTCCCTTTTGTTGTGGTTTTTCTGGCATTTTCCCTTTTGTGTTGGGCCCTGCCTTTCGCGCTTATGTCGTAAAATTTATGACACGAAATGTTTTGGGTTTTGGCATTACTTTCGGACGGTTTATCTGCGGCCATGTAGCACTCAGCAAGGTAGGCGGCTCGTTAGGCGTGGCATGTGGTTTTTCCGGCCAACCCGTCCTTCCTTCCTCTCCTTCCCGCCTGCCGTGTTGCTCCCGATATGGGACAAGCATAAAAAACAGCAACCATATTTATTTATATACAAATATACGTAAATATATAGAAAGATTTTTAGATTTATGCACAGAAATTTGCATTTTTTTTATGCTGCTGCTGTGAATTGTTGAAGGGATTGGGTTGTGCGGATTTCCATGGATTCTATGCAGCGAGCGGAGGCGGAGGGGCGCCATTTATCAACTACTTCGCTTGGGAGGCAACTTTTCGGGGCCAAAACATAAAATTGCACTTATGCAGGACCGGCGAAGCAACCAATCTAACCATAACCAACCAGCCATAACCAAAGCCCAGCCAAGTGCAAGTGGGTTGCCATCCCCCCAAATCCCAATCCATTATATCCCCAATCCCCGCAGCCTTCACTGGAAAACTATTCTCGCATTCGGAGCGCACATCTTGAGTTTGTTGAATGCCCGGATCGGATCGCTGGGTGTCTGTGTCGGTGGTATCGGTATGTTTTTCCACTGGATAGTGTACTATGTATGTATGTATGTAGTTTTTATCCACGTTTCACATCCCCCAGATCAGCTACCATTCCCCCGGATGGCTGGAAACCGCATAAATTGCTTTAGCACCAAAGGGATTTGTGTCGAAATCAGACCAAAACAGCCAGCCCAAAGACAAGGGGCCTTCACTCCGTTTATCCGGGGTGTCTATAAGAAATAGGAAGTCTATATGGATTTATGATGGAGCACGGATATTTCCTCCCCAAGGCTTGCTTAAGGTTCAGAGATGCTCTGCGTCTGGTGGAGTTCCACTTAATAATAGTAAATAAAGTATGGTGTGGATTTATTAAGTACTTCTGAGTACGTTTCATGCCGAAGATGCCAAAGATTTATCAGATTAATGCGGTCTTAAGAAATTTCTTATGGTTTCATTAAGAAAAATTATAAATTATTTGAAAACCTACTCATCTTCTTTGAAATAATAAAATAATACCTTTAAATGATGCGGAAGATATATCAGATTAATGAGTTAATCAAAAATTACTCGAAATCATATTTCATATTATTATTTGAATCATTTTTCAATACTTTCCTTAGTGACATAAACATTTGATATGTAAAGTTATGATTTAGAACAAATTTATTAATACACTTATTATGTATATACTAATAATTATTTGTAAATATATATTGTATACTATAAACAATTATCAGCATAATTTTCTTTGATATTTAATCCTATTACAAAAACGAATAAGTTAGTGCCGAAAACATAAGCCTATTATTATTATTTAAACGCATTACCTTAACTCGGCTTATCGTGTTAACCTTTGAAGATGAACCTGAAGTGAAAACATAAGCATTCCCTTTAATTTGCCAACTCATCCAAGTTCATTAGGAATGTATGAGACCCCAGTTAATGGCATCGACGAAAAAAGGGAATACAAGGCAAAGTTTCGCCTTAATTTTAAGCATTTCTGTTGCTACTCCAGCCAGAAAGTTTTTCTACTTCAATGAGCGGGCGGCAACAGCACACATACTTACATACATATGTGCAGCAGCACATATCCTGGCATATGTGTTTTCAGGACACATATATGCACGTATGTATGTGTATATGTAGAGGATCTTGTGGGCGTATATATGCGGCCATATAACGCTCTGGCAAATCAGCTTACAACTTAAATTGAGGCACTTTCGTTTAGCTTCACTTTGCATGGTCGCTCCTTTTGCCGAATATCCTTGAGTGGTTTTCGGAGGCCTTTTGAAGGAGCAGGCGAAATACGAAATTACCGGGAGGGGGAGGGGATGGGACTGCCCGCAGGATGCGGAGTTGAAAGGAAGCAAACAAACAGCCGTCGGTGGCACAATTTAGTTCCTCAGGGAAATGCTAAAGTTTTCCCCAGTTGTTGTTGCATTATTGCTTTTTTTCTTCCTTCCCTTTTTGGGAGGGGAGAACTTTTCACTTGCTCTATTTACCAGGATATTTCTAGCACATATGTGTGTGCGTGTGTGTGTATAAGTATTAGAAATAAATCAAGGGATTTTTGGGATTTGGGCTTTTTTGCTTCGCTTCGTTACGTTTCGATTCGTTCATTGCTTTTCCTTTGCCGCCTTCCGACGGTTTTTCGTGTGTGTGTGTTTCTCAGGTTTCTCCCAGCGGGGTATTAGTTTGGAAAATTGTTTAGTCCGCCGCAGGCCTAAGCAACAACTTGTTGTGGTTTTTGTTGTTTCGTTTGCCAAGCTGCTGCGGTCAAAGCTGTTATACAAATACAATGCAATTACAGGCGCCTTCACGTCTCTGTCTAAGAAAAGTTATATATTTTCACAATAAGCGGATAATTGAAGGTTCACAAAATTCCAAGCTGATTACTCATACTAAAAAGTTCGAAGAAACTTCTGTAAATATTTATTTTGGATATCTGCAAACTGTAATTTACTATATGACTCGAGGGGTGTATTCTGCACTTATAAATAAAAATATATAAATATGTATTGACTTATGCGTTTCAAGTGGGAATAAATGAAGAAAAGGTACATACATATATCGAGAGGAAAACTTAGATATGTTATATCGATAAAAGTATCCCCTTTATATCATAGTTATCGTTATTAAAAATCGATATCGTTATTAAAATTACAATCTTATCGATTATTTTAAACAAATATCCGAAAATGTTATTTGATTTATTTGATTTTTTCTTAACCTTTATTTAAAACTAAATTCTATGCTAGTTTTTTAAAAATTTCTCCACATAAATGTTCCTTGGCACATAGTAATAAATTCTGTCATTCTTAGTATTATTTTATGAATGGAAATAACTTAGAAAGAATCTTGATTTTAAGGAGCGACGGTGCATTACACTAATTACTAGATTTAACCACATAGAGGACAGCACAGGGTACTGGCTGCCATTATCAATTGGATTCACTGAACGAATCCGATGTCGGTACTTAGTGTTAATTAATGCAACATTCGCTGCGAGCTTTCCTTGTGGCTAATCAACCGAATAGCAAACAAAACCGAACAGAACTTGGAATGCTGTGCATTATTGATAATTTGGTGTGTGTCAAGCCATGTTTAATTAGCGAGTGTGGGGAATGTAATGATGGGACATGTCTTTGATGTTTCGCCGAAGAGATGGCTGTGGGAGTGCGGCTGGGAATGTCCTTTGGCAAATGTGGTTAATTAAATGTACTCGCATATTAGCTGGAGCATTCCAAGCATTTCCCTGGCATCTGTCGTCCCCCATTGATGCTGCTCCTTGCGGTATTATCCGCTGCTAATGAACAGGAAAATTATTTTTACGATTCGAACGGCAAGCAAATGTGACAGTTCCGAGGAAAATATACTAAAAACTGTATATGAGAATTAATGAAAAACAATTTTATTTCAATAAAAATAATGGAAGTGGACATTTCCTGTGCCTTCAAGTGGAAAATGCTCTGCAAAAGAGTTTAAATGGAAATTGTGCAAATTTTACAATGGATTTCCTCCTCCTCCTCCTGTTCCCTCGTCCAATTATGATAGCTTGCCCAGGGGGCGTGGTCGCTGTGCATGTGAATGAAATTGAAAACTAATTCGTGGAAATATTTAGCCATGATGGACATTGGTTAGAGGGCGTGCAAATTAATTAGTTGGTAATTCAATCCGTGCCAGAGCGAAAGCATTCGCTTGCAATGGCAACAGGGCGTATGTGTGATATTTGAATAAATGCATTACATGCTCCTTTGAATGGATATAGAGTTTCTCAAATATGACTGAATGTTATTGGCGCTTGAATATCAACAATGGAGGGAAGGAACAATTGCACTAGCCTTCGATATGTGTTTAATGAGGAGTTGCGGATATTATTGCTATTGCTCTAAATAAATTTAAGGAAATTAAATAATAAATATTTGTATGATGTTCTGTTTAATATATAAGCAGAAGGCCGCAAACCGTGTCAAGGGATTTTAAATAATATAAGATAACAAAATCATCTTTAAATGTTTTTAGGTAATTTCAAAGATGGTTTCGTAGTAAAATCCGCGATGAATTCAAAGGGCCTTCGGTGATATCTTTATTGGATTTCCGCTTGATATTTGAGTTTGACACCAACAAAAAAAAAAGAAAATGTTCTGATAAAGTCATATTATTCGAGTTTGCTTTACATATATTGAATTCGCGTTTGTGTTTGCTCGACATGGATATTAAAAACCCTCTCTTCCAGCGAGACAAAATCAAATTAAATGAGAATTTTCAGCTTTTGCCCCGTTTCCAATACCAACAGACAAAACGAAATGGAATAAATCAAATATGTCCATGGCCAGTCCATTTGGTCAGAGCCGCCAAATGCTGTTCAAATCAAACGGACTGTCGGCCAGCATTTGACATTTAATTAAATAAGAGCCGCAGTTGGTTCGTGGGACCATGGAGCAGGAGCATGAGCAGGAACAGGATGGGTAAGTGCATAACTTTTCCACCTACATTTTCGAGCATGTTGCCCTTTTTTTTTTGTTTATTTGCCCAACTTTTTTCATTTATTTGCCATGCTGGTCACAGCTGCGTGAGTGCGCACTTCCTTCGTAATATTTCCTTCTTTTTCCCCTGGTTTTTCTCCCGGGCTGCTGCTGCTGCTGCTTGTGCTTTGTGACAGCTCATAAAATGTGAGCGACACGCATTAAAAGTGTATGCCTCTAAGTAAAGAACAGAGGGAAGAGGGTGTGCGTTGGATTTGACACTGAAGAATGGCCTTTGGGGCACAGCTCCTGCTCCTGCTTAACTGTGACTCCATCTCCCACTGCTGCTCCAACTCCTGCTCCTGCTCCTGCGCCTGCTACTGGTACTGGAATGGGTGCTGCTGGCGGGGGCAATATTATGATGAGCCGGCAAAGAGCAATATGAAAATGAGGAAAAACATTGCACACTGGCGCCGCAGGCTGGCGAAAAAGGTCCTGGCCCCGTTAAGATATTTCTTAATAAGCAGAAAGCCTCGGCCTGAGAGTACACAGAGAATAATTGAGTATGAATTTAGAATTTGGCCTTGAAATGACATTTAAAAATCTGCAGTAAAGCATCATTAAGAATATTTAAGAAGTTTTCTTTAATTCAAGTTTGAAAGGAAACAAATATTATGTCAAGTTTATTTTATCTCAAATTTTTCTGCCTGGTCTCTGCCAGCACATGATCAAATACAACGTTCGTACAACTTTGGCAAAGGTCTTATCGAGTCATAAAGTCATAGCTTTTTTTATGCCATATTATAGATAGATATTTTTTTCGCATCTCTATCCACTTTGATTTCTCATGTCACTGTAATAGGGCGGACCAGTTTTAGATTAATGTACATTTATTTTGAAATTCATTTTAGTTTTAAAAAAAAAACTTAAGCTTAAAAAAGTCTTTAACTTTAGTTTGAAGTGTTAGTTTTTCTTTTGTCAGTGTATCAGACGCCTTGAGGCCGGGGGCTAATGCTGCCTATAAAAGCGGATTGAACGCACTAAATAGTCCAGGCATTTATTTAATTGAAATCTGTGCGAGAGCCCATTAAATGTTTGCTCATTTATCACAGGCCCAAGCCGGAATATTAAATTTGCCCGGGATTATCCAAATGTTTATGCATATTAAAACAAGGAAATGTCCCTTAAGGCGGATGGATCGCCAGGGAAAACGAATGTGGGTAAAACTTAAAGCATTTGAATGGACAGGATGACAGAAGGTAAATTGAAGATGGTTTAACATAACAATTATCCGCAATTGTTTGAGTTAAATTGCATCCTTTTCGCACATATTCTGTATATTTTCCATTTAATTACCAGGCCCCACAGCGGGGTCTGTATCCACTCATCCTGGCTTATCCTTCCATTTTTATCATTCGGACTTTATTTTATATTAATTATCGCGCTATTGAAAGACGGGATTTTTGGTGTTTTATTTTATTTCATGTATATTTGTCTGTTTTCTCATTTTTGCTTTTATTTACCCATCCCGGCATGTCCTGGCAGCCATTTTGTGCGCAATTAAATTGCGTAAGCGTTTATTGCTCCCGGGCGTATATGGATTTTATTTGTGTATTATGCTTTCAACGTTTTTATTTTTAATTGGTTTCGTTGCTGTTGGATTTGTATTTTGTGTGCGTTTTTTTTTTTTTTGTTTTTTATTTTCGGCCTCAGCATAATGAGCCAGTTGCCATGCAGCATTAATGCGAGGTGCTCACACTTTTAATGAGAAGTAAAATCGCCCCTTACCGCAAGCGGGCATGTTTTAAATGAAGTGTTGCTTCATTAAATATGAAAATTAATGCTATTTATTTTGATTAAATATTCATTTCGTTGCATTTCCTAAAAGTTATGCAATAGTCGGATGCACTCATGCAAAAGCAAATTCTACATAATGTCCGACAATCATTTATGAAGTTTGATTTGCTTACGCGAGCGGAAAGAAATATGCATTAATAAGATAAATCTTTTTTTTCGGAGGGATTTTTTATTGTACTCCAAAAAGTTGTCATGAAATGCTTTAACCTTATGCAGCTTGGTTTAAATATAGTATATTATATATAGTGTACAAGGGATTTATTTATACATATTATTTATAATTGTAATTTAGAAAACTAAAATAAGGCAATTTGGAATTGATAGTAAATATCTTTTGGGGTTTCTATTATATGTAATTTTTGTGACTGATATTGTAATCAAAACGAACTGAACTTACTTATTTAACACAAGGTTCATTATTATTATTACAATTCAAAAGGATACTTTACCAAATTCGCTTTAAAAACGAATTTCAAGAGTATTAACAATTCCTTCAGCTCATACCTGGCTTTTTTTGCTCCCTTCATTCTTGTGTGTCATATTTGATGGAAAATTTATGCAAAAACTTCAAATGAACTAACTTTGTCATGTAAATTTGTGTGCCCTGCCTTTTCAATGTAGACCTCATTGCTTCGGTGGCACATTAATCAAAAACGAAGCCGATGCCTAAAACTCTTTATATAAAAAAAATAAAATGAATAAAATTTAAATCGCTTTAAGGCTCTGACCATTTCCAATTGAAATGGAAACTGACATGATGCCGAGGCTTCGATTTTATGAAGCGCGAAGCATTAAAAAGCAACAAAAAATGTCCTTTGACGGGTCACAAAGGCCAGGGAATCGAAGTAAGTCTGATCCCCGGACCCAATCGTGTGGGCCAAGCCCTATTAAGGCCCACGGCTATATTGCTATATGTATCTGACAACTGTCACCAGTTCGATGTCTCCCCTTCTCACCCGAAAGTGGCAGCATCATCAAATGCAGACGGGGCACAACCCTTGCCCAACACCAACCCCTTTATAAGTATTATTTTTTATTTGCGCCGATTGCAGCAACCCCCGCTTGATTATGAAATGCAAAACTAGATTTTGAAAAACTTGCTTTCATGTTTATGTTTAAATTTAGATTTTTCCCTCCCGGCTCGAGATAATAACAATAGAGAGATTCCGTTCGTTTTCCGTGTTTTTTTTTTCGGCAACGGCTGGCCCGTAGTGGTCCGGGTTGTTATAGTAACGCCGCCATTCTACTACACTTTATGTGCCGGAGTTGTGGTCTCTGTTGGTGCTGCAAATAATATGCTGATGCTGGTGCTGATGATGCTTCCAACATAATTTGCCTTTAGCTACAGAGATTCTGTTTCATGCACAAAACTATGACAGTGGGTGGAGTTACTGAAATAATCATTGAAAATATTAAAAAGCAGTTGCACAGTTGTTTATTTAACAATCAAGATTGAAATGAATTAAATCTGGTTTTTAGCTATGGTTTACCTAGTTTTATTGAAATATATTAAGCTGATAAAGTTCAATATTAGCTATACAGAAACAAACATTTTTATTTCAAATACCTACATAAATTAAATCATTTTTAAAATAGAACAACCTACTAATATCTTACTTATTCGAAGGCCTTGTATCTATTAATACAATAACTTAAGTTAGTATTAGTTTATGTAAATTATTGTAACATTTTTAATAAATCAAACTAGAATCTGGCTTATATATAAAGTGTATTCAGAGGGAATCCGTCATTATTGCATTAGTATTCGATGCTTATTAAATTCGGGATTCTTTGGGAATCACCATCAGTGTGCTACCAGACCCTTTTGAGAATTCTTTTGATCATGGTGAGGTGCTTTGTGTACTTTGGAACCCATTTTATATGATTTTTATTTTATATTATCGATTTAGTTGAAGTAGTGTGGTTTTAACTGATTTAAAATAAAATATTATATTGATCTTATATATATATTAATTATTAGTACTTTTATATTTAATTGCATATGCTGATAATGCATTTCTATTTATATTTCTAATTTTTATTTCTGGGTGATTTTGTATTTTTTCCCTTTGACACCCACTGTGCATAGGAATCCATGGTAAGAATTCCTAAGGCTAATTAAATTCAGTTCATAGTCTCGTTATGCACCGCTTCCACCCGCTTCACCCTTTCATATTTCTCCTACAGCTCTTTCTCTCTATTCAATATATTATTATGTATTCTGGTTAGTTGATATTTTAGGGCGTGGGTAAGTTTCATCTGCAGCTGCTGCAAGCCTGAGAGCCACTACTACCCACAACTCCCAACCAACTGCGCTTTGTCAGGGCCAGAAAAGGCAAAGGCAAAAAGAAGAGCATTTTTAAAAGGTATTTCAGTGCAGAATACAAATACAATTGCTGCAAGGAGTGGATAGTACATAGAGAAAAAAATATATAGACAAAAAACTTCCGATTTAAATAGTTTTATTATCAGGGTACTTAAAAATATCAAATATATTTTGATAGCCTTATTTTCTTAACAAGCAAACTGATATTAATAAGTAAGGATTTATTTTTTTTAAGTGCAGAGTCCAGTGAAGAGTGAGCGTAACTGCAGGCCCAGACACATACTTCTGTGGGTCGTGCTCCTGGACCACTCACCACCCCAACGCCCACACAAACACACACACCCCATGCTGCTCCTTTGGTTGGGTGGGCACCCCTGCTGCTGCTGCTTTCCCCGCAGCTTCTTTCTGCTGTAATCACGTTGCTGCACAACGTCGACGTTTACTTTTTGACTGCCACAGGCAATTGCTTTATTAAGAGTTTCTGCTCTACTTGATACGAGGAACCCCTCCTCGAAACACCACCCGGCACCATTCCAACCCCCCGCATCTCTTCTTACACACATTTGCACCCTGAGTGTGCATGTGTGTGCGTTGGTAAGGCTTAATCTTACTTAGTTAACTTTAAATTAAATCTTGATATTCACATATCGTTGCCTCAGCCCTCACATGCCCTTTGTGATATCTCTTTGTGGGTGGTGGTGGTGGTAGGTGGCTTTCGCAACATGGCGTTGTTTTAATGTGCACATGGCCTTCTGTGTGTGTTTGTGTATATGTGATGTGTGTGTGTGATGCCAATTTTAATGCGGTCTCGTGTTCACCCTTCTCGGCCAAAAAAAAAAACGTAAAGGCGTCGGGGGCTCGGCCAACTCATGTTTTTGCCATCAGCCAGACAATTTCACATTTTACTTTATTTTATTTTGCACTTTTTTTTCACAATACATGTGGGCATTATTAGTGTGGCACAGTGTGCGTGTGTGTGAGTGTGTTTGCGAAGGGTTCTTGCCGAGCGGTAACCATAGAAATTTTATTTTAATATTTTTTTAATGAGCATGCTAAAAATTTAATACATTTTCCGAGCAGGCGGTGGCAGTCTGTGTGTGTTTGTTTCCCCCATTTTTCGTTACACTTTCTTTATGTATATTTGGTGAGTGCCCAAAATAAAAGGGTATTATGGCATTTTAAGCAAAATAAAATAGAGAAATGGGAATTTAATTATGTCTCTCTGAGGTTAGAACACATTCCTTTGGAAACCATATAGATATTATAGAAAACGTTTAAATTGTAATGAAAATACAATAAAATATCCAACATATTATCGTTTGGAATATATACTGCTTTATTGAAGAGTATCAAATCGTCAGTCTACCAAAACAGCGCTTGTTTTATTTTATTTTTAATTTGTATTTTTGAGGTTTTGCATTTTTATTACATTCTCGTATTGCCAACATTCTTTCCTATGTGCCTGTGTGGATTCGGGACTGAGGTTTTTGGGGTTTCTGGTTAATGCAAACTTTTGGCCTGGCAATTTTCGTTCACGGTGACTGGCCATATCAGTAATTTAATTTTTTGTTGTACTCATTTTATTTGGAGAATTTAAAGCGAATTGGGTAAAAAAGTATCAAGTGTTATGCTGAAAAGTGAAGGTAATTATGACATTCAGGGTAGAGAAGAGTCAACTCAATACTTTACTTTAGCTGGATTATAAGGTTTTGTTTATTTAAAGCGTGTCAGGTATTCTAAAGATAAAACAATTGAATTTTATTTACAGGCTGTCAGTGAATTTGTTGAAATTGAGAGAGTTATAATTCGCGGAACTTTTGAGTTGCCTTTAATTGATATATACGGCTTTTTCCTTTGGCCCTTTTTTCTTGTATTATCGGGCCTGCCAATTGGCTTTCTGGTTTTGCCAATTTTTTCCCTTGTTTCCTTCCAAAATGTCAGTCGTCGGCGATAGCGTATGTCTCAGTCGATTGTGCTAAGCTCGTTGGATTCCTGTCAGACCAGGATATGTACACGTTCAGCTTAATGCCAGCATCTACCATCTAGCATCCAGGACATGCATTACATTAAAACCATTTAATTGACACATCGACGGCGGGGGCGGGGCTATGTACAGGATATAGAAGAGTGGAAGCGTAACACCTACGGGAACAATTGTTAACACAGACGGAGTGGAGTCTTCCTCTCGTCCCGGCACACTTTTGCTTCCCTTTATTTTTATGTTACTTTTTTTTTTGTATTTTAGCCCAGAAGTTGAAAGCAATTTCTTCAATGGCAGCAAATTTGTTGGCAACAATTTGAAACGCTCATTTGCTGAGGCATTCAGTGAACGCCTTTGAAGCGACTGCAAGTGAAAGCAGGGAAATGCTGGGAAAAGCAAAGGAAAATGGAAAATGGCAAAAGAAGGGAAAGAACTAAAACTGCCGTGCTATATACTGGGAGAAAAATCAATTTGACGAGAGATTTATTTAAGAGAACAAAAGGTATTGAAGAATTTTTCTAGATGGTTATTAAATATATTTTTGATTGCATTTTTCCCTATGATAGAATATGTTAAAGTGTTCCTATATCATATCTTTATGATAGTTTTCTTTGAAAGTGTTTTTCTATAATTTAATAATAAAATAGTTCAAGGCTTAAATATTTGTTTTGAAATTATTTTCCGTGTAGTACAACGTAATGCAATGGCAATTGGAAGCGGAATGCGAATGCTAGTGAGTTTTTGGCGTGAGGATGGTGTTCCGGAGTGGTTCGGGAATGGCTCACGTAGTAGATACATTGTGGCTCCCCCTTATAAGTCCCCCAGCCCCTCCAACGCCCCTAGTGGGTGTGCAATTTCTTGTAAAAGTGCTCAATGAATCGAAATTAATTAGTAAGGGAAGCTAAAGCAAACCAACAAAGCATAAAAAAAACGCGAGGAAAAATGAAAAGGAAAAACGAACGCAAAATGAGCCGAAGCAGACAGTCGCAGGAAAGCTGCAACAATTTGTAACCTGAAGGAAACCGACGTCAAGCACAAATAACGAAGGACGAAAAATTAAGATTTCCTTTTTTATTATAACCATTTATTTTTTCTTTTACTTTTTGGGCTGCCCGCCCCACCTCGACGACACGCAGCTTTCCTATTTCTTTTTCAAGTTGGCTTTTCTCGTTCTCGGTTTTTGGGTCTGGTTTGAGGACATTTTACACATTGCCAGGCGCTTTGAAGTGTGGAAATTTAATTAAATTCAGCTGGCGAAGGAAAAAAAAAAAGTGAGGGTAAAAAGAAATAAACTAGGCGACAACACAATTTCCAAGGGGACAAGGGTGCTGCGTGTGCTAGAAATTCGCACTTAATTAGAAATGCGATTACCGGGTCTTAGCTGCTGACTTGTGCACTCTCCAGCTCTTCAGCTCTCCAGCTCTTTGGTTGGCACATTTTTCCCTAAGTAAATTAAATTCTTTCGCCCCCTTGCCCATTTCAAGGGGAAAGTTATCACACATAAATTTTGGCTGATAAAAAGTTGAAGAAATTCTGGTATTAGCCGTTTATTGGGTGTTTTATTTTCTCGTTTAAAAATGTTTAAAAAGCTGTGCTGAAAGTTTGGAACTTTATGGTATTTTATAAAAAGAAGTTTATTTCTTGATTTTAACTGAAAGTATTTAAATTATAGAATGCATTGGATAGTTTTTTGTATAGCAGAACTTCAGCCCAAGCAGGTTTGGCTGGCTACAACCACGTAGCTTAGTTATTTAGACTTCAACTTGCTTAATAACTAAATAAAATTTGTGAGTAGCAAAGTTTTAATTCCAAATGTCTTTTAAGACCTGAAAAAATATATTTTTAATTGGTTTAACAAACATGTCTGAAGTTTTCTCATTTCCCAGCGAACATAACATTAGAAAATTATTTTATTTCTCCACCAGAACCACAAATACCATAAAACTCAAAAAAATGTGTCCAAAAAAGGAAACAGTTCTTCCCCAAATGAACTCAAAAACTCCTATTTATTTGCATACTTTAACGAGATTTTCTTTGGCATTTGGCTAGTTTCAACTTTTTGAAAATATAATTGTGTGTGCGTGCCACAGACAACAACAATTATTGTCAATGGTTGGCCAACATCCTGCGTAGCATAAAAAATTTCCAGCCGAGTGCCTTCGAGGACTTCCGCCTGGAAACTGTTATGGCTTTTTATTCCAGCTTGTGACATTATTTTCTTATCCAGGACTTTAAGTTGGAAAGGAGACGGTGGAGACCCAGTAACAGTTTGCAGCCAGCTGCTCGAGAACGGCAAAAGTTATTCGGCAGCAATCTAAATTACTAATGCCACTAACTAGCGACGTCTGTGGGGCACTTCATATGGTCCTGGGCGGAGCTCAGGACTCGTTTCCTCGTCTCCTCCAGGACCCTTAGGCAATGGCCAAGAGGCACTTATTTTTATTAACTTTTTGGCCAGCAAGTGCACTTGAAACTCTCTTGTATTTTGTGTATATATGAATACAGTCGAACTTCCCTTACTCGGAACGGATCATAAAAATATCTAATGGAAATTTGGAAGTATTTGCGCAGTAAAAATAAATATAAAGAAAAATATTATCTACAGAAAACTTTGACTAGTAAATATTATAAGCAGGATTATTATTTCTAACATCAATAGGTTCCACTTTGTCATATATTTCATCCTTCTGGTGGCTGTAGTTCTTCTTGTACCGATATCCCTCCGAAATGTGAAATGTAAACATTTCTCTTTAAATGCTATAGTGCTCTCTTGGACGATTCCTCCTTACCTTTGAAAAACCAAAAAAGCAATATGTGTTTGTTTGCTACCAGAAGATGGATTTGCCATTTTCCATTTTTCCTCGCATCTAGACACATTTATGGCAAGTGGGAGGTTTCATATCGTTGATTTGGCAGTCAAAGTTGCCTCGGCAAGCAAAACGCAGAAAGGAGCAGCCAAACACAAATCGTGCCTCATATCGATGGTACTTTTTTTTTTTTGCTGACTTATGCTAAAAGTTACCTTTCTGGCATCACAGGTAAACTGAACTGTAATGGGCGCAGAAAAGGTTGATGCTGCCTTCGGTTTAATACCGAAACCACTCTTAAGGGCTTATCAGTTTCTCGAAAGTTTTGTATATTCTTTAATTGTTTTTCTTTTGTTTTGATTGCCATTATCGATAAACAGAAAAGTTGTAGCTTGCAATATCCGAACCGCAATTAATCTTAAAGTCTTCAAAAAATTATTTATGCAATATATCATAATTTATTATAATAAGTATTAATTTGAATTTAAATATATTGCGTAATATGCCACATTAATATTTATTTAATATTAATTTGCAATTAACAAAGGCAGGGTATTATCAGTTTATCAGTACAATAAAATATGCTTGCATCCATGAGAACTACAGGCAGATAAAAGCAGAAAGGACAAGCTCAAAGGACATGGTCTCCATTCGCATGTTCCCATTTGTGTATTTTTCACCGCCCACTCGCCGATTCGACGACTGGCAAAAAGAGCTGAAATTGAAAACTCAAAGTACATAGAATGGTATTGCCATTATGGGCGCCACTGACATGCATATGTGCGGAAAATGTTTCGCCTTTTTTCTTGCTGTATTTGTGTGCAAGGAGTGCAGAAAAACAGGACGCTATATACGGGAATGGCTAACAAACATTCAATTAAACCATACTTTTGTGTATGGCCTCGCTGTTTTTCACACAGTTTGCCGCTTTGCATGGTCAGCACACCCTCTATATATCTCTCTGAAAAAGAATAAAAAAATTATACTTTTTACCTTTCAACATTTTTGTGTTAACATAAAAAGCGGTGGACATAATGACAGTTTTGGTATAAAAGAAAATAATAACTTGAACTTATATTAAATCGAATTTGTTTCATTATTTATTCAGATGCTATGCATTTTACTTTTCTTTATTTATTTTCAGTCTAAAAAATGTATAAGCAATTAAATTGTAAAATTAAATAAAGAAAATTTGTTAAAGCAAGTGTGAGGGGGGAAAAACCATAGATATAACCTAACCTACATGTAAGTGCAGATACCTTTTCACATAATTAAAATATATGTGGCTTCTGTTCATATTTTTTAATTAAAAATATTCTACGTAAAATGCTGAACTACTCTATAAAGTTTGAAAATCTATTATGCTATCTGAACTTTTTCAAATTGTCTGTATTATGTTTTTATTTTTCACTTTTTCTTTGTTATTTTTTACCTGTAGTTCAGTGCAGTGTGTAATGGCTTCATTTAGTACACGTAGAAACTGGAAAGCTTGACTAGTTGGGAGTCAGGGCACCCACTCATATATGAGCACCTGCTTAGGTTGTCCTGCATGAGAGCTCGTTGTTGTGCAGGTGAAAAAATTTTAAATATTTTTTCACCTGCACAACAACGAGCTCTCAAAACGAGATTCCAAAATATTGGTTTTATAAGAATATATATTTTTTATTTGGTATAAATCAGTATCAAATAATAAAAAAAAATAATAATACAATATTGTCTAACGACAAATATTGTTAAACTACAAATCAAATGTCAAATATTTCAATCTTTTAGACAAAAAAGAAGCCTCAGTTTAATTTAAGGTTTCCTAGAAAAGATCAAAAACAACATCAGAAATAAAACACATTTTCTTCGAGGAAAGTGAGTTCCGGGAATCAGAGGAAAAGGACTCTCTGTTCCATGGAACTGTTATGTTAATATTCCACAGTCTTCTTTTTTTTTGACTATTAATAGTTCAAGCAGCAGCTAATTTCTCTTTGTGTGGATTTGTTGGCTGCCTTGCTTTCTGTTTGTTGCCTCTGTTGCCACTAATAGTTTTTCAGCTCGTAAAAGCTTTGTTGCTGCTGCGCCTTGGCTTGGCACTTCGATCTAAGTTGGGCCAGGGACTTGAATCCGCTTGGCTTTGGATTTTCCCCGTTAGTTGCTCCTGTCTCCTGCCTCCTTGGCATCCTCCAGAATTATCTCTGTATCTGTGAGGCCGTTGCTGTATCTGTGTGCGGCTGCTTGTGTGCTCACCATGGCGGAAACTTGCCAGGCAATTTCCGCTTTAAGTACCATTAAATTCGTATTCGTTTTAATGAGCTCTCAACATGATGCCCACCCAGAATACCCTCACTTTTCTCTCAGACAGTCAGTCATCCTCGTCCATCTCGATCTCTGTCTCCCTGGGCCATCGTTTTAATGACATTCGATTCGTGTGTCTATATCCCATGCTGTGTCCGCCTTTGTTTAGACAGCATGAGGTGCTGTTTTGGCATTGGCAACGGCAATGGCATCCCTTTGCTTTACGACCACTTTGATGGGCCTTTCATTTCATTTTGTACAATTCTCGACCAGTCAACGTTGAAATCTGCTCAAGGTGCACGTCCGTCAGAGTCCTCGTTCCTTTTATGAGTGTGCACTGTCCAAAATAATATGAATTGAACTGACAACGTTAACCTGTTTACTTTATTGAGTTATTTAATTATGAAGTCAGAATATTTATGTAGTGTTTATATTAAAAGATAATATAAAATTAAGAGTGTAATGGTTTACAATTCTTATTAATAGCTGTAAGTTAAATGATATTAATTCAAATAAAACTTTTAAAATTCGTAGAAAATGTAGCTAACGCCTTATAATTATATTTTGTTGTTATTCCCATATAAAATATAGTCTGCTATTCAAAAATATACACTTATTTATGACAAAATAGTAAACTTCCTTGATAAAAATGAAACTTTCGTACAGTGCACGCAGAGGTAAGCCACAAATCGATTGCAGCACCTGAGAACAGCGGGGCACAACCAATCGCTGCTCGGTAAACTAATTAATTTTCATGTCTTCTGCCATGTCTTAACATTGCGCATACGCCGCGTTGCACATAATTACTTTCCTTCTACTCGTAAAATACGCGATAAATAATTCAGAGCGCATGCGAAACTAAAAACAGAGAAGACTAAAACTTGAGATCCCAATAACAAAAAGCCATTTCGGTTCGTGTTTTTCGACTTATCGTGGCAAATGGATTATGCTGCAGCTTTTTTGGGACCGGATCACAGAAAAGGGGAAACGCTCCGGCTGGCTCCGTTGAAAATCCCCATCTATTAGCGCCAGTAAAAGCAATTATTTGAGTGGAAACTTCGGGACTACCATTGAAAGTTAAGAGCTGCTTTCGCTCCTGTTCCTGCCACCGCTGCTGTTGCTGTGGTTTGGCATTATCTCGCTGCTTTTCCCGCTTTTCCCAGTAAACAACTTTTTCCGCCTCCACTCCGGCATTGTATTTTGCCAGTTCACTGTTGCTCTTAATGGTTTACCTGTGCGGATGCGGCTGGCGAAAGGGAGTTCGTTGTCGAATAGATTAGTTTTGCAATTTTTCAGCTCAACACTTTTCGGGAATTAAGTGGGTTGAACGGCACAACAATAAGGCCTAAACGAGGCTCTTAAATGCATTAAAGTCCCTTTTTTGCATATTTAACTACAGTTTGGACGTCGTTTTTGGTATAAAAGGTTTGGGATTTTAATAAATTAAGGCTAGTGAATAAAATTTGCATTGAAATATATGAAAAAATTAAATAAAAATGACTATCTGACTTTGTGCTTTTTAGATAATCTGAAATTGTTTAATATTTATATCATAGGACTTTTGCACAAGAATATTTGCTTTTATATTATATATAATATATTTCCTATACAAATTTATTAAAAAAAATATTAAATAAAGTTCTCTGCCTCTCATAGTCATTTTAAAGCTATTTAAGAATAATTATTTACCCTTTCCTATCGTCTGGAGCCTGCATTTGGATTCAAAGCCACTGCCATTCAGGTCACCTTTTGAATGGATCCCCCCGCACAGCGTACATTCTAGACCATCGCATTTATATTCCATGGGCGACGTGGCATTGCTAACTATTTTCCTTTGAGTGCAAAATGCTGGAAATTGTCACATCGAATTGGACAAACTTTGAGTGGGCGAATGGCATTCACGTAGACACATTCACTCGGCAAATTAAATAAACACCTCCTTTAGCATTCACACAACGAAATGTGCAATTACATTACCTGCGACTAGTATCTCGAGTATTTGTGTTCGTTCTGGTCCATGGATCCTGACTAGGAAATTTCCATAACATTCAAGTCACCTGTCAGCCGAACGATTTGTCATATGCTGACATGCCAACTGTCGTTGTCAGGCAACGGAAACGCGACAGGTATCCTTTGGCGAATCAAGGAGCTGGAGGAGTAGCAGAAGCAACCACATTGTCTGGCATTTCCACTTGCCACTTGTCAGGCCGCTATATTAGCCACTTTCGACCATTTCCACGGCTCCCGGGTATATTCCACTATTTCTCCCAATGGAATTTGCAATTTTCCGTTTCTCGCATCTCTATTTACTTCCTTTTTTTTTTTTATTCTTTGTTCATCAACTGTTTGTCATGTCAACTATGCACCCAACTCAAGACAACACTTAATTATGTTTTCTGTTTCTGGCAAAAGTTTACCAAGTCAGGCGGTAAGGGAAAAGCAGAGAGAGAGAGCTAAAAGAAAAATTACTCCAAATGGCAAAATGATTCCGGCGCTGCTTTCTCCTTTGCCTGGGCTGCATCATAAATTATTGAAGTTGCCAGTCTGTCATAGCCCTGTAGTTTTATTTCCGTCTCTTTCAGTGCTGGCTTCATCCGTCTCTTTCTTTCTTGATTTGCTCTCTCTCTCTCTCTTTCTCTATTTATTTTCCTACTCTGTCTCAGTTGGTGCAGCTGGGAATTTAATTTGGCAGCAGGTGCCAAGTCGCGACCCCGTCTTTAAGCAAAGAGATTCTGCAAAAATAAAATGAAACTTTTCCACTTATTTTCGCTGCCACACAAAAACGGACAGGAAAAATAATAAAATGTGTTTTGCGGTTGACACAACTACAAATACACAGATACTATACACATACATATATTTTTGTAGTCCTCTGCTACTCTAAAATTTATTTTGTTTTCGCATAACTCGCAAATGCTTTCTTTTGCCCGCTTTTTCACTGTCCACCACTCAATAAATAAGTAGCGTAAATAAACCCGCCTCCTTTTTAGCCAACTTCTCGGCGAAGGTAAAAACTTTCAGTTGGCAGCTTTGTCCCGTTTACATGACAATTTGACAGTTTATTAAGTTGCCTTTCCCAACCCCTTCCTCCCTAGCTGCCGTGTAAATAGAGAGTTCCAACTTGATGGAAAACTTAAGAGAGTGGCTGTTTTCCCACAGGACCCTATTGAATGGATTCGAGTGTCTGAGGCATATTTATAAAAGGCATTGCTGGTAAAGAATATTTTCAGCCATCCCAATAAGACCGGAAATTATAAATACAGACTTTCGAATTTTTCCAAGTTATTTTGAGGAGGTTTAAGCCAACTGATCTCAAGGCAGACAGTGGTGCAACGAACTATCCCTAGATATGCTGGCTGTTCCGGTTAAATTCCATTTGCAGTATATATTTATTTATTACCTTCAAAAGAACATTAAATTACCAACTGCTCTGCCCAGTTCGGTGCATTTATTTTACAATTACAGTGCAAATATTAATGAACGTAAAAAAAATTTAAAACTTTAATCCAGGATCCAAAAACTGTATTTATCAATAAAATGTCATTGATTTTAAAACGATTGCCCTTTTAGATTATAGTTTTTCCAACAGTTGGATCCCATTTGTTAAACAAAAAGCCACAAAAAGTGTGGTTTTAACGTGGAACCATTTAACTTTGAAAGGGAATTTGATTTTGATGGTGCACCACTACCTGTGTCGCCGGCTAAGGGACCCATCGCCGATCATCCGATCGGGTTCATATCTGGTGGATTGGCGGCGAAGCGTGTGCTCCGCCTGCTGCGTAGAAGTGGTGCGAAGGTAACCCATATCCGTCGAACGCTCAGTAGCAGTCCGCTTGTCCCGCTCCCGGCCACGATGGCTTTCGGCTTCCTGCTCCCGTTCACGACGCTGTCGCTCCTTTTGCTGCTCCAGCAGCAGGGTCCAGTCGTACAAGTAATCGTATTGATAGTTCAGAGAGCGGTATAGTGTATGGATCACCTGGCGGAGATATTTGTAATCTGGGGCTTCCTTGAAGCGCAGATTCCGAACATAGTTCATGTACAGCGCGAACTCTTTGGGTAATCCCCTGCATAGCATTTCGATTGAGGTGCTGCTCTTCTTCTCCAGTATCTTCTCGTACTTTTGTTTCTTGGTGGCAGCCGTTATGCCCTGCCAGGGTAACTTGCCCAGATTGAAGTACATGATGCAGTAGCCGATGGACTCCAGATCATCCCGGCGGGACTGCTCCACACCCACTTGGGCATTTATTGAGGCATAGCGTACAGTGCCCGTGAGATAGCGATCCCTGCGATACGGGATGTGCTGTTGCGTCTCGCTGTCTATGTACCGCTTGGACAAGCCGAAATCAATTAGGTACAGCTGGCCGGCATTCTGGCCGAGTCCCATGAGGAAATTATCGGGCTTGAGATCGCGATGGATAAACCCGGCCTCGTGGACGACTTCCAGCCGGCACAAGAGCTGATCGGTCACCATCATCACAGTCTTGAGGGAGAAGCGGCGCTTGCACAGGTTGAAGAGCTCCTCCAGCGATGGACCCAGAAGCTCCATCACCATGGCATTGTAGCGTCTCTCGGTGCCAAAGTCTAGCAGCTTGGGGAATCCCGGAGCATGGCGCAGCTGTTTATATACCTTGGCCTCGTACATCAGTTGCGGATACTTGGCGTCGCTGGCCTCCACCTTGATGGCCACCTCGTTGCCGTCTTTGATGCATAATCCCAGATAGATTTCGCCAAAGGAACCGGATCCAATTGGCCGTATAACCCTGTACTTGCCGCCGATCAATTGGTTCTCCAGATTCAGCGACGGGTTTTGCATATTAGCCGCTGCCTGCTGATTATGGTGCACCACTGTACCCTTTGCTTTCTCACGATCCATATCGGTAAGTCTTGCGATAGTCTCCGAGGTTATTAAAAAATAAAACTAAATTTTGTACGTTTCTATTTTGGATTTTTCGTGCCACACTTTTCTAATGATCCGAGATGAGCTTTGAAAGCATTTTGTTTTGGCTCTCTGACTTTTTATGTTGTTTTTTGAAAAGCAATGCCCCAAAACTGTCTGTTGGCTCAGCCTTTCATATTTTACCTTAATTATCAAGGCCAAGTTTGATGCTCAACTTCGAATGCGGCGACTACTTTTTATTTTCAACAAATTATTGTTAATTATTCGTATTTGTAGTTAGTTAAAAAAAATATTAATAATAATTTAAAGATATTTATCAAAGAAAAAATAAATTTATTATTAATTTTAATAGCTAAGATCCCGATGCTTTTACAGAATTTATTGTCAAGACACCCAGAGTCATTTCCACCTTTAATTGAGGCAAAATGAAAACAGGCATTAGGCCTTAACCTGTTAACTTGGTCTTCTTCATTGGCATCCCTCTATTGTTTGTGAATTTTCATACAAATTTGATTCCTTTGAACTGTATTTATCGCCAGCTGCAGTTGCTCTGGATCTTTTGTTTCTATATTTCAGAGATGCATATATAATGCTTAATTGATTTGGATTATGTGGAAGTTAATTAGGAAAACAGAACAAAGACCTATCTAAAGTGAAGGTAATATTCATAATACTCAAAATCGCACCACTTTTCATACACAACACGAAAAGTTTGGAAAAAGTTGCTAAGTAGACTTGATTTTAATTAAATTAATCCCAACTTTTATCATTTTAATTTGAATTTATCTTATAATCTGTATTTAGTGGGTTACAAATTCGTATTAAATCATATATGTAAGTAGTAAAAAACCCATTGAAAAAAGAATTTATATACTTAATCCCGAATTCATAGTTAAGAAACTAAAGAAATTGAATGCATTAATTGTGAAAAAATTCGTCTTAATTACTTTATTCTTTTTATCTGTGTATTCAAGGAGAGTCTCTCCAACTTGTAAACCTCCATTATTAATTTAAATTAATATCCATAAGTGAGACCTTATCTGGAGCAGTAGTTACAGGGGGATCAATGGCAACCACTCAAGTAAAAGATTCTCTTCTAGAATATATTGAGCAGTGACTGTGTAATTTAGTGGTTTAGTGTGATTGGAATTAGCAAGTTCGACTATAAATAGGCTGCTTTTTCCCAGGGGATCGCAGTCGTTATTTTCCTACCAGCAAGACTAGTCAATTTTAGTTGCTGTGAGCTTAAAATTGGCTTGTTCCCATAATAAATAATCTTTCCTTCTAAAATCAGAAAACTTTTCTTTAAAAAAAAGGACGTGCAGTGTTTACGGATATCACTTTCCATTTTAAAGTGACCTCGCAAATGCTACGCTTTCTTTTTTCCATAATCATCGTTTTCTGTTGCCACGAATTGTATCTTTTTGTAATGATTATTCAGAATTATGTTAACTTAACCACATTAAGTGGAAAGAATTAATGTAGTTATGGCCCAAATAAATAAAATATAAACAATAGCTATTCGGAAATAGAAATAAAGTCAACACTTCCCGCAAATGCTTATATGGCATTCAACAGTTGAAAACGGAAATGAAATATTTAAAGTGCTAATGGTAAATTCAACATTTTATTGCGCCACCATTATAATGGAAATGAGTTGCATATAAATATGAAATTAGATCATTAGCTTAGCATTTTGTGAGGCCAGAGAGAAGAGAGAGAATAGAGTGAGGGCAAACGGTGGAATGAGTGCAAAATTAAATGCTGCTAAACGCAAATAAATAATGAACAGACACACGCAAAATGAAGCATTTATAAAGCCGCTTACAATCAACGTAATCATGCCCCTGATGACGATGATAATGATGATGATGATGGTGTCTCCGAAGTGTTTGTGCTTGTGTGGATGGGGCTTGGGGAGTCCTTGGGCCGGAGTATTTCTGTGTGTGAGCGAAAAGACAAAGGACGAGGAGAACAAAGCAACTTCGCTGCAGGTGTGTGCGTGAGCAGGTGCATTAAATGCTATTACCGCTGCTCCAGCCATCCTAACTTAACCCATTCCCGCTCCCTCACTTGCCACTTGCCACTGGCCAATGGCAACGGCAGCAGCAGCAGCAGCAACAACCATTGTTAATAATTTTGAGACAAAAGGCCATACTAAAACAATAACTAAGCACGCATTAAGTAGTAAGTAAGTAGATGACAATGCCGGTAGCCGCCGGTCTTGGAGTGGCCCTGGTTGAGGCTGGAGGCTGAGAATGATGGGATCGGGTGGGAATGGCCAGAGAACTTAGTTACGTGCTCTTGTACTTTTGCCCAAAAGCATAGGAAATAGACGTGAAGACGAAGCAACACAAGTAGCAAGAAGCTGCTGCAAACGACGAAGACGTGGCAGCAAATAAAATAAAACAAATATAATGAGATTTCGTGCAACGAGCAGAGACACTGCAAAATAATACAAAATATTTGCAATTTGGAAAATTAACTTTTAGGAAATTGAGCAGAGTTTTGGGTGGAGGGATTTTAATTGAAGAAAATTAATGGAATAGGTCTTTTTACTTAATTATTTAGCTTGCGTATTGAAATATAAATTGCTATAATTTTTTCTAAAATATCAAGCTTACTATAGATAGATACATATCCATATACTTGGCATGAAATTATGCATTTAGTTTATATTTTGTGGAACAGATTCGTATAATAATAATGCGAGCTTTTATTCAAAGTATAGTAAGATTTTTAAATTGTTTAAATTACAAGATAAGTGAATTAAATAAAATTGAGATATGATTAGAAGAAGTAGAGCTATTAACCGGTCAAAGGATATCTTTAAAATGCCGAACAATACAGAAAACTTAAAGTGATTAAAGTTTCCTATGGCTACTATAAGGTTTAGCTGTTCTATCTACAAATTTTCAAGCCTGTATTTCGCGCAGTGCACGCGGCAAGGCAAGTGGCGGCCAAACAAGCATAGCATACTTATCAGCGCCATGGCAGCGGAGCAGCAGAGCAACAGAGCAAAGATGGCGGCGTCCGCTATCTTTTGTCTGTCTACTTTGTAAGTGTGCTAGCGTGTGCGTGTACTCGCTCATATGTGTGTGTGTGTGCGTGTGTTGGCCCGCGAATACAACAACTAAATTTATTTTAGTTTTAACTATTTGCTCGGGCACAAAGGACAAACGAGAGACGTCGAAAAAGCCACGCCAAAAGTAATGCGAGGGACAGTTCTTCGAGGATCTCTGCAACTGTGTCTGTGCGAAAGTATTTGACATATACAAACAAAGCTCGCGCACAAACACGCACACAGACACATAAAAACGAAACTATAGCTTTACATAGACAGACACATTTTCACTTTTCACTTTTCACAAAACACAGTGCACAAAAGCCGGCAGAGGACAAAGGATATTATAAATTACATACCAAGTTCTCCCTTTTTTATCCTTTTTTTTTTTTTTTGTTTCCTTCAGCCTTGTCGCCTGTCCTTGTGTGTGTGTTTGAGAGTATCTCTGAGACTGTGTGTGTGTGGGAGGTGTGTGTAATTTGGTGTGTTATTGTTGCTGTTTCTGTTGCCGCTTTACACTAGTTTCAATTTTTCCCCCTTCCCTTGAGCCGTTCGTCGCCTTGTTATTATAATTTTAGCAGTTTATTTTCTTTTGCTATGCAAACTTAATTCCATTTCTCTGTTTATGTGCTTACACACTTGTCCAACTTAAATATAGCTAAATACAGGGTGATGCCTGTTTTTTGAGAGCTTTAAAATGAATTTTAATAATAATATTTGTGTTATGGTTTAAGGAATAGGTAAAAAAATTAACAGCATTATTAAGTTGGGCTAGATCACAAAGGGTTTATGTAAAATTATTTTATAATTTGACAATTGCCAGTTAAATGATGCTTCCAAATTATATTTAATAATTTCAATGGAAGTAATAGCTTAAAAATAAGAAAGTAATAGCTTATTTTGTAAGTAAATTCATCATTGTATCAGTCAACCAGCATTAAATGGCCTTAAAATGTTTATTAAGATAAATGTACTTAAAATATAATATTTCTACCAAGGAGTAGCTGTCTAAAATGGAATTAATTTTAATTTAAACTATTTTGTATGAAAATAATATAAAAAATAATTCAAATACAATTCAAGTATAGAAAGAAAGTCCATAATTATATAATGTGCGCCCTTTTTGTGGTACCTGATTGAGGTACGTATTTGGAAAACATAAAGGACCTCTTAGAGTCGATGATCCTTTATTAAAATAAAAAAAAAGTAGGAAAAACACCCTGTTTCTGAGCAATCAAACAAGGGCAGCAGCGGCATCGTGAAGCACAAAAAAGTGGTTACCCCGCACAGTCAAAAGTCTGCTCGTCTGGACAGAAGGACATTATTGGACGGACATTATTGCTGCCGTTTGCGTCGCTGTCGACGCAGCTGCCTCTGCCGCTGTCGCTGCTACCGCAGCAGCCGCAGTCGCAGTCGATGTTGCTGCTGGCAGCGACTGTACCAAACGTAGTACGCAAACATCACACGCACACAAATCCACGAGAGAGCTTGATATGTACAGATGTACATACATACAGATGGCGGCATATGGCAACATTCCACGGACACACTCAAAGCCACTCAACAACAACAGGGAGCAGAGCAACAGCAACATCAACAGCAGCAACATAAGCAGCAATAACAACATAAGCAGCAATAATAAGAGCAACAACAGGGAGAGCAGCAACAGCAACAGCAGAAGCAGCAGAGTCTGCAAACTCAAAATGAGAGTAACAGCAGCCACAACCAGCAGCTTCATCGATGCCTAAAGTTCCATGTTAACAGCAGAGAAAACACCCCCCGACGCCACCCCACTGATTTTTCACAGAAAATTTGCTGATTTTTTTTTTGTTTGCTTCTACTCTATGAAGTGGTGGGTTTGGTTTTTCATATCCCAGCGGCGGCAACAGACCCAGCCTCTGTCGGGACTATAAAAATGGATTTTTATTATGTTGCTGCTTCTGCTTTTTGCCGCTGCTGTTGGCTGCTTGTTGTTGCTATTGCTGTTATCTTTGTTGACAGAGTTCCTCTCACCTTGGTAAAAGCCAGAGAGATACGAATCCGGATACTCACAACTTTGCCACAGCTTCAGTTCTGCTGGCTATATGTATATGTCTAGGGAAAGCGCTTCTTGTTGAGTCCTTTTTTTGGGAGAAGCTTTGAGCAAAACTCGCTGTTTAAAACTGGAGATTCTGGAGAGGCTCTAATACATCTTTGAGTATTTTTTTTTTAATAAATTATGGTAGGAGGAAGGTGAACCTTTATCGTATAGAAATATGGAGGAATTTAGGAATAACTTCTTTAAGTTATACGGGGTGACAACTAGGGCTGTATATTTAGAGAAGTCACATATATAAAAACATCGAGGTCATAATAATATCGTAATTATTGTTCGATGTATCGAAATTTGAAATAATTTTAAGATATCGATAATAAATGATATAAATGAATCGATATATGAAACAGAATCTCATTTTATCGTTTACTTATAGTATCATTATTGTTCAATATATCATTATGTTCTTCTATCTCTAATGAAAACCCTTAAATATATATAAGATTTTGTAAATTGAAGCATTTCTAAATAATTTCTTTATTTATGGAGTTGGGAATATTAATTGAGAATCGTTTTGTGAGAAAATATTATAAAAAATGTAGATTTTTTTACGTTTAAGGGTTGTAAATAGAGATCTATACCTTCGAGGACTTATAACTACACAAAATCATACAAAACCTATCCATAAATCTATAAAGAACGCTTCGTGGAATATTTTCTAAGGGATTTCAGTGATCATAAAGCAATTTACAAATCCTTTTCACTTTTTGGAAACTGCCTTGGCTCCCAGCCATCAAAAGTCATCCCATGGCGTGTTCTCTGTGAAAGTGATTCACTCGAGTCAATCCTGTGAGTGAGCTCCTGTGAAAGGAGCTTTCACTCGAACCGAAAGCCGGCAGCAACAGTCTGCTTGTGTACATATATGTACATAAGTATAGGTGAGAGGGCAGCATCATGACTGGGTATATACATAAGTAACTATGTAATAAAGAGGACCAGGCCCAGGACCAGGACGAGGCCCAGAGCAGGAGCAGGGGCAGGAGCAGGGAAGTTTGGCAGTGCCGCCGCCACCCCTCGGTAAGCAGGACACTATTGGGATTAAGTCTGGCTGTGTGAGTGTGCGCTCGCAGGATGCTGTGGCTGTGAGCGTATTTTGTATTATTTTGTTTTTGCCTTTTGCCATTTTGTACATAAATCACCAGCAGCAGCAGCAGCAGCGAGCTGAGAGCCGAGGATGCTGCGCAGCTGCTGCGCTGCTGCGCTGCTCGGCTCCGCTGTGTGTGTCCGTGTCGGTGTGAGTGTATCCTGCGAGCATCCTGCGAGCCAGCGTGTGTGCGAGTGTGAGTGTGCCGCCATTTGGAATTTTTCGAAATTGGGGTTCGCTACAACAAACGCATTTCGTAGTAGACGTTTAGGCGTCAACTAGTGCGCTTGGTGCTGCGCTTACACGTAGACACGCTCATCAGCCGAGGAGAACGCTGCCTCTCAATCTGAAACCGAGTCCTGAGACCCACCAGGATCCGATTCAGAATCAAGCTGAGGCCCAAATCCAGCCAGGACTCCTGCCACGACCAACTAACACACACACAAAGACGGAGGAAAGCAAATCAAAAGCTCCAATAAACTATATAATCTTTGGCTTAAATTCAACCCAAAACGGACGGAACTGGACAGGACGCCTTACCTTAATTTCTCGCACCTTCCAGACAGCCACACAATTTTTTAAGAAACCAGCGCTAAGCAACGAGGAAACGTAACGAAAAGTGAAAATGCTGTGCCAAAAATTAAACATAAATTTATATAAAAGTGTCGAAGGCCCGAAATGCCGAATCGTAAAATGGGAAATGGCCAAATGCTCTCTCTCTCTATCTCTGTATAAATGATTGAATCAGTAATTGATTTTAATGCCGTATTTTTGGAAAGTGCGCGTTATGTTAAATATTTCGATGGGTATGTACTTGATGTTGTAATGGAATATACGTCTATATGTCATGCAAATTCTTTGGTGTTCTTTGATGTCAATGTCGTTGTTGTCATTTTCGTTATTGTCGTTGTTCTTATTGTCTAAAAGTTGAAAGCAAAAAAATATATTAATGTAACTTTAACCACGATAAATAAAATGAAATAATAATGATGACATTTCCAAGTATTGAGTAAGTATGACACTTATTTTATATGTTCTAGATACTTATTAAGACGAAGAAAATTCATTTTGAATGTATTTACCTTGCTGAAGTAAAAAAAAGAGTATGAAATGCATTTTAATTCGCTGATTAAGGTTCTTAAAATCTAAAAACTTTAGTTATAATGAAGTTAACAATAAAAATGTTTGAATTAAAATCAGATTTCCTTTTAAAATTGATTTTGTTTTGTTACCTCAGATGTTTCTTTTCAACAATTTTGTCTGCTTTAAATATAACTTTTAATATATGCCTTTTTAGCCTTAATATTAATTTAGATTACGACTTATAGTCCTTTCCAAACTTTCTAGGCATTTTTTTAAATTGTATATTAATTAAGAAAATAAATATTAGGAGACTAATACTTAATCAAACTTGACTAACAATGTATTGATCTTTGAAATCACCTTAAATATAATATTATATTTGTTAGACCAATGTTAGAAGAACCTTCGATGACCCAAAGAAAAAGTTAGATGTGCACACACCCAATTATGTGTTGAAAATATAAATCAAAAGCAGAGCAAGCACCAGGGTCCAGAGAAAACAGAAACCGAAAAGTGCAAACAGAAAAGTTTCAACGAGCTGAATTTGTACAACTCATCAAATATTCCTTAGCCGGGGTCTGTGTGTTTTGTGTTGTGGGCGTGTGTTGAGAGCACAGGACCAGCAAGGACAGCCCAGGCATAGCCAGTGGCACAGGACACACACCGAGATCAGCAATGCCGAGTGCTGGGGCGTCGAAGGACTCGAAAGCTGGCTGCGTGGCTGGCTGGCGGGCAGCCTGTCGTTAAATCGAGTTCATCGTGAATTCGAAACGAGAAGCCGCAAACGACAGCCAACCCTGCGAATCTCAAGCACTCGCAGGATGCAAGCAATCCTCGCAAGCACACACTCTCACCGACTCGTGCAAAGACACACACACAGTCGCACAATCGTACAGGCGAGTGTCATGCGTCGTACGCGATGTCAAGGACCGCACCCAAAAAACTTTTTTCTCGCAACGCGAATTTCTGACGAGCTCTGAGCTCTGATGGACGGATGGATGGGTTCTCTGGGTCCTGAGTTTTTGGGTGCTCGTCTGTCGGCTGTCGATGATTTGTAGGGGCAACGCCGCTCGAAAGCGTACACTGAGCGAAAATATATTTGTTTATATGAAATCAGAAAGCCAGGTTAAGGAGGTTAAGCAAAAGAAAAATATGGTAGCTGTTAAAAAGAGTTTATTGGCTTGTAAGTTCGCTTTATTTTTTAAGGGCATAAATGGAAAAATTTTTAAAAAGTCTCTGACTTTGTCTTCAAAATAAAAATAAATATACATTTTGTCAAATTAAGTTGACTTATTTTATCAGCAGTTTTGTTTAAATAGTTACCAAGTTTAAACAAAGAGAGAGTAGAGAAACAAAAAAGGAACTAAGTTGTGGGTTTATGTTTTAATGTAGTTTCACACTGAAAGTATTATTCCTAAAATATATATAATGGGAAAAAGCAGACAAAAACAAGTAATCTCTGAATCGAAAAAACCTAAAGTTAAATTGTTAATTAAGTTAAACCACGTAAGCATTCGTACTTCAGTAAATTTAAATTATTATTAGAAATATTTGGATATATATTTAATGTGGAGAAGAAGAAAGATTTGAGAATTATTTAATTAATCTCTTAAACGGAAGAAACATAATCTTTAGGTATTCTAAGTTGTATATTTTATAAATATCTTTATATATCAGCTATGTTTATCTGTTTTTAAAATAATTCTCTTTGCCTTTAGAAGGATTTGCCAAGGATTGCATTAATTTTCTTTTTAAGTCTTTTCACTGTTTTCTTTCCTAAATATACTTAATTAACTTAATATATTTAGGTAGCTTAAAAATATATATTATTCTCTTTTCCGGCTCTTAAATATCTTCTTCGATTTCTTAGTGTACGTTATGTACTCGAACATATGCAAGCATTTATGGCAGGTTAAACTTGGTGAAGTGCGCGAGCGGAAGGAAATGAGATTTTTATGTGTCTCATAGCCTTTCGTCTCCTTCGTACCAAAAGGCTTTTCGCTCTGCACAAAACCAGAAAAAAAAGCGTGGAATAGTGAAACGTGCTTTGCATAAAATGTGAGCTGAACTGCCCGTGTTTTATTATCCCGGGCACACAAAACAACTTGATTCAGTCTTCGTTATCTCTCACGCTTGGCTGGCATAAAAATTTGTTGGCTGCGTTTTTTCCACGTATTTCTTGGCTCTGTGTGTGTGGGTTTTTTTTTCCTAAGAGCTATGGTTTATTCTTTTTTTACGAGTCGGGTTCATTCGCGTCACTTTTTGCCGTTGCTGATTTTTTGGTTGCCGGCACTTGTTAGGTTCTTACTTTGCGCGTACGGCAAATGGCTTTCATGCACTTTTTGTCAGGTAGAAAATAGTTTCATTCAGTTCGCTTTGAGCGAAAAGTTTCTGAAGTTTTTCCGGGCTGCTTTTTCCCCCCCCCCTTTTTTTTTTGGTTGGTGAGCTTAAAGTCTTTCAAGGGGTTGGGAAATTGCATTGCGGTTTAGGACGGCAAGCGGATTTATTTTGCGTTTGAAGGAGAAAACTTCTAGGGGAAAAAGTAGTAGAGTTTCTATTGGATTAGATTCATAAAATAAAGCTAAGAGTATAATATTCCATGTTCTTATCTCATTAAAAAATAATTTTGAAGTGGAAACTAGGTTTTTCTAGGTTTTATATTCTAACCAAAAATATTAACTGAGCTGCCTTCTATTTTTCTTTTAAGAAATTCCCCCCTCAAGTTTTAATTTAAGAACCATCCTTCCCTTGAAACCACTAACTAAGCCAGACAAATATTTATACTTACTCCCAAAGCAAACAGTTCTTTCGCTTGAATTATAGACGAGAAAAAAAATCTATAATAAAAGACAGAGACACGACGACCTCTGGCACTTTCATCTTCTCTGCTTTGCAAACAAGCTGCCTTACATGTGAACGTCCTTTGCTTTTAGTCATTGCTCCTCTGGGTGTCCTGCTCCTGTCTGAGGCAATAAAAGGATAAAAGCGAGAAGCTTGCCAGGACACGAGGCAGAAGCGAAACCATTGACATTAAAATCATGCATAAGTGCTCATATGGCAGCAATGCGACAGCGAAGACAACAACAAAGTCGCCTAATTGTGAGGCATTCAAATAGAAAGACAGGGGGGGCAGAAATACAGAGGCAGTGGGACACTTTATGGGAAGACCGCTTTATGGTAATCTCGCCTTGGTTTCCTTAAAGAAAAACAAAAAAAAAAATTATTAAAGAAGTTTAAAGGCTTATCATGAACCTCTTTGGTTTAATGTTTAAAATATAGTTATACTGTGACCTTAAAATTGCAATTTATCTTGAACATGGTATGCCGGAATAAAACCATTTAATCTTAAGGTTAAGCTATAATAAAGAATTATCTTAGAAATTCGAAACGGAAATAATCTGGACAACACATATTAATTCTATCCCTTTGAAACTAATAATTCATTTATTTGGAATGAAAAACAATCTTTAATCGAAATATAGCCCAAGGAAAAAACTTACGTAAAATATCCCAATAAAAGAAAGAACTTACATAATTTAATTAAATTTTCCTGCACTGTACTACAGCCATTACATATTCCGATTTTATTTTTGTATCTTTTGCCCAATGAAGCGAATTCTAGGGCGGCTTGGCTGGCAAATCGATAAATAGCCATCAAAAAATATATCTATGAAACGTGGCTGACATAGACGGGGCGAAATTTAAATAGCTACAGCGATGACAGAGGAACCAAATCAATATAACACCCAGGCTGCTGGCAGTTTGTCAGCTGTTTTAGTTCCCATTCATTGGCAGGACGGCAGCTGGCCGGCTAGTTTTCCACAGTTGAACAGCTGATTTCATGCAATTTCTATTGTTGCCGCTTTGGGCGCCAATTGCAATGCAAGGAAAACAGGACGCAGTTCGCTCGAGGGGCGCTGAGCAGATTTTCCCTCCCTATTGTCCTGGCCTGGTGCCTGGTGCAAATGTATGTCACGGGCCACGATGTCCCGTCCCCGTATCCCTGCATCCTCTATTCAGTTGCCGCTCGTCGATCAGCTGCTGCAGGATAACAATGCACACAATGCCTCTTGTTTTCCCATCCCCATCCCCCTCTTCAGGCTTGTCGCTCTGCGATTTTTCCTCCGTTTTGTGAACTTTTCCAGATGCAGGCCGGATTCCTGTTTTTTTTTTTTGTCAAACCCTGTGACTGATTCGCTGTTCCTGTGTGAGTGTGAGCGATTGAAAGGATATTGATCGGGAAAGCGATTACAATATTGATTTATGTGTTGCTAATATGACAAATATGACTAAACTGAGTAGTTTTATTTATAGTTAAATTATTAATTGCAATTTTTTTCCTCCAAAAATTAGATATTAAGCAATTTTGTTAAATGAGTATATAATAATTGCGTTAGGTTTCACAATTTAGTATTCAAAATATAATTAATCATGAAAAAACATAGATAGTTATCTTATTTATTATTTTGTTTATCAAACAGACCTTATAGGTAACAAAAGATATTGTAGATTGTATTTAAAGAGACATTTTAAAAATATATAAAATATTGAGAGAAATAATTAAGTCTTTCAAAGTAAAATACAAAAAGACCCTTTAAAAGCGATGAAATCTAAGATTTAATAATCTAATCAAATCTAATAATTTTTACCATTCCTGTGGAACCCTTTTTTAATAGTAATTTTTGACTACAAAAAAACAAATTGATATCATCAGCGTAAGCTTAAGTGAATGCATATTATTAGCTTTTCATTCCTTATAGAAGCACAAGCTTAAATGCCATTTAATTCCTCATCCAACAATTTGGCTTTATCAGGACTAAACAATCGCCACAATGACTCAATGGCAGGCCGACAATATGCGACAGTAAACACATAACGATGTCGCGGGATCAGGATCGGGATTGCCGTGAGCTCATTCACCTTTTCGGATGCACAGCTGCCACCTTTGGAGGTGAGGAGTAAATCACGGTACGTATTCAATGGGCTGGCGGGAGCATAAACAGGATATAAAAGTGCAGTGCCGTAAAATAAAAAAAAATATATATATAAAACGCAAAAGGATACACAGCGCGACTACGATTCAGATACGCATACAGATGCACATAATCGTAAAATCGGCAAGGATAACAATGATATATGAATGGAACACAGGCGCAGCTGGCCCCGACAGGATAACCCGAGCCCGAACCCGAACCCGAACCCAATCCCGAACAGAAACCGGATTTTAGGAATAGCTCTGGGAGAGAGCGAGTGGCCCTCCAGCTCGCTTTCCCTCTTCTGATCTTCCTTCAAAAAAATCTTCGTCAGCCTTACGAGGACGATCATCCCCTAAATCGCATCCCGATCGTGAGTACTTAAGGCCCGTGCCGGTATCAGGGTTTTGTATCGCAGCACATTCGCCAATTCGGGCAGTTCGATCGCGACATTCGTAGGGAGCGGTTCTCCCAATCGAAAATCAAAGTGTTAAGAAAACCAGAAGAATAATAATCAAAAAAAATATACTAACTCCCGAGAACGTGAGAGATCAAACCGGTTCGGTCTCTGGTTTCACTTTCGTTTGATGACCTCATGCAGTGCCGTTTCGTCAAGGATATTCCTGCCCTTGGATATTACCCTAGCTTCGTCATCATATTTCGCTTTATGATTACGCAATGAAGTGTTATATTTGGTACTGTTTTCTCCTGGTGTCCACTGTAGGCCTATATGTATTTCGACCATAAGGCACGCGGTGAATGCCAAGAGCGAACGCAATTCAACTGTTTACTCAAAAAAGAAACTTACAAATCAGTTAAAAGTGTTTGCAACTTAATAACAGAGTTACAAAGGTTTAAAAAGGCTTAAACAAAATATTAAAAAAAAGTTATAGTATTAGAACATATTAAACATATTAAAAGTGTAACTATAGGTTTAAATTATACAATAAGTTGTGGGTCCATAAAAAAGTGAAATATGTTTAAGCCAAATATTTCATTTCAAGAAATTGGCCTAATAAAGAAGTATATATTTAATGTACAATGTAAGACTTTATAAACATAATTAAAAAAAAAAACAAATACATGATAAATTCAAGTTGGCGGATTGAAAAAAAAATTAAAAAATTAAATTAAAAAAACTAAATTAAAGCAATTTTAAACAATTTGGTTTATTTTCCATGAAAGAAATTACGAACACAATTAATAAAATGGAACTAAATGGCAAAAGTCGAGTTATAGGTTTAGTTTATAAAAGCAGGCTGTCTATAAAAAAGGTCTTAAAATTGTTCAATACAGATATTTATATACCTTTTTCAAACAATTCGCATTGTAAAAATATATATGTCATATTTAAAAAATGACTCTTCTTCTTGTAGATGATATAGATTTACAAGCACAAGAAAATATCTGTAAGTAAATGTAATAAAATAATACTAACTGGTTTACTAAGAAAAATATAAAGCATAAATATTGCATACAAAATCACTCGCAATATCTTATTTCATTATAACGTATATTTAGGGAAAGAATAACAAGCCTTATTTGCTTTATAACAATGTCTTATTGGGATACAATTAATATTATATAATAAATTAGAGACTAGAAAAACCGTTTCCTTTTTAATATATAATATTTAAGGCTTCACCAGGGAGTAGCAAAATTAAATATTCTTTTATGAAAGCCATCTCATTATCATAATTTTCCTCTTTCCTTCATGAAGAGCCCTGGCCATCTGTGCAGAATATATTTTATTAAATATCTTGAAGAAAATCACCAGGGTGTGATTAATTGGACAAAGTTAACTAACAAGAAACGCATTTCGCAAAGATGAAAATCTCCATACTTGCGTCTTTATCTTCGTTGCTCTGAGATTCGGAGAATACCGCTGGCACTGGCATAACTTGGCGGATGGCATCTAAAAAATGTCAATAAACTCAGGCAGCAGGCGAAGCAAGAGGGTGCGGGATTATAATTTCTTTAGCGGAAATTAATTTAACGTCAGCTACATGCAAGAGCCATCGCACAAATATGCATTAGATGGGGCTTAGTGCAGCTGCCGAGGCTGCGACAGGACGAAGCGGATGGGTATCTACGACCGCGCAAGGACAACGCCAGGTGACAGAGGGCGTGGCACTTACGCCCCCCCAAGCATAAAGTGAACGAATGGCGCTGTCAGGCTTTCCCGTTCGCTGACAAAGAAGCGAGGAGCGAAGGAGCATCTGAGGCGATGGTAAGTAGCGAATTTGCAATATTTTTCCAGGGAGATTTCAACTTAAAGGACACAAAGGCTAGGGCAAGCAAAAATGTAATAGGAAATATTTTGGACGGAAAAAATCTCTGCTTCAAGAATGCAGAAAAAAAATGGCAACAAAAAACTGATTATAAAAAATGTAGAAATAACAGGAGCATGCTTGGCAAAGTGCAAGATTTAGTGGGTGAGTTTGGCAGTGAGCGAGAGTGTGGGCATGGTAGCTGCTGTGCCAGGACCTCAGTTAGGTACACACACGAGGGCCACACCCATACACACACGCACTGTGCTCCATTCTCACTGTGTGTGTGTACACATACGCCTGCAAATACAGATCCCTGCAATTTGTTCACTTTTTTTCCATCTGTTTTCTTGCGCATTTCTACGCGTTGCAAGAATACACTGATCAAAATGGATTATCAGAATTAAGGTGTTTTGTTGCATTTATTTTATTATAAATTTAGCAGTTTTATTTATTGTGTTGATTGAATTAGTTGTTTAAAAAAAGGGAAATAACTTTATTTCGTCTCGTTTAGAAAATCAATCATTGTTGTGTAATATTTTTATGCAGTTTTTAAAAATAACAAGGCTTTACTTTTAATGTCATATCGAAGATTTATATAAAATAAAATACTTTGCCAATTAAAATAGTTTTAGTTTAACAAAATTTATATTCTTGGGAAAAAACAATCATTGTAAGGCTGAATATTGGTTTTAAAAAAATCAGTGACAAAGATACGACAGGTATCTTCGTGGAATTAAATAAAAATAGTCTCATTATTTATAGAATCTTAACCAGTTTGTTTTGAAATATAAGAACAGTATATTTTGAATATTATGACTTACCAAAGCATTGTTTTTATTTGTATGCAAATTAAGAAATGTCTTTGTAGGTGTCTTGTATTTGTAAAGGAAGTAAGCATTCATTTTAGAACTATTATTAATATCCGCTCAACAAGTTAAAACCTACATAGTATATAGCGCTATATAAGAAATGTGAGGTATTATTTATTAAGAAATAAAAATTTAAGTTTTTTATATAGAATAGTTTCCCCAGTATAGCATTACCAAAATACAAAATCAAGAACCTTTCAACCTATATATATCACATCCCACAATGGCAGCACAAACATAAAAAGTAAGTTAAAAATATTATTCGCTTAGGGGCTTAGATTTTAAATTGAAAACTATTTTTCTCAGTGTCCATATTTGCACCCACACACACATACACAATGAAATGCACACATACATTTATGCACGCCTGCCAGAGGGACTTCCACGGGCATCGTGTTGCTGTTGTTGATTTTCTGTGGGCCTTACCGCTTTGGCATGCAAATTTGCTTGCATGAAAATGAAGGCGAGGCTTCTGGGTATTCAGTTCTCTGCTTCGCAGGTCCCAAAACCCGGCCCTGGCTCTGGCTCCTTTCCGCTCCTTTTCGCAGGACTCGCAGCTGAGCATTCGGGCGTGTGCTTTCCATTTCGCATATGCATAAAATGCTGAAGCATTTGGTGGGGGCTCTGGTGTTGCGCCCAATGTTTTCGTTCTGTTTGTTTTTGGGCCCCCGGGCAACTCGACTGGGTCCTTTGTGTCTGTTCTAGGTTGCTGTAGGGGGTGGAGATGGATGGAAAGCTTTAGCTTATGCTGCGCCTTATGGGTTTCCTCTTTTCGGGTTGCGAAAACTTAATAACTGTTCAATGCAGATTACTCGAAAGATTACTGGCGAAATTGGGAGGCGGAGAGGACTTGAAGCCAGTGACATGATGGCTATGTGTACCCTGGAAATCGATTGAATTGCATGTAAAGGGTATGTGTGGAACCACCACGGAGCTGATTCAATTTAAATAAAAAAGGGGTATGAAAATTGCGTACTTATGCAAATATCTTCCCGAGTGGAAACCAGTCGCTAAAAAAAGAAATTTTGACAGATCTTAATCGATATAAACGAATTTTGTAGCAATAGTTTGGATTTTCCTCAGTTTTTAATTAGTTTTAGTTCTTTCAGAGGTTTTTTAAATGTTTTATTTAATATTTTTTAGTGACTATAACCTTTTTAGAATTTGGGTTATTTTGTATTAGAATTTTAGCTTTAACTGTCTTGTCTGCAGGCTGATATTCTTTCTTTTTTATTATTTTTATAATAATAGTAGCAGTTTTGTTTTTGGATGATTAAAATTTTGTGGGTTACATCTATAAAGGAATTTTCTATTCCTTGTAGAAAACTTTTTCAGTATATACATGTCTACATATGTATTTAATAACAATATATATAAATAGGAAGGTGCACCACATGTTTCAGCCTGATTTTACTCTCATTATTTTCTGTGTATTTTCTTTTTTACTTTGCCCAAACAAATAAATTCAAATTAATGAAGAATTAATATATAAAATATATTAATAATATTTTCTGGTTCGTTTACTTATAAGGTATAATATAGTTTCCAAATAATTAAATAAAAACAAACATTTCCCATATCAATTTTATTTCCTCAATCAAATCAGTTTCAAAACAATTGCAATGTCGATGAGTTGAAGGCAGCACAAAGTTATCAAGCTGCACTCAGGGAACATTGCCGACAGGCAACTGTGAAGGGCTTCCCGACTCATTTCCATTTATATATATTTACCCCCTAAGCCACCCAACGGCCCCCGTTCAGGCCACGAATCAGCCGCATTTTGATTGGCATTTGCATAAGCAGTTCGCATGCATTTCCATCGAAGGGTAGAGAATGCAGATGGGACTGGGAACTGGCACCATCTTCGACTGGAGTGCAACCGCCAATGGCATCCTGAAGGATATGTGCTGGCCAGTGTTTGCTTAGTCCCACATCCTACATAGTTATGGCCGCTTATGAATTCTAGGGCCATTCGATTTGGCCATGCATGAAAATGTTCGCTTCTGCCCTCACTCATAAAATCGGAAATTGAAAATACTATATATAAATGTTAGACAAGCAGAATGCAGCAAAAGGATATTGCATTTCCTGGTTGCTGTGAAAAGTAACCCCCACTATGATGTGCCTATAATTAATACGGCTTACAACTAGGCAGGAGCAGCGGCTTCCTTTTGAAATATCAGCCAGGCCGAAATAATATAAAGCAATTCGGAAATAAATTCTTCATTTTAATGAAGGAAACGTGCAGCAAATGGAAATTGCATCCAATATCGATTTGATGGGCGGCGGCGCTGGCGTAAGATTTCCTTTGATGTTTTCCTCATCGCAGGTTAATAATTTTCTCACAGAATATATCTCGTATTTGCATAAGAGAAAATTACAATTTTCCGCCTGACACAGACAGGAAATTGAATTTGCCCATTAATATAGGTATTTTCCATCAAAGTCAGTAATTTGCCAAATGAATATTAATTTTCGTTCGCTGCCGGCCAACAAATTGAGCTAAGAATATTTTTCAATTAAAACCGATTGGAATCTGTCCATGTATAAACAGATAAGAAATATTTACGACAATCAAATTAGGTTGAAGACCGAATCAAAATGTAATCCCCGACTGTAAAAAGATAAAGCAAAGATATTCGTCCATGTGTCGTGCCGTGGGGGCGGGCAATGGCTCAAAACAATAAACCCACAAAAGCCCCAAAGGAAGAAATCATAAAAGTTTAGCCTTGGCCATTAAAAGTAGTCGAATAAAAGGAGAATTGCAGGCTAAGCTAAAAAGGCTTACGACATTGTTCTGGCCAATACCAGAAACCCGAATGTATCTCGTAACCCTCACTCCAGGGCATTCTAATAACACGAGGGGATGTGGTTGGGGTTGGGGGCAAGGAATTTCGCACAGCTTTCGAGTAAGAATTTCGTGAGCAGCCACACTCAAAGAAAATGAGTTGGCTATATTTTTAAGACAGACTGGGAATGGTAGAAAACATCGATGACGGTACTAAAGAAATATTTCAGGCGAAGGTTGATATATAAATCGATGATGCAACGTTGCGATATGTGTTCGATGAGTCGATAGACAGAAAAAGAGCCTAAGCTGAGTTTAAGCTGTCATTGTAGAATTAGAAAGAGTTTATCAAAACTGCAGTTTAAAAAATGTTTTAAATATTATCATTAAGAAAGATAAATACGAATTACGAACAAGATATTTTTTGTCTTTATACTTCTGCCGATATACATTCCTAATACAGGATGTATCAAAAATATCCTGCACATTTCAAGCCGACTAAATATCGAGTTAGTAAAACCTTTAATAAAGATTAATAAAACAAAGTAACTAAATAAGGGTAGTTATTATATGTTAGTATTTATTTCTGAACCAAATAAACAAATATTTATTTGATATTATTTTCTAAATTCGTATCTGATAGCAAAATACTTCCAAGTTTTATACTCAAATATAATACAATAACTATTATTTATAATATAAGAACAAAAAATAAAAAAAAAATGCTCACAGAATTGATCTCTTAAGAAGCCATATCTTTTTCTGTTGAGCCATTGTCACGTTGATTTTCAAAATACAATGCCAATTTCGGGTAATTCCCTTTTTTTTTTCGTTGTGCAGCGTTTTCCATTACGCTACAATAAATCTGTGCATGCAATGAAATGTAACACGAGATATTGAATTCAATGTTGGACGGGCTCCGTCGAGGGGGTCAAAGGGCAAAGGGGCCGAGCTGCTGCTGCTGCTGCTGTAGAGATAAAGAAAAGTGGCAGCAAATGCGGAAGAATAATGCGACAGCACGAACAACAGAGACTAGAGGGTGCGGGTTCGGTACAAGGACTGAGACTGGGCCGGGGACTAGATGGCAGCGACTGCCACAATGGCGGAAAATAATATATATAAGGGAAAATATAGGCTGAGGAAAGCGCAGAGACAATGCAACGCCCGCCAGATGGAAAGGCAACAATTGCAATGCGGCATCTAATATTTTATGCGTAAGAGCAACTCCATTCGTAAACAAATGGATGTGGAACACTCTCTCGGCTTGGTTTACTTTGCAATTGGATTGGAAAAGGGTCCTGATTGTCTCCGGATTTGCAATCCATTAACATCTGCATATTAAAACCATGCAGGGCTTTCAATTCAAAATATTTTAGCGATAAATTCTTTAGTTTAGAAATGTATTTAAATACTTTAAGGCTTTTCTAGAGCATTTTGTTCATATCAGTTTCCCATCTAGCTATAATAGCATCCTCACACAAGGAGGGTCCCTACAATTCCCCCCTAACACGATTGTGTAAGTTTCCATTAAGGGAATTAGTTGGAAAATAATAAAAGTGGCCAGGACCTGGCCAAGACAGCGGCACCGAATGCCGCAACATGAACACCCAATATAAGATGCTACATCTCTCTGTCTAAAATGTCTATATACGTGTGGGTCTCGCTGATTTATAGAAGGTGACAGATGTGGGCACCGAGTGATAACAAGCTTTTCCCTCTTTTGGGCACACAGAATTCTATCAAATGTTCGGTAGACAAAGGCAGCCACTGGAAAAATGCCTTTAGTTTGGTGTTGGAAATTCTCCTCTTTTTACCACTCAGCAGCAGCATGAAAAGCCGGGGAAAACGGAAGAAAAGCCGGGGAGGAGGGGCAAAAAGAATTGGCCCCGGCTGTCGGCTCTCGGTTCTCGGTTCGCTTTTATAGTAACAGCTGCAACTGACGGGCATGAAAAGTGGTTTTTGGAGCGCGCAAATACTAGAAAATGTTGGCAACGCCTTGGCCACGGACTAACTGGGAAAATTTCAGAGAAAATGGCCAAAGGAAAAGCGGTGCGATGCGGTGGGTAAGTGGAAATATTTTTCGCAGTTTTGCTATAAATTAAAGCAATGACGGCGCCGCCGACATCGTCTTTCACATGTGACTGGCTCTTTCGGTCTGGGCGCAAAGTTCATACCGAAATTTATTATTATTTTATTATCAGCGGAAGTCCGTTGGGTGAAATAAAAAAGCGGAACTTCATGTGTAACCGAAACGTATCCAACGAAAGTTTATTGGAAAATATGCAACTCTATGCTAGCGGAACATAAAAGCGGAATATATAAGACTATTCACTTAAAGAATAGGCTTTAACAACAATGCAATTATATCGCAATTATATATATATTGCAAACTAATTAGAAAATATCTGTAGCTTTCTGATTTCATTTTTACTGTTTTTTAATTCAACATCATTAAAAGTACAAATCAGTTTGTGTTGCCATAGTTCAGTTGTTATTTTTGATTAATTACCCATCGAATTATAAAGGCTCAATCCGTTTATGTATTCCAACGGCAAAGTACGAAGCTCATTAAGTTCGCATTATTTTTCAATTTTCAACTGCTTCATATAAAATGTAATTCTATCAATCATTTGCCTGAGCTTAATTTCATTAAATCCCTTTCCACTCTCGTTGTCTGTTGTTTCCATGATCTCTCCCAGAGTAAGCTAATTTATTTAATAATATTTTACACAATGACTACGAAGCTTGGGCTCTTGTTTCGTTTACACAAATTTTCCAATCAATTTGCCAGAGTTCAACGTAGATAATTATAGATTGTAAAACTTTTACATCAAACGGCAACCAACTATAAATTGGACATTTGTTGTCACATTTTGCCAAACTTATAAAATATGTGTGTCGGTCGGCAAATAACAATTCAATTTGTTAAAAGTGGACAACTAACTGCCACAACTATGCTGCAAACTTTTTCCTGCACGTTATGTGGCGGAAATTTAACAATTTCAATTTTATTAATTGCCTTTCAAAAACACGCAAAACATGGCGCAAATAATTAAATTGAATAAAAGTGCCATATCGAGCGATAAAACTACTGAAACCCATACATTTAAAGTGTGGAAAAAGCAAAAGGGAAACACTTATTTTTCATTTACGAATCATTAAAAAAGGAAACACAAAAATTCGGCAATTAAATTGTGCGAACCTTAATGAGGCTGTTCTAGAGGTGCGGGGGAAAGTGGGCACATAACCAATATCCCAGGCCACTGAAAAACCAAATGGAAAGCAAAACGAAATTCCATGCGAAAAATTGGCAACGTTGCATTTTCATTTTCGTATCCTTGGGGTGGCCATGTTGATTTCATTTCATTTAGTCGACTCAATGCTGCTTTTTGTCGTAGTCGTTGTGTTTTCCTGTCTGAGTATTTGTTGTTTGCCGCAGCCGTGGTATCCCTGAATTTTACACCGAGCGGAAAACTAGCTTTTTAATTAAAAATGTATTTTCGCTTAAGAATTTGAAGTAAAAAATTATATAAAAAATAAGTCAATAAGTCAATATAATATTTGCTTATATCGGGTTAATTAAAATCAAGATTTCTTACAGGTGTAAAAATCAGTAAGTAAACAAAAATACCTTTCTTGAAATGTTTGCGGAATTATATCATTATTGTTAATAAAGTACCATTCAAACCGATATGTTTTTATATGTATAATTTCAATATTTTGCACTTTATGACACTTTCGATATAATATGATGCGTGATATCTTTTTTGTGTGTAGCTTTTATTCCTCACATTGATATTTAAACGAATTATTAATTTTTAATATATAATATATTTCTCTGTCATTATTATATCATATTAAAATCTTAATAATCCTGGGAATATTTGTACAGTGTATGATGTATTTGCCTTTCTATATGCGGTGCTTTTGGCCGGCATTGTTGTTTTTCCGCCACGCCAACGCGAATTCGTTACGTGCAATGGCCACAGCAACACAATTCAACAATGGCCGCCGCGTCGTTGGAATCGCGATTGCCCTGCCTTTTGTGATGGTATTGGTGTTGCCAATGGCGTCTGACCGGCCATTAGTATGCCAGAAAGAAGAGTCACATCGGTAGAGAGGCCCTCACACTTTCACACGTACACAGATCGATGGGCTGAACAGCAGCGTGTCTGTGGAAAATTATTTGTAAATAAATCAGCATGTTTTTAAATTATTTATTGCTGATTGGGAATCAATCCATCTGATTGGTTATATCTCTTTGTTTTTTTTTTTTTCAGTCACGCTTATAGGGAGACCTAAGATTTGGTTACTTCTATTAAAGGCCGATTGAATTAAATTTCAAGTTTTTCTCGATTATTTTGCATAAATAAATATTATTTTAAAGGGAAATATGCATTAATGTAGCTCATATAATTTATTTTGGTAGATTAAACGTCTTCTAGTTGGCACTCCATTGGAATTAATTATTTTTTATTTACTCATGTTACCAGCTAAGGATTTTTATAATAATGTTGTTAATTATCTGACTACATCTAATCCTCGCATATATACAGACCTAATGGACCTTAGCTTCACAACTCTGATTTCGATTTCTTTCCTATTTTTTCCCCAGCTAAGCAAGTCCCTGACAGAGCCATCATTATCTTGGCAATAATAAATCGTTGGGCATCAGCATGCCACCAGCGTATTTCCGTGGGGATGGTCCTGTCCTGACCAACAGTTAGATAGATAGCTATTCAGGATTCGGGAATCCGGAGTGCAAAACGCTTCAAACAGAGGCCCATGTTGACCAAGTGGTTTTTGGCGAGAAATTGAAACAGGACAAGAGGGAAACATCGAGCTACCAAAAAAAAAAATCAGGGAAAAAAGAGAAGTTAAAAACAGGCCCAAGTACACCGAGAATTCAAATGCCCGAAAGGACGAGTCAGAGTCACTCCCCCCCTTCCCCAAGCCCTTTGGTAGTAAAAAACCGGCAAAAAGCAACAACCGGTAAAATCGAATGTTCACTTTGCACACACTCTCGCCCTAAACACACAAATACACATACATATAAAGGCCTCTGTAGCCTTATGGCTCACTCTCACACAATGTATGTATATGTGCAGGACGACGACGACCAGCGCATTTGTGTGGGTGTAGGTTCTGAAGTTTTGCACACATTTACAATAATTGTAAATGTGTTGAAAATCGTTTGCACAACTGTGAGCAAAACACGTCGGAGTAGAAATCACTCTCTTTGTGCGTATGTATGTGCATGTATTTGCTCATTTGTTAAGGGGAAATGCCTTTGTCTGTCGTTCGGTGTGTGTGTGAGAGTGTGTTTAAAGTACCCGTGCGAGAGTGTGCGGGTGTGTGTGTCCTGGCCGTGAGCGCAGCCATGTTTTTTCCAGCGAGACAAATGGCGCAAGCGCGATTGTACACACTGCCAAAAATAATACTTAAACTTTGTCCTTAAAATACCTTGCCTTTTACGTTCTATTTAAGAGAATAAAATTAAAAACTAGTATATGTTTATGATAATAATAAATAACAACACTTAAATAAACAATTACAATTTAAAGATCAAATAAAATGCAGAAAATAATGTATATGTTACGTTTTGATTTTATTTTAAATATTTCATCAATTAAAAGGAATACGTTTATAACAATGATGATCAGTTTTTACAAGGAATGTACTACTTAACGTTTAAAATATAAAGTATTTGATTTTTTTTATAAAAAGAATGTTACAAAAACATAAAAGGAATGTGTTTTTTCTGACCTTTTTTCTATTTAAAAGGGATATAGTGTTTTAAAGATATTATATTGTATACAAAATATTAGCAAGATAACTAATGTGACTATTTAAAATTGGTATTTGTATTAATACTTAATTTATTGTTTAGGTATTATATTAAATATAAAACCTAAGCCACATAAATAAATATTAGTTTAATTTCGGATTTGTATTTCAGTAAACAATAAATTTTGTCTTTTATATAAATATATAAATATGTTATACAGATTTGCGTTATATATGTTGCTATACTCCTTTTCATAAAATATTTTTATAGACATTTTTAGAATTTAAACTTGCTATTAGATTTTCTAATAAAAATCCCACAATTGAAATTCTAAATAAAAAAGCTTAGGTTAATTTTTAGAATATAAACTTGCTATTAGATTTTCTAATACAAATCCCACAATAGAAATCTTGTAGATAACAATCTCTCTCTCTTTCTCTCCCTTGTGATATTCTAGAACTTATCAAACTTTAAATCTTGTTTGGTACTTTGGCTCTTCAGTTCCAATACAACATCTCGTCCCCAAGCTAACTGAAACGTTACTTTTTCGAACAATTTTGCCAACTTGGCAGAAGGCAGGGCAAACAATGTTGCAGCGGCCAACCACTTGAGAACCAACCGCCCAGGACTCCCAGGACACAATAATAAGGGGGAAAGGGGAAAGCCAAAGGGAAGCCGGGTGATAACAGAGGATAGCTACCTGCTACCTGGCAACTCCAGTGGCGAGGCGTCTCTGCGGCGAGCTGTACATGGCAACGGCTTTTATAGCTCGGTCTGCGCACAACATGGCGTATGAGCAACGTCTATGTATGTGTAGGTGTGTGTGTGTGTGTGTGTGTGGACAGAGTGTACATCCGTGGCTCTCGCAGTTATTGCTATGGCAATCTTGACTACCTGGTGCTCATGCCCCGGCAGCTTAACCTCATCAGTCGAGCGGCGGTCGCAGCTGCAAATATGCCGCATCCACCTACGAGTCCTTGAGTCCTTTTTGGGATGTTTCTGCTCCTGATGCGGCTGCCATTTGCTATTTTTCGTTTTCGTTAGCAGACTTTGGGTTTTAATGGATCGATGAGTGCTCTGCTCTGCTCAGCTCAGCTCAGCTCATTCCTCCTGGCTGGCTGGTTGGCTTGGTTGCGGCCTGTCAACTTTTTTCCAAGCCCTTTCCTTGGGTGCTTTTTTTTTTTTGAGGGGGAAAAAGTTTTTCTTTTTTGTGCTGCTGTGGGGAAGGTTTAATGCATATATTTTTTTTATTTTTGCCACCCAAGTATATAAGGCAAGACTTTATACACGTACATAAGACGAGTTGAAAGGGGCATTTGCTTATTAGATTTTCTCTGCTCGGCTGCCAAGATGCGGTCAGGTAACAATTTTGTAGGTTAGCTGGTTACCATCGTGTTCCGCCCAATTCCTAAACAACTTTAACTCTTATCGAGTGTGGGGAGAGACTGTAACTCAACCAATATTTAAGTGACGTTTATTCGAGTTCTCAAGTGCCTATTTGTAGTGTGCAATTTGCACTTGAATGGAGCTGCAAATAGAATATCCTTTAAAATGGAACTTCATTTGTTTGTCTTTTGCTTAAGCGAAGCAAACATGCAATCGAATAAATAAGCTTGCCAGCGAATACAAAAGATTCTCCATCTGGACCATGACATGTGCAATCTTTTGTGGGGCGAGATAACTCGACGGCAGTGCTGAATCAGATTGGAAGGAATATAAATAAATAAATATATATATTTATAAATATTATACATAATAAAAATGTATCTTTGTATATATATACCATATTTGGGATGCACTTCAATAATTAAAGCCAGATGTGATAAATCGACGAAAATATCGAAGCCAACGTTGAATATTGCATAAGATCCGACATATATTGAATATTTTAATGTCCAACTTAACATTAAAATATATATATACATATATCGCAAGCTATGATATATGGAATATTTAATTATCTATAAATATCGTAAATATATCAGATACGACACAGAATATCGATATATCAACAATTTTTGCAACGCTAGAATTTTATTTTCATACAGATATATCATACAGATATCAGACATTCCTATATTAATTCCAGCAAATTTGTATTCATATTTATATATTTAATTTTACTAGTATCCAAATAAGTCGATTAAACGCGAACAAATCTATCGGGAAAATAGATAAATTAGCATTACTGCTGCTATATATATTTTTCCTTTTTCCCTGGACTTGAGCTTGTTATTGCACACGCATCCACATCCTTTGTAAGTTTCTCCTATTTATTGGAATAATATTTATTCAGTAAGTTTTCTGTTCATATATTTGCCGGATCGCTGCTGTTTGAACTTGTTTGTATATGGCAAAAGTATTTTTAATATGCGCAAATAAATATTGAAAGGCGAGCAACAAGGCCAGAACAGAGCAGACCAACAGCAGCATCAGCAGCTGGCACTTCAAAGATACAGGGAATATGAAATTTGCTTGCTCTGAGGATTTATGTGTCGACTGTGAGAAGGGGAAGGAGCATCGTGGATTAGTGGCCGGCCATTGTCGAGAGTACTATATAAATTTAGCTTAAATGTGCAATATGCTGGTGGCTCGGAAAAGTTATCTGGACGCTTCACTAAATCCAATTAGAAAATGTTCTCCCTTTAACACGGACAACTTTCGTGCTTAGAGTTGAAAGCGCCAATTGACGGCAACATTTTCAATTTGTCTAACGAGTTGGTGGGCCGAAAAGTTTCTGCCACATGTGGCAGGATGGCCGTCATCACAAAGCCATCGAATGCATAAAGGCTTAGCGTTGGCAGATTTTTACCCGACTTTTCCACCCTTTTCCCCCACATTCTCTTCCCGTTTCCTGGCGTAATGGAAAACAATGTCCCAGCGAATGCGAATTCCGTGCGCTAATGAAGTGCAGTAGCAGCAGAAGCTCCACCAATATATAGCTCTTAGCTATTATAAAAACTTCAAGCAACAATTATTAAATTTCATGGTTACGTTTTCTTTATTTTTTTATTTTTGGCTTGTCGCATTCGAATGATGCTTGGGTACACAGACTGCATATAAATTGGCTTAATTCGCAGAAAATGGCAAAACTGAATCACAACCGGGCAAAGGACCAGGAAAGTCATCTGCAATATCGCCATCATCATCATCGTCATCATCATCATCATCTGGTGTTGCTATTTTTCCCCGACTGTTCCACGTTGACACGAACAATGGCTGGGGAAAAAACATACGTACATATATATTCGTGGGTTGTGCCGAGAAAAACTTTTGCAAATGAATAATCCACAATTGTGTGTCGTAGCACAAATTGCAATTGTTGCTTGCAGCCAGTCAAGAAATGAATCTCTACATGAGTTGGCCAGGGAACATTCCGTTAGCACTGATAAAGGCAAAGGCTTAAATACTCTAAAAAGGGGTAGGTAAGTTATTACAAATGCTGTTGTTAATAGCATAAGTTTACAAAAATTTAAAGCAATGTCAAAAGAACAAAAATTAATCTTAAATAATAAGGTAATTAACTAATTACTGTTAAAATAAGCCTAAATTCTTTAGTTCAAGTTTTAATCCCTTATATTTATTTAATACAATCTATTATTATGCGATATTGTTATAAATAAATACTCGATTTCAACGAATTGCCTGAAAAAGACATCCATACCCGTTTGAGACAACCACTGATAGACCTGCATTGTTATTGTTTTTGCGACTGGCATGCTCAAGTGGAAAAAAGCATTGCGTATTCGCCCGAGTGCACTTGGCAATAATAATTTGAGCTAGCATAGCAGGCATTCCAAACAGACTGTCATGCGGACGGACAAGTACACAGGATAGATGGATGAAGGGCAGGTGGGCGCATTTCATCAGCATTGTCCGTGCAGTGACATAAAGTAAGTCACCAATGGCTAAGCAAGTGCCCCCACATACACTTAAGGAAATTATGTATTAAATATTAGTTGACCTATAACTTATCACAAATTAGCTGCTTAAGTTTGAGAAATTAATTAGAGGCTATAAAAATTTTTAGAAAATAATCGAATTAACATTTTACAATTGGTTTTAAGAAGACTTCTTCTCGATCTGAAATCCCCTAACGTTTTCTGCAAGTGTAAAATCCTAAAACGAAGGAAATTGTTGCCCTGGCAACTGGGAAGATGAAAGATATATACGGTGCAGGGTTAGATGGATGGGCGGTTCTCTTTGTTGAGTGACTGCTGCTAAGCCCGAGGCTTTGCTGCGTTTATTGCCAAGACTAAGGTGTGGTCGAGTTCTCTCCACCTGGTGTCCCACGCACCTTCAAATCCTGCACCCAACCCATCCACACATCAATCAATAAATAAATTTGAGTATACAGCTTGCATTGAAAGCTGGCATTAGGCCTAAGACTCTCAACTAAACAACCTCCTCCAGTGGCATCCCTTCCATTGTTTGTGAAATTTCATATAAATTTGTTTCCTTTGAAAGGACTTTATCTGCCGTTGCAGTTGCTTCGGATGGTTGGTAAATTAATATTGTTGTTGCTCCCTAACAATGGAGAGTCCTTGTAAGGCTTCATTTTGAGACTCGATGGGATTAGTTGGAAGTTAATTAACAAATTTAAACAAAGGCTTTGCCCTATATAAGACTTTTATTTTAAATTGCATAACTTCACATGGAAGAGCTATGAATGAGGGGGTTATGAATGGTGTTTATCTATTGTTTCATAACTAGGGAAAACCTAATTTAATGCTTGATTGATTTGCTTTCAATACTCGATAGGATTATGTGGAAGTTAATTAGCGAAACAAAACAAAACAAAGACCTAAGTCGAGTAGGGGATTACTATTCAGAATTGCATATAGGCGGCTTCTCAGCTTTCATTATTGGTTCAGTTAATATTTTGATTTCGATAGGTGAGAACTAATCTTCAGCTGCAGTTGCCGTGGTAGACGGTTCTCTTCTATAATAGCTTACAACCCTTTATTGCAACATGAGTGTTATGGCCCCGATTGAGTAAGTCAGTAGCTTGATAGGATTGAGAAAAAGCTAATTAACAAAATCTTTCGATTATAAACAGGCAACTTTTTTCTATAAGATCTATATTTATATTTAGTTCCTCTTATATCGGATTGCTTAAGTTAACCAGGTTTCACGATTTATTATACTTTAGTTACTTGAATTTTAGCTTCCTTTTAATATTAAAAATATTATGCAAACACTAAGACTTTGTCTTTTAATTTTTTGAAATGTATCAAAATCAAATTAGTACCAAAATGTCTAAGAAACTGTTTCCCCAAGCCTTTGGCCACAATTAAATAAATATCATTTCCAATTACCGAAACTTTTTCAATTTAATACCGATAGAAAAGGAGAAACTTTACTTCAATAGTTCGCCTCCTGCCAACTGTTTGTTGTCGGGAAAATCATAAAATCAAATGCCGCCTCGTTTGGCGCCCAACTTTCGCGAAAGAAAAATACAATTTGGAAATTTTATTACACACTTTCCATTCTGTCAATTTGTGCGGAGGACTGCGGCAGCAGCCGGCCAAGTATTTCGCCGGCATATCGGTATCGTAAAATGGAAATGAAATTAAACGCTGAACATTATTTATGACGCTGTGCATATCAAATGGCGGAGGGCGAAGTCGAAGGGCTGTGCCAGATGCACCCTTTACGGCAAGTACTGGGAACGCACCACCACCACCGATGGCGATGGATCTGCACCTTGGCCTCGTGCTACGTGCAGGGATTTGAGTGGAATTTACTTTGTTTTCCATTTACATTCGCCGGCACTTTGTTCCTGCCATTTGTTTTTTTCCAACTATTATTTGTGTCTAATTTGCATATCGTCCGCGCCATTCCGCGCATCCTGATTCCAATTCTGATCCTGACATGCGCTATCGCCGGCCCCGGGTAAAGGACATCCCTCGTCCTGTCATCCCTCTTGCAATGTAGGGCCCGGCTCGGCGCTCTGTGCATCTGCATCGCTGCGTCGCGTCCTTTGCAGGACTCGTACTTCTGCTTCTGAGTCGGCTGCTTCATTTAAAGTTTATTCGGCAACTTCAAGTGAAAAGTTAAGTCAACTTTTTTGGGCCGCCCCTGCGGCACGCTTCGAATTGCCGAAGAAGAACACAAAATGCCATTTCCGTTTCCGGCAACTTTTGCCCCAAGAACAAAGCAAAAGGCGCAACTGAAATTCTCGGGAGTTGCAAGATGAAAAACGAAACATTGATGCTCTCATATGAAAGGGTTGAGAAGCAGGAATAAACAACAGATGAGTCTTTATTTGAAGTATAATTAGGTGTATTTTCTAGTATTAGTTTTTTGTTAGTTATTAGTTTTAGTTGGGTTTTCTTTTAGTGAATCCTTTATCAGAGGATATAAAATATCCTTCCTATAATACATAGTTAAAACAATGGAAAGCTGTAGCATTTAAGCTTACTACTAATTTAATGTTTAGCTTAGATGTATTTGCGTGAGTTCCAAATTGATTATTGCTAATAATAAAAAGAAAATTCACACTTCTTGTCAAAGTTACAGATTAAATAAATTTGCTCACACCTTTTATAGTACCAAACTTTTTTTTTATAATTTCCTTAAGTTTAAAAATAAATTACAAGCAAACCCAAATAGTTGCCATGCCCCCTTTGAATATTTATCCCGCCCATCGCTCCCACATTCCATTCAAACGAAGTCGCTTCCCCTCGCTCCACGCATAAATTCCACTCAAATAATATTTGTGCTTGTTGTGGAGCTCATTAGTAGCTGGCAGCAACAGACAGGAAAGCTGGCTTGGGTGAGCGGGAAAAGCCGGAAACTGTGGGCGAGATGCCGCACCCAGGACATCCAGGGAAGACTTTCTGTTTGTGGCCCACACGTGCGAGCAAGTCGGGATCAAGTTGAAGTCCTGAGCGCCCAAATCCCCACCCCATTCCACACCTGTTGTCGTCGGTGTGGTGTGTGTGTGAGAGTGAGTGTTCTTTCAAGGGGGCGGCTTAACTTATGACTGCCGAAAAAGTTGCCTCGCTACATAAATTAAATTACAACTTGCCGGGGAGAACGTGGATGTGCAATACAGCGTTTATGCCAAGCCAATCGTGAACTCTTGGAAACTTCATAAAAACATAAACTTAGTAACCTCAAAGAAGACTATATATATTGGACTATAATATAGGATAAATTTATACTAATATCTTATTATACACTGTTCATATTCTTTAAGAAATAAAATAAATATATTACTTAACTTCCAAATCCTAGATCTTTCCTTGCATAATCACAGACTGAGTATGGATTTTTGTACGCTTTTCTTTTCCGTTTTTTTCATTTTTTTTTGTTTCGACACTGCCTCTTGTGGTTGACATTCATTTGTGGAAATTTATGTTAATTAGAATTGAATTTCGACGCATGCAAAGTTTGGCTGCCCGGCATCTCCGTTCGTTCCTCATTTGATTCAATTTATTTGATGCTGTCAAAGAACGACAGAAAGGAGTGCGAAGCGGAGAGGAAATGCTCAAGGCTCAAGGATGAGAAGGTGTCCTTTTGCGAAACTTATTTTTCTTCCATTTTGCCTGAATGACGTTAGTATTATGTCGTCCTGCTTTTCCTCGAACGTCAGAAAGTTTCCCACAAGGTCTTGTATTCTGCGGTTGTGTCGTAATGATTTGTGGAATTTCCTTATTGCACGAACCTTGTGTCGGTTGTTATATCGGTTAGATATATACATAAAACCGGAGTTATATTATTATGATTGCGGCTTCTGTTTTGGGCAAAAACCTCAGCTTGTCTTGACATTTATGACACGCGAATTACCTTTTGATTGCTGGTTAAGAAACAATTTGTTGGGAACAAGAGTTTGGTTTGTATTTCTTTAACTAAAATAAAATGAAAAGCAAAGAAAAGCAGGGTAGTGCTTAAAACTTGGTTAGACTTTGAGAGGCTGCAAACAAAAGAAACTTTTCTTAAGCTTAAGTTGAAGCTGGCGAAAAATGAAAGAAAAGTTGAATAAAAGAAAGTTAAAACCGATTTAAATTATTCAAACCTCTATTCGTTACCAAGAAAATATGAGATTAAGTGATTTTAGAGCTCATAACATTTAAGGAAAGCTAAGGAAAGGCATAATATATATTTCAAGATATATAATATTACTTGTTTATGAGCAAAATTATTCTGTATTAAAACTCAAAGTATTAAAGAAGGAATGTAGTATTAAATAAATATTTAACTAGAAATGAAGTCATAGAAATGCTAAACCATTTTTATATAAATAAACTAGATACATTTTATATAATTTAAGCATTATTCAAATGAAATTTAAATAATTTAAATGCTTTCAGCTTTACTCCAACTGATCTTAAAGTTTATTTGACATTTTAAAATATTCCACCCCTCGTTAAAGTTGTTCCTGTTTTAATTTGCTGCATATTCTAAAATGTAAATTCCCTTTACCAACTTACAATGAAAATGCAACATTTTCATGTATTTTTTCTCCACTTTGCCAGTATTTTCTCTTTCAGTTTTTCCTATTTTTTATTTTTTTTGCTGCATTTTCCAAAGCATAATCAGTGGGGATGCTACAAACAAACTGAGTGAACCGAGAAAAGCACACAGAAGAAGAATTTATATATATATCTATATGGAAAAGGAGACCGAAGAAGAAAATCCCGGAGAAGAACGCAACTTCGCTTGTGCGCATAATTTTCCTGAACGCTCTTGGCAACGCTTTTCTCCAGGCTTTTCCCCACTCTTCCTTACTGAAGCTGGACCTGCAGGAAATGGCAGCTATTAGCATTTGACTGCTTCACTGATGATGTTAACGATGCCAGCGACCGACCAACCAACCGAAAGTCCGTCCGGAGTATGGGGCGAACAAAAAATGTTATATGCACATAAAGTTTTAAGTCCGAGCCAGGGGGGGAATCCCTCCTTACCCAGGAGTCGAGGACTCGTCGTGGTCGCGCGGAGCGGGAACAGGACAAAGTCGTCGCCGGTCGGCGGCAGTCAGCATTTATTATTGCACATTTTATGCGCTCGACTGCACAATAAAATAAATGAGAATCATCCGAAATGCAAAAATGGAACCCAAGAAATTGCGCATAAATGCCGAAATTATTTTGATGTCTTCCTTTTCCTCCCTTTGCTCTTCCTTCCTAGGCTTTGGGGGAAAAGTGGGAAGAAAACTCAATATTTGTGCGCCTCATGTGGCCAAATAATTGCTGACGTGACACATTTAACTAGACCAAGACGGATTCCCTTAATGATCTCCCAGGGAGGCGGCACGTAAGCGGATGCAATCAAAATTCCATTTGGCGAAGCGCTGAGAAACGCACAATCAGTCATTAACAGCGTTCCAAACAAATGGAAAAAAACGAAACATACCGAAATGAAAAAAAGAAAAACGAAAACTAAACAAAATTTGAGGCGGATCCTGCCGCCAGGAACACACGTCCATTCAATTCAATTGAAGATGTGACTGATGTGTCGGACAACGACCAAGGGGAACTACGGCACTGGGAATAAATGTAGGAGATACCTTTAAATTTGACCTTATTAAACTTTTCTCAGATAAATTTGCATCTTTTGTTTATAATTTCTTAAACAGCAGAGGAAGATACTTAGTTTTAAAGCCGCTTGATTTGTCTTCTTTCCGCTTTCGGCTTATATTCTTAAAACTGATTTCAATGGAGCTAATCTGTGAGATATCTACCTATTTCTTTCTGTGTAACAACACTACTGGTCACTGCATCCGAATGCTGCTTTTGGTGGTTGCTCCTGGGGTGGTTTCGCCCAAAGTCTAATCAACATCAGCGCAACAATTTGTTATGAATCCTGGGCTGAGCTGCTGTCACATGGACGCTGGGCTTGCTGCATGCTGGCCATTAATGGATGTCGTGGGCGTAGCCAACTGTGATCCCCCTGGTCCACTGATTACGCGGAGAGGAGAGTTTAAAGCTGCCAGAGAATCAGAAAGCAATTTCAAGTTGATTTTGCTAAGATCCACACGGAAAGAAATGCGAAAATATTCGAATATTTAAGATCAAAACATTCAAAACAATAACCTTTTATTTTATTCAATTATCATTTTGGAGTTCTCTTGGTATTTATTTATTAAGCATAAGTTTGTTTTGTATTTGATTAGTTTAATCGCATTTATATAGCACTTTTATTTGCTTTAATTGAGGATTCTTAACTTTACTCAAGGTCTATAATCTAATCTTTCCTAAACTAATATATTTAATTAGATTTAAAGATAATATTTCAGTGCCTTTATGAATTTATAATATCATATGTTCTTGACATTTAAATATTTAATTCATTCATATGTTCCATGAAGATAAGCTGGGATATATCCCACTTTATTTCAGTGCAAAGTGAAGCCTTCGCCCTATTGCAAAGCTTAATACCCGAAATATTCCCATGGGAAACCAAAAAAAGGCACATAATTCTGCCGGGAATCGAATTTCCCCCTGGCCCCCGGGTCCTGAATTATTCAATACATCGGCACGAAAATCCCTACCTACCATCGTAACACACAGGCACACACACACCTTCGATTGCGAGTTGTGCCTAATCAGAGAGCTGCGTTGAAAGCATTTGCAGTAAGGACACGTCATTAGAGGCAGTCCGGCCATTTGCTGCAGACTTTGCTGTCATCCCGCAGGCAACATCCCATCCACCCGTCCGTCCCAGGCAGCAGCCAGGACACCAGTTCCGAGTGCATAATTCATCAAAATCAGCAACAGGAACCGAACAAAAGTTGACTCTCCAATGGACTTGGACTTGGGGTTTGGGTTTCACCATTTGCCCAAGGGTGGGGTAAGTCTACTCTCTATATCGAATGGTAATGCCCGTTACCTGGACAACGATTGTGAATGCAGGCCCATGCCCGGGCCGCCCTTTTGGTTAGGGGCATAATCAAAAATGCGTGTGCTAGGCTGCATATGGAAGCATAATCCCAAAACGCACCGAGGGGCATCGACATCATCGTCGTCATAGGAATCGACAGAGAGGCTGAAGAGAGGTAAGGAGTATTTGCACTGAGAAAAATGGAAGAGTAATCAGCACCTAATATAAGTTTATATTATATGCATGTTTATTTCCTAAGCATTTTCTCACAGTATTGCTTCAAGGTGTTGTTACTAACCTTTAATAAACCGTTACTATCAATATATCCTATCGACAAAAATATCTCTTTCTATATGGAAATATATATTTTAAATATCAGATTTGACGTACAAATTTATTTGTCACTCTTTCTTCTTATATTAATTAGTCTGATAAATCAAAAGAAATATCGATTTGTCGCCAATATATCGGGTATAATACCACATTAGATATCGAAATAGTATCGATATAACTATCTAATTAGCCATCTCTACCTCAGGTGGTTGGTTGTTTTCCAAACCGTAATTTTGAATTAAATTAGATAGAAAATAAAGCTTTATATACATTTTATTTATTGGTTTAGTTGTTGTTTTTAAAAACCCATTGTATTTTAATTTAAATCACGCCTTGGCTGCCAGGTATCTCCCAGTCGAGCACATTCAACTGAAGCTTTCATACTTGTTCTTGATATTAATTTGCCAAATAACATTTTGAGGTCCGTGTACCAGAGAGATCCCCGAGCTGACTCAGCGGGGCATTTGTTGAGGTGTACTTGGGCATTGTTGGGTCCATCTAAGCCCCGTCCCTCCCAGAAACCGCTCCTGCAATCCCTCCTGCATCTGTGGCACCCACAAGCCATCAACCTCGCCCCCGTTCCTCGTGTCAAAGTTGCGCCCTTTGTTTTCGAATTGTTCCTGGTTACGAGGTCCTTTCTGTGTCCTGTGCGTGGTGGTCCGTGGCTCTGCAATTTTTTTCGTTATTCTTGTTCCGTGCCGCGCTGATTCTCTTTTTGGTATTTGGTTTTGATTCGAGCTCTTCTTTTTTTCGACTTCCACTCGGCCACCCTACTCCCTTTTTGTTTGTGTAACATTCCATATCCATTTGCAACAACGCGCGCGCAAAATAAAAAAAAAAAGAAAAAGAAAACCTAGGGGAAACCGACAAACAACCCCTTTTTCGCAAGGGTGGCGACGGTGGCCGGGGGTGGTGCTCAATTTTCATCCGTCGCAACCTTCGCAGCCTTGGCAGCATCCTCCAGCATCAGCAGCAGCATTTTAATTCGAATTGGTATTGCTCCGGCAGTGTTATTGTTGTTCTGTAGCTGGCTTACTACCCCCTCGCCGCATCCACCCTCGCTGTTTGGTTTCCATTTGATGCTGATAAATTGTAAGTACGCCTCGTCGGGCAGCGGGGTGTTAAGGATTCGCCCCCATAGAGGAAGTTGCATACATCGCATAATTTGATAAAATATTGCACGCTTTTCTTTTGTCTGAAATGATTATTTCGCTTTTATTTTTCTTTTCTTTTTTTTTTGGGTCTGCATATGATGAGCATTAGATGTAATCAATAAAAGCTTTGACGCCAGCCATTCAGTTGAGCTAATGGATGAGAAATCCTATCAAAAGGGGAAATCAAATTTTTGGCGGCGAATCGTTTTGTACAGGGTTTTTATGCGATATAGTTTTCCATTTCCGTGGCATGTATTATGTGTGACAGAGCAATTATTTAGAGTGCGATGTAACTAAGGGGTGTGAGATTAAAATAAAACAGCGGAATTCAGCGTTTAATATTATAATTGGTTCGGCTATAGTAAAAGCCTTAAAATAAAGTAGAGAAAATCACTAAATCAAACATTAAATCAGTCTCAATGGGTCATATCAGTTAATTTGATAAATTTTATCAATTATATACATTGTTTAAATATTAAAACTGATATAGTGACTAAAGAAGATCAAATAATAATATTATATCATAAGTTTCAGGGTAAACTTAAGCTTTTCTTGATCTCGACAGAAGGATAAGAACTTGGTATGTTAATAATGTAGTTATATTAATAGATTACATTTTATTATATATATATATATATATATATATATATATATATATATATATATATATATTATGTATTACATAACTATCCTTGTATGACTCATTTAATAATGTAATCCCTTAAGTCATTACTTTAATATTGAATCTCTTGGCAAATACATTAACTTCTTTCCTCTTTTTCAAGTCTTAAATATTAAAAAAAAAAGCTTATAAATAAAAAAGCTATAGTTCGCTTTGTATGTTAATCCTGTTCATTTTCGCGTATTTGATTTTCTGCTTTAATCCCTGATGTATTTTCATTATCTAAACCCTCGAAAAAATATGCCTTGGCCATAAAATAAAATCTGCCAAATGTTTCGCGCGTCTCTCTCTCATCTCGTTTGTTATCCGAAATGTGGCAAGTTTATCTTTGGCTCGAAGAACTTTCGGATAATGGGAAAAGCGCATCAGGCTTGTCAGAGGCCGGAAATGAGTGATAAATATATCTTCATTCGGCTGCTTACTGCGATGGCAGTGTCGGTAGCGATTTCCCCAGCGTACAATTGACACATTTTTGTATTTCGTTGACGTCTGCCAATAAAAATAACGAAATAAAATATGGGACTGTCAAGTGTATGTGCGTGTGTGTAATCTCAAAGGATCGAAGTTGCTACCTTGAAAACGATACGCTAGGGAATCTTTAGGGTAACGTCATGGGCTGCCTGCCATAAATATATTGCCAATACAGAGGAAAGCCCATCGATAATAAGGTTAGAAAGCCATAAACCCGAAAAATCAACCGAATCTCCAAAGCGAGCACGTTGGAGGGTAAGAGTTCCCGGCCTGGCCAAGGCCTCTTCATAAATGTGCCAAATTGGTTTTTCAACAATAAAATGCTAATGATTGATTCACATTGCCCCATGGAGTGCCGTTAGTTGTGCCCAGCCCCCTGGAAGCAAGGATTCCATGGTTTTTTGTCTAATTTGTGCATACCCGAACATTAAATTGGGGTTCCGTTTTTGTGTTTTTCGGGGATTTTGCATTTGTAATTTTCTCTAACGAACAAGTGAGGGTTGCAAATCATGTTGGATTCGACACTGGAGATACCTAAATTATGAGGGGATATATATTTACATTTTAAATACATTGTCATTCATTAAAATTTTTCAAAAATATATTTAAAAAAAAAGAAAATACTGCATAATGGTTTTGAAAGTATTTGAACCTTTTAAGATGTCATATAAATATTTAGGATGAAAAATATACATATTTTAAAGGTTATATTTATATCAAACAAAAGAAAAATATTCTAATTTCTGCATTCCATTATATAAGATCTCACTTTAAGTACTTATAAAAGGTAATTCAAACATACGTATTGTTTATCAGTTGAAAAAGCATTTACATAGTTTGAATCCTATCTAAGCTATGCTTTTAACTAAATAATATTGAAAAAATACTTACTTAAATAAAATAAAAAGCATTGACTAGATAGTTTCAACAATAATATATTGCTCAAATTACACAGGAAATATTTAACGTGAAATATTCCATGGCCTTTCGAAGGATTCCTTTTGACATAGTTCGAGGATATGCTATTAACCCCTGACAACCCCTTGACGGATTGCGGGGTACGACGGAGAACACAGAAAAAAATCCCTGGGTAGGCCATTTACAATTGGTCCGCAGTGCGGAACCTAAGCTAATGATGACTGGCATGCACAAATGTACAAATCTTAATTATGCAAATCACGGTCGCGCATAAATTATGCAAATTATAATGAAATTCCTCATTGCCGGACTCGGGAAACAGGGGATTCGGGGATCCGGGGATCCGGGGACCCGGGGACCAACGACGAATGCCCATCTATATGTATTCTGGATTGATAAAAATGTGGCCATAAAATGAAAGAAAACCGAAAATTTAAATTTCTAGCCGGATCTCGGGGTTGAAAAGTCGAAATTATTTTGGTGGCCAGAGCCGGGCCGAGTGCCGTAAATTGCAATGTAAATGCTGCATAAAACTGAATTAGTCGCAGAACAATTACAATAGGGGAGAGTTCACTGCAACGGCAAAATCTTCCCGAAAAAAAAACAAATACAAAAAAAAAAATACGGAACCCAGGCAATCAGAGAGCAAATGGTGCATTGCCTAGAGGGTCGAGTCTGCTGTCCAGATTCCGGATTTCATTGAAAATAATGGCATACGGTGGGCTGTGGCCCCGAACATCTGACACAATAATTTCCCCTACTTAAACGAGGGAAGCCGCTAACAATGGGAACACAAGTAAAAGTTTCAGTGCAAATTATTAAATTTATTATGCGCGAAGTCATTAGGTCTGTCGCTCGTCCTCTTAGTTTGACTTATTCTAAGGACTAAGGACTAAACGCATGCACACTCCTGCACTCCTGCACTGATACATTAATATTCCGAGAAGCCTGGGAAGTGTACAAAGTCATTAGTGGCCATTGCAGTTGACAGGGAAAACAGAGATGCTCAGCTTGGGTCTCCAAACTGGATTTGACTTGAGATAATTGTGAAAATGGCAAGAAATTGTGTCATATTATATGTATATTAATTATAGGTCTTCGATTATTTAGTAGTTAAGCATTCAAAATGTTATCCATTTATAGTTTTATATTCTTTAGTAACACAAAATCCTAGAATTTAAAATCATATAAATAAGAGGCTTTTTTCTTCTTTTTAAAAAACTATAACATTAGACTGTTTCTATAAATTCTTGTAACAAAAAATCCAGTGAAAACTTTTCATTTTTAGGTATTCAATTCTACAGCACCAACCAGGAATATGCAAAATATTAATAAGTACAACAATATCGAATTATAAGATGCTCTATTATCTAGGGGATGATAAGTTAACTTAAGTAGACAAAGCACTTTTTATAGGCTTTCTTTATTTTTATTTTATGTATTTTTGCTTTCCGAATACAACAACAAATATTGAAAAATGAGAAATACATAAAAATCATAATAAATAATAATAATAATAAATAATAATAAATAATAGAAAACAAGTATTTAAAAAAGAAGAAAAGGCATTTAAAGAATTTATTAAAGATGAAAGGGAAGTAGAAGAGAGATAAGTAACTAACTCTTTAAGTATGTGAATAATTTTATCTTGAAATATAGACTAGGATCTGCCAACAGTGATCCATGCCCTTCACTACATACTAGGGTAATATTCCAACGGCCAACGAAAATATTTGGCATGTGCCATTTATGGCATTGTTCCAACTTTGAACAATGCGATACCATAATTTCCAGGCAACTCTCAAACGCATACACACACACATACGTACTGCCGCTCAGGGAATGCCATGCAGATGCGGCATCCTTGGTGCTATGCTATATGAAATATCCCATATATGCTACTATATATATACGGTATGATGCACGAACTTCAACCCCCCCAGAGGCGGCGGTGGGAAGTCGACAAAAATTCAGGACCAGGCCAGGCCAGGCGGGCTCAGGATCAGCAGGCAGTGAGCATGTGATTAGATTCAGTTTCAATGGAAATTGAAATCACAGACAAAGGAGCTACATAGCTGGCCAAGGGGAAGAGGGGTGGCTTCTGTGGGCCATCGGGGTTGAAAAGAAGGGAAACGATAAAAATCCTGAACAACAAGAGAAATGAATTTTCGGACAGGCAAGAGCAAGGCATTAAAAACTTCTTACACTGGAAAATAATTTGAAAAAAAGCTACAAATGTGTACGTTTTTAGAGCTTCAAAATTTACCCATATAAAAATGTTTAAAAATAAATACAATAAATAATAAAATACAAAATAATTTAATAAGTAGAAGATTAAATATAATAAATATAAAATAAATGTAACCTATTTTTCACTTTAAGGAATTACTACTTTCTTTCGTTTTTTTTATTACTCCAAAAATTGCTCATTCTGTAAGTTTTTTAATTAAAACTAATAAAATTCTTTTAATAGGTTTTTTTCATTTTAATTTTACGACTATTATATCATATAAAAAAAAAAAACATAAATTGTATCAAACTACTTTTTCGATGATTAATACAAAGGCGTTCTAAGAAATAAGAAGATAATGTAATAATTGGTATAATATATTTACACCTATCTCCCCCTCACCAAAGATTATTAATTGCCAAAATAAAATCCTAGCTTATTTTTCCGAGTGCATCTACATATAATGACTCATCTATCCTTGTGCGTTTGTATTGCTGGCAGGACTGTTATGTGTATTGGTGTGGATGCTGCATTATGCGAAGCACAACCACTAAACGTCAACCACCGGCGTCAACACCCGACCCACATTTTTATATAGTGCCTCATAATGTTCCTTCTGCAGAACAGAAAGAGATTAACACCAAGCGGCGACGGTGGCAACGGTGGCGTCGGTGGCACAAAAGTTTATAATCGACGGCGGCGCTGCGTCAGCATCACAGAGCAACAGAGATAGCCATATTTAAATAGAGAGAGAGATAGAGCGAGCCAGAGAGAGTGAGAGAGAGAGAGAAAAATCGGAAAATCGTTATGGGACTACTACTATAACCCACCACAAAATCGCGGTCGCCTCTGTTGTTGCCGGGCACCTCACACTCGCGCATCGAATCCGATTCCAATTTCGAGTCCTGACTCCAAATCAGAGCCAGGAATCCTCTGACACAGCAGCCGCATTTTAATTTTTTCCTCGGTTTGTGGTGCGTGCGATTGTTTTTTTTTTTTTTGTTTCGAAAAAAAAAAATCCTTAAATCCGCCATTTCCTTTGCCGCACATTTTCAGCAGCCTTGTGATTTGTGGTTAATTTAAATAAATAATCCTTAAAGTGTGCCATAAATTAATATCAAGTAAAATAAATTGCAGCGGTGATTTTTCATTTCTTGCTAAACGTGCAATTTTACGACTTAAAAATAAAAACATAATTGATTGCCTTGCCGTTAAAAGTTCATAGTTTATTTCTTTGTGGAGGTTATTAAAAAAATATCCTCAGAAAGCCGGTTAAACTATATTTATATTTAAATATCCCTTAAACGTTGTTTATTTCCATGCGCCATCTAGTTTAAGCTTGGGGATACAGGTATTTTTGCTTAAATACTGAAGAGGGAGCTTTATATTTTATAAAATATATTTTCAAAGTGAAATTTAATAATTTGGCTTAAAATAATACATTTAAGCAGCATTTTTAAAATATCCTTTTAATTCATATCTTTCATATAAAGTTATTTATTAGAAATATGTAACTACGACCTCTGTGAACAACTTCGTGAAACTCTGAGCTTCAAATATATTCCGCTAGGTGTCGCCTGAAAACAGCTGAGAGTTTCCACCCCTATTTCATGTCCTTCGGTTTCAAATGCAACCCTGCCTTATTTGTGAAGCCAAGACTACCCTAAAACTTACGCATCCCTTCAACTCAATCATTTCAGCACTGCAAAATTATCAACCGTAAATAGAAATGGATCCCTCAAATATGACATTCGGTTTTCCCGGCCTCCCCAACCATGGACACATGCCGATACCACCCACCGCCAATATGCTGGGCGGCGGACATCCGGCGCCCACCGCCAGTCCACCGCAGAGCGTCCCTGGCCGCCGGACGCCATTGGGATCGGTTGGTCTGGGTGGCTTCTACGCCCAGGGCATGGGAATGATGTCCCAGCCGCCGACGGACGAGAACAAGCCGGGACCCAGTGGCCAGGAGAAGCCGCTGAGTCCCACTGCCGCAGCCATTGCTGCCATAAGTGGTGGCACCACCACCGTGGCCGTGTCCAGTGGTTCGGGTTCGGGCGCCGGTGGAAGTGGATCGAATGGTGGCAAGCAGAAAAATCGTCAGGGTAAGACCGTGAGGTTGAACATCAATGCCAGGGAGCGACGAAGGATGCACGATCTGAACGATGCCCTTGACGAGCTGCGGAGTGTGATTCCGTACGCCCACTCGCCCTCGGTGAGGAAGCTGTCCAAGATAGCCACCCTGCTCCTGGCCAAGAACTACATACTTATGCAACAGAATGCCCTTGAAGAGTTGAGAAGGTAAGTAGGGTTAAAGAATAATATATATTCGATCTAGATCGAATTACAAATAAAATATAAAAAATACTTAAATGGAAGTATTTATTATTTTATTTATTTAGAAGAATTTCCACTAATTATTTGTATTTATTTACAGACTACTGGCCTATATACAAAGCACAACGGGAGCCGCCCCCTTGGACTTGGGCGCCTTCCCAGCGGCTGCCAAATTGCAGGCTCTTCTCCAAGGACCTCACAACGAACCACCCACCAGCAGCAATAGTTAAATGGTAGCCAGCACCTACCAGGACCAAAACTGGTTCCATCGATAAGCAAGCAATGGAAAAACGAGCAATATTTTTTAAGTCAATTGGAAGAAAGCCAAAATAATTGTGTACTAGTCGGACGACAAACAGAGGTAGAGAGTGAGCCCCTAGTCAGAGCAGCCAAGTGAAAATCTGTTAAGTGATATTTAGTTTTGCCATAAGCATTTCTTTTTCGTGCATTTACATAATGTCAGCATCTTTGTATAAGACGGAATATTACCAAATAAAGTATTAATAAAATACAGAAAGGAAAATATATAAATTTATCTGTTAATAATTCAATCAAAAATAAACCAGCCAGCTTTAACTAAGCCAGCATTAAATCAATGAAAAGGCAGTCAGTCACAATTAAAATAATTTAATCTTAGATCCGTTTCAAGTCTTTACAAAAAAATATATATATATATATTATAACTAAACAAACATATTCTGCCGAATGGCAATTAGATGAGCGAGCAAAAGCAATTTGCAAATCGCAAAATAAACTGATTAAATCTAGACACAAAATCGATGAATACTCTAAAGACATATAGACGCGAGTGGAGGACGGCGGCGGAAGCGATCGTTTAACTGAGCCGATCGCCAATGGATTATCTGACACTATTCCGGTATTCCCGAGGACAGAACCTTGTTTTGGCCGGTGCGAAAAATGTGCTGCTTGACCGGCAGCTCGCCGATCAGAAAATCTCTCATCAGTTCGACGGCATCGCGGGAGTGTCCAGTGCCATGGAAGGCAATTGTGGCATCCCTGCCGGCGTGATCCATGATGACGTCGTCGCCGCCCGGATGATCTCTCAGGAAGTGAGTAACGTCATAAACCCGATCGTAAATCACCACCCAGCAGTCATCAAAGCTGTCATGCTGAGCCACCTCCTCCAGCGAAATCTCCGGCAGATCTGTCACCTTCAAGCGTTCCTTCTCACTGGAGGCCACCATTGCCTTGCTGCCGAAGGGCACAATCCTCAGAGATTGCAAGAGGTTCGTCAGAGCCGATGACATTTTGTAATTAATTAACTGGACTTTCACTTTTGTGTCGCGTTCGCCGTTTGTCGTATATTTTGTAATCCCACACACAGTCACTTCAGACAGTCGGGAGTCAGGTTGAGAGCTGGGTTCCGCTTGATCGGTTCTTCAGTTCAGGTTTTTCTCGGGTCTCGGGTCTCGGGTCTCGAGTCTAGTGTGTCTTGTGCAGCCACCGGCACTGGAGTGTCATGCCTTGGATTGTAATCGTTTTATAAATGACAACACGTGAATCAAGCCCCAGAGCCGAGTGATAAGACTTCGGATGTAAAATACGAAGCTAACAACGATCGGATTATATAGGGGTATTTCCATAGAAAAATCGTATTTTATAATATTTTTATAGCGATGTTATATGTCAGAATATTTATACAACTTTGGCATGCGTCTTTATATTCTAAGCATAAAAAGGTAGTGGTGTTGCTTACTAGCAATGTTTATCGAGAGGAAAAAAGCGATTTGATTTATCTCGCTCCTATCGAAAATATCGTAAGCGTTGATATATTGAAAATATAAGTATCGAAAAATATCGCATATTACAAAAGGTGTTGATTTATAGTACATGTATCGCAATGTTTAAATATTCAGTTTTAAGAATTGATATTTTCTAACAAACCTATTGCTTGCTTAAGATATTTATTATATATTCAAATAATTGCATCTTTTTTGTCACCCAAAGTGTTATATGTTTTTATATATCTTAAGAGATAATTTTTTAATTTCATAAATAAATAAAAGACAAGACAAGTCACTGAAACAGTTATACAGTAAATATTCACTGTAAATTAGGTATTTAAAACTGAAATAGAATCAGCGTAAAGATAAAAATACCATAAAATATTATTGAATAACAAAATCGAAATAAATAAATTGTTTATTTAACTATTCACTTATATCGATCACAATAAAATTTTAAGTTTTACTCTTATGATTTCCATTCCTGTAGAAAAGCCCTTATATAGCAATAGTGTAAAAAAACTTGTTTGTGAGAAATCAATGTTCATGGGTGGGCTTTACATCGTACTGATTGCGAGTTTTTGTGAGGTAATAGTTTAATGAGTTTAATTTAATGAGTCAATTCCCCAACATGCTTCGGCAGATGAGATAAGGTAAGAGGTGTTCTCTTTACAAACTAGAATAATTACCTGCTCTACCTATTAATTAATTAATGGAGCAACCATTTATTTAAAAGGAAAATTCGCAGCTCGCTTATCAGCATTACAATTGATTTATTGGCACAAGTCAAACGTGCATCGGGCGAGTCAATTACGTCTACCAGTCGCAGCGTTTGATCGCCAGTCATTTAGGTAATCAAAATCAACATTTTGGGTTAATAGCCTGTTGTTATAATCAATTTCAAATAAATTAAATGCGCTTTAAAGACCGCAAAATGGCTGCAGCAAGTAATTATTCCATTTTGTGTCACAAATCTGACGTTTGTTCTCATTTTTCGACGGCGCGTAATGGGAACAAAGATTATTCAATATAATCGCTAAATAAAAAACTTTGAACTTGAATTTGGTTTCAATAGAAATTAAAAAATGATGCCACGCTTTTGAACTTGTTGAACTATCAGAAACGGTTTGTTTTTTCTTTAGTCTTTATTATATACGAGTAAGTACTATATTTAATACTGGTTGCGAAACCAAAAAATGCTGATGAAATTAGTCTGACTATTTAATTTCCAATTTATTCAAGCGCCAGACGATACGTAATTTGAATATTCCCAACAATGTGTAAATAAATAGCACGATTAACAATAATAAATCGAATGACGAAACTTCGCCGTATTCAATACAAATATTATTTAAAGGAACTACATTTCCAACTATGCTAGAAAGCTATTATTCCTAGAATACAACTAGAACTTATTAAAATAACAAAAAAAATCCCAGGAAAAAGAATATATTATATTATTTCCCACTATAAAATATTATTCCCACCAAGCCAAGAAAATATTATTTTAAAAGTAAAGACGTCACACACAAATTGTTATTGCATTATTGTTATTGTTATTTTTAAATGGGTTCAAGTTCGCTTTATGGTTTCCACGACACTTAGGAATTCAATATGCCAACAAGTCAGTGTTAAGATCAGCATCATCACGTTCAATAACGCCCTCAAACCGCACAAAATTGCCGCGTAATCGGAATCGAAAGTATTATGAGATGTAAAACTGGGCTAAGCCACTTGACTTTGACTTTGAGGTCACATTCGATGTAGTTGCAGCCATATCAAATATCACTGAAGCATAAGAGATAGCCTGCGAACGACTCTGCTAAAACAAAAGAAAAATAAAATAAAAAGAATCTGCGCACAATCTGGACCCCAATAGTAGGGTTATCTTCCCTATTTAACACGACTTCGCAACATGCGTCAAGATTTTTTGGGAAAAAGGCGGTTCACTTAATGACTCTGTCAGTTTTATTTTTTATTAATGACGAGCATCATGTTATCAGACTAGTCTAAGAAATGTGTAGACGCTGGGAGCAAAGTTGTATTTCGACCCGGTCCGTGCCGGACTTTTGCAAAAATTTCGCGATAAGCATGAACAAAAAAATGTGCGGACATTTACCTTCAAGTAGATTGTCAAGTCCACGGTCGGAAATGTTTCGATGAGTAAGCTTAAAAAGAAATAATCATTTTAATTGATTAATTAATTCGAAATGTTAAAGTCGATTTCAACTATTCACTTTGAGTTCTTTTAAAATACGGAGAAATTTATTCTTTTAGCTTTACAAACATAAATTCCAATTATGGATTTTTTCCAGTAATAGAATAAACACTAAAATAGGTTCTGAATTTCCTCTGTACTTTTTGAAACATATCATAGAGTCTAAGGATTTTTAAGAACCTCAAAATGTGTAGAATTGATATATGTGCTAAGGTAAGAGAATAATATTTAATATTACAATAAATACGAAAAAGAATGATTGCGTTAACGGAAAATAAAATATATTAATGTTGTAGCATCTGAAGAACCTAAAAACAACATATTTAAATATTTATTAAAGTTAAGAATGCTTAAAAAACTCAACTTATGACCCCTGTTTCCAGGGAATTGTTGAGCTCCTAAGTAGATATAAACACTTAATAATATTAAGGAATTTATGAGAGGAGAATATGTCCTTTGAAATAAGTAAAAAATTGGTTTATAAATAATAATAATTACAAGCATAATTTTATATATTTCTTATTATTCTCTTATATTTTCCAAACTGAAATATGGCAACGCCAAAAGTAACGGAAAAGCTTCACTGAAAGCAAAGCTTATCGGCATAAGGTTCGTATACGTAACCGCTTGGGATTTGGCGGGCTTTTCGGAAAATGAGCCAGCTGTTGCTTGTGGAAAAGCTTCCGTCTAAAATGGCTTTTCATGTGCCATCCAGTCGCATAAAATAGCCGGTTTAGGTCGAAAAAGGATAACTATAACTTAAAGTTGAAGATGGCAGGCTCCTTACTTATTAATAATACAAAATGCTTTTTTAAAAAAGAGTTCCTAGCGAACATTTTCCGAGAAGTATGCAAGGTTCTCGGTTCGGGATTCGGGTGTTAATATGTGTGCGTTGCGAGTGTGCCACAGTGTGAGTGCGATGGAAAATGACATCGGGGGAACTGCGTGTAATTTTCGGTGAACAACAACACAGTCGAGTTTCAGCAACGCTCTGGTTAAGTTCTTGAAGCGCGTGAACCAACCAACCAAAAATAAAAAAAAGAAAGCAAATTCCATCGCTTTCACTTATCATCTCTTCTCGGATTAATTTATTGAAATAATTGACCAGTGAGCCCAGGGTATTATTAAATTACAAATTCATGAAAGCCAGCTAATAAGGAAATTGTTTTGCAAAACTCGTTAAGGACCCCAAACACGCACAGTATGCGCTGCTTAGTATAGGGCCAAATCGCGCATACGCCACGTTGAGCCATCAAAGGATTTTGTAAACATATTGTTGCGGAAAATTGCATCCAGCGATTTGAATAATATAATTGTTTACACAGTTTCGGCTTTGTTTCGCCGACAAACAAATAATCGAACGGTGAGTGTAGATATTTTTTGGATTTATGGAAAACTCAATTTGCATGCAAATTTCGAAATGGTTTTAAATTTTCCGTACAAGTCGAAGCTCTTCAATATTTAAAGTTTTTCATCGCCTTGATGTCGGAGTGTTATGTTCATTGGGAAATGCTTTTGTTTGGCAAATGTAATTGGAACTTTTTGTCCAAGTAAATTGATTTTCTAGAGTCTGCGGGAGGTATGGCTCTCCCAAAACTTTTTGTTGTAAACTTGAGCTAGTTAGTTGTATTTGGAAATGGATTTTTGTGCAGAAAGTTCAGCTCAATTTTCCTGGGAACAGGTCCAAGCGGAATTGTTTTGAAATTGAATCTGTCCGAGGGGAACGACACGGTCTTTTGACTTTCGCTTAGAAGTTGGCAAAGAGAATTATGGTAATTGTTACGCAACAATTGGGCTAGTTAAGTTTCTTCTAGAATTGCTCACTAGAATTTGAAGTTATTTAAGGATTAACTGGGATTATCTAAGAACAGATTGGATATATATTTTTTATTACTTAGCTTAGTTATGATTGAAATCTTTTTCACTTAATCAAAAACACGAAAACAGGAAGCTATATTTGTAATCTTCGATAAACCCGCATTTTGCGTCACACCCATAATATTTTTGTATCAGATTTTCCAAAAATTGTTTGCTTTGGAAATTATATTTCCCCTTCCTTCCCATCGAAAGTGATTACTGATTAAAAAGATTGCATTGCGTGTTCGCAGCACGGGAAATGTTGTGTGCATTCACCGTGATGGAATTACGTCGAAGCAAAGGTATTTTAATTTAATTAGTCGAGAGTGGAGTGTTTCTCCGTATAAATGGATTCCGACATAAGCTGGAGCCGTTGCCCAATTTGCTCGTATTTCGGTTAAAAAGCCAGTGAGGATTTCCGTCGACAAAACCGAAAATTCCGTAGCCGCAGGCTGTTTAACCTGTCGGTGGAGAGCCCAGGAAACTGAGAACTGCGAACTGCGAACCGAGAGGCAAGCCACTCAAAACACAACAAGCATGTCCTTGAAACACCCGTATTCTGGCCATGACCCCCAACCTCCATACCCGCTCATCTGCCGACCTTCGTCTTTACTTTTGGCCCGAATGTATTGCGTGTCAGGCAGTCAACAGGCTGCACTAAACTAGTGCATTTATTACGGCAGTCATTCCATCTCCGACTGCCGTGGAGCCATGAATATTTATCACGTGTCCAAAGATTAATGCATTTTTAATGCAAAACCGTCGACCCAAGCCCACCGTTCATATTGACGAGGCCATAAAAAGGGAGCCCCAGCAAGCCATGTTTGCTAACTTGTTGAGTTATTGGCAGCTCTTTAGCCTCTGGCTCACCATTGGGGGTGTCCTGTGTGGGCGGCTGAGCGGGTTTTTCCTTTGTCCCAAGCTCAAGTATTAATATCACACTTATCATTATTTCCGTAGCCCCGTAGGCTTTCCTTATATACATTTCTTTTTTTTTCCTTCTTTGCTCGTGCTGAGTGCGCTTGTAAACATTTTTTTCGTTGTTTACTTCTTAGGCATTTTCAGCGCTTTTAATGAGCGTTTTATTGTTTATTTTTATGCTCTGGCTGGGGCGCATAACTTTGGGTCACTTTATTAAATTGCTGTTTATCTTGCCATCCCAGTGGCGTTGTGTTTTATTTTATTTTTATTTTTTATTTTCAATATTTTCTGTTGCCCGCTGGCCTTGTCCCATGGTTTAATGGCCTGTGGCGAACTGACATATGGTTGTTGATTTTAATGGGATCTTTTATTTTGCTTTTATCGCATATACTGGAACTCTCTTGAGTTCTTTTCGAGTGAGAGTGAAAGGATTGCTGGGAAATTTGTTTGGGTTTGTTGAAACTTTTTGAGACTTTTGATTGTTTTTTGGAAATAATATACAAGCTTTGAATTTAAAATCTTTAAAGATTTATTAAGTGGATTTTTCTTTTAATTATATAGTGCCAAAATAATGGAAAATATACTAGAAAACTTACAACAAAAGCTTCTGTATACTTTTATTAATAAATACCTTATTTCAGTATATATTTCAGTAATAAAATTGCCGAAAAAGATATATTAAATGGCTTCTTCTTTCATTATTGTAAATAATATTAAATATGCTACAAAATGTTAATTTAACTTGAAGGAAAACAATATATTCTGTCAGGATATTCTCTTGTAATCAAAGTAACATTTCCCCATCGGTTTGTTGTAATTTTGATAGATTAATATACACCAAGCGCAAATCTCACTCTCAGCTCTGAGTATATCCCTTTTATCCCCGCCATAAGCTATAAATATTCATTGATGGCTAATTAGCAAAGACTTTGATGGGGTCACCCGACCCAGCTGCCCCCACTGATCCCTCTCCCAAATGACCTAACATTCAGGGACAACTGAGGCTGCCTGCCATTGGCGGCAGATAATCAACTCGAATAACAAAAACAGAGACATTACTTGGGGGAGAGAGCTGATAATAATGATGTTGTCGGCGTTGTGGATAAACTAGCGCCTCGACTGTGTCATTACAGCGCGTATTACAAATTGCTGATGCCTGATTATTGACGGTCAGGACCTCCGCATCCGTCAACTTCGGAGGCCATTCGGGGGCGGCGATGGAAAAACTTCTGCTGCTTGTTTATGCACACCGAAGGTTCTCATGTTTTCCGTGGGGCTGTTCATAAAACGGCAGCGGATGATTTAAGGGCAAATGCAACTTCAGTGCAATGCAGGATGGAGGATACAGTCTGACACAGACACAGGATTCCAGGCCGGGCAGCCTTCACAAGTTTGTGCTTACACCTGGGCCGTGTTTGTATTACAGGCAGACTAGAGATTGTGAAGTACCAAGGAAAATATGCCAAGAAAATGAGGAAAACTAAGGGAATTATTCTACAATAAAGAAGTGCAACATTCTTGCCTTTTAAAAGGACAGTAATATTATTCAGAAATATTTTTAGAACTCAATCTAGAATAGTAGAGCAGGCTTTCTACAAATCTAAACACCAGAACTAACTTAATCTATGAACGTAAATGATATGTTATAAAATATGACACTGCATTAAAACTTTAATAAGTAGAGTCTTAGAGTCTTAGTCATTAGAGTCTTGACAGCACTCATAGCAATCTTATTACTTACAATAATTTAAATTAAAAGAACTAATATTTTTCCCTGTGCTGAAAACTGAAAAGGACCAGTAGCCACAACCTGCTCCATGTTTTGTTGCGGTCATCCTTTTGTCCAGCGATTCAGGACAACACGCGCATCCTCGTGGACACGATGTCGTAATATAATTACTGTTGCCACGTTGCCAGGGACACGTGTGTGCAACCGGGATCCATGGATAAAGAAAAATGCTTTCGCAATACTCTACGGCATGAAAAGCCAAACAATGGCAAATGCGGAAGGCAGGAAGGAAAGGGGCAAAGTGCTTCCGGAAGTCGAGGAAAAATGATAGTTTAATGGAACTTGTTTAGTGGATTAATGAAGCTGGTTCTTCATGAGCTGCGACATTTCCGGTCAATCAAAACGATTTTGTTAGTGAAAGGCACTCAGCCGCAAAGAAATAATAAGCAGGGAATGGTAAGCTATATGCTTAAAGGATTTAGTAATCTAAATATGAAGTTTATTTTAAATGGGTTCTTAAAATAAGAAACTGAAACTGCTTATCTTGAAGAAGAATGTAAGCTAAGCTTTGGCATATATTCACCTCTTAAAGCTTGTTAATTTTCGCCAATTACATATAATTATCTGTCTGCTGAACTTTCTATGCATCGCCAAACTGGCTCCTGGCAACAGGATAATAGAGTACATAGATAATCCGGCTGGCTGTCAACTGCAATTGTCCGCACGCCCTGGGAAACAGCAGGGCGTGGATTTATCAAAAGTAATGGAGTTGACATTCCAACTGGGGTCTTTTGGGCCACCGAACACTTCATTAGACTAATGAACATAATTTGCCGTTCGCTGGGAGGCGAACGCCGCGAGGCATCCTTATCTGTTTATTTTTTTAAGGCGCGGATGATGAAATCGCCGTGGCCAGATGGGGCCGAGAAGGAAATCACGGGAATGGGCGCACACACACCGATTTCCCAGGCAGGCAATGAACCATGCGGTTGATTTTATCGATTAGATAAACTTAATTTTAGTCGCTCTGTCAACACATTACTGGACTTGGACAAATGCGCGGGGCCTTGACTTTGTGCGACGCAACAGAAAACCGCAGGCGGAAGTAGTGTTTGCCGCTTATCTAGGTTTTCCAGCGAAAAGTGAAAATGTGCACACGATAAAGGTTGCCGCAAAATGATTTACAAAGCCAACCAAAAACCCAGACAGTCGCCTGTCCGGGGCCAGGGGCCAGGACAGAACAGGCCAGAAAGCGCGGTTTTTGTATTAAAATTTATGACAGTAGCAATAAATCCCTATGCCCACAGGCCCAGGCCAAAACCGCACACACACAATGCGTGAATGATGCATGTGGGCAAATACCAGGACCAACAAGGGAGCTGCAAGTGGGGGCCATCAGGATTCCTCAAGAATACCCTTTTACAGCTCGGGACGAACGTGAGATGTTGGGCGAGGAATACACAGATTTGTTGGATTATTTATAATACTTTACAGCAAAATTTGGATAAGGGTACATAGGTTAATTTGCCCAGGAAAATGAAATATATTTAGCTTTCCATTTACATTATTTAGTGATGTTTGTTAAATATTACCATTACAATTTATTGTATTTAATTTATATAATGGAATGTTAAATATCCTCGCTTTAATTTAATCGTTCATAAATTATGTGGGGTAAATAATTTGAAAACAATTTTAAATAAGAGTGCTTTTTATATATTATGAAATATTTATTGGTTTAAATTAATATAAAAGTCACTTAATCAACTATCTTTTATTAGTTTCTGAGTATCGCAAATGGCTTAATAATAAAATATTATTATTTGTGTGCTTTGGAAATATCTAGGGTTTTAAATTCCTTAAAAATGTGTGTAAAAGTATGCAATGAATTGTGTTATGTGCCAAAATCAGTGTTTATTTGTTTGTTAACGATATAAAATGGTTTAGCATAATTTTTGACCTATATTATACATTATTTTTCTTTTGGTTGTGGGATATTCAAAGCTATCACGTTATATTCTCCCGGTAAACCTAATTTAAAAAGGTTAACGAAAATATTGTTAACTACAATTAATACTTTTAGAATAAGCTTGACCTCTGGCATAAAATATGAAACTGAATTAAAAACTATGAAGCCCTATTTGAATAAAAGGGTATGACAATTGATTTTAAACCACACATAACCACATGTGCCAGGACAAGGATACTGTGTCAGGACAAAAGCCGACGGAGCGAAGGCGAAAAACGCCACTGACTGAATGGGCGGAATGATTGAATGACTGATGATGTGGGGCGCGGCAGTGTGATCTGCTCAATTTGACATTGATTGGGTTATGTGTGATTTACGTGAGCCGTGGTGTTCAGGGCCCGAAATATAAGAGAAAGGTGATATCAATTCGATGGCATTTTTTTTTTTTTGTTGCCATATTTCCCAGGGGATTAACGGCAGATTGATTGGGAAATAGATTTCACTTAACGCCCTTAAACGATGCCTCGCGAATTTTCCATTAATTTACGGCTCCTGCAGCTTATCTTGGCAACTGTCAAAGTTTAAATTAAAACTAATTTCATAAATTTGCCAAGCTCTGCCGTCACATTAAGGACAAGATATTCAGTCGAGAGCTCCCCAACTTGAACACATAAATCATTTTGCCCAAGACTTTACAAGGATCTCTTTAAAGGGGCGAAGGCGGGCGCATGGGGGAACTGAACCCGCATACATACATACTTACACCTCATGCAATTGCCATAAAAGAATGCGTAGACCCGAAACAAAAGTTGGCCGTAAATAAATAATGAGTGAAAAGTAAATTTGCCGAAATTGCCCAGAGAAAGGGGTGCAGGTACCTGGGCTAGGGATACGGTCCAGGGGCAAGGTAACGTGGGCAGGACTCATCCGAAGGTGGCTTCCAAATATAAATATACTAATTAATTAACAAGTTGGTTAAAAATTTTTGCTTTTTGAACAGACATCGCTTCATCTTGTTGGCAGCTCTGTGCGTTCTTTACATTTATTTTTGCACGGAAAGAAATCGAAGGGGTTTTCGTATAGAAAAAAAGTGTACATTTTATTTCATTTTATTTTTCATGTTAACATTCAACTATTTTTCTATTTAAAGTAATTATACTGTGGGGAAATTCTTCCCATTCCTGTGGCTTTAACACTTTTGAAGGCCTTAAATTTAAACCGCAACTATAAAATCGTCCAGTGATTCAATAGGTTTAATGGTGAGCTCATACCTCTACTTTTTGTTTGAAGTGTGGGTCTAATTTTGTGGATTTTGTAGGGGTGCCAGGGTTCGGGGTCACCTGGCAGTTTGTTCGGCTAATTGCGGACTAACCGAGGCCGAGGCGCCTTTATGGCAATTTTGTGGCTGCGGTCGGCCAAAGACAAAGCCTGGTCCCCTCATTTTCCACCTATTGTGGCCACGATGCTGTGTTGTGGGTGAACTGTCAGCACGTGCCTGTGGTCAGGATTTAAGGGTGCCCAGCCCCACCACCACCACCACCACCACCACCACCACCACCACCACCACCACCACCTTAAGCCGCTCAATTAATAACCCACAAAGCCGACGAGCGGAGAAGATGAATGTCGGACGTGGGGAGCCGAGCTTTGATTTATTTATGAGGCACACACATACCCGAGTCCTGACTTGCTAATGAATGTTTTATGGGTAGTTTGGGTGTCATTAGCCGACAGGTGGAGATGCCTTTGATCTAGGGGGTCAAGGCGAGTAATTGACCCACGTTTCCAAGTCACTTAAAGGAGCGTTCTCTGTCCCCCTGTGTATTCTTTCCTTGCAGATTTTCCACCCCCCAGCAAGGACAAAACAAGAAAATGGACATCGTCATACGCGAGGAGGACATTTCGCTAGCCCAGATTGGAGTATATGCCTCGGTATCCTTTCTTGTGGTCACGGCAGTTGGGGCAGCCCTTTATACGACCTGCTCGAAACGCTATCGCCTCAACTGGTTCGAACAGAACTTACTTGAATCGGCCAACGAAAAGGATGAGGATCAGCAGAGGTGAGGATTTAAAGATACTTTATTTCTGTATTAAGTTTAAATTTATTTATTTGCCAGTTTCTTAAAAAAGAACCTTCAGCAATTTCTTTTCAAGATTTTAATTATATTTAAACATCCTGGCAAACGAAAATGTCAAAGCACATTACCTTTCCTTTCTGAAAATGGCAAACCTGTGTAAAATAATTTACATTTTTTGTTTTTCCAACATCCCTCTGACATTTTTTGTTAGGTAAAACCCCCTCTATTGCTCCTAACCGTATATTATAGCCACAATTGTTTTCGTTTCACTTCAGCCGAGAGGCATTGGTAGCCGGAGCTGTCGGCTACAATGTGGACAACCTAAACGAGGTGCCGCGTGGGAAATTCGGAACTGGAAATGCCGGCAATCTGAGCCCCACCTCGCTGCGGAGTGAGGACAATGACCCGGCCTTTTGGGTACCGGCCTCGGTAACCTCCAGTGCGACGGGAGCCGCTGCCATCCAGCAACAGGTGTCCAATACCACCGAGGAATCGGCACCGCCCACACCCACCTCGCCCACCGGAAGCCTCAAGTCCAATACATTGTCCTACTGCTCCACGACCTCGGTTCCGATAGCCAGATCCGATAAGCACGTCGTCCTGGCCATGCATCCCAGTCGGCCACGGGTCTCCTCCATGAATGCCAAATTAGATCACACGAAAATTGACATGACCCTTTACCGAAGCGTAAGTAAAGGATACAAAAATGTGTCCCTTTTTAGTGGGGGAGAAAATGTCCAAAATCCCTTTTCATGTTAATTATGAAGTATTCAAATATTTGCCTTCTTTAAATTGCACAATACTTATTTAGATATTTACAAAATTAGGTAGTAGACTGTGGTTAATATCATTATCTTATAGCTTTATCTAATGTGTATTTTCTCCAATTTCTTAGCACTCTCAGCCGAAGACCATAAATCCAGTTTCCGTTAATGAAGTCCGGGGCAACTTGCATGTGAGCATTGGCTATGATCCTGTAGGTGGTTTGCTAAATGTGCGATTGCTGGAGGCCCAAAATCTGCAGCCAAGGCAATTCAGTGGAACAGCAGATCCTTATGCCAAGGTGCGATTGCTGCCTGACAAAAAGAACTTCTGGCAGACGCGGATACACAAGAAGACCTTGAATCCAGGTGAATATTTTAGGTTTTCTTCAGTATGCAATTTCTTAATAAAGATTGGTTTGAAAATTGCATTTCTGTTAAGAGATTTTGTGGACAAAATTAAAGTGGGATCCTCAGAAATCACTAGAGTTGGATATTTCTTAAGCTAGGGTATGAAAGTAGACAATAAAGTGTTTCAGGTTCAAATTCAATTACTTTATTTTGTTTTTTACATTGTAAAACGTTGTAGTATAATTTCGCACAATTCTTTAAAGGAAAATAATATTTCTGGTCTCTCAGGAAATGTTTTAAATATATTAAGTTAATTAATTTTATATAAACTTCATTTTAAAAGACTTTAAATATTAATAAATTAAATCTCTTGCAGTTTTCGACGAGCAATTTGTGTTCGAGGTCACCGCCGGAGTTATTGACAAGCGAACTGTGGAGATTTTACTGTACGACTTCGATGCCTATTCCCGTCACGTTTGCATCGGCGGAAGTAAGCTGCATCTGGCCAACTTGGATCTAAGCGAGCAGCTGAAACTCTGGACCCCCTTGAGTTCCGCCTCGGCCCAGGACATGAAGGTGGATCTGGGTGACATAATGGTGTCCCTGGCCTACTTGCCGTCGGCGGAACGCTTGATGGTTGTCCTGATCAAGGCTCGAAATCTGCGAATTGTGGACGATGCCCGGAACTCCTCGGATCCGTATGTGAAGGTAACTCTCCTGGGACCCGGCGGCAAGAAGATGAAGAAACGTAAGACGGGCGTGCAGAGGGGCACACTGAATCCGGTTTATAACGAGGCGCTCGCCTTTGATGTCAACAAGGAAACTCTGAAGAATTGCGTCCTAGAGTTTACGGTGGTCCATGATGGTTTGTTGGGTGAGTAGGAAAGTGGATATTTGTTATACGAAATTCGTTTATAATTCCTTATAATACAGGTTCTAGCGAGATTTTGGGCCGCACTTTGATTGGAAACTCACCGGAAGTACGGACTGAGGAAAAAATCTTTTTTGAGGAAATCTTTCGCGCCAAAAACGCGACAGCCCAATGGGTTCCACTGCAGGAGCCAGCGACCAACTTGGCTACCGCAGCCAAGTCAGCAACCAGCAAGAACTAGCTTCCACATTTGCCGGCGGCATTCGGTTTGTGTCTAAGATGAGACGGCAGCGGTGGTTGTCTTGGGTAAATGTAAATTAAGTATAAAATGTATTTTGGTCTACATAAGTACTAGAGCTGTCAAAGCATCGATAACAGTAACAAAACATGCAAGATTATGTAGATTTTGTGTGAGGACATTTGTATGTCCTTTTAAACCCATATTTAACGGCCATTTCTAGGCGTGTCTTGCTCTAGTAACGCTAAATCTTATCGATCTAAGTCACTATAATCAATTGGAGTAAACAATTATATTATGCATGCTGGAATACTACCAATTTAATAATAGTTCGGTTAGAGAAGACTTTCAATGTATATTGTTACTCGATAATATCAATGTTTTGGGAAAAAGTATATCGAAAATATCGAGAGTCCATTATCGATGTTTTGACAGCTCTAATACAAACCGCAGGACGTGCAGAAATTGGAACTTTGGGACGAAAACTACACGAATATGTGAAGAATAATGCCAGCCTGGATAGGCAATCAAAATATCCACTTTTTAAAGGATCAAATTCAGTTGGAAAACTCAATTAAACGGAGGTACAAGGAATGTAGATAACACATGATCACAGAATTCACAAATTGTAAAATCAAATTTTGGAAACATTTTCGAAATTCGAATAATGAAAACCACAGTCATTTACTGGAATAAGGGAACTTGCAGGGATAAGTTTTAAGCTGGACGGAGAGTGCAAAGAAAGTGTCTCACAGAGGTTACAAAAACTATTTTCAAACACGATCAAATATATCTCAATGAATGTGCTTTGTATGCTATCAATTAATCAAAGAACATATATATTTAATATACCTTTTATGTGTCAAGAAGGACCTAAAAATACGAAACTACCAAAAATACAAGTTAACCGAATAAATTACTAATATTAAAAATATGACAAAATAGTTGCCAAGGTTAATTTCATTTATTAATTTTTGTAGGCGAAGGTTTCAGGGCAAAGAGGGCACAAAACAAACCGTTTTACTATAGATATATTTTCCGCTTTATCCAAGTTAGTTAAAGAAACAATTAATGTATAAACCTATGCACAGCAGAGTAGAAATAATTATAGCCAAAAGATCATATTCTTATACATATTGCTCTAATATTTATTGTAGTGTCCATATATGGTAGAGTTAGTATAAACGCACTATGTATTCAATATTCGCATACTAACTACTTATATATAACTATCTAAATACCTATATTTATCTATGTGAAATAAAGTTCTTAGATATCCTAGACTACGCATTTGTGTTGCTCATTTATTGTTTCTTCTTTCAACTGAATAGTAGCCTCAGATCTAGCTCACTTCAAGGTTAATTACCAAACTTTTCCTTGACGAACTGTTCGGCGCTTTAAATTAATACCAAGCCTCAACTTCAAACGACTGAGGTTTTTCCCATTTTTCCCATTCAACGAAAGCCATTGCCTTCCCCATTTGGGTGGCTTAAATATTTTGGTAAGCGAGTCGAACTCTTTGGCCAAGTTGACGTGGAAAAAAAAGTTTCATGGCAAAACCCGTTAACTAATTTTCCAACATTGACTGATAAATCCGCCGGGAGATGCGACGGGCAACGGTACATTGGCTGTTAAAGCAGCCATGCAGGATATGCCCCAGGTCCTGCGAACTGTTGCGGTTCCCCGCCTGTGTCTATATAAGTTCACCGTAAATTTCCTTTTCAATCAAAATGTGCTTTCATTCAATTTGGAAGGCAGCGACGGGCATAAGTAGCCGCAGCCAGCACTTGTGGGAGGAGTGCGAAATAAGGACGAAGGACCGGCAAAGGCAAGTTTGAACTGGTGCCAGAAATCGTTGGCGCCAATGGGAATCTATCGTGGTTTCGGCGTTGCATTTAGAAAAAAATTTAAATAAAATACAGATTAATTTCTTGGAAAATGTTTTTTAAATTGATTTATTTTGTTTAAATGATTTAGGTTTTCAAAGAAACATCTGCTTTTATAATGATGGTATTTTTAGTAATTTTTAATTTTATATTTGCTTCATTTTAAAAGCAGCTTACTGCAAACACAACTTTATTTAAACATTATTAAACTATGAACTAAACATTTTTTTCCTATGTGCAAACAAACAGCTAAAAGGCAACGGAAATATTCTTATAGAATTTCCACAAAGTCGTCGGACACATTACGAACTGACCCAGGAAGGCGATTGCAAAACGAACTGACCGATAGCCGGTACGAAAGGGACTCAGAGATAGTCCTTTCGGCCAGGAAAAACACCGCAAGGATAGTTAAATTATTTGCCTGCCATTTCCCTTTGTTTCCGTCCTATTTCTCACCCACTCACCACTATTTTCGTAAAGTTTTCTCAGCCATTTCTATTGGTCTTTTTAAGTTCTGACCAAGGTCGATGTTCAGCCATTGATAAACTGTAAAGGCGAAGGCAATCTCAAAGGACTTGCCGTAAAGTGTTGCAAACTTTGTAGGTTGCAAATTTCTAGGCCACTGACTGTCTTTATATAATATTAAGGTCCAGATTATATAATCATTCGATTTTATTAGTGGTAATAAAAAAAGGCTTTAAAACTGTAGCGGGATTAAATTGTTAGTAAGAAATATATCTTTGGCAGACAACAAATATATTGCAAAGAAAAATAAATCTATTTAAACTGTAAGTTCATTTTAAAATATTCACCAGCCTATTTCTGATTTACTTCAAAGCTATTTTTGATTTTGAATAAAGTAAAGTATTTATTTTCTACAAATTACCTTAGAAAATAAAACTTGTTATGTTATTTTATTTATCTCAAAGTCTAGGCGTCTGTAATTTGTAATAATTCGTGCGTTTTAAGTTACGTGATATGTCGGGGTTTAGACTTTCTCATCTGTCAAATGTATTAATCTGCGAGATACTTCGATAGAAACTATATTAGTCAAGCAGTTGTGCACCCCCTTTTCGAATCAGGAAGATCGAATGGCTGTTTCAATAAAGTATTCTCTTTACAATGCATTTCAGATGATGTGCATTTTTGACTTATTGATGGGAGTCTGTCTGCGAATTGCCACTGGTCGGGCAAAGTGCTTTTGTGCCATTTTTCACTTTATCCGCTTGGATTCCGTTGGAGCACAGCAGCAGCTATCAATTTTGCACCGATAATGCCTCGCGTCAAAGTCAGTTGGCAATAAACTGGCAAACTGCAAATGCGACTAACGAGTGAATTCCATTTTTAATTTCGCCCCGCTCTTTGTCTATCTCAACGCCATTTTGTCTCTGCATCATCTCTCTTTTATTTGCTTCCGAGTCTCCAGGACCTCGTCCTGCGTTCTGGCCAGTTTCAAAAGCTTGTCAGCGGAAAACGTAAACTAACGACATTTTCGTTTTCTTATTTACACAATCAATTTCGTGCTTTTGTGATACTCGTTCTTGGGCAAAGGCGGTGGCAATGCTGGGAATGTTGAAATGAAGAGTCCTGCGAAAACGACTGCAAGTGCTCCTCCTTGCACATCCTTCTTGCATGGCGGCGGCGACATTGCGTGCGGATACACATCCGCTATATCCCTAGACCTTTCTTTCATTTTTCGCATTTCCTCTGGGAGGTTAATCTTTTCTTTTTGGAGATGCTTGTGACGGAGAATAAAGGTTACCTTGGTTTAGGATTATTATAGAGTTTTATTTAAATTAAATATTTTAATTTGGTGTTTGTGTAAAGGTGTTTGTTGTTCTTCCTAATAAGGAACTACTTGTTTACTTGCTTAGAATTTTGTGAGCCTATTAAAGGTTTATATTTAATCTATTTTGAAAAAGTTACTTCTAAAAAAAATTGACCTAATACCTTTACCTACCAAAAGAGTACTTCCCACTTCGTCACCTTAAAATCAAATTCTTTCCTTGCTTTCGGGGTACTTTGCCCGCGCTGTATCGTTCAGTTGCTTTAGCTATAACTACATATATAGCTTTAGTGACGATGGCAATGGTGTTGCAGTTGCTGCTGCAGTGGCTGTTGCCGTTTGTGCCGCGAGGGAAATTGTCGTCAAAGCGGAAAAAATGTCACATTGTTGTTTTAGCCATCATGGAGATGAAGATGGAGTGAAAACTGGTAGGTGGAGGTTGGTGTTTGGTCGAAACAGATGCGGTCAAAATAATACCACTTAAATGTCTTAAATTCATATCAATTCCGAATGATTTGATAGTCTTGGAATTAATTTAAAATAAATTTAAGACTGATGACATAAATATTAGCTTAAAGATCAGAAAGATACTTTATCTACAAGCTTCTCAACTAAATACGACTGTTACTATATTTTACAATAGTTCGTTCAATCGTAGAGAAAGTATACTCGATTGTGTCTGCATCGATTCTCATTGCTATTATTGTGACTGCTGCTGTGCAGTGCTTTGGGTGATATGGAAGCTACTCGCGTTGTATGCGAGTGTGTGACAGTAATAGTTCTAGTTTTGTGTAGCTCTCCTTTAGCCATCTCTGGCTGGCTCCTTTTGGCCTCACCTCACACCCCATATCCTTGCTGCAGCCCTTCCAGTTTCCTTTTTTTGTCCTTTCTTTTGATGTTGACCGCATTCGTTGGCCCGTTTCGCTGGCTGACTTCGCTTTTTGGGGGGCCTGCCTTTATTGTTTATGCAACTGTCAGCAGTTTTCGGCTCCCGTTCGAAGTGAGTTTTCCCCGTACCGTAAAAAAAAAACCCTAAGCCGTCGTCCTCGTCTCCGCCTCCTGGCAGATCTGGATTTTCCTCAGCATGTGTGTGTGGAGGTGTTTGCTTTGTATCTCGCTGTGCGACTTTCATATTTGTTGTCATTTCGAATTGTTTCAATGACTTTTGACAGCGAGCAGATTAGCTTGGCGACGCCTCTTGCTGAATTTTCGCCAAACCCAACCCAACCCAACCCAATTCTATATCCCCCTGGCGATTGTCGGGGGAAATCAGAGGTGTACATATATCTGAATCCGTCTCCATTACCTAGGGGGAGAAAAGTTCAACGGATTCGTTGTGATTACTTTAAAATTGTTCAGTCTTTGTCTCAAGTTGATTGAAATGGACTGCTTGTTAGCGATTTATTTTAAGAATTCCTGGAAGTAACATACAAGAAGTTAACTTAATAAAAAAAACAAAAAACAGGCATTAACTAGGTGAAGCATTCAGATGAAGCAAACAAAACACACAGTGTTAATATTTTTAAATAGATGCTGCTAAAAAATATATTAAAAAATTATTGCACATTAAATTCATTAATTAAATTATATTTAAATTCCCAGATCTAGAAAATAATAAGCTTTTATCAAAAACCATATTAGATTGTTCCTTGAAAACACATCTCGACCTAATTTATATTTGCAGGCTTCCCTTTTTGCAGAGGCAACGTGCAAGCGTTGTAGGAAAATAAACCAATTATAAAAAGCCATTTCGCATGTCAACAGCGTGAACGCAAAATTAAACTAAAAAGTGAATACTAAAAATTAATTTAATTATTTTCAGCCAAGCTATGTCACATATGGCTGGGGGGCATGGGGTCCAGCTCGGTTGCAGCTCATCAATAAACAAAATTTATGCAGCGGAATTCGAGGGGCGGGGTTGGGCCTTCTCCCAAAAAGGCGATGGGAAAGCCAATTAAAGATAGCCGCACATCCTGTGAGGGGGTAGGGAGGGGGGTAGGAGGGGGAGGGCTAAAACAATGTCCCTGGCGAGCCCTGACGACCAACCGAAATTTCAGCCACCCAATCAGCATATTTAAATTGTGTTGTGTTTGGTGATTGAAATGCATGGAGTACGACAACGTAAATAGGACAACGCACCACTAGTTAGACGGACACCCCGCACACTGGCACACACACACACCAATCGAACTGGTTGAAGGACACATTGGCAAACATGAATTTTTACCATGTCGGTGACGCTGCGGCTGCGGCTTTTCCTCCTGCTTTTCTCCATTTCGAACTCCCGCTTTTCCAGCTATGCCAATGGTAACAACAGCCACACTTTAATGGCCCACAGCTCTCCCAATTCGGTTGCCATTTCGATGTACAGTGAGCAAAAAAACGATTTAAAATAAAAACAAACCCGTATACCCTTATTATTTTTTCCATTTAAACTTTAGCTTGATATTTACTATAAGAAGAAGTATGCCTAGATCATTTATTTTTAGTTATTATATTAAAATATAAACGCCAAAAGATTTAACAAAAAAAATACGAACGATTTTTAGAGGTTTCTACGGTTTTGTGTGTTAGCAGAGTTAAGTACAAATTAATTATATCTTATTTTGCAGTGTACTTAGACCCATTCCGGTTTCCTATAGCCATTGCCATTCCGATTCCGATTTCGATTCCGATTCGTCGTCGTCGTCGTCATAGATCGATGCTGGTCAGCAGTTTCGTTTTGATTGTGCGATTTTCTACTTTGCTGTGCATTTTTCCTTTCATTCATGCTGTTTTCCTCGATTTCTCCGCTTTTTCCCCACCGTTGCTGCTTCCTGTTGTGCACTTTTTTTCTCTCCGTTTTTTTTTTTTTATATTTTTTTCTTTTCCTAGTATATTCAGCGGTCAGCCGCCGTAGAGCTCTAATTGCTCGGCAGCGGCCAACACATGCGAAGGTGGCCTATCCTATCCATTTTTTAGATGCACACAAATCGCCGGAATATTGTTTTCGATTTTTTTCCCCTTTTTTTCCTTCCCTGGTGACCACTGATGGGCCGCCGGGACATTGGACACTGGACACTGGACACTGGTCGTTGGTGACTGGTAAATATAAGTCGCGGCGAGCACTTAAAGCCATCCAATTTTAATTGGAATTTAGGCGAAAAGCCGTAAATATTATTGTCGTGGGCCCGGAAGGAAATCTGGCTATTATAACAGGTCCCGCACGTATTCAATTCCGTCCGACTGCAGTTGTTCGAGAGTGCAGATATTGGTGTTTCGAGTGGTTTATGGGCGGGTACTATAGTGTCGAAAATTGCCCCGCGGCAGGATGCAGGACGAATCAGGGCATTACGTGAGTCTCCCCTATTGAAATTTTGTAACGGATGTGGGCTTGGAATATGAGATATCGGAAAATTCAACCGCAAAAATGGCTGCATCAATTTGGAGTGTCATTAGTCAACAGAACTCGAACAATTTTCGCCATTTGATATATAAATCTAGGGACAATTATTTGCCACAAGTTTTAAAATGATTTTATGATCAATATTAAAATCATTTTTTGTTTAATATTTATTCTTACTACTGTTAATAAATTATTCTAACCCTTAAGAATAGTTTCAGCTTCGGTAGAGTTAAAAAACCTCATTGCAAGTCTCTCAACTTCATTATGCTAATCATTTTATCTTCAACAACAATTAATTTTGGTAAGTAGGTTGTAGCTTTTAGTTCTTTTTAATTATTTTGTTATTCATTTAAGCTACGAATCCTGGCGTCACGCCCCTCAAAAGTGATATGGTGGGCGGTGGCAGGGAGTGTTGTGGGGAAAACATTTGTAGCCAGGGAGATGTTTGCATTTTGGGAGGAAGCCTCTGCATGGGGTGGGGCAAACATGCCAAGTCGTAGCACTGGAAATCTTAACGTGATTTAAGCCACGAAATGTGTGGAAAGCAAGGGGTGAATGGGGCTAGGAGGTAGGGTCAGGAGGCATGAGGCATGAGGGAGGTGAAAAGGAGCTGCCGCTGACAGGGCTGGAGGAGGGTAAGGAGAGCGAGAAGGACGACAGACATTTGGTGGCCACACAATTGGCACGTCACTGGAGGAGCCACAGCGAGTGCAGGAGAGAGAGTGAGGCAGAGATTGGCGTAGGAAATGTGACAAGAATTGCCTGCCCACTGAATGCACTTTAGAAAATTCTAAAAATTATTAACATTATTTAAAGGTGTTTTCTTATACAAAATATCGTGGAAGTCGCTGCCTTATAAGTATTTTAAAAAGGTCATTCAAATTATGCCTCCTGATATTAAATATTACAAAATATTTAAATTTACTTTCAGTTTCTGACATTAAATATTTAATTTTATACTATTGGCAACTTTTTCACTGACTTTGAAAACTATGGGTCTCCTTAAGCTCTGTAGCTTCGATATCATATTTTATGGTGTCCAAAAGTAAGCTAAATAATATTATATTCATCTGAAAAATGCACAAGCCAGGACTTTACATTAATTGTTTTCTTTCCTTTTTACTTAAACTGCGGACTTGATATGTTTTCAACAGTTAAACAAATTGTTTTAATATCTTAAAAATTGTAATTTAAAAGACAACCTTCCTTCCATAAGTTCTTAAACATAATGTTAGTTATTAAGTTAGTTATTTATTTTATAGACCTTAATGGTAATAATTCCTAACACTTTTTGTTCCCTTAAAGAAATACATTCATTTAAAACCTTATTAAAACATATTAATAATTATGAATTAACTTATAACTATTATTATTTATAAAGAATATGAAATTTTCCATTTTCTAGCCAAGTTTCCGGTGTACCTGCTAACTAGATCCTGATGTTTTGACAATAGCTCTGCTTCTGATGTCGGGTGTTGATTTTGGGTGTTGCTACTGGGACGACGATGCTGCAGTTGCTGCTGCTTCTGCTGTTGCTGCTGCTGCTGCTGTTGCTGCTGCTGCTGTTGCTGCTGCTGCCTCTGCTGCTGCTTCTGTTGCTGGCTTCCGCCTCGAATCGCAGGCAAACTGCTTCAGTACCCTAATCATCGGCAGCCATGCACTGGCGCACTGACTTTGATGCACTCACTATTTATGTGCATACCCATGAGCGAATCGCCTTGCCACGCCCACCGCTGCCGCCCACTTGAGTACTCCACCCCCGCATTGCACGTGACACAAATAGGTAATTGCACTTTGGGCGAAAGTGTGACACGCCGACATCATTCAATGGAGATCAAGGAGCGCAGGAGAAATGCCAACTGTGGTGTTCCCGACACCCGGGCAGGCGATAAGTTTTTCAAGTCAGGAAAAGCACTCAATTGCTCGATAGATTTTCCTCTTTTCCATAGCTGGCTGTCCTTCAAATCTTAAGCTCAGCCAGCACAATATTAAGACTTGATTGTGTAATGAAGAGTTAACACAAAGTGCTGTGTTAACTCTTCACAAGTTTGTAGTTTGGCCACAAGTTAATCAAGCGTTTTAAATACTTAATTACAGGATCACAATTCAGGATGTAACATGACTATTATAATAACATTATCTAGGAGGCCTTATAGTCTTACATAAAATCCCCTATTACCTTCGGTCTCAGCTCTCAAACCACGATAACCCGATTCAATGTCAAAGCTATGCAATATCCTGAAAATCCTTCCACCTACCTGCACATTAGTGGCATACCGAACCACCCTTCCTTATCATAATTTAACCAACTGCCACACCTGTCGCTCCGCATTTTCCTCTGGCCATGTCGTTGCAATGTTCCAGTTTGTTATCGGCTCGACACTTGCACATTTGGCCAACACCCAAACGCGTAACGGCTAAAACAACCTAAACAGGCGACACAATAGGACAATGGCAGTGCGCGATTTGTGTTAAACAATTTGTAGTTCGTGTTTTGGTTGTCGCTGAAAGCGTTGCCGATTTCACTTATCGCGCCTCGCCCACGCGGAAATTCACGTGGAAACAAGGAGGCCACAAATGCAAATACAGTACGAGAAAAATGGTTGGTAAATATGTACAACTTCTTTCATTATTTTTGCATTATCTAAAAATAAATAAGTAATTATTTCGTTTAATTATATATTTAAAAACGTACTATTAAATATATTAAAAAAATGTCAATTAGGTATTATCTTTGGCATTATTTAAGACAGCATTGTCATATAAACAATTGTCTTTTTAAACAAATACCAACATGGTAATAATAATGGGCAAATATTGAAATTGAATATTGCTTTAAAATATGTTTTTTTCAGTTCTTGTACATGCAGATACATTTGCAGTCACAGTTCAGAGTTCGACATGAAACACAATTTAGATGAAAACAACTACAAAAAATAGCCGTCCCTGTTGCATTTATTTTTCATTATAAATACTTGCTTTTTAGTCCATTATTATTTTGTCTAATTACTTAGTTTCCTATTATAGGAAAGTGCATTTCAAATAATGTGACAATCATCAGAATAATCTGTCGTTCATTCATTTCCATTATCAGTTTGCCATATATTTGTTTTTCATATTTAGAAATGAATCAATAAAATAATCAAAGCAATATTTCATATAGAATTGCTTAGCAACTTTGTAAATAAATAACAACTAGAAAATAATTAACGATATTAAAATGAGATATATAAATAAAGGTATTTTGTCTGGCAGTACGCCTAAATAATTATGATCGGGGCATGTGCCCATAGGAGTTTGAGGCACGCCTCGTATTTTACCATAAGCCTTGACATGAGTTACACTTGAATTTCGTTTGGGGCCAGCCTGGCTCGGCCCCTTAGAACGCTCTCCATCCACATTCCTGGCCAAGAATTGTAGACACTTTTTGGTCATAAAACATAAATCTGCAACACTACCAACGGCACAAACTCTAAAGAAATGGAAAAAGAAAACAACAACATCAACCGAGTGCAGTAAGAGTTCAAGAGCTCACAACTGGCTGGGAATACATATATCTATGTATATCTGCTGCCCCGCCCCTTTCCATCCTCGTATAATGATGCCAAGTTATGTTTCCATGTGTTTTGTTTTGTTTGCTCCTGTTTGTTTGCTGAACAATTTTTTCTCGCTCAATGTTTGCTAACTTGGCCCGATAGCAATAAATTTGGAGCAACGAGAAATTTTTCTGGATTCGAACGAGAAGGAAGAGTATTTTTCTGTATTTTAAGTTTGTTTAAAGGTCTGAAAATTAATATTAAATTAATTTAGATATTGAAAACCTGTCCCTAAGCATTTTTAGAATTAAATAATAACTTTACATTTTTATTAAATTAAAAGTAATTACAGCTTAAAAAGACTTTATTGTTGAGATCCTTTAGAACATTTTTTTTTTAAGAGAACGAATAAACTTCATAGTTTAAAATAGAAATTTATTTGAAAAATCTACAACATCGTCTCAAAAAGTATAAAAATATAAATTAATACATCAAATAATAGTTAAAAAGTATTGAAAATTCGTTTTTGTGAGCTCCTGTTTTCCCAAAATGTTGCACAAACTTGCGAAAGGGAAAACCGTAGCCCGCTTGATAGATAAAACATTTATGTGACTCCTTGTTGCAGGATATTTAATGCTTCGATTTTGCAGTAGCAAATGGAATTCCCTTACTCGGCCATCTGCAAGTTCAGTTACCCGAATTCAGTTGGCTTTGGCGACTAGGCCATAAAACATAAGCTGGCGGAGCAGCAGACGCGAAAAAGATGAGAACCACACTAATAATTTTTGCCGTTCTTTCACAATTTTTTTTTTATTTTCTGGGTGCAGGCCCCGCCCACCCAATTTTATCGCGTGCTGTAGCATAAACTAAAAATTGAAAAAAATATCGGCCCCCGCAAAACGGCAAACGAGAAATAAAACGGAAGGCGGTCGGCGTTTGGTGGGGTTGGGTGGCGTTGGGTGGCGGCACATGGAAGACCCCGGGAAACTGCCAAGAGATTTTTGCCGCTGTAATGATAATTCTGGCGGCTTTAGTTGCTCTTTTTCGGTTTCAATTGTTGTTGTGGGGCTGGACGTCGCCACAACAGCCGCAGAAGCCGCAGACAAACGTAGGAAAGAAAAGGAGGGGTTTCAGGGGCAACGAGGCTATCATGCATTTTTGGTTTATAAATTCAGTTTTGGTCTGCAAGCGTTCAGCCGGAAAATGCGAGAATTCCGGCAAACCAGACCGGGAAATGGGCAACGCATTTCATTCAATTTATTTTTTTTTTGTTGCCCACATTTTCCGCATAAAATTTCAATCTTAAGTTGTTGATAAATTTTCTGTTATCATTCGGGTTTTTACAAATTGTGTTGGCCCATTAAAATTGTATTGGCCGGAATTTGTTTTGGCTCTTGTTTGCTCTGCCCCTCCACTACCTATCTGTGCTGTGTCCTGGCAATTTTAATTGGCCTTGTCTAGTTTGTTGTTTGCTGGCAAAATGTTTGCATTAAATTAAATAATTAATTTGGAAAAGTCAAACAAGTGTTTGCCTATATTTGCAATGAACTTTACTTTGCGAGTTTCAGTTAATTAGTTGGCGGCTTCAAATGCTTTGATTTTAAATTGGCGGCCGGCTAAGCGGGACGGACAGGTTGTGGAATATATTTCCGTCAAAATATTATTTACAAGTGAGTAAATTGTAAAAAAAAAGTATTTTAATTAAAAGACAAATACTTTTGGAGGAACATATCAAAATAGGAAATAATGGAAATATTTGCTACATTTTACAATTACAATAAAGAAGGGAAATATGTAATTGTATTGTATCATATTTTATTCAATTTTGTTTGAATTGAAATGGAAATTTAAATGCATATAAAATACAATAATTAAATACATTTAAAGCTCTTTAATAATATTAAATTCCTTTACTGCTCTATAAATAAAATCTCAGAAAAAAACCTCTAGCAAAATGTGTGAAAACTTTCACTCACTCTTTGTACTCCGATCTCTGATTCCTTTGGCTCCTCTTCGAAGTTGGCCAGAATGGCGGCGGAAATTCTGCTCACGCCGCTCAATTATGGCGCTAATATGCACTTGACAATGTAATGACATTTATTGAGCGGCATTGGCATTCCCGCCTTGGATGGGGGTGGTGGCACTGCCAACGAGTATCCTTGGCTGCCTGATTGAAAGTGTCAGAGTTGGGAATTCGGATTCAGCAGCCAGACATTTGTCGCAATGTGAAAGAATTCCTAGCATGGCGCCCCTCCAGGCTTGAATAGCGTTAATTTCATGTTGCTGACAAGGCTTATTGACAGGAAATCGCTGGCTGCTGTGGTTCGTTGGATTGCCTGCACGAATCTGGCCATATTTGTCAATGGGCCACAAAAGCGCGGCATTTATTAATCAAGCTGGTGCCCGATTGCATTCCCTTTGGGCCATGTCTAATCAAGCTATTTTCCACATTAACGGCTGCACATCGCGCCCTCGGCTACATGCAGTTTCCAGACCGAAATCCAATTAAACTCGGTTCTTTGAGTGAGTTTCGCAAAATAATTATTTATCAATATGGAGGGAAAAAGTGTCTAATGACATGAAAGCAAAGATAGTTAAATATTTAGTTTACATAGCTAATGACATGAAAGCAAAGATAGTTAAATATTAAGTTTACATAGCTATACTTTCTAAAAATAAGAGTGAAGGGTGGGGGGGTCAGATTTTTATTCTTAAAATAAGATTAAGATTTAGCTAAGCTTAGTATAAAAATAAAACCGACTTTAAATTTACAAAAATAAACTAGCTAGTTTCTACTAATAGAAAATTGGCATACTATTCCCGCCAGATAAGCGCTACTTTCTAGCGGCAGTGTCGAGCAGCAGTGTTTAGCAGCAGCTTCTTAAGATCTTTCCATTATGCCAGCTAGCTAGCACTGTATCCCAGCTTTTACCGCTCTACCCCCTATCATCGTCTTTCCACACTATCCTCTTTTGCAAGTCTCCACTTTGCGTTGGTGCCATCTAATACATAAATAATAAAATCACCGTTGGCAAAGTCAATGCATTGATACTGCCTTTGTTTGCCTCGCTCTTTTTTCGTCATCTCCTTCCTTATCTCCTATTCTGCATTAGCAATCGGCGAATGCATAAACATATTCACACACGCACACGCATTCTATTCCAAAACAGTACCGCGGAAAATACACCGCCGGTCAACCAAAACAGTCCACACGAATATAATAATAATTAAATTTGTTATAAAATGTCAACTAAAACTAAAACAGTTATAAACTAAAGTGCGGACACAGTAGGGTGACCGAATACGTTTTGCTGATGAACGGAATATATTTAATTAATAATTAATAATTAGAATGAGAATGTTCGCGCTAGAAAGGCGTTAGTTTCCAACTCGCTAACTAGCACTGTATTCCCGGTCTAACCGCTCTCCCGCTCTTTGTCTTCTCCTTTCCACACCTCATTCATTTGCAAGTCTCCACTTTGCGTTGAAGCGATCTAATTTCAGTCGCATAAGTCAGTATTTATTTACAACGTTTAAAATGAACATATTCGTCGCACTCCGTTAGTTTCCGTGTGTTTAATTTACGCCGTATGATTTCGTGATAAAGCAGCAACTAATTACTAAGTGATTTCGAACGACTACAATATATTTTATTATATTTAAAATATTGTGAATGCTTCTAGTAAATAATTGAATTTCCGCCGCAAGATTTGCTCAGCTCTACAATGCCGTAAACGATTACAAGTGTAAGTAAACAATGCCCAATTCACCTCATTGCTTTGATAATCCCTCTTGTTGCCATTTATTCTGCGTATTTTAGCCTGTAACAAGCATGGGGAAAATCTGCTAGCCCTTTCCCGTGAGCTTTACCTTGCCACTTTATCTTTTACTCTGCTCGCCTTTTCCGTGTTCTCCCTTTTCGCTTTCCCGGCAAAGCTGCTGCCATTCCCTTTAAATGCGCATATCATTTGTACAGCCATGAGGGGGAATTACTTACCCCATCTGCAGTGCCCTCAAATTCGTTATCCCCATTCCCATACAACCCCCCGACCCCCACCAGCTACCGAATGGGCTTAGGCCAACAGGGTTTGGGGATTTTCCAGCATTACAGCCCAGCATGTAAGCATGTGAGGGGGGCTAAGTAGATGTGTCTGTGTTGTCTGCATTTGAGAGCCTGTGAAAATTGCTAAAGTATTGCAAAACTCATTTCCTAATGTCAATGTGAGAAGAAAAGATTGAGTGGCAATAAAGGGTTGAAACGAACTACCAAATGCCCTATCTATGGTTACCAAGCTTCCTTCCATATGCTTTATGTATTAAATTAAATATTAATAAAGCCAATGTATTTCCATTGAGACCTTAACTTTAATCAGACATTTAACAAGAAAGTATACAAATCATTAAAACATCATTAATTAAAACATTCTACAAGTAGTCACAAGATAATATTATTCTATATTTAATGTTGAATTGAATATGAAGTGTTCGGTTGTAAATATGTAATATATATATTATTAAATCAAGTATTATTAAAGCTATGAATTTCTAAGAAGTTAACTTTAATCAGACATTTAATAAAACAGTAAATAAGTCCTTCGACTCTTCACGCTAAAACATCTTGAAATCACTTGGTAATGTTTAATTTTTGGCTTTTATATTAAGTGTTCGGTTAAATAATCAAATACACATTTAATAAGAGTATACGAAAACCTTCAGACCGCATTAATTTGTTCTTATTCCGATTTATAAATCGGTTACGCAGCCCAAATGGATAGGGAAGTGTAAGGAGACGCCCGGCATATCCCTGATTTATATGCGTATGCCGCCTTGCATCTGCATGTATTCGATTATTTGTTTGCCTCGAATGTGTTTATTGGTCTCGGCACATAATAAAATTATTTATTGCATTATACAAAATATAAAAAAAAAGCGAAAGGAAGAACGAATAAGTTAAATAAGAGGGCTGAGTGGGAAGTACAAATGCTCGTAATCATTTTGCGCTGAGGCTTCTCCGTGACGCTGCTCATGTTCCTCTTCAATTTGCATTTGCATGTTGCCCCATAAATACATAAAAGCCATGCCCCGAACCAAATAAATAAAATTAAAAGAAAAATTTATAAAAGCAGCTGCGTAGCAGGCAGGGGGGAGGGAAGTGAGGCTTTTGTCGGTACATTTGTGTGTGCTCGTGTGTGCTGTTTGTGTGTGAATTGGTTTTATTGTTTATCAATATAAAGCTCGTAAAATACCTGAGCAGGGCGGCAGGAACACACACGGGTTAATGTCGGTGTGCGTGTTCGCCAGAGATGAGCGAGCGATTTATGAGGCCAAAGGTTATGGGGGGAAATGGAAAATGGTGAAAATCTATCAACTCAAATCTAAGCTGGATTATCTGATTAAGTTAAGAAGATTTCCAAACGATTTCGGAGTCTTTTGTGTTCACCATATGGGATAATGTTAAGGAGATATAACATTTATCTTTCAAGCTGAATAAATATGAAAAGTATTTAAAGAAACAGAAAATAAGAAATATTAAAGCACACATACATTAGAAAAAATCATAAAAATTCAACAAATGTAATGATTATTAACTCGATTTTGCTAAGCTAAGCAAAATAACTATTCTGTTTTAAATAAGAAGTAATTATATAAAAGAATTACTATTTGGTATTAAACTATTACTACATGTAGCTATTATTATTAAATTGAAGCTGCAAAGTTGAAGTTGAGTTTTTTCCCAGAACTTCCAGACGTTAAAGTTGCCATCCCTAGCTGAGTGCCACATAAAAGTCACTTCTCCTTTTTTCTCCGCTCTGTTTGCATAATTGAAAAATGTCTAATGACTTTTCAAGGTTTATTGGGCAAACACGTCGCTGAATATGGAAAGGGCCCAAAACAAAACACAAGGCTACACTTTCATATATAGTAGGGAGAGAGCCTGAAGTCATACATTCCCTTAAGCCCCCTTGCTGCCTTTTTCAAACTGACTTTGGGCCAGGTCTAATGCTCATTTGACGCTGCCGGCGCTGGCTGGTAAATTTTCCTTTTAAAATATAGTTAGACAAAATGTTGTTGCATACTTTTGCGGCCACCCCACGGCGAACACCATTGTACCCTGCCACATCGCATCACGCTGAGTGTGTGCGCGTTATAATTCTAGTTTATGCCTGGGGGCGTCATTCACATAAAGTGCTTATGCGTCTATGTCGCTTTGTCATCTGCCCCCCCTCAGTCACCCAGCCTCCCAGTTGGTCTCCTTTGGTGTAAATAATATTAGCACTAAACAGACGACAACAATGGAAAAACAGGAGAGGCATGCATATGCAGCTGCCCAGAGCAGAGCCAGAGCCATTCCATTTCCATCAAAGACCACGGGCAAGACTACGACAGACGATGACAGTACATGACGGTTTCCCCCGGATCTCGGATCTCGGGCAGGACTCTAAGTACACACACCCCCGGAGCAATAAAGTTTTCATTAGCAAGTCAGTTTGTTGTTTGCTCGCGACAAAAGGCTTCAAACAGCCGCAGTAGTCGCCCGAAAGAGTTACTATATAGCACTAGGAAGTAGTGGAAATAGTATACTTTTTGCTGTTTTTTTAATGGAATTATATAGTAGGATCACGAATCCTGATAGTACTTTCCATTTGATCTTATTTTTGACGAAATTTTGTGTTTGAAATCTATGAGAATTCAAAGAAGCATAATAAGAAAACAGATGATATTTATCAAATATAAAACATATACTTATTTGATGAAATAGGAAAAGAAAGAGACACTTAATAAGTTCTTTAAAAGTTGTTGCGTTTAATAAAAGCATTTTAAAATAATATAAATTAGGATGCCTTACCTTTAAGAGTATAGGAAATAATATCAAATCAATTAAGTTTTATAGAACCTACATAATGATTTTAGAGAGAAAAGTAAACCCAATTAATTAGCGAAGTTCTACTGTACGACTGTGTGTCCGTGTCTGTGGGGGTCCTTAAGTGCAGAGGGAACTCTCGCTAGGCAACAGCGACAAAAATTTGTCAAAGGCTTTTGCCCCGCTCCTTTTTATGCGTTGCAGCGCAGGGACTATAATTGTTTTATGTTCTTTTTGTTTTTACTGTCCGCAAATAACTATTACCGCACAAATGAAGTGTGCCTAGGCGGAAGGAAGGTGGGCGTGACTTTGCTTCCTAAAAGTTATGTTCTCCCTCAAATTTATGGGGGCGGGGCTTCAGCTTTTGTAGTCCCTTTAAAAGTTTGGGAAACCACAATGAAATGTAAACTGTGCCACAAATTCGAATTTTAAAAATGTTGAAGTACGGGGCTAATTACGCAGCCGTTTCTCTAGGTCGAAGCCTGTACAATGCGAGAGTTTTCCCCATGTAGCTCCTCCGTGCCCTGCTATCTGGCCAAAGCACTCTTCAGATCATTTGAATAAGCTCCTCAAAAATCGCGAACATTTGCAATGCTAACCCACAGAACACACACACGAAGTAAAAACGTAGACACCAGAATATATGTGGCAGTGGCAAGGAGTCCATTAAATATAATATGAAGAAACGTATGGGTAATATATGTTTCAGACAGACAGATATCTGGAAATGTAAAATAGGTCCCAGTTCAGGGATAGTTCGATAATATTAAAATATATTCTAAAATGCATAATTAAATCTTTTACTAGTAGAAAATATACATATCTGTAAATGTAAAATAGGTTACAGATCAGGGATACTTTTATAGGTATCACAAAATATTCGGAGATGTATTTTTATTTATTAAAAAATATATTAGGAAGTAATTCATATTATATTATAAGTATTCCTAAGCCTAAGATTTCACACTGTTTCAAATACTTTCGATTCACTGTTGGCAGACATATGCAAATTTATATGCAAATAGAGAAAGAGCTCACGCAGTCAGGTTTTTCCTTTTTTCAATCCTTTTTTTTTTTGTGTTTTCTGGAACTTTTTTGTTGCCTTTCGTCGTAGTTCGATTAATTTTTTTTTAGCCTCATTTGATTGCGCAAATATTATGGATTTTGTCGTTGTTGTTATGCTTGCAGATCCAAGTGGATAAGGGGGCTGAGAGCCCGGGAACGAGCTCCCGCTAATGCTGATGATGACTATGATTGTGTTGTTGTCGAGATTTCCATTTCCCATTTCGCATCTCGTCGTGTCGATTGTGAAAATGCTACCAGAAAACGAACGTCAGGTAAGTTTCGCTTTTCAATCCATTTTCCTCCACTTGACTTACGCCCACGAGTCTAGAGAAGTTTTGCAATCGGCATAATAAGCTTTTCCATTTTGCTAATTAGCCGAGGGTTTCAAGTGAAAGGTCCTTAAATGCATCTGCAGCTAAAATCTGCTTAAGAGATTGTGAGTTATTTGTGGCCAGATCTCTGCTTAATTTCACAATTTGCAAAATGGGGGATAGTGACCCCCAGAAGTCGAGGGTGTCAGCTGAGGGTTAACCTGCCACTGAGAGGCTCCGGCCAGCAATTTCGCCTTTTCCGCCATCTCCTCGTTACATTTTATGTCGCATAGTTTTCCCAGGCACACACACACACTTGCATATATGCATAAAGGTGTGTATGTATGAGGGTGTGTGTATATGGAAGGCATCTCAAATGGCGCCGCATTGTTGTTGCCTCGTGTTGTGCACTTGTCGCACAGGCCAGGAAACCCAAAAATGCGAAGTAACAAAGACGAAGGAATTGTCTTTCTGTTCTACATTAAAGAAAATTATTGAGGCATTTTATCTTTGCAATTTTATTTAAAAAACAACTGCTGAATTGGGTAATTAATAGTTAAGTTACACAGTATAATAAATACTGTATATAAAATAATTTATATTCACATGTAATTATCTAAAATTATATTTTTACCTTTAAAAGTTTTAAATAATTATTCAAATACTCGTCCCCTAATTTTGTTTAATGCTTTCAAGGAAGCAAATCTATTTATTTTAATACCCTACAGCCTTTAATCAAAAGGGTATCAGAAATCAGCAACGGCAGCACAACAACAAGGTTGGTTTTTGGGGACTACACACATTCCAATGCCTTCGTCACGACTTGGCTCTTGTTCTTGTCGCTGCTCAGAGTGCCATTGCCATTTTATGAATAATTCATATCCACACATAGAACCACCAAAGAGGTGGGGCCCAGGACCTGGACCTGGTGGAAAAAAAGTAAAGGAGCGAGCAAAACCACACGCATTCATTTTCATATTGACACTCGTCGCGGCAGGCATTGAGTCCTCCGAAATCCATGCCCGGCACCCTCAGTGGCAGCTCCTCGTCAACGATTTTGGCGACATCATTGTCTCCTGGCCGGGTTTTTCTTTTGTCTACGCCTACGTTCTACTTTTTTGGGCTGGCATTCTTAAAGCCTTGCAGGAAAAAATGCCAATGGGAGGGAAAAAAACAGAGAAGAGGCTGGGTTCACTGTTAAAAAAGATTAATTTTAATAGTTAAAACAGCTTTGAATAAATTTAATAAGAAGATATATATTGTGTTGTAATACAATATTTTTTAAAGGATTTAAATTGTTTAGGTATATCAAATCTCTTTGCATAGCGTTTGTGTTAGTTTTATTATAACATCTATAATTTGTATAAAAAATATTTCCTATTAAAGAAACAACCATTAAAGTTAAAAAGAAAAGGCAATATATATAGCTGTCGTTTCTCAGTAATTTTGTTATATTTTGAAGGATATTTTGTTAAATCATTTCTTGATCTTAAGTCAGTTAGTGCTAATATGTTTTTTATCAAATAATTTTATCCTTGAACTCTGCGGCACTTGGGATTTTGGGCAGTGTCTTAGTCCTTCTGGTCATCAGCCGATGGCTTCATTAGGCACTCGCACTCACTTACAATCACTTACAGTCACGCCACGTTCTGTTTATGCCCCATACCAAAGTTGTTTTTCTTTCGTTCGGCCATTGCATATCCGTCCTGGCGCTATACATACATATATCCATCCTGCAGGTCCTGAACCCGTTAGTCGCTCCCCGCTGTTTGCACTAACTGCTTTCGCTCACCGTTGCTGCTGGTGCTGCCTTGGCCAAAAGTGATGCTAATCGGCAATTGGCCGCGGCGTCGTTATGTGGCTTGACTGTAACTATGTTTTTGTTGTTTCTGCTGCTGCTGCTGCTGCTATCGGTGGCCGTATCTTGTTGCCAAATTCGCTGATTCACGTAATTTGCCGCGTCTGCAGCAGCGACAACAGCCAGAAGCCGTAGCCAAAAGCCAAAGCCAAAAACCCAAAGCCAATGTCATGCCGTGCCGCTATTATACACGAGAAAACACTGCCGGAAAAGTGCAGGAAAAGTGGATTAGGAGGCGTGGGGTTCTACCAAAACGTTGACTTTTCCGCGGGAAAAACTCACTCAGAGTATTTCCCATTCGTTGCACTTTTCCCAGCCATTTGCCGCCATTGTTTTGCAGCTAAATGAATCTTAAATAGCAACGTGAGCATCAACACAGATACGAATACTAGCTGCCGGGTTTAAAGTTTTCTTCTTTTTTCACCTCTGTTGCCTTTTGCTTTGGTTGGGTTTTCCTTGTACTTTTCCTTGTGGCTTTTCTTGCTTTAGATCTTTCGATGACTGAGCTGAATTTTTAATGCCTTTTAGTTTGGGTTGCGATTTTAGGGAGAAGGGGTGTGAGTTTTCATCCAGGAAGTGACCATAAAAAGGGAGAAGCGATGATATTGTTAAATCATATCTAAGCTTAAGTCATTATCGAGACAATGGGCAATGGGCGGTAATCGGAAGATAATTAAAACAAAAGCTGAAAGCTAGATTGGCTAATGTGTTTACAGTGGCTATTAAAAACTGATAATTAATTATGGATTTTTAATTATTGTGGGAATACTCTACTTTCTATCTTATACGAATTTTATGTATGATAATAATTCATATAATACGAAAATAGTAAACTGAATTATAGTTAAAGAAACTAATGACTTTAATTGAATTTCTATTTGATTTGATTCAAACATACTCGAAAGGTCAAAGATATGCTTTTGTATTTTATTAATCCTTTTTATATGGCTCCTTATAGTTGTGTTACCTTTTAGCCAATTGGTATCTTTATACAAATATATAAATAAAGAAACGCTTTTATGAATTAAATAATATTTATAAGTGCCTTAAAGTGTAAGGCTTAAATAATCTGTTATTTAAAAGAACGTTCATGTTTGATATATAGTACTCCCCGAACTTATTTAATAATGGAAAAACCATCTCAATCCCTTTTTATACAGTTGTGTGCTTTAAACAGGAAAAACTGTGTACCGAAAGCAAATGATTTATGGCACCACGTGCTTGGGTTTTGTATTTGTTTTCAACCAAAAATTACTGACCTATGGCCAGGCTAATGGCACAACAACGAACCTTATGTTAGCCCACAGCTACGGTTACAATTTTACAGCAAAAGAGCTGGAAAACCCTCTTAAAAGCCTTAACAGAGGCTAAGAGAGTTGAAATGCTTATTAACAGTGATGGCTCTTTGGGAAATTTACTCTTGAATTGACTCTCTTTCTGTTACCCAGCCTGCTGTTAAGCCAAAGGACACTCTGTAAATATTTACAAGAATGTTAGGCTAATGGCCAAAAGCAGCATAAATCACAGAAGTCGAGGCTGTGTCGACGGCAATGCGGTTGCAGTGGGCTGTCACCACCCGCCCCCGAAATACCGAAAGCCACTCCCCCTTGCAAGTGCCCCAAATGTGCATTTAAATTAGCAGAGGAGGGGAAAAGGGAAGGAAAGCGACTCCCAGCGTTCCGCCCCATACATTTTCCTCGCACAACTGCAATGTCATTTCTATGCACAATGAATGCATAAATCATTAACAAGCGCCCACCGCTCGCCGCAAAAATAATAACAATAATGCTAAAAACTGCAGCACAACCGATGTTGCCACAATGCCCATGTGAATGCCACCGAACGCCACCCAATCAGCAAACCACTTCCAGGCCAGCCGCCCCATCGGTGGCATGTGCAACCAATTACTGGCATTTCCGGCAATCAGTTTTTAGCGCCCAAAACTGAAATTCGCAAACAACCGAGCTGCCAGCCGAGTATAGTTGTAATCATTTTTGGAAATTTCGAATTTCAATTCGATTCCCGTCCGAACATCGATGTCCGTCCGTTGCGCCCCGAGTTTGCCCCGAGTTGAGCAGTCAAAATTTATGTTCCCGTCCATAGATCATCACGGAGTGACACTCGGACAGAGGCAGTTGTTGTGTTGGGTGCGAGTCCTTTTGGCCATCGGATAGAATGACATTTTTCCCTCCAGCGATAAAAGAGTGGGATGGGAGCTCAAATTGCTTTAGATATGTATGTGGCATTTTTGTGTAATTTTTTATTAAGATCTTGGCAGCTTGGTAAGAAGAGGGTTACTAGGGTGTTTGATTATTCTAGTTGCTAAGGGCGTATAGAAAAATACTGAAATATAATGATGTTTGATTAATAGTTATTAGTTTCTTTTAGGTAAATTATAAATATTACATTATAAAAACTACCCTTAAAGCCAGTTATAAACATTCTTTAACTAAATCCATTTACACATTAGCTAAAGTTGTGAATAAATAGGAGAACCACACATTGAATAAATACATGTCAAGGGAAACTTTCCCAGGATACCCCCAACTATAGATTCCAATTTAAGCTCATCTCCGTGGCTCAGCTGCATCCGAACATGTCTTGGCCATCTGAAAATGTCTCACGGTTGACTGCCAGAGATTGCGAGACTTGTCAGTCAGTCAGCCAGCGGTGGCCGAGTGACCTTTTCGATGCGCTCACCTTGGCCACCCATTTTACCTCCCTTTTGGATTGGAAAAATGTCAAAAATGATATTTGCATTCTGGCCATATTCCGTTTTCTCTGCTCCCATTTAATTGAAATCGAAATTGTGTCTCTGGTAACTGTGCTATTTGTTAGGTCCTTCTTGGGACGATACAGGCTTAAAATAATGCTGATAAAAGCTGCGGTTAGCTTGTGGCATGTATCAATGCTGAACTCTTTTAATTAAACAATTGACCAGCCGCCGATAATGATGAGTATTGATAACGAGCTCCTGTATACTTTCATTGGAATAAACTAATATGAATGACATTATGCGTAACAAACAAAAGCCGACAAAAACAAAACCACATACATATCTCGAACAGAATGCCAATTAGCCTATTGAATTTCATTTCGATTCCAGCTTTCCCTGTTCGACAAGAAATTGGTTCTTTTTCATATAAAATGATACTATAACCGGATGTTTATGGTTATTTAAAATGCGTTCAGTTCTTTGTTTTATTATTTCGAGGCATACATCAATGAATCGGAAAATATAAATTTAATAAACTTTTAGAAGTTAACTTAAAACGGGCTGAGCATTGAACAACAGAAATACTAATTTAATTAAGGAGAGTGTTTAAAATTGAAAACATTCTTCTCTGCTTTAATTAAATTGAAGTACAAAAATGATATTTCGTATTTTCCGAACCGAATATAAAGGCGAGGATAAACCAAGAAAAATGATAGCCCATCAAGGACTCTTCAAATTGATTAATGGGGTCGCCATAGAAAAGTGCATTGCATGTAACAAAATCGGAAACGGAAAAGCACAGAGAAGCGTCTAAACCAGAAACCAATCACTTATCATTTGTTGCAGCTTGAAAAGGGGCAGCGCACTAATTGAATGTCATCAGGGCCATCGACAATGTCAATTTGAAATATTATTAAGACCATTTTACATGCAGTTCGCACTTTTTCCATGACGTAAATTGAGAGGAGGAAAAGTGATGCCGTCTAAGAAAGCGCTGTCCGGCGAAATGTGCGTAAACAGCATTAAATTTTCCCTTTCTTTTTTTTTCTTTATTATATTTTTTACACTTCTTCCTTTTGTAACAGCAGCAAAATGTAAATGACAAAATTTTTATTAAGAACTTTAAACAGAGGAAGCTCGAGTAGAAATAGGGTAGAAAAAAGCAGCAGCTTAAAAGAACTTTAATTGATGTGGATTGGTTATAAATTAGGCCTTACTATTAAATTATTTATTTTAATTCAATTTAAAACATAATATATTATGATATTTATGTAAACTCAATTATTTAAACCAAAATCATAACTCAGCCTTCAGGCGAAAGGGGATCCTTTAACTGTCAAAAACTCCGCAGGTTCCCTCAAAAGTCTGCAACCTTTATGCTCCTTTTTTTTTGGCAGCATCTACAACAGCCAGACAACGCGGCTGACTCTGAAACCGAAAGCCAAAACTGCACATAATAAAATACAAAAAAAAGGCATGAAAAAACAAAAGAAAAACAAGGCAGCCGTCAAGAAGGGGGAGAGATATAGAGAGAGGACCTCCAGATCCGTTTTATTTATAATGAAGTTCATTTACTTTGTGCAAAAATACAAAAAGAGCACACAAACGATTTAGTTCTGGGCGGAAGGAAGCGAAAAGGAGTGCAAGCTCTGGTGCAATGTCTTCGTGGCAGTTGCTATTGCTTTTGTTTTTTAGCCGTTGTTCCTTGCAAGATTAATATGCTGCCGTTTTCCACTACTTATGCTGCCTTTCAAGCTCAGGCCCAGGCACATCCTGTCAAGCATCTCCCAAACACACGCACACGAAACTCCCCTAAACAGTGGTTTCTAGGAAATTACACATTTTGGAAAATTCAGCAAATATTATTAGTCGATTCTTGGAAATACACAAGTGTCTTCCGTATTCAATCAAAACATAAAAGTTCATTAACTACCAGAGCGGGAAGATCATTCACAATATCTTGCGTAATTGCATTTAACAAGATTCACTTCAAATTTACGAAATTTCGTAGCCTTTAATGAGCATCAGTTAATTATGGAAAATTCGTTCAACTTCACATCTAAAAATAGTCCTTGGACAAATGCAATTTCAGCAACTCAATTTCTTAACAATTGAGCTGGAAATAAGGCCGAATAGTATTAATATTGCTGTAAAGAAAAGGTTTTTAAGATCTCAAAAAAAAATAATACATTAAATAAAATTATATAACATTTTATATGAATTATAACAAATGGCTTCCTCTGTTTCTATTGCTATAAAACAAATGTACAAACTTTATTTATTATTTATTACGATGTCACTGTATCTGTTTACCATTTCCTTCCCCTGTCCATGTGTGCGCTTTTCACTTTAATGAGTGTGTGCGTGTGCCTTTACTAAAGTGTGTGTGTGAAAACTTAAGTCGGGAATGCAGACTTCTTCGAAGCAAAAGGCGTGCCGACAGGCAACGAAATACTTGGTAAACGAAAATATTATACATCTACTTTAAGAGGGGGATTTATGGTGCTCCTTGCCTTTGCCAATGCGCCGTTTACTTTTCCCAGGCCCCCTCCTCCAGCCAAACCCTTTGCTCAGCGAGATGCAATGAAGCCGAAATGCAGCACTCAACTTGAGCTCCTGTCGCTCCCTCAACGAGCCAAAAATCTTAACGGCGGCTCCCACGGCGAAAATGAGCAGGAAACGGGCGGCTCCTTTCCACTGGCTTCTGGCATTTTCATTTGCATCCTTTGGCGCTGGCATAACTGCCGCCGCCTGTATGCAGTTACACATCACACTTTAGGCGGACAAAGTGGCAGTTTCCTCCGGCACACAGTTTGTCTTTTCATTAGTTTCGGATTTAAGTGTTATCCTTAGAGTCGGCGGCTCCTAGTAAAACGAGATTCGTTTGCCTAAATTCGGCTATGAGCTCCTGAATATTCACCAGACCAGAGATAGCTTGACCTTTTGATGGCGTCTTTCAGTGAATTTTCCATTAGCTTTGTGCCGCTAAATAACTCCGAGTTCGTGAGTCTCTCAGTAAATTATTTCTTAAAGAAAAATAAAATGAATTTAATAAAGCTAGTCTTAATAAAATCAAACACCTGCAAGTGTTTTTTTTTTTGTTTAATACATAAAACTATTGCTTAAAGTGTTTTCCCCGAGCTCCCATATTCTCCCCTATATCTATTCATCATGATCGCCTTTATTGTGCCTCAAATTTGTGAGCACCTTTCGATGCGACTCCTTGTGGGGATCCCGGAGCTTGAGGGCAAAGCAAACCGGGGTTAGGATGTCATCCACATGCGGAATCTTCGATGAACTCGGCATTCGCTTTAGACCTGTCCATACCCGCTGCCGGGAATTGGAGTCCTGGGTGGGAGTGGCTGACACGGCGACCTCAAATGATCCGGCCTGTGGCGGACCACTATCGTTGATCCTCAGCTGTAGATTGACCTTTGGGTGGATGGCCCTCAGAGCGTCCGCTAGCGAAGAATGGAGATGCAAGGCCCGTTTCCGGTAGATTTGTCGATGGTGGCAGTGGTCGATGTAGAGCACCGGCTGGCGCGGATCCAGTGGGTGATTGTCGGCCATCTCTACGGACAGGTTTACACGCAGACAAACGCGGACAGGTGGACAGACTACAGGCTCCAAAGTACCAAACTCATTGCATCTGGCGGGGGAAAACCCTCTGGTCTAGAGAGGGGAGAGTCTGGGGCTCACAAGCTTGACACAATTCTCCTGGGCAGCCAGCTCAGCTGAGCTACAAAATCGAGGAGGTGGAGGTTACGGGGACACCTTCATAAATCAAATAAAAAAGCGTATCTGACAAATAAATCTTCGAGAGCAAAACAGGCTCGACAAGACAAAAAAAAAAAGAACATGCAAATGCGCATAAAATATGCTAAAGCCACAGGACTTAAAATGAATACAACAAAAATTTCACTTATCAGCCAACATAAATACACAGTGGCTACTAACAAATTGCAACTAGATAGGTAGTGAATTATTTTAAAAATTTAGTTTACCTATGAAGTAGTCAAATATTTGTAATATCTAGTAATTATAAACTTAAAGATGTATTAAGATTGTGACAGCAGAATTCAAATTATGATTTTAGTTTGTTAGCAAATAACCTTATCCATGGGTCACTCTATTTTTATAAATATATTTAAATGCAAATAGAAATTTTATTAAAATAACTTGAATTAAATGTAATGGTTTCTCTTATCCAGTAATTACTTTACATCCAGTATATCCTTATATTGTCCAGTTTTTGCTGACATTTCGACCTGCGGCGACTTGAAAATATAATCGAGTCGATTTTTTTTCCTGCAAATTGTGCCAAGCTAAAGAGTAAAGCCACACACAGACACTGGCAAATAGGAATTTTCCCCGTATAGAAAGGAAGCCAAATGAAAAAAAGGAAAATGTATATTTTAATAAACCGAACACAAAGCCGAGTAGGAGGTCCCACTGCCACCCACCGCCCAGCCAGCGGCAAGGTTAGCCAGTTCATTCATTCGGTTTTATTCACAGTTATTGAAAGTAGAGCAGCGCTGCTCTCGAATAATATCAAAATAAATAAAAGTAAGGCCAAGTCGTGAGCTCCCATCCCAGCTATGATAATATGGCACAAGGGTTAGGGGTCGGAACGTGAACAGTTGACAGACGACAACGAATCGCAAACGCAAATCCCAAGGAACCAAATCAAGACTTAATAGTCGCCTTGTGGAATACTCAGGGCGCATGCTGATATAATTAAATACGAAAATGATAGCATACTTTGGCAATATTTAAGAAAGTCAACAAAATTAGTTTTTTTGTATAGGAAAAATATCTAAAAATAGGCTAATAAATATTCTGTAGTTCTTATATACATTTCAGACTTTTCTTATTTAATAAAACACTTTTTGCCAGACCCAAGGCAATATCCCCTTAATTTCCACAACTGGCAGCTAGAAATATATTCACCGACTTCAAAATCTTGAAGTTATGGCTGCTGTGACGATTGGTTGGTGGCTGGTTCCTCTGATTGGATCAGCTTCTAGAGATTGTGTTGTCAAAAGTCCCAACAAGCACAGGCACAGTCACAAAATAGTCATGGGGACGCTCTTGACTTTAGCTTTAAGTTGGCAAAGGTAGTTTATGGCAAACATTTTCTTGCCGCATTTCATTTGGGCTTAATAAAAGCCAAGAAATATTAGCCAGGGATTTATGAGAGTTTATCCGTTTGAATATCTAGAAAGAATTCCTAAAGGGTCAAAAGGAACCCATGTTCTTTATAGCAGCAAAATTTATTTGTACATTTTGTTGCTCAAAATAAACTAAATATTACGAGTTTCTGGGAAGGCCTGATTAAATATTATGTTACTTTAATAGTGGACATTTAAGAACTGGTGCTTCTTATGGAATATATTGTGTTTATATATTTAATTTAAGGATAATAACAAGATAATATATATGGATTAAGAGTTGGTATCACAAAGTAATGGTTAAACATCGGTATAGTTTTCAAGAGATGGTATTTTATGCAAATACAATTCAAGTATTTACAATTAAAACCTGCGAATTTAAAGTCAAATTCTCTGTATTTAATTTTAAATACATATGCTCGGTGACTGATATTTTCGGTTTGGCGCACTCATTAAGATAATTGTGAACAGTAGGCAGTTGGCAAGGCCGGCGCGAATTGAGGAACTTTGCACTCGTCAGCGGAAACTTATAGATGACCGGGTAAGCCGGTCAGCGGCCTCGTGCCATTTGTCAATGTTCCTGCAACTGCCACAGGGCTTCAGGCAGCCTTCAACCTTCAGTTTCACTTATTCATTTTCCCCATCGCCCCCGGATTTTCTTTTGCTCCGTTTTTTTTTTTATTTCTTTTTTTGCAGCCCGCCACAAATTGGCCAATGCGTTTGTTCGGGCATCCAGAAGTTGCCGGGGATTAAAAAACGTTTTGCATGCCAGCGGCAAAAGGATGAGGAGGTGGGTTTCGGGACTCGGGATTCAGGGATTGAACTAGGGCGGGGATGGCAAATGAAATGCGTAAATGAATTTGCGAAAATTATTTGAGCCGCCCCTAGACGCCGGGAAGCCTGGACGCCTGGACGCCTGGACGGGGCTTGATTAAATTTCTCTGTGCCAACGAGTCCGGCGGGCATAAAACGAATTCACATTATTTATAAAGTATCCGAATAAATGAGTTTCCATTGATATACAAACATAGATTGGGCGCTCATCGAGGGATTTCCCAGGCGGGGCAAATATTTTCCCCAATTTCTCGGCTTGGTTGTATTTTATTTATTTCAATTATGAAAAGTTTCGGCCAACACGGCGATGGCCACAGAAATGCCTTGGAAAAAAATGGGAGGAAGAGAGAAAAGAAATGTCTCGAATGGATTTTTTTCCCCTGTAAATTCACTTGAGTCCGCCGCCACATCCCTCTTGTATCTGTATCTTTGCTGCTGTTGGGTTTTTTTGTTCTGCGGACGTGGGGTAAACAAACATTAACTGCTCAATTGTTTTCAACGCGATGCTTTGTCCTGAATTGATGAGCTTTAAATCGGCGTGCCCCCGATGCCCTCTTTTGTTTTTATTTCTTTTATTTCTCCCTCCGTCTGACTTTATTGTCCTATTTTGTCCTCCTTGTCTTGCCCTATGCCCCTCTTCATCACAGCAATTTATTCATAATCAACAGTGTTAGCCTAATTGGTATGTCAGGCGAAGAATCCCATGGTGTTTATTTAGTGTAAAAGGCGTTCTTGAAGTCCAATTCTCACTCAGAGAGTTTAAAGAATTCTTGAAAAGAAAATTAACAAACTTACACCAAATTTGTTACTACTTTTAGACACCATTGTAATTGATTTAAAACCCCTATATCATTATTAGTAATAATCTTTATGTTTTATACTTACATTATCAGGAAAACACCTCAAACATTAACTATCTTATCATCAAAGAGACTGAAATGCTTTATATATATAAATTCACTTGTATTTCAACGAAATCAATTGCAGGAACGTCACTTGTGTGTTGTTTTTTAACGGTTTAATATTGCATTATAATATTTCCACTGGGCCAGCAGAACAATGAGTTCCATTAGCCTCTCGCATATTTGCCCACGGGCTTACGCGCTCTGGTGTTTTCTTCAACAGGTAAACGTTTTTACGCTTTTATTTTGCGTCTGCTCTCTCTTCTGCTTATAATTAAATATTTTCTTTTCAATCTTCATAATTCGGAGAATGGGTTTCCAGCCGGGTCTCGGGACCTCGGTGTTATTTTTAAAGTGTTTTGTTTATCTTTAATTAGCAGTTAGTACTGGCGCTTATCGCTGACGAGAAGTGCGTGGGTGCGTGGCAGCTTGGAAGGAGGCTGACTTAATGGCAAAGTGGCGGGCGTGTGTGGGTGACTGCGTCTGATATGATTAATTACCTAATTATTGCATTAGATTATCGCACAGCTGTGGCTATTAGAAGTTAAAGCCTGGCCTGCGGCTTTTATTGCTGCCGTTTAATCACTGCCAACCAGCACCGAACTCAATGGATTTTCAATTCGAGTCTTGAGGTCAAGACTTTGCCGAATAAGTGTGGTCAGCATATTTCCGGGGAAATGCCTGGAAAATGGCAAGCACGTTCACCAAAACTATTGTGTTCTGCCCTCTGATCAATGGCAAAACTATTTACACTTTAATGTGGCTATTGTGTGAAGTCATGAAGCACACAACTTCTGAAATTGTAATTGTATCAACAAGTAGGGGCCATAAATAGCACGTAGAAAATGCAAGATGCTCTTGGCTAAACAATAAAAATTAATATTCTTAAAAATAGACCAAACTTGGGGCATAAATCCGGTTAGCATGGGCCGAGCATCCGAAATGGACTACAGTTGTTTCCGTAACTTTTGTCTGTTGACCAGCCATTTTGTTGGCACCGACACAGATGTATCTGTATCCTTGAAAACCATTTTCAATATCAGAGTCACGTGCAAATGTTGTATATTAGTTTCCTGCCCGTACCAATGTTGGTTTTCCTGTGTTTTTTCTTGGCTTTGGCAGCTGCCACCTTGTTTGCCAACGCTCTAGTGATTTTAGTTTGAATTTTACGTGCCCATCAAAATGATTATGGGCACGCACACACAGCCCGCACACCCTCACATAGATTTCGGTTGCTTCCATGTAGTTAACGTATTCATGCACTTCATTAGGAGCGACATGCCATGCGGCACAGAGCAAAGTATCCGAGAATCTGTGTATCTGTGACTCTGCGTGGCCCCCGGAGCTGTGTATCTGTGAGGTTGAAAATCTGCGTCGACAGGTCCTGCGTGTATCTGTGTGTGTACCGGTGTGCGGTTGTCGCCTGGGACGCTGATGTTTAGCGCTTGGCAAAGTCGTTTTAATTAAAGTTTGTGCAGGCATTGAAATTATGTACCATTACAGTTTTATGCATATTCAGCTAAGTGTGTGACAGCGATGGGAATCTATCTATACATGCAGTTACGGTCACAGCAATAGGAGCATGCGGATTTGGGGTATTAACATTCTTTGAAAACCCTAATCGAACATTTAAAAAGCTGTTAGTTGATGGCTACATATTTTTTTTAATGTTGACTGAACCCTAAGCTACATAGAATAAATAAGAAGATTTCGATTATAATTTCTTTGGCTTTTAATGTAGAAAATATTCAAAAAATGAAGATGGAAATCCCTTTTGCTCGCAGCTAAAATTTAAAGAAAGTTTGCTTGCTATTTATCTTCCTTCGTAGTATTAATTTAATTTACTTTGAGATTAGATTTTAATATTTTCAAGATATAATTATGTATTGATATTATCTTGCCCTCAGTTTTATTTACATTCATATATGTATTATTGGGTATATGTACATGAACGCATGTGAGAGTCATCGAGTTCGAGCCGCAGAGTTTCGGTTGCGAGCCTGTTGTGTTGTTGTTGTTGTTATCGGTTTGCCTGCCGAGAAATTAGTTATATAGTTTCGCTATGCATTAAGCCGATTAAAAGTTTTCCTATCAACACTATTGTAATTGCAACAAGTTGCCTTTGCCCCCCTTTCTGAGGGGAAAGACTTGTAAATTAAGTGCAGACATTTCAGGGAATTCCCCGACACTTCAAATGCACTTGGGTAGTCATTGATTTTACTGAATTGTATTTCTCACTGGAAGTAAAGAACATTAAACCGATAAGAGCTTATATATATATTTTATTATTTGTAAATTTAATACTTTAACAAGTTAAGGAAAAGAGTAAAGTACTAAATATATGCAAGTATAAATTTATTAAAACGCACGTAATCATTTTTGTAAATATTTTTATAAATGGAAAGCACGCTAAAGTGCATCTTACAGTCATAAAGAATGTGCTTGCTTTTTGCCAGACAATTAAATGTCATTCGCCTCAATTTCCCACTGGCGAATGCTTCAGTCCTCCTGGAATTGTATGGTCTTGATCTTTTATAAGGAAATATAAATGTGCATTTTCTGAACAAATTCTTGGCTTAAATTAAAGTTAAATGGTGTGGGCGATAGCCAAGATTTGGTTGGTTCAAAATCGATGCGGAAATACTGGCAGGATGCGGTTGACCGCAGCAACCGAACAAAAGTGTTGAAAAGCCGGGCCCCGAAAACAATTGGCGGAAAAATGGCAAAAACCACAATGACTGTGCCGGCGGGAAAGGTGCAGGCAGTTTGTTGTTTGGAACAATTGCAGCTTGCATTTATGCGAGAGACGCATCTGTAGCCATGCCGGCCGCTGGCATTGGAAATAACCCCAAGTAAATGTCAATGCAGGAAGCGCTGCGAGAACGCATAAATTTACCATCGCATACGGACACAGAAATGAACAAACGACGAGCATTTGGAATTGCATTATAATTTGTTGTTGCTACACCAGCTATTGTCCGTGCTAGAGATGGGTGGTACATCGATATGTCTAGAAAATCGGATATATCGACAAAGAATAAATTATTAAGTATTTACTTAGACTTGAGCTTAATGTGTTTCTTATCTTAGTATTTAATCGAATCGATATACTCGATATAATATTGACGAAGAGGCTTGAAGAAGATATATTTTTAATGTATATATTTTTATGATATATTTTTAATGAGGAGGACATTTTATTCTTTTAATCGGTATGTAATAATTATTGACAAATATAAACGATACAGAATTCGATTAATACCTATTTGCATATTGTAAAAGTATTAACTTATCGATATTTTCAACCATACCTAGTAGCTTCTATAGCTAGAAGTACGCAACGTGCAACACGCCAACACAGTGCCTGACAAAAGCCAGTGGCCCTGCGAATGCGTTCAAATGAGCTTGCTCTCGTTTTGGCTTTTGGGCTGCTTTGCGATTGCATTATTAATGCATAACTCTGGCCTGTTGTGGCACCGGGGAATTCCCGCTTTCACTGCCACTGCCTCTGTGTCCTTTAAGCCCACTGTTCCACCCACTTTTCCTCCCAGTGTTAATTAGCCCATCGCTGTTTGGGCAGCCTACAGGCCAGAAATATGCCCCGAAAAATTGCAGTCACAATAGCACTGAAGAAGTGTAATTAAGGCCATCGGGGATAGAGATATGAATGAGTCTTGAAACGAGTAAATACGCAATGCATGGCCATTAGGGCTTTTACTTAGTCGATTGCTTATCCTACGGTACATCCTTAAATGGCTTGGTTGTTTCACAAAGGCAATGAAACAATAAAATGTGTTAAATATATTTATTTGTTTATCAAATATTTAAAAAGGCCAGATAAAATCTCATTTATTACCTTGCGTCCCTTATTATCATGTTTCAATAATGTAATCTAGCTAGAAGAGTATCAATGTGAAGTAAGACGCCATTTTGTCACAATTATGCATCTTAGCTAAGTGAACAGCATTGTCACGGGATATGCCATTTTGTCCCAACAGAGCAGGATAGCTATATGAGCATCACTGTCAAGTGATTGTCCCAATCGTTTTTCAACTTTTTTCTTAAATTATTAGGATCCAAGTTCTGAATATCCTTCGAATACATTTTAAGGGCTAACTTATACTCGCCTGAAGTTGTTGTTTCAAGGCTTTTGTCAGAATATCCTGCTTTCTCTTTCACTAACGTCCTTTCCGCTACCGTGGAACATGTCCTGAGTAATTGTGTTTGTGTGACAGGCGCGGAGCATAAAAGTGCAATTTATATGCTTAAATGACTTTATGATGCAACCAGGCAACGAAAAACCCTGGCGAAAACTCAGAAGCAAAGTGCTGAAAAACAACGTGGTGCACAGCAACAAGGAAAAACTCGGGTAGCACGTGAATTGTTTACATGTGATAGAGATTAATCCATCAACGCAAAAAGTGGGAGCTGCCACATGAAGATGGTGACGACGCTAAAGTCGTTGTGTCTTCTCTCCGGGAGGTCATGTAAATTTCGTGCTCCGTAAGGGACCCAGTCTCTCGAAGGAAACTTAATTAAAGGCTTTCAAACTTACTTATGGCCTGCACATGGAAAAATTTAATAAGCAGTTGACTATTTTAATCAAGCCTTTTTTTCGCCACACACATCCTACCATATATGTATATATAACCATAATTATCATATTTCCCCGTTCGGCATATGCAAATGCTGGATTACAGTTTGCACTCATCATAAACACAAATATTCATGGCCCTGCGGTCGAAAAAGTCAAAGTTCACTTAAAGTCCTTGAGAGCTACTACTATCTGTACAATTTTCTAGGTGGTTGCCCTAATATAATAAGAGTTAAATTATGTTTGAGTTAGCTATGTAGTAGTGGTAGCCAGAATATAAATAATTGATTTATAAATATATTTTCAATCCTATCTAAACATTTTAAATTATGACAATGTCCAAGTCTCTTAGCTTTTGTGTTAATTTATCTTGAAATCAAAATCAATTAAACAAAACACCAAGTAATTTTAATGATGTTTTTATTATTTTATTATATTCAGGGTATTTATTCGTTTAAGTGTATTTATTTATTTGAAGAACAGCTAATCCGCTCTTCGCGCAGCTGCAAATTTTGTTTTTCATATATTTTTTTTTAGATGCGCTACTTTAACTTTAGCCGCATTTCCATTAAATTTTTTTGTTGTACGTTAGTTTTGTTCAAGCTTTTGACTGTTTGCTGACTTTAAGGGCAAGCAAATAATTTTATTTTTTCTACGCCAGTTTTGAACATGCATGCATATGTGGAAGATATGTAAATTGTAGCCGAGTGCTGAGCGAATCCCACAGAAGTACAGAAATAGTTAGTAGCCCAGTTTTATTTCGCCAGCTACATATATGAATATTCATTTTGGTTTGAAACTGAAGAGGAAAGAGGCTGTAAGGACGAACAAAAAAAAAAAACAATATAACGTAACGAAGTATGTATTTTAAAGCGCTGGTTAGAGGACAAAACTAGGCCCAAGAACGATTTAACCGCATAATTTACAATGACAAACGAGGTTGCCCCTAGTGCGCACAATTACACCGACAAAGATGAGTAGTTTGGTGGCCACACTGTAAGATAATGAGCCCTAAAAGTGAGTCAATAAATAACTACATACTGCCTTAATATTAATTAAGATCTACAAGGAAATGTAAACAGTGAAAGCTGAGAAATTTGGATTTCTTTTATTTAAATAATTTGTATTTTTAGTATATTTTTACTGTAGCCTTTTTTTTCCTCTGCACGCGTCAGTGGGAGTTGGTTGAGGTCGACCCTGGGGCAGCCGTGCAACAAGCTGCGACGGATGAACCTCTTGTCCTTGTGTCCAAGGAGGAAGCTCGAGCCCAGTTACGGAGGCAGATACAGCGACAGATATGGGGGACGGACACAGACAAATGACAGCCGAGACACAGGCTGTCACAGAAGTACTCGTACCCGGGGACTTGAGCTAGTTTACACGGCAAAGGGGGAGGACACGAGGTCGGGGGCGTGGCTCTTGGTGGTCGGAACCTTTGCTATGTGACCTGTGAGCACAATCAACACGGGCGGTCGTCGGCATTATATTCACAATCAATATGCGCAATTGAACGCGCATGATTGTTGTGATTTGTAATGCTCTGTTGAACAGCCTGTATCCTGCCTCAGTCCCTGTCTTTCCCCAACATAAATTCCCATACCCATTCTTGGAGCTCGCACAGGTAGCTCTAAATGATCCGACACAGCAGGTGAGACAAGCCGCTTAAGGGCTTCGATGGAAATTGTTAAATTGAAATCAGAGGCGATACTGAGACAACTACGTTTATGTTTACATTAAATTTGAATAATTTTAAATGATAAATAAAAGGTGAAAAGAGCTGCAGAAATAAAGTAAAGGAAATAAACTTACGAAAGACTTCAAAATAGATAGACTTCAACTGACATAATATTATTATATAATATTAAAGTTGTTTCATGCCTTGTGCTTAAGCTATATTGATTATTTGTTATTTTTTTCTGCTATATCACAAATGAAAGTACGAAAATAATAGAATAATATTTCACCCGATGGCTAAACCCTTTCATCGCCATCGCGGCGCCCTCGAAATTCGTTATCCATGAACTGCAAGCCGTCAGAAGTGTCAACAAAATGTTTCGAGTGCTCAGCTTATGATAAATGATCCCCAACTCGAGGAGCGAGTAGCGTTCTATGTTCCTGCTATAGCTCCTGCTTCTGGCAGACTATGTAGTCGGCGTTTAATCTGCACGTCAACGAACTTCTGACAAGTTACATATCACAGAACACCGAGCACCGGGGCAACAGTTGGTTCAAGTTCAGCTAGGAAGCGGAGTAAAGGATAAAGGAAGCCCGCTTAAAGTTGCTGAGGCCAAAAACTAAATGTTTGCCCAGCCTGATGCTTATTTCAAAGCCTAAAAGGTAATTGAACGAAAGACCGACAGAGAGGTCAGCGTATGCTGAATTTTGGAAATTACCACAAACTGCCAAGGGGTCAGCCAGGGCACTTGAACTCCGCTCCGTTGGCCAAGAGAGATGGGCCAACAAAGGGCTGACTATGATGGCACTCAACGTTTTAACTTTTGACCGCACAAACACCACAGACTGAAGCCGATGCCGAAGCCTTGGATGGTATTTTTTATTAGATTTAGGAGACGTTGAGGTCCCTCACGGAATTTATCAAATTTTATGCAAGTAACTTTTTCGGTTTTTCGCAGGGGAGTTGGGGGCTTTCGAAAAAAGTAAATATGCCTTTGTGTTAACTAAGCTGAAAATACAAAAGGGTTGAGTTGGAAGCCGTGTGACGTTGCAGGAATGCAGTTGCGAATATCGAGTGCCAATCTAGACGATGTCGACGACGACGGCTCCTGCACACATAATGCAACCCAAACACACACGCTTTGACATGAAAAGAAGGAAAAGCATTTGGTAGTTTCCAAGGAAAGTTTGTGCCGGGACACGCTTCACATGTGAGCGAATTCAAGGATGAAGGGGTGACCCAAAAATTACAGCCTTGAAGCTAAGTAATTCAATATTTAAATAAATTATTCATATTTAATAATTTTGTATTGATATATTTATTATAGATAGAAAAGAATTAAATGAGTAAAGAACTACAAAAGCTGCTTCATAAAATTCGTTGTTTTATAAAAGTAAAATATATTTTAGATACCTAAAACTAGCGTTTTAAAAGAATTAAACTTAAAATCATGTGAATTTATGTCTCAAAATGAGTCTGTATATATTGCAGTCTGAATATCTATGTTTTATAAGTGCAAGAAATATGTTTTAACAAAGCTTATAGCTCACAACTTGTTACATATCTATAGTAACTAATAAATATCTAAATATTTCCAATTACCATTTATAACCAGAATTCATGAAGGGCTTCTAAACTTTCACCACTGTTCCATGGCAGCACGCGCCTCCCTAGCAGCCAATACAATGTGCCAGTCAGCTGCAGCTCCACATACCAGGCACCCCCTCCAAAAAAAAAAACCCCCATGGAGTCTCCTCCTTTCAGCCGCACTCGGGGTTTACAAAAATATTTTTCTATAATAGTTTTCGGAGTATCAAGCACGGCAGCTAATGCGAAAAGTTTGCTATAAAGATTGCAACAAAAGGCGTGGCCAGAATGCAGAAGGTCGAGACTTCCGAGAAGGTGAGTTCTTCTCTAGGAGCGAAGGGAGGGGTTTAATGACAAGCACCTACGCGAAGAGAGAGTTTTTCTTCTTTCGAATGGAAAGTGCCGGCAACTTTGTGGCGAAGCAACTGATTTGCATACCTTTAGGCGCTAAAAGCTTTCCTCCTGGCCACACAAAAACACACTCGAGGACACCTGTTGGCAATGGGAAATGTCGCCCAGGACATTGCATTATTCAAATGGTTTGCCAAATGTCAAATGTGCAATTCATTTGGAAATGGGTAAAACTAAAACCAAACTCAAGCTGGGCAAAAAGGGCAAATGGGCTCCACTCTGGCACTATTAAAGTGCAACAAATAATTTGATATGCAGCCAGATGGGGCAAAGTTGCAACATTTATTTAGTTAGTTAAGCGTGTGGCCTCGTCCCTTCTTCTTTTTCGCTTCGTCCACATCGCATTCCCGTAAATCAGGAGAATTTATTGCGAAAGCTACAGCAAAAGGCGCGCACATGTTGTCCAATTTAATGTTTGCGCCATTTTTCGGCGGAATTGGGCAAAACATATTTCAGTTTAGCCCTGTGAGCTCACGTTTCGCTCAATGCAATTTATTTGGAAATCTGCACAGATAGTGCCAGTTATATACAACAACTGAATTTAAGTGCAAATATAAATTGAGATGCGAGGCATAAGTGTGAACAACAATATTGTGGGTCCTTAAACGGAAATTGATAGCCATTTGATTCGATATTCCGCATTAACGAAATTAAAATGCAAATTCGAATACAGCATTGTAATAATCAGGAAACAAATAAAATGTTATTAAAATGCAGCCAGGAAAAATCTCAACAATTGTGAAACTTTTCGCACATTTTGCGCTGCATTTAGCCAAAAATCTGGAAAAGCTGCCATGACAAACTTTCTTCAACTTTTCTTCCTGCACAGCCCTTTCAATTTGTCCCCACACACCCCCCGCAACACATCTAAATTATAACACCATTTGGGTAATTACACTTTTTGAGTGTTTTAGCTTCGGCAAAACGTGTAACGGATATTACCAACTTCGGTGCGCTCTGCTCCCTTCCTTCTCCGGAAGTGTTTTCGGCGACAAAACAAATTAAAACTCCATAAAAGTGAATACATATTTTATGCTGTTGCTGCTGGTGCCGCTGCCCTTGTTATTGTTATTGTGCTCGTTATTTGAACAAATGTTTTTGCAATATAAAGCCAAAGCCAGGACACACTGGTAATGCCTGGGTAAAAGTAAATGTAGCAGCTAAAATGAAATCTAATAAAACAATGACAACGCCATCCACTAATAATGCCAGAAAGTTGGTTGGGAAAGGTGTGCAGAGGGTACAAAAATTTCCAAAACAAGTGTTAAAATGTTTTCAAATTAGTTTTCATCTGTGGCAGCAGAAACAACAATAATACTAGAGGGCTAAAACGCAACTGTGCCCCATTTTCCTAAACATCCAGTTTGGCTACACATCTCCGTACTCTCTGCCTGGTGTCTCCTTACCTCTGTCTCCTTATCTCACGCAGGATGTGTTTTCCCCTTTTCTAGTGCTCTTTCATACAGGACTAATTAAATTCGTTATTAATTTATTGCCATATTTCGCACAGTTGTTGCCAGACGCCTGTTAACCTCATTGTCGTGTGTGTTGACTTTTAAAAAGGAGGAGACATTTGAAAATATTAATAGTTGTCGGGTACAGTTTTGTGATTATTATAAAAGCACATAATAATATAACTTTCAATACATAAACCTTTATAATAATTTTCTGAGCTAAGCTTATGAAATTTTATAGTTTCAGGTCTTTATTTATTTGTCTTAAAACCATTTGTTGCCAATGTTCTTACCGAAAAAAGGTAATCATCTATTTTAAATGTAATGTTTACAAACAATTTTCGACACGAAGACCTTGAAGTCTTTTTAGTTTTGCAAAACCAACATTTTAATTAGTAGTTCAACTTTTGCTTCTTTGTTTTTAATTAACCAAAGTTCGGTTCATCCTTCTTAGCCAAAACCAAACCAAAAATAAATTTTTTGCCAAAAGCGGGAAGCCAACAAGCCAGAGCCAAACGTGGCTTACCTTCAAAAGAAAAAAACAAAATAAAGTGGGAGTAGTTGAGCAAACTGTAGGTAATCATATGGCCAAAAAGGGGACTAGCTGGAGAGCCAAGTGGATGGGATAGTGTTCAGATTTGAGGAACCGCGAAAGCATTCACCTGCTGCGTTTATTTCCGCTTCCGTTTCGCGGTAACTGCGTCTTATTGATTTTTGCTGCTGCTGCTGTTGAGAGTAACACTGCCACTGCTACTGCCAATGCTGCTACTTTTGCAGCACATGTTGTGCGAATTGAAATAGTTATGACAGGCCACGTGGCGTATGCGCAACGAGCGACGCAAAAATTACCATATAAATGGATTACACAGGCAGGAAGGTGGAAATGGAAATAGAGCGAGGGAAAAACGAAAAATCACCGAGCAAACGCCGCAAACGTTTTTCCAATTTGCCAAACGGAAATCATTTTCTTATTAAAGTTGCAGGCAGGCAGCCTGCAACTGAGGCAAAGGAGCAGCCTCATCATCATCATCAGCATCAGCCTAATAATAATCACCATTGCCCGTCATCATTACGATCGGGTCGGTAGTTTTGTGGCTGATTAGCTTCGAGACTCTTTTGCCACATTACCGCCACTTTCCGCTGTCAACTCAAAAGGAATTATGACCCCCTGGCACCAGGAACCGGCAAGTTTTGCCAGCAAACTCCGGAAATTGCACTCTAAATGACAAGCCGCGTATTTATGATTATGCCGTTGCCTCAAAGTATTGGCAAAAAAGGGAACGTTGGAAAGAAAGATCTGGCTAAGGCAGGATTATGAAATACGAGTTAAGCTGAAGGGATCTTTAATTAAATAGTTACAAATAATCGTACAAATAAATTATTGTTAATGACCAACATTCCTAAGAGGTCATAGTCACTTTCTTCATGTACACTTTTTCCAAATGCTTGGCTTTTCATTCGGATTTATTAAAGCCACTTGTAGTTGTACAGTTTTCTTTCAATTAAATGTAGTTAAAGAAGCAAACACATATGCCGGCTGGCACGTTCACTTAATGACTTCGCCAAGAGCAGTTGGTGGCAGGAGCACATATTGAACTAAAACAGCAACAACAAAGGCTGTTTGGCGAAGAAAATCGGGGAAACTGCGGGAGAAAATAGGGAAATGGCCAGGGGGGGGGGGGATGGGAAAGGCTGCAACTTGTTGGAAAGTGCAGTATAAATTCCGGCTGCAAATGTTGCCGAGTGTGGACGCCACTGACCTGACCCGTTTCACACGCCAAATTGCTTCGCTGCACTCACAAGAGCCGTGTGGCAAAAGGGGGTACGGAAAATGGATGGGGACGGGGGGTCTGGGAAATGGTGCGAGAAGGGAGAGTAGCTGCGCCCATGGGTCAGTTGGCCGCTTACGACGCGCTCACAAACTCATTTTTCAACATTAAAAGCACATGGATTTCATGGTGCACATCCCTTTTCACCTTTGCAACCATTGTGACATTGTGTTGGGAGGCAGATACAGTTGCAATCAAAATAATAGTAATAGTAGTTATTAATTAAAATAAAAGTAAAATAAATATACATATTAATCATTGAAAAAGCTAAGCTGTGGAGTCAAAAATATACTTTATATAAGGTTACATAACCCATACTAATGAAAGCAATTTTTTATATTTTACAATACAACAGAAACCAATTTTTAAGAAGAAAATCTTTCAGGTATTATTATTTTTACGCCAACTGTTTGGGCTCTTTGTAACTTCCGCATCTTTTTGGCAGCCAACTTCTCCATGGACAATTAAATATCGTCGCAATTATTATTTTTCTGTTGTATGTATTCTCCCCCATTCGGAGAGAGCACTATCTGGAAATCCGTTTGTTCCTTTGCCGAAGTATTGTTAATGAAATTTACGTGATTTTTATAGAGTGCCAAGTGGCAGGGACTGCTGACACACCTTTTCCGTCTTTTATTCGTGCAAATGTCAGGTGTATCGCAGTCACAGTAGCCTCGGTGGATCGAATCCAACAGCGGCAGGTGACAAGCCACTCACCGGACAGTTAAATATTTGTCTCGAAATGAGTTTACGACATTTGAGTGCAACAGGAAATGGAGATGGAGAAAAATAATTACATTTTAGCAACCGTAGGAAAGCGCTTCAAGGTAAAATTTTTGATATATGCCTAGGAGTTGAAGATAATATAGCAAAAATTAGTATTACAAATTATTTAATAGCCCTCCAACTGAAAAACCTCTTAAAACATAATATTTCTTTGTATATAGTTGGCTTTATATGTTTAATTATTTCTTAATATTTCATTAACACTCATATCTTATAAGTTCGATGAAGGTGTCCATTTTTAATTGGCTGTTAAGCTATACAGAGATGAATATTCATGAAAGTAATCACTTTCGGCATTTTCCTTCCTTCCATCATCTCCGACTTCAGTTGATTCGTAAAGTATACTCTTCCCCCTCTTATGCTAATGAGAAAATTGCCTTTTTAAATTACCACACATAAAGAAAACTGAACAAAAAAAAAAACTGGAGGAATTGAATTTTCGCATATAATTTAAGAGCAAAAAAGAGAGCAGCCATGGACAGCAATAAAGTTTTCTTGCTGCAATTCATTTACCGGAGGAGTTTTTCCATATAGCCAAGATATATGAATGCTGCGGGGCTAACGCGGGGACCAACAACGTGGGCCAGGGCTACTTTATGGAAATTAATCAGCGCAATTATGACTGGGCGCAGTAATGCAATTTACGAAATGAGAAACGATACAGTGCCACAGAAAAGTGTACAAAAAAGAGACAGAAAAAATACTTGTTCAAGAAAGCCAATAAATTCGAAGGATATTCCATAAAAGTGATGCCATAAAATCATAAATTTAAACGCAAAATGCGTGAAGCCTTTTTCACACAAATATGGATAATCGATAGCCGGCCACGCAGCTGGTCAGGGAGAAATATTAATTTTTCTGGCCACTGTCTCCCTTTGAAAGGAGTCTTGGAATATCCTTTCGGCACCGCGTCCATTTAACATAAATACGCAATGACAACTCGCACACACAGAAATTTTAATGAAATTGGCTTCGCATTCTTTTCCATTTTCCGTTTTCCTTTCCTTGGAAGGGTAGTCACCATTAAAATATTGTCAAACCAATTATATTTCTCTGATTACTATAATTGTAAATAATTTATTTGGAAAAATTCTTATCAAAAACCACAAAGGAAATATCTTATCCTTTGCTACTGAATTTCTTATCTAAAATCTTTGCGAGTCGAAGACATTTTCAACATGCTTTCAAGTCAAAACATTCCTTCTTATCGTAATTGAAACTAACTGAAAATTATAATAATTAAAGAAACAATTTCTTTTACTGTATATCCTGTTCGCTTGGCCGAACGCAGAGGCATTTATTATGTCCTTTCAGCAGTTCGGACCACGTCAAAAGCCCCGCCAAAGAGTTTATCAACAAGCAGCGTAACGCACAGAGTTTCCTTCCTCTGCTCGTCCTTTTTTCGTCCCTTTTTTGCCCCACCAGCGACCCCCTTTTCTAGACTCTTTCCATACTTTTACCGTTCGTATCCGCTGCCCATTGATATAACGATTGCTGTTGCAGTTTCAACTCGTGCTGCTGCTGCTGCTGTTGTCACTGCCGTTCGTTCTCGCCTTTGGGGCTTTACTGTACGGGATGCGCTTAAGGCTAACGCAGACATATGCAACGGTCCCAGGATCTGGGATACTGGCTTCAGGACCCACCCAGCACTTGCAGTCTTTCATTAAAATTTGTTCGCTGTTGGCTTTTATTAAATGAATATCCAGCAGCCACCACGCCACCCCAAAAAAAAAACAAAAAAAAAAAAAGGGAAAACCGGGGGAAATCTCTTCCGCAAATGGAAAGCAATCAGAAAATGTTACCGTCCTCCGTATACATACATTTAAATTACGCGAAAGAGTTGAGCGGCGCACACGTCCCATGGGTACATTGTGCTGAAAATGACTCAAAGTGCAAATGAAACGTGATCTCCATCGTGGGGGCGCTGGTATTTTTCTTAAGGTTCTTATGCATTTCATTGAATATCTTAATTGCTTTCAATATTGACAGTCATTGAAGGGTTCTCTTTCGTGTTTATTTTGCCATTTCAGCTTTGCAAATAACACATAAAATGAGACACATTAACAATACAAATTCAGTTTCCTTAATTAGGATTTAATTATTTCTTGGCTAAAATAATAGCATACAATAATGTTCCCTGACTTAATGCGAAATACTTAAAGTATCCCATTATTTTCCATTAAAGTCTCAGACTCTGTTTATAATGCAACTGAAATATGCCTCATACTAATCCCTTACAGCTGCATTGCAGTCCATATTGATCCATCACTTAATACATACTAATGGAGTAATCCTCTTGGCCGAAACACCAAATCCGATAACCACTCTAGTCACCGGAGAGTCACAAGAGACAGAGAGTGACCCCTAAGGCCATGGCAAACATTAAATTAATTGTGTGGATGTGTGGGATGTTTTGACCCAGAAAGTCGAGGTACCAAAGATACAAATTAATTTTAGAAATGGCGGTTAACCGCCTGACATGCTGATCTCTGTCCGTTCGGGATGAAGAAATCTCGGCCAGAGTTTTCGACTTAGATGGCTGCGATTTCCGAGTCCGTTTCCCTAATGCAATTAAAACGAGCTTAACCCGGCCTCTTTCGGCTCAATTAGATGGCCGGGAGGGAAATGGAACGTGCCCGGCGACAGTTTATGCAAATTCCCGGGACGACGGCGAGTAATCAACATTTTTGGCGCCCACTCAAGAGCTCAAGGCTGCTTCCGGTCCCAAGTATTTGCATATGGTCGAAAGGATGCGTTATACATATATCCCCATTTGTGCTCCGGGCGTTCGTTGGCATTCCCACATTCATTAAGTAATTTGTAGCCACAAAATTTAATATGTTTCTAAAGTGATCCTTTGCTATTTATTTAATGCTTGTCAACCAGCGACCGTTGTCCCTTTTTCTGGTTGTGCCTCCTTTCTATTTTTTTTATTTCTTTTTTTCTGTCCCGTGGCAACCCTTTTGACCTTTGATTGACTGACAAGTTGGCCTTAACGACTAACCACAGGGCGTCGGCGTTGGCGGGGGGCGGGGCAAATCAAATTGAGCCCGATTAGGATTTAAATTGCTCAACTTTTCCAGGGGTTCATTTTGTGAGCTTCGTTTCAATTCCTCATTTTTTTTCTTTTGGGTTCTCCTTGAAGTATTTCCATGATGTGCACGCGTGGGTCTAGTTAAACATATTCTTATGTGGATTGTAAGAGCATATGTACACTAACAAAAAATACAATAACTAAAATAATATGAATAAGAAATCGTTATGCAAGAATCCGCTTAAAAAAATGCAACCAAATTGTTGTCTTATTAGTCTTATTGGTGGAAATTTCAATTAGGAACTCTTTCAAGACTTTTAAGTATAAATATTAATAAGTTTTAAATACCCAAAAAATATTATTGGTAAAACTTTTTAAGTAAATTTAAAGACAAATTTTTTAACTTTAAAGTCTCTCCTTTTTTATCGTGCATTCATACGGTTAAACAATTCTTGAAATCTATTCGCAGCCATCTGGCCTGGAGCTGTCAGCTCTCTGGCTCTCACTTTTTCCATTTGCATGTGTTGATTTTTGCTTTTGGGCTAAAACATGTTAAGCTCATTCCATTTTTCCCCCTTGTTGTATTCATTTCTTTCATTTTTTCTTTTTCCCCTGGTTTTACTGTTCAAGATTTTCCGGTGTGTCAGGGGACTCAGCCTGCTGTCTTGGAGCGTTTCGTTTCATTTCATTTGCGAGCGACAAATTGTGCGTGTTGACTGTAGGAAATGAATGTCATCCCGGTGACATGTTGGCAAAATATTGAAATATGTGGGCTACAAAAGACAAAGCCGGGGTCGGACATATGTACGAATGTTGGATATGCGGATGACATGTGCTGATTATCTAGTGCGCATATTTACTGCATGCTTTCATTGTGAAAATCGCATTTGAAAATGGCTTGATTTCATTCCCCTTTGAAGCGCCAATTCGATGAAATCAGTGGCAAAACATCTGCAAATGCCTTTCACGTGTCTCGCTTTTTGCCGCCCACGATTTAAGAGCGAGTCCCCCCATCGATTGCTTGTTAAATTCCATTCAAAGTCGCCTTATGCATGGCCAAGAGCAATTTCATAAACTGCAGCACTTAACTAAAAATGCCGGACATATTGGCCAAAAGCCGCCGATGCCGACGTCGAGGCTGCAAAAAACGAGAAATGTTCGCATTTAACAACCTGCTATAAAAAAAAAAGAAAACACACACACGAAACGGGGATCCGGAAGCCCAAAGCGGAAACTGAAATCGAACCGTTCAGGCGGCTCATCAAACTGCTTGCCGAGCTCAAAATCAATACAAGGAGCACAGGAAACATTTTTAAGTATTTTTTTAAAGGACTAACTGGCTAAGGGAAATGTTAAATTAAATTTATCAAAAGAAATCTTTTTTATAGAAGCAGAAAAAGGATACCTTAGGGAGCAGTTAGGAGTTTCTATATATGTTTATTTTAATCTTTACATTTGCTTTAGCTTAAATTAAAGTTAAATAGCTATTTAAGCTCTCTAATTATTATGGTTAATCTTTTCCTTAAACTTATATATTTAATCTCCACTTTAAATGCCATAACTTAAGCGAAATATTCGGTGAACACATTTTCCCCAAGTGTGGCCCATAGCTAGAAATTTTTTACTGCAAATGAGCAAAGGCAAGCAACCCACGCAGAGGGGCGTGGAAAATCTGAAAACGAAATGGAAAGTTCGATAGTGTGGGGGGTCGAGCAACAAGCGAAACTTATTAGATGAGATAAACGAGCCGCTCTTGTCAGTGCGAAATTCATAAATTTCACAGCCCCAAAAACAAAACCCATAAATACCAGCGAATGAAGGGTAGTGGGGGAAAAGCAAACAAAAACGAAAGCTTGACAATGAAATCGGACGGAGGAAAGTGGTGCCAAAAGAGGGAGGGACAAGGACCAAGGGAAAGGGTTGGCCAATAAATCGACAGCTGCAAGGAGACGGCTAAACAAATTGTTTAGCTAAAAATAGTCCGCACAAATTGTGGCTTATAAATTGTGCTCAAAGTGAATGTTTGCATATATACGTACATTTCCCTCTTGGCCCATACCACTTGGCGTATGCGCAATTTGTTTTGGCGCCTTAAACAATTGTTGGAACGTGCCAAGAGCCGGCGAAAGGCAAAGACAAATGTTCAACAGGGAGCAATAATATTGGAAATTTGATGCTTCACTGGAAAATGTAAAGAAAGGCGCTGTGTGAACAAGAACACAAAAATACAGTCAAGGGTTTCGACTAAGAGATGCCTCGTACGTGCGGAAAAAAAACTCTTAAGAAACAATCCTTCTTAATATTTGCAATACTATTATAAATGAATTAATAAGTCAATAGTAAAGATATCTAATAAAAAAATGGTTAGTTTTAGGTATAGTTTACCTCTAACATAAAGTTGGTTTCCTACAAAAAATATACCCAAGGAATACCAAGCTTAAAAATTCTCACTTTGCCTCTTTCCCCATTGTACATATTTGCCCTTGTGGTGAGGCGTAGATTTCATTCCTTTCTTTGACTAGGAGAAAAAAAAAAGGGAAATTGTAGTTGGAAGACCCAAAAAGCAAAAGCCAAATCCATTTACAGACTCCCCCCATTTCCTTGCGAAATGCGAAAGAAATCGCTGAAGGAATATATACATATATATTTGTACATTTGAGATTCTCGGGGCAAAAGTGTTTCGGTTCTGTTGTGTGCTTATATGGATACTGTCGGTGATATTTACCAATAGCTATGGATGGGTGTAGCATCAGACAAAGGCCACTCACTTGGGCCAAATAAGGATATAATATGCTCCTGTGAGTGTCCGCCCGCGGCTTTGAGCTTGTCTGACTCAACATTGACATTGGCATAATATTGGTTTCGTTCGCTACAATACAATATGTAATAAACAAATAAGCCAATAGAAATGCCTGAAATGTACCTGGAGTTCGGCTGGTCGTTGTAATACTAAGATAACAACTGATTATTGTCTGCAAGATACAAACATTTGTTATCTCTGTGTGTTTATTAAGGCCCTGAGATTGGAGTTCATTGTTTTGAGAGAAATCATAAATTCATATAGAATTCTAAAGGGCTCAGTAATAATGTAGTTTTGCTGAATACTTGTCTGAAATACAATATATTATTTAAGCAATTCAGAAAAACATACATATATCAATATATAGTTATGAAGGACCATTGTAACTTTAGTTTGTAACTTTCAGCAAACAGTATGTAAATAAATAAATACAATTATAAAGGTATTGGATATTTTACTAACAATGGGAAGTCAATTTTATGAAGGGCACCATATTAATAGAACCAAACCTCTCTTAAAGCTGAAAAGTATTTGTAAATATAAATAAATTGTAGTATTCAATACCCGCTTCACTTACTTTAAGTTCTATTGCCTCCAAAAGTTAATAAAAAGACTTGTTTTCATTTTTGTTTTTCATATAACGTTACAGATTCTTTATTTATTTTTTTTTATTCTTTCATTTTGTTGGTTTTCCACTTTTCTTTTTTGTGTTTTCTTGATTTTATAATAATTTCTCGTTTAATATAATTGCAGTTGTTTGTTGTCTATGAGTGTGAGTGTCCGTTTGTGAATGTATGTATGTATGTCCGTGTGACTGTTTCGTGTATAGGTTTCCTTAACTAAATATTTTCCCCACTGTTCTTGAGTGGAGCGTGATTAGCTTACAATTTTTCCACGCCATTCTCTCGCTTAATTAAGTTTACCATTTCATCGGCTTCGATACCGATACAGAGAACCAGAATACTGCACAATTGATTTGTTAGGTTTACTTGCAGTACTTGCCTCTGTTTTTTTTTCACTTTAATTACTCGTAATTTATTCATAATTTCATTTTCTTTAATACTAGTTTCCGTCCTGCCATTTCTGCCGTTTCTGTTGCTGCATATTAAAGTGATTTTACATAATAATGTACTTATATGCAAATGTATCTAAAACTGCATTCAAATCGGATTTTTCGTGTTCGAGTGTGTGTGTCTGTTTCCCATTTTATTTGACTTAATGGGGCTTTACTCCTCAGAGGGGGATATCTGGTTTTCGCTTTCCGCTCGTTTTTTTTTTTTTGGGTGTGGTAAAAAATGCATACATTATAAATACATAGTTATCAAATAGTATGATTCTTGCAACTCCATAATGGGTCTGTCTGTAAATGTATTTCGCATTATATATGTATGTACGTGTGTGTGTGTGTGTGTGTGTCTGTGCATTATCCCGTATATAGTTTATGCCACTAACTTACATTACAAAATATATAACAAATATGTGTAAATGAATATATAATATACTTGCCATTCTACTAATTTCGTTTTATCGTTTTTTTGCTGTCTATATTCTGTCGGTTTTCTTTCTGCAGTTCTAGTTGTTATAAATATAAAATATCGCTTCTGAATGTCCTTAAAATGTGTGTGTTTGTGTGTGTTTCTGTGTGTGTTTTGTATCTTGTTTCGTTTTCCGTTGGCTCTTCCACCTATACATATATAAATGCAAAATTTATTCATAGTCAGGATGCATCAGAAATAAAGCAAAATTTCTAAATGGAAAATTCAGCGAGCTCTGCGATGAAAAAAGAAAGAATTAAGCCAAAGCCGTAAATAAACAGTTCGTTGAATTTCACAATCCGATTGTAGTCTCTGCGGAAACTAAACCATATTTTTTGGCAGTGTTCTGTATGTGTATCTCTGGTAGCTGTGGACTGACTTACTCTGCCATAACGCACTGTAGCATATAATGCATTTGAAGGCAAATCAGAGTTGCCTTTGATCCGAGTTTAGGCTTCGTTTTAACAATTAATGCAATGTGCTTTTAAAATTTCTAAGAATTTTCTCAAACAAGTACAGCGGATTAGTTTTATGGGGGTTTTTTATTCACTTTAAATATTTATTTCGCTGTATGGTTTAACAATTACGTTAAAATCTTTGCACTTTTCAATAGTCAACTTTTGTTGCAGTTTTGTTAGATTTTCTCCCGCATCTTTTTGTTTATTTATATGCATGTATGTAGGTGTTACTTAAGTACTTTAATTTTACTTTTCTTTTCGCCTGTGTTAGTAGGAATAATTTGAATGCATTTTGTGGAAACTTTCCTGCCTAAAGGTGGAAACTAAGGGAGTGAAACAGAAGTTTTAGTAGGATCTTGTTTGCGGGCACACTGCCTGGAAAACACTGCGATTTAGATAGACTTTATATATATTAATATATATATTTTTGTGTTTTAGTTTATTAAGTACTTACGGTTCTCTACAATCTCTGTAATGGATAAACTGTTTTTATGGTTTCTGTTCTCTGCCTGACAGCTCCAACAAACGTATGAGTTTTTAAAATAAAAACGTGGAATCAACAAATAAAATCAACAACGGAAATTATATCCATTTGTGTATTTTCAATAACAGCAACCCGTTTCTAAGGCTCATAACTATCATCAAAAAGTGTAGAAAATAAAAATCAATCGATTGGCGAAACAAAAAATCGTTTGCTTTGTCGTGTGGAAAAAGTGTGGTTTTAAATGCAGTTCGATTTGGGTTTATGTATATGAAGGATTTTATTTTTATTTGAATGCGGCTTTAGTAGCTCCTTCACTCTATTTCAAATGACTTAATCGAGTTCTGGTTTTTCACATGGTTTAATATTGTTGTGTTTCTTTGTATGTATATGTGCTAAAACTAATAATATATACAATGTAAAATACTATTCAATTTTTCCATCATTAATATATATATATATACCATTTTTTGTTTTCTTTCATGCATTCCCTTTAATTATATCAATTGCGCTAAGTTCATCTAAAGGTAATTCTTTCTTTTTCTTTGCCATTACTTTTACTCATTACGTTACTTCGTCGGCTAGACTTGTTTGTTGTCTGGAGAGTTTAGCTTAAATTATCTGCTTTTAGAATATCGTTTTAGGAGTATTTTCTTCGGTTCAGATTTCCCGCTGGCATCGGGAAAGGGTATGCCGAATGTGCTCGATTTTAAATTGAATGACACACACAAATGCGACCGACAACTTGGGGAAATGCCCTTCGATTTGCAGTTAAAAATTTCGTAATGTTTATAAGTTTATATATATATATATATGTTTCGTGTTTTAATGTATGTATATACTTGTTATGATGGAACGAAAACAGTCTTTGGGTATTCCTTTATATAAGTTTTAATTCTTTTTTTTTTTTGTTTTTGTTAATTGTAATTCTTAGAAAGTAATGCCAAATTAAAATGATGAACTTAAGGTATATAGATAAATTAAGGGCGTTTTGAGAACTTGTCCTTGTGACTTAATCGCTAAATGACTCTCACGAATGCCGCCAACTTAAAAACAGAAAAAAGATCCTTAAAAATAATAATTACAAAACTTAAAATAATATGCACAACAAATCTGTTTTGAGAATTAGAGTTATAAATTCATAAGCGCTCCTTAACTAAACTTTGGTATGCTCTCTCCTACGCCCTACAATTCTCATATCCTTTTTTTCTGAATTCTTTTTTTCCCTTAACTTGCCCCGCAAAAAATGCTGGAAAATGTTTTGCCCTAATAACTTAATCTCATTATCGTAATTGTTTAAATTTAAATGCTGATGAAATATTTTTACAAATGTCATTTTACGTGTCATAATATGTGTTTGATTTTCCTTCATTTCCATATCCATATCCACTTTCGTTTCCCGTTCCCCTTTCTAGTATCTTATTTCTTAGTTTCCACTTACGTGGAGAGTTCTGCCAACTTTTCAGCATTACGATGCTTCTTTGGTTGCGCTTTCTTTGTGTGTGTGGGTTTGTGTGTGTGTGAGAGTGTGTGAGTTATCCTCGTGTGTGGGGATTTCATTTCGATTTAAATGCAACTTTGTATCTACTAACAGTTTTAGTTTGTTCATCTAGGTATCCGCTTCGGATTTGGATTCGGTCTCCTCTCTGCATTTTGCTCCACTCTCGGCTCCTCCCCCGCTTACAATTCTAGTTCGGTATTGTGGGGATTGGGCGCCTCGGGTCCGTACATGTTGGCCAGCTTATCGAAGCGTGGCCCCCAGGCCCCAAGGTAGTCGTACTCCTGCTGCTCGTCATCGGTGCCTGCAATAAATAAAGAAGCACACACAAAACATAGTATTTATGCTAGTTTTTCTCCCTCTATACCATAAAAGGTTTCATATTTTCTCCTAAATTTACACCCAATATTCAGCTGTATCTGAGACACGTTGGCCTGAAAATGTCAGAAAAGATGATAAGTCAGAGCAAGTCGAGTGTTTTTAAAGCTGATTGGCACGCTATGAATGCCGTTCTAGTTGCTTGTAGCCTACTTTGTGGGGCTTCAGCGGCTTCGGTTCTAGATTCGTGACTAAGCTGCAGCATATTGGGTGCAAATGCTATTCTTAAACATAAATTTTTCCTTGGGCTTACCCGAGGCCAACGAGCTAAGCGATCCGGCTGTGCTACCGCCGCCCTCGTACGCATAGTTCCTTAGATCATCGAAAGGCGGGGCATTCGGATCGCCATCGGCGCGCTTTTTATGCTCCTCTATGAACATGCCCACATTGGGCTCCTGACCAGGCATTAAGGTCATCACTGGGTCTAGAAGAAGCAGAAATAAATGCGTATTTTTGTGTTTATTAATATCGTTATTTTATGCATACTCGTATAAAATAATATAATCAAACATTCTGCAAACTAAATATGAAAAACCCTCTTTAATTAAATTAAAGTATTAAAGAAAATGTTCCAAGCTTGCATGTGTTCTTATTAATCCCAAAGTTTGTTAACTAACTTCTACTTAAATTTAAATTTAATCGGGAACTATGATGTTTCAGCTCTCAAATATCGTGAGCTCAATTTTCCCAATATTAGACATTACAAAGAGAATACTTACACATAATTGGCATTTTCATGGGCGCCAGCTCGGGTGGCATTGGCCCTCCAATCGGTATCTGGAGCGGTGTGATATCAAAGGCGGTCATATCATCCTCGCCGCCACCCTCGTCATCATAGTTGATGATATTCTCGCGCACATCGTCATCGGGTCCCGGATATTTGATATGCGCCTCACGGCGACGGTTGTACACGACGAACACCAAGACGAGTACTGTGAATAATTTGAAATTAAACAACATTAACATACGATTCCAGACAAAATATTCCCATCCTTGCAGTTGGCAACAACAACAACTCGTTGGATTTACAAAGTGCATTAAACTACACTTAATTTAACATGCAGAGCAATTTCAGTTATACTTCTCTTCTTCAACGCTGGAAAAGGGAAATCCGAAAATATCTTCTCGCTATCAGCTTGCAAAAAAAATGCTTAATTAAATTGTAGAACCGAAAAGGAGAACAGAGCAACGGCAGACAAAAAAAACCAAAAAGCAATATTGACAAAAAGAATCTGCCAAGAAGTAAAAAATGAAAAGGAAACGAAAACGAATATAAAAACAAATATAGCAAACATTGTTCCACTTTTCTGGTCAACGGAAAATGGCAAATCAAGTTGCAGACGCTGTCTCCGCGTAGCATTTCTAATTTGGCCATCGCGCTTCTCAGCATATTGCGAAAAGTAGACAGCATCTGTTGCATAGCCAACAGAAAATTCCAAGGAAAACAGAAAGTTTTCCGGGGATTCCAAGTCGTGGAAATTGCCACCGCAACAGCGAGTTGACGTTAAGTAATTTGCTGCGGCTTCTTCGTCTGCCGAAAGTTTTTCTGCCAGCTGGCCGGCCAGCGTGTAATTGCAATTATTGTGTTAGTCAAATACGCATTCGCAATACGAAAAAGAACTTTAATCTGTACTCTGATTTTTCATGGTCTTCGCTATCTATCCTGGCTGCCTTATTGATATGCAAAAATATTGGCCCGACGACCATTCAATAAACTTTAATTTATGGAACGACTTTTGTTGTGTCCATGTAATTTGCGGAAATTACTTTTGACATGTTTGCTTGCCGGGATCCGTCGTTTCCGGTCATTGCAGATGGCTGATTGTAAGACTTAATTAATTTTATTTCCGTGCCATGCCCATCAATATTTAAGAGACATGTGCACTTCTGATTAAACTTTTAATTAGCATAAGAAAATGGCAATTTAAGGGAATTAAATGGGAAACAATTTAAAAGATTATTAAATCTCAGCTTTAAAATATACATAAATTAAAGAAAAATGTAAATGAAATAGAAATAAACTTCATAAATACAATTGTAATTAAAGTGTGTCGAAACTGATGGTTCAGAAGTATTTATACTCAAATATAATTGGTTTTTTGTATTATTTTCATGCTTTTTCGTATGTTTTCCCTGAAACTGCTCGGTATTTATTTGATTTACTTACTATTACTACTTATATATTCTATAACAAGCATATAAATCCACAAAAACAGTATTAATTCCATGCAATAATGGTCTAAACTTCAATTTACTCAGCCAAGTTTGTTAAAGAACTAATCAAACCTTAAACCGAAGTGTTACATCGTTGGTTCGTTCGCAAACACCGCCACCCCATCTGGGGTGAGGTAATTTTGCGGTATACTTACATATCAGAGTGCCCAGACAGAGTGCCAGGGCGACTATAAAATCACGCGACGGCGTCAATACCCCGGAGGCCAATAATTCCAGTTCGCAGTGCCTGCCAGTGAAGCCCATGGGGCAGTGGCATTCGTACATCCTGGGCGGATGATGATCGCGACAGCGGCCCCCATTGCGGCATGGGAACTGGAGGCACTCGTTGTCGTTCACACAGGTGCTGCCGGAGCTTTTGTAGCCCGGTCGACAGCTGCACAGGCGTATACGTAATGCCACAAGATGTTACGTTACGTATACGAGTGGTTGTACGAGTTGTTCGTTTTAGTAGATGTAGTTGGTGTTTGTGTGGGTGTGTGTGTGTGTGTGTGTGTGTGTTTGTAGAGGGTGTTGTGTGGGAGTGTTGAAAAAATAAAAGAAATTATTTAAAAATTTGTTTTCATCATGCAAGTGTGTGTGTGTGGAGGTGGATGTGGATGTGTGTTGCTCTTGTAAAGTTTTTTACACTGAGGAAATAACTGTCCTAAATCAAGAATGTATTTTAATGGGTTGTGAAGCTTTACCTTTTTGAGATTTAATTATTTTATAAGTTATATTTACTAAGCTCACGGAAAAGTTTACATTTTATTTATTTAATTTATTTATTATTAATGAATATGCCTTCAGTTGTCTTGCTTATTATAAAAGATATTTCAACTAAAATATAGTTACTAATAAGTTCCAATATCCATAAACTATTTTACTTGATTTGAGACTTAGTTCTTCCCTCAGTGTTATCTTGCATTGCTTTCTCCCTTTTGAATAGTTATGAGAATGGAATATTTTCCAATCCTCTCATCTCCCTTATAGTGTGAAAAACTGTCAGAAAGTCATTTTAAACGTTCGTTGCAACTTTATATTTTTTTTTTGTTGTACTTATTATTTTACGCTTTGTGACTTTTTTTTTGGTTTTAGTTTCGGAATCGGTCGTGTGACAAACTTTTTGCATTTGCATTGCGCAAACATTCTACGTCCCTTCATCGACTTGCCTTTTCCTAGCACACATCTTAAGTGCTGTTTTGTACAATTCTTGTTGTTTTTTTTTATTCTTTTGCTTTTATGATTATTATGCAACTATTTCTTTTTTTTGTTTTTGTTCTTGGTCGGAATTGAATAAAGTTTTTTCTTCTTTGCATTCTTGGTCTAAGTTGATTTTCATTTTATTTTGTCGCACTTTCCATGAGGATTTTGTACCCTCGTCCCTAAGTTTGTTTTGATTAGTTTTTCGGTAACGCACTAGCCCTCGTCCTAGTCCTTGAGTTGAGGAATAAAATAAAGCCAAGTGCTTTACAAATTGAGGTGTGAAATGGCAATAAGAGTTTCCGCTGGTTTAAGGACCTCTGCAATTTGTATTCTCTACAATTTAAATTAAGAAGTATAGCAGAATTCAGCTTAGAATCATTGAAAAGATCTAATAAAATTTTATTAAATACAGTTCAAAAGCAGACTTGTCGACCTTTTGATATATTGACGGTTATTGACCATTGAATCCTCACAGCAGGAATGCACAGAAAATGCAAGCAACTTGAAAGGGCAGAGGATAAAGTAAATACCTCGAAAGCTGCAAAAAAACTTTCACACTAAATCAGAGCCAGTTGGAAAGTTGAATCACAGGGATAGTCCTTTTCCCCTTTGGCTGCTTTTCTCCGCCTTCGATTGCTCCCAAGTGCGTTGTTAAAACCCATCAGAAGTGAGTGAGGTACTTGATAATTTCAGCTGAAATTCTCCACAGCTTCTTTCCTTCCTTCTTCGCCTATGAAGTTTGCCATATTTTACGTCATTAAGTTGTAGTTCAAGTGGACTCGGGCACGAAACAATTTCTGAACGCCCCACGAAGCAACGAATTTACTTTTAAATGTTAAGCAAAGGTGGCATATAAATGGAGTCAGGGACTGGCATTTTTCTGGCTGTTTACACACATACCCGGCATTTAACGTGAAAAGTTTCGGGGGGCGGGGGCTCAAAAAGGAAATGCAGAAGCAAAAACGTAGTAAATCCTCGCGAGGCATTGCCCAAAATGGAACTGGCAGCTTCTTAGTGCCACTTTCCCGACCTGCTCCTTTGAGCTGTCTGAGCTTCCTGTCTGTACATTCCCCCTCTGCCTTTTCTTTATTCGCTCGGTTTGGGGTGGATTTAGTGCAGCGTGATTTCTCGAAATGCCAAAGCTAACAACTGCAATTGCTCTTCCTCTCGGACTTGGGCGGCTTGCCCTTGTCTCCTTATGGGCAAACCTGTATCTTTGACTGCACATTTGTTAACTTACCTGAAGGGCATTTCAGGTCTTGTTCTTTGTCTTGGCTGAGTGCATTGTGAAGTGTGGGGACGTTGATAAAGGTATGTATGGCAAAAAAACTGAACTAAATGGAACGCATGTATTGCCGAGTCGGAGAACCAGCAGGAGCTTTAAGTTTTCAAATGGGACACAAACTAATTAAATATTCCACTACATATGGGTACATACCTTCGTTTAATTGTATTTAATAATATTTACACACACACTAACACACAAATTGAATAATATTATAAACTTGTACATTGAGTGAGAAAGGCTGAACGGAAAATGTGCCAAAAACAAACATGGAATATGCATGAAAAGAGATGAAATCATAGATTGATGAATATGGAAATGCCTTTTTGAATCGAATATGTGTCACGGGGCAATGGCAATGAAAGCCGAGTGCCAAATATATGTTTTCATTATGGGTGAATTCAGTGAGCCGTGATTTAGATGCCGAATGATTGGATTTACAAATGATAGAGCGATATATGTATATGATATATGATAAAATAAAAGCAAAGTGCATAGGTCGAGAGCCATTGAAAATGTCGGATTGATGGGGAAAATGAAATGGAATTTGTCGAATGAAACGCACGAAATTGATTGAATGATTGCAACCAGATAATAAAGTTTGAATAAAGTTACAACACAGACACTAAGGGCTAGGCATTCGCTAAAGCACTAATTGCTTAATTATAAACTATGGGTTGTTGTTGCACGCTCGGAGGGATCTTATTGATTATTGGATGTTGATGGACTCTGGATGGATGCTCACTCAGAATGATTAGGAGGCAGACCAATATCGCCGCCAAAGCGCCCATGCTGAGCTTCAGGGTCTGACCCTCCTGCACCAGTTCGCAATTCTCGCCCCAGAAACCGTCGGGACAAATGCAACGATATCGCAGGCGGGGCTCGAGATTAATGCAAGTGGCGCCGTTCATGCAGGGCATATCGAGGCACTCGTTGCGATCCATACAGCCCTTGGAATCGGGCGACATAATGCGTCCTTCGCCGCAACTATTTTGTATGTTATTCATATGATAAGTCACCATTAAGTTAAGTTACTTGAGTAATAGTGGTTAGAATAGAAATGGCAACAAAAGGTGGGCTAAACTAAAATGAAAATATCGAATGAAGGCTCCAATTGTATGATTCATATGTCTACAGATTCGAGGCAGGTCCAAGTTATGTCAGAGAATCGTGCTCAAGGTTCCGATAGGGTTAGGGAAAATAATTTACAAACCTGTCTTTAAAAAAAACAAATAGTTTATAGATCTCAAAAATGAATATATCTCTGTCCCTATTAAAGTAATTTACATTTTTTTTGCTTGCAGGTTATTCTTACTGACTTGAAGCCAATTAAGAGGATTTTAATTCCGTGTCAAGGGCAAACCTTTTAGCTCTGCTGCACCTTAGCTGATTTATTTTCCGTCTACAGTTGGTAAGTGGAAAAAGCTTAAAGCCAAGGACGTGATGTGTGTGTGTTTAACAGAGATAAGCATAGTAGGAGGTACCTGTGCCAAGCTTGTTACATTTTCTTTTCGTTTTTTTTTTCTGTGTGTAATGAAACAAAAGCGTGAATATGTACAAAGACCATTACAAGCCGGACAAATGCTCTTGACGCCGGGAACTCGTAGCTCCAATCTCGAATCTCGATCGACTTTGGACCGAAGTCAAAGCGAAATCGGAAACGTAAGCCTAAGCCGATTGATTTGTCACGCAACGTTTAGTGCCAATCACTAGCTGACTGTGTGTGTGCCGCGTCTGTGAATGAAGTGTGTGTCTGTGTGTGTGGGAGTGTGACTACCTTTGACGGACGGGTGGGTCCAACTGGCTTTTTGCAGGACTCTCCCGCCTTTATTTGCCCCTTTCCCTGGGTTTTTTTTCTGTGGGCCTCTGCCCTTAATTGATTAAGCCTATCAAATGTTAGCCTTGCTTTCTTATCAAAAGCCAGCGATTTGTTTTCTTGTTCCCTTTTATGTGGTATTGGTTTTACTCTGTGGATTGTCCGGGGCTTTCTTATCGCCACACATGGCTTATGGGTCATTTTTGCTTTCTTTGGGGGGTCAGAGGTCGAGTCCAGTCCGAATAGTCAATTTATTTGAATGGTTTTAATTTTTCTCGTTTGGTAATTTTTCTTTTTGTTTGATGAGAAACGAAAAGCAATGGGTAAATGCCTAAAAATGTATTCGGGAAGGGTTTTGGGGGTAGGAGGATGTTGATGATGATGATGATGAGAAGGAAACTTACGTGCACTCGTAGACATTCCAGAGATCCACGCACTCGAAGGGATCCGGGCAGATCACATTTGAACAGGGCTTGTTCGAGGGACAGCCCTTCTCAAGGTTCCTGGCCATGGTGGCCTGACCCCACTGGGTGCCGTTCATGGCCGGTGGCAGGGGCAGGTGTTTGCCCTCCAGACTGTTGAGTAAAGAATAAAATTGCACAGTTAATATATATAAAGGAATATAGTTAAAATGGATACTGAATAAATTATTTAAGATTCACTCACCGAATATCATCGAGACAGCTCTTCTGGTAATCGGCGTAGACCTCAAAGGTCCTCACTCCCGTGTACTCGGCTTTGCCGCCGGCGTACACTCCTTCCTGCTTGTCCACCAGTAGCCACTGGTGACCGACAAACTCGAAGGTTTCGTTATAGCGACGACCCTCGCCTCCGTCCAGTTCCAGGGTAGCAGCCGAGCCATATCGATTAACCCTCACCACATGCCATTGGCCATCGTTGACCACGATGGCATTCAGCCAGAGATCCTTCTCCTCGGTGCGTAGCGAGTTCAGATTGTAGCGGAAGTGCAGATGGCCATCTTTAATCTCCAGGATGCCGTATTCCCTGTTGTGCTGATCACTAACCCGGAACAGTTCGCCGTACTCCTCTCTCGTGCGGAATCTCAGCTGGACTTGAGTGCTGAACCGATCGGGCTCGAAGCTGAGAGCATACTTGACATAGCTCTGGGCCTTGAAGGTGGTCGGAATGGTAGGAATATTGCAGGCCGGCCCAGTCCAACCTGGTCGGCAATGGCAACGGGCCTCGGACAAGGAACCCACACAGTTGCCGTGCTCCCAGCAGCGAGCCGTGGTCTCGGTCTGAGCACAAACCTCTTCGGTTTGCGGACATCCCGCCACACTGTTCCGCGAGAGACCCGGATGGGCGAGGTCGTAGAGCTTGGAGTTGTGGACCAGATTCCTGATGCAACCATCGAAACCCTTTGCCGTGGGCATGTAGTGCCAGAAGTACAGACTCTGGTCGAACTGCTCGCGATACAGGCCACCCACTTGAAGTGGAGCATTCACATTCAGATACTCACTGAACGGCGGAATTTGTCCTCGCGCTTGGCAGGACATATCATCGAATTCCGGTGGTGTGCCGTCCTCCATTTCGGCAATTTCCGCCGACTTGCAAAAGTCCACTACCATGCGAATGTCCTCGGTGTCCCAGAACAGATCGATCCTGTGCCACTCGCCGTCGTCTAGAGTCTTCTTGGTCTTTACCCTCAGCTCCAGCGTTCCCGAGCCGAAATCGATAAGGAGTCTCGGGTAGCCGCGCTCCAGTTCCAAGGCTATGAAGTCGGATATGAGCATCTCATCCCGCTCCGGGGGCACAATCGGTCCGTTGTAGATGATCAAGCCATCGGGCTTCCGGGTGATGAATTCCAGACTCAAGTGAGACTCATCGCACATTTCGAGGGGAGGATACCAGGCCCAGCCGTTGCCGCGGAAGCTGCGCGTTGTCTGCTGACACCTGGGACCTGTGTAGCCCACAGGACATGAGCAGTGGGGACCGAACCGGGTGTCAATGCAACGTCCGCCATTGTGGCAGGGAGTTGTCCTGCAGGATTCAGACTTTGTGAAGTTGCGAGCACCGCAAGTACAGTCGGCAATGGTGTCCACTCGCACACCAACCAGGGCGGTCTTGTTGGCATTTACCATGTAGGGCAGGGGACTGATCTCCAGGGCATTGGTGCAGCTGCCCTCGCACATCTGGTTCTCGTACAGACACTCGTCGATGCCCACCATAGTGATGTTGATACCCACATCTTTCTCAATCTCCTCGCGATGCATCAGGACAATGCCGTTGAGCCTTACCGGCTTGTAATACGGTGAACCATGGGCGGAGAATCTGACATCTGTTAGGGGGGGATGTTTCCTCTTCAGTTGCACACTGAATATATCCACGTTCTCCCTTTCGGTGTTGAGTAAATCGGCCAGCTTGTCCCTGAAACGATCCATTTTCGAACGACTCATGCTCTGAGTCCTGTAGTTCCACACGCGAATAAAGTCCTCATCGGAAATGCCCGATAAACGCACAGATCCCGAATTAATAACCGCTTCGTGAGGGATTTCCCTGACCGTAACCGTGACATTTGCCGGAATATCAGTTTGAGTGTGTTTGCGATCGTAGACCTTGAAACGGAGATGGTAGCGTCCCTCGCGAGTGCCTGCCCTCATGGTGACCATGCCGGAATCTTCGTCCAACTTAAATCTAGGATGCTCCATGGCCTCCCAGTAGAACTTCTTGTCGGGCAGATCCCAATCGTCCAAGTCGTAGACATACACTCGACCGATGGGCGTATCCGGCGATTGTCCTTGGTAGTTGTAAACGAAAATGTCCTTGGCTCCAGGCTGCATTTTATTGTCATTGACATCGCCAATGATTACGGTCAGTGTACTTGTGCCTGTCATTGCTGGTGAGCCATGATCCTTGATCACAATGGGAATCATATACTCCTTTTGTTGCTCCCGATCGAAGGAGCGAAGGGAGGAAATAACGGCCATACCATCACCGTTGGCACCCTCTGTAGAATGGGTGGAAAATTATATAAGAATTAGGTAACAGAAAGGTTTCTAAGTGTGTAATTATTAAAGAATCAATAAGTAAATTCACCCAATTCACCTTTATCTGACTTAGATTTAAATTACAGATAGCTTTTCTATTCGAAAATCCCTTATTTGCCACTGAATAATCCCGGAAATGTAACATCTGCCTACAGGTGAATAAACTACAAATTGCTGGGCGGGTAACTGCCAAAAGTCCTGCACAAATCCACTTGCTAGTCGGTGATTCAAAGGCATTTGCCAGTTAGCCGTAAGCCCCCGACATCTAACCAACCTCGAATAACCGAAAACCTTTTATTAGCCGGCTGCCAGCACGTTTTCCACCTGATTGCAGATGCAACTTTTGCAATAGCCCATTTGTTGTAATTACGCCTTTGAGCCAACAAGTGTTAAGTCTGGACTCAGGCCGCTGGAATGGAATGGAAACTACAACTGCCCCGGGGAGTGGAGGGCCCTAGGAGAGAACGCACATTTGAAATGTATTTTTAAAGACACTCCATGGTGTGTTTTTAGGCAAATTGTATGCAAATACGAGTCTGGGAAAGCCAGCTCTCAGCTCTCTGCTCTCACACTCCCGAACGTTTGCATAAAGTCACAGGCTACCCGAAAATTTCGCCCCAACTTGGAGCCCCTACCATTTCCCCAGCTGGGGCATCAAAATTGGATTGCCACCCACACAAATTGTGACTGCTGCTCGGGCACTTTTTCCACATCTTTTCTTGGCTTTTCCTCACCCAAAAAAATGTGAAGGGAACTGGTATGTAGTTCGGATTTTGCGGCAGACTCCCCCTTGGCTGGCTGACTGGGGGTAATTTAATTGAAAACTTGTGCATTTGCCATTTTATTTTTCACCCAGGTGGGCGAGAGTGTGTGTATCTCCCCTGTCTTGCTTTTATTATTTAAATTTTCATGTGCGATGCGGTCTGCTGTTTCCGTTCTATGGCCAAAGATTCCTGGCTATTCATTTCGGACCATCCTCTCTTTTATTTTTTGTTTTTTGGGTAGCGAGGTAATTGCATTTGTATGCTATTGTTGGTATTTGGCGACCCTCGATAGTTGGCAAAGAAAATTTCGATACAAGACCAGAAAGGGTTGGAAAAATGAAAATGTTACGCTGCCGGTGCATTGTTTAAGCTTTGACCCAAATATTGAGCAAACTTTTGCATTGCTGGCAGCAAAGTTTTTGGTCAGCAGCTCGCAACTATTTTTCGATCCCTATAACCTTTTCAAGTTGAGTATGTGCTGCAATTTGCAAGTAATTGGTTAGTGTATGGAAGCCAGACTGCCAAATCGAAGGGCAAATAGTCAAAAGTTACTCTGGATATTTCTAAGCAATGATGGAAAATTAAATAACAGTTTTGAAATCTAAAAGGCTAATTTATAAGGATATAAAACGAAAACTCTAACAACTATATGAGGCTTGTGAAATACTTAAACTTTTGGCATTTTAAACAAATTATCTGAAAGTTTCTATCTTTGCATAATAATTATATGTGAGTCATTCGACTGGGCCCATCTTTTAAAATACATTTTTTTTAAAGTTGCTTTAGTTTCTTCCTTTAATTATTATTAAAATTATATAGAATATGTAGGTGTACAATTGTACTCACTCTGATCCTGTTCCACCTTGAAGGAAGCTCGGATAATATCATCGGCACTGGGATCCAATCGGAACTGGAATGGCGGTCCGTTGCTCTTGGATCGATCATCATCGTCGGTGGCCAGAATCTCGACCACTTTGCGTGGCGGCACATGTTCCGGCAGCACTGGCCTGTAGTCCTTGAGGAACTTGGGAGCATTGTCATTGATATCCTGGACGATAACAGTGAGTGTGGCCGTGGCGGTTTTCGGTGGCGAACCATCGTCAATGGCCAGAATCTTGACCTGATGGCGAGGCACCACTTCGCGATCCAAAGAGCGCTGAATAGTCACCGATCCGTTCTGATTGATGGCAAACTGACGCTGGCGATCCGAGGAGCGGTCAATAGAATAGGACACCTTGCTCTTGCCACCTTGATCCGGATCGGTGGCCTTGAACTTTTCGAGTTCAGTACCCACCTTGGTGTCCTCAAACACAGACACCTCCACATTGGCCCTCTCAAAGTGTGGCTTATTGTCGTTGATGTCCCTTAGCTTGACCACCACCCACGAGTAGGCCACGTGGTACTTGTCGTTGTCATTATCCTCGCCCTTGTCGTTGACTTGAATGCGGAAACGGAAGCCATTGCTCTGAAGCTGATCCTCGTAGTCCAGGGGTTGGACGATTTTCAGAGAGCCTGTGCCGTCGTTATTCCTCACCATGGTGAACTTATCAGCGCCATAGCCGCTGTTATCTATGACCTTGTACTGGAACTTGTTTGTCTCGTCCTCGTCGTGAACGGTCACCGTTAAAATGGGCATTTCCGGCAGGGCAGTGCCATCCGTTTCGTCCACTTCCGTAAACCATTCGTCTTTCGTAAACTGTGGCGGCATATCGTTGATATCCTTGACTCTTATCGAGGCCGTCCCCGTCCCCTTTAACCCCCCGCCATCCATCGCTACGACTTGTATAGAATAATCCGGTGTCCTTTCGCGATCCAGGCAGCAAACGGCGGTCTTTATCACCCCCGTATCGGGTTCAATTTCGAAGATAGGCGAACCCGTTTCCTCCTCAATCACATTCTTCTCGATGGAGTAAACCAGGCGGGCATTGGAGCCTTCGTTGGGATCGTCGTAGTCCACGGCGGTCATGGTCATCACCACCATGCCGGCGGTGCCGTTCTCTGTGACATTGCCAAAGTACACGCCCTGCGGGAAAATGGGGGCATTATCGTTGATGTCCTTCAGATTGACCTGGACGTCCGCATATCCCACAAGACCCTCGCCGCCCTCGTCCTGGGCAAAGACCGTGAAGCGCCACTGGGGCCGGCCGTTCGGTTGATCGCGATCCAGCGGCTATAAAGTAGAGAAACCAGAGTGAGTGTGAGCCGGCTTGAGTGTAAAACGCTGTTGTTATGGGGTTAATATGCACGAGGGCTTTGTGTAATTTTAGCTGTCATAAACGGAAAACCGATTAACATCTGGGATGAGGAAAGAAAAAACATTGTTGTTGCTGGGTGTGGAGGAATATCCCTCGCACCTCCTCAAACCCATGAAATTATCCCGTTCGCATACAATGCCGGGGAAGCCCCAACCTGAAGCCTGTCCCTGATGTTGATTGTGACTTTGATATGCATTCACCGCAGCAGCCTGAGTGATGTGTTCCTCCCACCTGTGCACCCTTAACACCCTCTTTTCGCCACACCCCTAAAATTTCTTAACCCCACACGTATGCAAATAATAAAAAGCGCAAGAAAAAAAAAGGGGAAAAACCGATTTTAATCAGTACTTTGTATCTGTTGGCGGCTGCTGGCAACCCTTGGATAATGCCCCCAAACCCTTGTTAGGTGGCCGCCGGCGCCCCTTAACCCTCTACATGTGACAGGCACAGCAGACTGACAACAAGAGGAGCTTTTCATGGCGCTGACATTGGGTTTGTCGTTAAAAAAAAGATGTGTGTACGAGGCGACAACAAGAAAAAGAATCGTGTGTAGAATTATTGCCAGTGATGGATTACACCAAAAGGTTACTCAGTAAACCGAAATGTCACCGTCTAATACCTTTAAAACATAAAATATCATGTTAGCATAGAAATTAAATTGTTGCGGAGAAAATAATGCAACAATAGTCCTGATATATTCCAAACCTTTTGCTACTTATTTAATTCATAGGAAACATAGAATTTTCAGCTGAGAAATACTTGTTTTTAACTATGTTCTTAGACATTTCCATAAAGAGTTCTTAACAAATGTGAATTTAGTGGAAATTTAGATTTTTCTGTGGGGAAATTTTTTATTTTTTTAAAGGTACCTTCAATTTAAAACAAATATTTTCCCACTTGGTTTAGTTCCCCGAATATAGCCCCAGCTATAACCAAAATACCCCCCAAATATACCCATCATGTATGGAATAAAAGAAAAATATGTACACGTAACCCCTGCGTAGTCAACGCTTTAATTTGCATGACAAATTCGCCAACATTGTTATGACATATTCAATTTAAGGGATTAGTTGTGAGAGTGGGTCACGGTCCGTGGTTCTTCACCAAAAAAATAATAAATAAAAACGGTACAGCTGTTTGTTATCCCTTATCAAAACCTCATACCCTTTCCCCAGAAAATAAAATTATTTTCGTGTGGAGTGAGACTTAAATGGACTATGGACTAAAAATGGCTAAATTGTGCGGCCCAAATGTTTTTCGCTCTATACGAGTGCACAAACATATATTATTTTTATTCCAGCTGGACGCCTGGGAATTTCATTTAATTTGGCTTTTAGAGTTTTACTCATTTTTCGTTTGTGCGAGAGAGAGTTAAGTGAAAAATTTCGACCCGCATGCGGCTGGGGATTTTCAATTGAGATTTTGTAATTAGTTTTAATTTTACTCTCGAATCGACGTTAGAGGGGAATTTTAAAAGGCAGTCAACTTTAAGCGGAAAGCTGCTTAAATTTGTTCAATAAAGGCACCAACTTATTGTTTGCCATTTCCGTTTATTTTAAGTTTAAATGAAATACGAATAGTTGCGTGGAAAATCACAGTGGACCTTGAAGGCAATCATCAGTCACTTTCGCCGGTGAAAATGCCATCAATGATTCTCATTTAAAAAAAATTGTATTTAATAGCTGAGCTGCACCCAGATGCCCCCGCCCATGTCCATCAAGTGCCATTTAAATGTTAAATAATGAGCACGTAGCCCCGGTTCGCACGTTGGCATTTTGCTCGGATTGGGATGGGGATTGATTCGCGTGGCGGGCTTAAGTGCACATTGATGGGGCTTAATCAGCGAGAGCATATTTCGAAAATTTCGCCATTATTTTCAGTTTCTGTCCAGCTGCGGCCTTGGCCGGGGCATTGTTTTTTTTTTGTTTTGTTGTTTTTAAATGCCGCAATTCATTTATTTATTTATGTTGGCAAGTGTTTTTCCATGGGCAATTTGTTAATGCTTAAATTGTGGCATTGTTTTCGCTTGTGACTTACCTTTAATACGAATATTTCGCCGGTGGTGCGGTTGATGTCGAACTTGCTATTGGCCGGATTATCTGGATCAATGCCTTGGCCCGTGAGGAAGTACACGATGTTCTGGGGACGATCCTTGTCGCCATCTGTGGCCGTAACCTGTTCATCCACAGTGGCGAATAAATACACGTATTTATTATTTACAGTCGGGCATTTCACAAAAATAATAAAATAAAAAACGAATCAAATTAAATAAGCGAACAAAAAAAAAACGCAGAATTAAATTGTAAAGTAATAAAGCAAACATGCCATGCACTGCCATTAAAAAAGATATATAAAAACTATTTCATGCTTTTAGTATATATTTATCAAATACATTTTTTTCACATTTTTAATAATACTAGTCAGTGGTATTTATTTTTTTTAATTACATTTGGCTTTTAACCATTTTTTTACTTTATTTTTCTTTTTTATAATAGAAAAGCAAAGTTTGCTTTCCATGGATTATGATTTATTTACCAAATACTGACAGGTATTGAGTTTGGCCATTGAAGCAATATTTTTGTTAGATTTTTGGGGGAAAACACACAACAAACTCAGTGGTAAATAATATATTATTTGCTAACGGTTAGTATAATGTAAATAAAAAACAAAGCTTGACAGATTGAATTTAATTCCCTTTGTTAGCCTTAAGCTTCGGCCACGTTCATTTTAATTAAATTAGTTGGTGGGTCGCCAGTTAGCCACAAGTGAAACATAATAAACCACAGCAACAAAATCTGTGCGGTAGGGTCAGGCCTAATCGTGCAAATGTGTGGCATTAATACTTAAAGAGCATATTGAATTTAATTAGCAGCAACAGAAAGAGGGCTAATGGAAAAACTGAATGCGGAAAATGTGAAAAGTTTGCACAATATTTACGCTGGCAATTAATGGCCGCAGGGATTTGTTTTAAATTTTGTCCCTGATTGAACCGGAAAAGGAAATACTTGTACAATATTTCAATATGTGGTTGAGATTGTTAATAAAATCCATGTTCTACTATCAGTTTTTATCAAAATTATAGAACATTTATAAAGTGGTCAGTGAATTTTCTATATACTGCAGATGATTGGTTAAATATATTCGTACATTACACCGTATACACGCCGATTATTCATTATGTTTACGTTTTGTTATGGTTTACGCAAAGTTAACATGTGAAATGAAATTGAATGAGATTTTGTGTGCCTCCGTTGGGTTGGGTTAAAATTAATTGTTAACGAGAGTGAGGAGGGCGAGCCGCTTTGTTTGCTCGCTATATATATGATATATGCCGTATGCCATATGGTATTATATACAGGACTCAGATATGGTAAATAGTGAAGCTGTGTAGCGACCTGCATGATGGTAAATGGCGTGTCGGTCATTCCCTCGTCGAAGGTTCGCTCGTAGGACGTCTGCGGGAATTGTGGCGGCAGATCGTTGACATCGCGAACATTTATGACGATTGTTGTTTGATTTTCATTCAAACTGTCGGATGCAACCAATTTCAGTTCGTACTTTATGCAAACACATTAAATCAAATATATGGACGTGGGGGGATGAAAACAAAAAGAGTAAAAAAACAACAATAAAATTAAACAATAAATTTGAAGTGCTCGTAAATTACTAAAAAGGGGAGCGCGTAAATCTAAAAAATAATAAGTTACACTCGTCTTTATTATCTATATTAATTTTGCTGCATTTTGAAGTCACTATCTAGCTGCCTTGACTTGGCAGCTTTATTTGCATTTTCCATATTCAATTGCACGCTTGTTTACTCATTAAAATGCAATAATTTAATCGACTTATTCAATTATGCATTACAAGCTGCATAGTAATTTTTAAGCATGATAATCGACATATTTCCAAGTCATCCATCCTCTGATTAAAATACATATTTTTTTTACGGCTTCCGACGTTGCGTGCTTAATGATAAATCAATATTATTACTATACACTTTTATTCAGCAAACCGCAATTTAAATGCTTTGCAAATTACATACGACTCCGCGTCTCTCTCTCTCTCTGTGTGTGTGCTCTGTAAATAAATTTTAAATATTTTTTTCGAGCCCGCATTTTACAACATTTTGTCCACTCTAGAACGGACAGCATTTTTTAATTGTTCAATTACTTTTCGTCATTTTGTTGTTGTTGTTGTTTTTCTGCAGTAGCCTTAAATCAAACGAAAGCGGGGAATGGAACAACATGCAAATGGCTTTAAATATTTATGTTACATTCTCCATACTTAAAAACATATATAGGGGATTTTTTTAATTGTAAGTATTTCCCCAATAAAAATATAACTCGTAGAAAAAATAGGGATTGTAAAGTCCATTAATATTGCACGGCAGTAAATGCCTTTAATATGTCAACAATTTATTGAGTGGCTGAGGAGGAGACGCGCAAAAAAATGCAACCTCTAGGCAAGCGGGCAATTGAAATAAATATAAATATTTGCCATAGATGTCCAGGACACCCAAAATGATAAATTTCGAAATTATGGGAGAGTCCCATAAATAGTTCGGTGAACATTTCACCCTAAAATTCAATGTTGTTGTGCAATAAAATGCTGTGTGTGTGGGGAAAACTTCAAAACAAAAACTCATCACATGCAATAAAATCTAGGGGAAACATAAAACGTTGCTTCAACTTTGTGCCTCATATACAAACAATAACAGCGCAATGAAAACTCTACCGAAAAAAACAGAACAAATCAAAAGTTTTGAACTAAGTTTTCGCTATGAAATCATTTCATTTTCATTCATTGACCTGCAAGACGCGTTTGGGCAAATTGCGATCATCCTCTTCGGTAATCTGGGTGCGATAAGTGGGTCGCTCAAACACGGGGGGATTATCATTAACATCCTTGACATGGATAATCACAGTGGTGTAGTTCTCCTTCAAGTTATCGGAGGCGGCCAAGCGCAGTTCATACTGAACGGGTTGGGATTTAACATAAAAAATTACAAGTAATTGCATTAATATCTCTTATAGACTTTGTATATCCATCTTTAGGCTCCTATTTTAAGGTTTAACTCTACCTAAATCTATATACCTTATATATTCTTCTTCTGGCTTCTACTCGCAATCAAAGCTTATTTTTACATATTCGCTATTTATACCTCTATATACTATTTCCTAAATAAATCAGCTCTTTCTATATTTATTTCAATACTTCGTTAGTCGTTTTTCTTCGATATTCGCGCTGACTTTCTGCATTTATTACAAGTTCTAAATTACATATTTGCATAGGCCCTGGACGAAAGTTTTCTCAGCCGCATTTCAATTAAAAGTCACGAAAGTGCCATGACTTTATTGTTCGAATTGTTCGGAATTGCAATTCAATTAATGGTTCGCCCGGATTTCTCTATCCCCTTCTTGTTGCCCCCGGTATTTGAGTTCTTGACCGCAGCGCATGTTTCGAAACTTGTTTGAACTTTTAAATATTTAAGCAGGCCCCGCGGAGCGTGTAAATTGAAATTCAAAGGGAGACGGAAACCTGCCAGCGAGTTTCTTAATGAATTTTATAGTTGGCCAAGAAGGAGATTGGTTGTTTAACTGGGATTTAAGACGCTGGCTTTAAGAGCTGCTGTAATTTTTGGTTCTCTGGCAAGATGTTAATCCCTGTTGTCCCTTATGTGTTCTCAGGCTTCCAATGACATAAACAAATCTCACAGTTGACTAAGCCCGCAACGCTTATGTCATAAATATATCTGCGCTGTGGAAGAACGTTTGTCGATTACAGAGGCGGACTCCTCTACGGGTTTCCACTTTGCATTTTTCATTTTTGTTGTTCGCGGTACGGTCTTCTTTCTGTTCCTGTTTTTCTCATATTTTTCCTTTCTTCTTTTTTCATTTTTTTTTTTTTTTTTACTTACCCTGCGTCGAGTTTCGTAATCTAAAGCGCCAGCTACATAAATGGCACCCGTCATATTTTTAACCGCAAAAGCGCCGCCAATGTTGCCGCTTGTAATTTCATAGCGGATACGTGAGGCTGTGTTTGGTGGAGAGAGAACCACAAAAAGAATATTTTTGGGGGGAAAAAATTTCAGGAAAAAAGAGAGAACGGGAAAAATGTGTGTGTAAGATAATAATTGCGGAATTTCTGGGCATATATATATTATTTTGAGAGTTCTCTACTTACACTCGTCGTGATCCTTAGCGGTTACAGTGAGGACTGTGTGCTGAATATCCTCGTTCTCATCCACTTCGGCCTCATACAGCGATTTGTCGAAATAGGGCGGATTATCGTTTTTATCGGCGATGCCAATGCGTATGAATTTGGTGACTGTTGTTTGGGGGAAAGAAAAGCACCATTTCGCTCGGTTAAATTTCTCATTTTCAATTTGACAATTTGCCACTAAGGAGAAAGTTGGTACTTCGTTTTGTCTGTCTCAATTATCACGTACTAGACACAATGAGGAAAAACTTTTGTCACCAGACAGAGCAACAATTTGACGCCTCTTATTGAGGCGACAAACATTTTGTTTGCCTTTTTATTTAGGGTCTGCCTACCCTCGTTTCTTCTGTGCGTGGGAAACGCGTTTCGCATATTAAGCAGCCCGGGATATTTTGGTTTTCCATTTGATTTTTATTTGCATGTGCGATGATGTAATTTATTTGATATTCATGGATTTTCCATTTGATCACAAGGCCCAACCAAGTTCGAGGTAATGCGATTGCAAATGAATTCAAGCGAAATATTATTTTCAGACCATTTAAACCTCTCTTGTTTCTGCTGTCTCGGCGGGTACTCAGTCGCATAATTAACTATTATTACCGCTGGTAATGCTGTGAACAACACCTATTGTGGTCGTTGGAATTGCTTCCAAATGAATTTCAAATTGCCCCACAAAAGATCCTCCATTCCGCCTGAGTTGAGTCAAAGTATACAGATGATTTAATATGGATTATAAATAGGAGAACAGGGGGAAAACTGCTCGAAGAACAATGGCCGCCCGGCTGGCTGGTTGGCTGAAGGAAAGTGCAAACAAAGTCACTGACAATGAGACATATCAGAGAGCCGAGATGTCAGGCAGCTAGTAAATTACATATATCATTTATAATTGCGCCAATAACAACAGACAACAAAGCCAGTGCGCTTTAATTAAATAAATGCAGAGACCATTGGACCACACGACAAACCTGAGGACTGCACACAAGTCTGTATGGCAGCAGATGTGCCAAGGATGCGACAAAACTTTTGCCGCTTAACAGCCCATAGACAATTTCGTAAATTTGCAGTGAGAAAAACAAAGTATTATGTTTGTAATATTATCTACATAATGTACCGAATACTTTGAGAAATATCAAAAGATTTTTAATATATTTGAAACAAACAAACTGTGACTTAACATTTTCATTCTTGGGCTTACAGAAAAATGTTGAGTATTCTAACTAAAAAAAGAACATTAATAGATTAATCTATATTCCATATTATACATATATTCGCTTTAAAGAACAATGTATATATTATTATTGTAATATTTTCTCACTGTTTAAGAGCCAGGCTCCTCGACGACACAAGTGTTTCTGTTTATCAATTTACTTAGAAAACCTGAGAAGGACAACGGAGGACAACTTGCCCTTGTGCCGTGCGTTTGTTGTTTGTGTTTCGGTTTATAATTTTGCTGCCTTGACTGGGAATTATCTGTGTGCAAGAATTATGCACATTTGCTCCTCTGCAGGTTGACAACTCCTCCAATGCAACTGGGCGCACATGGCGTGTGTTTGTGTCTGTGATAAGTTGGCAACCCTTTGCACTCTCACAGCCGAACCCTTCCGCCGTTGAAATTAGCAAATGTTTGGGGGCCAAATTTTGAATTGAATTTATGGCAAAACATTGCTAATTGCCCACTCAGTTGTATTTGGGTTTCCATGTGACGACATTTTAATTAAAACTTGTGCAAAATCCAGCAGCAAGACCGACATTAAATGCAAATCATTTCCAGCATCCTTATTATTAATATTTATGCTTCGGTTAAGGCCGAAAGCATAAAGCATTTGCTTTGTCGTTCTTTTAATATATAAATATATATATATATTTTATTTGGGTCACAGCAGTGCAACAAGGACTACTTTTTAGGCATTTTTTCAGTGAGATTACGCAGGATATGTCATTACATCTAATGGCATCTTTATGCCAAGCCAATTAATTTAAGTAATTGCAAAATCAGAGCTTAAGACTTTAATTACAAAGAATTGTTGTCCCCAATTGTGTCACTTCTTTATGATTTATTGGAGGAGTTTTAAGCCCTGCAACTCTCATAAATATTACTCCTTTTTGCTCCCTAATTTTGCATACAAATGTATATTTCCTGATCGGAATATACTTCAATATACGTAGACATTTTTCATTAAATCCGCACAACAATTTCTTCCATGCGACTTTATTACATTAAAATTCAATTTTTCAATATGCAGATGCTGGGCGTGCTGCGTAGGTGTACGCAATATTTATTGAATGCTGATGTTTAAGTTATGAAAATTTCATGTTGCCTTCATATATTTTTGACGCAGATTTTTTTCCGCATGCCAGGCGGGACTTTGAGTTCTTTCAGCTCAGATAAATGAAATTTTATGAGCTTTTATTAAGCAAACTGGGGGGATGTGTGGAATTTAAAGAGCGCCATAAGCGAATATATATATAATTTATTGAGGAAGTGGCCTACAAAATATTTTGCAATAAAGAAACATTTCCCTCAAAAGTTAACCCAATTTGGAAGGCTTTTATCCAGGCTTAGGGAAGGGGAGGAGCGAAGAAAGCAGCACAACCCTTGAAATACTTTATCTATTTATCTAACACCAATTTTATTGCATTCTTCTTCCCGCCGGCAACTAGTCCCGAAATCAAATAGAAGATATCCCATTGAGCCTTTGAGCCTTCCGACACACACTGACATTCAACGAATTTGATGGCGAAATGTGTGTGTGTGTGTGCAATGTTTGGACAGCTGCTGTTGAATCCTTGAAGGAGGAGCCCGGGTCCTTTGTGCGCCCATAAAAGCTGACATTGAAGCAATTCGGGTTAACTGCACTCGAGCGGAGTGAACGAGTGGCGAAATCAAAGTCAACTTTATCACTTATTTAGCCCATGTGAAAGTGTGTGTGTCGCCCCCTGCCAAATAAATAGTGTTCGATATATACATACCGAAAAGCTGCCACGCTTAGCTGCACAAATGCCACATGCCACGCCCCCAAATGCTCCTCCACCATCCAATTCGAGTGTCATAAATTTATGCGCTATTTTCGCTTGTTCAGGCGTTCCGCCATCCAAACATATTTATATATGTATATGCACTACGTGATGTGGCACAATGTCAAAATCAAAGACGCCATATTTTTTCTTCGAGCTTTCCCTAACAGTTTTTCCCCATCCCCATCCTCCCCACCATTATACGGTTCGCTCCTCTCGCTGGTGCGGCCAAGTTTATCGTCAAGTTTTGCACTTGAATGAATTTTAACGATATTAAATAGCAAAAGAATAATAAACAATGGCACATGGCTGGAAATACATTTTTACGCTCTCCACATCGAAGCTTAAAGTTGGTGTTCGGATATTTACAAGAATGGGCATTCGCAGGAATGTGTATTTGCTTAAATTTAATTTCCTGAATTTCCACAAATTCATATTAAAATGAAATCTAATACTTTGGCATATCATTTAATTAGGAATCGAAGGATTTGGAATAGTTTATTTTCTTGGCAAACAAAATAAAAGGTATATTCATATTAAAATAAAATAAAATAATTTGCCACAAGCACGATGATATATTTAAGAATCGATGGACTTCGAATAGTTTTTGTAGCTGCCTTTATTTATAGAAAATTTCGGTTAAGAATTCCTTGATTCTTATTTGTATTTTTTAATGGCTTTGAACAGAATCAAATTTATTTTTGGCTTTCATATTTATACAACAATAAACGTTGTAGTTTGTGACCTCGCTCTGGATTTTCTTTATTTATTTTTATAATAAACTTTAAACCCAGCTACCTTTAAATAGCGCAGCGATAAAAATGCTGTATTTTAAAGGGCAGCGTTTCCTTTCCCTGCTCGAGGTAAAAACTAATTGGCCAAGATGCTGTTTTCCTTTAGCCATTTTCTTTTACGACCGCCGCTGTTGCAATGCCAACACACAATGTACGATATATCCTTCTATGAAAGGAAATCACTGACCATCCGTTTTGGTATGTGTGTGGGGGCGGCGTCCATTAATGGCGCTTAATGGGACTGGGCTATAAAGACAAGCTAACTGCATGTCCGAAGCTAATGCCGCCAAGAGGAAACTGTGGCATCTAAATTGTTGCACAAAATATTTGATTGCAATTCTTAAACTCCCTTGTCGTCGTAAAAACTTGTTTGAAATGCATTTTGTCGCTTGGCTGCTGCTGATTTTTTTATGATTGCGGTCGGCACTGTCTGTCTGTCAGCCTGACTGTCTGTCTGTCAGTCTTCCTGCCTGTCCCTCAGCGTACCCTGCTGTTCGTCCTTGTTCCTAGGGCTTACAAAAAAAATATATATATACATATACTTATGTATATGCAGGATATGCGAGGCCGGCAACAATGTTGCTGCGGTTCATTCGGTTATTTTGTGTCTGTCCCTGTCATGTGTATATGATTGTCATGTTTGTGGTTACTGAGGTTTTTCCACATTCACTGTACTATTCAGCATGTTCACACTTTCTCCAATTATCACTACCAAGACACTCAATTTATGTTTCCAGGGTTGGGCACTTTTTAATTAGTTTAAATGCCAGACACAGCAGCAGCAGCCACCACCAAAAGCCATTAAATTCAATTGACAGGCGAACTCCTGCCTGCCCCCCCTTGAAGAAAGTCAATAAGAATTTTTGTCACGTCCCTGCATTGGCAAATTTATGAACCCAAAATTTGGCAGGGCATTAATTGATAAAAAAGAAGAAGGAATATATATGGGACCCAGGTGGATGATAAATCGTTCAAAGAGTCGCTCGCAGCTTCCTGGAAAAAAAACGTCAGTACCCTAAAATGTTCTTAAACAAAATTCGAAGAGGAAAGTGAATACTAAACCAGAGACCCGACCTTAATAACCTTTCGCTTGATGATGATGTTGTTGTTGGCGACAAAAAGCAAATGAGTTTTCCTTGGTGGCCGGGCAGCTTGCGGTTTTTGTGGCCAACAAAAAGAGAGAGAGAGAGTCGGACAGGAATAAACGAAAGATTTGCCTCCTTATGCCGGCAATGGAAGATGCAAACCGAACAAGGCGCTCGGTTGCATCATGTTTCAGGCCCGAAAACAGCTGTCACTGGGTGTTGTTGCCATACTATTGTACAATTACCAAATGGCCATAATTCTGGCCTGACCAAAAACTAGAGAGCTCCGTTCTTGCACTTGACTTGTTTATGCTGGTCTCGGCCCATGCCGAATTTATGCGGACAACAGTAGCAGCCTTTGCATAATGAATGGCCCAGAAAATGGGTTAGTCAGGCGGGCAGCCCCTACAATTACAAGTTGTCGCCACTCGAGCGAGCTTCGTTCTTGGTTCACAGTTCGCAGTTTTCAGTTTCCGACGGCAAATTGACTGCCAGAAAACTTCGCTAACTGTCAATGAAGCTCCAGCGATATCAGCTGGGAATGAAGATACTGGGAGAAAATTTCGGGAACAACTTTAAATTAATTTAAATAAATATATTGTCAAGAAATATATTGTAAATTAAAGTCTCTCTGTGGTAGGTACTGGATACAAGTAAGATACATTTGCAATTTCTTCAGGAAAAGGTTTCTTAGAATACCTATATTAGTTCTTTAACTTAGGTTTCTCTCAGTCTTCGGGGAAAGAAGGTTCAAAGTGTCGCTAAACTACGTCAAGTGGACAAAGTGCTATATCACCGGAAACTTGCCAGTGGCACACCTGCTGCCAAGGGCCAAGGGGACGACTAATCATGCTGAAAGGACAGCGGCGGCAAGTTGTGGCCCCGTGTCATAGTTTAAATTATGTGCGAAACTTTGGCAAAACTTTTAATAGCATCCACAGCTTGCCAATCGAACGGTGTAAACATGTCGGGCATTTTAGCCCGTTTCTCCCTATCACAGCATATGCCCATTGATTGGCTACCCAGGAATACCTGGGAGTAGAAGCCCTGGGAAAGCCAGAGGAAATAGTTGGCCGAAATGCGTGCCTCGCATTCGGTAGTCCTGAGTTTCCGAGGTAAATGAGTTATCCACCGCATTCGCAGTGAAGCATTAAATTGTATCTCTCTCGTCGAGGAACTTTCAACGCAACTGTCCAGGAATATTCAAGACTTTTCATCAGGTATTCCGCCCCTAAGAGCGACAGGTGGACGAGGACGACTGAAAGAATAAACCAATTTAAGTCCTTCGCCAATTTAAATTCTTTAAGGCAAACACAAAGGACTCGAGTCGACTCGACTGGAGAACGGCGCGGCGGGGCTAATGGAGAAAAGTGGCCAACAAATTAGAATCCTATTAATAAAAATTACTGGCTGTGCTCCTCTTGTTCAGACCGTCTCGGTTTCAGTATCCGATTGTGCTTCTGTTTCTGTTTCTGTGCTGCGCCCGGCTCTTTATCTTTTCTCTCGAGAGTCGAGACTCAACAGCGAATGTGTCTGTCGGTAATGACAGACACCAATAACATCGGGCCTCAGCCGACATAATATTATATACACAAATGGAGATAATTATCCAAGCTCGAATGGCCATTAGGCATCGAGTGAAGAGAACTTTCAGCGTTTGATAAACTCAAATTAATTACATTGATTTATGCCAGACCAGAGAACCGAGACCAGAGTCACGCGTGACTTATTGACACTTGTCTGTCGAGTGACACGGCCGTGTGGCAAAGGCAAAAAAAAAAAAGAAAAGCATTTTCCCAGACGTCCTCGAAGCGTCCCCGGCATCAATCAATTTTTTGTAGCAATTTATCAAACTATTGCTCAGCGATACAATTTAAATTGTTGCCTAGTTTTGCGGCGGCACGTCCGCAAATTGCTTATTTTACTTGATATGTTTTTATTTTATTTATGTGGCAAGTGCATACACTTTTCCAAATTCAATAGGTTCATTGTTTAATAACATTCTAAGGGATTTTAGAAAGTATTCAGGAATTGAAAAAGCTAATTATTTAACAGACTTTCTATACAAAAAATCTTAGGATTTAAATAGATTTAGTCTTTGAAGAATTGAATACATAAAGTTTGTTTATTATTTTTCTAGTATTTAAAAACTTTACTTGACAAATTATATTAATATAATTTTATCAATATTAATTTATACTCAAAAACTCAACTTTGAGTACACGTTTATATTTGCCTATATCTTTTTTTTTTTGTGTTGAGAAATCGCATCAACAATGTCGTGCGCATGTTTTGTCAATAATATTTTCCATTTGATTGATGTTCTTGCCATAAAAACCATTGAAATGTGCTTCAAATGGAGATGGAATATGGCAGGGCAGAGCTTGGGAAGCCATCGATGAGGAAACAGAGAGACAGGGACAGACACACACATGAAGGATGTAGGATGTAGGAAGTGGGAAGTGGCATGCGGGCTGTGTTCATAAAAACGTCTCCAGACCTTGGTGATGTCTGTGGCCACTGTTACTTTCAACTAGCAGCTGGTGCTAGTGCTGCTGCAAAATGTTTTTGGCTTTTATGGCCGCAAATTCATTGTTGTTTCGCCTTCGCCATCGCCATCGCCTCTATCTACATCAGGCAACTGTAAATATTGTTTATGCCCCTTGCGGTCGGTGGTTGCCATATTACACAATGTTTGTTGCGTCTACAATTTCCGGTTTATGTTAGGTCGACACCTAAGCATAAAACTGTGTCCGCCAATATTAAACCAAGAAAGCCTGACCTAAACAGAATTAAATTTAAAGACACTTTTTGGTGTTGTCACCCTTACTGCCCAGGCGGTACATTCTTGATTTTCACATTCATATATACCGGATCGAATATGCAATCAGTTCAAATAGAAGAATATTCAATTCACATGAATATGGCAAACAATTCTACTGGAAAACGAAAATTCTTGCGCAACGGATGCCATGGCTAATCTGGGGCACACGGATTTATAGATATTATATCTGTACGTATATGGTTTATTTCTAAATTCCCATTGCCTTTTCCATTTCGATTTGAATTTGTGCAATGAAATTATTTGTGTAAATGAAACAATGGCAACGAGTTCAAATGTTAGTTAGTTGCCTTCGAAAAAAATGCAGTGTGCTTTTCATTTTTGGTAGCACTACCAGTTTTGGGGTTTATTTTTCGTTTGGCCGGCTTCGGTTACGGAAATGGAAATATAAGATATGTATGTGGAACGATGTTTAGATTTCCCGTTGACCATTCGATGCTGCCTGTTATATATTTTTTTCTTTTTGGGTGAGAACTAAAGTGCCGGGGGCTGCTGCATCAGGTGTTGTACCTCATGGCGTATGCGCAATTTTTTTTGTGTCTGCTATCTTGTACATTTTTGTATAGAAGTGTGTGTTTTCGTTTTACAATACACAAAATATGGCATCTCAGTGTGAGGTAAATTGTAGAACATGTGGCTAACAACAGTCATGAATATTTTCAGGTTATTCTCTTTTTCTCCATTGACTCCATTGTGTTTTATTGACCCCTCCGTAGCACATGAAAGTTTCCGGCTTTCACAGACTTTTTCCAGCATTTGTTGTTCGCTCTATATAAGCAGCTTAAAGTTCAAGGGGATTTGCCCATAAAGTTAACTGCATCGAACTTTGGCGTCAAAGTAATTAAAGTTTGTTCTCGATGCGGTTAAACGAAGTACCAACCTTACCTGAGTGCGGGTTCTACGGAGCTACAGTAGTTTGGAGTAGCAAAATTCGATTTGTTTGTTGTTTTTTACCTGCAAGGAAATTCAAAATATATGCAAAGTTAGACGAGCTACAAGATTCCAAGGCAAATAATATTATACAAAAAATAATTCTACTTGATCAAGTTGAGTAACTGAAGCGATTCTAAGGTATTGATTTACATAGGGTGCCTCTTCTACCTCTCTTGTCTGGAAAACAATCCCTTAATTAAAGACAAAAGCAAATGTCTGCAGGGTCTATTTAAAAGTCACTCTAAGGATGCTTTTGTTTACCTAATTACTTCCTTAAACTAAGCAAAGTATCAGTTTTCAGGGATTGCAATTCACGACCATTTACCTTTGATTCACTTTAAATAACAAACAAAATCATTTTCGCCCTATTTAATTTGAACTTGATTATTATTTAAGCAAAGTAATAATGTTTTTTAATTATATCAGTAACAATTTCGTTTATTTCATAATTTCAGCTAAAAAACATTATAAGGAAATCTGCACCTGACACTGAACCTCCTTTGTGATGTTAAATTGTATGTTTTGTGTTGCAAATTAAATTTCCACTAGTCCCCGGAACTGGGCTCAAATCCAGTTTTATTTTTTGCCACATTTGTTTCATTTACCGGGAATTTGTTTTGTTCCGATCTGTTTTTTTCTTTTGCCGGACCGTCACGTTGAATAAATCAGAAGTAGAGTGGAGAATTTCTCTTAGTTGCATAATCTGAGTTTGACGTTGCCAACAATCACAACAAAGGTGACAAAAGTGACAATGAAAATCAGGAAAGCGGGAAATCCCGCTGCAAGGATAAGGCAGGACGGCAACTACAAAAAAAAAAGTGCTTTGTAATCAGATTAAAACGTGGCAGAGAGAGAGCCTGGCTTTGTTAGAACGATTCTTGATTCACCTGCCACTGACTGTGTGTGTGTCTGTTTTTTTCTCTTTTTTCTCCCCTGGCAAGTCTGTTTGTTATGTGAACCAATTAGTAAAGTCTTTGGGGTTGCGTATTACTTGATTGTATAACTCTGGCAATAACCGTAACCTTTCAAGTCATCCAGGCAGGTGCTCCATAAGGTCATTTCACGCTTCAAACCGAATTTAATTAACTTTTATTTGTTTTAATTACGCGCTGCAAAAATAAATATAAAGCAACGCGAAATTTTCATGGCGGAAGAGAGATAGATAGAGAACAGAGACAGAGAGAGAGAGACACTGTGTAGCTAAGCCATTTTCATCCTAAGCAACAATAACACCAACAGCTTAAAAAAAAATGGAGGAAAAATATAGCGAGCGAAATGGCATAAAATATTGTAAAACAGCGCTCTCTGTTGCATTTTAATTACATTTGCATAAGATGCAGCTTATCTGCCCCTTGCCATGCCACGCTGCAGTTTTCAGTTTGTGCAAGTCGACACTTAAACCTCTCGATATATACCAGTCTGTATTTTTTTGTTGCTTTGCTTATTTAAGATTCTATAAGCTTAAAGGGCAAATGAAACATTTGTGTGTGTCTATGGCTAAAGATAAAATAAGAATTTATTCTACTGCAAATTCAGTGCGGAAAATGTACTAACCTAAAATTCAACTATAAAAGCATCATATTTCTTTATTTATATATCTTTAAAATGAACTTTCAAATAGAAAGCATTTTTCTTTATTTATATGCCTACCATATGTTTCCATTTACACAGTAAACAATTCATATTTTAACACCGAGATGACTTAATTACTTTTAAAAAATTCAACAAGGCTTGAATGTGGCAATTCTCTCCATTCAAAAGTGACCAATCCCCGACACACTTTTAACAACGAAAGTCATCCTCTTAGCCAGCCATCATCAGCAGCCGCCATGCTGTCATTTGGTGACAGTTTGTTCAAACAATTTGCACAAAAACGCAAAGCATTTAACAAATACTCTGGATGCCGGTTTAAAATAAAAGAAATATGTACAAATAGTTGCCGCATTGTTAAGAGGGCAACGAAAAGTCGGAAAACTGGTAACAACAAAAAATTGTATAAATAAAGGCGAGTCAACAATCTCGCAACACGTTGCAAGTGGCAATGCACATTTTTATCAACATTTTGTGTGCGTGCTGACCATGAATGTGGGTGTGGCACGTCCCACTGATTAATTGCATTTTTGTTCAAGAATTTCAGTTGTGAAAATGCAGGAAAAAATGTCGTAATAATTATATCTGTGCAGAGGGAAAATTAGTAAAGGAATCACTAACAGATTTTATAACTAAGAGACCCTTAGTTCATAAAAATATATTTAATATATTTTTACACTGAAGATGGATTGAAAATTAAATGGATATGTAATTCAGTAGCTTCAGTAGCTTTTAGAAAATATAACTTATGTGTTGTATTAATTCCCATCTTAAAACGTCCTAGTATTTATCCTACTTCCTTTGGCATTATGCCCAGTGTAGTCTCGCCGATTAAAGTCAGAATTAAGCCCATGGCCTCAGTCCACTTTTGCCTTTTTTCCTCCCACAATTTCTGTGTTAGCTCCAATCTCTGCCAGCCGCTATTTACCTTACGTGTTCACATTTAGTTCATTTGTTTGTGCAGCTTCCACTCAATATGTTCGAGGAGGAGTAGCCGTTGCTGTTGTGGCTTATTTCATTATCCCAGGCTCCAAGCAGGGCTTGTATTTTTTTCCTTCCCATCCCGTGACCCTGCCATCGACTTCTGCTGATAGTGCAAGGACGATGGAGGAGCAGAAAAGAAATCCATGGAAGGTGGTTTGCGGCCAGTAGTTTGGGCCAAGTCAGCTCGACTTGATTTGGCTCTGGGTGCGTGTTTGCTGAAGCTGACCTCAATGCTCGTCCTTACGGCCTCTGACTGTTCGTGTAGCAATCAGTGAACGCCTAGAGAATTTACTGCTCAATGTGCTGGTAAAATCACAGTGAGTTCAATAAAATATACACGAGTACCTGTGTACCAGGCCAATCCTTACCATGTCCTTGGCCAGAGCTTTTTTGCTAATTTGTTAGCCGTTGACCAGGTTTCAAAGGCAGCTGGCAAAGTGCTGATAATACTTGTAGTAATTTCCTCATGCCTCAAACTAAAGTAAGCTCAAATTTCGTACGCTGCAAACTCAATTAATTGCCGAGGACGAAATATTCTCCAGTCCCGCCCCGCCCCCGATGAAGCTATTTTGATTATAAACTTTTGTGAATTATGCGACGCAATTGGGATGACAAAAAAAAAAGATGAAGATAGAAATAGAAATAACACTTGGGAGGGAAGACAAAGGCCGCAAGCAGGTCAAAAGTTAAACGAGGGCCGAGGACGTGTCCGTGGGTGTGCGATAAAATGTTCCCCGGGAACGAAGATGATGCTGTTCCCAACAATTGCACTCTTGGCATTGTGGATCCTGCGGAGCCAAGGACAATAAGCAGTCGGACCATTATAGTAGTAATAATAGAGAAAAGTAAGCAATGCTCTGTTGGTAAATGGAGCTTGTGTTTGCCCTCAGACAAAAGGAAACGAAATTAAAGTCACAGAAGTCTGATCCAAGTTAATCAATAAATACGGACAAAGTGTGCCACAAAGCAAGTCATTTGGAATTCTCCCTTTGAATTCTTATTAAAGATTTAATTCGTAATAAATGTGAGTTTATTATTAGCATTTGAATTCAGGAAAACATACTCCAGAAAAGTTGTAAGCCTAAGAAGTTCCAAGAAAAGGCTATGCCTAAATGTTGACAACAGAAAATAAGGCTAACTCCAATCGGGGCAGATGAACTGCAAAATGGGAAGCCACTTGGCAACACACGGGGCGTATACGTCATAAAGGCATCGACCACATTCAGCGACACGTGCCCGGGCTTATCTAGGGAAACTTTTTGCCCAGCACTTTTATTGTCTTGCCTCACAACAAGAGTTTCCCGGACTCCCTGCCAGCCGGCTGCGCCTTCCTGTGGTCGCAGCAGGACCTTCTTCAGGACATTTATACTTGTTATGAGGCCAGTGCAGAGGGGACTCCAATCCAAGTGGCAACACTTGAGCTCAATTGTCTGAGCGTTGACAATGCGCACTGAAGCCAAGGGACGGCTATAACAACAAGGATAACGACAGGGAAAATTCCTGCTTAGCTTTCACTGAGCACTTTAAGGTCTTCTGACTTCACCTGCACTCGCAATTAAATCATCAGCCTTAGCCAAAGTTTTTTTTGGATGAGGAAATCAGCCTGGACAAGAGTCAAAGGCCTCGGGGAAATGGACTTCTCCTAACACTGTCATACAAACATATATGTAGATAAAGGTTGAGGCCATAAAATTGTGCAGCCAAAGAAGTTTTTGCAGTTGTTTTTGTTTTTGCAGCATTTTATGGCATTTATAGAAAAAGTTTTTTGGTTTTCCACTTCTACTGGCAATCAGAGTTCGGTTCAGTATCAGCATTTATGGCTTTTCTATTTGTTTGTTCGAGATTTTATTTGTTTGTTTATTTGCTTTTATATAATTTTATCATTTTTCTATGTGTTTCAAAGAGTCAAGGTTTAGTTTGTTTTTTTAAAGTGGAAAAAAATCAAAATAAAGAATCAACAATTCAACAATAAACAATTTATTGAAGTTATAAGATTAAATCTTTATCATATCAGTTTATAGACATTCAATAAATGAAGATTTAAAGCTGAATAAAGTTGGATTATATTTTATTTACAAATATACAAAATCCTTTTAATATTTCCTTAGTTTTCCTTTAATTAAAGTTCGCAAAAAAACTCTTCAAATAAATGACTTTTCCAACAAGGAAATAAAGAAAAAATCAAACGAGTACCAAAGTGCTGGAAAAGTCAACTTTAGCACGTTTTAATTAGTTTGCATACACGCTACAATTCGTAGTAAACATTGGCCGTCACACACGGCGTATGCGCAATGCACAATTGCATAATGACTTAATTAAAGTTTCTCCCACTGCCGCCGCACTCAGATAATTAATGCAAAATCTTTAACACGCATTAACAATTCCAAGTTTGTCGGCGCATAATAATCAGCTCAAGTTGTGGAAAAACTTTCGCGTTTATTATCATCATCAGCAGGCCAGGTGAAAAGCATATTGCACACACAGATTGCAATGCATCTTAATGAGTGCTGCTAAGAAGCGAAGTTCTCTTACTCCCTCCCCAAAAAAAAAACGAAGAAAAGTTAAATTTAATAATAGCAAAAAGATGGAAGGTAGGTAGGTAGGCCAGATGATGAAGTACGAGTCCTGAAGTCCACTCAACCAGAAAGATTCCATCCGAACTTCTGTGTTTGTCTGCTCGGCGCTCTCAGTTCACTTCTAAGCGGCTTTAAGTTGGCGTGAAAATTGTTGAGACAAGTTTTTGAGAAGTTTTCTTTTTCCGCCTCTCATTTTAGACCAGATTCTTTGATCAATTAGAGAGAGAAAGATAGCGAGAGAAAGATAGCAAGAGGTGTGGGAAAGGGTCCTCTCTGTCTGTAGAAAAATGCGAAGGCGGCAAGGTGGTCTAGATTTTTTTTGTGCTAGGCAAGTGTTTTTTTTTTTTACACTGACGGGATAACGAGATTTTTTTTCTCGCCCATTTCTGTTGTATTTTTTCCTGCGCCTGTTTTAATGTGATAAAGGTTGCCGTGTGACAGCTGGTCGAGCTAATAAAGTTTCGCCGAGATTGCGATGGTACAATTTTGGGAATAATTCGCCAGATGAAAGCAGGGATACCCTTGAAAAAGGTCTCTTAACTTATGAGGAGGTAATTATAAATGTGGTTGGATATTAGGTGATTATTCAAGGGCTAAGTTGATGCAAGGTAAGGGGAAAAATAATAAAGAACGAGTAAATTGCAGTTAAGAGCTTTTAAAATATTTTCTATATAATGCTGAGCTAGGCCTTTTAAATGAACTGAGTACCTGCTGTTTATTAATATTATAGACAGTTCTTAAACCTTTTAAAACTATCCAAAATCCCTCAAAAAGTTTTCATTTTATTCTACTACAGGGTATGAAATAAATTTGTACAAAACACCCGAATCCAATATATATGACAGAACCTTCGTTGCCACCTTAATATTAAGACCCTCGTTGACCTGGCCTGCACTTGACATTCCCGTTTGTGTCTGTCACATATAAAAAAAAAACTTTTGGCCAGAGTGTGATAATTGTCAAATTATCGCATAAAATGGCCGAGAGCGAAAAAGATTCGGGAAAAGCGGACAACGATGGCAAAGTGAAGTGGCTGACTGGGAAGAAAAATCATTTCAGTACGGGACAATCCGGTGGCGTCAACTAATTGTAATGAATTTTTCAATTTTCCAAACCGCTCAGACACGCACAAACACACACATGAAAAGCGCTTGAATTTTCCACCACACTCCGGTCTGATGAATGATGCACACACTCGTTGCTGTCATTCATCACAGAAGTCGGAAATGGAAGCGCGTTTTCTGCGGTCAAAGTCGGACAGACTTTCCACCGCTTTTCCGCTCTAACAAGAGTTTTCGACCCGCACTATGTATCTGAACGAGTTTTGGCTATGTGCGGCTTGACTTCAATGGGATTCGATGAAAAATTAACAAAGTGTAAGGAGAAAGGGAGTTGTGTGGCTTAAAACTCGCATTGGTAATCCTGCCCGAATAATGGAATTTTTAAAGTGCCCTCAGCTACCATGTTTCCCAATTTCAACTGACGCCAAAATCGAGGATTTGCTGGTGACCTTTGGGAGATCTCATTTAGGCCTGGTAGATAACCTGTTCTGATTGCTTAACCTTGTCCATTGTTAATTTGCAGTATCGTTACATTTGCTGTTTGACCAAGGCTATTGACGTATTGTTTTACACATCGTGGCCGAAAATGAAATCTAATTAAGGCTGTCCAAGGGAGACCCCAGGAGCCGAAGATTGTTTTTCCCCAGAACGCGATGGTAATTGATGCTAAATGTGTGTGTGAGGGAAATGAGAGAGGGCAGAGGGATAGGGATAAAGGGTTAAGGCCTGTTTGGCTGTTTGCTGTTTGCAAATGTAACAAATTGAAATAGCTCAGTGGGAATTGGTTTTGCGGCCAGGCAGGCGCTTTAATCCAATTTGGGTTAAGGCTGTCATCGGTGTATCCAATTTAATTGTTCGACTGTTTTTCAGCAAGTTCTATTTTTAATTTTCAGTCTTTCTTTATAGATAAGAATTTCATTTGTAACAGATAATATTTAAATGGATTTATAGTAAAAAGTGTAAATGTGTAATAATCCACACTTTCCATTGCAATTTCCAATAAATTAAGACCCTCTTTGTTCCTCACCAAATTTTCTAGTTCTCTTTGGCATTTTCCTGCCACTTTTGTTGCTCCATTTTGGGGCTGCCATCCCCTGCCTCTCTCTCTCTCTCTCTCTCTCTCTCTCTGTGTCTGCTTATAGTTTTCCAATTAAGCGAAATAATGCAACAAAAATGTGCAACTGTAGAAGGCTAAATCGTAATTTCTACCCAGCTTGTCATCTTTTTTCGAAACAAAAAGGGAAAACAAAACAATAATTGAAATGACAGCGGGAAAGGGAGGTACAGGGGGATCCGTGGCCTGCTTAAGATATTCAAGGCGCACTCATTTGCACATTTCCGTTCCGCTTTTTTCGCTTAGCGGAAGTGCTGCATACGCCATGTTGCCAAACACACAGAGAGTGAGACGGCAATAGAGCTAGCCCTGGCTAGTCCTATCTCTGTCAGGCAAAGTGCAACGTTGACAATTTCAACGCTTTAAGTGAAAACTAGGTATTGCAGCCGAAAACTCATTGCAAGCTGCGCCATCTTGTCGCCGGATGCGAATTTATGCGTATTCAGCTGAAGGAAGGCACCAAAAAATATATAAGAAAATCGTAAAAGAGTCTTATGATAGAGAGTAGCAACTTTGAGATACCCTGTAGAAGGGAACACACCTGAAAGGGGCTGCCTTGACTTGGCTTTAAAATTACATCAGAACTATCTATTTGTTTGAAAAATCCAAGACAATGTGCTATGATATTTTATTGTGTAATTATTATATTATATTCCATTGTCTAAACCTAATTCTCGAACACTAATAAACCCCTTGTTTTTCACAAGTTAAGCGGCATCAAATAAAGCAAAGAGATTTTCTTGCAATTGCTTTCTGTCGTGTTACTTTTTGCATGCTTTCAGCTGATTTCTGTCCGCCTTTTTCCAGCAAATTAATTGCTCAGACAGCAGACAGGAAACTGAGAAACTGCTGCTGGGAGAGATCTCCCAGCGACACTTTTTCATTTGGCATCTAAATTATTGTTTGCTTTGCTTAATTGAAAATTAAGAAAACTTTCGTCTTGTAAAGAAGGTGTGCAGCAGTAGAGCGGTATGTAGCAGCAACATCTGTTTGTTTTCCCTCGGAAAATAAAGTTTCCCTTCACATGCTATACATGTATTTCTTGTTAACTATTCAACCGCTTTAAGGGTATTGCACTTCCCCTGGGGGGAACGTCTCACGCTCGACTTCTTTCCGCCAAAAGCAATTTATCCTTTTTGAAAAGGAATGTCATAATATATCCACATACTCAAATGTCCTGTGGGAATGCCTGACAGCTGCCCAGACGCACAAAAAGAAAGGCATAGACAACAAATAAAACAAATGGAACAAATAGCAGAAGGAAGCCGCTTGATTTATTGTTTAAGGAAAGAGTTCAACAATAAGTTATTCAATGGGGGCAGGGCATCAGCCTCCGCCCTCGACATAAATCAAACAATTTCATAATGCGCATAATAATAAATCGCATAAAATGTATAAAATGTAATTAATAATGGCAATTTCCTCTTCTTTAAGTCGCTGCCTCGAATTGCTTCCCATCGCAATTAAAATTGCGGGGCTGCTGGGAGGACCCCCAAAGCGTTTCAGTTTCGATTGGCAGACGCATAATTGAAGCGAACATTGAAACTGCATTATGCATAGAGTGAGCGCTGATGCGCCCAATGATTCGATGATTTTTAATGCAAATTTAATATTTAATTACAGCACATTTTATTGGCAATGCAATAAAAATGTTCGCATTCGATTGCGGCCTCCGCTTGAATGATAAATGAAGGCAGCTGATTAAAATATTAGCCCGAAATGCTGCCTAACATATATTTCACAAACACCTGGCCGTCCGGGTACGTGGATTTTTTGAAAACTCGATTTGCAAACTAATAAATCTGGCTGGCAGTCGCTGATTTGTTGCCTGCCTGCATCAGTGCAATACCTTGTTAAGCCATTTTCGCTGAAATGAAAACTCAATTGACTGCATTATGTTCAGGGCGGGGGGGGCCTTTTTCGCACAAATACACCTGTGCAAAAATCCCGGTGATTTCTCATTGTGCAGGTGCATGTGTCTTGCTGGTTCAGATTTTGTTTGTTGGCACTGCCAATGATTTGATTGTGATTCGGTGGATTCAGATTCGAGTTCGAATACTGATTCCCATTCTGATTGCCCAGCAAAGGCAAATAAATTTACGTGCCAGCTCAAAGGATCAAAAGCCAATTGAAAATTGACTGACAAATGTATGTTTGCATTTGCGTGTTGTTTCGACGGGGTCTTAAGCGATTTGCTTGGCAAATAGTGACGGGCAAAGTCCCCCCTTTGGCAGCCATCCAAACTCAAACAATTCCATTTAGTCCTTGACCTTGTCGACTCATTAGAGGGACTCTCAAAGGACTCTATCTGGGGCACTAAGGTAATTCGGCTTCTCAAGTTACTTTGGCTAACAAACAACTTGTAATTGTTGCTAAGAATTTTTAAACTGTTCATAATTTACATTAATGAGCCTGGAAAAGTTCAGTGCGTTGGAAAACTCATGCTAGATTATTAAAAATCATACATATGATAATGTAATAATGGACAATACTTCAATTTGCTTAACTTATTGTGTTAAATAGTTTAAAACCCGAAAATATCATAGAAATGAGTATAAGGTGGTGAAGTTATTGTTGGACTAACAAAAGAGCAACTTGAAATACGGTTTTGAATAGGAACAAACAAGTCTTCTCTTCAATATTGTTCTCTTTGTCAGGAATAAATAAAGAGGTGGATGGCCATCTGTTATACCAACTTTCTTGTTCCTATAAAAAATGGGTTGTCTTAAAAATTGAAGGGAAATAAATCTTTTGAGCTTGGGAACTATCTAAGAAATTTATAAATTGGGAAATACTGGGGTATATTCGAAAGCATATTAGTTGAGAAGTAAGTGAAGTATTTTTCGCTGTACATTTCCATAGAAAAGCTCGTGGAAAGTTACACCACAATAAAAACACGAAGCTCCTTCCTTTTTCGACATCCAAAAAGGGAAATTTTTTCGGCAGACGCATACAGTTTGAACTTATACAAATTTTAGTATATGTGTAAGTGCCGAATATCCTATAAGCTTATGTTTATAGGAATTTTCCTAGGAAAAAGTTTAAAGAAAGCACTGTAGTCGAAAAATAGGTATAAGTCCTGAAAGCTTTCAGGAGGAATAAATTGTAAACTTATATTTCAGATTTTGTATAGAAAAGTTGTAATTTAATATAAGAATAAATTGTGATTTCAACTTGAGATTATGTATTAAAAGTTTGCATTTTATAGAAGAATAAAAATTAACTTATACTCAACATTTGTAGAAGAATTTTATAGGAAAATAAATTGTATCTTATACTCCATATTTTTTATATAAAGTTAGGAGTTAGTTATACTCAGAACTTGTTATAAAAGCAAGGCTTTTTATAGAAAGGAAAATATGAAAGCTTTAGCCAATTCTTAACGAAAGATTTGTGTAGAGTTATAGAAAAACAACAATTCATTTAAAATTGTTTTGTAATAGAAAATAATGTCCCTTTTAAATTTAAGAGAATAATTAATATATTTAATAAGCCAGTTAGAAAATAGTGTGTCCTTTAAATATTCTTAGGCCACCTGCTCATTTTTATTATCCTTGCAACTCCACCTCATTGCTCATCCTCTAAGCACTTAAATCCACGTAGAAACTTTGTCTCTTTTTTGGCTTGACCAATGCAAAAACTTTATTGGTACCAACTAAGTAGGAAATACTTATTCGGGCTGGCGGAGGAGAGCCATGGCTCATTATGGTGGCCAATGCGAAAATTGGGACGGGAATATTTTGGAAAATTGAGCTTCAGCTGTTGCCAAAAAACGCGCATTTCCGTACAATGTTAGATGCAAAGAATCCGCTTTGCTTTTTATACGCACATATTTTAAAGTTTTATAACCAAAGGCGGGCACTTAAATGCAGCCATCAAAGGCACAGGGCCCTGTGGCTGCTGTCGCTCATCCTTGCCACCCATCCACCTAGCAGGATGTTGTATTCCAGCTCCTGTGGCTGATGATGATATTGATGATGGAATTGGCAAGTTTAGATGAGCACAAGAAGTTTGCCATAAACACTCGAGCTGTGAAATGTTGATATGCATGATAAAATCATAAAAAGAACTCACTCTGCTTATTAAATGCAGAAAGCAGCAGAGTAAGAGTAAGGCCGCGATTTTTGATGACACAAGTTTTGGGTTGGAAAACTGCTAATGAAACTGTGCGTGAAACTATTTGGATGAGCAAAGTTCACTTATTGGATGAATGTTTGCCATCGTCCTCACGCTAAAATCTAGTTGAGTTGCTCGAGAAGAAGTTTTAACTTAGTTTTGCTAAGCCATCTTAATGGTTTTTCAAAAACTTGAATATTTTGCCTAGGGTTCCAAGCTTATAAAAGGAACTTCAACTTGAAAGAGGAAATATACAATAAACAATATTGATGTGGATGAAAAACAAACTAATTTATCTTTCAGATTGTTCTATTAATGGTAAATAAATTACGACAGAGAATAATAATACCATTTTATTTTATAATTATTTTTCTAAAGGAAATATCCTTTCTTGTTCTTGTAAAAATTGATCAACAGCTAATGGAATATATTTAAACATAGCCTACACTGCTAATTACTGACCCTTTTGGCCTGATTTAAACCCTCCTTAACGACACACAAATCGTAAAATCGTGGCTTATTTTTGGCCGCCCACAAATTAACCCAATTTGGAGTTTCAATTCAATTTGCTTGAGCTCATGGTGGGTTCATAGCGTGGGCGGTTCACTTTCGGGGGCGTGTTTCAATCGCCAAAAACTTTTTGACATTCGCATAATTTATGTAGCGCAATTTGTTCTGTTGCTGGTCCGCAACATGCGATCGCATTGTTTGCCAGGCCAACAAAACATATTGCAGCAAAAAGTGCGCGTTTGGCCATAAACAATGGCCAAAAACCCACACACACCACGCACAAGTTGACCCCTAAAAGCAGGCAAACAGACTACACTCGAAATCATAAATTACACTGTCCGTCGTGCTGTTGTTATCGTCCTGCATAAGTTAAAAGCACTCATACGCCCCCTTGGCCCACCGGGGGACACCTGCCAAAAGCAAAATTTAAATAAATTCACTTGTCAAATATATCGTACATAATTTCAAGTGCATTTTAAATCAATCGCATGTGCTACACATTGCCACGCCCCCCTGCCGGCTACTCTGTTAGAGTGTGTGTGTGTGTGTGTGGTCATATAAAAATAAAGCCAGTTGCCAGTTAAAGAATGGGGAGGAGAGTGGCAACCACTTGCTTGTTCGATATTTATGACAAATGTGACTGGGAGTGCACTGAGAGAATGTATACAAGTAACAGGAAAGAAAGCACTGAGAGAAAGTCTACAAGTAACAGAAGAGAAAGCACTGAGAGAAAGTTTAAAAGCAATAGCAATTAAAGATGGCATTTTAAAAAGATGTTCTTTTAAAGAGCTTAATGTTTAGAGGCCTCCTAATAATTATATAGAAAAGAAATCTTCATAAATATTATTTTCTCCCAGTGCATGACAGCACTGGGCGGTGGGCGTGGCCCCAGTGCGAGGGTCGCCATGAGTGTTCGAGATTAATGGCGCATCTAAAATGCTTCACGTGCGAACCAAAAAAAAAAAAAATCTATAAAACTGACTCACACGCACACACACACCTGCTCAGGTGGTTTGTGCCTTGCGGCAGGTGTTTGCACACTCCAACCCCTCCCCAAACACACACACACACACACACACTCCCTACTTCTTCAGTATTTGTGTGCGCGTGTTTTTGACACTTTAACTGCGCTTCCACTTTGAGCATAACTTGCGTCACGCTTGTTTTTGTTGCTGCCGCGACTGGCGGCGGCGGCGGCTCGGCTTTATTGTTGTTGTCACTGCAGCTTGTTGGCTGTCATTTTGCGTTTATTTTAGCCAGGTTGTAAATGGCAGCACTGTCATTGTTCACGTTAACATCCACCCGGGCCGCCAAAGCCCACCCTCGTTCCCTATCACAGAAATGGCTTCCATCATCGGCATTGATTGTATGCATTTAATTTTAGAAAAAAGGACAAGGACTCTCCAACAATCTCAAAGTGAGTGCAACAAAGTAAGCTGCGATGATTGTAAGGATTAAGGTATTTAAAGAGGGATCTCTCTCAATGCATATTGAGTTCATTTTGAAGGCAATAAAAGGATTTAATGGTCCTACAAGCTCAGTTATATTCAAAGAGATCGAAAGTATGCCTTAAATTTAAATATTTATACATACATGCAGGGTAAATAAGTATATTGTATCATTGCAGAAGCACAGAACATACCTGCAAAGAAAAGAAATAACATTTTGTTAGTCAAATTCGTAGTCAGGCTCGGTATGCAAACCTAATTTATATTCCACGACAAGTATTCTTAAGCTAACGAACTTGGCATAAAAGCCTTATCACTCTCGTCATCCCCCTTCGAATCAGGCAACCGGATCGAGTTTATATATTGTCAATCCGCCTGAGGAAAAATGCGAGGCAAATCGGCTTACATGGGAAGTATGGATGCATGGCCATGGCATTTATTGAGACTCCTGCAGCTGCATTTCGGACTAAGCCAATAAGCGTTCGAGTAAAGTGAAATAAAAGTAGGGTCTCAGCCTTCGACCCTCTCACATTTTACTTGGTTATTTGCCTTTGGGCCCCTCAGCCTCTTGCCGTATTTTTCCAGCTTTCACACAGCCTTCGAAAACGGGCATCTGTCGTCACGTTTTAGCGCTTTAGTAGCTGCAATTTGTTGGAGCGTGTGGCCGGGCCAAGTGCACACATGCATGTGCAAATAACTTTTTACGGTAATGCAAATGAATGCCAATTTACGAGCCGAGACATTCCCAGTACTTCAGGCGCACACCTCTTCGCCAGCCCCAATCGCATTAGTCAGGCCAATTTGCAACTGGCGAGGTGACAACTCAATGATTCCTCCTTCGATCCCAATAAAATGCCAAAGTTTTTCAGCTTAGCAACTGCATTAGAGGAGGTTCTAAGTTTAAGTGAAATTAAATATAAAAAACCTTAACAATTAGTACATGAATCTGCATTTAGCATGCTTTTATTTATAAATTATTAAGTAAAATAGAAGAACCACCTCCAGAAGCTAGCTAACACATTTATTCCTAGGCTTCAATATTAAACACTCAAATATTGATTTCTATTTCTTGAAAAACGTGCGAAACTTTTCCACGAAAAAACTTTTCATTATTGTAAATATGCAACAGCTTTCAACTACAGTTAAAAAAAAAAATTCAAAGAAAAAACAAAAGCAAATGCTTCCTCAACCATAGAAAACGTAAAGCCAATAACAAATTCCTTTTTCGCAGGAAATTGTTCGACAGGTCCTGTGCACTAAAAGCGGCGAAAAAGTTCGAACGAAACAAAAAATAAAGAAAAAAGCGAATTTCCCGAAAGGAAAAAGAGCCGTGCATGTGGCAATCATTTATGCTGCGCTTTGTGGAAGCCATTTCCACGGGCTTTTCACAGCTTCAACAGCTAACAAAAGGAGACCATATCCTGGGGGGGTGTAAACTCTCGAACCCTTTGTCGTGCGACATTTGACTGGCAAATTATTTAAGATTAGACAATGCGAACAATAAGCCAAGCAGGGGCTCTCCCTTTTGGCACTGAAATTCCCGTCTTTAACACGCTGACCACGCCCAAATTGTTCTAGGGTGCACTGAGAGAAACACATTCATACTAATCGGTAGAGAAAATAAGAAAATGCGAAAATGTTTTCAATAAAATTTAAAAGAAAAAAAGGAGGCGAACATTAATTTATAATCCTCGCCACATTTGCTTTTCTCTTTTAACTTAAAGTTATTTGTATACCCTAACTTATTACCTTTTAAATGTAATTAATATATATCTGATCTTTAAGAACCTCTTTTCTCTGAGTGTACCTGAGTGACCAGTTGTGCAGCCATTACCATTCCATTTTGGATTTGCTTTTGAGTGGGTATTGTGTGTGTGTGTGCGCCCTTTTGTCTGGGTGGCGAAGAGAGGCCCAAGCATTATAAAACAATTTGTTGTTTTGACACCAACATGCCGGGAATGCCCCCCCTCACTCCCCTTCCTGTCAGCCACCTACCTCGCCCCCCAACATTTATTTAACCGCAACTGACCCCACCTGAACCCTTTTGGCCGCACACTCGTCCATTGTTTGCTCATTGCGAGACAGGATTTCGCTTTGCTTCCGTTTTGTTTGCGGCTGCCATTGGTATTTGTTTATTTGACTGTGTGTGTTGTGTGTGGGTGTGTGTGTGTGTTGTGTTTGCCTTGGGTCTACTTTTTATGCGAAGGGAAGCACTTAAGTCCTGTTTATATATTGTGGAGTCGCCCTTTAAAGCTGCAAATTATTTTAAGAGCTTAGGCGAAGGCTCTAAAGTAATCACTAATTGATAGATTAAATCTAGCTCTAAAAACAACATTTGCATTAATATTAATAACATATAAGCAGCTTTTAATATTTGGATTATTTCTTCATTACAACAAAATATAAACGAAAGCCTTAAGAATGTTTTAATTTTCAATGAACAAAAGTTAATTAAGCTTTCTAAAAATAAAAGCAAAAAAATTGGAGATTAAGAAATTCTTTGCAGGGAAAAAGTTTCATCAAAAAAGGTATGCATATTACAAATTTTGCGTTAAATCCGCCAGGACAAACACACACACACGCTCTTCCTACAGGAATCCTTTCCGCCCCCGCATATTTATGTGGCATACTTTCCGAACACGTGTGGAAAAACCCCGACAGCGACTAAGCGCATTGGATTACACACACAAATACGATCAACAATTGAAGTTGCTCCTAAGCCGGCTAACCCTAAGCTCATTACACTAAAAACGCAAAAAAAGGGGGGGGAAGAAAACAAATTTTGTTGATGAACTCAATTAGAGGATGCCACCCCTTATTAGCCCTTTTTTTCAATTAATTTTGAGCATTTCTTTTAGCTTGGGCGCCTCCTTTTTGTTTTTCTTTTATTTATTCGAAATTTACTCAGGCGCCAAACTGTTGTGAACGCAACTTGGCCGAAATCAAATTATGAAAATTATTTTCCTTTCTTCGCCGGCACACTTTCAATTAGTCAAATGGAAAGTTCTTTGCCGAAGACACGAAAAGTTGGCCAAAACTTCAGGGCGAACTTAAGGGGAAAATAGAAAATATAATGCGTGGACGTGGATTTGGGCCCACGGGCAATTTTTCGGGACACATTGGACGTGAGTGCAGACCATTTTATTGCCTTTTCAACTTGCAGGGAAAAAGGCGGCAAAGAAATTGCAACTAAAACGCAGTCATGCTGCACAGGATAATCCAAGGGATAATCCATGCGGCACTGTAAAGGGAACCCCTACAAAGGGAAAGGGGAACCAACAACGCACAAGGGCCTCGCCTTCTATTCTTTTTTTATCCTTTTTTTTTTTTTGGCAGTCCACACATGTTCAATTTTATGCTAACAAAGCTTTTTTTTATTGAGACCCACTGCAGGAGTGGGCGTGGCACATAGCTCCGCTGCAATTTCGCGGCCTTTATGTTCCTTTTTTTTGTTCGTTCTTTTCGCCAGCTTTAGGGGCAAAAAATTGAAATGAATTTGCAGCTTGGAGCATGAGTGAATGCATTTTTTAAAAACCCTACCCTTGTTTTTTTTATTAAGTTTTTGTTTTCTTTGCCTGCTGGCCCTTAAATGTAAACATATTGATGATGATGCCGCAAAAGCCGAGCTTATGTTTGCCTTCATCACTGCGATCGGCATTGGCAGGCTTAGGTAGGGTAAAAAAGTTTTTAAATTAATACCGCCAGTCAGGTTGTATTTTTTCCAGACTTTCAGACTCAATCATTGGGCAATTATTTGCTTAAAGGGTTGCTCTTCCTTTGGTACAAAATATAATATTGTTTGTATTTTGAAAAAAGAATATTATTCATCGATTGAGGCAGCCATTGAGATACGACATTAATTGCCATTAAAAAGTATTAGAGAAAACTTTTTGAATTACAAATTCGGCAGGGGAAAAACTTCTCTCCTTGGCTTACCTACTTTCGAGGATAATTCTGACCTGTCAGCCTGCCCATTTTCCTCAACAAGCTGCCCCACTGAGTGGCACATGATTAGGGCAACTCATATGCGCATAGAATGCCGCGGGCCAAGTGGAACACAATTTGCATATATATCTTTATGAGCGGGGGAAGGCCAAAAGGGGTAACCAAACTGGAAAAATAACAACACGACCTGACCCTCCCAAAGAAAGAAAAAAGAGCAACAAAAAAAGAGAGGGGCATGATATGGAACAAAAAAAATAAATAATAATATACGAACGCAACAATTTTTCGGCGTGGCTGCTGATGTTTTATTTTTTATGCAAATTTTAGTTGCATATATGAGAAATTGGGCCCCCAAGAAGAGCAACAAAATCATCACATACTCGCGCTGTGTGCAAAAACTTTAATAAAAGACTGTGTCGGTTGAGGCGAGGGCTGAGGGTTGAGGGCTCCAAACCATAAATTCGTAGAGCAGGGTGCGACGTGCCTCTTCAAACAAAGCAACACTCAACGTCGCCACTGCTCCAACAAAATAATTTCAGTAGCAACAAAAAAAAAGGGAAAAGCATGAGGGTTTTCGGGTTGCTTGCATATTAAAAGTCAAAAGCGTTGAGCTGCTGAAAGGAGTAAAAGTTGAACTGGGTTTCCGTGGGCGGGGACTCTGGGGATATGGAATTTCTTCTGCCTTGTTGCATGCAACACGGAAATTTGCGTTGACAACAATGCGACATGTTGGTGGTGGCCCTGCATACCAGCTTAAATTAGTTAATATTAATAATTTTACATGTTTGCGGGCGGCAACTTCTGGCGTACAAAAATGTCTAGTAATCTCAGGGAAAATATGAGATAAGTAGGAGAAGTTTTAATTAAATACGGCGAGGGAAAAATCATGTAAAATAAATTTGCTTTGTAATTATGATTATATAATATTAAAGTTTCCTTATTGAACCTTTTAATATTATAATTTTCTCTTGGAAAAAAAAGAAGCAACCGAAATAAAGCAGAATTGTAACGCTTTGCTGCCTTGATTTATTTGAACTTGTTCTTCTGCTTACTTTTTCCAGTTGCTGCCTCTTTGTCTGCCACTTTGGTGGAAATAAATCAAAAATTGCAATAAAATTGTTTCCGCTGCAGATGCAAGCAAAATGAAATGAAAAAAAGAAAGCCCGCGAAAACTTCTAATTGGTAATTGCAATTGTGCACCGATGCTTCCGCTTCCTCCGTTTGTATCTTTTTCTTTACACAGCGATACTCGAGTTCAACTTGTGAATTATGTGGACAGTTTTATGTATTTTCCACCTTGAAAAAAAGTTTGTACTCTGATTAAAGCGGACTTTCAGTTCAATTTCGATGGGAAACTGCTCACTAATTAAACCCAAAAATGTGCTAATTATATTTTGTGATTGACACTCTCCACGGGCCACTCAAAAACACCTGGAATATGTATTCCAAAATGACACACATCAGTGTGTGCTGCGAAAACCACATGCCGTGACAGCTGCTGACAAATAAACTGACGGTCTGACAACAATCAACCAACAACCGACATATTTTACAGTTGTCTTTGATTTAATTATATTTGCATCATGGCGCGATGAAACAATTAAAATTCATTAGAGTTAATTACGGCCGCAATTAAGAGGACATTTTCATAACTAATTAGGGGTAATGAAGAAACACAAACAAAACAACAACGGCGAGAAGAAAGTGAAGTATTTTCATTATGTTCTCTCCGTTTATTGTATTTTCCTTGTTTTTCTTGTTTAAATGAACACGAAAAATTATCATAAAAGTCGCATAAACAGAGAAATAACAAAATGGGAACAGGAAGGCTTTGTCGTCATATGGAATCATAAATCTAAATGGATCAAGGGCTTGCAATAATATATGAACAACAGGAAATATGAAAAACTTCTAATCGAATTTTAAGACCAACTACTAAGTACAAACTCCTGTTATTAAATTAAGTAGGACGAATTTTTAGATGTCAGATTAAATATTAAGGCTCTTAGCATCGAAATCTGCTTATGTGGCACCAAGTAAAAATGCCACCGAAGCTGGAAAAAAGAAGCAATTATAAAAGTGGCAACAAGCGGGAGAAAACAATAAGAAAAAAGGAAAAACAGTCTAGCCTGGCTGCGACTTTTGTTTTGCTTCGTTAGGCGTCTTGCCTCAGTCTTCTCGGAGTTCTTCTCGGCGGTTTTTCCCCGGCACAAGTTTAAGTGGATTTTCATAATTTACGCGCTGTGCGCTCGGTGAAGAATCATAAATTATTGCCGGGAGTTTTCCGCCACGGCCTCACTTCCCTTTGGTTGTAACAATTGCATTTAATTGTAAGTAAAATATGTGAAAAGTTTGTGTTGTCTTTTTTTATTTTTTGTATTTTTTTCTGCCACGCTTTATGAAGCCGTATCGAGTGTTTGAAAACTTTTTCAAGTCTACAAAGTGGGCGGAATTTATCCGTTACACTCCCACCGATTTTACCACACCCCCTCGATGTCAGCGACATGTTGTTTTCATGTGATTTCCCACTGTCAGCAGCAGCAGCAGCTGCTGCGACTGTGTGTGTGTGTCTGTCTGTCTGGGCGCCTTTTTGTTTTGCTTTCATGATGATTTTCCAGCTTGTGATTCCTATGTTTGCCTTTCGTCAACGTTTATGACAATATATCAACGGAAAGCTTCATCTCCATCCCCATTTTCATTCCCATCTCGCATCTCCCATCGCTCCAGAACTTGGTCTACTTTATGCTTTTATTGGTTACATGAAAATATTTTCCACTTTTCCCCATTTCCTTCTTTCCGCCAGCCACAATTGTCAGCCACAGAAGTTATGAAGTATTTTTTCTTGTTTTTTTTTTCCAGTAGTAGTAGATCGGGGGGTGGCATAGGGTGGGGACATCGAGCGACATGTTGCCGTAAAGTTTTTAATTAAATTGTTAGATTTTACATTGACACTTTTTTACTGTTCAGTTTGTTGTTGCTTGTGAATGACAAGCAAATTGGGTTTCTTGTGAGCAAATAATACAATGCCTAACCATGGGCGAAATTTTTATAGGGGAATCGCCTTGATATTTTTGCTTATCCATGAGCAGCCATATTACGGGCAATATTTTATAGAATTTACACTCTTCTTCTCGCCCATCGTTTAATGCATAGTTACCACACCTTTTTGGCAGTTTATGGTGCACGCACATTGTTAGTTTGGCTCCTGAAAGATTTTCCAGGACCACCAGCCCTTGGCCAGTCCTGACCTCTCCCGATAAATGTGCGAAATGTGCACGCTCCGGTAATATTTTGCCCCTTCAACGGCAAAGGTGGAAATGTGGGGAAAATAAAGGCAGCCAGGGAGAAGCAAGTTGGCTGCGGTCTCATGATAAAGCTGACACTTTATGCGTTTTGGCTCAGCGTCGACAGCCGGAGGGCAGAAAATGCAAAAAGCCATGCACGGGAATTGCGGAAAAACTCCCAACTCCCCGACATATGAGATTTGGAAAGTTTTTGATTTTGTTAAGAAATATATGAAGCCAAGTTTAAGGAAAGGCTTTAAAAGAAACCAATCTGACCGCATTTGATATTTGAATACAATGCAAACAAGGTCCTGATTGTGTTTCTCATATTTTTTTAACTTGCATTTCCTTTTTTAGATCTTTAGCTGTTCGACACAAAAATCAATTAAACGCTTTGGGTACAGGTGGCGTATACGCAATATTTGTAGGTGACCTGGTTTTGTGGAAAATATACGTATGCAAGCTGCAGTTTGTATGGCCAAAAGCCAAACTAAGCAACTTAGTTGGTTTAAATTACTAGAAGGTATGGAGTTAACTTCTACTCCTAGTTTTTCACTTTCGCATTTAATTTTTTCTGCTCGAATTCCGCCTTTTATTTTGCGGTGTTTGCTGTTTTAATTACCCCTATTACATGGTTGTACAAATATATTTGCATGTTTATGTTTAAAAATGTACATAAATGCTGCCATTTAGTTATTTGAAACTTTACTAAATTAATAATTAAATGAAGCTAACTTTGATTGACGTTTTCAATTGGATTTCAAACATGGAATATGGAAAGAGTTCTCTAAATTGTTTTTTATAACTAAATATATTATTTATATATGAAATATATTTGTAAAATAAATCAATTTGTAATAATATATTCCTAAGCATTGCAGAAACGTTCCCCAGATCAAGATCTATATTTCTAGATCAAGATGAACAAAAGGAACCTGCTTAAGCAGATATTCCTTCATTAAAATTAACTACAAAAATATCTTTAACACTTTCCATGCCAAGATAGCAGTGAAAAATCCTTTTTCATGGAAACTTTTTCAGCTGTTTTTGCTCTTTAATTTCGGCCACCTCATCAGTCTGCTTGAACAAAGCCCGTTTGCGCAATAATTTCGAGTGCACGCGTGTTGAAATGAATTGAATTGGATAATTGAATGCATGAGTGAGTGAGTGACGGTCGGGTTGATTGACTACCGGCTGATTGAGAGCCGTTGTGCAGAATGCCCGGGAATGCTCTCGCCTAATTCAACGAAATATATATTCCTTTTTTTTGCCTCCAGTTTTACGTATTTCTTTTTTTTCGGGTCTCCACTGCTTTTGGGGTTAGGCATTGCAACGTGGCGGTGCGACAATCGCAACGCCTTTCAATCAAACGCTGCACACACAAATTCCCCAAACAAACCGACAAACCGGCCACGCCCACGTCCGCCCAGCAGCCCCCACGACCTGTCACTGCACGTGACAAATGCCGACAAACGACAAACGGCATTCGTTCGCCGTTCTACCTACTGGCAGCTATATATGCATCCCTCCTGCCCCTTTCAATATTGCGGTATGGCCGGAAGGGTTAAAAGCGCGCGCTACCTGAAGTTTTTGGCCCCGGCTTTGTGGGCCACTAATTTGCCAGATATTTCCATTCCTTTCCCCGCAGTTGACTCTGACATTTCGCGACTCAAAGCTAAAATACCTCAATAATTGAGGTTTCTGTTTATGAAACATTCTCTCGCAATATACAGGTAATAACATGAATTGGCTTTAATATATATTTAACCTGATTTTACACAATGAATCCAGCTTAGCGTATGCAAAATGTAATCATTAATGCTGGGAAATAAGGAAATAAATCAGTAGGACAAATTTGATTGCCTGAAAAGCTGTGGCGCCAACAAGTAGATTTCCATCAAATGGGAAAATGCTGCCCACAACCGGACAGGCGGAGGAAAATACTTTCCGCACCCCAAAATTTCCCCCGCACACAATGGCTGTCATTAATCATTTTGGCCTTAAAAAAGGTGCCAAGCAGCCTTGGATGACGTTAATCTCCTGGGGTAACTTGGCCCGAGTCGAGACCGAAGCACTCTTTTGACCGCTTTGACTAGGACAAAATTTTGGATCCTCTAGCAACTTGCAGGTAAAATGCCTCGAATTTTTTTTTTGTCCTTTTCCCGTAAACAATTAAAGCTGTCTGTGTGGGCGTGGCCAATTCTTGTTGCTGACTTTTGACACGTGTCATTTACGGGCGAAGGCGTCAACCAACGACAACAAACGACGTCAAACTTAATGAGAGGGAGAGAGAGTGAATGACAAGGCTATCAGGCTACAAGGATATACTCAGCATCTAGAAAATACCTGAATTCCTGTGGCAATTAAAACAATTCCTTGCCCTTCGAGAATGTTAATTAAAGGTGGGGCCCGTGTTACAACATGGAAATTGATTCGAACGCAATCAAGTGTGATAATTGTTGTACAAAATATTGAGGAAATATAATGGCAACACCAAAAGCATCCTTAATTCCTCACATGGGTGAAGATATCTATTGAACTTGGAATAGGAACCTAAATTTCATGCATGAATTCGATTTAAAGTAAAGTTTAAGGGAATTGAGCAATTATTGTACGCATGACAGGTGAAAAATCCGCTTATACTTAATTTCAGCTTGAAGTTCTTTTATGAAATGACAATCCGATTAGTTTTCAGTAGGTCAAATCAATAAGCTTAAGTCTGGAAATATATTAAATTATATTCTTTGAGAAATATTGCTTTTAATTGAAGTTGCCAGGCATATTGTCTTCTTTTTAAAGCTCTTAAATATTTAAGAAAAATACAGGCAAAGTTTTAGAAGGCAAACAAAGTTGGCAAACCTTTGCTTGCCGCTTTTTAACAAAAATAAGACTCTGGCTTTAAACCTGGACACTTGTATTGATTTTTCTTTCGTTCAGTGCACCGGTGAGCTGTCTCATCAGAAAACGCTTAGGCAGTCGACTGAACCTCCCAGCTATTCCTTTGCTCTCGTGGCTAGCATTATGCCAAATGGGCAGTTCTTCTTCCACTGCCGGTAATTTATTTGCACTTTGATAGCAACAAGATGCATGCAGCGTGTGGCGGGGGGATGCAAACCAAAGGGGTTGGGGGTGTGAAAAACGGCTGCTGCCTGCAACGGCGACTAAGCAGTTTATTGAAAAGTGGACCCAAAGTGCGACGCCATAAATATCAGCTCAAGTGGGCGCAGTGCCACGCCCACTATTCCACTGGTTTCAATGTATTTTAGAAGCTTTCTTTTGGGGCTTTAAATTCATGGAAATATATTAATAATTAGGTAGGTGGAATTGAGTTTAAAATTGGATTATTTCTTCATTGAAAAGTTTGTTTTTGCTGCTCTTAAAAACGAAAGCAATCGAAAATAGAAAGTGGGAATGCAACTCTTGGATAAGTGCCAAGGTCATGGCGAATTGCATTAATATTGCTCATCAAATAGCACTCGACACCCCCCACCCATTCAACAGATTCGCATTTTGGATGGCCGACTGGCTATATATACTATATATATGAGATGCATTTCATTGCATTCGCTTCGATGGCCGCTCAACACGCTCAGAAGCGCACTCGAGAAACGCCATGAACAGCAGCGGCAGGATGTTGAGAGTCCTTTCCCATTCACACGTATTCGAACGCACGCACACAGTGCCACAGCTGGGCGTGTGTTTGGTTGAACAAGTTCAAAGACCTGCCAAAATGCCGGTGTTCGAAAACTGGACTTAACATGCGTTCCACCAGGGCCGAGAGTAAAGGCTAACAGAGAGAGAGAGTCAGTTTCGAAAATGTTAGGAGATTCAATGATATGAGTTAACAGAAGCGAATATTTGCTTTCAGATTTCTCCTCTTTTTGATAGAATTTTATTAAACAAGAAGTAATATATATATCTTTGCTATATTATTTTTTATGCAAAATACACCTAACAACTAGGATATTATTTCCTTACAAGTTAACAATAAATACTCGACATTTTCCCAGTCTTTTATTATACAGGCATAAGGATGTTATTGCCTGTAAAGCGAACATGTTATAGGAGAATGTGGACCTTAATTCCACATAGCCTCCATAGACTTTAGACAGCCATGTTATTTTCCCTCTGTTAAGTAAAACATAAGTTCCATTTACCCCTGTACCTTCCACAACTTCGAAATGTTATTTTCCCGAAAGAGGCAAGCTGCTGTTGGAGCCTGAGAGCGCGAAAAAGGATATGCGAACTTCGTTGAGAATCGCGAGTAATTAACGAAGTTTCCCGCTTCGGCTTATAACATTTCTGCGTGTGGATTTTAACCTCGTTTTCCCAAAAGCCAGAGTTTGCTCCTCGTTACTGCGTAACCTTTTTTTCTCTGCTTCTATTTTTTCAGATATTTTTTTTTGTGTTGGTTCGGCAACTTTTTGTTATCTTTTGTTGCTGGCGCTGCTCCTCGAGTCGAGTCGAGTCGCAAAAGTTGTTGACAGGCATCTCGGCGCAGCTCAGCTTGAAATAGTTTGCATGAAATTAAAATAATCTCTAAGATTTATTGCTCTAGAAAGCGCAATTGACTCGACGCGGCTCTGTCAGGGTCGGGATGAGCCTTTAAATATGCCAGCGTTGAATTTAAGGCGATTTATGCAAATTAAAAGGAAATGTCTGCAAGTGCTCCCAGTTTTGTTTATCGGTGGCTAACCAGAAAACGTAGCAGAAATTGGCCCAAGTGCCTGCAGCTTTGTTTAATGGTCGAAAGTACATATTTGCGTTTACTTAGCTCGTTTTGCCCTCCGCCCCCCTCCGAATTCCTACTTTATTTTAACGTTTTCCCTCCCATTCCATTTTTTTTATTTTTTTTTATATTTTGTGTTTGCTTCGGGCATTTCTCAAGACGTTGTCAGGTCCTCAGTAGTAAATGCAGCTGCCACTTTGGCCAACTTGTTGTTGACTTGTTGCCACTCTGACCGTTCGGAAAGAAAAGCGGAAATGAAGTTGGCAATGCGGAAATGCCATTTTTCATGATTTCTTCCCTGCACACACACACACACACTCGGATTCGGACTCTGTTTTCCCCCCTCTCTCTTTGTTTTCCGCTCCATCCGTGCTCCGGTGCTCCTCTTCTCGGTTTGCTTTTGACAAATTGTTTGGCGTTGCTGGGCCAATATTAACAGTGCATATCCATCTGGGGGAAGACCGACTGCATCTGGGAATTGTCTTGGTCTTTTATCTAATTTGAGGGAGTAGGGTGCATCGAAGGAGTTACAATTGGGGCAGGAGGCCAGCAGCGATTGAAGATGGATTTCAGGGAATTTAAAGGGTCAGAAGGAAGTTATCAAGCTCAACAGGCTAAGCTGTCAATAAATGAGTTATAGGAACTTGTACGTCCTTAAGCAAATATAATTGTTTGTGAATTAATAAACATATTCTAATAGAAAACTTTTGCGGAGTAATTATCGCTAAATATTCATAAGAAGTTTAGATAGATTTCAAGAAAAATCAATAATTAAATGCTAAACCTTAATAAATCTTTAAGCAAATACAATTGTTAGTTAATAAATAAATATATTCCAATAGAAAACACATTACAAGACATTTCCTTTAAATACTCATGAGAAGATTAGCTATCAAGTTAAAAAGCAGTAGATTCTCACATACTTTAATTAATTTAAAAGTCTTAAACAAACTTCCCTTACCTGCAACGCAGAAAAAAAAGGGAACATTTACTTATATTTCATTATGAACAAACAGATTCAATTTACGGCAAATATTGATGGTCATCGCCGACTATTTTTAATGGCTTTAAGCGAAAGTTCAGTGGCTGGTGGATGGGACCAGAGCTCAAGGAGCATCGATCATAAATGATGGAGTGCGGCAATCAAGATAAATGGTCCCGTCGAGTGCCGGAGCCATCGGAGCCAAAAGGAATTCACGACTCCGACGGCCATTTATTGCCGAGCTCGATGACATCACGGCGTATGCGCAATGTGCGATGGGAACTGTTTTAAAGTGGAATGCGAAAGCATAACAAAATAGCCCCGAAAAAATCAAACAAACTATTTACAAATTGTTGGGGCCCTTGAAAGAAAGTCATAAATTGACTATAAATGCGTGGCAGGACGTGGCAGGACGTGGCAGGACATGAAAACATTATCGAATATGAAACGAGGGCGCAGAAAGCGTTTAGAGCATAGTTTCCGGGCTTGTTTCTTGGCTCGCAACGGTTATGTGCACAAAAAAGGCGGCAATAGTAGGGGGTGTGGCCCAATTTTATGGGCCCAAACATTTTTTACGAGCACTTACTTCCGCCCCAGAAATTAGACAACTGCTGGGAACCGTTTATGCCCGAAAGGGTGTGCGGCCATCAAAAAATGCTTCCCAATAAGCCGAGACTGAGGCTGGGCGACCCGGCCGATCTCTATATCTCTGTGAATTTATGATGTGTGTAACAATTGGGCCATTGTTAAGGTCGCCCTTGGCCAGCCACTCGAGTATGTCATGCAAATTCTGCTTATTTTATTTAATGCGAATTTTACGAGTGCGCCCGGAAAGGGGATTAATTTGCCTCCGGCAGTGTCTCAATTTTTGGCCTTTGGATAAATAATATTTTGGACTGGATAACTCTTTGTGTTTTGCTTGGATTCCTTTTCTTTTTTTGTTGCAATTCATTGATGCTTAAAATTTAACTTTCCGGCATTTGTCATGTTTTGTTTGTTTGGTGTTTTGGCATTTCCCCTTTCGGGCGCAATTTATGCATGAGGAAGCCAAAAAGGATGCGGTACGTGCAGGGGCTGCTGTTGAGCCTAAAAGTATGCATAACTAAAAAGAGCACGTTTCGCAGATAACAGAAAGAAAAGCAAGAAAAGCGGGACAAGAAAAACAAGCCATTGATAACTGAGTGCAGAGAAAGCAAAATGCCTGAACTAAGCAAAGTATATTTGCCAAACTTCACTCAGAAATCGTTATCATAAAGGCTTGGATGGCTGAAAATAAATTCAAGTAAGATTTAATCCCCTAAACGCTTCCCCATTTCTCCATGTGCACTTATATTTTCCTGATTTTTGGGGCCATCCCATTTCCCAATTGTGTGTGCGTGTGGGACAGACAACAGATATGCTTGTTGTTTAGGCAAATGATTTTTCGCTTTCGGGCAACGTTGCCAATGATGTGGAAAATGCAAGCCGGGGCGCAGCTGTGGCCAAAGTGCTGCCATTTAAATAGGTCACAAGGTCGCAGCAGCAGCCACAGCAGCAGCATAAAAGGCGGAGATGCTATGCTCAAAGCCAAACAATAATAAAGACCAAATAGAAAGAGCACTAAGGCTAAGCGGAAACCGGGGGAAACCGCGCAGTGGTTGGAATGGACAAACTCCATCGCCACCGTCACCGCCATCGAGGAAAGCGAAATTGCAAACAAATGCAGTCAAAGTATTGCGAAAACATTCAGATACACTGTACAAATACAACAAACAAACAAAAAAATAACCAACTACAACAACACAAAAACCGGAATGCAAACCCAGGGCCAGGCCAATGCGAAGCGGCAAAAGTGACAGACAAATATTGAAGTGAAATTGAACAAAGGACGCCGAACACGGTAAAGGAAAATCCTGGCCACCAAGAAGATATGCAAATAAATTAAATCACATTGCTCTAGCTTAGTCCCTGGGAAATAAATCAGTTTTCTTCATTTTAAAAGCTGCCCTTGAAGGTTGAGAAAAATGCCATCGAAATGAAGATTTAAGTTGAGGGAAAATTTTATGAAGAAATATATCAATATAGAGTTCAAGGGAAATAAATTAGTTTTTCTTATTTCAAGCCAAGGAAGAGCTTTTCTTTTCTTTATCAATATCAGAAAAATCATTATTCAAAGAGGTCTTGTTGTGATATTATTTGAAAATTACGATTTATGGGTGATTTGAGTATTAATTCGATAAATAAACACAGCTTTGACTTGATTATTTTACCTACAGCATTGCCTGATATTTAAATTATTATTCAGTATGATTCTCCCCAGTTTTTATTGATTGAAATAACCTAAAAATACAAAATCCTTGCATCACCAAATAAATATATGATTGTGGTGAATGAAGCTCAACTATTGATGACTGAGCTTTACTCAATTTCACATGTAAATAGTAACAACAATGCGCAAAAATAAAAAAAAGTATAGGCCAGAGATTTACAATTTCAGCTTTTTCTGGCTGCCAAGCCAATTTTTCATGCCACACAAATATATAGCGTGTAGCATATATATATTTGTAGGGTCTGCCGTGTAAAAACAAATAAGGCAACGTCAATTAAAAACAATAAATAAAAGTCGGAACAACTTTTGCACTGCATCAGCAGACGTCCAAGCGGAAAAATTAAAATGAAAACGAAACCGTAACGGGAAACAAATCATTGCCGGGTGCAGGAATTTAACAATAGTTTATTGCCTTTTCCCTAAACAAGATCCAAGGGTAACCACAAGCTGTTGCCAGAGCCACCGGAAAATCCCCCATTGCCACCCCGTTTTCCCTCACTCACTTACAGCATGAATATCAATATTTGTAAGCTTCGGTTAGTAAAACAACTGTTTGTAATTTACATATATATCTCTCAGCCCACCGAATTTCCCTTTCTCCCGATGAAAACTTTTTAATTTTCGTTTTCATGGCCACAAGCCTCACCACTTTTCCATCTCCACGTTGGATTGCACATCATTTTCAATGTGCTGTGCGCCCTGCCAGCAAAAGTCTATTTTTTCGGCATTCCCATTTGCCACGACGAGCTTATGTACGGCTTAGCGACGTATTAAACAATTGAAAAGCATTTCCACAGACTGCCGCAGCAACAACAAGGATATACGAGCCTTGGTAGGGCAGAGAGAGAGAGCCGGAAAAATTGATTGCCATTTCAGGGGCAATTTTTAATGAACAGCAAATAACAATGACGCCAAGGGCTTACCCATAGAAATGCTTAACAAATGAAAAAGCACAACATGCTGTGTGTGTGTTGTGTGTGTGGAAATGCCACAAGTATTACAAATCAAATTTGGGAAATGACATTTCTGGCATGCGCCTAATTGTTTATTTTCATTTTCGGGATCAAAATGTATTTATTTTGGTAATTGAATGTTAAGTTAGAAATGTCATAAAGGGGAGATGTAAGGAAAATTTGAACAATTTCCCTGATAAATTCAGTGTGAATAATTTCATTTGGGTAACAGGATAGGTAACTGGATTTGCCAACGTTTAAGCCGATTTGTATAACTAACATGATTCTATCTTTATGTATATTAAATGGGTTTTATAGAATAAAATAGAATAAATAAAAGCAAAGCTGAACTTAGTGATTAGTTGGCAATTCCTTCTACATAAATTTATAAATCGAATTACATTATTTCCTATTTCCTTTGGAGCCCCAACTTGTTCATGGAATAATCTATCTATAATCATAAAGTTAGTTTAATTTGCAATCATATAAAACCCTTTCTTCTGTAATTCCCTCAAATCGCTTTAGTTTAAATGCTTTTAGTTTGTCGACTGCTCCCCACCCTGACATCCTGGCCATGGCAAATCTGTTTTAGTCCCGTCAACAATCCGCGAACCTATGTCAAATATTTTTCCAACCAGCTTAACCATTCAAACTCAGGAGGCTCGGGTTCACCTGCTGACGTAAAATGTTTTTGATGTCCGCCACGCCAAATGTGGCAAATGTGCCTGGCCAACATGCCGCATAAATAAAATGCCCCAAAATGCACTCGACTAAACACACTTAGATACACCCACGTACACTACACACCCAGTCAATATTTGGAGAGCGAATTCGTATTCGTTTAAAGGTTTTTTTTTTAGGGGAAAATGCAAGGCAAATTTATTTGCTGCCATTTTGTAGCGAATTTCGGTGTAGCACTCGAGAACTCAACAAATTGTTACTAAACTATTTTATGTACTTGCAATCCTAGACGCGATAAAACTTTGGTCGCACTTGTATAAGCAGAAAGTTCAGAAAATACTATATACATATGTATTATATATAGTTTACTTTGCATATTATCTACTTGTTTTCTTATACAAATAGGAAATGTCTGGTTTAAGCTTGTAGGCAATAATATAAAAACCCTAACTTTGATCACAGAATTTTTATTCAGTTCTAGTTTTCGGGATCTACTTGGCAATAAAATATTTAATCTGCCCCACTTTTTGTTAGCTTTACCATTTAGGCCATTTTAAACTAGCTGAAGTTAATAAATAGCCGTATATATTTTCTCACTCACCTGAATTGGGTCCATTGCTATTTGGTCGCGCCGAGGGTGCTCCATCCCTGGCCTCCACCTCGAGGGCATAGGCGCCCTTCTTCTCCCTGTCGAACACGGTTTTCGTGAAAATTTCACCGCTCTGCAGGTTGATTTCGAAAAACTCTTTGCCCTCGTTCCGGGGCGAATCGACAATGTAGTAGTAGACCTGCAAGGGAGAATGCCACGCAAGATTTTCTGGTTTATTTCTGGACGCTTTTCTGGTTAATTAAAACATGGAACACACACACACTCTTATGAAACTTCAAAAGGAGACAAATTAAAAATGAAATTCGAGAGAGAGTGAGAGTGAGGAAAAGAGAGAAATTTAATTACTGCTTCGGACATTAAAGCGGAACGCTAATGATAATCAAATCCCGCAACCTTTTGGTCGGAAAAGCGGCGACTATAAATGAAAACGCTAATTAGTGCGGACATTTCGGCGCGTACATGCAAATTACTTGGCTCCAGGACACAAATTGTGGCTAAGGAAAAAGTGTAAAACAGGGGGAGGAACTGGAAAAAAAAACATGGCCAAAGTGCCATATTATTATAATCGCGAGGGCGTCTAAGGGATCCCATGCCATCCCCGTTCATCACAAAAGATATCCCTTGCGGCTCTCAGCGTTCTCTGCATTTTGCATTAGTTTCTCCAACAACGCTTTCTGGACAGGACTTTCCACCGAGGGCTTAGCACACACTTGGAAGGCGTGCAAAAATGTTAACTCTTTGACATTTATTAGCCAGCTGGCAGCTGATGGTCCACCACGAAGGACGAAGGACGCGGTCAGCGAAGGAGAGAGAAAAAACAATTACAAAAGGCGTGAAAGGGTCGATGAAAGCGGAGACAGATAAATTTTGGGATGAAGTTACACAAAAAAAAACCAAGAAGATGGCAATGATAATGGTAATTTAAAGAGGTTTTATGAAGGCCACTTTGAGGGGATTTATAAGATACTTTTAGGGTTATGCTGGAGATTACTGAATTTATGAAAATATTTCATAAGAAAAGAAGTATCTTTAAGAGGTTTGAGACGGATTTTTATAGAAGTTAAAGTTCTTTGTAAAAGATTTAAGAATATCTTATTCCAACTATATTTTATTAACTAAATATTACAAAATATCCTTTTAATTCTTCCTTTAAATCAAAGCTTCCCCCTTTCACGTAATTTAACTTTTCATTCATGTTTCTCTCATTCACCATTATCCTGCGCTGTCTCTCATTGGAATATCCTTTTTTCTTTTGTTGGGTTCCTCATCGTCAGCGCCATTAATTTGCTAGCAATCGCCTGGCATTTCCGCCAAATTTCCCCCCTTGTTCAACCCGCACCTGTTCGATGGTCGTCGGTACTCACCTGATTATTTGGGAATGTGCCATCCTTGTCGATGGCGTTCACCTGTGTCACTTTGGTGCCAATCGGTTCGCCCTCGAGCACCGTTTCCTGTTCGCGTTCGGTGAATAAGGGTATTTCATCATTAACATCCTCGAGCATTATGTAAACGGTCGCTTCCGATGCCAATTGCTGGGCTCCGTTGTTCTGCAAAACGAGTGAAGGTGGAAACGAGAGGAGGTTGTTAAAAAAAGAAACCAATTTAAAAAAAAAGGGTTGATATTTGATTTTGAATACAATTTTTTGTTGTTGTTGCCGGTTTGCTGCCCGGACTTCTTGCTGTTTGTGTTTTAATTAAGCAGTAAAGTGCGTTTAATGAGTTTCGCCCGGCCGCTTTTTCGGTCCCGTTAAAATATTTGTTTATTAATTTGCAATCAAAGTTAAGCTCGCTCAGGGTTTTGATTAAAAAATGCTTGAAATATTTTATATGCAACATATATTATTTTTTTCCCCCACAAAAAAGGGAATTTGCTGATGAGTATTTGAACTGAATGCATGGCTTCACCCTTTTGTCATATGATTGATTAAACAATGGCCATCAATCAAGGCAGCAAATCGCATTGGCAAACTTGTCATTTATTAGTTGTTTTATTGCCCAGCCATTGGCCTTGTTAATATTCCTGGCCAAGCCGCGTTTATTTGCCCCAATATGTGGCATTCCCATTTTGAGCATTACGTTATTAATCAATGCATATGAAATCAATATGAGTATATAACACATGTTTGCCCTAAAATTGACAGCAGTCAGAACGAAATGAATTATTTATTTTGTGTGTTTCCTTCCATTTTCCTGGGCAAACACACATGTGATTTGTTGAGTCTTAATTAGACTTCATATTGACCAAGATGTGGCTTGAGTCGGAAGTTCGACTTGAATACTTGGAAAGGGATTAATCCCCTAAATATTGAAGGTTTCTCTTTATAATTTTAGATAATTATACTTTATATTAATGCGGATTTCTGTATTTATTTGCACATTAATTATTTTTCTAAACCACAGGGCTGATAAAAAATTATTACTTGACATGTTTTCCAACCGCAAAGATAGAAAGAAAAAGTGCATTAAAAATTAATTTTCCCACTAATACGAGTACATGGAAATATTTAAACATTCATGGGCTTCACCGAAAACCGCAAATTATTTTCAAAATTCATTTGGAATTTTGTCCCTTTTTCACGGATGGATGGGGCAAAATAAGCCCATTGGGGTCCATTAGCTTTTAGCGGGTAATTTCCACGGAATGAAACTGAAACCTGGCGATGTATTAAATTACCTGCACACTGAATGGAAAATGCAAAATGCAGAATGCAAAATGCTTGCAAAATGTGAAAATAAAATCATTTTGTGCAATTGAATTTTTGTGTTTGCCAAGTTTGTTGGGGATGCGTTGCGTTTATATGCGGAATTCGTATTAATATTTGAGCAGGCGGTTTATATTTGTCTGGCCAAACACTATTTGTCCTTCCCTGAATGGCCAAACTAATGAGGACACGCCAAAGCAGTGGCAATGGGAAAATGCTGAAACTTGACATTGATTGCGAATGCAATTGATTAACGCTCTGCCGCGAGCTGTCAATCAGTCATCCAGTCAGTCAGTCAGTCAGTCAATCTGTTAGTTTCTAATGAATTCAGGGCGCCCGCATTTGCATTTCCCAACTCGATGGCGGTGGCTGGATGCAAGGGCTCGCGCAAGTAATTAAAACTTTTCAAATCAAATAATTACAAACGTATTCGGCAGTCATTCTCAAATACAAAAGTCAAATACATGTCTAATTGAGCCTAAGACTAACTTGAGAACTTTCGACTGCCGCCTGCAAACATTTGGCAACTTTAAATTGAATTCGTTTCGGGGCTGTCTTCGAACTTGGGGTTGCCTTCTTCTTCAAGCACTTGAAAAACTCACCTCGACACGTATGGTTAGATTGTATTCCTTGATGCTCTCATAGTCCAGCGGATGATTCACCTTTATGTCGGCCCAAGTGTCGCCATTGTCCGGTCTTTGTTGCAAGTAGAATGTGTGAAATTTGTTCGTTTGGGCCGTTGACCCGGGCATCAGGCGATAGAAAACTGTGGGATTGCCCTCGATGCCCGAACTGCAGACGACGAGGTCAAAGGGCAAAGTTGGGAATAATTGTAAGCAATATTAGTAAGTTGGTAATAATAATATCTTCGCCATTAACATACTTGTCTACATGAAATTATGATTTATCTACAAATTAAATGGTTATTTCGTATACTTTATGTTTGGTCAAAAAACAATTGCTTAATTGCGTTAAAAATAAAAACAAAAGAGAGTCTTGACTTCAAGTTGAATTCCTTTAAATTCTCCAAGACTTTCTTCGGCTTTCAAAGACATTCATACATTCATACACAAAAATATATAGATATGTCTATGTTTTGTTAAAAAAATAACACACATGCGACATTACAAAATACAAAAAGGGCGGCGCATGAATCGAATTCTTGCTCTTAAATTAAGTGTGCTTTGTGCGCTTTAAAGAAATCCGTTCACAAATTAATTTATTTAAAGCGTCTTTGGTGCAATTTTAAAAAATGGTAAGAACCGAAAAAAGAACCAACCGAATATATAAACCAAATGGCTTCAAAAATTCTAATTGCCATTTGAGTGTGTCGGGATGGGGTTCGGCACATGATAATGAAAAACAAATTAGGCGCAAAAAGAGCAGAATATATATATATCTATATATATACACGGAGTTTGTATATATATAATTCGGTTGAGCTTAGACAACACTTGCAGCTGACAGAGCGCCTTAAGAGCGGGGTCTTAAGGATAAATGAAAACTGTCAGGACTGCGCCAAAATGTTGTCAAGGACAAAAAGCACACAAAAAAATTATTGTTGCGGAGAATGGAGAAGGAGGAAATTGGAGTGGGGGGTGGTGGAAAATGGTGGGGAAATTTGTGGATTGCATGAAATTTTCTTGGAGGTTTCTTTTGTTTCTTTTTATATTTTGTTTGTTTGGTTTTGTTTGTTGTTCTGTGATTTGGATGGTAGAGTAGTAGGTGTGAGTTTGATATTAATTTCATTGGTTCGTTGTGTTGGAAAACCGAAAATAGAGTGTCTTAAAATGATTTACACATCAGTTTCTGTACACTGAGCACTTTTTCTCGTTCTCTGTTGGTTTTTTGTATTGCAGTTTGCTTAAAGCCTAGATTCTAGAGTATATCAACTAGTGGCTATGCCATAAATGAGGAAAAAGGAAAAACAAATCATTGAACTAAGCCGGAAAGCTTATCAGTTGTCTAGCTAAAAATATATATATTTATATCTATGATGGTGTGCCCTCGACCTTGGCGCGTGTTTCTTTCTGTGTGCTTCTTTTCTTCCCTTCAAGGACTCGAGGCGCCTCAAGAGCAAACACAATTATTATGATATACGCGCACACTCGGGAGACGGGGGAGTCCTTCGGAAAGCCCTCCCCAAACACTTAAACCCTCTCCTAATGGCGTCTAATGTATATATACATATTGTTAACAAATTTCTGTGCTGGGACATGACCAGATAATTGCGAAGAGAAAAACGCAAACACAAAAGGAGAACTCAGGATGAAAATGCTTTTTATTCCAAATAATTTAAACACATAAAGAACAGGCGAGAACTGAAAAAACAGAAAACAGAAAGCAGAACCCAAGCGCACGTTTAATAGATTGTAATTTCCTTAATATTGCGCTGGGGAACATAAAGGAAGTGTACTTAAGGGCACTAAACTAACTCTATACAGCAGATTCGGGTTCACAGCCAGAATCAGGCTCAGGTGAGCAGGTGCAGGTGCGTATGTGCGGCATTCTCACGATCTATTTTGCTTTTCTCTTTTTGTTTTTTTATACCTATTTACGTTTGTTTTTATTTTTTAGTTCTTGGCCTTTCGGTTTTAAGTGCATTTGCTTTTAGTGCGGCTGTGGTGGAAAGTGCATGATAAAAAATGCGTTGCAAGGGGATAGAATAATATAAAAAAATGTGACTCGGACTGACGCATAATTAAAATGCCAGTGCCATGTGGCTGGTTTGCCACGAAGATAAAACGCTGCCCGCGGGGAGGGAGCAGTGTCGTTGCGGGGGTCAAAAGTCATTTAAGTGCGCTGCTTCAAGTTTTCTTTATTTTTTTTTAATTGCAATTATAAAAAACAAAACTTTGTTTAATATAAACTTTCCTTGCAAAAAAGTAGTAGTATATACATTTTTTTTTTGCCCCCTGGCTGGCACTAAGTGGCAGGTAATTGAAACTGACCCAGCTCATCATGCGGCAAAGGTTAGCGACAAAGCCATCGCAAGTTTATGCAGTACTTTTATGTGTCCGGAAAGGGAAAAGAGCTGGAAAAGTTGGATTTTCATTTTATGAAGCTCCGATTAGCCTTGGAAAATATAAACAGGAACTTGTGCTCTCTCTCTTTGAGCCAAAAAGACGATTATTTTGGCAGAAGAGAATTTAAGTTCCTGAGAAGGCTTGCAGCCACAGATTGCCTCAACAAATATATAGTTTATTTAATAAAAATAAAGAAAACAATGTGCGTTTAATATACAATGTGAGAGTTGTGCAGTTTTAGCTTATTATTGTGTATATTTCACTGGTGCAGTTTTGGAGTGCTTTATAATATGATGGGAGGTCTAAGGGATAGATGATATAGGGGGAATATGGCAGCAAGTTGGGTGAAACTAAGGATTCGAAGAAGATACGTTCTTCAAGGACAAGCCAACATCTAGGGAACAGCTAGAGTAAACATTCAGAACACACAAAATTAACGGCAAGACACGACACCAATAACCAATATTAAAATTTTGATATAACAGAAGAAAATATATAGAAAAAATATATATATATGTTTTGTAATTCTTAAAAATGAACTAAGCAAAATGGAATGAGATTTATTTCATTTTAATGAGGTAATGATAGTTTTCTTATTTGTGGTTAACTTTTTTGCACGAAAAATGAACAGACCTGGCTTTGATCGAGACGACTTTGCCGCCGACGGGCATATTTTCCTTGACATAAATGGGCCCATAGACGGTATGATCCCAGACGGGCGGATTATTGGCCCGATCGACCACATCGATTTGTACTTCGACAGTACGCGATAATGGCGGATAGCCCTTGTCTTGGGCCATTGCCTCTAACTTGTATGTCTCGCGCTGTATTTTGTATACATTTCGCGATCGACATTATCAAAAATCGTTTTGTTTAAAATCAAGGCAAGGCGTTGCAAAAATGACAGACGCGTCGTTATTGGTTGGTAAATACGTTAATCGTTCAGGAAAAGGCAAAAAACAAAATTATATAATATAGTTGGGAGCATTTGTTCAAAGAAGTATCTAATTAAAAGTGTAAATTCGTTAAAGGTAAAAAGTCAAAACTGAAAATGGTAAACCAACACCTCTTCATGGGAAATGTTAAAAACTGAATGAAGAAACGGGGGAAAAATTAAAGAAAAACATTTGTAAAGTTGAATGCCGTTTGGCAAAAAGGTTTCCTTGATTTAATATGCAGTGCAAATTATTTAATATATATATTTTGTCTCGACCCTGGCCTTCAAAAATAAATGGTATATATATATATATATATGTTGAATAAATAGTTGTAGCATTTAAATAAATATTGTGGATATTTTCAAACTAAATGAATAATTTAATAAATGAATATTGGGCTTTGTGCATTTTATAAATACAATTTTCATAGCATACTTTACACAGTTTGCTGCGGTTATATTTTTATTTTTTAGATTTCGACTATTGCTTTTTAACATTTTTGAACACTTTGTGTAGTTACCTTGTTTCTCAGATACATATAATATCTACTTATATATAAAGACTGCAACCTTGTTTTTTTTTGGGCAATATTTAATGTTAGAGTAGCGTATTCTTCAAATGAAAACCAACACCAAAAAATTTCATTACGATCCTCACAAGATTTCAGTTATGTAGGGGGGGTTACTTTTGTTTTTCGATTTTCGAAGGGAAAGTTTCACAGATCTGAAGGGGGGGATAAAGCTAATCCAATAGGCAGTGTGTGAGAGAGACAGAGAGAAAAGACTTTGATTTGTCAAAATTCAAAAAAATTCCAAAGGACCACCATTTTGAAAAAGAAAACAGTATGGTTCGCCTTAAAATATACACCAGGATTTCCAATATTTTCCATTTCCATTTTTCGATTGGTTTTTCTTCAATAAATTTCAATATCGTTTTGGTGTGGAAACTCGGTTCAGCTTTTACGATATGTCACCACAAAAAAAGGACTTGTCGCGTAACAGCGGGAAGACCGTATGTTAAAAAGTACATGGAAGCTTAATGCTATGTTAGCCAATTGCTAGATGCTGTTATGGTTGCTTTCAAAACTATGTTAGGCCACGCCCACAGCTGTTAGACTCGTTTAGTTTTTAGTTTTAATTTAGGTTTAGTTCGGGCTTAGTTGTAGGTATTAGGGATTCTTGTTGGCTATACAAACCTTGCCTTAACCGATGTTACAACCGTGCCCACTGTGACATTCTCGCGTATGTGAATGGGGCCGTAAATGCTCTTATCCCAAATGGGCGGCTTATTGTTGCGATCGACGACATCTAACTCAACGTCGACATCGGCGGCCGAGGGCGGAGTGCCCTTATCGGAGGCGCTAACCCTCAAGCGATAGCGGTCACGCTGTTGATTGATTGCGAGTTTGATTGATTTGAATTTCGATTGAGGCGGCACAGTGTGTGTTAGCGTTAACAGCGAAACGGGGGGCGGGTAACATTAACAGAGAGTAGTCGAGGCCCGAACCCAAAATGTTAGCGTTGGTTACGTTTTTGGGTTTGTGTGTTGGATATGCGTTACGTTACGATTACGTATTTGATGGCATAGTTGTTTAAATGTGTTTTTGTTTTTTGTTTTTTTTTCGTATTTCAAAAGTAGTTACAGGTTTATGAAACATAAAAAGCAAATTAAATATACAACGAAATATTGATAAAAATGTATATTATAAAATATTTGGGATAGGATCGGGATTAGTAGGGGTTATATAGCATGGTTACAAGGAAGTTCGGTTCACATAAATGGTTTGGATAAGAGAGTTTATCCAATTGTTTCTTTTGACGAGACTATTTCTTGGTCCTAAGATGGAGCCTCACAACTATATACACAAAATGAAGTACAGTGTGTCCTTGAGTTAGTTCAGATTGAAGATTAGCTTACAGTTTCTTTCGGTTTTAATTTAAGATTCTTTAGGGGGGGTTAGCACAGTAACACAGTTAACGCAGTTGGTTGCATTTACTTACTGGATAACAACCCTAAATCGTTGAGGATACCATGATTTTGTATATGTAAATATAAACGGGAAATTAAAAATGAAAAGAGTATAATGCCTCGATCAACTAACCTCTCAAATAGTTAGAAACTTAGTGGAAATCATAGGAGTAAAAAAGGTGCAGTTGAAACAAAAACAGTTTAAGAAACATATCCTAGTAAACTCTTGGGTATCTTCGGGCCACACTTTTCCATGGGCATGCAAAATATCTTCAAAAATATACAATATTGGTTTCAAAAAAATATAAACTTGAGCTAAGGCAAAAATATGTTAAGCTTGCAGCAGCAGGAGACCTTCAAAAAGTTGCATAGTCTCGACAAAAAGTTTTCGTTTCGGGTTTGCTTTTGGGATTTTCATTGGGAACTGTGTTTTTTCGTTTTTCTTTTTTTTTTTTTTGGGTAGAAAATCAAAAAGTGGCATTAAAAAATAAAGCGATTGGAGAAAGGAAACTATAACTATTGTTATTTGGTTAGAACCATTAAAAAATCGGTTACAACGATGCTCAAAAATATTCGTGATCGTTCTCGTTCCGCCCTTAAATGTACATTTGTTCTTAAGCCTAATAAACCTGGCACCAAAAAAATATTAAGCAGCCCCAACCCCTGCAGTAGTTTTGGGGTTTTCCTTTTCACAATTTGTGTGTTAGTTTGATTTGTTCCAAAAAATGTTAAAAATCAATTCGCTTTCTTGGCATTTCTCTGCTCGTGTTTAGGTTGTTTTTCTTTCTTTTGGCCAATTTCACGCACTATAAACTAAACAAAACAATCGATGGAACCAAATAAAAATGTATTTGTTTATATCGCGGGATGTGGCAAAAAAAACTTGCACTGCTTGCACATCAAATTCAAATTATTGACCTACGTCTTGTTCTCAGCGGTCTTTGTAATATATGGAAATACAAATCAAAAGAAAGGTGCAGTTTGAAAGGAAACGGAACTAAACAATAAGGTATATAGATAGATATATAGTTACAAGCCGCTTAAACTCTCTAGAGCTTGTTACTTCTTCGCTGAATTTGTTAGTAAGAACAGAAGACAGTTTTTGTTTTCCTTGATAAATCAACAGAACATTTTAAATAATAAAACTTGGTTAGTTGGGTATTTGGCAAACTCATAATTGGGGGGTAATTGATATATATTTTTTAAATTTGTAGAGTTCTAAGAGGATAATTTGAAAAGCAAACACTTACGTCAAGCGGCTTCTTGAGGACAATCCAACCGGACTCGGCCTGGATTTCAAAGTATTCCAGATCGTTGGGATTAAAGGGAGCAGTCAGGCTGTAGACAATGGCGCCATTGTTATCGGCATCTTCATCGGAGGCGGAGACACGCAGGATATTCGTGCCAATGCTGGCATCCTGTTTCACATTCTCCACATATTTCTAAAGACAACCAAGAAGAAGTTGTTAAGTATTTAATCATAAAAAAAGAACTAAGTAACACTCACCTGCCGATCGAACAGGGGCGGATTGTCGTTGACATCTGTGATCTCCACCGTAAAGGAGCAGACTCCCTCCAGACTGGGATCACCCTGATCCGTGGCTTTTACCGTCACCGATACAAATTTGCCATCGTCGCCCTCACGATCGAATACCTTGTTGGTAGACACCTCACCGGTTTCCTCGTCAACCGTGAATTTGGTTCCCTTCTGGTTGGGCTGCTGAACAATCGAGTATTTCACCTGTGGCAAGCAAGGGAACATGCAAAATGGCTTAATGATTGACACAAATTGCGATTAGAGGCAGAGAGGCGTTTGACCTCGACACACGACATGCCCATATGCCATGCACTTTACGGTGCATTGAACTTGATGGAGCACGAAAAGAAAATTATGGCCCGAATCTTGTCATGGAATCTCAACCCCACATGGCGTTGGTAATTCAATTAGGTGTGGGTAATCATGTTTGCTTTGCCCTCAAAACACAAATAACCCATAATTAATCCGCCTGTAATTAGGCAAAGGATAATCAGGAGAGGCCTTGAAGGGTTCTTCGTCTATTGGTAATAGCCAGTGGGTACAACTAAATTAGTTAATGTTCGAGGTAGTGAAAGGTATTGGATTGATTCTAAATATATTTCTTGTGGTACTTTTCCATCAAAGCTAGACTATATACATATAACCCTAGCTCTTACCTGTCCATTCACACCCTTATCCTCATCGGTGGCCACAACCTTGATGACAGGACTGCCATTGGGTGCTCCTTCCTCCACTTTCGGGTAATAGGTACTGCAGTCCTTAAACACAGGCTTATTGTCGTTGACATCGGTGATGAAGACAACAACGACTGCGGTCGAGGTGTGGATTGTTTGGTCGCCATTCACACAACACGATCCATCGTCCATGGCGGTCACATTCAGCTCGTACTTGTCACGATCCAGGGATATGGCTTTGTTGTGCAACCGGATCACGCCGGTTATGTCCTCGATGACGAACTGGCCGGACGAGGTGCCGCCTCCGACGAAACCGAACCTCACATTGTCGCCATCCTTGTCCGAGGCCACCACAGTGGTGACCAGAGTATTGGGACCGGCATTCTCATCTACATTTGGGGTATAAACCTGCTGCGAGAACTTGGGCTCCTCGTCGTTCTTGTTCTTGGTGTAAACGCGGACGGTAGCCGTTCCCGACTTGGGAGGTTCACCCTTATCCTTGGCCGTGACTATGAACTCGTAGTAGGCATTGTTGTTATCCGCATCCAGTTGCTTATTGTTCACAATGATTCCATTGGAGTCCACGGCGAAGTGGTCATCGGAAACCAGATATTCAATCTCCGCATTCGATCCGGAATCCGCATCCATGGCTTTAACGCGAAGAATACTGGTGCCCAAAGGAATATCCTCATCCACATTGTGAGCCTGATAATCGGGCAGCTCGAATTTGGGAGCATTGTCGTTCACATCCGTAACGCGTATGGTTAGCTGAAAAATACATTTAAGAGTTAGTTGTTGCCTTTAAAATATATAAGATATTGGTAATCAAAGGATGTACAGCGCTCTTTAGATATTTCTCCTGCATTTTATATTAAATTCATGTAAAGGAAAATCTATATTTATGGGCAGCGCAAGCTGTTTTTTTCAGAACTTCCGCCGGAGAAACATATGAGAAAGTTAGCGCATATCTCAGCGGGGATTTCCCTTATTCACTCACGTCGACGGAGGTGGAGAAGCCGCCTGAATCCTCAGTGGCTGTCACAATCAGTGAGTAGACATGCGGCTGACGCAGATCCTCGAAGTCCAACTCCTTGGCCAACTTGACGATGCCCGACGTGGGTCCAATGTTAAAGGTGCCGGCTCCCTGGCCCTGGGCCTTCAGTGTATAGCGAATCTCGCGGTCTGCAAACGACTTGGCCTTAATCGAAATGATGCTGGAAAAGCGGGAAAAAGGGGGAAAGCGGAAAAGTTAGCAGCGGGAAATGTAAAATTTGCTTGCATATTTTATGTCCATCCAAGGGCCACTTCAAGCCCTTCTTATGTGTGTGTGTGTGTGCTTGTCACTCGCTCCACTGCCTTTTGACAGTTGTTTTCCCATCAGAATTTCAATGAAGACCAACAAACACACACAAACACATGGCGCAGGATAAGCACACACACACAAACACACACATACAGCAGCACACAGTCTGGTTCACATTGTTATGCATAACTTTTATTGGCAGCCCCACGAAATTTGCATACACTGGGGCACAAATGCTGACTTAGGAATATGGCTACACATCAGGGATTTGGAACTGCTGGCATTTTGAAAAACTTTAATAAAAATAAAGTCAAACTATTGCCTTATTTAAAATTAACTTTATATAGATTTTGGATCTTTGGCTATATTTTTAATTGATTTTTGGATTAAGCTTCCTGTGTGATATATCTTTAAGTTATTTACCAATAAGTTAGAATTTAAACTAATTTTTTAAAGGGGCAACTATAAACAATTCAAAAATATTATGATGTACAAGATGAGTAGCGCTCACTCTATGTTTTTTAACAAAAAACTCGAGTGGTTTCATATGACTTTACTCATCTTGAAGCTTAGCTTCTTTACTTTTTTTAACGTACAAAGAATGTACTTCTTATCCTCGAATTTTATTTAATGATTTTTCACAGTGTATGAGCCTTCTAACAGTGCATTATTTTGTTTGCTTTCGTTTTAGCTTTGCTTTCGACTTACTCTGAGTCCTTCTTCTGGTTCTCCGGTATCTCCGCCTCATAACTGGGCATATAGAACTGTGGAGCCCGCTTGCCGCCCACAATCGAAAGGCGTTCCTCCGGTGTACTCTGGAACCGACGATCGTCGACCTTGCCATTCTGATCCTCGGCCTTCACATACAGAACATACTCCATGTCCAGCTGGAAGAGATCCGTGCCGCGAGTCCTCACCACACCAGATCGCTCGTCCACCTCGAAGCGCCCGCCAGTTCGATCGCGTACGATAAAGTAATGGATATTATGATCCGTATCCGGATCGCGGGCCTGGAGGGTAAAGACCGGAGTGTTGGGTGGAGCATTCAGTTGCACCACCGCCTGCATGGGCAGCGGGCGATTGATGAAGTACGGCGGCTCATCGTTGACGTCCTTCACCAGGATTATGACCCTCTGGTTGTCCGTGTACTTGATGCCAGCTGGAAATGGGGAAAATGCAAAGAAAATCATGAGAAACTGGCTAGGAAGCTTGTTTGTGTTTTTGGCCCTTTTGCTTGGATTGCCAAAACTTTTGCCTTTTGTTATTACAACTAATGGATAGTGGTTAGGGGGGGTGGTTGGTCGGAAGGGGGGCTATATCCCTTCTCCCCACTGTAATTTAAGGCTCTCGGATTACAGTTAAGACCTTCGAAGTGCAATCAGCCGGAAAAGCAGTCTGAAGGCAAGGGCCAAAATGTTTTTGTTTTAAAAGCTGATAAAATTGTTACAAGTTCTTTATGGTAAATGTTATTATCGGCTTATAGCTCCTTAAATGCCTTAAAAACTTTATTAAATATTACCCTCTAGCAGAGTTTAAGCTTAACTAATTTGTGTATATTTTCCTTTGTAATATTTTTATTATAAATTAATTTCTTATATATACTATACAGTTTATCAGTTTATACAGTTCTCTAGATTATCAGCTTTATGTATATTAAAAAAATCATTTTAAAGGCCTTGAGGAATGCTTTTCCAGCGTGGGCAACTTATAATTTTCACAAAACATGCACACAACAAATTTCTCCCACACAAAAAAATGGTTAAACTTGAAAAAAATCAATATTGGGCAGTGAAAAGAGAAAGGTAAGGAAGTAATGCAGGGGTCGCCCTTTTTTCGTTCTTTCCCTGCCACCTTTGCAAAAAATGTCTGCACCGGAAAATTCCAATCATGTTGTTGTGTTCTTGCTTGTATTTTTGCTGGATTTTTTTTTGTTGTTTTTGGTTTGGGGCAAACAAGTAGCGAGTAACGAGGGGAACCCCCAAACTGACAGACGCTTATTAGAGGCGGTGTAGATGTCTGTGTGTTAAGGCAAGGTAGTGCAGGATAGATTACATACAAGATAGATTTTTAATTAAGTACAATCACCTCTTAAACATCTTTTTTTTAATATAAATAAATAAATAATATATAAATAGGTATATAGAATGCTCAAACAACTTTAAAAATATGCACAGTGATTAGAAATATTCCAGCAAAGCTTTCAACAATCTTAGGGCATCATGTAGTCGGTAAACTCTAAACCCTTTTGTATTTATTTCAAAAAGGGAGTACTGTGGGTGGCTGGCTTGAGTAGCAGGCAAATAAAGCAGACGATTTACCCTGCCACACAAAGGAAATTCGAGCGCCTTATAAAAAAAAGGGGGCAGCGAGAAAAAATAAGAAGTAAATGGAGGAGGATAAAAAAAAGGACGAAGAAGTGAACCAAAATGGGGGTGAAGCATGTGTAATTTCTCAAGAGCTGCAAAGTGAATTGTAAACAGGTAGGAAAGGCTAACCCTTAACCCGTGTAAGCAAATATTGCAATTGAAACAAAGACGCAGCGCAAGTTTTCAAATAACACGGTGGAAATAAAAAACCCAGGGAAATGAACAACATTTTCGCTCAACAGATTGCACAGAAAATGCAACAAAAAAAAAGAAGTTTCCAGCGAAACGCATAAAGAAAATGCCATGGATCATGGGGGGAAACACTGAGCGGGATGCAGGGGAAGGTGTATAGTAAGTTGGCAGAGTTATTTGCTGATTCTTGCCAACTTTTGTTATTTCCCTGCCAGAGCTTGGCATTGTAACGCTTTTCTATGGCTTATTGTGCTGCCGTCGAGCAGGTAAAAAATTGCTAAAGAAATAATACGTACCACTAACTATATATACATATATATTTATATCTGTATATGTATGTATAACTCGAAATTTAAATAATATGAAGCGAGTTTTATTGTTATGGCTATGTGTGAGGCGGTACTAATGTGCACTGAGATTGGGGCTTCGCTCAGAGAAAAGCGGCAGCAGCAGCAGCCAACATGGCGGATTTCCGTGGCGACAATGCACACGATGGCTGGGAAAATGGCTGCGGGTAAACGGAGGGGGGGTACATAAAATGGGAAAATGGAAAATGCCTGACTTTGTGGCCTGACAGAGAAATAATGCGAGTGTGTGGCTGGGCAGGATTAAAATGCGAAGAGCGAGAAAGATTTTCATTATGTTCGGCGCTACAACAAGCATGAATAAATGTGATTTGTGATTAAGTTTTTTGTGTGGCAAAAACTGCTCTTAGTTGAACCATTAAAAGCAAGAAAAAGATAGGGAAAGGGAGCTAAAGAACAATAGTTTTTAATACGTTTTCTAAACACAAGAATTTAGAGAGGAAAACTTATAATATACCCTCAGTAATTATAGTAAGTAGAAGCATTTTAGATTAATATTTTAATAATGTTAAATTTCAGTAATGAATAGTTCAAGGATTCTATTCGAGCTTCATTGATCTTATTCCCTTACAACAATCTCTATTTTATTTATGAAATCTTCCAGGAAATTTCTATCTAGTAACTTTGATATTATTCGTTGAAAATGTAGCAATAATGAGCCATCGTCTTCAGCACTTAGCCCGGCCACATTTAATGAAAGTTCTTGGCACTCGGCAAACCCGTTTTTTACACACCCCTAAACCGCTTTCATGGCTTCCCTTTTCTTATCAGAAATCCCATATACCCCTACATATGCACATTAAGTGACTGTCACACGCGATGCGGACTGAGGAGAGATCCTTGAGGAGTCAAAACCATGCAGCTACTATAATACTCGTAATCACTGCCAAGGGATGCCATTTTCCATCCACCCATCCACAACCAGCGCCCTGAAAACTCCCCTCCTTGGGAGTCAGAGCCATTGTCGTCATAAGCTAACCAAGGGGATGCAGTGGCAGAGATTAGGAGGGCTGCTTCGAGGCCCAGGGGAGTGGCTTCCAGAGGTTAGCACTAAATGCAACGCCCAAAAGCAGACGGGAAATATTCTGTACCGGCTTTGTCTCCATTCCCGTTTGCATTGCACTTCAGACAAGCTTTGAGACAACAATGAAAATGGAGGGAAACACGAAATACGAAAGGGAAATCAAGTTGTGAGAGAGTTGAAGAGTCACAAATACCCTTTCGATAATAATAAGGAACTCATTATCGGGATTTTTAGGGAATCTCGGCATTAGTTCCTTAAATTTTAAAGGAAGAAAAGGAAGTTTTTTATGAAAAATAGAAAAGGTAATTCTTTTATCTAAGAAACAATATATACTTTATATGTTTTATTTATCAACAACAGCGGCCAAACTGACATAAGGTTAAAGTTTCTAAAAACTGCTGTGGCTGCACTTATTGTCGTCTCACTCTCCCACCATCTATCTATCTCTATCCACTTTCGTGGGGAGCAAAAAGAAAACAAAAGTCGAATGGAAAAACTGCGAGACTGTCGTCGTGGATAGGAAAACAAAGCTGCTTATTGTTTCAATGGATTAAGCAGAAGGCAGAGCCCCAAGTGAGAGATGCTGCACTGAGCCAAAAAAAGGGAAAGATCAAGATGGTATGTGGACAAGAAAGAGAGGAGACGATGGTCGCGAAAGAGACGGAAAGGGCAGCTGCTCATCACGGCTCAGACGATGATTTTTTTAAGGGATGTGGGCTCAGCGTCTGTGGTTCCTTCTTCAAGTGGGTGCCAGCTTGAACTTTTTCAAGTTCTTCCCCATCTTTATTTTTTTTTTGTGCCCCCCTTGGCCACCGCACTCACGACGCCCCTGGGCGAGTTGCCTTTGCGGAAGCAAAGCAATCTGTGAGATGCGCGAATAAAAATTGAATTTGTTAGGAAAATTGACAACTGAAACTTGTGCTACGTGCAGCATTGATGTCATTTTTTTCAACATCAACACAATTTGTGCGCTTACGTTTCGAAAATGTAATTCTCAACGACGACCTTTTGACATATGAAAGACAAGTGGGGCCGAAAGAAAGTTTAGATTTTACTAGCCAGCTGGAGACTTTAATATTTTTAATAAGCCAAAGATTTTGATAAATAAAAGCTGTTTTTTATGATTATAAAATCTTGATCTTGAAGCTAAATAAATATTAATGCAGCATAAAAACAAGCAGCTTGCTTCCTAATGCCACATCTGCAATAATAAATCTTTTCCCAGCCATAAAGCGACTAAAAACACATTCTTATATCCGCAACAAATTATGAAAGCATTCAACTTGTACTTTTTTTTTTCTCGCAAAATGTTCTCGATTTTTCACCACAATTTAACGGCAACTTAACCTTTATGAGTTGCTTGCGGGTGGGGGACCGTGCCTTTTGGGATTCCCCGCCTTCACGAAAACCGAACAATTGACACCCCACCATGTTGAACATAATCAGGAGGGTCAGAATGCGGTTCGGTTCGGTTCGGGGCTCTTGGCTTGATTAAAATGCAGTCAAGTCGAAACTTTATTCCAGGTACGCCCTCTCTCCAAATGAATTTCTTCATTTTCCGCTGCGGCTTGAATGGAGAAACTTGAGAGCGACTGCGAGGGCGAGGGTTTTCCGAGAGGATAAATACGTGCAAGAAATACAAGTACAATGTGGAGCAGTTTTCGCCACCTCCCTCGCCTTGGAAATATTTTTATGGCTGAATGTTATATTTTCGCTGAGAGCTCTTTGCTTCTTTACGGCCATCCCTTTGCCAGGGACTTAATGAAGCTGTTAACAATGGATTCCGGGGGATTCCAAGCAAGAAAGTAGGTAAAAGAAAAGGCTATTGCCAAATATTGAACATACGTATTGATTGAAGAGGGCGCCGAGAATTCGGAGCTAATTCGGATTGAAGTTTTGTGCGCGATGCCATGATTGCACTGGAGAAAAGTGGCAAATATCCGGCAAAAAGGAAACAGAAGCCGGAATAATCGAATCGGAGAGATTGAACAAACTCAAGGGGTTCCTTTTTGGACGCAGAGCAATCCGAGGGCAAACCCAGTTGAAATGAAGTTGAGGAAATGAGTCGAGGAGAAAACTTTGCGATATAATGAACTAAGAAGAAAGTAAGTTTTGTGCTATTTACTTTTTCATAAATTGTTTCTCGCACAGAAAACGGAAAAGTAAACAGAAAATATACAATTTATAATGTTTGTTTCCCAGATTCGTGTTTTACAATTTAATTCAAACTTTCTAAGAGTTGCTTACACATAAGAATGATATAAAAATGTAGAAAATAATTCTCAAGCTCATGTGGGAACAAGTTCTTGAAGTATTAAGTAGTATCTCCTCTAAAACTAATATCTTGTTCGAAAACCAGTTTGCCGCTTGCCTTGCTAAATGAAAACATTCTCTGGACATTCAAAAAATTGTCATTGCCCCGCCAGATGGCCAAGAGATACAGGCTGAGGAGTGAGTGTATCCGAGAGATGCAGTCGCAGCGTGAAGCCCTCAATTCGAGATGTCAGTTATTGAGTCATTCCAAGAGCCACGAAAATGAGTTAACTCCTGGACAGGTAATTGCCGACGGCGGGGGGGAGAAAACTACCTACTTTCGAATGCAAAGATATGCAAGACGGCAAGAGGTCCTCTTGGCTCTTGGCTCCACGTTTATCTGGCAACAAATTGGCAGTTGCAGATAAAGATAATGTTATGACTTCTGTTGCCACCGCTGCTGCTGCCGTAAAACTGCTCACTTTATCAGGTGTCATATTTCGCATTTCGCCGGCCCTGCTTTCTGATAAATAAACTTGCAATTTAAAAACATTGCGGAGACAGCATTTGACAGGCTAAGGCGGGAGACACATTGCACACCCAACCCAGACACTTTAATTGCCAATTTGAGCGCAGAAGAAGAAGGATGGGCAAGAAAATATTGCCAACATTAATAAATTAATTAACAAAAGAGCCTGAGTAAAAGGGAGCTCAAGAGCTGCAACTCAATTAAACTTTACGCAATAAACTTGGAATTGTGGGGTATAAATGAGGGAATATATCGCTCATAGAATGCTCAGAAGCGGTGGGTTATATCATATTAAAAATATCATCAACAAAGTAGAAGACATAAGGATTATACTCCCTTTATTAATAATAATATTAATCCTATTAAATTTACTTATGAAGATAATTTATAACAGGAGCTCCGCTTAAATGGATTAAATCCCTCGCCTGGGTAATCCCTGATGAGGTGTGACAATGCACTTCATTCAAGACTCTTGGAAATCACTTAAATTTTCAATTAACTTTCCTCACTACCAGGTTCTATCTTAAAGCTAATCAAACTTGATAAAAATCCATTGTCCTGCCTTCCTTTCACCGTGCTACCTGTCTGCTTGGATTTTTCCACCTAGACAGTCTTTTGCATACACAAGCAAATGAAGTGAAATTGCGCACATGGCGGACATTAAGCGAAAATTAATGAAATTTTCCTATGGCATCACCTTGTCCCCCATCCCGTCGCCAGTGTAGGACGCAGTTTTGCGGAGCTTTATCACCGGGTTTTCACAGCCCCCAGCTCCAGTTGCCAGTCTCAGAGCTCCTGCTCATCCAATCCGTTGTTATCCGGGGGCTGTCGTGAGCTTGATTGAGTTTGATGGCGATTGTGCTGCGCCAACTGCGATGCCTTGATTGCAATTTCAGCCATGATGTAGACCCACCCGAGCTCCTTCCGCCCAGAGATAGCCAGGGGCGTGTCGTGTCACGCCCCCATGCATACCAATCAGATGGCGGGAGGAGTAGCTGCCCCCCAGCCGCATCTCAGGTGGCAGTCAGTCATTTAAGGCCTTTGGCAATGGCACGAGACATTAGTTTTTTTTTCTTTCTTTCGCTTGTGGAGCTCCTGGTTATTTCCTCTTTTTTCCCGTGCTCTTAGTTAAGCACAGGACTTTGGCTTTTGATTGATGAGCCAGCCGAGCAGAAGTTGGCTTTAAGTTACCACCATAAATATCAGTTTAGTTTTTAGCAGTCAGCTGCCAACTGAGTGACATAGAAATGCACTGAACTGTGGTCATTGGAGATAAAATTATGCAAGGGAAAGCATACAAGCGAATGAAGGAAAAATGAATATATTTTTTAGACTTGATTTTAGACAAGCAAAGATCATAACTTAAAGCATGTTTTAAATAAATGTAAAGCCAGTATTGTTTGAATATTTTATACATATGAAATCGTATATTTAATAGGTCTTAAGTCAGAAATAAACTACACTATTTTTTCCCCCTTATAGAGAGCTTGAAAAATGGCCTCTCCCCTCGATTCTATTGATTTGATTGTTGGCATTCCCAAGTGGTGCATAAATCAGGGGCCCTCTCTCCATGCCACTTCATTAGGGCTTCGACCAACCCACCGCCCTGAGGCAAAGTTCAGCCCTGAAAATATTATAGTTTCGCCCCATAACCATTACCGCATTTAATATGCATTTTTATGAGCCTTACTTTCCAATAATAATAAGCAGCAGCGGCGGCCATAAGGAATAATGTACCTCCCACACACCCACACACAAGCACTCGGAAAAGAGGCATTCACACAGATAAGGAGAGCCCACAAAAGTATGCTATGAAAATTGTAATCATAATCGTAAAGCTTAGCATATATACGTATTTTCCGCTGCCTTGTGATTTGTGTTTCGCATGTGCCGCATACCAAAATCAAAATAAAGTGAAATACCCAAACGGAAATCTCGGCCAGTTGTGCCTGACATCGAGCCAGTGGAAATTGCTCAAATTAAATGCAAATGCTGGGAAAAACATTTAAATGTTTCAGCGCATTAAGCTATGTAAATTGTTGTCCATTGGACTGACACGCACTTTCCATTCAATAAAACGGCGACCACACAATGGCACATCAATTTACACAGACTCCCCAAAAAAGGGAAGGAGTTTAATTGAAGGGGAAAGAGATGGAACAGGATGTGAAAAAGGAGGCCTGGCAAGTGTCCAGATCAGGCAGCAGCAACTGGCATGTTGTCATTAAAGGCCAGGAAAGCGACCCCACAAAAAAAAAACACAAAGCCAACTGCCAGAGGCACACATTGGTTTATCAGAAAATTTTTGAAATAAATAAATATTTAGTTTCAGCAACAAAATTGTTCTTTATGCTGTAAGGATATTTCTTAGTATTTTGTTTCCACATTGAATATTTTTTCTAGGCTGCAAAGAGTGTTTTCCAATTGCCATTTTCCCTAAGTGATTAAATCTAGTATTAAATTTATATATTTTAAAAAATGTCAAAGAAAAGCCTTCATAAAATTCCAAATTTAAGATTTAACTTATAAACTTTACATAAAAAATACTTTTAATTTAAATTCCCAACTAAAAATAAACTCAAATACAAAAGTTAAAGTCTGGCAGTGTCCTTTAACCGGCTTCTTTGCTCAGCCAGTGTTTACTGTACAGGAAACCAATTCGTTTCATTGGATTCCCATCCAGACCACTTGCCACACACAGAGTATCAACAATGTCGAGCGTTAAATGAATGACAGTTGGGCCACCTCTACGAGGGCGAGCATTTTGCATTTTAATGAGTAAACACTGGAGAGGCCATGGGAATGGGGACCCCTGGAGTCAGGGTCCGGGAATAGTGGCAGGATGAGGCGTAGAGCTGGACGCCCCATGGACATGGAGGCACAAGTGCTGGTGTGAATACCGCAACGCTGCATATGCAAAGTGTGATTGGTGCCCGCCAAAAAAAAAAAAAGAAAGAGTATATAGTATAAAAAGAATGCAAAAAAAGGGAAAGCAAGCAAGGACTCGCGTTACCCCATTTTCTCCGCTGTTTTCAGCGAATTCCTGGTGGTTTCCGCTGTTTCTTTTTTGTTATGGTTGCAGCCCAGCTGGGGAGTTTTAGAGGACCTCGATTTTCAGCGAACAATTTGTATTTGCAATGTGAAAACAAAATGGCCACCGAACATGGCCAATCCGCAGGACTCCTGCCGCACACACAACAACAACAACAAAAAAATATAACAAAAACCCCATCCCTTGGGCACACCTGCTGTTTGATTTGTGTTTTTCTCGCTCAAAAAATAGTTGCTGGTTTTTCTCTTTTCATTTTCATCGAATGGCCAAAGCTGTTAACAGTGAAAAACACTGTGCTAAATATGGTTTTCAGCAGTTTTTCCCAGCTCTCATTGAAGTCAGACCATTTCCTCTGCCATTTATGTATGCAGGAAAATGATTTATTCCGCCGGAGCAAACAAATGTTTATTGATTTAGCTCAGTGAAAGTTTATTTTACGATTTTTAATTGTGTTAAGTATCAGCGCAAAAAATTACCAAATTTTTTTGTATTTAAAATGTAAAGATTATAAGGGTAAGCAAATAAGATACTAAAAATTAAGGAAATACATTTGAATTCTTTATTTTTAAATGTTTCGTTTGAAAAATTGAAACCCTATCTAAAACTAATTTAAATTATTCTTTATTTTTTGTTAAAATAGAATTATGTATTAATTGGTATCTGAAAGCAGCTCTATTTCCTTCTTAAATATGCTTTAAAACTTGTTAAAAATATGCTTTATATGCGATGTTTTATTTAGCCCCTAAATACCTGCGAAAAAATACATTTAACGTTTATGTCAAGCTCATTTAACTTATCCAATAATTTAATTGCTTTGACAATGTCACTCATCCACACTTAAAATTAATTATTAATTGTAAGGCAATTTATTGTTAAGTTATGCAACATAATGATGTGACAACTGCGGGCGGCTTTCATGATGGAAAAAAATCGCGTTAAAAATCGTGATAAATATTTATACTTTTAGTCTGACATCTGACACTGATGCGTTCGGCTAATTCTCTTAGAGTCCGTAATCAAATTCATTGACATGTGAAATTTTCACGGATCACTTGGCGGCCGCTCGTTCGCTCGCTCAAGTGTAAAGATTTTGTGCGTTAACTTTTCATCAAGAGCCAGCTCAGCGATTATTATTGCGGATAGCAACTTCATCGCTCTTGGGTCTGCTAATTGGACCATGACGTGTGTGTATGTGGGTGTCGCCCACGAAAACACAAATCACAGACTGACTGGGAACTGTGATAAATAACTGACGCAAGAAAGCGTCAAGCCACAGGGCAATTGTACTCGCATATTTCCAACTTCTCCTGCCAACTCCTGGGAAAGGGGTGGGTTGTGCCACGCCCCCCAGTATATCGTTAACCCGTTTTTGCAATGCAAATCGAGTTGCCTGCCACGCACAGTAGCAGCAGCAGCAGCAGCAGGAGCAGCAGAATGGAGAATGGAGTCCAGGCCGTTCTCCGGGGCTCGTGTGCTTACGGTTTCCGTGTACGGCTCCGGGTTCCCTTTTTGTGCCCCAACTATGGTATATTGTAATAAACGCAATTTGTATCATGAATTATTACTGCGGCGAACTGGCCGAACGGATGTGCGGACTCAGCTCAGTTCAGCGCAGTTTTTAGCAAAGAAGAAACTTACTAATACTCTTCTGTTAAAGTGAAAATGGTAGAAAATAATATGCTTTATCTTTTATAATCAGAGGAAGTTGGTTTATTCCTTAAGTTTTTGTAGAAAGCTTAGGATTTTTCTTCTAATAACTTATTTAATTTATTTTTTGTCCAAGAACTGCAGGTTTCTTTCGATGAAAACAAACGCAGAAGATTGTGAATTGTTTTTAATTTTTATTAAGTTTTTTAAATTAAGTTGAAAAAGTACTAGAATTTGAGAAAAAGTAACATTAGAAAGGGTAGCAACATTGTTATTTATTTCATATTTAAAAAGGTAATAAACTACATGATTTCTTTCCTTTCTTTTTTCTTAAATAACCCCTTTTTGGGCTTAGAAAGTACTTATTTCTTCATTATTTAATCTTCCCCACTGCAATTCCACCTCAAAGTCCACATACCCTTGCAAAACCATTGGCCATCTTTCGCAGAACGTAACGAGAACTGAGTCCAGTCCAGCAAACGACGTTAGTTTGAACAAACTTGGGTAAAAATGGTATGTGAAATTGCAATGCAAACAAATTGGAAATAAAACACACACCCAACGAGCCAAAATAAAGAAAAAAATAACAAAAGAGGAACCCATTGTGGGGACAGAGAAAGTGGGGATAAGTGGAATCCATGGCCAAGAAATGGCATTGAAATAAATTTTCAGCATTTAATTTGCTTCAGTACTTTCCTTTTTTTATTGTTTATTAACTTGCAGCTTAACTGCATTTTTCCCCACAAATTTATAGAAATAGTTTAAAAGCGAAGAACGGAACTGAGCAGATAGCGGCAAACTAAGCCAATTCGAGGAGATTGAAGCGAGAAGTTTCACAAAAGTTGATTTTATGAATTCGGGTAAATAATACCCCAGGGTTGGCCAACAATAAAGTCAGAGCTTGGCAAATTTGTCAGATATTTCTCTCCAAGTTTTCCTATAAAATATCCGTATGCCTTTATATATATATATATATATGTATATATATATATATCCGTCTTTATCGGAAGGGGTGGCTGCTTCTTGGCTTGTTTACTTTTCTGCTTTTCGCAGCCGTCGTCTCTGTTTACTTCATCCTTATTATTCCATTTATCGTTTAGTTTTCTAAGAGCTCTTCTTCCTGTTTTGACTGCTCAAATGGGGCGCCATTATTTATCCCCTGGACGCCATTATGTTGCTGAGTGTGCGGCATTGCAGTCGCCAAAAACTAACTGAAAGACAAACTAAAAAATACGAAAAAAAACCAACAGAAAATAAGCCGCGTTCGGAGGTTTTTTTTAGCTTTTTTGGACGCAGTGCGCCATTCATCCAGCCGAACTTTCCCATTTTCTCATCCGTCTGCTGCCATGGCAACATGGTCGCAATAGACGCCATTTTGTTGCCACATCTCTTGGTGGGAAATCTGTATCTGTATTCGTGTATCCCGTCTGTCTCCGAGTTTGGCAATGTCCTTTTACTGTGTAGCCACCAGCCCTTAGGCGTTTTGGCCTCTGTGCCTGCCTGCCTTTCCCTGTCTGCTCCTGTTTCAGTCCCCGATTTTGATTCAGATTCGGATTCGGTATCTGTTCCTGTTTCTGTCCCTGGCCATGGCCATTTATTTCGCTGTTCCTGTGTTCCTGTCACTTGTCAACTCCGATTATTTTGTAATTTGAAGTTTTCCCTAAAAAAGTTCACCGAAAGTTCATCGCAGATTTGAACCTTTGCCAATAGCTAAAATAATCGATAGGAGCAGATTTTGTTTTTAATATAAAATCGTTTTTATTCCATTTTAATTGACAGGAACAGAGAACTAGTACATTTATTTTCTATTTTAGCAACGAACACGTTTTGTCTCTTAACAAGCCAACCAATTAAGCTGAAATTCAATCAAAAATATTTTCCACTTCACTTTGAATTCTCTGTGAGATTGTCACTTCAAATAAGTACTGCGAAAATGTAGCATATTGAATAAATTTGGGATTGAGAGATTGTAGACATTGCATACTTATTTACTATGCTAAATTCGTTTTTTGTTTTAGATTGAATAGAGAACTAAAGCTTGAATTAAATTGGTTAAATTGTTATTATCAAAATTACATGAATATTTAACATATTTTGTATAGCATTTAGCATTCCATAAGAGGCCAAATGCAGGCCACAAATAAAATTATACAAATAAATATTTTATGTTATATTTTTCACTAATTTTCAAGGTTGCCAATAAATGATATCAGCCAAAAAGGTCAAGCTTTAGCAGGGGTTTGACATTTTTTAAATATAATTACCACAAGAACATGAAGGACAACAAATATATTATAAAAGCTTTGAAATTAAATTGCAATTAGATGGGTCAACCCAATCAAATCGCCTGTCAAAATGTTTGCTTGGATTTGCACGGGATTTCAACTTCATGCTGGGAGAAGGTTGAATTTATTTCCCAGGACATAATGTCGATGTATTTGAAGTGGCGTTAACTTGAAACCTGCTAAATATTCGCGCTCCGTGCTCGACTGTCACATTGAAAAATCTTAACCAACCATCCTGCATCCTGCGCCCTGTATCCCTTGCCCTCATTTCATCCATAGAAAATTTATGTAGTGAAACTTTTTTTTTCTACAATTCACCCCTCAACCTCCCACCTCGGCGGCACTTGGAATTTAGGCCAAAACACTTTTGAAGCTGCCAACATGGCGCAGATGTGGGTTGGAAGTTTTACAACAAATTTTCAAGCGCTACAGGATCGTGTAAAGTTGAACGAAATGTGACATAAATGATTTTCGCTACTTATTTTATTGGTGGGTGGAAAACGGGCGATTCTGGCAAGTTGATAAACTATTTACACAAGTTTGTGTCTTTTGGATAATTTATTTGGAAATGTGTCACTCTCGGAAAAGAATTATTTGAGGCAAGAAAAAGTGTGGCTGAGATTAAGTTAAATATTAATCGATAGCTGGGTAAGTTTTCAATTAATATTTATATATATTAACCATCTCAATGATGGTTTTCAAGGTGTTTATTACAGAGTTAAAATAAATTCCAAATAAAATCCAAAATATTTGTTTGCCTCAAAATTTCTCTTTGACATCGTATCTTGTGACATTCTTCACATAATTGTTGGAAAATGCTCATAATTTATATTAAAATTAAATTGGAACAAAGCCTATGCATAAATGATTCACTGCACAGTTGCCAAGTTGCCAGGCATTTGCCGTAAACCTAATTTAAATAATTACCATTACGGCATAGCTGGCTAGTGCCTTTGACTCGCCTTTCCCAGACTTGCATATAAAACATGAAATTAATGCTTAATTAAGCAAGTTTCTACCTGCACACATTACACACTCCGTGTGCTGTGTGTGTGTGCCAGTATCTTAACTCGATTATTTTTCCAAAGAAGGAGAGAGAGAACTCGTCAAGAACTTTTCCTTGGCATAAACTTAAATTTTGATTTTCATAATTACATACAGAAGGCTTTCAAGCCAAAGGCAGTGCTTTAATTTTTGGCGAGGTTTTCTATCTCAGGGTTACCATGATCAGTTTTGTTTTGAGGCTGCATTTTATGACCCCGAGGTAAAGTTAAGTTTTCATATATAAGAGTTTGGCAATGCAAACCAAGTTTTTATCGCAATAAAAGTTGACATTTCCAAATAGAGGAAGGGAATAACTGCCAAACTAGGATATCTTGAAGTTTTTCTTGGAAGAACTACACCTGGGATCACGCATAACATGGCAGGAAATGTACTTTCAACTTTTATTTTTGGTATTTCAATAAAAAAATAAGAATAATCATTTTCAGTAATAAAAGCAAGTATAAACTAAAGTTCTCTTATATTAATTTATTTTTTTTCCCCCTATATTTATTTCCTATGTTTATTTCCTCTTTTTTTACTGCACATTTCATTTATAATTCTTTGCGAGTAGCATGCAAGTTTTCATTTTTCATGCAGTGCATAAATTTTATGCCTTTTTCCTTTTACCACATTTTTGTTTTGTTTTTTTTTTTTTGGCATGAGTGGCGGAATGTCAAAGGCTTTTGTTGCTACCCCTTGGACCATGGGCCTCCCCGGTTTCTTAGGGGAGTTATTCCAATGCAAAAAGGGCTGCATACATTTTTGGGCCAAACAATGCGCTTGGAAATTTCTAAAACAAACACACAAGCGCTGGCCTTGTCTCCTGCTAAAGCTATATCCCTCTCTCTTTCTCTCTCTCTTTCTGACACTTGATCCATGTCAAATCGTGCGTAGTTATTCACAGGGGTCTCCGGAACTCATTTTGGTTTCTTTGGGCCTTTTTGGGTTGAGTTGCTGCAAAGCATTCTAATTGTTACGAGCGTTTTCCTGTTGGACTCGGCACGAGTCCTTAAACAAACAAAAATTGCACCAAACCCAACCCTTGGAATAAGTTTCTCCCAAAATGCAGACTCTCTTTCTCAGAAATTCTCCTAGTTGCTCAATTTTTTAGGGCGCATGCCCAGCGATATGTTCGAGTTTCAGTTGTTTCTGGTCGTCTCAGTTTTAGTTTTCACGTTCCATGAAGGGCTCTCATGGTTTTCCACTCTCTCTACCATCATATTCCCCTCCTTTTCCCTCTTTATACCCTTCTCTCTCTCTCCTTTTGAATTTCCTCATGTGTATTGGCGTAGCATTTTAAATGAATGAAAAATATTGTCGTAAATTTCTTGTTCACTTCTGCTGCTGCCCAGCCTCTTCCCTCTGCGTTGGTGCAACGCTTTGTTAAGTGTTTTACATAGTTGAGTTTTCCGAGTTTTCCCCTCCGTTTACCCATTATCTGGCCCATGTGTGTGCATCCTAGAATTTACTTGTGCCTCCTCTACCTCGCCCCTGGATGCCTATAAATTAACTCAAGGATGCCAGCATCCTTTGGAGAGCGTTGAGATTATTGTGCAAGAAATCTTCTGAATCCTAGGATGAAACACTAAACATGGGTTGGAGTGTCTTAGGCGAGTCCTTTTTTAATGATAATCTTTCCAAGATGTCATCAAGTGGATATTAGGATATTCTCAGAGTCTTTCGGAGTCTTAAGATAAAAGGGAAGTCCTGTAATGAATATATTTATTTTTAAAGCGAATGTTGGGTTGTGTAAGCTCCTGCTCTTAATGTATTTATTTTTAATCAGTTTTCGAAAGCTTCCTGCAAGTGTCATGCCAATCAAAGGATTGCAAAAGCAAACAATGTAAGTGAAAATCAGTCAAACCCAAAAGCAGGAGCGATAGCCAGTGAGAGACAGTTGCAGATGCAACATTTATGGAAACTGTTCAGTGACTGACAGAATGAACAGTCGGAAAGGGGGTTACCAAGGGGGTCAAAAAGGGATCGAAAGGGGGTCAAAAGGAAAAGGGGATCCAAAAGGGTATCGAAAAAGGGTGCTAATGGGCAGGGACCACCCATTCCCACCGCAACAATTAGCGCCAACAATGCGGATAACTGCAGAGAACGACATCCTGTACCCCTTTCCCAACATCACGAATTTAAATAAAAGAAGTGGTGGGAGTGAGTGGAATTGTGAATATTTTTCCAGGTTTCATGAACTTGTCCTGAACGTACAAATTCCGCTTGGACATTCGGGCAGAGACCTGTCAGTTGGCTGAACTTTTCGTTGGACTCATGTCAAAAGCATGGACTGCAAAGTGGGGGAGGAGAAATGCGGTTTTTGAGGTTTTCCAGGATTGAGGACTCAGCTTCAGTGGCCCCTTACTGGTTTCACTGCTGTTCAGATGATGCCTGAATGGTTTCTGGGTTGTTTTTACTTCAATATTTGTTTATTGAGCCACGCTTGAGATGACAGTTAAAATACAGTAGCTGACAATAAATATTAAGAGAAAGACACAGAGAAGAAATAAGGGAAATTAATCTTATCTGCCATATATATCTTGTAACCCTAATACCAAAACCTTGCAATTATGTACAAGTCCTACATTATATTATAATTATTATCAAATTCTAGGGGAAATCTTTTCTCTAAAGACTCAACTAAAAGTTTTCTGTGCACTTTTTGCTCTCCTTTGTATCGCCTGTAATTGCTTGCCCTGTCAACCAAATATTTGAAAAGCAATTTGCCATTTTATCGCAACAAAAGATGCTGCAAAAAGGAAAACACACGGTGAGTGAAGCGAGCTTGGTCAATGGAATAGAAAGAGGAGTCTAAGACAGTCGGCCTTTTTCCTCTGATTTACATTTAATTGTCGAAATTGAGTTTTCATGGACAACATGAATTTAAAATTGCTTCAAGCATCTTTGAGTGAATTTCTGCACTGTCAGCTAATCAAAGGCAGACAGAATTTAATATAAATTGAGCGACGTTATAAAAAAATTGTAACTTTATCTTTAGTAATTACTCTTTCACACATCAACTGATTTTTCGGGGTAAACTCATGGACATTATGGCATTTATTTCACTGATTGACCCTCCAGCGCATCCAATTAGTCTCGTTTAGTTATATCCTCTGCCTTGATTTTCATAATTTTCCTCCCTGAATTTTCATTATGCGGTTATTGCCCGGCTTTCTCATTATGCAGACGCATTTATTTTTCGGATACACATAATTATGCATAAACAGCTGAACAAATTTGTGTGCTAATGTGGAAGATTAAATAGCTCTTGTGGTGGGTTCAATAAATCTCTAAATAAATACGGTGAACGCTCGCTAATTGCTTTACCAGACTGAATATTGGAGATTGGATAGATGTATTCCGAAGTACGTAGATACATTTATATATAAAGAAATTGTTTACAGGATTTAAAAAAGGATAAAAGTGATATTTATAATACATATATATATATTCCCCCTTTAGTGTTTTATATAAATAATCCTTCCACTTACCATTATGTCCCATATTGGTGATGATGACCCAAAAATCGATGGTCTTTTCGGGACCCAGTTCCTCGTAGTCCCACTTCTTTTTGACTCGCACAGCTCCATTTGTTTCCACCGTCACCCAGGGATTATCATCCCTGATCTTGAACGTTTCCTTATCCGTTTCCTTTTCCAATTGAAACACCGACTTGCCCTCAGTATCGCCGTCGGCTTCGGTGAATTCGATTCTCTTGGTGGGACGAACCGCTCGCGTAACCCTCCTCTTTTCGCGGTGATGTGAATGATTGTTTACCTCATCATGCTCCAGATGTTGCATGATAAACGAAACCGGTTCGGGTGCCAAAAATTCCAAAAGAACCTTGGCTGGCTGGGCACTCAACAAGCTGGGATACCTCAAGTCGTGGGCTATCACCTCGATGAGTAGTTCATTGGAAGTGGGCTCTCCTGCCAGCATTATCTCACCGGTTTGCGGGACAATGATAACCACATTACTGGGTGTCTTGAGTCTATAGGCAATCTTATCCCCATCGGCATCGGTGGCCTCCACCTTGCCCAGAATTGCGAATCTCTTGTAGGTCACACTGCTATTGCTATCCATATTCACCGCCTTTTGGCCGGCAATGGCGAACTTGTAGTCCAGAGACTTAAAAATGGGTCTGTTATCGTTTTCGTCCAGCACAGTGATTTGTATTTTGGAAACTGTCTTATCGAGACCATCGACATCGGAAGCCTCCACCGAGAGATCATAGTGGGCACGTTCCTCCCGATCCAAAGGACGATTTGTGACCAACCAAACACCAGACTCGTCATCGCCCTCAATCACCAGGGACTTGGCATTAATCTGAACATTCTGGTTAGCCTTGCGTTCCTGCAAGGCAAAGGCATCGTTCACGTTGCCATCAATAATGGTGTACCGGACCTTCTTGGGCTTGGCCAGCTCCTCGTCGACAATGGAGCCACTGAAGGCCTGCATTAGGGGCACTCCCCTCACCCTGGTGCCCGGCGGGTGATTCTCCCTCACCTCGCCGCTGGCATCGAGCAGGGAGCCCGAGAATCGCAGCATGTCGTTGCGATGCATCACGAACAGCTGGAGATTGTGGGTGTTGGTGACATTTGGCGATTGTTCGACAACCACCAGCTGAACTGGACGATTGACCAGCGGCGATATATCCGCCGTGGTCATCACCACACCATCATCCAGCACTGTGAAGTACTTGGAGTAGTCACTCTCCAGCATGTGATAGGCACTGGCTCCTCGGGGGGCACTGTGCGAGCTAGCGTTCGCCCTCACAGGATGCGTTTTGAACTTCTTAATGCTAAAGCCGGGATAGGTGTCGTGCGGGAGGACTAAGGACATATCGCTGTGGTGCGGCGATGGCTTCTCCACATCGCCAGGACTCCCGGCCAGCATTCGGGCCGCATTCTCCGCCGAAAGGCCGGCAAATGTGGTCTGCTCCTCGGCCGCTATTAATTGCAGTGATATCAGGATTATCGCGCAGGTGTAGAGTTTAATTCTGTGGGTTATATAACGTTGCCTGAGCGGATTCAGGCAACGTCGTGCCGCCATCTTGCCGGGGCACTTTTCAATCCTTTTGATTCGCAACACTTTTCTCTGATTATTTCTCCTCACTCCTTTTAATCCTTTTCAATTGTCGGCCTTACACTTTACACCTGAGTTATTCATGGGTAAATTCCTTTGTCCAGACTGCTTTTTGCCTCTTCTGATCAATACATTTTCGTGCCGTAAACTGCAAATAAAGTGGGGAAAATGGAAATTGATTTGTGGTTAGTCGTGGGTCTTGCTTCGAGTAAATACCTACGGGTCTTGTGCAAAGTTTATGGGTCAACGAAAGTGAATTATACATCGGTGTGGTAAGTAAATAACACTTGAGCTTTCCGCTGTCCGGCAAAGGTTAATCAAGTACGCAGGAAAAGAGAGAGAATTAGGAGAGTTTGTGGAGAGCAGCGATGGCTGCAGGATAATTAAATATTCAAAGCTTTATAAACTGATAATATCTGAGCAAATACTTTGCATTATTTGTAACTAAAGCAATGTTTAAGTACGCCATTTGGTTTAATTATTTAATATTAAATAATAAAGGGTATTTAATGTCCTTTGGAGCCGTTAAGTAAATTAAAAGGTTACGGAATTTATATAGTTTATAAGGGGAATATATATTATTTTATATCAAAATCCCTATCATTTTTTATTCCATTTATAATTGGTTTGTTTGCTAAAGTGTTACACATCCTGCACTTCACTAAAACATCGACTTAAATTTTCTTCCCGCTTTTACCATAAAGTTGAAAGCTGGTAAACAAACATTTTTGAACTGCAGCATCATCACTTTGCCAACCCAACAGCTGAGCTTCAGAAATTTGTCAACTTTTCAGTTTTTAATTGCCGTGTGGCAGGCAGCACAAGCTCAAAGGACATTGAGAATTTTGCACAAAGCGAAAACTTTTTAATGATATTAGCAAAAATATTTAATATTCCGAATATTTCCAGAGAGAGAGCAAGGCAAGGGCCACAATGTCACAGCCTGTTTTGAGTCAAGGACTCTGCACAGGATGTGGGCTTTTCGGCTGCTCTTTGATATTCCCCTGACACGCTCTACATAGCGCCTCAGCAAATGCATTGTCCCAGGTTCCCTGTAATTCCAAAAAGTTCCCTTATAATTTCACCCCCCTGAAATGTGTGCCACACATGGCTGGCCTTGAAAACACACAAAAATTTCATTGAGAAAATTATTTTAATTACCCCATGTGCAACACGCCACATCTACGCTCCTCTATAATCCGACAACGGCACGCACCCTGTAATTTCGCTACCTAAAGTCGGGTAAGTCGGGAAAAGGTTCACGAGTTTTTCCAAACAGCTGCACAGGCGCCGCCGCCGACTATTGACCATTTCGAAATATATATCCCGAATGTGTTGACAATGGTTTTATTTGCTTTTTACGCGTTCCTCTCAACGAGCAGGATTTCTGGTCCAACAATTGTCGGTGTTTGCTAATGATCTTATAACTATATAGCCTGACTTATTATTGGGTGTGACCGGTATGCGTTGACAAATGATTCCGGAGGTGATTACAAGAGTCAATTCTAATAGGGAATAACATAGAAAATGCAGGTAAGAAAATATGAGAGAAGTTGCACGTGTGTAACGAGTATTATTATTGATGCGAAACCTGAGAGACCATGACTTTAATTAAGCATTAGCAATTATTTTCTAAAACTTGAAACTAATAATAATAATCAGGCAGCGTATGCCATTCAGTTTTTAGGTTCTATTAACAATTGCATCTTACATGTTTGTATAAATATATATATTATAAAACGAACTCCTAAGTAAATAAGCTTTCATCTAATTCCTCTGTTTAAATACTACAACTGTCTTGCTGAATTATTACCCAAAAATCGATGGCCATTTGAAATTGTTCAACGACTTCTCTCCCAATTTGAAAATGGCCCAGAGCCCAGAGACGCACATATGTTTATTTCTCACCTCTTTGGGTTATCTCTGCTGCGGCATCTTAATTGCAATTAGCTATGAAAATGTCCCCGGCAGCGGCGACAGACAGATAATAAAACCCCGAAAACCTTAGCCATATCTGTGCGATCTGCTAATCAGTTGACGGAGTTGACTACCAAAAACAAATTATCGAAATGTCGGCCATTTGCATAACTCGCTTCTGCCGCTAATAAACCCATAGTTTCGGGGGTAACAAGCTCGGGATATAGGCCTTATAAATCATTTACAATTTGTTTGGCAAACGATTTTTTTGGTATGTATTTTTTCTTGTTTGAAATTCGGCTTCCAACCGAAATAATTTCTTTGTCTTCCCTAATTTGATTGGCGGCAGCTTTCGGGCTGCTTCTGCGTGTTAAAATTCATTTGAAATGCCCCATTCTGTGATTAATCAAAACACAGTTCGGTTTTTTGTTTCTCCATTTTGCCGGATAAAAGCCAGAAAACTCTGTTTCTTTCGTGTTTTCCTTTTGTTATATTTTTGTTGTATTTTTCATAGTGTCACTTAATTAAAAGCGAAGATAAAACGCGATACAATATGTTGGCTCCAATGCATAGCTCTACATTTTCAGCATAAATGAATATGTGATGCTGGAATTTCGTGTGTTTTATATTTATTTATTCAAGCATTCGATTGATTGATGCGTCATGGCAGCCAAAGGGCACGCAATGGAATAGGTAAATGATATGCATAAATATTTGGAAGCTGCTGATCCACAGTTTTATTGAACTTGATGGAAATGTATCTTTAAGTTTGACATAAAGATCAGTTAGTGAAATCAATCCGGCCTACTTTCTAGCTAGCCAGAAGGTGGCTTTATGTCAGAGAATTATATACAGACCCCGAAAAAAAATATGATAAAGCCGCGGCACGCCCCCACAGAGCATCACCTTGGGCTTTCCCCGCATTAAAGTCATTTAAAATCGATTAAAAATCAACGCCAAGCGACCACCTGCAGAGTGTTAACCCAAAAGAACTTGAGTGTGAATATATTTTCGGACAAAGAAATATATTCGAGCTCAAGGCGTTGCCGGCTTATTGTTTATTAGATTTTTAACTGCTGGCAGCAGTTTTTGACAAGTTTCAGTAGCGACCAGCATACATTAAGGGACGGACGGGTCTCTGTGGCTTTCCCAAAAAAATTTCCTGGATTGAATGTCAAACTGAATGTTGACTAATGAACCATTAATTGCCATCGATATATTTGCCTTTCCATTTCATGGCCCTTGTCGACTGTTTGGCAATGGGACGCTTTATTGATTTTCTCCTTCGGAGTATATGGCCCAATGGCATGCAATTAAAATTCACATTTTCATATTTTATTTACTCCTCCGCACAAACAAAAGTTGTCGTCGTATTTGAACTGACGATTTCTTTGACGCCGCTTTCCACTCACATTTATTGCCCAAGCGAAGCCGCTTCATGGTAATTTTTGTACTTTTTGTTGGCCCTTACTTTAGTGGCAAACAAGGGAATATTAAAATTTACGAATTGAGTCGTTCAAATAAAGGTTATTTAATGGATTTAAATGGTCAATAAAGCATATTGACTGGTAAATAAAAAGTGCGTGCCTTTGTTACTGTCGAAATGTGAAAATATATCATGGAATTGAAATTGGCTACGATCTTAAAATTACGCTGAAGTTTCTTTTCCTATTTGAACAACGAAACTTGCATTATTTTAATATTTCTATAAATTAATTTTATCATTTTTAGTTTCCCATTTAAAGTCTCCCTTTCTTTCACATCCCTCATATTTTGGTTAACAATAATAACCATTTACAACTCATTTAGTAGCTAAACGCTGCCTCTGTAAAAGGTAAAAAAAACATTTTTTCAGAAATTCAAAAAAAAAAATGAATTTTAATTCAACATTTTTTACCAGGAACTGCGGGCAACCCCTCTGATAGAAAATTATGCAAATGAAAAACTAAACAAAAGCCAGCCCTAAACGGGAACATGATGAAGGGCTCCGGTCTTGGTACTCCTCATGTCCAAGTCCACTTCATCAAAGGCGATGAGAGACACACACACATTGGGTTTGAGAGAGTATTATTGTGGCACCAGCGCGTGGCACTCCACACAACAATGGCCCAACATTCTCTCCCCATGCCAGGTAGAACATTTGAAAGGAAATAGAATGCCCGGCAGAGGGTGAACACGCTTCGGGATTTAGGATTTTGGTTTCTGGGCGGGTCAAAAATCTGGTCTCTGTGTATGTCCCTACGAAATGGTAACAGAATGGATGACAGGACGATGTCGAGCACAGTGTGCTTCATCAAATATGAAATAGGGAGGAAACCGAACGGGAAGCCGGGCCAAAACTGCGTCTTCCCGCTCGCCGCGGTGACAATGAAAAATTGAGCAGACAATGATTAATTGGCTTGCGCGCTTGCTTGTTTTCCTATTTAAATTGGAGCCCCGGTTTGGTCGAAAAAAAATCAAATAAAGTATAATTTCGAGATGAAAATTCCTGTGAAATCGCAGAGGACAGAAACTCATTAAATCGGCGTGTCCTGTGAGTATTTATGGCCTGTCAACACTTTCGCAAAAGGGATGGCGAGCAGAAAATGACTTTGGCATGCAAATATCGCATTCGGTTCGCTTTCTGCTCCCCAGGGCTATTGTCTCAGGCCGAGTCATAAATAAAGTCATTACGCACTCTTTTTCTTATTTATGTATACATGTACATCTTCCCCATCTCCTTCGTTTTCAGTTTTTGCTTTTCTTTATTTTTATTTTTGCCATGCGCCAAAGGATGTTTTTTTTTGCGCACACAGACAATGCATGCGATCCAAATATTTGCATATCAGAAGGAGTCCCCGACTGCAAGAAGCGTAAGCACACAGTAGCCAGTCGAAGGCGGGCACACACACTCCAGGTAAAGCAGCAACCTGATACCTGCCTCCTTCTGTCTGGCCAACAAATTACGTGTTAACACACGGGGCAGCCTTTGGTGACACGCCTCCTCGAGGAGAGACCACTCGACTGGTTGGTTGGTCAGGGGAAGAAACCTGCTGGAATTTAGCGATAATGATAACTCAGGTAGGCGATCTCAGAGGTGCGGGCATGGGTTGGTCCAAACTGATGATAGTCGGGCTGCGTGCCACGCCTAATCATAGTTGCGGCAACTACACTGCTGAAAATCAGGTTAAGCAATAATTGGGAGTATTTTCCCAGAATTTCTTTATACAATCGCATTTAATCCAGTTTATTTTTTCCACAAAGTATGATAAAGTATAAGGCATATATATTATAAATCTATAATTCTAGCTAATAATACCATCAAGCAATTTCCTGCTTTAATAACAGACCATGGACAGCCGTCGGAATCTAATTCCCAACGAATACAAATCGAATTTTCCCGTATTTACAATAGTTCCCTCTGCCGGCCAGAACAATTGGCCATTATAATGCCATTAAGTGGCACCCTGGAGGTACATACATATATATAAGGAAAATTTCGCCTTTGTCCCGCTTCTTGCCATGTTGTAATAACAATTTTAGTTGATCAAAAGTGCTTTCGGCTGGGAGCGTACCGAATATGGCCGAAGCTTTTAAGCAATTAAATGTAGGAAGGACCTCGAAAAGGAGGGGGTTTCCCCCTCCAGCCAAACCCTTTCCTTCTCGCTTCCCGGAATTCACCGGGGAGAAATTAACTTTTTATTCCCCTCACTTGCGAACGCCTGCAAGGTGTTGAATAGAGGTAACGCCTTAATTAAATTTGCAGACTTTTGTCTGGCTTTTTGTGCGGTGGCTTCTGTGTGCCCCGCCAAGGTAGACTCGTATTTTGCGTGTGCAAAGCGAGTTCCTCGATGTGCCATTAAATGGGAAAAATGCAGGTCTCGGAGGCAATTGCTGATTACTTTTATTTGGAAAAGACGATTAAGCAATTTGGTGTGCTTGGATTAAAGTTGCGTTCTGCATGCAATGAAAGTGGCAAAGAAGTCCGAGAAAGGACGGCAATTTAACACTAGAAAAATATTCCATAAAAGTATACAGCTTGCTTTTAAATCTTCGTATTTAACAATAATAATATCATAAAATAGCTGAACCAAACAAAAGCCTAGAGTGGCATTAAAAACGAAAATTGCAATGCAGAATATTTCTAAATGCAGAAACAAATAGAAAAATTCCTCGCAACACCACAATTTAATCCGATTAAACGAAATATTTGCCAATTATTTTTTTAGAAAACACAACTCTAAATATAAATTGCCCGCAAGTGTTCGTGATATGAAACCCAGAAACGAGGCTTTGGACATTATTTCAGCTAACGAGAAATGTTCAACAATGGAACTGAATTAAGCATGAAATGTGCCAAAAACTTATGAGCAGAATGGAGGCAACGAAACATGAGCAACTAAAACACATTCGAGCTGTGCAAGAAATGTTGGCTCAACGCCAACAAATGGCAACTACAACCCATGGACTGTCTGACTGAAAATAAAAGAAATCAGGGGAAGTACCGCACCTCAAACTGCCGCCACACCGCCCTCGTTCGCCCCTTTCATCACCTTCCGCTGCACTTCCGGCGTCAACGTCAGCACAAAAAGTGCAATGCACTAAAATTGAATTAAGCAAAAAACAAATAGAAGCAAAAATTGCAAAAAAGAAGAAGAAAACAGAGCCCAACAGAATACAAAACAAACAATGTAGAACGTAAAAATTGCAATCGATGAGGGAGGGGCGGCAGGAAGAGAAACCAAATCAATTCAAAGGTGAGAGGGTGCCCCGGTACAGTGACCGTCATAGGCAAAAGGCCATTCAACTTGCCCATACACTGCGAAAATTAAATTGTTTTTTATTTTACATGAGCAAAACTTTATTGTTGTTTGCTAATAAATTATGATAGAAATGTAGCTAGTTTTTAAATCGCTTATTTAAATTAAAATAAACAAATAATTGTTTAACATTTCTTAAGTTTAAAACTAAGAAAAAGTGCATGATGATTTTTTGTAATATGACAGCAGTGACGAGAATTTGACAGTCTCGCAAGTCAGGCAGTTTCTTTGCCCGGTCTCTGCTCACACCGATAGTGTACGCTTTCGTAGACAATCGTCCGGTACAGCAATGTCTTACTCACAAAAATGCATATCTAACGTGTCAATGAATGCGTGTGGACACCACTGTTAGTTTTTTAATGGTATAACATCATACACTTATATATCGCTATTTTTCCCTGTGTATTTACGAGGGTTGCTGCAGATGTGTTTGTAAATATGCAGAATGTGGCATCAAGGTTAAATATTTGCATTTGTTTACAGTCGCGATGTTCGCACCCGAGTACTATTGTCTGTCGTTTATTTTCTTCCACCAACTGTATGTGTGAGTGTGTGCCACATTTTAGGGCCCAAAAGCCTCGAACACTAATTAAATTGAGACCCAATCTGCCGCATAAATGGCCCAAATGGGGCCGCGAATTAATTGGAAAGCGTTTTCAATCCGTTAAAATAATAAAAAAAAAATAATAAAAAAAATTTATCCCAAGTGGGGGATAAATGCGGCATTCGGAACACCTAAATAAATACCAGATGCGAGTTGAATGCCCAAGGGAAGATGTTAGTCCGGACTCTATTTATTATTCTGCCGAATCCGATTGGAAAGGTGTGGTGTGAATTGAAAATTGGAAATAATCATTGAAATGGCAACAATAAATTTACTAAAGAAATATTAGTAGGCGGGAAAGATAAACATATAAATTATTACAATAAATAGGATTAATTAATGAAAATGTATTGAAAAAGAAATATATATATTTGACTATCTTTGTTTAATATTTCTAGAAATATTTAGGCTACATTTAAATAGTTTTTAATGCTTCCAAGAAAAGTTAGGTTAAATATTTTATATATCTTTCTGCAAAAAAAAAAGGGCAAAGTATTATCCTGAACAATTCATCGATTTCCGTAGTCTCCTTTTCCTGCCTCTGTCTTTCTCTTATTCTCTCTCCCTGTCTCCATCCTTTCTCTTTGTTCGTTCACGTATTTATGCGCAGTCACGTTGTTGGTGTCGCGTACCGTCTTCTTCTTGGTGTTCCTGAATGAATTTTACATTTTTATAGCGCCAGACCGCAGTTCGTACGTTCTCCCTTTTCCTGTATGTGGACTGTGGATCACCCCTCATGTTCATATTCGTACATCTGCATTTTTTTTGTTATGTTCCTACAGATTTGTCACAAGTATTGCCGCACACGCGCTCCGTTCCCGTTTCGTATTTTTTTGCCATTTGTCGTCACCACCCTCAGCTGCCCAACCCCTGAAAGGTCTGTTACAGGCCCTTCATGCACTCGGAAAAAATTATATTATAAAGCTAAATATTTCCTATTAAATGATATAAGTTTCTGAATGATTATATATATATATTTGGCAGTATTTAAGTAACAACCTAATTTTAGTAATATACTTTCTACAAATCCCAAGTTATCTCTTAAATATCTACCAGCTTTTCCAAGTGTATCCTGCTTTTGTGCAATAAAAAGGATGCGATGCGCGAGCGCACACACATAAATATCCCTAGCACACACACACTCTCCGTACATACTCTCGCACACACACTGCACACACTCTCCACACACACATGAGTAGACGATGCCGGAACTGTTGTCAAAGGAGGAAGTGTAGAGCCAAACCCGGGGGCGGGAAACCGGGAGAGAGTCCGGAGGAGGATGGATTCATTCAGAGGACGGAGAACAACCGCAGCAACCGGCAAAGAGGGCAATCACCCGACCCGAGACATCGGATCACAGACTATGATTTTTGCTTGGGGTTGCAATTCCTATTGATTTTCCATTGTTTTTGTTGCCGCCGTTGCCGCTGCTGCAGTGCGGCAAGCGTTGCAAAAAAATAAGAAAACAAAATTTAAGATGCTCCCCCTCTCTGGTTAATTTAGAAGCCCCCATTCATGTTGATTCAGCTCGTTTTTTATTTGCCACCCGCAGCTGGTGGCTTCATCTCCAATTTGTTGCAAGTGCCACTTGGCAGCTGAAATAAACTAAACCGCTGCAGCACATCGCCATTTGACACAGTATGCAGATTAGCAGCTAATGCCCCCTCCATAAATCTGCCCTTCCCTGGATGCTGGATCTCTCATTTTGCCAGCTCTCTCCACTTAAGATTGATTGATTGTCAAGTGGCTGTGGGAGTAAGGGCGGAGTGAAGGGATGCTTTGACCCCGGCACTCGACAATGGCAGGGCAAATGCAATTATTCAGAATATGAGTTGATGTAAGCTTATTAGAGTTATAAGCTTAGCCCTCCGGGAGCTGAAGGATGTCAGAGCTGCCGAGATACTCGACAAACCGGCAGATACATTATTTGTATAAGCCCTGACAAGCAAGTTTCATGGGATAATGATTGCTATCCGTGTTCCATTTTTTTTTTTGGTATTAAGGTATTAGTTTTGTTCTTTGCTTAAGAATTATGAATATAATCCAAATACTCATATTTCAAGGAGATTAAACTATGTTTTCTATGAGAAAATGTATATATTAGAAGTTAATAGATTAAAAGTTGATTCAGGGGAATATTAAATATTTTTTCTATTGAACTTGGAGTGGTTTTTAAAAGCTACGTACTTAGTTTTTAGTTCCCAATTATATTTTTATATCCCAAAGCGTACAATATGAGAAAATAAAGTAATTTGCAGATCAAATAAATAAATAAATAAAAAAGCAAATAAATGAAAATATAAATTCAAACTTAGCCAGATCCAACTCCAACTTTTTACCACTATAAATTCGTTCACATTTGAATTATAATTTTTTTTGTGAAACATTATAAAATCGCTCGCTCGCTGACGGGGTGTCTGCATTTAATTGCTCTTGCCAGCTAATAAATTTTAATTGTCCTCAATTAGCAACGGAATGCAGCGGAAAATATGGCTGGCAAACTGAGGGGAAAAAGGGGTGTTGCTTCGACGAGGCCTTCGCTTGCATTTAAACAAATTTCCGCCGGCCTCGGTCGGAAGTTGTTTGCATATTTCTGTGCGGACGGAAAATTCCATTAGAAGTGACATTTTCCCAAACGAAATGCCAAATGCCAAGCCAAAGACTTCGAGAGGCCTCAATTAAGAAGCGGGGGCATGTCAGGCACATTTCGCAGAGGCAAAAGAAATATTTTCCAAGTTGCAAGTCGGACTGTCCCAGGTTGACCCTTCCTCCGCTTTTTATTCTTGCAACCATCCATCTGCATGAGCCACACACATGCTGCTCACATGTGCCATTCGGGTGAGACGAATGCATTAAGCAGAAATTTCATTCATAAAGATTTTATTCCATTGCATTTCATATCTGGTTCCCCGGTCTCAAAGAGACCACAAGGCGTTGGCCGGGTCCGGGCGAAAATAAGTGCAAGAAAAACCCAAAAACCGAAGAAGATTTATGAGGCATGGGCGTAGGTAGTCACTTTCTGAGAGGCTCATAAAATCAAGGCGCCAGTTCGAAGATATTTCTTGGCATCAAAATACAAGCTAGCAGTTTTACATTCCTTTTTAACCAAAATGTAATATCCTTCACTATCAATATTTGTTTCATTTTATTTAAAATCTTTATACACCCTTCTAAAAATGTGAAAAGCAAAGGCATCCCCCTTGCAAGTAAGCCCCTGTTGGGGGGCAAACAGCTTGAAATTAAAATTCGAGAAACTTCAACGGAAATATAATAAATGAGAAATGGTTTAAATATTTGCCACACACGAATGCATGGCATGCAAATTCATTGAAAGCTTAAAATTCTCCTCGATTTCACAATTCGCTTTGCTGCAACTCAGAGAATGTAAACACGGACATTGGGCGAATTATTGTCTACATCGAATGCTGGAGACGTGCGTTGAGAAGTTCTCAGTTCTCTTGGGTTAGGGTTCAAATAAATTGCTTTTAACTTGGGCCTTGGCTTGTCGCTTGAGTGGAAAATTGCCGTGCAAGGAAATTGACTTTGAAATTAATAATTTAAGCCTTTTTTTCTGCCATGCTAGCTGGCGGAAGAAGTGCCGAAAAAAATTAATTGGAATTTTTCTTTTACAGAAAGGAAGTGGTGAACTATCGGAGTTTCAAGTATACCCAGTACTTGTAGGGTAAAGGATAGTAAATACAAGTATATCCTTTTGAGATTGTAGGAAAGTTGTTTTAATATTTAACCTTAAAACATATAAATAATATATAAATAATAAATCACTAAAGAAGTTGCCACAGAGTAGGCACCTATTAACGGGTATCTCCAAGTCGTGGCATTCTTCTTATAGTTTTTATTTTGCATAAGCTGAAATAGTCTCTGCTGGTCCCGCTGTTTTGCTTTCAATTTAACCGCAAAGCAATCTCAATCAATCTCAATAGTTATTGACCAGCCTCCCCTCCGATTTTCCCGATATCCACCTTCCACGAAGTCCAATATTTCACGTGCTTTTTTCGCTTCTCGCGCCGCCGTCGCCATCGATCAATGAATTTCTTGTGCCTCCTTTTTTTTCGTGCAACATCTTCGACGGCGGCGGGTTTCGACCGCAATAAGTCAAATACGAGGCCAGCGAGCTTCATTATGTTAAAGAAAAAAAGCCAACCGCAGAAGGGAGCGAACCTCGGTGGGGCCAATAACAAAAAAAAAAAGTAAAGCCAAAGCCGAAGCCGAAGCAGCCATGGCAACAACTCGTCTCGGCCCCAAAAGGCAAGAACAATGCAACGCAGATAAGTCAATTATATTGACTTGGCCAAGAACTCTTTGAGGCTGTCTTGGGCTTTTAAGGTGGCAAGAGCAGCTCTGCTGCTCCTCTCTCACAATTCCCACAGTTGAAAGCCAACGTCACCGTCGCTTCGTCTTCAGTTTTTTGTTTTTTCGCCTTTGGCTTGAACCAAGGCGATAACATCAACGCTGTCAATGGCAAAGTGGCCAAGCAGTAGAACAAGATGCACAAATTTTGGTTAAGAAAATAACTCGCATTAAATCGAATTTAAAATAACATTTTTCAAGTTGGGAAATTTTTAAAAGACATAGTCTTTATTGTTCTGAGGACTTTACAAATTAAATAATAAATCTAGAGATCTCTTCTTGTTATAAATACATTTTTCCATTTTATAAAATAGGGTTTGTTTCGAAATTATCTTTAATATATTTTAAAAACTCTCCAGCTCATTTCTTGTTTGTAAAATCGTTGAGATACCTTTTATTTATTTTAAACTAAACATTTTGTAAGTTACTTTTCAACCACTTTGCAACCACAGTGGGTTCATTTTGCTCAATCGCTGTGCCACACTTTGCTCTCTTCGACCAGACGTTGTTTTATTATTATTTTTCTGACTGGCACGTAGATTTATTTTCATATTTATGTTTTTCCTCTTATTTATTTTTTTTGTGTATCATCTCCGGATCGCTTTGAGCTTTTGCTCTTGGGTTTTTTTTTTTTTTTGGTCTTCGAAAGTGTAGACGCAATTTACTGATTACATTATTGCTCGCAAATTGCTAGATTATAGTTTGCTTGTTGCCTGCAAATTATGTCTGTTATTATTTGCCTGACAAATTATAGTGATTAGTTTTTCAATAAAATGGAAATAATTTTGTGTAGGCAATTTCGCGCTTAATATGTGAGAAAGAATCGACAAAGCAAAGCGGAGTTGCCAAAGATTTAAAAGAAAAGATTTCATGTGATTATGATAGTAAGAGTTCAATAAAAACTTTCGGATATTTATCTGTTATTATTATTTTCTGATTATATATTATATATTATATTATATATTATAAGTGAAACTTTCTTTTTATAGTTAGTAACCAAGAAGTAATGTATTAATTTCACTCAACTTTTTATAATAGACACTAGTAGATAGGTAGTATATTAAGGATATTCTACAAAACATAACTATATAAATTTAACCTTTTGAGGCTTTTAATAGAATTTATATATGACAAGGATACTTGACTTAGTCTTGTCCAGGATTAGGGAATTTCTAGCAACAAAAATTGGCAAATAGCAATCACAAAGAATTAAATCTATAAGTGTAATACCAAAATTTGTAGAAAATAATGGAAGAACAATATATTTTTTAATAAGTGTGGAATCTTTCTAATTATTGCCAATCTCTATTTTTACAGAAGAATATTTATAGAATTTATAGTTTATAGAACTTATTTGGCATATTACAGGTTTTCTAAGTCCTCTGTTGGTCTTTTTATCGATATAACTACCACTACCATAGTCGACTTATTAATTAGCTGGCAACGACTGTATATTTCTTTATTTTTATACTTTAAAATACATTAAATTTCATACAAAAATAATTAATACATTTTAAAAGATCCCTAAAAACCTCTCCTTGCAATTTTCCCTGTTTAATTCCTTTTATTTGTATTTCATAAAAGGAGTTCAACATGAGATGTTGTGGATTTGCCAAACATCCGACTGTTTTTTCAATTTTAAACGCCATATCCTTGAGTTTTAGTATCCCAGGACTCTCCGAAGTCGCATTTAAGCAAACTTTTTTTTGGATTCACCCTTCATGGCTGCCTTTCAGCCTTCTTTTTTTCAACCCATCGCGACAAAGCAAACATGAAAGCGGAGACTAGGAAACCGGCAAGAAAGGCGCAGCCAAAGCAAAGTGCCGAGGAACAAGTGCAGCCCACATGGCGGCAATCCAAAAGAGAGTGGAAAATATATATGGGAAATGTTCCTCTCCTCTTTCTCTCTACTGCTAAAAAATCTGCAAAGCACTGAGAGTTTTTCCCGCTCTCACCAGTCTCTCTGGCTGGGCGCAAATGCCAACCCCCCGGAAAGTGGAAACTTTGCAGAGTGGTGCCAATTTTCCTAAAGGGAAACTATGTGGAGTACTACGAGTTTGCTGATAAGCGGCAGCCGCTGTTTTATGCTGGGGCCAAGAGTGGACGGGGGAAGGGGGGTGGCGGAGCTGAACATAATTGTAGCTCCAGACGATGAGGGGGAGAACGGAATCGATCGATTTTTCATGCTCCCCAAAAACAGAGAAAGAAACTGCTGCATACGCACAGGAGCAAAAAGAGCCCAGCGGCTTCTCGGGCTGGGGCTCCGCTCTCTCTCTCTCTCTGTATGGGTGAGCGTATGTCCCGGTGTGTGTTAATGTGAGTGTGTGTGTGTGTGGTGTGCGGCGTGTGTGTATATGTCTAAGGTGTGTTAACCTCAAATGCTCCACACACACACACACTCAAGCAAAGAAACAAAATCAAGTGAAATTGTTTAAAAAAATCTACTAAAAACGGGGTCATTTTTACTTTTTAAAATCGCAATAAAAAAATGTTTCTAAAGGAGGAAATATTTCAATAAATTGTACACCTTCGATGCTTTTTAGGCAATTTAACTTAATATTTGCATAAGCCTTTATCCGTTTGAAATTTTATTAATTATTTACCACAAAATCCTTTTCATATATTTTTATTTATATTTTTTTAATGTTCTCTTACATTTTATGATTTCCTTTGGTTTTTCCTTGCGAATTCCTTACGCCTTTTGTTATAAACTTCAGCTACTAATCCAAATTATTGATTTTCATCCAGTGCTTGTATTTTTACTACACTAATAGTACTCTCTGGGTTCTTGCGTTAAACTTAAAACCCGGTTAGATCTTTGTTTTATTTGGTTTCTCTGCACATTCGACACTGTCACGCACACTGGGATATATCTAATATATATGCATATATATATATACAATATATATATATCGAATATTTATTTTTCCTTTGTGGGCGTAAGTTGTATTTTCCAAATAATTTCTTGCTTTCTTTGGTTGAATCGAATTAGATGTGTTGAGCTTTCTGTGGGGACTTTTCCGAATTTATTTAAATTATTTTCGCTGTGCCCATTTCAAACACACACACACACTCGTACGCACATGCACTCGAACACGCGACGCGAGACACGCACACATATAGGATTTTTCACTGCGCCTATATGTATTCGAAAGGGGGGGTTGGGCGGTTGGTGTCTGTATATCCTGTATATCCTTTGGCGCGGACCGTACCGAAACTCAGAGTCTGCAGACACCGCCGTCGTCGTCCTGCCACGAGCAACTCAATCGACACAATGAGCCCAGAGCATATTGGAAAAGTCCTCACAACCCGCCGAGCCAAAAAGGAGAGCAGCCCGAATTTTCCACCACCAAAAAAGCATGCAAAAGAGCGCGAAGTCTCCTGTTGAGTGAGAGTGAGTGGGCGCAGAGAGCGAGCAGTTCTCAGGGGGAGCGAAACGCGTTGGCAGTTGGAAAATCTAGCAGAGAGAGTATGGAAAACCAACGGAAAATTCTCCCAGCTCAACTCACAGAAGGAGAGAAAAGGGAAATGTCTGCCAGAGAAAAAGGACAGTTCTCCCAGAGAGAAGGAAAACTCTCTCCGCGAGAGAGTACTACCCAAATCATATGTTTTGCATCTCATACCAAAAACGTGAGCCTACAGATTTCATCTCCCCCGAAAAACCGCAACTTGCAACTTCCTGACTTCCTATGTTTCGTTTATAGCCAACCTTTGGGCCAATTTATGCCAGCTTTTCTCCTTTTCTGCACTAAAAAAAAATATAAATTGTGAACGTATGAAATTGTTTCTCTATGAAAATTTTGATATTTCAAACATTTTAAATTAAGTTTAATAAATTATGTAGAAAAAATTAAAAGGGTGAAGTGTGATTTTTTTTTCTAATTGAATATAAAAAATATTTTTTAAGGAGTTTATAGATAAATATTTAAGGACTTAAGGTCTTAGTTTATATATTTTTAGTTTAGTTTTTAAGTTTTTATTTGGTCCGAGTGTAGTCAATAGGTGTTGTGTTTTTTATCTGTATTTGTGTAATATCCTGTACTTCCATAAGTTTCCGTTACACTCTGCGTGCCAGCTTTTTTATCCTTTTTTGTTATTGTGATGAGGGTGGTATTTTTGGTCAAGTGATGCTCGAATGATGAGCTGGTTTGGCAGTATTTTCGTAAATTTTTTGAGGGTTTTTACAAAGCAAAGTTTGAAGTAATTAAAGGAGCTTGAAATTATGAGACGGACTTTTTAAGGATTCACAAAAATGCTACAAAGTTGAGGTAAAAAGTACGAAAGTTTAAGGAACTATTACAAATTTTGTTGCAGTTTAAAATGTCAGCCATTACATGTGAAAAGGCAGACAAAAATATAATTTGTGATTATAAAATATTTATTATAAATTAATAAAAACAAAGACTTCAGCATAGTTCCCCTGGTCGTAGGTATTTCTGGCTTAAGATATCTGAAACCCCTCTATAAAATTTACAGGACTTTTAAGTACCAATAAAAATAGGTAACATTATAATATATTATAAATATTTTTCGATTCTAAGGCACCTCTAAGGATGTATTACATCTTTACTTCAAATTGAAGATATCATTTTAAGAAACTGACTTAAATACTTTATTAAAAAACTGCCTGGTAAAAGGTAAAACAAGATTAATGCTGTTAAAAATCTAACCTCCTTTAAGGTAATGAAGCGCAGCAGCTACCATGACGAATAATATTGAAGTTTCGCTTTGGCAATTTACAACATTTCCCACCCACTACCTTTAGAATTTCGCGACACACCCAACCCAAAACTAAAGTCAAGTAGAATTATTCAAAAGGCGGCATTGGAGTTGTGCGATGCGAAAATGCACGGCAACAGTCATAAATACTCATTTTGCATGAATGAGAAAATAAAATGAAATTTGCATTTGACTGCACACGACGACGACTAAAATTATTTGCCAGCAATATACTGTTATTTGGTGAAGGAGCCGACAGTTATGCACACAATAAACGCCCCGAAGTCGGTAAATTTACCCCGAGCAGCGGAACAGGACGCAACAGGAAGTTGGCGAAAAAAAAAAACAAGAAAAAACAAAAAAACGGAACAAAACAAAAAAAAAAAATAATCAAGAAAAAACAGTGAACTTTAGGGAGACGGAGGAAGGAAGCACGCAAAATGCGCGCCATATGATCGAGTAAACAGAGGGGAGCAAAGGGTGAGACAAGGGAGAGCAGCGAAATGGGAACACGTCAAGTGGGAAATGCAAGAAAACTCACGGTCTTGTGGACACAAAAAAAACCGAGGAAAACCCTTAGAAAGAACGCCTCCCTCCCAACCAAAAATTGCCTTTTGGTCTTAGAGAGTCTGCGTTGTTTACAACTCATACAAACACACACACACCCAAGCAAGAAATGCACATGGAGAGAGTACGCACACTACAGCATATTTACGCACACACACACACACACGCCGAGAGACGCGTCTTCAAGTTACCATTACGCGTGTTTCCAATTGGAATTAAATTCTAGAACGACGGAGGAGCCAACGCTGAAAAACACACCGAACGCGAGGCCAGCAAACGGAATTCTGAGTGGGAACCTCTGGAATATCAGCTCCCCTACCGTACAGAAACGGAATGGTAATGAAACGGAAACGGAACACAGCCCCTACCCTCAAAAGAGAAACCGTATGAGAGAGAGAGAGAGCATGCGAGAGGGGGTGCAAAATTCTGCAGACATTTTTTGGTGAATGCAATTTTACGGGGAGTAAGGTAGCCCCGGATTAGGTAGCCCCACCGATTTCTGTAATTAAGCGGGGCAGAAAATGGTTGAAGAAAAAGGGCCAAAAGTGGGTGGGAAAATTGTGGGCTTAAAATGGAAAAAGGGTACAGAGCGGGTTAGGGCAGTTTTAATTTCAAATTCAAAAAGAAGGCCAATTAATTAACCAGGAGAGTCGGATTTAAAACGACGGGCAGCAAAAGCCAATGAAGAGACGACGGCCTGGGAAGTGAAGATGATGATGATGACGGTGATTTTGTTGACGATGCCGTTGACAGGTGGCCCAGGTGAGCGGAAAAGCGGAAATTCGGTTGGTTGAGTGGAAATCGCAGTGGTTGGGATCCCTAACACGACATTTGCGTTAAAAGTTTCCAACTGAATGCGGGTAAAACTTGATTCCTGCGGATTTTCGAATAATTGTTTGACAGTTTTAGCGAAAAACTTCCTGGAACTAAATTGTAAATGGCTTAAAAATTACCCATTTTAAAGGATTAAGTCGGGTAATGATTAAGTGACACAGTAAAAGTTGTTTTAAGCAAAATAAATTAGTATGTAATTATATAGTATTTATATTCAACTTTGGAAGGTTGTTAGCTTTACAAAAAATAGGTTCCTTCTAATTTACTCTTGAACTTAATACACCTTTTATATATGTATCTCAATTTAAGAGATATCGCACCCATAATTTCCCCAACGGCTTAGCTTCGGTCTATAAATCCCTGTCTAGACACTTTTAAATATTTTTTTAGACCCAAAACTTTTGCATTTCCCCTCAAAATACGACACTTTCCCAAGAGAGGCCCTTTGGAATCCATCAACTTTTCATTTTCTTTCGTCTTTTTTCTCAATTTATATTTTGTGTATTCATATTTAGAGGCTATGCATTCGCTGAATATTTCCAGCACATTTCATATTCATGGCGCGTTTTATTATTTTTATTAGAGCGATGGCAACAAACGGCGGCACAAAAAAGAATTTTAGCCAAAAAGTGTTTACATTGACGAAGTCTCCTCCGTTTCCGTCATCATCCATCGGATTTTTCTGTGGAATGTTTTCGGACTCTTGATCAATATTTTTTGCGGCATAATTTCGCTCATTAAAATTCCATAAATCGAGGCGAGAAGCGGCAACGGCATATAATTGCTTTTCATTCTTGATTGCATCGCGTGTTCGATAAGATATATACAATCCCAGTATCGCATCTCACCTCGGACCAATTAAAAGGTTCTCAAGTTGTCCCGTGTCTCTCTGGAGTATCTTATACTCGTGCCTTATCCCCTATTGTTCCCTTTTTTCGTACCATCTCAACATTTGGTCGCACATTGCCGGCACATGTTTGCTTTATGAGTTATTCCCCTGGAAATTGTTTTGAAAAACAAAGATGAGCATATGGGCAGGCCCTCGCCCTTATAAAAGGTTCAATTTCGTTCGGATCAGTTGACCTTTCGATGGGAAATGGGGATTGTAAAATGACAGAGGCCACGCATGCGCACACGTTCCGGCCTCTTTTTTTTGTTTTAATTTTTATTATTTTGACTTTATCGGCAGGCAGCTAATCCCGCTCATCCGTATGGGGAGACATGTCCGGGTTTGTAATGATGATGACATTATTGGCCACAGACCAGCATCTTTTTTGTGCGGTTGCGGCTTTAAATATAATTATAAAGCCTGGGAGCAAAGGCCCTCTAAACCAAACCCCGAATTCACTGATCAATGCAGCAGTTTGTCTTTCGTCACCATCTGCTGCGTCTATTTGCCCTTCTTTTTAGTGCATTTTTATGTCACTATAAGTTGAGCGCAACAATTCCATTTTAGTGCGCTGTTGTGACATTTGTTTCATTTGTCAGCGCTTCATTAGTCATCAAAGGACCTGCCCAGACACTCCCCGACACTCGATATGTGTCGATATCAATGAATTTGTCACTAATTTATGTTCTTTCGACGACACCTAAAGGGAGAGGCAATTAGAACGCGTGGGATTCTAGTATAAAAAATATATCTAAAAGGTCTCTAGAGGGAAAATTGAGGGTGGAAGTGGCACAGGGAGGTATTAAAAAGTTTCAACCAGTCGGGGAAAGTTTTATTTTTAGTGCAGGCAGAGCCATAAAATTAGTGAGAAATTTATAAGGGCTAGAAAATTTGTTAGATTATGGTGCTTAAGGAATTTATTTGAGTCTTATCTTATTTAGGACTACTTCCCATGTACCTATAAATACTCGCGAAATTTCGATTTTAATTCATGTCAAATGTGCTTAATAGTCTTAACTGCAAATTAATTTTATTTATTCATTGTTTTTTCCAACTTTTAGCTCCAATCTCACTTGTCATGCTGCGTGGCATCAGGCATTTCAACTTTGCATTAAAACATTCATCTTCATTTTACGAAAACAACTCTCTACCGCATTATCCCCCGTATTTTTGCTTCGGTCGTGCTGTCTGGGGCCTGTTACCAGTTGAGACACATTTCTGACCAGTCTGACGTGCCCTGTATTCCTGTATCTCATCGCTAAGGACCATGCTCAACACCCAGGAACAGGAACAGGAGCCTGAGCAGGAGCAGGCAGGCGGGAACCATCATCAGCTGAACGCTACTCGCTGAGCAAACAAATGGCAAAGGACCAACAACAACCACTCAAAGGAGCGAGGAAAGGCCGCTGACAGTGATGTCAGATGGCGATAAAAAGCTAAACAGAAATCTTAAAAGAATTACCAATAATTCCTTCAGCTCAATATTCAAAGAATTAGATGTTTTTAAAGATCTGTAATTGCTTATTTACTGTCTTGAAAAAACTGTATATATTTTACAAAAGAATTAAATCTGCAGCTTTAAATATTAAACACATTTGCATTACTTAATTTCAGATTGTTAATTACATTGAATATTTTCTTTAAGCCCCATTTTTTTGTATTAAACCATGATCTTCGAGTATATACACCTTTTATTATAAAATAGCTATAGCGACAGCACTGGTAGATATCCTTCTGCTTTCACAGCCCTTCTCTGCCCATTCCTGCGGCTTAACACTCAACTCGGAGTCACGTACATGTCCTGCCACATGCCCACTCTCCTTGTATTTCCACAGACATGACCGGTACTTTGAGTTTGGGACCTCAAACGGTAAGTTGGCTGTTTGGCTTGGCTCCTTTTGGCTAACAACTTTTGGTGGCCTCGCCGCTCAAGTGTCGCAATTTGATGGCACATTTCGTAATGCCCATCTCGTCACTTATTTATATAAATTCAACTGTAGAGTGTTTTATAATCTTTTTATTATCTTTAAAGCTGCCCAATCGATTGCTACCATTAGCTGTCAAAGTGTCCCAAAGATATTGGAAATACCTTAGTCTATTGGCAACGTATGTCAGAAAAAGTGAAGTAGTTATATACAGGCAGAAGGAAGCCCCTTTAATATTTACTATAAATTCTTGATTAGCTTCACCAGGCGAGTCAATTGAGACATGTCAGTTAGAGCTCACAATTTTTGATCGTTCCTATCTATTACAAATCAAGTTTTTATTAAAATTTTGACTTCTGCTTTTGTAAGTCATGAAAGAATTATAACTAAAAAATTGATTTAAACTATTGTCGAGACGCTCTAAAAATGTTACTTACATCGGATGAAAAACTTGCAAACACACTAAGATACTAGTACTGATATTATTATGTTCAGGTGGGAATTCGTTGGATTTTCTTGTAAGAATGTTAAATTTTTTGTTCTATATACAACATTTAAATTTAATTTAATAGAAATCTGTTTTAAGTTTAAACAAATAAGATGATTTAAACCTATTTGTTTGAGTGGAAACATCAAATCGATTTTATTTCGCCAAGATTATCGAAAAACTCACACGATGAGTCATTATTTTCCGCTATCGGGGCATATAAAAATATCATAAAATTTGTGGAACTGTCTTTACTCAAGCTCAGTTCAAGGTTTGCACTTACTCCACTTCCTCTACCCTCCTTTTCGAATAAGGTTGTCTGTTAAATTTTGCGCAAATGCCAAAGTTTACACGCATCAGCAGAAGCTTCTGCACAGGAAGCGAAGGATATAAAACGGGAAAGCGAAACTTTAAAGAAATCCAAATAAAAGCAATGCAATATCAAAAGTTTCCTCGCTCCTTGCTGTTTTTTCTTCCTTTTGGTTTTTATTTTATTTTCCCGGGTTTTCGCACAGATCTTTCCCTTCTTGTTCTAAACCCACGCTGCGAGGGCATTAAACAATTTTTCAGAAGACTTTTCACAGAGTTTCAGGGGCAGCACACAGACATAGGGATGAGTGCTTGTTTTCGGGGGTCTATTAGAAGCGACACTAACAAATAACGAAAATTGATGTGTCTGGCAGTGATGAAGGAGCTGGGAGCTGGATCTTAGAAACGGGGAAATGAAATTATAATTACAAACCGCCTTTTGTCTCTGGCAACTTTCTTAATTAAAACTCAATAGCGCGCAACGAATGCCTGCGGGAAAATGATGAAAACAAATTGTGAACAACAAGAGGCTCCAGGGAAAATTATGTCAATGCACAATGCAAAACTAATTTGGCAACTTGGCCGACACAGAGCCCACGAGGAACACGAGGCCAACTTTAGGCCAAGTGGAATCCCTTATTGTGGCCGCGTTGCCAGAGATTTGAGATTCCAGTGCTATCGCCAACACTTGCTCCCGCCAAAAACGAAACGAACCCAAATCCAGAGCACAACTAACTCATAAAGCCAAGTGCAACTTTTACACTTTTCTAGCCGGGCCCGGGCCCGGGCCAAGAAAACAAAAACCATAACCAAACTGCTGCGTTGTGGCGAAACTTTCTTAATAGATTTTTGCTCTGCGATAAACTTTTTCCAATACAACAAAAGGATACGAGAGCAAAATAATACGAAAAATGAAACCAAACGGGAAGAAGCATTTTCCTTTTTCCCCTTCTAACTCAGCCAGAGACTCGGGCTGTCGGTATTGGAATCGTACGGCGGACATCTTTTTGCTAAATTCACTTTAGTTGTGGAAATTGATTTTCATCTCTCTGGCCGGCATCTTGAGTTTGTATTGCGGCTTAGTCAAAGTTTGCCTCGTCTTCGATTCTGGCTGAGGCTGTGGCTGGGGGGAAGTGAGGAAGTGGAAACAGGATTTATCCTAATGCCAGGCTTATTGTTTACACATCATATTACATTATGGCGCATTATATATAAATGGTAATCAAATTGGTTTTGTTGACTCTGAAGAGTGTTGGCAGACTTGTGCTAAAGTTTTTCAAGAGATATTGAAATGGGAATTTTTATGTACACAAAATTCTATACTCAATAGTGTATCGACTTAAGTTAAAGAACAAATTGCAGTTTCAAGTTAAATCCTTAATTTAAACAATATAAGTCATCTTAGAAACTTAAAATTTTTAAAGTTATATTGAAAAACTTTACATAAATTCAAATTCAACGGGAATTTTCCAAAAAAATTCTGTCTTGATTTACTTTTAAGATAATATGCCTTAAAGAAAAATGTACAGACACTTACTTTCTGTATTTTATTTCTAGTTTCTTTTAAGGGAGACCCGAAAAGAGCAAAAAAAAACTCCTGTTCCTGTTCCCTATATGCTGTTCACACTTTTAATTTACATTTTTTGTTCTTTTAGTGTTGGCAAACCATGTTTGAAGCAAGCCTGCTGTAAGCTCACTATAAGTCTGTGTCTTCCCCACAGCTTTTCGCACTCAACCGAGAGCCTTAGGCCTTCCTTATGTTCTTCCTTCACTGTCAACCATGTTTCAGTCCTTCCCTTCCAGCATAAATCCTCCCCTTCAGTAACAAGTTAATCTTCATTTTCCTGCTGCCTTTCTATTAAAATGCCATGCATCAATGTGACCGACAAGTGGGGGAGAGCTGCAAAAACCTTAGGCCCAGTGTAACTACTTACTAGTCTTTTTTTTTTTGTTCGTCCACCCCTCCTGTCAGAGGCTCATAAACTCAATTAGAATGAACGAGCTGGCAGAAGAACTAGCTAAAGTAGGGGCACCCACATGCAGATGCAGATACGAAATGCGAGATGCAGACTCGTAGAGAGGGATGGAGACAGTCGTGGAGAGATCCTGGCAAGGTTAATCAACATACAGCACTCATAATTAGAGGGGGAAAATGAAAAGGAGAAAACACAGAAAAACTGTGGAAAACAAGATGTGGTTTCTTGGCTTATTTAAAGCCAGTTCTGCCAACTTTCTGTGGCTAACCTTCCAACAATAAAATATTCAAGCTACTCTTTTTATTTTGGAAAATATTTATAATAAGTAAATCCTGAATATTAATATATTTATTATTATTTTTTAGCCAACCTTCGAACTTTGTTTCCTTTATTTTTATGCTGACAACACTGTAAGCTAGCAATGTAAACAGCAGCTTGGGGTTGGCTACTTTTGATTAGACGGGAAGAAGTTTTTCCTCCTTTAATTCTTGTTTCCCCCTTTTCTGTGCGTTTTGTTTGTGCTCCATTTAATAATTTAATGATGGTAAATTTGTTGCAATTGCAGGCGATCCTGTGGGAAGTTCTGTTCGCACTTGGCCCTACCGGAAATGAGTTCTTGATGGCATTGGGTTGGCTGGAGGACCACACAAATGCAAAACTTTCAAGTGCCCGGTCCACTCTGCTAATTAAGCATTGTCCGACGTCTGTTTGGGTTTTTGGTTTCAGCTGATGCCAAAACCGCATTGGAGTGGACCAAAAAACCCGAAATAAATTAGAGCTGCGACACTTGAGCACGTTCCAGCTCCGAATATCCTCTTTTTGCCTCAGCTTTTTCCTGTTTTCAATGTCAGACAATGCCCACGTCGCGTTTTGTCGTTGGTAATTTATGTGTCTGCATTTCATTTGAGTGCAACAACAGCACTCGTGTTTTTCTTTTTCTGGTTTTCCCCCTGAATTTAATTTACTGTCTCTTCTTTTTTGGCCTTTGCAATTAGTTTTTGTGGCGGGCCATAAGCCATGCAATATTGCTCAATAAATTTTGCATTGATCATAAACAAATTGAAATGTTTTTGTCCGCTGAATAAATACTTTCGTCGGCCAATGGTCATCGGCATTCCCCTTTATGCAATTGCATTTTGTTTGTCTATTCATTGGTAAATGATTTAAAATTCATATTTCCACCAGATAAAGGAGAGTGTCATTTATTCGATTTTAAAGTTTAATCAACAGAAAATTATGCAGCGCATAGCAATAAATGTTTAATGATTTTCTAATATTGTTGACTGATTACAAATCGAATAAAAATAAATTGTTCTTTACATACCCAATGGCCTTTTAATATAAATTATTCATGAGGCAGACGTAGCATCCTTGGCAGTAATTAATTGTTTACCTAAAAGATAAAAGAAACGTAGTTTTGGTTAATAAAATAAATCAAGAGTAAATTAACGTTAGTTAAATATTTATTTCTCAGTTAGTATAATAATTTAGTCGCATTCAATCCAATTTCCTCTTAGTTCTATTTCATTTTTGGCCCTGGCATTGATCTATATTGGAATTGCATCATATCTTGTCAGTGTCAAAAGCCAGTGCATTCAATTTTTAAATGCCAAGGACATGGTTGATAGCTCCTAAGCCCAAAGGCCAAAAGCCAAAAGCCGAAAACTGTGAAAATGTCAGAGTTGGACCAAGGCTGGGACTGGTCAACAGAGAACTGGCAAACAGGAAGGAAAGCAGACAGGACGGGACTAACGGCAATAACCAGTATTAACTAGGATTGACTCGAACATGCCATAGAGACCAACAACAACAAGAACAGTAAGGAGAAATCCTGGCAAGCAATAAAATTGTTGTTGGAACCGCAAACACAAGGACATGAAGAGGATACTCAGGGAAAGCCAAGTTCAATACATGGCAAGTGCAGTGGAAAACTATTTACAAAGCTTTTATGCAGTCTCCTCCAGGGGACTGGGCGGGGTACAAGTAAATTAATTATTAATAACTTCTAGCGGGCATATTGCCAAAAAAAAAAAAAACCCCCTCCCCGAAAAATACCGGAAAAACAAAAACGGCCACTTGAACGCTTATTGTTTTTCTCTGCACTTGCGGAAAAGTTATCTTGGTCCGCCACGAAAAGAGAGGAGTGGAGAGGAAAAGCCAGGCATTAGCCCAAAGTTTTCGAGAGTTTATTTTATTCGATCTATATGGGAGTGAGACAATGGAGCGCACAGGGGATTTATTTAAGTGGATTTAAATGCTTTCTGAGTCGTTTGGAAGATGCAAATGTTTTGCATTTCATTTGTTTACTCTGCATAAATTGAAAAGCCAAAGTCGAGCTCCTCTAATTACATTGCCAATACAAAAGAGAAGATGCAAAAATAAAAACAATTTGCAGCCAAAATAATTTATCGAGTTTTTGGGGCTTAGTCAAATGTGAGGCCTCCCCCCAAAAATAAACAAAAAAGGTTAAGTTCACAGCGGAAGTAGTGGTGCCGGCATGGAAATGGATTCTGAATAATTGAGGAAGGCCTAATTGATTTCTATTGTAGACGCCAAAATGAAATCTGCTGGAATTTAATATTTCCAGCTTAGCCTAAAGTTCGCATGGGGAAGCCCAGCTTAATTTCTCGCTCGGATTCTGTCCTTTTTTCTGGTCAAGTTCGTTTGATTATCTAAATGATGGTAATTAAAATTAATTTGCATTCGGCTGCCTCCGCTTCAGCCGTTAAATGGGGAAATTAAAAGTAAATTGAAAGTGAAATTAATTGCAGGCCCGGGTGCGGCCCAAAGTCAAGTGGAGTTCATCAGAGGAACATATTGTGCGTACAAATACAGCAGGGGCCAAGAAAATGGGAGTTTGTATTTCTGTGAATTTTAATTTTAAATCGAAGCTATGAAAATGTTTAAAAAGAGATGGGCTACTGAAATCTCAAATAAATACCGACTTAATTCACCTGTTAAACTAATAAACCTATTTCAATTGCGTTTATTTGGCTTTTTTTATCATTCCTTTACTTAAATTTAATTTTACTATATACAAAGAATTATATTAGTAATTTTAAATACTACAAATGTATCCTGAAGTCCAAAGTCTTATCTCAATTGCAATTAGTATCCGGCAGTCCAGTAAATGTTTAATGAATGCATCGAGCCTTTTGTCTTGCGAACAATTGATGAAGAGTCGTTTCTGGGTCTCCTGCCTGCAGCATTCTCCTCATCATTTATCAATTCCATTTCAGTTAGTTTGGATAGAGTATCATTTTTCTTTCCTCACAGATTTCGCACGCCCATTTTTCCATTCATTTCGGTCACTCAGCCAGTTAGTTTGTTGGTCAGTAGTCACTGGAGGAGTCGCTCGGTTTCGAATTTCCGTTCCCCGCGACACTTGACACTTGACACGAACCCAAACCAAGCCCAATAGCAAACTGAGCTGAGGATGAGCCCTCCGTCGCTCTCAGTTAGTCAGCGGGGCATTCGCCCATTCATTCGGGCATTCGAACAAAGACGACGCCTCTGGTCAGCCAACTGTTGACATTGCTAAATGAATGAACCCTAGTTAAGTTACAAAATTGCATGAAAAAAAGCAGGAAAAGGAAATTCTCTACGAGTTGAATGAATACAGAAATACTCTACATGATACATGATAGAGGAATTCTTTTTCTATCATTGTATAGAGCAGATAATAAAAGGAGAGGATTACTAAATGTAAAACCTTTGGATTAACATAGAGATGTATAATTTATTCATTGAAAAATACTTTTGTGAGCGATATAACTTATTGAGAAAGCTTTAAGCACTCCGATTAATTTACCTCAAATAAGTCTGAATAAAATTAGATTGTGTAAAAAAAGTAAAAGAGAGACAAATCTGATTTCTATACACAAAAAAATACACTTCCATTTCACTATGAAAAAAATATGACAGACAGGCTACAATGGAAGGGAAAGGCAATGGATGGAAGGGACACAACCAAGTGCAAATCAAATGCATTAAGCGCAACGGTAACAGAGAGTTCTCGAGTATCAACCTGAAGCCATCTTAGTCCGGCCATTCCATTTATCCATTTAGTGTGGAAATAAAACAACTTATTTCCCCTCAACTCACATTTTTTCCTCTATTTTTTGAAGTTGCGTTTTTAAACCGACACTTTGCACGTAGTCGCCAGTTGGGAACAACGAGCTGCGAGGGGTCATAAAAATGAAAATGGCCAAGGAAGTTGGGAGATTGCAATTTAATTTCGACCGCAAACACGAAGCTGGAACTCCTGGGCAAAGGAAACTAATGGAAGGAAAAAAATAGGAACGCTGACCATATTGATTGGTGGAGAAGGAGGAGGAGTATGCATTATAACGACCCCATTTGGTAACCTTTCGCCCTGCTTTATTTGTTTGGGCTCCCCCGCTCCGTCACATGTGCGTCGCATTTATCACTGAATCGCACTTTAACCACAGGATATTTGATCTTGTGCCATTTGACATCAGACTTGGCCAGTCTTGGGGTGCTTCCCAGCCTCCCAGTTCCCCTCCAATTTCTCCGCTTGTGGATACACATTTGGCCAAATGCAATCCCTGGGGAAGTTTGTCGTTGTTGTTTGTTTGTCCTCTCGAAAATCAATAAGCTGATAAACATATTGCATTGTCCGCACGGTGGCTGGAAATTGAATTGAATTCCGTGCGGTCAGCTTGCGGGATAAAATGGCCAAAGCACTAGTTCCACCAAATGGAAACAAAATTTAAAATTAATGGCAAAAGTTAAACACGGCTTTTGATGGCCAAATAAAAATTTCTGCAAATTATTGGCTTAATTTTTCGATATTACTGTTTGGGAGAATAACAATGCGGAAATATTCCGGAATAATTCTATAAATTGCTGATGCAGAGAAGAGTTTTGTATTGGCTTTCACTAATAGCTTATTTAAATTCAAAATCATTTATTCATTGAGGTTAATATGATAGGATATATCTTAATGAGAGGCACAAGTATTTTGCAATCATTTATGCTAGGTATTTATGTATCCGTAAATACTTCAAAAGACTTTATTAAATCGCTTAATTGGGTTCGCTTTAAACGCTCAATTTGTCAAAGCTGACAAGCTAATATTACTTTAATAAAGCAGCTTAGAATTAAAACTTCCTCTGTGAACTCTACTGATTACTTTATTTAATCCAATTTGCCAGCCAGGATTTGTCTGCCTCTTTCTCTTCAGATTTAGCCACTTGACTTAGTTTAATAAAATTAAAGTGAATTTATGCCAATCTCCCCCAGAGAGTTGTATTTAATTAAATAAGTCAGTGAATTCCGAGAAAGGATTGAGCAGCCAGGAAGACTTCGCGGCTGGCGTCTCATTTCAAAGGCAAAACTCGAAGCCTGAACACTTTGCTTAAATGCCAGGAAAATCAGCGTGGAAGCTCCGGGAAAGCGCCCGAATTTCCCCAGGAAATATTTGCCTTTGTTATTGGAGTGCCTGTTTGTATTTTTTTTTTTTTCTTGCTGCTTGTTTGCTTGGTCCGCTGATAAAACAAAAGCCAAAAGTTTACTATAATAAAATATAATGATTATGATGTGGAACGTACATTGCCGCAGGCGTAATCAAGGAATATATCAATGATTCAATTCATGACAAGTGTTTGCTAGTCGAAGCCAATTTGTTGCTTGTTTTGACATCATCAGTGGCATTTCGCATCCCATTCCATCCGCCCATCAGCCCCATCATTATCGGAGAGCTGCCGCTTGAATTTTTATGAGAAAAGTGGCCCCATAATCATTATGTATGAGTGCCATTTACCCCCCACTTCCATTCCACCCATGCCCCGCCTCCAAAAACCACTCAAGCACCCATCCAAGCAACACAATCATTATCTTTTCTCGCCCAGCTTCTGGCGAACATGCCCCTCAGTCAGTACTTTCCCCCAGTTTTTCCCGCCAATGTGTGAGCAAAAGGAAAACTATTTTTCCCGTTTTTTCGTCCCCCTGTTCAGCATTTCATACAGTAATTTGTCAATAAAACTAAAGATGGATGTGTACTTTTATAATAAATTCTAGAGCTTGACGAGGATTTTGTTCTCTAGACAAATCAGGATAGTTGGAAACTGTAGTAAACACCGAAGGATGCTTGAAGTGCTTTCTATTATGAAGAATAGTACAAAATTATGATCTGTTTTAAAGCTATATTAAAGAATTAAAACATTATTAAAAACATATTTATATAATAAAAATATCTTTGGAAACATCTTTAACATCCTCTCGAAGTGTATCGATTAAATACGAAAATTTCAATACACAAAAAAAAATATGAATTAATCAATTTAAATTGTTAATATTTCATGAATAATTTTTTCCATTGGCTTCATTCAATCTCCGCCTTCGTTTCATCATTTAAAAACCCCTCCGAGAATTTTCGTATATTAACTTTTGTGGCTCGCCCCGATCATTATAAATTAAAAAAAAAAAACACATTAAAGACCCATTGCCTCGGGTTTAACTCTCTGAGGCCCACATGGTCAATGTTGTGTGTAAATTAGTGGTAAAGCAAATATTTGCTGCACAAAATAAGCAAATTATATATATTTATGTCCACACATTAACAATTAATTACAATTGCCGTGCACAAGCGGCCAGCGCCTGATGTCGATGTGGATGGTGATGGCGATGTTGATAACGTGGCACATACGCCCCGTTGAACGTGGCTAATAAAATTTAAATATTGATTTATTTCCCTCGAGCAGCCCCCTTGGCCATTTTTATGCCTTGTTCTGGCGGCTATTTTATGGGTCTAGTTAAGGTTAAAGCTGAAAAGGGGAGTACTGGCAACTGGGAACTGAGGACTGGGAGTCTTCGTGTGTAAATCAGCATAAATCCTGCTGCTTAATTTGCTTACCGAATTGGGTCATTAGAAATGATTTTACAATGCCATAAAAAACAGAAAAGAAACCTTAACGACTTGGCCAACTGACGACCACGGCACTGAAATAGGTTTGGGCGGTACACCACCACCTTTCTTCCAAGCAATATAAAAAAAAATGTGTTAAACTTGTTACTTGAAACGATTAACCCAAAACCCAAAAGTTCTCAGCTGCAATTGAGGAGGAGAATACTCGGTGCTCTCACCACACATATGATCATCAATTAGAATGCCTGCAGTCATAAACAAATTTGCGTACATCATCATTTATCATATGGAAATGGAATGCCTCTCACCAGCTGCGTCCATTGTGTAAGTGGTTCGCTCTACTTAAGGAGCCTCTCTGCCGGCCTCATAAACAAAAAACTTTTGTATAAATAAATAAGGAAACATTGGGGGAATGAAAGAGGAGTATTCCCCTAAATGAGTGGTGTCCCCAAACCGAGGGATAAATATTTATTTGCAATCCCTTTAAGGAGATTCTTAAAAAAATGCTCCGTATTATTATTATTATTATTATTGTTGTGACTTGTGTTGTGTATGATAATGATGACGACGATGATGTCGGCATTTTTCTCTGACTGACTTCCGTTCAAGTGAAAAGAAAAACAAAAAGAAAACATAAACAAGTAGCATTAAAAAATGATTCCTTGGGCATCATTTGCATCATTTATCATTTCGCTGGGATACTGCGATATTTCATCATTGATGAGCCTTGAGAGATGTGTATTTAAACCTTAACTTAAAGGTTTTTGGGCCATTACAAAGCATAAACTATTTCGTAATTTTCTATTTTAAATTTCTCGCTTTCCGTTTAAAAGGTTTTTTATCGAATGATTTGGGAAAAATTCGAATTCGATTGCCTATCGTTTAGTTAAAGGCGGTGATTTTTTATGTTTTTCTTTTCGCACATAATGTTTTATCATTTCTTCTCTTTTGTGTCTCGAAAGATTAATGCGAGGTCACCGGGAATCATATATCAAGACAGGGTTCAGATACGGTTGAATTGTTACACATTATAGTTGTTATATTGACTGAGAATATATTGAAATAGGACTCCTGAGAAATCCGAAAACATACCTCTTACTACACCTTTTCCATCAATCAGAAAGAAAGTCTTTTCACCGCGTTGATTTTTCTACTCATGATTTTGATTATTTTTAATTAATTTCGTTTATGATTTATTACCCATAAACATATGCTTATATCTGGCAAATAAAACGCCATATACTTTTACTGGTTATTAATCAGTCATTTATGCTCGAAAAGCTTGGTCGAAAAGGCTTGGCTTGGATCTCCGAACCCATTCCGCACATATTAATTAACAGTCTGGAGAAGTTGGCCATTGTCATAAAATGCTCAGACATGCAAGCAATTTGTATTATGCTTTAGGTGATTTCAGGGCAATGGAGGAGGAAAAGCCTCGCCCAGTAGAATTTTATTGCCTGGGCGCGAAGTTTGTTAACCCTTTTCTGCGGATAGATATACCCTTTTTCTTTTTGTTTTGCTCGCCAGGGAAAGTTCACTTTCTGCCGGAAGTCGTTTTCGACTCGACTGGGCTTAGCCAGAACAAACCATTCCCTGACTCATCCTCCAAATCCCCCAACGTGCTGCCACTTCTCTGCACCATTTGTTTTCGAGGTGCTAAGGCGCAGAGATTAGCAGATTTATGCGCAGATTTTGTACTTGTTAAATGCCCGGGTTAGGCGTCTGTGTTTTGTCTAAGCCAAAGCTCGGTTTGTTGGTAAGCCATTTCGGGTTTTAATTAAATGTCGGCCGCCCTTCGTGTGGGGTTTCTTTCGTTGAATTTAATTGTGTTTCTTTGTTGAAAAGAAATGATTGATATTCGAAATTAAGACTTTATGGCATTTAAATTGGGTTTTGCTTTGTTTAAATGGTTTGTACATTTCTGTAAATTAAAACTATTTAAATAGGAGTAGAAACCTTTTTTTTTTTATTTGTCAATAATTATTTAAAATGCTTGACAAAAATACTTAGATCATTTTTAACAGAAATAAATAGAATATTCATTTCTGAAATATTTTGTTATATATTTGTTCCACCAAATTAAATCAATTTTAGTTCATTTAAATATATAACATCAGCTTTATCTACCCAGATCGTTATATTCCACTTACATCCCTCTTAACTACAAGAAAATCTAAAACTCAACGCTTTCTACTTTCCCATGATATTTTCTACAGATTAATCCCAGACCCAGATCATTTTTCTCGATTTTAATTTGTAAATTTTTTATTTAATCATTTTCAACCAAGATAAAGTTCACATTTATCCATTACGAAGGCGACTTTCAACCAAAATTGTTTTTGATACGCTCGATTCGTCATTATCGGAGGAGGCTGCACCCCGACATACACGCAGACCTATCGAACAACTATAGATCACGGGCTTAATGGCAGCTCAAAGATATCGAATAGAAACTCTAAACAACCGCCAGGGAAGAGTTTGAAAATATTTATCATGCTGTATTAATCAATTTCATATGCTTCAAAAACCGAAAGAAACAAAAAATAAAGGGGGATTGGGTCCGACAACGGGGATTGTCTAATAAAAAGCTGTCTCGCGTTTGATAAACGCGGCCGATAACAAAACGACACACGGAAGGTTTGCAGCACCCGCACGAGATGAGTCCGGAAAATACAAAAAAAAAAAGAAAAGAAAAATAAATAAATAAAATTTTGGGGATGGGGAGCAGCGGCTTCTTTTTTTCCCTTTTTCCTCCGCTTTTTTTTCGGTCGCCTTTCTTGGTCAAACATTTCGTTTAGGCACGCTAACCCAACGAGAAACGGGGCCAAACCCAAAAAAAAAGAAGAAATTTCAAAAAGTCATCATTAACCATTAGCGACGTCATCGATTCCATTCGGCGGGGTCGATGCCATGTCGGTGCACCTAATTAATTGTTAATTAATTAACATAGACACAATGTGCGCTGTATTCTGTTTGGCAATCGGCCAGCAAACATTTTCACGGCTGCTGTTGTCATAATTTTCCTATCATATCCTCCTTTGTTAGCTGCACATAAACACATTTTTTTTTCTTCAAATGCATGCAACACGCACTGGCGCCAAAAACACACCGCATCCCAAAAAAAATAAAAATAAAAAAAACCTACAAACAAAATGTCCGAACAAAACGCAGCGAAACCAACAAAAATCAACATTCATTTGCGTGTCGGTCTTTTGTTTTGGGCCGAAACAAAAAATACCGTCATCATCACGCGACCAAAACAAAATAAAAATACAAAATCCAACGGCAGCCAACAACTGTTGACCACAAAAAAACTCGGCCCGCAGTGACCTGATCCCATATCAGAAGGCCGTCAAATTATTTTCTGTTCATTTTCTTTCTCTCGCTGCGGCCGAATGAAGTGTTTGGTCAAGTGATGAGCAAATTAGCCGAAATTGAGCTGATGGCAGTTAAATTAAAAAGTACTTTGCCGGGTGGAGCAGGGAAAAAAGGTTGTTTGTGTCAATATTAGCTTTTCAGGTGATGCGGGCTGTCACGAAAATATTATCTTTAATTTGGTCAATGGCGGCATATATTGGTAGTATTTATAAAAAGCATTCTTCATCATTAAATCTCTAATTTTAGCTACATTCCATTAAGGAATTACAAAACATTTGCCTTCCTTTCTATTTCGTTTTATTATCAATCTTTTATGCATTATTTTTGAACCCATTTCTGACTTAATGATTCATCACTTATTTATCTATCAAAGAAAATCGGTGTAATTAATTTTAATACAATTACTTTCTCACTTCAGTATTTCCTTCAATTCTAAGAGATTGCTCACTCATTACTCATTCACATTTCCTCCATTAAACATGAGACAAAAACTGTATCATTAGGAGGAATATACAATCAGCCAGCCAGAGTGTACATAAAGTCATTGTCGTTTTCCTCTAAGAAGTGCAGGCAACATCAAGAGTATCAGACACGCAACATTCAAATCAGACCCGAAAACCAGTTACAACCAGTACACAGAAAGAAAAGTCAATATATATAATATAATAATTGAAATATAATGAAAGAATGAAGTACGATTATTAATTATATTTTATTTCAAAAGAAAAATGTAATTTTTATCGCGGTAAAACATTAATTATAATCATACAAGGTATGCCATATTTTTATTCGATTGCCATATATTCATACATTTTCTTTGTTAATTTCTGTAGAATTAAGTCTTGTAAACCTAAGTCTACTTGTAGTAATAATAATAATATTTATTTATTTTATATTTATTCAGTTATGGCATGTTCTTTGGCACCACTTTAAATAAATTCATTGCCGTTTATGATAAGACGGAAATCTCTTTTATTACATCCTCTAAGCAGAATATAAACCCTATTTTTTTCTGTGTACCAAGACCCTAACTGTAACTGCGACCAAAATTAGACACATACACATTCCCCAAATCTCTAAAATCCAAAGCTTGCGGCTGAAAGCCATCAACGGCAACCACAACGCTATTGATATCCAGTAGATACAGATGCGGCTTGGGACACAGAGATACATGTCGTATCTTTTGTGCCCGAGCCGGGGACTGGGCCCCTTGTCTATCGAGTTATTATTGAAATTAAATTACCCTTAATTGAATCAGAAATGGTCAATAAAATCGCATGCCGACAACTATTTTGTTTTGGGGCTTTGATAGCCTCCGCCAAAGGCAATCCCTCTCGTTGCCTCAATTTGTTTTTGGCTTTTTTTCTCCTCCATTTGCATATGCATGGCAAAAATATCATTTTCATTTTTGTTTCGTTGGCGTTTACATTTTGTTGCTCTTTTTCTTTTGAGCACGCTTGTTTATTTAAACAAAATGCAAATTGAATTAATTGTTGTTATTTCTCTCAGATCGGTTATCGCTTAATGTAGCAATTTGTCTTTGTCTGCGATGGTCGATGAGATAAATCTTTAAATTGCGGCATTTTTCGGCTTAACTGGTTGGTGGGATGGGAAAAAAAAAAAAAAAAATTATACAACGGCCTAATGTCTACCTTTATTTATTTAAAAACTAAGGTAATTTTATCTTGTAAAATAAAGGATTGATGCTACAGCAGCTGCATTAATTGATCTTGAATGTGATTGATCTTGAATGAATGTAGTTTTATTTTTACAGATACTTTAATAAATAAACCTTTCCTTTGCAGTAAGTATCCTCATAAATATTCCGAGAATTTTCCTCTTCCAAGTTACTGGAATTCCCCTTTATAAAGTAACCGCGCCGATCTTGTTGAATCTGTTTTATTTTTACTCGCTTCCCAGAAGCGCTTACTCAATAAGTTCTTGAGCTACTTGAGACACTTCGTTTTTCCCCACTGAAGAATCGATCCACAAGCTTAGCTCTAAATACCTAATTGATCGATCGCTTTCTGCTGCCCTCTGTTTTGTGCCCTGGGATAATTGCCCGACTCGTTAGGCAACTAATTCCACTTCAATTTCCATTTAAGCACTTAAGAAAATTCACGTTTTTCTTTTCACATGAACAATTGACGGCACCGCAGTGAGGAAGATCACTCAAACTCAAAGTCTCAGCGCGAAATCAAAGCCAAATCAAATCAGCGACAAGTCAAAAGCTAATTAAGTGGAAAATGCGCAGAGAGAAAAAAGGCCAGAAAGCAGTTCGCCGGCTGGCCCGAAGACTGATGATCGTGGCGAGTCAAAAGTAAATTACATGCGAACATGAAAGATGCAGATAAAACATGCCAAACAAAATAAAGATCAGGCGAACAACAAACAACCTTTCAGGTAACGACATTAAGCATTTAGCCGGGCGAATCAGCGAATTGATGATCAGTCAGTGATCTATGTTGGCCCCAATGGATGCTCGGATGCTGCCATGTGGAATGGCCCGAAGTGGCTGCAATTCTCCTCGTTACTTGTTATTATGTATGCCAAACAAAGTCACAACAAGTTGACGACATGAAAAGAGCTACAAATAAATAAATAAATGGCCAGGACCATGAGATCGAAGTCAGACAGATCCCATAGATCGCGCAGATCGACTCAGCTATGGTACATCTGTGCCGCATAGTTTGGCGTGCCTTCAATCAGAGGGAATACTTCCATGCACTCAGGGAAAAGCTGTATAAAAGGAAATAAATAAATATTTATTTATATATCAACCTATCATAATTTTATTGATTTGAAAACTTTGTTTATTATTATGAAAAAAAAACCGGTTAAGCCATGTTTCCAACTCGATTGTGAGTGTAAGTTCCTGCAAGAGCTTCACTGGAAACTGTTTAGTGTTTTTAAAGTGCTCTCCTGGCACAAAACTTGTCAGAGATCTTTTGACCATAAATCCAAACCCTACCGAGCGGGAGGAAGAGAACTTCAAAATGTTCCAAGGCATTTTTTGTTTTCCCAAACGAGAGATGCTCTTAACTCCTGCCTGCCTGCCTGCCAGGCTGGCTGGCTGGCTGACTGTCTTGGCCATAAAAGGTCACACACTGCATTCTGGCCAAACACTTGTGAACCCGTTTAGCCTTGGCCCGTTTTGGGCGTCTGGGGCTGGTAATTGCCCCCAAGATTTATTTGCACGCCCGCACCACACACTCTGGATTCTAGACTTTGGCTACGGGATACTGGATTCTGTACCCAGACATTCTCCGCTCTTGGCCAAGCAGCAGTCTTCGAGCCCAAAGCCGAGCGTGACTGAGATCTTTTTCTATCCGTTGCACACAAAAAGATTCTCACGAGTCGTTCCTCTAAAATTGGTTGACAAACTAGTCGGGCCTGCTCATATATGCCGGCCTATTTGCATACCTTCCTCCCTTTTGGCCTAAGTAATTGCTTTTGTGGCACGTCTTTAATATGTTTATTGGTCATGGAGATGGAGATGGAGCCAAGTCGAGTGAACGTGCAGCACCTCGGGGTGACTTTTGGACTCGGCATTAAGTGGTAGCCAAATCGGTTTGGGCCCAGCTCTGCCACCAAGTTCCTTTCCTCCCCCCCTTCCGAATGCCATAAGTCGTGGCGAATTAGCTCTGGCATTGACTTTGGCATCTCCGATTGTGAGAGAATGCCGAAGGAGGTGCTGGTTATGAATAGAGTCGTTGCTTGTGGGATTATTGAAATACTCCAGGCCGAGATTTCCGAATAAATGGTGCAACCATGGTGATATCGAGTGAATTGATTGGGGTATTTGTGTGTGCCTGTGATTTTCAATAGGTAATTAAGCTTAGCCTTGCACATCACTTCTCTGGCCAACTAATAATTGGCTTTGTTCTAAATTATGTGAGAAAATTAAGGCCAGTACAGGTTACTGAAGATTAAGATGATGGGATAATAGAAACTTGTACGAAATAAATTTATGTAAAAATGTACTTTTAGCATGTATTAGAATAGAAATAAATAATATGAGTGATGAAAGAAACCATTGTATTGAAGGTTTTTATCAGAAAATGTGCATTTTTATTCCGAACCTCATTTAATATTATAAATTGCACAAATTATTATTAATAAAATGAAGGAAATATTATATCAATTACAGGTCTCTTTGTTCTTTTATTTTACAAAAAGTATCGAAATTTGTACTAGTTGATTTTAAACTGTTTTTATTTAATTATGTCCTCCATATTTACTCCCTTAAAGTATGACCGTTCCTGCATAAATTCCTCAACATTTCACATCTCTAAATATATTGCAATCCCTAAGCTACTCGCATTTCAAAATGCATTTCGCGGCATCTCCGACAGAACTCGCTTAATGAACTCGAAAACACATTTCAGCATAAAACCAGGCATTGCAAAAAACACAAAAAAAAAAAAAAAAAAGACTGTTTCGAATAAATAAATAAAGCGACATCCTCGTTCGAGTGGCCAAGAGCTAAAATGGGGTCCCCAGCATTGAGCGGTTCTCCCCTTTAGCAAAACTTCATTAAAGTCGACTGAAGATGCCTGCAAAAATTATGAATTCAGTTGATTTATAAGTAGAGCAAATGGGAAAAGAAGGGGACCAAGCCGAAGTGACAATCGGCGACAATTTCTCATTTACGAGGAGCTGGAAGAGCTGCTCCCAGCTCGCAGCTCAACGTGATGAGCAATTGTGCAGAAAAAAGCCTCAGATGTTCCTTGTAGGGGGCTAAGACTGTGGGACAGACATTGACATGAACTGCCAGCTAATCGACGGCGAAATAAGAAACAAAAACGTGAGTGAGCCCCGAGTTGGGAGCCACTTCGGGGAGATTCTCTGACAAGGCGACCCATTTGTTGTTTTCACTTGTGCACCATTTCACAGACACTTCACTTGCCATTCTCCACCGGGTTTCGTGGCACGACATATAGAGGCTTGCATTGAGGATATTGCCCTACAAGCACAGACTAACATATATTATAAAAAAAGGAGTATAAGACCCGTGAAAACTATGAGCGGAAGCAGAAATGTTAAATTATTGGAGAGCTACCAGCTACTAAACATTAATTGCTTAGGAATTATTCAAGCAAACGGAGTCATAAAGATATTTTGCTTTAGTTATGATAAATATCTATTATTCATTTAATTTATGCTCTTCCACGAAAAGAGTATCAAACTTTTTGCTTAGTTTCGCCAATTGCTTTTCATTTTCTTCAGACTGTGATTTTTTTTGTTGTAGTTTAGCTGTCGCACCGCCTCCAAAGAACATTAAACGTGCATGTAAGGCAATAACTACTATTACGAGTAAGTCAGCGTCTAAGACTGGGACTAGTGGCTTCAGCTTTTAGTTGTTGCCTTTGTCTAGTTCAGCTCTTTTTTGTCTGCAGCTTCCTGCAAGTTGCCCCAAGATCTCGAGGTGAAGCTAAGCTGGAGATGAGGCTGAACCGAAGCTATACAGCTGGAACTGCCGCTAACGATGTATTTATGCCAAGCGACAAACTGTGGGAACAAATAAAAATTTAGCAAAATGCCAGACACACGAGAGACGGCGAAAGAGTGAGAGAAAAGCGGGAAAGACAGGGCACAGAGAACCATCCGATTGTGGGTCGTTACACTCGGAATTAAAGTATCCGTGAAGTTTAAAAGTTGGCCATAAGCTGTGGGCTAATGTAGAGCTACTGCCGATATAATTTATATGTCTGAGATTTATAATTAAATAATGTTCAATAAATGGAAGTCAAAGATTAAGCCATTAAATATAATATTCTCGATTTATACTTTTTTTACAATATTCTGCAAGACTCATTACTTCATTTACAATTCAAAATTAAAGCAGCTGGCTTTGGCTAAAAAGATATTACGAATAAATGAATAAATTAAAATTTGTTCAAGTGTAAAGTTGAACTGCAACTTTGGGGAAGAATTTCCCGCTGTCATTAATGTCAAAAATATCAAACTGACAATATTGGAAAACTATCGATAATACAATATTTTTTAGTTGTCTTGTTGGGCCCTTCAAGGCCCCCAATTTCCCAGTTTATTTCCCCTCCACTTTATACTCATTTGCTTGACATTTGGATTGCATTCCATTCTGAAACTTTTCAATGCAACTGCTTCTCTTTGCTAAAAAAAAAAAACTTTTATCGAACGTAAATTTCTCACTGTCATTTGTTTGGTTCGAGTTCCGCTTACTACGGTTGAAAAAATAAATTAAATAAAATACAGCACACAAATCGCTCGTCACGTTTTTCGCGCGCATCTTCATCATCATCTTCCGCTCTCTCTGGTTTTCCAGATCCAGCTTTTTTTTTGTATCTCATTCCTTTTTGCTTAACAATTTTATGTCGTATTATTTGTCTGTCGATTCCAGCAACAGTAAACCCGAAAAACAAGGACTCGAGTACTCGAATGTGCAATTCCCTTGCCAGGGTTTTTATTAAAGAAATATTCGCAAATATAAGGGGAAAATACGAGAAGTGTGAGATACAGATAATAAAAAGGGACTGCAGGATACGTGAAAATTGGCTGGAAAAATAATTGGTTATTTATTAAGGGCAACTGCCGCCAACTTTTAATAATTGAAGACTTTAATTATTCCATTAATTTATGAAGTTAATGCGTGGGTAATGGAAAAAATATAATCCCGGGTTTATAAGGAGATTATTATTTATAATATGTAGGAAATTAAAGAATTAAATAATCATTTCGAAGGTGAACTAGTTTATTAAATATTTCAAGTTTCAATTTAGGAAAAATAGTTTAAAATATGCTACGAGTTTCTTTTACTATATATTATATTGTTATGTAGATGAGCAAGTATTTATTTTATTATTAATTAGTTTGTGATAATTATTATCAATAACAACCATATCATTTTACATCCTGCCTTGTTTAAATTTGTTAATTTTTTTTTTTAATATTCCAATATCTTTCGTAAGCATTTCACTGACCTAACTAGCCATTATTGGCCCCAGGATTTCAAATTTATAGGAAAACCTAAGACCGCTAGTCCCAGATCAAGCCACAGAATATCCAATTCAAGCCAAGTGTATAACAACAAACACGATTTTCCGCCTTGCCAAAAGGTCACAATTCCCCTCCGATTACCTACGAAGCTTTAAACTGGCAAATGCAAACACCGAAAAACGCTTTTCATTTTACGAGTCTACAGCTTCCTAGAGCCCCCACCCGAGTGCCCTTCATCTCCTATCTTGGTTGGTTTTCCACTGGGGGTAGCCTTTTCCTGTTTTTGCCGGTCATAATAGTAAAAGCAAATTGCGGCAATTGCATTCATCATTAGGCGCCACTTTTTGGGTGTATTTGTGGGTGGGTGGTTAGGTGCAGAACTGGCATAGACAAAAGGTGGTGGTGTTAACCCAAAAAAAACTTCTCCCCTTCTCATAAATGATGTTTTTATGGAGGAGCTCACATTCTTGCAATTTACGCCGAGAGTAAGAGTCGGAATCGGAGTCGAGTCGGTGATTTGTTGCAGTTATCAGCATTTTTCATTTCCAAAAGCCCTCGCGGTCTGTTAACAGAGACACATCATCAACAAGGAAGCATTCGCAACGGAATGGTAACTACACTGGCCAGAATGGGTATCTCTTACTTGTAAATAATATTTTAAACCATTTAAGTCGGAAATGCAGCTTATTAATTAAAAAGAATTGTATATGGCATACTTCGTTGTTGAAAACATTGAATTTAGTGCTTGATTTCTTGGAAAGTATTTATTTAAAATAGAGTTCAAACTGTTATTCTTCTTGTGGTGTTAACTCTTTTTTTTAACTCTGTGGAAATTGGGTATATATATTAATATTTTATTTGGAAATCTCTCCTTAACAGCAGTCGGACTGATATTATTTTATATCATTTAAATCGTGTTGCAGTTTGTTGATTAAAAAACATTATACTGGCACATACTTCCTTGTTAAAATAAAATTGAAAATCAATTTCTTTGACAGATTTTTAATCAAAATAAAATGGGAAACTATGAACTTATTGTTGTTTTAACATATTTTTAAATTCCATAAAAATTGGGAATATCAGAATATCGTATATAATAATTTTTCATTTCAAACTCCCTCTTAAGCATCTGTCTTGCTGAATATTCTGATAGCATATTTATGAAACAGCTTTTTAAGTGTTCTTTTTTGCCCTCAATTTTTATCTGTGTACTTTGTGGCCCTGCCACGCCCCCCAGAGACACCTCCCCCATTGTGTGTGGGTGCCATAAGTCAGATTTATGTGTGCAAAATAGTTGCTTGGATGTTTCGCTTTCGGTTTGTCTCCATGCACTTTACCCTTCTCCAAGGAAGGGGCTGGGCGTTTGGGGCGTGTCAGAGCCTAGTTATACTTGTGTGCCGCTGCTGCTGATGCTGCTGATGCTGCTGCTGATGTGTAATATGATTTGTGGGCTTTGTTTAAAAGTTTTACTCCAAGGCGCTGTTTGTTATTGTTGGCCAGAGGTTGACATTCTCTCATATGACAAAAGAAAAATGGCTAACTAAGCATCAAGAATGCGTCAAGTACTTTGTATTTAACGGGGAGAGTGAGGAAAAGAGTGTGGCAAGAGATTTGATTTCACAGATAAAGCTGCCTTTTTTTGAGTGAAAAAGTAGATGTGTGTGAAATATTATTCGGGCATAGCATTTTGCGGGGTAAAAAATATGAGAATGTGATGTGTAGGTGATTTTGGCAGAGATATGAGCTTGGAAAAGGCTCTAAAAATGCTAAATGTGTTTTTAAAAAGAGAAAAAAAATTCAAATAAATAAATTAGCTTTTATAGGAAAAGCAGGTTTTTGGGAAAATGTATTTTTGGAAAGTTAAAACACCAATAAGAACTTATAACTGCTATTTAATTGTTTTATTTTTTGAAAAAAAAAAAGCGTTTTTCTTAAAGTTTTAATAAGATTACTTCAGGAAATATTAAGTTTTTTCTTTACGTATCTGCGAATTCCACAATAGACCCCCAAAAGTATCTTCAAGCGTAACCTGCAGTCATTTAACCCCAAAACGATTTGTTAAAACATTAAATAAAATTACTGAAATTACATCAAAGAAGAGCCTATCCGATAGGAATCTTTCAAATTATAGTGAGACCCCAAGAGCGAGTGGAAAACATGAAGATGGGAGCCATTAAATTTAAGATATTTCGCGCCGACGCCGCGAAGAATGAGATGATGGCAAAAGCGTTGAAAATATTTCACAATAAAAACATAAATCACAATTTGTTCGCTCGCTGGGCTATAATGCAGATATCAGATAAGATACACACTTACCCGCCAAGGGAAATAATCCAATCGAAATTGCGGCCTCTTTACGGAATGAGTAAAAAATAGAAACACTTTTTTTACAATTTGTATTTATCTCTTGATTTCGGCCTGTGGCTTTGGGAGCTATTCAAATGCATTTCACTTGCGGGCGCTCAAAATAAACACTTCATTATTAGAAACACATGCAACGCATTTTTAGCAGGGGGCAAAATAACACCAAAGGGTTGTGTGTGTGTGGCTCTCCTTGTTTTTGTTGTTATTATTTTGGCTGTTGCTGCTCGTGCTGTTGGCCCCGCCTTGAGGGCGATTATTTTTAAAATATACAATATTTTTGCCTTCTCTATTTTTTCACGTCACTGCACTTTAGCATTCTGCTGTTGTTTTCCTTTTATTTCGATTTTTGCACACGCAACGGAAATGCTATGAAAGAGATGCAAATGTACCGTTACAGCTTGCTAGGGGAAAACTCAAGCAACGGGACCCCGAAATGTACAGAGGAAAACGCACAGAGCTCCAAAAATAGCTTTAAAGGGCGGCAAATCGGGGGGAAGTTTAATGTAAGCAAAGGCAAAGGAGAAGCACCGAAAAAAATAAATAAAAGTCAGTAATTTGAAGCTAAAGTTAAGTCTTTAAGTTAAAATAAAGTGAATATTAATCAAATCATATTGTATTATTTTATATTTATCTTCATTCTTCATGTTTATTAATTAATTTGGTTTTATTTGTTGCTAACGTTTCCCTCTGTGCAGCGAAATGGAATTTATGCGCAATATGCTTTCATTTCAATCGGTACCTTTCCACCAATTTTCCGTATCGCCTCAACGCACTTTTTCTTTCTTATTTTACGAAATGCACTTTTTCGCACTCTTTTGCCGAGTTTTTCCGCCGTTCAGAAGCTGTACGTTCGCGCGCTTAAATCCGACTGAATGGACGTCGAAAGCAACCCGGCGATCATCGGCACTGCGATGCTGATCCTCTCTTGTGGTTGTACAGCCATGAACAAATGACTAGTACATTTATTATCTATTAAACCAAATGTTGTTCAGTAATTTCAATTTAATAGTTATAGCCCCCTTTTCAAATTCCCTTTTCAACTTGAAAATTCTGGTATTTAGAATATAAAATTCTTTATATAAGAATTCGAATAGTTTGTAACTTAAATGTCATTTCCATTCATTTTGTGTGCTAACAATCTTCTCATGGCTGTATGTGTATGTTGAAAATATGCCGAGAGAGAAAGAGCGGTCGAGAGAGCGAGTAAATGTTTGTTGTCTTTCTTGTTTTCTCCTGCACGTGCTACAGAATGAGGAGAAGGCGTAGTAAGATCGAGAGAGTACAACAGAGCGAGAGAGATGTTCATTTGTGATGAATGAAAAAGCCGGCAAATGAACATTCGACGACTTTTGTTTATGTTTTGAATGAACAACCGGCTTTGAGAAGTAATGATAATGTGATAAATGAATACTGATAACAAAGAAAAAATGAGTTTAGCTATAAAGGACATGCCATATTGGCTGATTCCTATGATTATTTGGCTACAAACTACTTAATAGGTATACTTATAGGTACAACATGTTATTATAAACATAGCAAACATTTTTGATAATACATATCTATGTCATGACAGCTTTGAATGGCTACAAAAATAGCTATTTAAAGCTAAATGGCTAGATTTAGCTACAACATGACAATGGGACATAATAAGTAATGCTGATCTTAAAATTGCCGAAAGCATGGAAATGTTAATAGCTAGCATGTGTCGGCAGAGCGCCAGGAGGCCCGAACTTATTGTCGTGTTTTAAATAATAATTAATTGTGTTTATTTTAATTTGACTGTACATGTATGTATATTCGATTTAAAGTTTGTTTTTGTATGTAGATAACCTGTACCGCTCAGATCCCATAAATCAAACTGATATTTATTGCCATACGTTTGTTCTCACGCTGAACTTGCTGAGGCCCCGGACTTGACACCGTTATTCTTATCGTAAGCAACCTTGAAACATTTGCGGGAATATGCGGTCAGCTGTTGGTCATTAGCCACATGATGAGGCGAAAATGGCGCCATTAAAAAACGCTTGGCTAAAAAGTTGTCATCCCACCGAAATGTGCAAGTGAAGATGACAGAACGAGACGGGGATAATGTGTGGAAAGAGACACGAGATCGGCAAGTGCACTGAAATGCGCTAATGGGGAAAAATGAGGGGAAAAAGAAATTAAAAAGAAAAAACTGACCCACAGACAACGAATGTCACGGATCGGAGAACCAGTTCCCCCCGAGCTGAAAATGTGTGACAATTATGAAAGGCGATCGACGGCGCGAGATATTGATGGCGGGGAATAACAAAAGCGGGATATATAGCCATATATAGAGATGCGAAGAGACAAAGCCACCGACAAACAGAAAGCTCTTAGATAATCATCTCTTTGAAAGCGCTGACAAAACAAGCGCAAAAATGGTAAAAATGGTAAAAAAAAATTAAATAAAAAGCCGTTCTGGGGAGGGAAATGAAAACAAATAAATAAGAATTCTTTTCAAGCGTAACGGAAGTCGTTGAGAGCTAAATGGTCAGCAGGGCCAGTGAGCAATGATTAAGAACGGCTAACAAGCTGCCACCGGATGCTTAAGTCGGCTAAATTGTGGGGCTTATAACTGAAATTCGGGCAGCACTTCCATCCAGACATAATATGGGTTCAAAATGGGTTCAATGTCTATTTTTAGAGTTGAATACCTCTATTTTTGGAAGTGTTAAGATGTTATTAACCTGACGAAAGGTGGGCAACTTCAACGATTTAAATAAATTAAATTTTTGGGGGGCTTTCAAACGTAAATAATCTTACAAACGTCAGTTTTTGGGCTAAGCGGATGAGATATTTATTATAAAAAAGCTAGATATTTTATTTTGGAATCAATCATTGAATAAATATAGTTATGGAAAATTATAGCCATTATGTCGTATTTATTTATGAGATAATACAGTAAGTACTACAAAATCAAGGTAAAAATTCTTGAATTTCTATGTAAAACCGAACTTCATTTTCTATTTTTACTCCTTTTATCATAGTTTATTTGAAGTTTAAGCACACACCCAAAATAATAAATATCAGCAGCATATTTAATCAAAGTTTGAAAAAATTTGTATATCAAAGTCCCGTTCTGGTTTAGTTTCGACTAATTTTCTATTAATATTAAACATATACGAAATCCGCGCCTCTATCCAAATAATTAGACATATTTATGTGTTCATAAATATCTCAGATATGATTCCCATTTTCTCAAATTCTATAGCTATCGTCCGAATATACATATGGATTTCGTTCAATCCAGTTTTGCCTGCGTCGAACGAAATCAGGGCTTCGGCAGCTTTTAATTAAAATGCGATAAAAGTGAGAAAATTCGTTGCGGTTTGTCTAAATGGGCTCCACCACCAAAAAAAAAAGGCAATCAAAAGCCCGAAGAAAGAAACTCCGATTCGGATTAACTATGTGTGGTGGATAGGGAAAAATCAACGATTTCTTATCCCGCTTTCGGTGCGCACTTATTTATGTAAATCTTGTCGCCGTCGTCATCGAAAAATCGTCGTTCCATTGGGCAAACAACTAAAATGCATTTGTGGAGCAAAGAAAAAGTAGAAGAAAAAAAAAATATATAAAATAAAACCAATCGAAGCCAATCCAATTCGGATCCCAGCCAAGCCAATTCAATCCAATCCGATTCCGATTCCAATGGCCACTCGAGACGCTGAAGGCGAAGCCTATTGAATAATTTTCGATTCGATTTTACGTTACAAATACTACATATTTGAATACACACTCTTTCCTCTGCTGCTACCACTGCCATTCATGGCTTAATCACTTGGTTACTTGATTTTCCACTTTATGACGGATTATGTGTAAATGTTTGCCAAAGTCTCAAAAAGGAAGCGAAAAGGTATTGAATTACTGTGAACATTTTTCAAGCGGAATGTGACTGTGAGAAATGGTCAGCTACAAATATTTGGGTTAGTACAGATCCATTAATCATTCTGGGATTTGCTTATTGTGCGCTTGAAAATTGAGCTTTTTTTTGGGAATTTATTATTAAAAGTACAATATTAGAACAAGTAAGGAAGCTACAGTCAGTCGAGTGTGTGTGCGATTGTGAAATACCCGGTTCCCAAAGCATTGTAAATCATTCAATTTATGAAAAACAATTTTACTAAAATTTTGAAAGCGCATAAGGACGAATTAATTTTTAAATATATATTATAATATAATAATAATGTACAATTTATATTTAAATGGAACTAATAGAATGCTGCCATCAAAATGAAACCTCTAGCGCTTATAGTCTCTGAGATCTGTTGTTTCTCACGAATGGACTAATGGACATGGCTAAATCGAATCGCCTGAGGATCCTGATCAAAAATATTCATACTTTACGGGTTGGAGTCGCTATATTCTGCCTGTGGCATACATTCTCGCTTGACACTAAGCTAAAATACTCTTGTACACTTTGGATAACGCGTATAAAAAAAAAACAAAAACTTCAATATCCCCTAAATTAAGTTAATTTAAAATCGCCGTTACCTTAACGAAGCTTTAACCAGCCCTTAAATTCCTCCGATTACTCGGCTCAATTTCTTGTTTTCTGTTTAATGCAGTGGAATGTAATTAATTTTTTAAACGTTGCACGTTTTTTATTGAAATAATCAAAAAAATATATTGACTTTTTTAATGAGGATGAGCTTATGGTCCCCCGTTTAAAGACCAGTTCCGTGGCAAGTCAGCAGAAACCGAGTCAAATACGGGAGGAGAATGAAGCTGGAAAACTCATAAAACCGCCAAACGCAGCACGTGATAAACGCACTTAACAGGTAACACCCATTAAGGCGAATGATGAATTAACGCTCGAACGAAACGAAAAACAGAGATGAAGATGGAAAAAATGTGAAAAATTCAGAGGGGGGAAAGACAAAACTTTTTTGGTGCAAGCAACACGAACAGAATTAACAGCACCTGTAAAAAAAGCTAAAGAAAAACAAGGAAAGCTAAAGCTGAAGCTGAAGCTAAAGCCATACATTTAAAACAATGAAAACTTTAATACTTAGACTGTATTTATATACAAAAAATAAATATATAACAACTATCAGGATTTATTCAATTCTGCAGTTAAAATAACAGTATTCAATTACCCTACATAAGAAGGAAAACAATCTCCAATAAATCTGAATAAAGATGTCAGCATAAACATAGAAAAACAGAGCTCCTGGCTTAATCTCTGTTTAATAATTGTGTAAATTTGTGTTTTGTATTTTTATAAATATTATTGAATCAATAGAAAGAGTTTCCCAATAGCAAAATGATCCAGCTACGTGCTTGCAACTTTTAAAAGTGACAAACACAACGGGATCCCAAAGCAAAAGCAACCAAATCAGATGGCAACAAAAGCAGCTGGCAACCAGGCACAAACAGCAGCAACACGAGACACCGCAGCAACAATGCCACGCTTTTCAAAGTGCTCCCAAGCCGCTACTTCCCAACGGCTTTGGCCAAATCCACACACACACACACACACACACTAAACCCCCCTCCGTTCGAGCCAAAAACCGAACCGAAATGTGTATGAGAGGCGTTTAGAATCGCGGTTGCTGGGGAGAATCGAAAGCCAACTGGAAGGAGGTCGCGGTGGAGGAGTGGCTGTCGAGGGACAGTTAATAAACTTCTGGCAGGTCCCAAAAACTTGGTCTAAAAGCGAGGCGAGAAAGTTGAGGAGCGCACAGAAATTAGTTGGAAAGACGTGCGTAAAGGTGTGCTGCGGACAGTTCCGCTTCGAACCAAAAAACCAGGGGGATCCAATGTGGTTCGGTCTCGGGATTCTTGTCAGTCAGTCACTCAGTTTAGCCCACTTCAGTCCGTACACAGAGAGAAAATAGTTATACAGAAGCAGAATATTATGAAATTATTTTAAGAGGATATTAATTTATGGAAAAGATTAAGCAGATTAATACCAGATTTTGCATAAATTAACAGGCAAAGATTGCTTGTTTTTATAGATTAAAGAAATATAAAAAGTAGGAAAATAATTTAGAAAATCTTAAAGGAAAACTCAACATAAATTAACAAACATCTGTCAAATTTCTCTCTCTGTCTCCGCTCCTTTCGTTATTCATTAAAACTGACGCATCCGGCTCCAAACAATAAACTTTTTTTTGACAAAGAAGACAAAAAAAAAAAAAAAATTGAAATGCTTTTGCCTGCATTTTGGCCACAAGCACGATAAAAGTGTCAGTTCCAAAAGTTTGGCCAACCTAGAAGCATCTGGCCGACAAATACAAAAATTAAAAGGGTATTTAAGAGAGGCAAGAGGAGTCTTTAAGGGGGGCTGGTGGAAACAGAGTGCATGGTATGAGGCTTTATTTGAGCGAGACAAATGGCTGGCATGGGAACGGAGGTCAGCCTGCCTGGCTTGATTGGCCAAAAGTTTTTAGAACTAGGTGAATATACTACCAAGTATCGGTTTTAATTCTCATTTCAAGTTTACTGAAAATTTGAGCGGATGTCGGAGAAAGATAGAAAAGTTTTGGCAGATGTGAAAATATTTGTATGGTTTCAAAGTTCTTGGCGAAGTTTTGAGAGGCCAGGAGGAAAGGATATAGGTAACGAATATTATTAACAAATAAACAAATAGTTTGGCAACCATTTATTACGGTAAAGTTATGAATAAGATTGCTTATTAAGAAGAAAAGAAGAAATGAATATTTTAAAGGCCGCCAGATTTTATAAAATCCCTTTATGTTCCATAAATCCCTCACAGAACCCTTTGGCAAAAATATAAAAATGTGCATCCACTTAAAAAGTTGTTAAGGCTCGGCCTCATCCACAAAACATAAACAAAAAGGGGAAACGGCAACCGGCGGTCATTTGGCAAAGGTCAACGACAAGCTTCCTAAAAAACAACAGCAAAATCGTGAAACTCAAATACTTTAATCCAGAACTGAACCCTAGGAATTGTAGCCCAAACAGCCTCATTATTGATTTTGTAGGCACACAAAAAATAAACGAACAGAATAGCTAAAAAAACGTATTAAAATTAACTACAGTTTCTTTTTTTTTTGCCGACAGCTTGTTAGGGCTGTCTATATTAATAATTAACAAATTGTGCGTTGATTAAAAACATCATTAATTAAATATGTATCGGGCCATATGCCAGCTTCCAGCAAGTTCTCTCTTTCCGAGCCCCTCGCTGTTTGACACGAAATTAACGCGTTTTTCATTTGTCATTAAAAATGAATTTCAACACTCAACAGTTCCGAGGTTTGAGTTGAGAAGAGTTAATTCGATTTGTTTTGAAACTTGTTGGGAAGTGGTTTTTCGTTGGGCTTAGTGGCTGGGATTTAAACTAGATAATTCTAGGGTTATATTGGAATAAATATTTAATAACTTTGAGGATAACTTGAAATGGGATTTAAATATATTTCAATAATTTAATAAGTTATCTTTATTGTGTAAAAAATTACAATATTTATTATTTATTATAAGCGATATTAAGAATTACAAAGTGTAGATATATTGGCCCAAAAAGCTAACTAATTTCTGATTCTTTATGGAACCCTTATTCCATAAGTATATACATATGTAGATAGCTTGTCCAGATATTTCCCTGTGTTTCTTTATTAATATAATCACAGATTGTTTAGCTTATAATTTCCTGAAGAATATATAATAATATCTATTATAGAGCATTAGCAACTCAGTTTCCTCTCATACAGCATAACATAATTCCTTTTTTTTCAGCATGGCTTTTCTGCCTGTCAACGCTAGGCGACAATTTAGTAATTTAAATTGATTTATTTAACTAGAAATAAATAAACCTCGCGGCCTGTCAGACTCCATCTTCGGGTTTTCATCTTTTTTTTTCATTCCTCAGTCGGCGAAACTCTCTGGGCCAACGCTAATTAAATTTAATTTGCCATTGATTAAACGTATTTATTTCGATGTTTTTCGGGTTTTCGAGGTTTCCAGGTAGTTTTGACAGGCCTGCCAGGCATCTCTTTCCGTCTCCTACCTGACACGTTGAATTATTAATTGTATGATTGATTGTTGTGCACAACGTGTGGTCCATCGCCCTCTCCCGCACCCCTCGGAATTTTGCCCCGCTTTCGTTTCGCATTAGCAGCAAGTGGCTTGGAGAGCAGCTTCTCCGCGGGGAGCTAACTACTCGATGAGGAGCTTTTTTAATTTTTTTTGGTGTTGGCCCATTTGGGCGTGAGAATCGTTTTTTCCTGGCCCTCTTCTTGGCATTTTTCCCGCTTCTTTAACAATTGTTTTCTTCAATGAAGTGGCTTGATTAGCGTGGGCTGCCGCCGCGTCAATATTAATGTAATTTGTCGGTTATGGAGAGATCTTAGAAACACGAATTACATAAAATTTGTAGTGATTGGTAGTAATTCTTTGGGCTAAAGAGCTAAATGCAAGGTTTGTAGGTACATATGTGTATATTAAAGATTATTTTTATATTAATATTCATTTAATATTAAATAAAGGTTACAAGTGTTTAAATGCTAGAAAAACATAAAGTTTGGAAGTATTATTGGAGAAGACTTAACCTTAATTGTATGAAAACTTATAGTGATTTTAATTAAGTATTATTTGCCAAGTATTTTTATTCAAAGAACTGTTGCCAAGACAATACAATATATATAATAATACAAAACAATACTTTGATTTGTTAGACGTTTATTCAATAGTTAAAATTTAGTCGAAACTAAGTTAATGTTAATAAGTTTTAAGTAGTATATGGTTTCTTTTTTTCTAACAAATATATATTTTTTTAAGACTGAATTGTGTTTCTCTATATTTGGTTATGTATTCTTACATTTTTACTTAAATTTTTACTATAAGTAGTAAATGTTGGATGTGAAAGTAGGCTTACTTAAAATTTAATTTTTAAAGACTTAGTTTTTGACCAGTGTATTCCTCACCTGATATGCACTGCTTTGTGGTGTCCATATTAAGCAAGCAATGCACTGCTTGGTGGTGTATATAATAGCAAGCAGTCCAACCATATCCTGTTTTGTGTGTATAAGCAGTGAGCCAACAGATACGAACGCGAGAAGTAGCTGCTTACATTAACAGTCGAAATATAGAGGGCACTGTAGTGTACCTTCATAAAGGTCGCTGCTATAAAACACTTCAAATAATATTTGACGCTCTTATAAGCTGCCTGCTATATAAATACAAAATTATAAGTAATTATTGTTCGTTAAGGATTTTTCTTATTTTTAAACATACAAAGGCCAGAAAAATACAGATAATAATAGTGTGTCGAAGTTCAAAAATAAATGTATTATATAAGTATACCCGTAATACCAGTACTACATTTTAAGGCATTTTAGGAGATTTTTATTTGTTTAGACCTTCTTTTGTTCTTAAATTTGTTTACAAAATACATACAGTAATTTGTACCCATATAAACAAATCACAAGCGCAGATTACTGAAAAAAGGAAATACCATTATTTACCTTCTGTATTTATCTTTGTTTTCTGATCAATTTACATTTCGAATAAGCCTTCCAGGAAGTCCCAGCCATTCGATTCTACCTTTCGCAGCAAGTTTCATTGTATTTCCAATGTAATTGAGCTTAATGTTAAAGGGCCTAATTTATTCACAATTTCAGTAAATGTTAATTATGCGCATTGTTCGCTCGCCACGTATTTTCTTTCATTGCATTCGCACTAAGGTCGAACATAATACTCTGCCCTGGTCCGCCGAAAAATCAATTAAAAATAATAACAACATCCAGGCTAATGTTAGCTAACCGTTTACGTTTCGTATTGACCAGCGAATGGAAATCAAAAATGCCTGACCAAATGAAAGGCCAAGTGAAATTCGGCCGGGCGTTGTGTAAAAGGTAATTCACGGACAAATCGCGGAGAAAATAATTAAACAAATTGCATGATTTTTAATAATTTATTGGGTCCAGCGAGGAATATGCAAGTTCATGCGGCAAATCGGGCGAGAATCTGGGTAATTAGCATAAAATTTTGGGAACTGCCTTCCACAAAAATAATCTGCATCTGCATTTCCGCCTCGTTACATTTTAAAAGAACATAAACATAAACATAAATACAAATAAAGAATAAATTGATATTTTAATGTTTACTGAGCCTTTTTGGTACATTTTCTAATTAAATATATTTTTGGAACCGTGGCTTTTATTTTTATTTGAGCAAACAAAAGTTCAAATTTAATTAAAATATTATATATACTTCAGACCATGATGAATATTAGTTATATAAATGTTCTGTATGACAATTTAATTTATTTATGGGTTTATTTATGAAGACTAGGATTGTTTGTATAACTTGTACCTTTATGAAGACTTAAACTGTATGTCCTATTTGAATCTTATGAAAAAGAAATACCTCTGATTTAAACTCATAACCTGATTTAAACAAAAGCCAGTTTATTCTACTAGCGCATTTTATTTAACACCTCACCTTAGATACCATTTCTAAGAACTATTTATGTTGCCCAGTAACTAAAGCCAACTAAAGCCTGCAGGGCAAGTAGGTTCACCTCTCCTGTCTCTTCATACTATTCATTATAAGGCTTTTCAATTGTCCAGTTCAGTCCGTACACTATGAATAAATTGGGCATGATTTCACAAAATAATGCTAAATATAAAAGCATAATTTAATATGTTTACTTAACAAATGCGTGTAAAAAAATAACCTTTTCTAATCAGCCCTTACGTGTTATTTATTTTTAATACATTTAAAAACAACAGTACTTTGAAATATTTTATAAAAGTTATTTATATTTCAACAGTGTGAATGTTGAGTCAGTTTATTAAAATATGATTTTAATTTGTAAATATTGTTTATTGTATATCTTTTTAGGGTTAATGCAAAATGTGGCAAAATATGCCAAAAATAAAATGGTTTTTAGGATATCAAATAATTCAGTAAGCTACATATTTATTAAGTTAGTTTTTCGATTATTAAATAGCTTAGAAATAATCAGAATCGTTAAATTAAAATATAGAAAAATACTAATATGTGTATGTATCAATATTTTAGTTTCAAACTTATAATGATTACGATCCCTGCTAATTCTCCAAATACTAAAATAAGGATCAATATTTAATAAAGTAATTTTTACTTAAAACCCGAATTTGTTCATTTCCATTAGGGTTATTTAAAGTGTAACTATTATGATTTAGAAGGGGTAGTATTTGTGCATTTGTGGGCGGCAGGGCTGGGCAGGGCAGGTGTAGGGCCTTGGGCTGCTTATTCCGGACGCCCGAGAGTCTTCGTGTTAATGCAACTAATTAGCCCGTTGCCAGGAGCTATTCCCAGTAACTGAACCAAACACTGCAGAGCTCCAATTGGGTGAGCCAATTATTATTTGTGGCAAGTGGGAGAGCATTTAATTACTTGCTTTCGACTGAGTTTCTCTTGGTCGGTTCTGTGTGTTAAATATTTATTCAGAAATCCAATAAGATGCTACAATAATGTTAGTTACAAGCTACAGGTTTATATTAAGGAGTGCTTAAGGTATTAAGTTCTAATAACTAGGTAGTTTTTTAGATGTAATCATTCGGTTTCTTCACATGACTTGTGACATGATTTCTAACTTACCTTTTGAACGATTTTTCACCAGCCCATACAAGCCATCAATTTAGGCAATAAAAAGGAAAGTTAAGTGGGATAATCAGTGGATTTGATGGCTGATGGCTGGTGACCATATTTCATATCGATGGCTCAAAGCTGATTCATTTATTATGCGCGGAAAAATGTTTTCCCGCCGCTCACAAAAAATAAATCCACAGAGGGATCCTAAAAAAAATTTCAAAGGTCACTGGCTCAGAGGGGGCCTTCTTTTTCCTTTCCTTTTTTTTACGGCCTAGCAGGAATTGGCCCTCAGGTTGGATGGGCTACCCGGCTCTGGCAGCTTCTGGCTTGTGTAAGAGGCAATGCATGTTGGCCTGTCAAACGCTCCGTTGAACTTCGCTTCACTTTGCAAGGAGGCGCTGAAAGTGGCTTCCTCTCGGCGGCGGCTTCCATTCGGACACCTTTGCCGGGACTTAACGGCGCGTTTACGGCACAAATGCCGGAATGTCTGGCCCGGAAGTGGGAGAAATGGGAGCGGCTGCAAGGATCATTAGGCAGTGTCAACAAGCGGATTGCCGGATTGGCTGCCATCCAAAAAATACAAGCAGACACGCATGGAAATTACTCTTTATGGAATCGTATTTTTTATATTTATTTTTATGTTTTTTTGGGACTTTATTGATTTTTAGAAAATTATGCTTAGACGCTAGCTACTAACAAATTGTCCATTAACTAACGTAAATGTAATTAACCATTTTGTTCGTATATGACTCGTAATTTAACACATATTACAATTGTTTTTATTATTAATTTCTGTACTGGTTGTGTAGTTGCTAGTAAATGCGGAAATTTGAAATTGGTTTTGATCAACACTCGTATTTTGTTTCCGGTCTTTGTTGTCGGTAATTAAATGTAGGTTTAATTGTAGTTAATTAGTCTATTAGTTGGTTTTCGCTCTGGTTTTTGTTTTTCACTTTAATTTAATGATAGAATTACAGAGTATTTAATATGTACAAAATTATGTTACAGTTTTTTCTTTCATTTCCCTCGTTTAATTTCACCAAAGTTAGTTATGATTTTCTCCTATTAAATTTTCGACTTTTCGTCCGCTCTGCTCGGCAAACTTTTGTGGCTGCGCGCGAGCTGGTTTGGTGGCAGATTTCAGAGCCTCGGTTTTCCAGGCTTCCCTGGGTTTTTCGGTGCCACCTGGTCGGTGGCATCGGACACGTTCCGTTCCCCCTTTTCGGTGGCGCACAAAAGTTGCAAACGTTCAACATTTTCTGGGGGCAATCGGGGAAAATTTCAGAATAGTTTGGCTCAACTTACGTGCTACAGAGTTAACGCCGTATTTATACAGGGTCTTTAACTAATTTATAGCAAGTTTTATAAACTCTTTTTCAATGTAGTATGCTTACTTTAAACATGTATATATTTTTTTGTATGGAATTATTCTTTGATTTATCCGTTGGTTCAGTTGGAAGTCATTGGGAAAATGCAGAGAACAGAAAGATATATGAGCGAAGGGTGGAGGAGGTTCTCCGGAAGTTAGAAGTGTCTTTCGAATTTTCCTTAATTTGATTCAGGCATAGCAAATAGTTAGATGGAAAGATTTTGGAAAAGTGTGTTCTTTGTTATATCTTGTGTGTGTGTGTTTGAGAAAACATCTAAAATCTTATGCTAGTCTTAAATTCCACTGCTAGCCACATGTACATACAATTAACCCTAACCAGACACACGAAAACACACAAAACACCTGTTTTTTTTGGGGGACTTAGAGAACTCCTCCTCGTTTTACCCCCGTCGTGCTTACAGCTGAAACATCATTTTAACTACAACTTAACTATTTATTTTTATAATACAACTTTGTCGACATCGGGCTGGGACATTAAACCACTGACACCCGCACTGACACTGCCACCACCAGGACCTGCCCCACTGCCGGCTGCAGCAACCACGGCCAGGACACTGCCGCTACTGCTGCTGCTGCCCAGGGTCGATGATGATGCTCCTCCTCCACCCGTTGGCGATAATGATGACGCTCCGGGTCCTCCGCCTCCATCCAATGGAAGCTGCTTGGCTTTCGCCTTATCGTGCACGTACATGGCGGCCAGAGCATTGAAACGTGGACCCCAGTTCTGCAGATAGTTAAAGTCTTGATTCTCATCATCAGTGCCTGGAATAGGACAAGTGGGAGTTGCAAAAGCGAGTTAGAGGATTTTTCAAAGCAGTTGTGGTGAGAAAGCTGTCAGAAATGGCAATAATGCTCAAGTTGCTAAGCAAAAGATCATCGAAAATGAATTGTAATATCATAAATACTGCTAAGTAAAATCATACATTATTTTTCATGGTATTTAGAACCTTAATATATATAAAAGGTAGTAACTTCTTAAACACTTGTAGCTTATACAATTTTCAAAGATTTATGTGTGGAAAAACAAAGTTTTTAACCGAAGTCATTAGTAAAAATCTTTCGCTATTAAAAAGTTAGTTAAAATAGTTTGTTTTTAAATTAAAAACTAAATTTTAGTTTAAGCAGGAGTGTTTTTATAATTTAAAACATTTTAAGCAAATTAAAGCTACGATTTCTGTATGGAAAAACGTAAAAAGCTACCTAAAATTAGCTCAAATCTATTTAGTTAGGTTTAAAAATTATTCTAAAATCACTAAAGGAATATTTAAAAACTAATATTTTAATCAGAAACACCCAGAACCCCTGGCTTCTTACCTGAGGCTAGCGAACTCAGCGACTCGGCGATACTGCCGCTGCCCTCGAAGGTGAAATTGCGCAGGTCGTCGAAGGGCGGCGCATTGGGATCCTTGTCGATGCGCTGCTTCCGCTCCTCCATCAGATAGGCCACGTTGAGCTCCTGGCCAGGTGGCAGCAGCGTCATCACGGGATCTAAATGCAAACACAGTTGCCCAATTACTTGGCCAGTTCCAAGCACTTCCCCGTGCTGTTTACTCACAGATTATGGGCATCTTGCAGGCGGCAATGTCCGGCGGTCCACCCTGGGCGCTGATTGGTATTTGCAGTGGCGTAATGTCAAAGGCCGTCATATCGTCCTCGCCACCGCCTTCGTCCTCGTAGCTGATAACCGTTTCGCGGACATCCTTTTCGGGGCCGGAGCGCTTCTTTTTCTTGGTCGTCTTTCGCTTACGACTATATAGCACGAAGATCAGGGCGAGAACTGCAAGATGAGGCAAGGGGAAAGTGAAATTTAGTTATACTTCTAACTCAAGAAAAGAGCAATGAAATTATTTTAAATTTTCAGTCAATATTAAATGTAGTATAAAGTGTAATTTAAGCTTTCAACTATTTATTTTAGCTCCTCTTGTAGTTTGCCTAAATTGCTCCACCTTTTGTAGGACATTCTTCCTCAAATTCTCCCCATAATTTCTCCCCGTTGTTGTCTTTTTTGTCATTATTAAAATCTGTTTTTTTTTCCCTCCGACAGAGTACGACGTCATGTTTATTTTTTCAACAAAAAACCAAGGAAATTGTGTAACAAATACCTAAAGCGGAGCTGGAGAGTCTGTTCGTTGTCTGTTAACTGTCAGAGTCGTAACAACAACTTCATTTGCATTTAATGATGGTAATTAAATGTAGAAAAAAAGCCGTTGTCCTGTTTTTCCTTTTCCATTTCTCCCGCTTTGGAGAGGCGACAGCATTTGAGGCTATAAAAACCTCCCTCAAATAGGTGAGAATACTCTACAAAATATCTAACAGAAATGAAGGGTAAATCAAGAAACGTTTCTTCAAGTAATTCTACTTAAAACTAAGGCTATTATTATAAAATCTAGGTTACATTTCCTCAGCAAAAATCAATAAGCTCAAAGCCAGAGAATGAGAGCAAAAATTAAGGAAAATAACGATTTCAGGGCCGCATCAAGTTACCAACAATTAAATGGAATCAACTGGCGAATTTAAGAAGCCAAGCGAAGAAATGTTGGAGGATGCTTTATAAATGAACTTTACTTCTGCCTGTGCCAAAGTCAGCTGGCAGTTATTGCAACTAATGAATCCGCTTAGCCCAGCAAGAAATGCTGCGGCATTAAAAACCGAAAAAAAAAACGCGAGAAATAAATCCCGAGAAAACATCCTTGGCTTGTCATTTTGGAGGAGCCGAGACAGAGTTTTAATTATTTTTACTTTAGCCATTTTGCTTAACCTCCCAGTGCCAGAGCCAAGTTAATATTGCTGTCAACTGAAGCGCAAATGATAAAATGCAAGTCTACGAGAGAGAGACTTTCCCAGATATTCCCCTTGAGACAGCATTTTTTGTTTGTTTTTTTTTTTTTTGTTTTTCTTTGCACTTTTCTGCTGTCTCTGACTGACTGCTGGTTTACACGACAAACAGAAGCAGAGATGTTGGAATTTTTCCGAGAATATGTTGCAGTGGCTGAGTGGAGGGAAACTTATTAATAACTTTATGCTACTTAAGCAAACTAAAGTAAAAGGGCAAACGCAAAAAGGACACAAGGACCTGACAAGTCTTCATGCTACAACGACCCGCAGGGCCTGGAAATGATGTGCATTTGGAATGTGAATGTTTTTGGCCGACTTGTAATCCGCTTAGCTGGCAAATGACTGTCAATGTGGGCGACCCAAGACCACTATCCTTGCCCTCCGTCGAGAGCTCCTCTAGAACTGTGGTGGAGCTGGAAAGTTTAATGCAACAATTACAGCATAAAGTTGCAACAGCAGCAGGACACAAAACCCGAAGCCCGAAACCCCCACGACATCCCAGAATTGAACCGAAAATAGTTCATTGCCAGTTGTGGGCCATGTCAAGGAAGTGCATTAAATTTGTCTCTGGCCGCAGAAAGGAGCGAGAAACTTTCTAAATTATCTTGCCGCACAAGTTTTGCTATTAATGGATGGAAACAGAACAGAAATCTTCGATAATTCGTCGTAAAAGCGAGGCAGACCAAATCTGCTGCGAAACTTTCACGAATCGAAGAAGAAAATCTCTCATGAAGTTTGATTCTAACTCGAGTTTGTGCGTTAAGGTAAAAGAAGTAATTAAAAAGCACTAGCCGGACAAACAATAGTAGTTGTACTTCTTAAAGGAAGTAATTAATTCCAGCTGGTAACTACGAATTTTAATTAATTTTCTAGATAATAATTTGGCTTATTAATTGCTTTTAATTAAATGGAACCATAGACAAATTTCCCAAAAACCAGGGACTTGTTAAGCCCCTTTTCATTGGCCAATTTAAGCTTTCTAACAACAATTTAATTAAGATTATATTATCTGGATTATAGCATGAATTATGAAGTAGAGCTTTCAGAAATTAAATTGCATTCGCACGCAAAGGCTTAGAGCGTGCTAAATAAATAATTTCGGGCCGAGGAAAGTTATAACAACTATTTCTAATTCGATACGTGCCCAAAAGTCCGGCTCTGCAACAAAGCACAGAATTCAATTATTGGCCTAACCAAAACTGTTAGTTAGTTGGCACAATTTGCACTATAAAAATAGTTTACAAAATCCGAATTTAAAGTCCAGAGCCAAGGATAAACTGCACAATATTTTGCTAAGCAGGCCATGGCCAAGCTGTGTTCATTCATCAGCCTTTAATCAACATTACCTCCGCCGACCAAGGAAAATAAAACAAGAAACAGCCCGAAAACTACACCAGCAGTCAGCAGGAGCGGGAAACGGGAGGAGAACATCTACTACTACTACTAACCTACATAAAAACTTGCAAAAACAAAGGCAGAAATATCCTGTAAGATGAACAAAAGCCGGACCCCGAAAGCTCTTTAACGGCCTTTGTTTGCACTTAACTATATAGGCAAGGACCCCGGGTAATATCTTGTTGCTGGCCTGAACTTGCTGACCAGGTCAGCTCTCATCAAGAGTGGCGAAACCGAAGGAACTGAGGGAGGGTCCTTGTAGTTGCTTCACTTGAAACTTTATGCTAAAATACAGTTCAGCGATTCACAGATTACACAGGAGCAGCGCGCCAGAGACAGGACATGAAAAAGCGTTGACTGTAAATAATGTTAGATAATTATTTAGTTTGTGTGCTGTCCTACGGTCCCAAGAGGTACTTCGGGGTAAATCAACAGAATACAAGAATAAGAAAGATCACAAGACTATGAGATACCCGGTACTTATACATCTTATGGTGTGGAAGGATATTCTTTATTACAATTACAACTATTATAATATTTCATAACATTTTAAGGAGCAGAAAATGGCTTGATTCTGAATGTACCAATATACCTTTGACCTCTGCAAAACTACCGGGTATTTAGCAAGCGAGGAATGGGTGAGAATCTGTACTGAGGCTGTCAGATTTTATGTTTCGCTTCTTGAGATATTTTCACATCATAAAAAATGGAAAAGCGCGCGGGCCGGCGGTGGCAACAATGAAAGCACTCCTCGGCGGCCCGTCCGTTTATTTATTGCGCCTATTTTGCGGTTTAGCGATTTTATGGCCACTTCCAGCCTTTGTTTTTCCGCCCGCAGCCAACTGTGTAATTATCTGCCTTAGCAGCCTCTAATTAGCTTAAGGTTCCGCCTGCCTTTGTTGTTGCCCCAGCTGCAACTTTCCAGCAAGGACTCATTAAAGTGGGGTCCCCATCCCCGCCCCCTTCGGCGGCCGGATAAATCAGCGTCACTTTTAAATATGGCCAAAAATAAATTGCCAACCGGTCGGACCGGGCCAGGATTCACACAGCTAGATAAAGAGAGATACAGAGAGGCATTTAAAACAAATCTGAAACGTGCTGAAAATGCTGCGCTAATTGAAAATCCTTTCAAATCCCAGACGAGCCGGCGAAACGAAAATAGATTGTCGCGCATTGCGTGCGAGAAAACGCATTTGCATGGACTGCAAGGGAGGCGGAATTTGAGCCGGGAAAAATAACCAAATGGCCAAAGCCACTTAACACTTGTTCCGAAAACCCATTAAGTGCCCAGAATTTCACAGAAATTGTATTCCATTTGCTGCCATTTCTTTTTTCAAGCCATAAAATTGCTCTAATTGGCTCTGGCATCGGCATCGGTATGGTTGGTCATCCAACTAAAAATAGCTTGTGAGGATTTTCGTTTTTCTACCCGTTCTACCCTTAGAGTCGATATTTAATTAAATCGGGTTTCAAAACATTTGATTTCTTTAATTAAATAAAAGGAGAATTTAGGAAATTAAGGTAAGAATAAAGGGAAGTCAGTTTTCCATAAGTTTACTTATATTTTAATTTAAAAATCAATGGCTTAAATCTTAGCTGATAAAATGTTTATAAAATATAACCCATAGATAAATTTAAATTAGGAAATATTCTCCACAATTAATCTAGGAGACATTTACCTTATAAACAACAAGTTTTTTTTGGCTCGCTTTTCCCTAGCTTAATTAGCCACTATGCAAATATTTTGCCCCCTTAAGTTTTTTGTAACTAAAACCAACAAATTGCCCCCTGCCTGGGCGTAAAAAAGTGTTACAAAAATAAAGCAAGGAATACAGGATTTGTTGCCACTTTATGCTGTGGAAAATGCATGGCCTCGCCATGTTAACCCTTAACCCCCGTCGTGTTTTATTTGCAACCCACACACACACACGCAGAGGACTGTCCAAACAGATGTCAGTGTCGTGGGACACTGTTCTTGTTTCCGCTTTTCATAGGGGAGTTTTCCGCGCAGCAAATTGCATTAACATGGAAAAACACAGAGAAGCAAAGCTCCGTGCGGACTGGAAGGCAAGAATGTTGCTGCTTAAGCCGCTTAATTGTCACACATGAATGGAAAATTTTCGGGAGCCGCTTAGCGACCGGGAGGGGCGGGAGTGGGAATACAGTGGTGCCTCCATTTTTGCGGTGTTGTACTTACTCAGTATGATAATCAGGCAGACGAATATGGCACCCAGGGCGCCCATGCTCAGCTTTAGGCGCTGCCCCTCCTGGACCAGCTCACAGTTTTCACCCCAATAGCCCTCGGGGCAGATGCAACGATATCGGAGGCGGGGCTCCAGATTGATGCAGGTGGCTCCATTCAGGCAGGGCAGATCCAGGCACTCGTTGCGATCCACACAGCCCTTGGTGTCCGAGGACATGATGCGACCCTCGCTGCAACTGGAATGAAACAATCGCCATGGCGGTCGTGGGAGAGTTATTACAAATTCCGAAGAGGCGATTACGGGAGCTGGGGAGAAATTTATGATGCCACTGCCACAGAAAAAAATAATCCTAAAAGGAGCTTAGCTATAACTTATTTACTATATATTGAAAGACTTTTTTAAAAGCATTTTGTTATGGTTTGAGTGGGTAACAGAACGTAGGAAAGCCTTTCAGGCTTGAAATTTATTTCTATAATATTTTAAATAAACAAATTTTACATAAAACATTTTAAAGAATTTATAAGGTAAACAGAATATTTAATTAGTTTGTAGTTTAAGATACAGTAACTATTTTTAATTGTACTCCCAATTTAATAAATATTTTTACAAAACGTATGCCAACTTTAGCATAAATTTGAAGTGAAGTGTACCCTCTACCCTGGTCTCCTTTGAAATATTTTTTGCTCTGAAAATACAAGCTCCTTTTTTTTATATTTTCACACAAAGTTTTGTAACCGAGGAATAGAATAATTCCCCATGAGTTTTTCGCCCTCTCCCTACATTTTTTGTTGAAGCGCATTAAGGGCGTGAAGTTTTGGTTAGACGGGAGGATCCCAGGCCAATTTAACAAAGGGGGAGCAAAGTTAAGGCTTTAAGGAACCGCAGAAAGTACACATTTAAATTGAAGTCATTTCGTATTCCAATTGAGGACAGCTCCTTGTCCGACATCTTAGTGTCCCGGCTGAGTGACACAAATTCCAGGGGCGGCACTGCGTTAACTGCTGCCCACAACTGGCAGCGAAATTGAGGCTAAAGTAAGCATAATTTATGACACGTCGCCACCTGAAGGCGAAACGTGTGCCACTATTTAAATTTATTTAAATCAAAAAAAAAAAAAAAAGAGGGAGAGAAAAGTCCAAGGAGCCTGGCAAACACGTGTTAAAAAGCAGCAGCAGGAGCAGAAGCAGCACCAGGCCCAGATGTTCCTGTTCCCGAAAGCAAATGGAGCGAGAAGCTCACAGCTGGGGGTGCTTAGTAGTCCTTGGTGCTGCCTCCACGAAGGAGGACGGTGAAAGGACATGATGCAGTGCCAGATTGGGTGTCCTTGCTGCTGGCTGTCGTCGTGTCTCAAATGGAGTCACTCCGCAAAACTAATGATGTGGAAAATGTGCTCTGCCACCGCCACTGCGACCCATCATCGATGAGGTGTTGCCGAGCAGAAGCCGGAGGATCAGGAGTCGTGCCCCAGATTCCTAAACTATGCAAATGTGGATACTTCCTAGGGCGCAAACACTTGCGAAAACTCGAAAATAATTCTATTTACTAATAATATTTAAAATGGTGAAACGGAAAAGTAAAACAAAAGAAAGGTAAACAAGTAAGGAAAAAAGGTTACAATAAATATATAGTTATATAAATAATCTTCTACAATCTCTGGAAATATTATATTTATATCGATTTTTGTAGTTTATAAAGCCCTTAACATCAAGGCTAAACTATGAGGACTTTCTATTTATATAGAGGCCTTAAATATGATTTATAGTTTTATGATAAATAAATAGATTTTTCCACTTTCATATTCTTATTTTTCTGACTGTAACTTCTATGTCTGCGGTGTCTGGCTCTGCATGAGCGAAGGGAGACAGGCAATGACAATTGATATTATTTGTTTTGCATTCGAAGCCAATTTGCTGTTTGGCTTTGTCTGTGTGCCTGCATCTGGAAAATGTCAGGAAAAGCTTTCTCCAAAATATGTATGTCAGCCGGGGTGCGGTTGGCTTTTATCTAAAAATGCAAATTGAGCTGGCAGAAATATACGTACAGGAAAATGCAAAATTTGATCTAATTATTTGACATCATTACAAGGCATAATTTTATTCATTTGATACTGTAATTACCACAGAAATAATAGTCTTGGTTTAGTTTCACAATTATCGAACAGTTAATTACATCTTTTAGACTGAAACTAGTAATTAAATCGAAGGCCCAGTAAATTAAAGGGTCCAAGGCATTGGGTTAAATGGAAAATAGACACTTACGTGCACTCGTATTCGTTCCACAAGTCGACGCAGTCAAAGGGATCCGGGCAGATGACATTGGAGCAGGGCCTGTTCGAGGGACAGTTCCTCTCCACATTCCTGGCCATCGTCGCCTGGCCCCACTGGGTGCCATTCATGGCGGGCGGTAAGGGCAGGTGCTTCCCATCCAGCCTGCACAGAAAGGACAGAAAAGAAATTCAAGGAATTGGCATCAATATATTATGCAGAAAGGGCTCTCACACTGACTCCTATGATTTGTGGCCCAACCAACTACAGACTGTGGGTGGCAAGAGTTTGAAAAATACTCTACAATTTATGGGTGAAATATTGAGATGGCAGGATAATCATGTCCTTTATTTAGCCTCGTTCTGGCTGTTAGGTTTTGATATTAAAATAACTAAGAACTAACCCTAAATATAGGTAAATCAAGTGTAGATTTTATTATGTTTTGTCAATGGTCATATAATTTGAATATATAACCTGTCTAAGCTCTGTGTGTTAGGGTATCCTTTCTATCCTTAAATGCCCAAAACCATCCATGAGGACTAAGCCCTCTCTCACCTGATATCGTCCAAGCAGCTCCTCTGGAAGTCGGCCTGCACCTCAAAGGTCTTGATGCCCGTATATTCGGCCTTGCCGCCCGCATAGACGCCCTCCTGCTTGTCAATGGTCAGCCACTGGTGGCCGGTGTAGTGGAAGGACTCATTGTACCGCCTCGACTCCCCGCCGTCCAGTTCCATGAGGGCTGCCGATCCGTAGCGACTAATGCGAATCACGTGCCATTGCCCATCGTTGACGGCCACGGCCGTTAAGGTGAGCAGTTGCTCCTCGTTCCGCAGGGAGTTCAGGTTGTATCTGAACTGAAGGTGACCCCTGCGCAGCTCCAGGATGGCATACTCGCGATGATGCTGGTCACTCACCCGGAAGAGCTCACCGCCCTGCTCCCGCGTTCGGAATCTCAGCTGCAGTTGGGTGGAAAAGCGATCGGGCTCAAAGCTCAGGGCGAATTTCACATAGCTCTGTGCCTTGAAGGTTGTGGGAATGGTGGGTATATTGCAGCCGGGACCCATCCAGCCCGGCTGGCAGTGGCACTTAGCCTGGACCAGGCTGGCCACACAATTGCCGTGCTCCCAGCACCGGGCCGTGTGCTCGGTCTTCAGGCAAACCTCATCGGTTTGCGGACACGCGGGGAAGCTGTTCCGAGCCAGTGCCGGAAAGGCCAGATCATAGTGCTCGGAATTGTGAATAACATTGCGGATGCAGCCATCGAAGCCCTTGGAACTAAAGGCATACTGCCAGTTGTAGAGAGTCTGATCGAAGTGCTGCCTGTAGAGTCCGCCCAGCTGGAGGGGCTGATTGAGATTAAGGGACTCGGCAAACGGTGGTATTTGACCGCGAGCCTGGCACGCATTATCATCGAATTCCGGCGGAGTGCCATCTTCCAATTCGGAGACCAAGGCCGTGCGACAAAAGTCCACCACCATTCGCACATTCTCGGCATCCCAGAAGATGTCCAAGCGATGCCAGACGCCATCATCCAGGGTCTTCTTCGTCTTAACCTTCAGCTCCAGCGTTCCCGAGCCGAAATCGATGAGCAGCCTGGGATTGCCCTGCTCCAGTTCCAGGGCCACAAAGTCACTGATCACAGTCTCACCCGGCTTCGGCGGCACAATGGGTCCATTGTACAGAATCAAACCATCCGCCTCGCGGGTAATAAACTCCAGGCTGAGATGCGACTCCTGGCAGAGCTGGAGTGGCGGATACCAGGCCCAGCCGTTGCCGCGAAAGCTACGCGTGGACTGCTGGCATCGCGGCCCATTATAGCCCACCGGACAGGCCACACATTTCGGACCAGTTCGGGTCTCCACACACCTGCCTCCGTTGTAGCAGAGATGGGTCCTGCAGTTGTGATCCTGGTTGGTGAAGTTCCTGGCCCGGCACATGCACTGGGCACTGATCTCCAGCCGGACGCCGACCAAGGCGGTCCGATTCACACTCACCGTGTACGGTTTTTTGCCCAGCTCCACCTTGGAGGTGCAGGAACCGGAGCCGCACTTGCCCTTGCCCTCATGCAGGCACTCGTTGATGTTCACCATGGTGATGTTCAGGCCCACCTCCTGCTCGATCTCCTCGCGATGCATTTGAACCACGCCATTCAAGCGAACGGCCTTAAAGTACGGCTGCTGGGTGGCAGATCGGGCGGCAAAGTGTACATCCGTCAGGGGATAGGGAGTGTCCTCCCTGAGCTGCACACTAAACACATCCACATTGTCGCGATCGGTGTACAGAAGTTCGGCCAGCTTGTTCCTAAATCTCTCCAGCTTCGAGGGCTCTACTTGATTCTTCACCGGGTTCCAGGTGCGCACAAAGTCCTCGTCCGTGATGTGAGCCAATCGCATTGAGCCAGCCTGCTGTACAGCCTCTGCCGTTATGTCGCGCACTGTCACACTCAAATTGGCCGGAATATCCTCCTGGCCATGCTCCCTATCGTAGACCTTGAACTTCAACTGATAGCGACCCCTGCGAGTGCCAGATTTCATCGTTAAGATTCCCGTATCCGTGTCCAGCTTGAATCTCTGGTGCTCCTGCACTTCCCAATAGTATTTCTTGTCGGGCACATCCCAATCATCCGGATCGTTCACATAAACCCTGCCGATTGGTGTATCCTGCGACTGTCCTTGATAATTGTAGACCAAAACGGATTTGCTGCCAGGCTGCATTTTATTATCATTTACATCGCCAATGGTCACAGTCAGAGTACTGGTGCCCGTCATGGCAGGAGCACCGTTGTCCTTGATCTCGATGGGAATGGCATAGGACTTTTGCATCTCGCGATCAAAGGGACGAAGGGATGAGACAATAGCCACGCCATTGCCATTGTCACCTCCTGGAAAGGTAAGAAAAGAACCAATGTTATAAATATTTATATAAAATATATATATAATAGGTAAATATATAAATTGTGCTGCGTTGCGATTAACAATTAGAAGAACTTATAAATTAAGTACATAAATATGTTATATACCTCGAAATCTGTTAAGATAAGTAACTACCTTGGAAGGATTTTCCGTCACTATTCTTTTTGGAGTCTTTATTCTTTAAGATACCCATTTTTTAGGCTAAACTTTAACTGTCAGATTGCCTTTGCATTGGTAATACTATCCAATCGGACTCTTGGCGAATTTACATCCGGCCAAAATGCACTGCACTGCAGTTGGAAAAGCTACCAAACCAGAAAACGCTAAAATCAAACAACTTGCAATTCAAAACCGAACCATCTCCCCCCCAATACCAACGGAATTTCCTGGCCCAACCCTCTGGCCCACTCAGTTCATTCATTCAAGGCAATTGCCACACAATCAAAGGCGAAATCAAACGCTAAACCAAACTCTGTTTGCATAGTAATGGTGATTGAATTATGTTTCAGACAATCAGCATCATCAGCATTGTTTGTGCCACAAAGTTAGTAACCGAAAAAAACAGCAGTGTAAAAGCCAACTAAGGAAAACTGTTGGCTGTGAGATAGAGAAATTGGTAGGAAAGTGGGCCATAGAAATGTGGACACAATTCGGCCTGGAGGCTTCATCTCAGTTGATGCAGTTGGCCAGCTCTTGTTTTCATTGCAATTTGGTGTTTTTCATTCATGGGGGTTTTCCCAAGAGGAAAGAGTGCACGCACTAAAATGGATCAGTGTTTAGTTTTTTCAGGCTTTTCTTTTCTTTTACAAAAGGGAACTTGACAAAACTGGACTTGAATCTTCGAATAAGTTCAATGCATTTTCATGGAAACTATATTGATGTTAAGGTACTTATTTGATGTACATATTCTTCACATAATAAAAAAAAGGGAACTATATTATATTTGCGATTCTAAAATAAATGAAGACCATTATTATATTTTTCAATATTTTGTCAAATGTAAATTAGATAATTATAAATATAAATGCAGTAATTATTAAAAAATAATTGGAATTACCCAAATTATAAAGATTTATTTACTTAGTTTACTTATTTGTAAAACTTTATATAACTCTTATAGTATTCTTTTGATTAATAGTATATATCATTTGTATTATTCCCAAAAAAGAGTATTAACTTAGCCAACTTTAAACAAAACTATAATCTTCCAATCTCGATTTACAGTTTTCTGCTTCTCTTCGCCTTTTGTTAAATGGAAATTGCTCTACACTTTTTGTAGCCATTGTTCGGAGTTATTTGAAACAAAAACCCCGAGCAAAAAACCAAAAAAAAAAAGAAATGAAATGAAAAAAAACCCAAAAAAAAACTTTAGAGAGCAACCCAATAAAATCGATCAAATGAAAGAAAATTTGAGGTGTCACTTGAATGCTGTCGCTGACATTGACAGCAAGTTTTTCAATTTTGTCGTCCAGTTTTTCTGCTTTGCCAGTTTGAATTTCAGGGCGAATTTCTCTTTTGTATTTGTGTGTTTCCCTCTGTTTTAGGGTCCGCATCCCTCCATTCATGTGTTTTTATCACTCAGTGCTCCATTTTATATATTTTTTTTTCTTCCTTTTGGTTTTGTCCACCTGGCACGTGTTTGAGTGTCAAGTATCTGAACCCTGACCGAAAGGCCTTTGGGTATCAAAATAAATAATTGATTTTCAAAATGCTAAATTAATTATTGGCCCATAAACAAATGCTGAGTTTAAATGCCAAAAATAAATAAGAAATTACTTGGTCTGCACCCGCATGATATTAATTTGCATAATTACTTAAATGAGATGCGTAATTAGTATAAATTGCTGTGCCATATCTCATTGAATGCATTTTTAATCAAGCTAATGCATTATATATGTTCAACATTTTATTCTATAATTTTCCAAAGTGTTGGCGATTATTTCCCATTAGCTGTTTTTTGTGTCTCCATGACAGATGTGCGGCTTAGTGAGCGTTTTAAACCATTTTTTTTTTATGTTCACAATTAATTATGCAAAGCGATTTGACCTGGCCTTGGACACATGTTTGGTATAACGATTAGCATTGAACTGTTTTTTAATGTCCTCGGGCATTTATAAAGTTTTTTAAACTATTTAAATTAGTAAATTAAATGTAGTATAAATTATTAGGTGAATAAAATTGTAAATAAAAGAATTATGAGTTGTTTTCTCTTGAATTAGTTGCATTAATTCTATGAATTAGTTTTTCAGGAGAAATCATCTTTTTTTTTTATATATAAATACTACTATTTGATTTTATTTACATGAAACTAGTAAAATGAGTTACAAATAAACTTACTGCGGTCATATTCCACTTTAAAACCAGCTCGTATCTCATCACTGGCCAAGGGATCCAGTCGGAAGGTAAAGGGCCCGCCATTGCCCCTCTGTCGATCATCCTCATCCCTGGCTGCCACCTCTACGATTTTCCTGCCAGATACATTTTCCGGCAAAGTGGGCCTATAGTCCTGGGCAAAGGTCGGCGCATTATCGTTCACATCCTTCACTATCACGGTCAAAGTGGCAGTTGCAGTTCGCGCCGGATGCCCATCGTCTATGGCCAGGACTTGTATGTGATGCCTATCCATGACTTCCCTATCCAATGGCCTCTGTATGCTGACAGCTCCCTTGTCGCTGATCGCAAATTGCCTTTGACGATTCGTGGATCGAACTATCTTGTATGTAACCTTGGAGTGACCGCCCTGATCGGCATCCGTGGCTCGAAATTGTTCCAGAACGGTGCCAACTTTCGTGTCCTCGTAGATGGAAACTTCGATGTGCTCGCGATCGAACTTGGGCACATTGTCATTGATGTCACGCAGCTTGACCACCACCCAGGAGTAGGCCACATGGTACTTATCACTGCCACTCGTCCCATCGTCACCTTTGTCATTCACTTGGATGCGAAACCGAAAGCCACTGCTCTGCAGGGGATCCTCATAGTCCAGGGGTTGGATGATTTTCAACGAACCAGTGCCATCCGCATTCCGGACCATGGCAAACTTATCCGCCCCAAAGCCACTATTCGCGACCACTTTGTACTGGAACGTGTTCGTTTCGTCCTCGTCCTGGACAGTTACCGTGAGAATGGGCGTCTCCGGTATGTAAGTGCCATTTGTCTCGTCCACCTCCGTGAACCACTCGTCCTTGGTGAACTGCGGCGGCATGTCGTTGAGGTCCTTCACGCGAATCGAGGCAGTGCCGGTGCCTGCAAAATTGGTGAATAAACAGAGCAGGATGTCAGTTACACTCCAATGCAGTGGGAGAAACGGGGGAATAATTGGGAAAAGGTTTGCGGAATTTATGAGTTGTCTTCAGAGGAATAAGCAACCTTTACTAACAACCACACAAGGTCTGTGAAAGACAAGCAATCCAGTTGATTGAACTTGAATAACGAAATCAAGATGTGGTCATTGAGGTAATTGAGCTGGGTAATCGATATTCAATATTTTTAAAAATACTCTCGAAGGGGCAGGCACCTTTATTATTTGCACAGAATTATTCAAGGGGCAATGGCCTGCAGAAATGGCCAAATCACGCCCAGTGCTCTTCGAAATTTCTCCGAATAAATATTAATGCCGCCCCCACTCGAGGTGTTCGCAGCTAGACAAACAATCCGGCTGATTGAACCCTGACCGAGTGAGTGTAGTAGATATTCATGGAACTCACCCTTCAATCCGCCTCCGTCCATGGCCACCACCTGGATGGAGTAGTCGGGTGTACGCTCCCTGTCCAGACAGCAGACGGCCGTTTTGATGAGCCCTGTCTCCGGCTCGATTTCAAATATGGGCGCCCCCGTCTCCTCCTCGATGACGTTCTTCTCAATCGAGTAGATAAGCTTGGCATTGGTGCTCTCGTTGGGATCGTCGTAGTCGACGGCGGCCATGGTCATCACGGAACTGCCGGCGGTGCCGTTTTCGGTGACATTGCCAAAGTAGATGCCCTGCGGAAACTGCGGCGCATTGTCGTTGATGTCCTTCAAGTTAACCTGAATGTCGGCATAGCCGACCAGACCCTCGCCACCCTCGTCCTGGGCGAATACGGTGAAGCGCCACTGTGGCCTGCCATTCGGTTGATCTCGGTCCAGAGGCTGTGGAGCGGGATTGGAATTACACTCGAATTATATAATTATTTCGGCATAAAAATAAGGGGAAAAATAAAAAAAAGATTCCAATTTCGAGACAGGAGTTTCTGAAGTTGCGATAAATAAGTTTTTAATTAAAAATTTAACATAAGGAAGCTCTAAGAAAGTTTAATACATTTTTATCCTTTCAAATCCTAAATCATTTGATTTTTAGAAATGTTAGTAACTTTTCTTCGAGTGTGGATAAGCCATTGGCAGCTGTTTGTTTGTTTGCAAATTATTTTATGCCCTTTGGTAAACTGTAACCGAGCTGAATCCCCTGGAAACCCTTGGGTCGTCGTCAGCTATGTTTGGTTGTGTTTGTGTGCCAACCTGGCTTTGATGGCATTGCGGTGGCTTGGTGGCTGCCTGCCTGGCTTACACACAAGGCGTTATTAGATTTCTATTTCTCATTAAATGAGTTATCCACACGAAATTGCATTGCCAATGACAAAATAAAAGCCATCCATTCGATTGAAATGTCTTTCAGTGTTCGTTTCCTTTCGCTTCGTTTTATTTGTGATTGTGCTGGTCTCTAAATATGTCAACAACTCGGTCTTGGCCTGACTTTGGCTCTGTCCCCTATTTAAATTACCCTTAAACATTGCTTGCTCAGCTGATACATATACGAGTACGATTTGCTTTTACGTTAAATTAATTCTGTAGTCTTATTGAAGTAAACGAAAGGTAAGTCCTTAGAAGCCTAGAACAGGTTGGGCCAAAGTAAACTGCCAAGTAATCTGCACGTGTAAGTTCTGATAGAATAAATTAGTGGTCAAGGTTGTATCAATAGTTGCTTAACATTTTATTCTTATATAAGTAGGTAGATAGATCTTCAAGGACCTAGTTTTGCATTGATTTCCTAGACAGCTTTTCAACAATTTAAATTCAAGCTTAAATTGTATGGAAACGTACTGAAATCATAGCTAATTTTGCAGTAAAATATATTTTACTTTTAGAAACAATGTATATAAATATAATATTAATTATTTTATACAAATATTTTTCTGTGTTCTGCATAATACATTTATTAGATTGATTAAACCAACCAAGCTTACCAATTCCATTGCAAATCAATCAGCTATCCCAGAAAACACTTTAAGCCCAGTTCGCTCAATTAAAGTCGGGCTCAAAAAAATATAATACACGTGACACGCAGCAATGCGATTGCAATTACAATTTAAATGCCGTCAGCCAGCTGGCAAGTGGCATTTGGCAAAAAGAAGAAGCCATTCCACTCAGCTTTTTTATTTGCTAGCCCCAACCAACCCAACCAAACATTTTCCTGCCTGATTTTACACTCAATTTTATGCGAGGGAACCGCGCTCCAATAACGAACGACGAACGTCATTTACATGTGGTCGGTTGTAGAGCGTCAAAACCACAAATGCCACATGCTGTCGCTGCCACGCCCACTTACCCCATGGCCATTTACCCACCCTACCCCCACCCATTCAGCCCACTTTATCCCTATCGCATCGGGGAACAGCCCTATCCGCCAACAATAAAACAAATAAAGCAAACCAACCGCCAGCAGCAACATTTGAACATTTTATGCAGCATGCGAGGGGGAAGAGTAGTGTGTTTGTGTGTGTGGAGGACTTTGCGGATGTCCAGCCAGTGGTGACAACTATTTGCCAAATGGAACTATATTCGAACTTGATACTAGGATATTTTATACTATATTTCACAGGGATATACATTTATTTATTATCAAGGGATTGCGTACCTTAAATGGAACTTTAAATCCACACATTCTTTTCATTAAAAACCTAAGAGTAAGTGATTATTTTTTTTGCTGCACAATATTTAAAAATAGTCCCCGTCTAAGTAATTAATTAATTAATCTAATCTAAGCCATTTTTAATTAATGATAAGCTTCCTCCTCTTTTATAATCCAGAGCCAGCAACACTGCTCTCACCTCGTTCGCCGTTGCCACTTTGACCCGTTTGTTTTTATGGACTTTGTCTGAAATTAATTGGAGTCTATGTAGCTGACAACCAAGGGTGGCAATTTTTTTTTTGCATCTAAATGATATTATTTTTGTTTGCACTGTGTGTGTGCCCTGTGTGCGGTTTGACACAGTTTTAAATTAATCATACGCCACCGAATCGCGACGAAAGCTTTACAATTTACAAAAGGCGAGCAATCGCGAGGGCGGCAAGGGATATGACAGCAATCAGAAGCCGACAAAAAGTGTTAAATATTGAACATGTTTTCATGCTTTTTCGTTTATGAAACACAAGTGATGTCCTGTGAAAAAATATTAAAAGAGGTGTCAAGTCACTTAATATTTTTTCACTGTATTACGGTTGGAAGGGGGTTGATATTCTTTACCTTTAATTTAATAAATTGCAGCTACAAAAGTGTGAATTTTAAAATTGTATTAATTGATGGGATATCTTTATTATGATCTAGTAAATAAATTGAATCTCCCAAACCATATTTCATTCTTTTTTCATAAGTATAAAATATATTCCAAATATAAAAATAAAAACTTTCAATTCCCATTTGACTTGCCATTAATTTTTGTATTAAAAATGTATTCAATTTTACACTTTCTTAAGCCCAAATAAACGGACTTTACTTGGTTTTTCCTACTTGTTTTTTATGCAAATATTGAGTGGGTGCAGGAGTCTCTTTTTTAATGCCTATAAAAATTATGACGTTCTCCGTGGACTTTTTTCTGGTTTATTTATTCAAAACCAGCAGTTTGACCAACGCCTTGACAAGGTCATCTGACCCGCATAAATTCAGGGTAGGCCCCATTGCCACATTCCGCGGCCAAAATGGCACTGACCCTCTCATTTTTTAACTGTTCACTCGTCACACAATATAAACTGCGCCATTGTGCGAGCATAAACTGTGGCCCCCTGTCCAAAAAAACCCCGGGGGCTTATGGAGTGCCCCCAGTTGAAGTTCAAACGAAAAACTTATTTTGCTGTTTTTTTTTATTTCTTTTTTTTTTGCAAAGGGATTGCCAGACGGGGCAGGGAGAATTTTTTAACTGGCTTTCATTACGCTCGTTTTACGAGGGGGGGTCTCGACATTGGAATCTGTTAAAGGTAGCAATACACTTCTCATGCCGTAAACATGCCCCATTTATTATACATAAAATATATCATTATATATTATAAAAGAAGTGGAAGATTATATTAAATTAATAAGAAATATATTTCATTGTTTATTTTATTACAAGTGTAATACCTTCTCAAGTATGCAAAAAGGGTTGTCAGACACTTACCTTGAGTACAAAAATATCGCCCGTTGTGCGATTTATATCAAATTTACTATTCGCAGGATTATCAGGGTCGATGCCCTGGCCAGTCAGGAAATATACAATATTTATTGGTCTATCTACATCGCCATCGGTGGCGGTGACCTGAAAAAAGAAGAGAGAACAAAATGCGGTTGGTTGGTCACAAAAAGTGCATTATATCGGATAGAATCAGAATCAGTTTCAGTTTTTCAAGGTAGGGCCAAAATCGACGGGGGGGCTAAGCGATTTTTCGTGCTTTCGCTGGACGCTGCTGCTTACGATATTCGGAGGCTATAAATCAAATATGCAAATGAGCCAAATGCTTTAAATGTCCAATAAAGGGCAATGTGAATGTCGAAATGGGAAGGGCAGCAAGGGAAGTGGAATGCCCGTGGAGGGGTGGCTTAAAAAAATCTGGACAGTGGGCGTGGCTTTGCCAGCCAGATTGCTTGTAAATTTATGCTTCGATTTTTTTTTCATTCTCCTATTTTTTGCCCATTTTATTTTGGCCACAAAATATTGTCAGACGGCGGAGAGAGAGAAATGCTAATATTACAGAGATTTATGTAATTATTCAATCGGATTTCGGGGTTTTTCTTTTGTTTTATTGTTTTATTTTTATTTTGTTTCGTTTTTCGGCCCGGCGGTTAGTAAATGAAATCAGCATTTAGGAGTATTTTCTTCGAATATTTGATCATAGGCAAATGGTCATGGAGTTTGATTGGCCTAACCGAGTGAGGCTTGGAATAAAATCAAATAAATGGAAAACAATTGAGCAATTGTAATCTGCAGCAACCTTAAAATGTTTTACTATAAATTGGAGTATTAGACACTCAGTTATTTACATGGCAAAGTAAGGGGAATTATAAGTAAGTGGAAAGTAGTCGTAAGCCATCAGCTAACTGCTTGAGAAATAGTGTGTAAATTTGCAATATGCAAATCCTCTTCGCCACTGGAGAGAAAAACAGAATAATGTACAACTTAAATGGAATAATTGCCTTGTTCAGTTCGCATCACATTCTCCCTTTTGAATCTGAGTATCTTTTTTCTCTTTTGGCAAAGCGAAGTTATCAGAGTATAAAACAAAGCAAGCTATGCATGAGTCCTGCATGTGTGCAACCCATTTTCTATTGTAATAGGGCGGAGGAAAAAAAGCGGGTTTCAGTTGACAATTACAGGCAAACTTGTAGCAATATCCTTTGGGTCCTTGGTCCATTAAATCATCGTCACGTGTTAAGTGCCTGCCATTCCCCACCACCCCCACATTTTGCCCAACCATTTCCGGCTCCTGCACGGCCCTCGCACACTCACAATGCGACAATTTACGTTAAATGTTGAACACAATTTGATATGACAAAAGAGTTGTCTACGTGCCATCATTGTGTGCCCATTATTATTGCCACGCCCCTCGCCCCACGCCCCTCGCCCTCGTTTCGGGTGCGGGCGGAAGCGAGCCTTGCGAGTGCCTGCATTCCATTGTCCTTACCCAGAATACCGCCCATAGAGCTTCCCCATTTACGGTAATAATTGAAATGCCTTTGCCATATACTCGTGTGCGCCAGGCAAGTGCAATGCTTTACATAAAAATATTTGCATTTCATTCGCCGCGCACAAGAATCAATTTGGGGTCCAAAAGGTGTCGGCGAACGGCAAACGCATTTTATTTCAAGGATATATATGAAAATATCATCAGTTGTGCGGGCAATACTTGTCTCCTGTAGCATTTTGCCACGCCATAAATGTGTAATTAAAAAATCGCCTCTTTTTTGCCGCTTTCCGGTTAAGGTTGCGCTCGTTGAGCTGTGCAATTTTAATTTGTGTTTAATGTTAAAGTCAAATGAAGCAAGTGCCCAGAAACTGAATGCTCTTTGTGTGGTTTGGAATTCAATAAAATTAATATTAAATAAAATATGTATATTGAATATTCACTAGAATATCTCCAATAGTAATTTAGTATATACCAAGCATAAGCATTATGATTGAATTTATTATTTAAACAAGGAATACCAACAATGTAAATGTGATTTCTTTGTGAATCTATTTCCACATTTTTGTTTTCTTTCATTACTTTGTCAAAACATTTACTATAAAATCGACATTTCCTTTGAGACAGTGTCTTTAAAGAGTATTCAAATTTTGATGTAACCATAAACTTATATCCCCAGTACTCCGTTCTTTATGCTGGTAAATTATTGCTTAAATAAAAGTCGCTTGTACAGAGATATACACACAAGCGGCATGAGTGTTTTTTCTTATGTGTGCGCACATACGAATGCGGATACATAAAGTTGATGTATGCACGGCCGTTGCGCAACTATCACGTTATTATTAATGAATGAGTATTTATTTGTATTTACGGCTGAATTGCTGCACGCGAACGGAGAACATTTTTCCCTTTTGCCAGACCCCGGTTTTCCGCATTTTCTCCGCCTTTCTCCAATCACATTCCGTGGGTGCTATCCGTTTGCCACTTGAGTTTCTGCGTCTGCTGTTTGCCTTCGGCTTGCCATTTCTTTTTTATTGTTCAGCCTTTTTTTTTTTGTTTGTACTTTTTTGGCTTTTTATGCAAATTACATGTATTGTGTGTATTGTTCTGTATTTTCTTGGCTGTTCGTGGTGTTCGCCAGTGTCAATATTTAAACTGTGTGGAAGCCGATAAATGTGGCCCTGCAAAGTAGGCAGCACTTTTAATCGGACTTTGTTCGACCACCAAAATGGATAGCTTGGCTTTTAGTTTTAAGGTGAATAGTATTTTATAATTAATATATATATAGATATATATAGTTACCTGCAGAATGCGCTTGGGCAGATTGCGATCGTCTTCCTCAGTGATTTGTGTGCGATATGTTTGACGATCGAAAACCGGTGGATTATCGTTGACATCGCGAACGTTGATCACAACGGTGGTGTAGTTGTTTTTGCGATTTCGCGTCGCCTCAAGCCGAAGTTCATACTATTAAAAATATACAAAAAAAAACAATTATAAATGATGTGATAGATTTACACAAAGAAATATTAAATATATTCCCGCTCTTTTCTACAGTAAAAACTTAATTCTAATCATATAATATTTATCAGCATAAAAAGAGCTCCAACCTGTGACAACCAAATAAAATACTTTATTGTTTTCAACTGACCAAAACTCTGCTAATGCAGCAAATTGAATTGAAAAACTTCTAACCAAATGTAGGAAAAACATTTCAAACACAAAAACTGCATTTATGATAATATTCAATGGGGGAAAAAGTGAAAAGAGAGATTTATTCCGACTTGACGTGCTTAATGCTGAGTTTCGGAGTAGCAATGGGAACAACAAATGCCAAAATCGCATGAACGGGCATGTTAACTTTTTTCCACGGGTTGAACAAAACAAAGCCAACAAAAAAAAAAAAAAAAAAAAAAAAAGTAGAAAAAGAGTAGAACCAAATACGAAATTGGCAACACATGTTCGGGGCACTGTGGCTTGTTGTTTTGGTTGTGGCACTAGCAGAGCTTGTTGCATGGCTGGGCATTGACAGCTACACGGATTTCCAGTCCTGTGGGGGTGCCAAAACAAGTTGCGTAGAGGTGATGAGTACGCGATGCAGGATATGGGGCTATGTATGTACATATGTATGTCCTGCACAGAGAAATATATCTACCGAAAAATGTGGCACATTTCCTATAAAATTTTAAATTAAAATACGCTCAAAAAGTTGGCATTAAAAGTCTTCATCGGATTATTTCCACGAATAAATAAAGCAAAGAAATTTTCTTTGACATCGTTTCGTTATATATTTCATTCTATGGTAAAGTTTATAATATTAGTAATGAAAGAGATAACTAATATGTGGGCATTTTTCTCAGTGCCGGATGGGTGCGTTAGCAATCACGTTAAAAATGCGCATTGGGAAATGTAGCGACAGCTGTAGCTGTCTATATATCCCAACTATCCCTGTGAAATGGAAATGCTTTCGGCATGTAAGCGAATTTTCCCTTTTTCGGATTAATTTTTTCTCTTTTTTTTTGATATGCCTCGTTCTTTCTGCCTTGTTGAAAGTTTGGCTTGCCTCCCCCGAAAGTTTTGCATAGTTTTACATTTTTTTTATTGTTGTTGTTGTTGTTCTTACCAAAGCAGAAAAATATATAAATTATGCATGCAACGGAAAGTTAGACCCTAGCTGAATAATAAGACTAAGAAAAATGTGCATCAACTTGTAGACAAGTGTCTGTACTGAAAGAAAAAATTGTGTACAATTTAATGAAAATATTATAAAAGAAAAAAAAAGTACACAAAAAGTACAAAGTACAAAGAGTATCTTTTGCAAATTAAAATATTTAAAGAACGTTCTTTACCAAGAACTATAACCTAACTAATCTACGAGTTCCCCTTTGAATTTGTTTTCTAATTTAAGATTTAAGCACCCCTTTTTGTTTTCAGTGCTAGCTAGTGGGTGAGCCCACCCTGTCAGCAGTTCTAGCCATTTTCCAGAGCCAGCAGTCACTCTACTTACCCTTGGCCGCGTTTCGTAGTCGAGTGGACTTGCCACGTAAATGACACCGGTGGTGTTCTGTACGGCAAAGGCATTGCCTATGTTACCGCCTGTGATCTGGTATCGAATATTCGTCGCTGCAAGGATAAAACGGGAGAAAAAAAAACGTTAAAAAGATTAAATTTAATGCGTCAGCACACTGGGGTAATTAAGCTCGTTTATCGAGGGGCGTGGCCCGGCAATTGGCGTATACGTAATGGAAATTAATTCAATTGGATTCTATTAAGATGTCAAAAGAAGCTGAAAAGAGTTTAAAATTAAATAAAGGCGTTTTTTTGGGGAAAGAGTTTATTTTTTAATGCTATATATTTTGTGGTTTAAATATATATATCTGAATTAAATTTTTATTTCATATGTTTGGTATTTAAATAATGATTTCAGGCAACATTTCCTCCTCGGGCTCTCAGTTGAATACAAAGCAGAATGATTTTCTTTCCTCAAAGTATAAAAAAAAACAACCTCCAAGATCAAAAACAATGAACCGAAGTCAAGGAAGAGAAACGCAGGCGGCTTAAATAATTAAGTTAATTAAAAAACATTTTGCACCCACGGGAGAAAGGCGAAAGGACACCATGGCCCTGATGTTTTAAGGGAATGCCTCCTGCAACAACAAGATGCCATATAATTTACTTATTTCATGTTTAAACAGCCTGCTGAAAGTGTTGTCTTCTCTGGCGGAATATGAAAATGCTCTCACATGTGACAGCCCGGGACACGTCTGATGGGAGACCTGGGAAAAACGGGAGTGGAACTGCGAGGAAATGCGTGAAAATGGGGGGAGGTAAGGGAAACCAGGGACTGATGTTGCCACATTGTCTGTGCATTTATGCGGAAACGTGAAAGGCAAACATTAGCGTAAATTAGCGACGCGTAAATCGCTTAACCTGCCTCAGCTAGCCGAAGATGAGAGGGGCTGGCGGTTGTTGCAAGTTGGCTGAGCAGAAAGCCAGGAAGCTGGAGTTTGGTGGCATTATAACTTGGCCACATTTGGCTCTTGCTGTTTGTTGGCCTTAACAGCTTTCTGCACAATTAGCGAATCAGTGGCAAAGGCTGATTGATAAGTTCTAAATAATTGGGGGAATCCACAATTAAAAGGAAGCTGCTTTGCATATGGAATTTAATTGTAAACTTTTATAACAAACACAAACAAAAGAACAAATTTAAGCATAGTTAAGAATGGTTGAATCTTGAGCAAAAATAATAATGAGTTTCTAAGATAAGTAACTGGGATTATGCCCCATTTCGCGGTAAATTTGATCGTGTGTGAACTTGATGAAAGTATCGTATTGCTCAGTCATTTCCTTGGTTAGCTTCACTTCATATTGTTCCCTAAGGCGATCTTCACTTTGTTTCATCATGTCAGAGCAAATATCTTGCAGTTGTTTGTAGGAAAACAAATTTTGATTTTCCAGAGGAATGATATTTGCCATTTTAGGTCCTGGTGTCTGTGGTTCTGTTTCCAAATCACTCGAATCTGAGTCCAATAGTACTGGCAATCCTTTCATAAAATCGTTGGGTATCTTTGGGACATGTTCCGCCTTTCTTTTCTTGGATTGCGGATTTATTTCAGTCTTTGAGGCCTCGGGAATATAGTTTGGAAAATTTATGGAGCCATCCGTGTGCAGTCGCTTTGCAGGAATTATATCCAGGCTCACGTCCCTCCATAAATAAGGTCGTTTTCGAGATACGTTATACATGACTAATACTTTTTGATATATTTTTCCTTATTCGGAATTATTTGACAAAAATGTTGACTATTCACTATTATTTGAGAAAGTGATTTGACGGAGAAGGAAACTATTTGGGAGTGAAACAATTTCCATGGGTGCTTTTCAGTTTATTTTTCATTCAAACAGTTATCTACAATTTCAGCAACAGCCCTCGCACAAGCAATTTATGTTTTATTCTTTTTCCACAATCAAATTTACTGCTCATCGCTCGAGGAAAACCTATAAGATACTCTCTAGTTTAAACATCTACTTGTGCTTGTTTTTCTTTTTGCTTTTTTTTTTATAATGCCAAAGAAAAACAACAATAACAGGGGCATTAGGAGTAGCTCAGGCGAGTCGTGTTAAGTAGTCCCCAGTCTTAGACAATGACGTTTACAATTTACGATGTCATGACGCCATTTTTAAATCACTGATAATGATAATAAATTAATATACAGACACCAGGGACTAGGGAACACATGGGAGCAGGCGAGGCAGTAAAAGTATAACAGGCCCTTCTCTCTGTTGTTGTTGTTGGTGTGTACTTATTTAGCATGAAAAGTCATTTTAAAAGGTGGAGGAAAAGCGGAAAGCATTCTCTGCTTTCTGCTCTTGTTTTGATCTTTCTAGGCTTTCGTGTGTATGTTTTATATTTTTTTTCTTCTTGAAGGTTGAGGGTGGCAGCTAAGTGTTTTTGTGGCACACACTGAATGTGGGACTTCTGTTTTGTTTTTTTTTTTTGAGGAAGCACCTTTAAAATGTGCTTTTAAAGGGATGTGCGTTGTAACGAAGAAATAAATGAGCATCGTTTGCTTTGAGTGGGTAAAGTTCCTCGAACTGGCTGGAATGTGACAACATTTGGCCAACACATGTGGCAACCACTCGCGCACACTCAAATAAATAATCTTTTCGCTCATAAATTTCGAATGTGGCAAGAAATGGCAGAAAAGTTTTACAGCTCCATTCGATATTTGTATTTCAAAGTAGACGCAAAACATGGCAACGCAAGAAATCACATAAAAGATTCGTCCTGACCCTGTTTTCTTTTCGCGCAGCCTTCAATTCATATTCCATCCGCAGCGGCGAAAGCTTTTCCCGTCGCCAAGTAGTTCCCAATTTTTCGTGTGCACACTTATTCTTCCGTTTGCCGGCGTTGTTTTCCTTTCCCATTGAGGACTACCCTGGTCTAAAAGCGATTTTATAGAATGCCATCTATGCCATGATTTGCTGTTAGTTTTTCACTGGAATGTAAATATTTATTTGTTATTTCTTTTAAATATATTTTGAGCTACATAAATATGTTATCCTGGTTTTTGTTATATGGAAAATCCACGTTCCCTTTTTCAGACTTTTTATGTTGTATTTACTGAGAATAAATCTGGATACCATGAGTGTTTCGATATCCAAACGTTACCATTTTGTTTTTGGCATACAAATACTTGTTTTGTGGCACTGTGTTATTGTTGCGAGGGCTGCTCCTTTTTTCCAATTCGGGTTAATGCTTTTTTCGCTGTCGTCGCGCCGGCGTCAACAAGGAACCAGACATCCTTCTCTAGAATGTCCTTTGCGAGCTGTTGCTGTCGCGGCTGTGGCGGCAGATCCAAGTAACGACAAAGTTCTGCCCGCAAGCTTGGCGGCTCCCATCGGTGACGGGGAAAAAGTTGTTAAACGCTTTCAATGAGATTTTGAATGTTTTTCGTGCTGCAAATAGTATCTGGCACGAACTCAGAACTTCACCCACACCGCTCGCAGTATTAACAATAATAATTTCCGCATGGGAATCAATAGAGAAATATACAAATACGCATATGAGATGCTCACTTGCCCCTCATTTGTGTTTGTCTTTGTATTTTATGGATTTATGCATGACTCCGAGCTGTATCTTCTGCTGTGTATCTTTGCCTTCAATGAGCCTTTATTTGTTAATATTTCGCAAATATTTGCGGTACATGGGCCAGTGTCTAATAATATTTGACAATGGCTGCGCAGTATTAAAATAAATAAATGCTGTAAATGTTTATTATGAGCGCATGAGCGCGCGTGGGATGCCACAAATATATATATTCTCGAAGCGCCAACCGCCGCTTTAATATTTATGCATAAATTTGTGGCCCCATGCGGGAAATTGGCAAATTGGTTTTTTCTAAATGTTTATGGCATCCTATATGTACATTTTCGTATAATTTTTCATGCTTTATGGAAGGAAGTCGTTGGATGTCATGGCTCAAACTGACTGAGAATGTAACTGCCGCATGATTTAGCAAAAACATCTTGTTGGCAATTGTTCTCGGATGACTTTGTCAAGTTGAAGGAATGACAATACGATTGAGGCTAAGGTAAATCAATTCCCGATTCTGGTTATCATTATTTAATCATCCTTTTGGCTTGTATTTGCATTGTGTGCTCTATTAATTTTAGTATACTTGATGACCCGCTGTCGTCAGCAAATAAATATGTCGATGACATATTTGTCAGAAAACTTAATAGCTTAGAAAATAAATTGCATAAGCTTCTATCGCTAAATTGATACAAAATTTATGTTTAAATACGTTTTAATCAAGGTAAAATGTGTTCAATAATATTAATATTGTTTAACTTTTCTTTATGTACAGACTTAATTAAATTAAAGTAGTTTGTCTTGGGTTATGCTGGCTCTTTTAATATATTATTCTAAGCATATGCCTAATTGCTCGCACAGCCTTTGCAAATGTGCTTAGTAGAATTCTCTGACTCGTGAAAATCTAGCCCCGAAGCTGATGTCTACAGCCTAATATCCTTCAAATGCAAATCATTGCCCATGACTTGAACACCCAGCATCCAGACAATTGCAATTAAAGACACACTTAATTAAATCAATTGGCAATTTATGCAATATATATTCTTTGGACCGAGCGATTAAGTACGATAGATTTCCTTGGCTAGAGTGGAAATCCAATTTAAGACAATGGCAAAATCACATAAAACTGGTAAGGGGGCGAGTTAGGAGGGGCTGGCTTATTGTTTATGGCTTATGTCTGGTCCTTGGGTTCGGTTGGGCTACTCACACTCATTGTGATCCTTGGCGTTGACAGTGAGGACTGTGCTCTGCAAATCGGCATTTTCATCGATTTCAGTCTCGTACAGAAATCTATCGAAATATGGCGGTGAATCGTTTTTGTCGGCGATACCAATGCGTACAAATTTTGTAACTGCAAATGAGAAAAAAAGAAGACAAGCCATGATATAGATACTGTATATACTTATATATATAAAGAGAGAGATTGCTCGTTGCGGTGCGCTTAGTGTATGAAATGCCAATAAGCAGCATTAATTATCGCAAATTTATTGATTGACAAATTGTGCGCGTGCCTCCTTTGCGGCCGAGCAAAGTCGTAAACTTGTCGGTTTATGCCCAAAACGTGGCAGGCATATAGAATAAAATACAGCACATATGTATCCTTGACTTGGGAAAAAATCTTTGACAGTTTCTGAACCTGAAACATCTTTATAAAGCAAAAATAATGCAGGAAACAAACTTTAAATGCTACAAAAAAATATTAAAACATAACGAAAAATATAAATAGTTTTAAATATAAATACCAATTCATTGTAATATAAATATGCATCGATTTTTAATCAGAATGCTTTCCTTTTCGATTACCTTAATTTGTTCAGCCTGCTAAGTAAATTGTTAACTCAAGGATGCCGCACAATTTTCTAGGCGCATAAGCGTAAGCTGCCAAAACTAAAATCCGAACCAAAAAACACAAAACAATCCACTCAAAGTGAAAACTTTGTCCCCACCCTGCTTTCAGTTGAAAGCGGGAATAAGTTTTTACCAAAGTGCACAGCGAATTGAAGGTTTTTCCATCTGCAGGCTGCAGGGACGTTTGTTTGCCTCGCTTTATTTGCTTATTTCCTGCTAATGTCTTGCCAAACAAAACTTTTCGAAATAGTTGTGCAGTTTAGTTTTCGGAGGGAACGTGCGTTAATGAGTTTTATTCGAGCAGCAGCTCAGGGGCGAACACCGGAAGTGCACTTCACAAATAAGCGTGGATTTTTGCAAAATCCCCTCGAGAAAGTTTATAGAAATACACAAGTCGGGTAAAGTCTTGACAATTGTTTTATTTTGTGGTAAAAATATGAAATCACCCCCTCAAAGTCCTTTCATAAACATTGGAAACCTTTTTGGGCTCTTAAGTTTTCCCTAAATAATTAAGTTGCATTCCATTTGGCTGCCAGAATATTTTTACGAGTCCGCCTTTTGTCAGTACATAACTAACAAAGTGTTTTAAAACGTTCAATTTTCCCAAGAGCCTGAGGATGACTTAAAAGGTCCTTCGTCTTCGTTTTTATAGCATTCCCCACACGACGGAAGCAATAATCTGTTTTCTCAATTTTAGTAGGACACAAAAAACACACAAGAAGCCTGCTCAACTTTGGCATAAATATACATATACGCACAAAAGAGTATATTCTTTAACAAAATAAATATTCTTGAGGAAAGTAACCGAATCTGGCAGTCACACATCATAAAGGAGCCTAAAGGAGAATTAAAATTGCCGGCAGGCGGAAATGCCTGCCGCTCGCTGTGTATACGTAATATTGGGAAGGGAGAAACTCTTTTCGCCTGCAAAAACATTTATTAAATGGACTTCAGTCCCTTTAGTGCTTTAATCTTTTTCAAAGCATGTCTCCAAATTTAATTTAACAAATGAAAATATATTTGAGTAGCAGTTCGTAAGCGTGCAATTTATTTGGCCATTATATAAACAAAAGATGGTCATGTCAAAGACCAGCAGCAGACGTTGTACTTTGTTGTATATTGACTAGTTTTTACTGTGTGCATTTCTTGGTTTTTGGCAGATGACATAAATGGGGAAATACAATTTGTGGTAGCCGAGCGAAAGTGTTGAGCAAACTTTTCATGTTTTACTGGCCAAAGTCTGGCAAGTGCGCACTGAAGAAACTGTTAAACTGTTTAATCTATTTGGGACCAAACATCGCTTTTGTTTGCTTTGTAAGAAACTTGATTGGATTTTATCCAAAAGTTACTGGCTCCATAGCTATGTTTGAAAAACTAATTAAATATGTGAACTATACTCGCCCTTTCTCTGTGGGGTGAAGACTACTTTTTGGCCGTGTTTATGGCAAAAGCCACTTAAATTTCTCCACTTCAACTGCTGCTGCTTCTCACACATCATTCATTCATTCATTTGAATGCAACACGAACATGCTCAAGTCAAATTTGAGAACCCTTTCAGTTAAAAAATTAAACGTGAAAAAACTGAATGAACTCACAAGCCGACTTCCGAGCACAAAAGTGAGTGCTCACACACAGGGACAGGGACAAGAACAGGACGGGGGTTAAGACAAATAGAATCTAATTTGGAATTTAGCTCTTTGCTTTATTTAGTTTTGGAGGTAAGTCTAGCACGTAATATGGTCCTTCTTTTTGGCTCCGAAAATGAAAGAAAATGAGGGAAAATGAAAGAAAATGAGAAATGAGCAAAAATAAATACACACACATAGGCCACTCGTTTTCGGAGCTAGCAGCTCAAGCGGAAAGCTCGAATAAATAAGACCCCAGAAGAAGGGAAAAGCGTTTAGGAAACCCGACGCACAGAATTTCTCCAAGTACCAAATATACCTGCAGGATGTGTGTGGGTGTGTGTGTGAAGCTACAATATACTGAATAAATACAAATACACACCCTTAACACACACACACACATCATACACATTTGGACGGTGAGCAAACATCACTGGCAGTTGAAATTGCATTTCCCTGTGTTTTATTCTTTTCATTTTTTTTTGCTGTGCTCTCAGCTATCTTGACTTAATTTTTTGGCACTCGGGCATTATGACTGCCAGGGAATAGGGACTTTGTAATACTGACCGAGATTCCTGCCAAACAAAGATGAAAATGAAAGTGCTGAAAATGAAATCAAATTAGATTGCATTTTGATTAGACCAACTTTGGAGAAGTTAGGAAATCAATGAGTTTTTGGGAAATTAAAACTTAAGGTAAAAAGGAAAAGGCTTGAAAGCCTGCTCGTCATTTAATAGGGAACAAAAGAAATTTCTAACAATATATATTACAACAATAATATTGAATTAAATACTATAGAAATCAACCCCAATGTTCTATCATTTTTCTTAGCTATACAAATATTCTTTCAGCTTTTCCTTAACCCCTTGGCATACCCTCCCTGCTTAAAAGCCAAAACTCTCAGCTTAGCTTGGGTTAAAGTGGCTGCCGTTCTCTTTTTTTGTTGGTGTTAAATTGAGCAGCAAAGTGAACTGCGCCGCCCGCTTTTGCGCCGTCCTCCTCTTGATTTTCCAGCCCCGTCAAAAGGGCTCACTTTAAACTATTAACGTGCAGGTAAGAGGCGGCTCGGGGCCTGAAGGCCAGTGGCTGTGGCAGTGGCTGTTCCAGGTGAGGAGCCGTCAGCTATTTATGGCCGCATAACTGGCACACTAACAAGCCCGACCACGCCCCCCTTTAGCACCAACGCCCACCCATAAGCCATATGTCAGTCCATGAATGACTGACGGCTGGAACTACGTTTTTTTTTTCTTCCTTTTTCTTTACATTTTTTTCTTCTTTTCTTTTTTTGCAGACCTCCCTCTCCCCGCGCAAACATTTCTCTATTTTATATGCTGCTTTAGAATTCGTTTTTGTTGTTCCTCTCTCTCCGCTCTTTATTTTTTTTTGTTCAGTAAAGGAAAATAAATATAAAAAAAGAAAAACAAGGAGAACTAAGGGGAAAGGGGAAAAATGTGTGCAAAGTGGCGTCAAATGTCAGAGCTGTTCAAATCAGCCATGGCAAACATAGATGCGCACCCTTCACCCTACACTACTCAGAGATAGTCAAAGTAGTTTCTCTTTTTCTTTTTTTTTTTGAGTGAAAAGCAGAGGAAGCTACATTTTCCAAAAGGCAACAAAGCGCATCACATTAAAAGTGACAGGAAGGGAAAGGGGAAAGTCTGCGGGATGGGAAGCTTTCCCTTTGACAACTGGAATCTGTAAGGGTTTCCATGGGGTTTTTCCTGCTGTCACTGGGTTCGGCTTATCCCCAGCTTCTGTTGGCTTTTTCGTACTCTGCTTCTGTTCTACCACAATCATAATATGTAATATTTAATAGATACAATTTATCGATTGAGTGAGGGGAAGAGTATAACTCGAAGTAGGGTTTAAAACTTAACCTTAAAGTTAAAATGTTTTTTATATATCTTTACTTTACTTTACTTTACCTTTACTTTAAGAATTTTCTTATATATCTTATTACCAATAATAATATATTTAAATTAAATATTACTGCTAAATTTCATTGAAATAAATTGTTTTCTTCTAATCTTTGCCTTAAATACTCTATGTATATCTTTCCAAATATTACTATTTATAATTAATAACCTCTTAGTCTTCATTTTTAATAACCTGCATTCCCTTCATTACGCCTAAGGAATCCCGGTAAAGGAATCTCATTAAATCGCTACTCAATTACTTCAAAAGTTTAATTTGTCCACTTCAAAGACGCACAAGTATTTGTCTAACAAAGAAAACCTAAATTGTCTTCTTGGTCACCTCAGGCTGTTCGTTCCCCGCCCGTGGCATAAATTTATTGCCAGAAAATCTAGTTACACAAACGCCTTCAAAGTTCTTGCCACAAATAAATAAATTACAAGTTTTAATTTGCTAATTAGTTTTCAGGGCAAAGCGTTTGACAACAGAACAAACAAATAAATAGATAAATTTGCACAACTGGCAATACATACAAAATAAAGTGAGAATAAATAACCGAAAATGTTTTTGTGGCAATAATTTAATCCTCAAGGCGTTTGAGGGGGCTTAGTGCACGCACACACAAACATCAGCACTTTACGTAATAAATTTGGAGCATCTTTATGATAATCTCATGTTGTGTTTACTCATGTATTTTGGATTAAGTTCTCGCTTTTAGTTTTCTGTGTAATATGCAAAAAAGTTTTGGTTACGCACAGTAAAACAAATATTGACAGGGATCGATGGGTGGGGTTGGGCTATAGGGGAAAATACCACCCCTTCATGCGTGTGAAAGTTATTATTAGTTTAATGCGCCACGTGTCGGCGAGCGGAAAGGGAAGGATGTGAACAGTGCGTATGCGTGATATGTCATGTGGCTAAAGTTTAAACTGCCTGACAGTTTTTACACACACACACACTCACCCTCCCCCCTGATGATATGTTGATGTATTCATAAGCCAAGGGTTCTGCTTTGTTTCGGCGGATTTGTCCGTTGTAGCATGGGCATAATGGCCACCCATTTGACTTCTGCCTTCTCACAAATGATTGAGGTGAGTTGCATGTGACTTTTATAATTAGTTTCGCCATTAATTTATTACTGCGGTCTGCGCACTTTGATCTTGCCAACAAATGTCGTTGACACTTGACAGTTTATGCCGTTTTTTTATTCTTTATAAATAATGGTACATAATGGTGTCCATTAGGTAATTTAAATAAATTAAAACTTTTTGCAGGGGGTTTTTTTTTTTTTTTAAATACTTATTTGATTTAGTGAGGACGTTTTTAAAATAAAAAACATATGTTTTGTGTTTATGAAGCCTCATAAATTATTATTAATATTGATTACTAGGATAAAGAAAAAATTAAATATTTATCATGAAATAAAAAACTTATCTTACTCCTCTTTCGATTAATTATTAAAGTTTAACATAATAATAATGTGTATAATTAAATACTAATGGAACTTACTTGAATGTCAAAATATATAAAAATAATAGACTTTAATAATAAATAAAACAAAATGCTTTTTAACATTCTTCTTTTTATGATTTGAAAATTAATAACGGATCCAACACGAATATTGTACAAGCTTTCATCTGTATCTTCCTTGTCAGTTTTAAACTAAAGATTAGATGTTATATTTTAACTAAGTTTTCGAGGTTTCTCATAATTTAATGTCTTGAAATTCCTGCCCTCGCTGATTAAGCATAAAAACAAATCTCACCGGGGAGAAACCTTTGACGCATTTCCACGAAAAAGAGTACAATTAAATCCGCTTAATGAACTCGTTGAACCCGGCGAAATCCAAATAATACCCTTTGGGTCCGGTTCACCATGTATTCAATTCCCATTTTTTTATTTTCTTTGGTATCCAGTAGCGTGCAGCTCATTAACTTTGATGATGGTCAGCTGGAATTTTTTTTGGGGTGTGCCTTTGGCTTGAGCCTCTGTACTCCTGCGTTCTGCTGAAATTTCAATTAAAAGCCGGTCCGAGTGCCCGGATTATTTGTATTCATTAGCCCGGCCCGATGATGATGTTGATGATCATCGTTACCAACATCCGATGCCGGAAGTGACCTGCACTTCAGCTTTATACCCACTCGCCCGCCGGCCTTTTGTGCGAGTTAACCAACAAAAAATTGTTAATTAAACTTATGAAATGTTTAGAAGAGGTTTTTATTTTTTTTGTATCCGCGCATTCCCTAGTACATTAAAAGTCCTGCGAGTTTCCTTTTTAGACCTGACTAATTAAAAAGTGTGCGCGGCCGACAGTGTCAAACAAAGCGTCAAAATAACAAAACAAAAAAAAATAAAGAGACAGTAAGCAAAAAACAAATATTTTTTGTTGTTTTCTAATAAAACAAAAGTTTATTGCCTTTAAAATCTTTGCAGTAAATAAAAAGATCTGATACTGCAGCTTAAGTGTTAAAATATAAATTCAAGAATGGTTTATAAAAATTAAGTAATATTTTAATTTCCGAAAACATTTATTCAATGATCTTAAATATAAATCAAAATCAAATATATATAAGGATCTTCATAAAATCATAAATTTTAAAATATAAATTCTTTACCTTTATTTGTAATATGCCAAAAAGAAAAAGACGTTTATTTTGAGTGTAAGGGTACGCCGATTTAAAAAATATGTTGCTATTCTCGGGCGTCCTCGACAGCGTTGATGAGTTGACAAATATTTTGTCAGTCATAATGAGTTCTCGGGCAAGACAAGGTGAGGCGGAGACCTTGTTTATGGACCCGTTTTCATCGCTCTCATCGCCGCTGTTCATTAACCAACTGGCCTGTCCCACTGGCGTGTTAATTACGACCTACATCCGCCACAGGAGGGGTGGGATTGGGTTAAGGGGGCAGCTATGGATGCTGCAAGACCAAAAGCCGCAATTAAAAACCTTGTTCGCGTAGAAATTGCGCTTTTATCAGTTGAGCTCTGTTGCGTATACGCCATGTGGGCGGTGTTATGGCTTTGACCCAAAACAGGCAAAAAGTGGAGAGTCACGCTAACTAATCCAAAAATTAATTTAAAGTTTTCGTCTAGACAAGAAAGTTTTAGATAAAAGGAAAACAGAAAAACATGAATAGTAAAGGAAAACTATAAAATAAACAAAGAAATTAAATGGAAAAGGGTTTTTCATTACCTATACTTTGGTTTTAAATGTAAATAACATTTGTTAGCTACTATATAATTATTTTTTATTACTCCCTTTATATACCACAAGTTCTATCTCTCCACCTGGCAACAGAGAGCTATTATTTTTCTTTCTTGTAAGTACATGCTCAAGGGCTTCTTCATTATGACATCAAGAAATCAACTAAGAGAATTACGCTAGAAGCACCGGGAAATATGAATGCATATTTAAGGTGAAGCAAGGGAGAGGCGAGGCGCCACAGTCTCCGAGGTGTCGTTAGCCAGGATCCCTCACGTACACACGTGCAGAGAGCTGCGAGATTCGGTGGGCTTTCTGCTCCTTTCTGCTTCTCTGCATATACCACAAATTACACTTCATGAAATTTTCACGAGACCATTTACATAAGCATAACGACGGTGAGATATCATATGCACATCTAAGTGGCTAGTTCATTACACGCACTCGCATTACGGGATTACAGGGTATGCAAAAATGGCCGGGCACACTTACCCAAATAGGTGCTATTTGTCAGAACCCAAAAGATTTTTAATGGATCGACCATAACTACGCAGTTTCAGTTCCCAGCAGTAGCAATTTCAGCGGCTGTACGTGAACAAGCTGCTGAAAGTCACCAAGCGCGCTGAGCAATTAATTTGCCTCGATGTTTTTTTTTTCTGCCAGGACCAAGAATCCGCGACACCTTGCCGCAGTATCCTTCTGCCGTCCGCTGAGTGATTAAAGTGATAAGTTTTTGGCGGATTCCTCCTCCAAGTTGGCTCCAGCGGTTCCAGCTTCTCTCGTCTACCTGCTGGCTTTGTTGATTTGCACTATTTTTAATGAGTTGCTGCCGCGGTGGTGGTCGTTGCTGTCGGTTTTGCCTTTGAGGTATCTTTGCAATTTACACGCTGCACTTTTATGGCGTTCACATAAATCAAAACGCTGCTCGCTTTTCATAGTAGTTGGCATTAATATTTCTCCGTACAACTCGAGCTATAATTTTGCACTGAAGCCACACAAAAATACATATATATTTATATATAACACAATTGAAGGTTCTTGCCGCCGCGGCCTTGAACGCATAATTAGGTAAATACACTTTCAGTTTCTCTTTGAGTTTGGTCTGTTTGGTCTGTTTTTTCCGACGGAGTTTTGGTAATTAAAATTTTCGTTATTATGTCCTTGTGCCAGTTTTTGGCAGGGTAATTAAAAATATTTTGCCAGCAACAATGTCGCCCTAAAATACACACGCACACACACCCGATCCCCATTATCCCATTCGCCATCGTAATCTGCAGCTATTAAAAACTTATGACAATGTCGAAAACTCTAAGCAAGCATTTCTCGCAATTTACGGTCGGTTTTGTGGCCACTTAATTGGGTTTTGTTCACATCAAGTTTAGTTGTTTCAAAAATATGGAAACCAAACTTTTTAATGATTGACAGGATTAGGTGGAGTGAACTATTAATAGAGTTATCTAAACAAACTTTATGGTTTTGATAGCATTATCTTGGGTGTCAGCAGCAATTCCTGTTTTTGAGTGATTGATAGGTTTAGGTATAAGCAAGGCTTATAAATATTGGAATATTTCTCTACCTTTAATGGATTTTGATCATGAATACATGCGTTTAAAACCCTAATTTATTTTCTCTTTTATAACATTTGCCCTTTTTTTCTCAGTCTGAAAACTAGAAGGGATCTGTGTGTACCTGTGTTTATATTCCTTTGATTAACTGCTGCACTTGAAGGGATTTGTTATTTAGTTGGCTAAGCAATTGCCAAGGCTCTGCTCCAGTTTTGAGTGAGCTCCGGGCAAGGTAGCGCCGAAATCTTAGGCAATTAGATGCTAAACTTGCCTTGGAAATTCTCAAACGCTGCTCAAACAGTTGGCCGTTGAGTTGGCCATTAGCCTAACTTGGGCTTGGCCCAGGGCCCAAAACAAAAGGCCGTCCAAGGCGGGCCAATTAACGCGGCTAAAACCGAGCAAAATCCGCCAGGGGAAGGTTTCGCCTGGTCCTGGCCACAGCCTTGACCTTTATCCTGGGGCGTGGACAAGCTCCTAAATATTTAATTGTTTATGCTATAAGGGGGTAATGGCGAAGCCTCCACGCCAAATCTTCTTTAACAATTTTGGACCACTTGGGAAGAGACTTTTAATGGACAGCTGGCCGAAGGAGGAGCGTGCTGGAAACGATTAAAGCCGAGGCAAAGTAATTAGTGACTCAATTGCTTCGCTCTGGCGCTGAGTGCCGCATACAAATGGCCTGCTTCGGACTTTGATGGGTTATTGGTGGTTTTGTCATAAACCCGTAAGCCGACAGCACAAGCTGGCCAAATCAATTGCCAGCCAACTGGCGTTGCTTAAATATGAATAAAAATGGGCAAGTCACTGGGGGGAAATATTGAGTATTCAAACTGAGAATAGAAATATAAAAATATTCAAAAGGAAAAGGTAGTTTTCTTTATAAAAGAAACGTAATTAAGATCAAATGAAGATTAAGTTTCATATAATTTAATTTGTATTTATATTTGATATTTAAGAAATTAAATTAAGGTTTGAGATCTTCTAAAGTATTTCTTTATAATTGAATTAGAAATTAAGTTCGTCTAAGTTCCATCTACAATATTGTATTAATATACCAAAACTTGAACCAATAATATCAATTCCATTTTGCACATTTGATACTTTAAATAATTGCTATTATTTTTGGAATCATTTCACCAGTAGCAAGACAATTTTCGTCGCAGTGCTCAAGGAGGGGGCGTGAGAAGGCGAATTGAGGTCAGGGAAATTAGCGTCAGGCTTGCCGGCTTTAAGTCATTTTGCCAGCTCTATAATCCTCCTTTACGCAATTTATGCAAATTTATGCAAGCTTCTTGCTCAAACGGCAGCTGCTGCCTTGCATTGGAGTAACTCGAAGCCAGAGATGGAAATTTAAGTCGGCAAACAAGAATTTTTTTCCCCTGTTTTCGGTCTGTCTGCCGGCTCTTTTGCCTGCCAAAAAGTTAAACATGCTCATTTCTTAACTTTACTTTGAGCCGGACGAAAAGAAAAGAATGAAAGCCTCAATGCAGCACAAATTTTGAAATTGCACTTTTCCGGCACAAGATGAAGTCCTGCCCAAAGAAAGAAGGAGAAGAAAAAAAAAAATGAACAGGAAGTGGGGAAAACTGTTGCCCAGCTCCGGCGGAAATACAAAAGCATAAACTTTCCGGCCAGAACTAACCGCAAGGATGGGGGCGGGAATTCTTAGCCCGAGTCGAGTGTCCCGGGCCGACATTTGAAAGCGCCAAAATATAAAGCGCAAAATGTGGCGGAAGTTTAATGAATATAAACTTGCCAGGGAGGAGGGAAATAAGCCAAGTAAATTAGCCAAGTTCACTAGCAAGAAAGCGAGAAGGCAGAAGCAGCGAAAGAAATGTGATAGCCAGCGAATGGAACTGGAATGACAAGTTTATGAGAGCCACAGGAAATCAACTCGTTTATTTATGGCAAATATCCCAGCACCACCTGCGGACTATGGATTAAATGGCTGACAGCTGAACTTAAGTTTAAGGAGTCAAGAAAAGAAAAATATTATGACTCTAAAATAAAAAAATAAAGCGAAAATAGAGAAGGAAGACACTCTCTCTCTTGAGAAATATAATTGATGCATCTGTCAAAGATGTTTGCTAACGAAAACTACAATATTTTGAAGCCACACAGAAGTGCATTTCCTTGTCCCAATTGAAAACTTTCCAAAACAATTAAATATATCCATGCTTTGCTTGGGGATGATCTAAGGAATTAGCAGATAAGGCTCAAGTCCCTAAGCGCATTCTGCATTCTGGCTGGCGACTTCCATTCGTCCTGTTTTTATTGCTGTTGTCGAATGCTGTTTGTTGTTGTTTCCCGAACAAATGGCAAAAGTTTTCGCTTTGTTTTCACAATTGTTGACGTGCAATTCAAATGAGTTAACAACGCAAAAAGTGAGTGACCCACATAGCCCGCCAAAGCCAACAGCTGGCAAAAACCAAAGAAAAAAAAAAATACGGGAATAATAAAAAATAAAAAGCTATAAAAGCAAAGGAACAAAAAAATATATGAAAAACTTGAAGTTGTAAAAACAGAGAAGCCAGAACAAGCAGGCAACATATGTATGTCCTTATTGCGTTGTTGATGCTGTTCACAGTTGCAGAACAACAAAGTGAATAAAAGGCGGCAGGAGTCGGTAAAGTTAATGCACTAAGGAAAAATATTATAGAAACTTATATTTAATTTATTTATAATTTGTGTACTAAAATAAAGTAACTAAATTAGAGAGTAAGCTAAGGAGTAAGAGAAACCTAACAAATTCTAGTTCTTTAAACAATTTCTGAAGGAATAATTCAAACTAATGTGTTCCCTGTTCCTCAAGTATTTCTCACTACATTTCATTTAGTTTTATTTTGTAATTAAAATTTACATTAATTCAAATATGTAAAGTTATTTTTTCGCAGTGTCCTGTCGGAGGGGGGGAAACAATTATAACCAGCATACCCGGAAAAACCCAGCAGATTGCCTGTTGCAGACAAGCAGAGCACCATCCTTCTCCACTCCAACGTTCAGCGCGAAATGTTTGTGCGCTCCCAGTGAAATCCTCAACAAAATTGCATCCTAACAGCAACTTAGCAAACGCATCAAATGCGCTTAACAATTCAATTAGCGAGACATTGTTGGTTGGATAGATATGGTAGTACGTGCCGTACTTGTAAGTCTGCAGCTTTTCGGCAGCGGATTACCGCAGAAAGTGGAACTCGCAGCTCAAGTTTCTGCGGGCTGGCAAACAAATGAAGCGCCAAATATGCGCACACAAAATAATCAATCGTCCCCCGGCCACAGGGAACTTAAATAAAATGTAATTAATTACAGGATGGCTGGGCTTGGGGTAAACTTTTCAGCCAGAAGTAATTTGCAGAGCAGCTCCACCATTCATTTGGGATGTAGAGCTGCAGCCCAAGACATCCGACCGCAGGGAAACAGGAAGCAGAAGCTGAAGCAGAAACTCTTGTTCAAATTGTTCTCGGTCTGGCATTTGGCATAAGCAATTCTCGGGCTTAAAGGATTGCCAAGGAGCACCTTCGTCAGACCATCCTTGCTGAAAGCTGCAATTTTGCATTGGAGCCGCGCCGAGCCGAGAGCTTACCTTGTAAATTTGCCTAAAACTTTTCCAAGAGAAAGTCGATATTAAATGAGTTTTGGGGCAAGGAGAAGATTTGGTTCTTTGATTTGAGATCAAGAGATTTTTGTTGAAAGGAAATGCATGGAAATGGAAATAGTTTTAAATAAATAAAATTGTCTTTTATATAATAAATAAATATATATCTTATTTATTGTGTAAAATACAATACAAATGCTTCCGAAAAAAACTCTTAAAAGTCTTCTTTTGACATTCAAGGGATTCTAATAGGATTGATAAAATGATGAGAAGAATTTCTTAGAATACAATTATTTAATATATTTAAAATCATATAAGCTTGAAAATACTTTTATGTACCTTGTTTTTTTAAATATTTCATTATAAGTTTATTTTTGACAGAATACAACGTCTGTTTGACAAATTCCCTTCGTTATTTAAGCACAAAAGTTGTAGACATCTTAAATGCTTTCTCGTTATCTTTATTGTTGAGTTTCCGGGAAATTTAATCCCATTTAAGCTCAGATTCTGACCCATTCAAGTAACAAAATATTGTACTTCTGCAGGTTGCCAGAGTGACCCATAATCGCCTTATTATAGAGATACGCTACTGCGGCAGACGTGTCAAGTTGTCATGGATATATATAGTAAAGTCCAACAATCGACAGACGGCGATTGCGGCACATTCACTAATAAAATAAAATAGAAATGGGGATTTGGGAAGGGAAGGGCGGATACACAATTGCTGGGCTGTTGAGAGAGGCGTTTGCCAACGACCGAATAACTAACCGCAAGTGGAAGTCACATACAAACAGAAACAGGACACTGGAGCAGCCAGGACACTGGAGCAGCTGCAAAGCTGGAAGTGAGAAAATAACATTTTAGCTTTCGTTGGCTCGTGACAGGCTCAGTGGATCCCTTTAGCAGGACACCCAATCCACCCACAACGGCGGCTCTTTCATTCGCCTGTCCGATGTCAGTCAGCAGGACTCTTGTTGCTCCTGCCCGATATATACACATATATACATATATATTTTCTCTCGGTGGAATGCGACGTGTTTGCCGGGCGTGGAGTATTTATCGTGCTTTTATTTTGTCAACATTTCGTTTTTGGCCAAATGAAAATAAATTCAAATGATTTATTTACGAGCATTTGATTTATTTGATTTTCAGCATTTGCTGCAGCAATCGCTGCCACTCTGCCACCAAAAAAATCCCACCCTTCTCGCACATGAAAATTGTATTGTATTTGCTCAGACTCGCTTTTGGTTGACGCTCTTTGATATGCCCCCGAAATTTATTTTATTCGGAATGTTTATTTGATTTCGCTCTGTTTTTTTTTGCAGTTTTATTTTCGGTGCGACAGTCAATAAAAATTGCAGTATACTATATACTATCCTTTGCATTTTTTGCCATGGTGTTATTTCCCTATTTTTTTATTCGTGACTGGATTAAAATTTGAAAAGGACAAAATCGAAAATGGATTAAAAAATGGAGCATTCGGAATGGTTGGAATATTAGAAAATATTTTGCGTTGCCAGCAAATCGAAAGAAAACTCTAATTGACACATTGATTGTTTTAAATTGTATTTTCTAACAGCGGAATATGCCTTTTCTAAACTTTCAAGGACAAGTTTCAATAGGAAACCTCATCAATTTTTCAGCCATTTATTGGCTCTATTTATTTGCTTTGCTTGGCCGGAAAGTGAAAGAAAAACTTGAAACGATGGGAAAAGTAAACTTTTATGTTTGCCTCGGACCCTCCCTGCCGTCCCGCTTAAAGTAAGGCAATTCTATTTGGTATTATTTATCTAATGGCATTTGTCGACGGGCATAAAAATAAATAAATATATATATACAAGTATATATCTGGTCGGAGCAGACGCGCGCCCTCGGCTCAAGTGTTTATGATATTTTGATTTTATTTCATACGAAAGTTTTGCCCCAAAAGTTTCGTCGTCCGCACACAGACAGTGTGCATTGATAATAATGACGCGCCCCTTATAGGGATACATAAGGATGCCGGGGCATTCTGTCATGTGACATAAACATTTTGTTCTCACGACTTTCGGTTAGTTTTGCCACAATTTTCTGCGACTTGACGATGGGCGCAATAAAAACGCCTCGCCCGCCACTTTTGTCCGAAAAAAACTTTCTTTTATTAAGATTAAAAATGACAAAAGCGCAATATTAGGGGGAGTTCACGCTCCTTGGCTCCTTGTCGCCTTGGCGGCCTGCTGATAAGCGTCAAAGACACTCCGCCAGCCAAAAGACAAGCTCATTCTCGCTTTCGCATTCAAGTGGGTGTCACGCATAAATTTCATAAATATAAGCGTCATTATTTCTGCCTGCCATTCTGCGGCCGCCGCCATTGCTAAAGACGATGCCTCAGCCACGCCCACAATTCGCAGCCCTTTGTCACGTCCCCGAAAAACTTTTGTTAGTAGTATTTCCCTCTCGGAGGAGCAGAAACAGGCCACCGAGGCAAACGAGGCTCCTTGGAACCCATCTAAATGGCGCAATTGTGCGAGTCTCATGTGGAATTATTATTTTCTACTTAGAAATGTTGTGTGTCATAGCTATAGAGGGGTAGTGAAGCGGAAAATCGGTTAAGCAAAGTGTGTATTCATCCAAACAAAATTATTTAGATACGAGTCATATGTAAAATTGGTTTAAAATATATTTTTAAGTAGAGCTAACGAGAAAAACTGGTACACATTATTTTTGTAATATAAAGAACAAGTATTTATATGAGAGTTGCTATACGGAAAAGCCTGAAAACTTCTTCATTATATTTATAATTTATAAATGTATAGAGATATATTATTTATTCAAAGACACTGTTTGAGTATTACAAATATAAGCTACTTTCAAGTCTTCAATATTTCGAAAAATGTATAAAAAACTATTACAGTAATTATGTGTTCACTAGTTAGTTCTCCATAATTAGGTTTATTAGTTTATAATGAAGTTTTCAGTTTCTATTATTAGTTTTACAAGTTTACTTATCAAAACGTCACCCATATTCATATATTTTCATACTGAAGAATATTATAGTAATATCCAAAACACATATAACATCTAAGACTAGAAATAACGCCCTTTCTGGCCACTCAACTCTTGGCATTTTCGTGTTGCCCATCACTCAATTCTGGGATCGTACTCCTTGAGCGCGAACTTTGGGGGCTTCCATCATCATCGATGGCATCGCGAGTTTGCCCCGACAGCTAAAGTGACATCAATCAAGGCGCCCGACCACGCCCCTAATGCGTTCACAAACACACTCAGGCACACTCGCCCACCCACACACACACACTCTCACACGCTCTCTCTCTCTCTAGATTTCCCGTTATCAGCAGCGGAGCATGTAATGCCGATGCCATTGCGAGTTTGCTGTTGTTTGCTCGTTATATCAGCGCTTGAGCTGAGCTTGGAGCTGGGACCACGTGGCGTATGAGTGCTGTGCTGAGGCAACGCCAATTGATTGACGACATGAGCCGGGAAAATGGGCAAAGAAAAAAAAGGCAAAGGGTGGGGTGAGAGGGGGACTAGTCCCAAGTAAATCAATTATTGTGGAACAAAAGTTTCACATTATATTGCGCTGACAAATTGCTGTTTGTTACCCGGGCAATCGAGCATTTGGATCATTAAAAAGTTGCCGGGGCCACAAAGGATTGTGAAAACACAATAAATTCTTTCTTGGGCATAATCTGTGAGGAGACATCAAATTGCCGTCGCAAAATGTAAACAAATTTTTTTAATATATTCCCAGATATTATAGAGAGAGAGGGAGAGGCAAGGAGATCAATAAGCCAGATACAAGTGGCGGCTGCGATTCTTGGCTCTCACTTTGGCCAGAAGGACCCTTTTACGACCGGACCTTCTCTCCTCTGCATTATGGCCTGCAGATTTATTTGCCTCGATTTTCGCTTTACAAAACTGTCCCATAAATATGCAAATTTCTGCGCTCTTCCTTCCTAAAAAAAGCGAAATACACAAAAATAATTCTCGAGAAGACAAAATAAAAAGGGGCGAGGACGTTGTCAAAAGTATGTGAATAAATAAAGGACTGGAAAACTCATAAAACTGCATTATTGGACACTTGAGAGCGAGATGAAGTGGCAAAAGGCAGAAGTGGGCTAAGAGCATGAATCACAGAACTAAACGAAGGTAGAGCGAGCAGCTAAGACTGACCGCAAATCACTTAAACTCTAGCGGAAACTCATTAGTTTCACTTGCCATTTTCCTCCTTTTATTTCCCCGCTAAATTTTCTCGCAACCATCTGGAGCCAAGAATGATTTTCATTGTTTCAGTTTTAAGTGAGAGAAAACTTTTCCAGCAGCCGGAGACTCGCAAATCGATGGAAAATTAATCCACTGCAGTTGAAGTGCATTAAAGATGGCAGAATAAATTCAGCTTACTTTGCTCTTTGTTTCCACTTAGTTTCCCACTGAACTCTCCTCTCCGGCTCGCACTGTGCAAAGCCAATTAATGGCAGTTTTATTGCCCAGAGATACAAGCTGTTGCCACGGAGGTGTTGTTATTTTCATTGCCTTTAACTAAACTTACTTTTATTATTTTATTGGAGACTCGCCATCGCCATCGCCATCTCTGTGTTAGTTCGCCTCGTTTTATAGACCGGCCGCAAGGACGTGCTGCTACACAGTGCGGCCTGCCAAGGCTAATATAACAAAGAATTTGTCTTGAGGACATGCCATCATTTGGGCCAATGATTACATTATGCGATAATGTAGCACCATAAAAAGCTGCAGGGTGACAAACAGATAGTTCAGAGGGGTGGGCGGGGCCATTTCGTTTGCCATAATAAGCTGTAAAAGTGACACATACAGTTGACCTGATTTTGCCGGCACATTCCTTTTACAGCGCATCCTTGCTGCTCCCGGTCCCGGTCCTGCTCCTTTGCTTAATCCAACTTTAAAATTATACACTAACGATCCACACACACTCGCTCACGTACTTGGTGGGAAGGGAAATCGGCGGAAAAGGAAAAGCGGGCTGCAGGGACAGAACAGGCGCCAACAGAGCAAGGATTAAGTTTGAAGCACTGAACCGTGCGGGGAACTAATGCAGGATCCTGTGCTCTCGTCCTTGCATTGGCTACAATCACACACTCGCCGCTTACAGTTTGAGGGGCAAGTCGGGGAAAATTCGCTGAACACTAAGCGAAATTGTTAGTACTTTTTCTTACACAATTTCCAAGATTTTCTTTCTTTTTTCGGGTGAGAAATTAAATACTTTTAACAATTATTTTATAATATAATTATTGCGGGAAAATATATATATATTAAGGAAAGCTTTTTCCAAGTGGATTTTTTCCCTTTTTGTTTCTGTTGCACTTTCCCCCTCCCCCATTCCTTCCATTGCCATGGCTTTTCCTGTAGGGGACGTATATGAGTGTGTGGGAAAAGTCCATTCCACTTTTGCACCTTAGTTAGCCACTGAACAACAACGGTGACGGCGTAAAAAAGTCGCAATTAAAACGAGAAGAGATAGGTTCAGAAAGGTAAGCTAAAAATCAGTAGAGTGCCACATCTAGTTCCTTTGTGGAATTAGTTAACAATATAATCCCTGAACTTTCAGCTAAGACATGAAAATTGTTTAAACTCATCCCTCTTTGACTGATTAATTTATTCATCTGCTTGTCTGTGAGTTTATCTATGTGCCAGCGGCAATTATATCCAGCATGCAGCACTAATTAAATTTATAAGAATTAATTTGGCAGCAATTTGCGCAGCGAGACAAAAGTGCCAAAACGTTGCCAGCGGCAACCGTCAACAAAGAAGGAAAAATAATAAAATAAAGAGAAAAGATTGAAGATGAAATGGCGAGGAAAAATATGAAGCCAGTAATAAAGAAGGCAGCCGCTGACTTAATTAGCAGAGAGTCGCGTTTGGGGGCCTCTTCCGGTTTTCCCGCCAGACTTTTTCTTCTTCAACTTTCAGTAGGAAAATAAGGAAAAACCCCTGGAAAGTTTGCAGTTTTAAAGGGGAGTTGTTGGACCCGGATAGCCGTGACAATAATTTGAACATGTCTCAAGTTGATCATTAGCATATTTCATAGGCAGGCACGCCTCTAAACAGGGCCAACGACACAATTTTCTTCGAATTGCCGAAGGAAACCTTTTCGCATTTCCTTTTTGCCTGTCAAGTCGGTGGAAATCTGCCTGCACATCGACATCTTTGACGCGCCAAAAATGCACTCAGCCGTGTGACCCATTTCCCTTTCTTCCTTCTTCACCTCCCAGGAACCCCGGCCCACTTTTCCAACTCGTGCCGGAAAAAATGAGCTGCAACTGGTCTGTTGTTGCCGTTGCATTTTCCCCTCTGCTACCACTCTGATATTTCCCGGGGATGCATTTCACTTTTCCTTACCTAGAATAACAAAATCTGCTCCGTAGTTACCATAAAATGATTTGATGAACGAGTTCTGTGCACAATTTGAGATTGCCTTAAGGCTGACGCTGTGTGGGTGTGTGTTTGGAAAAGTTGCCAAGTCATAAGTTGAAAAATTTCATTCTTAGCAGGTTTAAAGCAAGCTTAAAGTTTGTCAAGCCGAGAACTTTGTATAACTGGGCTCATAAGTACGCCAGATTATTGGTAAGAAGTTGGTCAAAGTTCAAGAACTTGGCCCTACACATGAAACCCGAAGAAGGTGTGGGAAAAATGCAGAATAATTGATTGCATTTCGAGACAAGTTTAGGCGAAACAATAATTAGTTAAGTGTGCAAAATATATACCTTAAAGATAGAGAGATTAATTATTTATTTAATAGAATATCTGCCATGATAGTTCTGCATTTTTTAAAGGCTTCCTTGATGTATTCTTAAAATGCCATTAAATTAATTCAACTTCTTATAACAAATCTAGTTTTTTTATGCCGATAATCATGTTCCCAAAAAGAAATCCCTCAACCATTTGATACACTCCATAAATGTTTGTGGCAAAGGTGGTTTCCCACTGGCTTTCACTCAATTAACATTCGGCCTATGAAATTCGATGAAATCTCGTCACGTTTTACTTTGCTTATGAAACATAACAAAGCCCGTCACGTTTTATTTGCCCCTCTGTGCGGTAAGGATCTTAAGGATAACCGTGGAAGGGGAAAAGTTTCTGTTGAGTGGAAAGACTACATATTTGCCTCGCTTTATTTTCGTGTAATATTTTCGTTATTTGCCGTGTTAATAAACTTGAACTGTAGTGGCTGGACTTTCAGCTTTTTCACTTGGCAGTCTCATGTGTGTGTGTGTACATATCTGTTTGCCACGCCCCTTGTGGATGTGCATAGCCCACATTCGAGTTGACTCAACTGTGTCCACCTGGTGTGAACTCCTGGCGAGTCGTGACCCATTCACCTGGCTTCGCCTCCACCTCCGCGCTAGTCCCCCTTCCGGGCTGGTAACATACCAATTAATTTTTATTTATTTTAATGCCGCCCGTTCTCCTTGGGGGCATAGCCCGGTTTTGCAAGCTTTTCCCGGTTTTCCACAGTCCAGAGTGCCAGTTTGGACGTTCCGTAACAAATTTATGCATTACTTGCATTTTATTGACCCAGTTCTCTTTCGTTTTCCCCTTTTTATTTTATTTTCTTCTCTTTGTATTGTGCGACGACAACGAGTAAAATGTGGAAATTAAATTTTATTTTAGCAACTTTATTTTTGGGTTCACCGGAAAACAAAGTAAGCAATTTCTGCGTGGGTTACACCGAAAAACTTTCAGTCCCTCTCCTTATTGTTGGTGCTGTTTTTTTCTTTTTTTATTTTTGGTAATATTTGCCATAGTTGTTTGAGCAAAGTTCAGCATCGAAGTTTTCACAACAATGAAAAGTTAAGCAACTTTTAAAATCTTTAAGTTTTTGTGTTTCCAATGTAACAATTGCAATTTGAATAGCTATGAAGCTATGAATTTTTCTTCCTTTTTTTGGATTTGCGGTAAGTAAGTTAATTAGAATTTCAGTAAAGTGAACAGGTTGCTGATGGCAACAGACAGGCACATGGAAGAAGCTATCAAATCAGGGATTTTTAACTTGTTTTACTTCATTGAAAACGTTTAAATCTGGTTTGTATGTAGTTAAGTTATTTGTAGCCAGCTTAGATTTATCCATGACTTTGAAAATTTATTGCTTAAAATATCTCTGCTTTAATAATGATGTTTATAAATATACTTTTGACTTGATTTTTAAATTCAAACAAGAAAACTGCCTACAGATATTACATTTCTTTAAGTTTAGAATTCCAAGCTAAAAAAAAATGAAATAGAATTTAAAAACCCAATCTTAATAAAAACTAATCTCATATTATGGTCAGGATTCAAAATGCTCCCGGACTTTCCGATATGCGCAGCAAAGTTTCAAATTCAAGTGGTCCTTTTACGCTTTTTTTTATATTTTTTTTGACAGGTGCTCGAAGCCAAAGCAAAGCGTTCGAGTGGCAAAAAATAAGTTAGCCCGGTTTATAAAGTTATCCATTCTCTGATGGCTCGGTGGGTGGAAATACCATGGGGCTGGGCTAAGGACTGGAGTCCTGGGCGGATGGGCGTGGTAAAGGGAGGCGTGGCATGGCAAATGTTACGCTTGAAGTGTGCTCGAAGTGGGCGTGGTTATTTAATTAGGCTGCTCTCTTTGCCGCTACCACAGCGAATTTCATTAAACTGTTGTCATGTAGTCGTTGCTAGTTTATTTTCCCTGTTCAAACAATTCTGAATAAATTAGCAGGTCTTCTAATAAAAAATTTAAGAGGAAAAATAAGGGTTATTTTGTTTCCATTGTTGTTGCGTTAAATTTTGAAGCTGCTCTGCTCTGTGCATTCAAATTGCACGATTCGAGAAATATTTCTCCTCCTTTTAAGGCTCTGAGAGGTCTTTTCTTTTGGTTTTTTAAGTCCCTTGATGGCAGCACTACAATAAGGAGATAGTTTCGTGGTTGCTTGCTCAATTTGTGCGTTACTTTATCTAGATTTTTCCTTTCGTTTAAAATTTCATGAATATTTTCTCTCAAATTTGGCTTCTTTGTTCGCGAATCCGCTTAGTTCGAAGCTTTTAAATTGAAAATGTAGTTTGAAGTGATTGTTAATAGTTACCTTTGTCGTCAGCTAATTTTTTATTGGAGTTATAAAGTAGGCTTAATAAATTTAAAAGCATATATAAATTAGGGCAGCATTTCTATTATATAAAATATATTTATTTTAATTTTAAGGTTAAGGTTTCTTTTTTAAAAGTTTCTCTAATATCTAATGTCTGCTTGTAAAAATCAAAATAGCAGCGAATATTTACCAAAATTTCAATGTTTTGGTTTTAAAAATTTTAGCAAAGCTTGATTTTAATTCAGAAATATGCTTTTATCTATGCTTCTCAAATAGAAAATTAAATTAATTGAAAACGTTAGAGAATCGAATTTATATTCAAAAGCATTTAAAACAAATTTCTAGTTTTAAATAAAAATCTATTCCAGTTTTTATGCCAATTTATTTTCAAATAAAATCTTTGTATTTACTCAGCTCTCTTTTATTTATTGCTCTATTTTTGCTTACTCTGCGTTTTGGATATTTGACAATGTGATATTGACGATATTGGTCTGTGCCAAATGTCCATTCAAACTGGTTTTAATGAAGCGTGGCCACTCCAGTTTAAATTGATTGGCGGCTGGCAAGAACCGCCGACCGCAGGCTGTTTGGCATTGGATTCCGCGGCCATTTTGGCCATTTGGAGCATGTTCGCCAATCTCCTGAGGTGTGAAGCCCCCAAATGTTATTGGGGCACGTTCGCGGATCGCTCGTGAGCAATTAGATGCAATAAATCACTGCTGCTTATCTGGCTGTGAGCTGCGGGTCCCTGATTTCGCCTACCCTTGGCAGTCGTGGGCCTCAAATTCCTCACATGGCTGCCTTTGCCTCACAAACCACCGGCAAGCCCTCAAATATATATATATATATATACCTCTCTATATATTGGGACATTTGGCGGAGGCCCGCGGCTTTTGGCCTGGGTAATGGTGCGACGCCAGGATCCCCCAGGATATATGGCCAATTGTTGGCGCAGCGGTGAGAGTTGCAACTATTTTATCTGTCGCACAATATAGCCGGCAAATATAATAATTTTATTTTATTGCCACTCACTCCGGGTACATAAATTGAGGGGGCGAAATAAGTGGAAATCTCGAGCTCTTATACTTAAGTCGAGTTACACACTGTCTAGACTTTTTATATACGCGAAATAATGCATTGTACAATTTGATATAATAAAATGTACATATGACTATATATAAGATATATTAGTATTTCTTTTTTATATTTCTCTTTCCCTTATGTATTACTTTAATTTATCATCAACATGATTTCCAACTATTCTAATGTTGTCTGCTTTTTTTTTTGGGAAGAACTCAGCAAATGAGCGATTTCAAGGACCCCCGTTGAGATTGGCGGCTATGTGCGGGATTTATTGCTGTTCGCTTTGGATTACTGTATGATTTTCGCTGAAGACAAAATTTGCGCTCGATGCGGACAAGTTATCCCGGGCCGCACAATTGCTTTCTTAACCTGGCTTAACATTTATATGGATGTACATACAACCTACTCCCGATCCCACTCTGGGTCGGTGTATCCATTATCCAGACAATGCTGACACACGTACCCTAATCATAATGCCAGGCATCGCTTTTTATGTGATGGCATGTAAAGCTCGACATCAAGCCCAAACCCGAAGGCCACAAAAAATAATGACACCACACACAAGACTCACTTACGGAAAATGAACCCCAGATGATAAATTAAGAGCGGCAAACACATTTCACTTGCAGTGAGTGAATCCGTTGGAGCGGAAGTGAAGGTGAAAGTTCAGGTGGCAGACATCAGAGAGAGACGTCGAGTGGAAAGCGAGGTGTGAACCGACCGAGATTTGGCTCCCTGTAGTGGAGTTTATTGCGAAATAAACTTGGCATATGTAATGCCGTTTAATTAACCAGATAAATGCAAAAATCGTGTCCGTACAGCTCAAATCAATTAGCAGGGCGCCCAGGCCAGGAAATGGATATGGAAATGGGGAGACGGGGTCCATCCGGTTTATGGCTTGATTTATGCAACTAATTAGCAAAAGCATAATTTTCGGGGTCCAGGAATATTATTATTTTATTAAGTCGCCTACTATATATGATTAGGGAAACAGGATAATGATAATGATGACGGGGGGACAGGTCTGGATGTGGGGATACATCCCAGGCATCAGCAGGACACTAATTATGCTGCTGCATAAATCATTGTTGGCCCAAATCCCTAGCCCTATATACATATATATTTATGTATGCATTTAGGGTTAGTTGTTAGTTGTTAGTCGGGTTTAAGGCCATCAGCCATAAATGTCAATTATGGCTTAGGCTTCCGGAAGGAGCTCCTTCACAGTGGCGTAAAGTGTTGATTGATAAATTGATTGATTGCCCGACTAGTTTGATCGTTAGCGCTTAGCTCGCGTATTCTTTTCTCCACACTCTGATTTTCCAGCCGCTTTTCTGCCGCTGTCGATGTCATAAATTGAGATTAATCATGTTTTTGATGGGATTTTCTCTGTTTTTTTTTTTTTTTCGTTTTGGAGGAGGGTTTTGTGTGCACAACATTGATGGCACTTAAGCCGCTTAGCGCTTTTGGATTTGCGGGCCCCAAAACGTTGCGACATTGTTGCTGCATTGTCCATTATTGTTTGCATTATTCGCGCCATTTGTTTTGTATTTACTCGAGTGCAGTCGTTTAGACGTGTTTGCCTTTCGCCCAGAGGCCGACATGTTTATCTTACGCAGTATATTATGCCACTCATAGTCGCGGTTATTATCGGGGTAATTTATGAAATTAAATTTACATTAAATTATCGGGGTTTTAAATGGGTTTTGATCTTCACTTTAAAGCAAATTCCTCTATCTTATAATAGTTTAAATGTTTGTATTTTAGTATATAATATACTAAAGGTTTTAATCTTGGATGCACTACGTTCAGTACACTGAAGTGGCCCTAGCACGTGCTTGTTAGGTTTAGGTTTTTACGAACTATTGGCAAGCTGCCTGATTGCTTTAAAGGGGTTAAAATTATTAATTAATTTATATTTGGTTCTATAAATTTCATATTAATTGTTTTTGAATCCACTCTTATGCAGCTTTAAACACATTTTAAGAATTATTAGAATACAAACTAAACTAGTTTTATTATGTTATAATATCATAAATATAATCCAGGATAAAACTGTATTTATTTGTTGATTTATCAGGCATAATTATGTTTATTTTATGTTTCGTTATATACTCCTATAAATTTAATTAAGTTTGCCATTATAAAATAAACTTTGACATATTTCATTTTATTTTAGTCAAGTAATTAATAATATTTATGCATTTCCATTCCTTTGGTCGGAAAACTGTTTGATTTGATTCATTAATTATTTAATGCATTTTGTCTGGAATGTTTAATTAGTTGTTTATTATTTAGTACGTTTAATTGAATTCTTCTTTTTTGTGTGCAAAAACTTTAATTCACTTCGTGTCACCGCAAAAGTTGTGCAAATTCCCTTTTTCAAAACTTTTCACACTTTTTTTTTGCTTAATTAATTTGCACGTGCCGTGTAAAATTCCAGAGATAGTTTGACGCCATTCGTTAACCATTTGCAGTTAATTGATTACATATTCCATTAATCATTACGAGGGCTTGACGGAATTTATTCATATTAATTGTGGCCCTCGCACGCACAACGCGTGCTATTGATTGTGATTAACTGGCCTTTAAACGGCGACGCACATGCGAACTCACACAAATACACGGATATTTCAATTTAATTCCTTGCATTCTTTATTTATTTCGACTAAAAATGATGGGCCAGGGAAATTGGTGCGTTATCAGCGGCGCGAATAAATTCTCGGCTATCATATCACATTAAAATAATTTATATCTCTCATTATTTGTTGTTGTTGCCATTGGGCGCTTTACATTTTTGGGTGTAATTTTTCAAGCTTTTCACACACAGCTCTGCTCTTCTGCTCACTCGGAAAACGCACACACACACACGCACACGTACACATATGGCCGGGCAATCGGATGCCGGAAAAACGCGCTCACCGCCGTCAACAACTGAAAATGTACTGAACGCTGAGCCCGACTTCAGATTCGGATTCTGTTCGCGTCTCGGGATGCTGGCCCACAGTACAGTAGCACTTACAGTGGCACTTACTGCTAACCGTGGGACATTTCCTAATGTGATGATAACGATGGACGAGAGAGTGAAGGCGCTCAGTAGGTTAGTAGGTTGCCTGTTAGCCGGCAAATTGCTGTTGGGAAATTTACTCTTTGACATAGCCCAACCGGCTGATGTTAGCTGCTAACAGAGACGCTGGCCAAACAATGGCTCTGTTAACTCAACAAGTCACAAAAAATGAAATTAAAGTTGGGCTAAGAAGCCCGGAAAAGTAGGCAACGCATATGGGAAAGGTTTATAAAAATAATTTATAAATTGAATTCAAGAAAAAAAAGTGTCTTACATTCAGAATATAAAAGTATTTGTATCAGTCGTTACTTTTTACATGTAAATTTAGAAATAAACAGTTTAAAAAAGTATATATTAATATAAATATAAAAGGGTTCTATAAAATATACTTCCATTTATATCTTTTAAATATGTTTTACATTATTTATTTTTATAATTTTATCTGCTTAATAAAGTTTTTCAATATTGAAAAACAAAAGACTTCGAACCCAAGAGATGCTAACATTGGACACAGTATAACTCTCTTAAGCTACCAACAGTTACCCATGTTAAGGCTTTCTCTCTCTCAGGATGTTCAGCTGTTAAACCTAAATGTTGAGTTCTCTTCTCAAGGACTATTCTCTTCTGCTGTTAACATTTCATGTAACACGTTTTAAGCCCAACATAAATCCAAACAAAATAAAGTTAATTTAATTATTTATGTCCTGAGCTAAGCAGTTTGAATAATGATCAGGAGTTGTGAAGAATTTTCAATTAATGCTGCAGTTGACATTATTCAGCAGCAGTTTCAGGCTAAGCTGACCTTTTTAAGCCTTAAAGATTCAACTTGGAAAATGTTCCCATAACTCAAGGACGTGGGTGTGTAACGATTGTTGCATAATTTAAGTGCCGCCCAACAACAAAAAATGAAGGGCCAAAAACGAACAAGAAAAAAATAAAAATAAAGGTGGAAAGTTGGAAAATGATTTAAGCCGTTCCGGAGTCCGGAGTGTGGCCATGCCAGCATGTGTGAGTCAGAGTGTGGCCATGTCTGCACGTTTTTTCTTTTTTTTTTTTTGCGTGGGCGTGGGTGGAGGCCATTACTTTGTATTTAATAAAACAATGTTGTCAACGCCCCCCACACTACGTGAGTGTCCCTGTCAAAGGCATTATCCCCATGTCCTGGCCATTGCCTGGTGAAAAATCTGGCCGAAAGTGGAATGCCTCCACACATGCCAAGGGCTGTACAAAAATCTGCAATGCAGGCTTTGTACTTTTCCTGTGTTTATTTACAAGGAATATAATTTTGTGAATGATTTTATGTTTAATACGCATTATATTTTGTGAGTTTTTTAAAGCCTTTTACTTACGATTGCCTGCATTTGATTTTGATGATTTCCATTAACTTACCTGCAACAAAAAAGAGGTAAACCGATTAAATTAATGCATTATTTGAATAGAAAAAGATCAACCTTTTTTTTTTTAGCAAAACTTGGTCAGCCACAGCAAAAGGGAATATTTATTTTATATACTATTTTTATTGCACTATTAATTAATTGTAATATAAATGAATTTGGGTTAATATAGCATGAAACAGTTTAGTAAATATCAAATTTTTAAGACGTCCACAAATTTCACTGTTTTAGGCCCAATTAGGCGTTTGGTCGCCTCAAATTACGATTCGCTTTGAGACCTCGTCTTAACTTAATGCAAAAGTAATGCCTGGCATGCACAGATAACTGAAGAGCCTGTGGCAAAGCCATTGCCATCGAGCAGTATACTTTTGGCCATCCAATGTCTGGCTGGCTAAACTCTTTGGGCCTGATACATTTCCGCAGTGGATTTATGGGCATAGCACTGGCTCTGCCACGAAGTATGCAAAATATGCTTCTCTCGGCCTGTGCCATTTGGCTGGGAAGGCCGAAACATCTTGAGTTACTCGACGAAATCCTTTCGTCTAATGTCTACCGAAAACCGCAGAAATGCATTACAACCCTCCTGTCCCTCCCAGGCAGATTCGGTGTTCAGTTTTCGCCAATGTTTGTGGATGCTGACTAAATTCGCCGCCGAGGCGAGTGTGAGAGAGAGAGCTAGCGGGCTAATATCAAACGGAAGTGCCAAACACAGACGTACATAGAAGATCCCAGGACCTCTTTCTCTCTCCGGGACATCCTTCTTCGGTTGGCAACGTCGCTCGGTGCTTTGCCTGCACTTGGCTTCGGTTTCCGTACACATTTGAGAAATGCATGTGGAAAATGCCAGCCACTGACTGCATTTGTAACTGTAACCAGTTAGAGACTGCTCACACAAACAGCCACCGAGAGGTGAGAGTTTGAATGCACTTGGAGAAATAGGGAATCAATTTGTTGATTTATAGAAAGAACTACAAACTACAAGGAGGTTTCCAGGTTGTATAAAATAGTAATATCCCCAATATAATGTTTATTTTTGGTAATTAGCTAACCTTAACTGGAATATTAATATCCCTTTAAAGTATATTCTTAACTCCTTTCTTAGATCTTCATTGAAATACAGATAACTTATATAATTCATCATGTTTTTATGTTTATAAACCCTTTAAAAAGTTGTATAAGTTAGTGGCTTCTTTTACCCTTAAGCCTTATCCTATTTTGGCACATTTCCATTAATATATTCTCACTAAAAATGATGTGCTATACTATTTCTTCCCGTGTATATTCGTAAGAGCGTGCGTGTGCAGCTGAGTGTGTTTGGCTAAGCGGCGCATTTCCTGGCCTGGGCCATCAACTAAATAGCATTCATTTGCGTTGATTTATGCTGACTGAGAAAAGAGTAGAATCTGGAGATGCCACGATGGCATGGAAGAGGGGTCTCCCAAAAGGGAGGTAGCCAGTCCCGGGAGGGAAGTATCTTTTCTGTGGGAATATTTATGCCCCCAAAATGACACTTTAAAGTTGCAATAAAAACTGTGTCGTTCTAGCCATTCCAGCTTGTGTTATTTATAGTTGGCATTCAGCGATGTAATTACTTTTTCAACACGCACATGATGAGGCTACTGCGGTCCCCACTCCTTCCATTTTCTAGCCCCTTTAGATCGCTTCAAGCACTCAACCTTCGGGTCAAACGGCAATGGCTGCATTAGTCGTCAGGGTTCGTCGTTGTCAATTGCCAACTGCAATTGATAAATTGGCAATGGCGAAGGTTTCCCCATTTTCCTCTCATTTTCCGTGAAACTTATTCTTCTGGTGGCTGTGCTCTGCCCAGCTTCCCCTTCTGTCATTGACAGTTCAATGTGCGCACTGATGCGCAAATATCAACTCCAATACACACTCTCGGGTACTCTACAATCGCCCCAGCCCCCTGTATGCCACCTCCTCTTTTTCTCCTTTTTTTTTTGTCCTTTTTGCCACTGCGCTTTTTATGGCAGTTCGTGACCGAGTTGCAGTCGCTTTAAACTATTTTTTTCCTATTCGTATATATAGTTTTTCCTCGTCGAATATTTTCTTTTTGTCTTTTTCGCGTTTTCCCTGAAATTGAATTAGTGGCACTGGCAGTTGGGTTTCCTAATCTTCCAATGGTTTTAGAGAGCTGCCAAGTAATGGATGTGATAATTTGCTAAGGTTCGGGAATCTCTCCCAGCACTTGGCTTTAGCTTTCAGTTCATCTTGAGAGCCAATAAAAGAACTGATGGGATGAGTTCATTAAAAGTTATTGGCATTGAAGTTAAGGTAGCTTGTTTAGTTATATATTTCTTTCTTAATTTAAAAATATAGTTTCTGTTCGTACAAGAAATGTCAAAGCCCTGACTCTATTTTGCAGAACCTTTTACCTTCCACTTATGGCATTGTGTTGGTTAATTGGTTTTTAATCAACCCTACTGCATATAGTAAATAAATAATAAAAAATGAAATGAAATTCTATGCCTGTATTGTGTGTGTTGCCCCCATTTTGAGGCCTTTATTTAGATTAATATCAAGGCTCCTTTCATTTTGCTGAATTTACCGACCTGCCTTCCCTTGTTACTTGCAAATAAATTTTATATAATAAAAACTTTATTTAGAAGGCAATATACTCGACTCGACCCGGACTTGCATGAAAACTGAAGCCACAAAAGTGCGCATATAAAAATCTCATAAATTGAAATAAATAAGGAAAATAACAATTTCGACCGCACACACACTTACACTTACATGGGAGGGGGTCATAAAAATAGGGGAACCCCCATGCAAGGTTCCTTTTGCTGTAATATTCATAACTCTTTTCAAATGTGGTCAAGTGCTGGGAGAGCGTGCAGGCGATGTCCTGTCCTCATAGCCGGACTGTGGCCAGGATTCGACAGCTTTTGATATTGCTCTGGCCAGGGCGAGGATCTGAGCAGCGGCCGAATGGCCATAACTACAGTTGAGTGAGCTTAGTCGGTTCTGAGTCTAAGCCGCCTCCTCGCTGCTGGAGCGACCTGACTTGAGTTGAGCTTGGCACATTTTATTAAAAACGAGATGGACGAGATGGCATAAAGTCCGAAAATTGCCACAACAAGATGCAGTCCGTATATACATGTATATAAATTTTTTTTGTGCTGCTGCAACTGGAAAAATGAAGTCCATGTTTGGCACATTGGATGCCATGGCCTTTTGCTTTGTGACTCGTATTTTTATTACTTTTCGCCCGCATTGCCCCATTCCGCTTCCTTGGCCATGTCTGTTGCATTGTCTGGCGATTTATGGATTTTATTTGGCCACTTTTTACTTTCCTTGTTGGCATTTGTCGCCTTTTGTATGTCTGTTGGCTTATTGCGGACGCTCTGTGATGTTATGTCCTGCCAACATATACATATATGCACTGAGGAAAGCCTTTCACTGATATTCTTTCTTCTATATGTTTGTAAAATGTTTTTCCTAATAATTTATAGAAACCTACAGTTGGCTAACAGTTAAGTAGTTAATAAGAAACCTTAGCTTAAGGTGAATGATTGGAAACACTTTTTATTAATATATTTCCCTAACATTAATCATATACTAAAACGTTCCAGATTCAAGACACTTTAATCTTAATTCAACACAATTTGAAATCAGATAAACTCTGCAGCTTCTTTTGGGTTATAAGCATTTTTCCCGCGGTGTACCGGCTTACGTATTTATTTATACGAATGCGAATAGGAATGGCTGCAATGTTTTCGCACTTGGCAACACATGGAGTTTGTTTATTGGCCATGAAATGGAGACATTATGGTCACCTCCCACTGAGCCGCTTGATCCCAAAATGTTTGGCAATTCTTTGTATCCTTTCAATGACATTAACCCACTTCAAAAGCTGTCTGCCCATGGCCTACACACAAATCTGCCATCAGTTGAATTCTAATTAAATTCACACTTAAGCAACCCCGAAAAGCATTCCAGAAACACCCACACATACTCTCGTTCTCTGACCGTTATGTGGCCTGCCACAAAGTTGAAAACGAAGAATGGGGGCGTCCTTTTGGATCCGTATCCCTTTAATGAAACCGCACACGATTCGGCCACAATTTTAGTTTGCACATAAAAGAGAGAACAAACAACTATAAACCGAGGATAACAAACGATGATAAGATGCTTAAAAGTAATTACAACGCATATTAAGTATTTATGAAACAATAAAACGTTTAGGCTAACGAGGCCCCAGCAAAGCCTTGGATAAGGAAAAGCCAAAGCCAAGAAACAATCATTTTCAAATTCAGTTGGGTGGAATTGTTTAAAAAAAAAAGAAAGAAAGTTTTAGGCTCGCCGCCTGGGTGGGCCACATAAAGAAGCGGAGAGAGTGTAAGCGGAAATAAAACGCTACAAAATAATAAAATGTTGTCTTGCGCTGGGCAACCTCGTAAAAAATGCCAGCACATAAACAACGGAAAGAAAATGTGGGCAGGGGAGGGGATTTTTCAAGTGGAGTTCTGCGCCAAAAGGAAAGCACAGGAAGCAAAATAATACTTGCTGCATTCGGGAGCCAAAAAATAATTTTCGGCCAACGAAAACTTGTCTTGTATTTTGTGTTGAACAACACCTAAAAAGTTGAATACCACTTCCCCTACTTCTATATCTTTTTTTATCTTTTTTTAGTCTCCCTCCCTCTGTAAGTGTGTGTGTTCGTGTCAAACGATTAGTGCAGGACTTTCGAAAGTTTCTGCGGCTTTGGGCGAGCCCGGAAAAAGGGGACACTTGAAGCTCCACTGGTTGTCCTTTCTAACGATGTCCCGCGAAGAGAAAACTTTTGTGCAAATAGTTTATGGTTATTGCACTTGGAAATACACAGCACAAGTGTCTATACGTATGTGGCTTGAATTGTTAAAATGATTTTAATTGTTATAGTCAACATTAATTTGAGTCTTCCCAAAAGTTGTAATGGCTCAAAGATAATATGAGCTTTGCCCGATTTGTCAAAGTTATGAACGTGAGCAAAGCCACCATAGAATTTGGCTTGCATTTGCGGATTAACCCAAAGGCTTTGCCAGACCAAACCTTTTCACCTGGCTCCCCGCCGAGTAAGCCTCAAAAAGGGAATCCTTTCTAATTAGCTTCAAAGAACACCACCATCCACCTGCCTGCATGTGAATATAAACAAAAATATTTGTGCTCCCTGAAATTAATAAAAACCCATCTCGTTTTATGCGGCAAATATGTTGTCAAAATATAAAAAAAACCTTTTTACCGAGATATACAAAAAAAACCCGAAATAAACGAAATTCTCAGAAGAGGATTTACAAAAAGAGGCGCAGACAATTCGGCATAATGAGAGGTATCTATAGATGGAGGCCGTGGAAAAATCCCAGGGAAAAATTCCAAGTGAAATACGATAATTATGCGACATTTAGCAGTTTAGCAGGCGGCGGGAACAACAAAGACCGTCGCTTTCAAAGGACCTAATGGCTGTGAGAAGCCTGCTCCCCACGCAGAAAGTGAAAGCGAAAGTAAAAAAAAGGGTTACAGCATTTTGGGAAAACGACGGGAAAAAGAACGAGAACGGCGAACGAAAAAAATAAAAAACACACAGCGGAAATTACAAGAGCCGCCAGTTGGCGAACGAAAAAAGAAAAAGAGGAAAACAGGAGAAATACAGCGACAAGGGCCACAAATGCGAAATGAAATCGAATGCGCGCAGAGGGTAAATGTGTCAAGGGGATGGGCTGGCATGGGTTAACACTAATGCGGGTGTATGTGCGTGGCAATGCGTCGCTTGGCTGGTGGGTTAAAGTTTTTAAAACTCGTTAGTATGCGCAGCGAAACGAAAAATCAACAATTTCTATTTTGATTATATTTTTACCACTGTGCCCGAAGTAGTTTTGGGTTCGTTCCTCCGCAGCCGTTAGCCATTAAATGGCATATTGGTTCTTTTTCTTATTTCTAGAATTTAGAACAATCGGGAAACTAGAAATGTTTGATTAAACCTTTTGTTGAATATAACCGATGATAAATATACCGATGGAATTGAGAAAAACTCAACAGAATTTATGTGAAATCTATCAAGCCAGAGAGGTTATTGTTTCATGGTTAATATGTGGCTAAAGGTATTATTAATTATTTTATTAATATAACATTTTATGCTGCTTACATTTTTCAATGACTTCATAATAAAATTGTTAATAAGACATTAATAAGAGATGTTTTTTTTAATCAAAAACCAGTTAATTACATTAAATAAAATGGAATACAAATTGTTTTAAAATTCTTTACTGCTTTATTTATATTTTCTTATAATAGAAACTATACAATATTAATGTTTATTTTCAGTTACTTATTAAATGCTGTACAGAGTAGTATTCTTTGCTCCTTTATTATATTTATTTACTTATTCCATGCAATTATATGTTATAATATTTAATAAAGAAGTCATGCTATATGGTTGCAAAGAGAAACCATATAGCGTGACTTCTTTATTAAATCTTTATTAAAAATTATCACATCTAAAAATAATAATTAAAATCCTTTAGGTATCCCTGCTTCGAGTTTTTCCTTATTTTTATCAAAAGCAAAGGAAAAAACTAAAAGTAAAATATTTAATAAGCATTTAAATGAGCAAAGTTGTGGGCCCGAAAAAAGTTTACCACCAGCTCAATGCCAAAAATGTATGTTTACCCCGGCGTATGCGTGATTTCCTTTCCCCGCAACAAAAACAACGACAACAAAAAAGTTTTGAATGGCCGATAGTTACACTTTCACCTCGAGGCAAATGAGTCCGTCATAAAATTAAAAGCGTTCGCCTCTCCGAAAAAAAAACCTTACTTTACATGTGCCGTATGCGAATCATCGTAAACATTTCGCCCATTCTACACATACATATATGACAGACAAATTTGGCTTAATGGCCATGGCCATAAAATGGATTTAAAGCCATTTTTTTGTGGTCTACTAAAAATCTGCTGACCGGGCCAGCGACCTCAAAGCCAAATTAATGACAAAGCTTAAGTCCTCCCCCACAAAAAGGCAGCCGCCACAAATTGCTTAACATTTTTCAGGAACGTATTGCCTCTTTTTCTTTTATTTGCAATTTTCAAATCTGGGAATTAATGCTGAGGTCCAACCTCAAATAGATAAAATGCAAATTCAATAAGGAAAGGCAGGCAGCTCAAAAAAAAAAAAACAGGGGCCATTAAAATGCTTTAGTTTCGTTGATTTCAATGAATTATTAAAATGTCCGCCCTGTATCTACCTGGGGAGGACTGTGAACCTTTTTGGCAAGCATGTAGGACAAATTGGGCCCGCCTGGCTGCCTGCAAAAATTCCAGTCATTTTGCCAGTCAACTATGCGGCAAAGGAAAGTCACTCAGGAAGGATGCTGCTAGATGGAAGGTGACTCTGGCTGGCCTATTCCACCATTTGTGCAGAGAACTCTCCTTTGTTTGCCAGCGAGCCGCAAAAATAATTGCCAGAGCAACCGTTTTCGGTAACATAACTACACAGGTTCAGTTCATTTTCCAGCACAAAGTTGGGCAACTGGGTTGCGGTCAGATTTCGGAAACATTTCTGGGGAGTTAATTTGTCGGTGGGCTGCTTTGAAAATAATAAGCTATCATCCACCACAATCGGAAACTGTCTGAGCTCGTAATTTAGTGGAGTGAAAAGAGAAGACACTGCAAAAAAGTATTTCCTTCTCCTAAACAAAGATAAAAAATAAGACTGCTTGTTAAGAACATAAAGCCAGTTTTTGTGTAAGCAACATCATTGAATTTTGTTTAAAAACATTTCACTGTCAGAATTAGTTCTTTGCATATTTGTTTTTAGTGAAGAAAAGAAATCACTTTCTTTGTATTATTAATTCACGAATTTACTTGCTGCACAGCCCCAGGATAGTTTCCGCTTGCATTTCTTAGCTGTCACTTGCATGAGAGACTTGGTCCCTGGCTCCTGGCCTTGCCTCTCCGCCGGTTCAGGTAGGTTTACCTGGCTTACCTGGTCCCGCATGCTTGCATATGCATAAGTCAGAGGGTCTGTCGGAGTGACATGGCCAAAGACTCGTTTAACTGCTACTGCTGCCGGCATACGCTGCGTATGCGCAATCTGCTAAGCAAGTCTCCGGGTCTTAGCCTAATTCCACGTAAGCGCATTACACTCCACAAGCCGTGTGACTCTTGCCATTAACCCACCAGCATTGCAAATAATTTAATATCTGATTTATGCGACGCTGCACACCGAGTGACTTAAGTAAGACCTGAATTCCCCGAAGCCGGGAATAATTGATGACGGCCGTTCCCTAAACTTCTCCTTGTGCCTGATTTTACCGTTGAGTGCCTTCAATAAATATGCAGAAACTTTGCCAGGCATTTGATGACAGGCGTTAGCACAAGCTACACTTCTGCCCACATAAACTTTACCCATCCGGACCTCTTAAATATTTCAGAAAATGCATTGAACTTTCAACTCGTTGCCGGTTCTGACACCGCCAAATGAATGGCAATTATTCATGGGATCCTAGAGAAAATGTGTTTTATTGAAGTGACAACTATGGAGCTCAGCTTGAGCTGCTTTTACACAATGCTAAGCAATACCAAGTGGCCTTTATTTTTGCCTAAATCAATTTATTTTAAAGAATATTTCAATATTTTGATGACTTCTTTTTATATTCCCAGAGATCTACTGTTCAAACTCTTAAATCCTTAAATATTATCCACAAAATAGTTGATTTCTCTGGCAACAAAGTAGGAGGAACACAAAAACAAAAGGGAGAAGCCGAGAAATTGCATTTACGCGGTTCGTTAGACCAACAAACAGAGAAAAGAAGCGGGGCGAACGGCTCAAAGGCCAAACCAAGTTGGTCCAAAGGCAAATCCGGGTCGTGTTGGGTTTTGCTCTTGGCCAAAAGCACAGAATGGCAGCCAAACATTTCGAGTGGCGGCTGCACCAGCAGCAGCAGCACCAGTTCCAGAATTATGCTACAAATTTATGAGACGACATAAATTTTGCAATGTTTGTTTTGGCTACACACACACACACGAACAGTGTGTGTCCGTGAGTGGTGCAAGTAGAAAAACAAACCCAAATATCTAAAGCACACACATACCCGCAGAAGAGAAGAGAGCCAGAAAGTATGCTAAGGTATGCTAAGGACTATGAAATACCGGGTACTTGCAGCTCTGTAACAATTAATGTTTCATAACTAAAAGGTTGGAGCCTAGCTTACGCTCTTAAAATATTTTAAAAATATATATAGTTATTAGCAGATATTACTATAAAGGATGATATATGTTAACATATCTTTACTTTATATGCTTTAACTAGAAATACGCTTTATCTAAGCCCTCAAATTCCCTAAAAACCGAACTAAGAATAACCTTTAACTTTCATGGAAGTATTTAACAGATTTCCCCTCATTTCTTAAGCTCAATACAAGAAATATTCTATATACCCGTTGCCTGTAACTTGTACCGTGTATAAAGTGCACTGGCAGCCTTAACCCATCCCACACAGCTGGGGGTCAGAATGGTCCTGCTCCATGATGAATGTCATGCGGTGAAATTTTAAGCCAGCAGAAAAACCCACGAATGCATGCAGGAGGGTGGCAAAGAGTGGCATAAGGGTGCGGTTTGCTGGGAGAAAGGGAGGGCGGCGTATAAACCATTGCCTCGTCATTCTAAAATTGAAAAATGCATGCAACTGTTTTGAAGGTTGCCTTTGCATTGGCGATGGGCGTCTTTCTGGCGAATTTTACATGTCCAATTTTTTTGCCGCTTTCTCTCTCTCTCTCTCTATTTCTGGTATTTTCCGCAATACTTTTTTCCCCACCATTCCCCCACATCTATCCATCTTTCTCACCAGTGTCCTGACAGGCAGCGACCTCCAAGCGCCGGCAAATAGACAGGCATGTAAATTACTGGCACATGTGCGTTACAGGCAGCTGCCACGCCCATCGGCATTATCCCGTTTGACCCCAAAAAGTGCAGAAATTTATATGTGTGTTTGCACGATCTACATGTCCTGCATTGATGCAGTCCACTTCAAGTGCTTGGCCGGATGAGATTCTTCAAGTGGAGTGGGGTAACACCTTTTTTCCCCCTCGCCCAGCTTTAATCTTGCCGGGAAAAAGCACTTGACATCGGAAAGTGGAAAGTGGGAAGGAAAAGTTCTAACTAAAATAAACTAAACGAATGTTTTGCTTAAGTTTTCTGAGAATTAAAATGTTAAATTCAAATTTAATTCCGTCTAAGATTAACAAGCAAGCTTGAAGGTTATCTGGGATAAAAATCGGAGGTAATTTCCTATCTGGTAGGCATTAATATCTTCCATTTTCAATTTCAAAATCATATCTCCCATTGTCGTCTCCAATCAAATCGACAAGGGGCTTACTTCGAAGACCGAGTACAACGGACCTAATTGCCTTTTAGGGACCAATTCGAAGATTACCAGGTTTTTGGAGACCAGTCCCTTTAATGAGTAACACCCCTGGGGGATGGAGGAAACGCATTTTGACAGCAACGTGCCGTTGCATTCAAAATGTCAGTTGGATTTTTGTAGCTACATTGGGGTCCTTTTCCCCGTTTGACTATTCTGTGCGGTCGCCAATGACAGCAAAATCTCCGATGCAGCCCCAAAAAACTTTGCTTTCCGGTTTTCCCCAAAATTTCCGCATTTTTTTTTCTCTGCCCCTGCTTTCTGTGCCAAATTGCTGGCGTGTCGAGGCGAGCAACACGTCACATGCATAAATGCAATTTTTTCGCCCCCTCGGTGCGGAGCCCTGAAAATGCAGTCCTTCCGAACCCCCCGCCAACCGCCTGAGCCAGCTATGAATGTCATTCTGCAAGCTGAAAGTCAGTGCAACAGTTTGTGATGTTGCCCCTTGGTTTTCCCGTACTTGTTGGCATGGCATCTGAAGTTACTGTCATGTCAACTCTGGCCGAGTAGAACGATATTTTAGCTGCATGTGTGCGCCGGGGCTACAGGCTGGGCGGCTACAACGAGTGAATGGGGGGGATGGTGGCAGGCACATAGCTTTTATGTCTATAATTTCTGCAACGAGGCATGTATGCACTCGTTGTTATTGTTGTCAACATGCTGTCCACCAACAAGAGAACAGAACGGAACAGAACCGGACCGAATACACAGAAACCAGCTCGGATGTTAATGGGTGGCCTGGGTGCGATCACTTAGAGTGCACTCGGGGAAAAACGTCATTAAAAAATGTATTGATTTTTGTAGTTTACAGGTTTTATTTTAAATAGTAATTAGATACTGTAATAGATACATACGATTACACTTTTATCTTTATAATTCCCGACTTGATGTTGGAAAATTAAAAAGTACACAAAGGTCCACAAAGGCAAAGTGCCTAATAGCTATCCTTCCGGAAAAGAAAAACTGATCGTAAACCAGCAAATGTATGTTCTTACCTCTTGTAATGTATCTTAATATCATAGTGAAATTAACAGTTAATTAAGACTGCTGTTAATTTGTGATTGATGCTGTATACCACATAATTGTGCTATTAGGCACAATTAGAGAGTTGCTTTGGGTATTGAAACCATTAAAAAAAGCAGAACCACAAGTCTGTTTTCAATCTTAGTTATTCAAAGAACATATTATGATTTAAAAAAACAAGGTAAAATTAAAAAAGATCTTATTTATTTTGGTATTAAAATTTTTGTTATATCAGAACGATATTACAATTATTTTCTGGCAGTGTCCCAAGTACAGAACAGCAACAACACTGTCAACGATTACTGGCAACATAAAGCACATTTAACATGCTATAAACTCGCCACTGCACTGTCCACTGGCAAACATTAAAATCAGCCATGGGCAGAGTCTTTGCTCGGAATTCGATTCCGTTGGCATAATTGAAAAGTTAATTTCGAGAGCTCTAAATTTCAATTAACTTTGCCTGGCCAATGCCGGGATATATGTGTAATCGAAAATGACAGTCGAGGCTTTTGTCGAGGAACCGTCGCTCTGTCATTGCGTAGGCATCGGCCTGTACCTGTGTTAACAACTGAGAGTAACTTTTATCAAATTACCAAAGATGTGGTCAATACGCACATGCAAATGTCTGAAAGTGAGCCAACTTTTCAAGGCATTAACTAGCTCTGTCTGGACATCTATTTCAGTATGAATCAAGCCACAAAAGACAAAAAGGGAGGAGCACACACACATACAAATAAGTTTGAACAATGCCCAGTTTTGAACGAAGATAAATGCCAATGGCATTATGCCATAAATGAATGATGGCCGAGTACAGTAGGACACAAAGTGCACTGGTCTAGGGCTGCCAGGGCTGGCTGAATGACACACTAACTGCATGAGTGAGTGCGTTGAATGAATGGCAATGTCCTCGAATTCATTAGTCACTATGAAAAAAATTCCTTAAGGGCTAGTAATTGGTATAAACAATATTTTAAGATAATATTTACTGCATATATATATATTAAGGTAATTGAATGATTTAATAAAATACTTAATAATTTATATTTAAATGGGTAAATGTATTTCGTTATGCCATATATACATCTGCCAATGTAGATAATCAATTTCTAACATGACTTATTTAGAGTTAAATGATTATTTCATTTCCAAAGAACGCCTCGTTAAATGCAACAATTCGCAGCAATAAATTATATATTTAATACTTTTTTTCTCTCGCAAAATAAACGTAATTGAATGCGATTTAATTTTCTAAGTGCACTCTCGCTGCTCGCATCTATTCTTTTCCTTTACAAATGAATTGTTGTTTATTTGTCTCCTGCACACACGCACACTCTGACAAATTACCATTGTATATTTCAAGGCATTTAACTGCTCCGCGTTTTATGCAACAGTAAATTGAAATAAAGGACTCGCCTCTCAGGGACATTAGCTGTCCATCTGTGCGAGTGCACTGAACCCATGGAGTTCGGTCACAATTTCAGCCATTTCGTCAGCTTAAAGCTAAATCCGTCCGGAGATGAAATTCGATTTCAACGGGCTCGAAACACACGCCCGTTAAGGCAAATATCTTGGCAGCCGGCGCTTTGTGACATCGTTTGCATACCGAACATGAATTTCAAAGATTTCGCCACCGCAGCTGACACTCGTTAGCATCCAAAGACGGCCTTGATAAGGCCGCACACAGGAGAAACGTGACGAATGGCGGGCAGGAGCTGTCTGCATTTCGCTTCTTTCATTTTTTTTTCGAACCTACGGGTGGAATAATGAGGTGCATAAATTGCCACAAGCCGTGGCCCTCAAATCGCATTATCTATGATCGAAAAATATCATATTAGACGCATAATCAGGCACGCTCGGCATGTCCATCTCTTGACCGGAGATCTCTGTAAATATGCATTGGGAAAATGAAAAGCAAAATCCAAAATTTTACATGCATCAAGGGGGGAAACTCCGCTGGCTTGTGTGCCGCAAAATGATTATGCTAATATTTTGATGGACACGCATAGTGTGTGCATAAATATTCCACTAAAATGTTACCCAGGCAGTGCTAAATTAACCAGCAACATGATAAAATGTTTGCTTCGCGTTCTTCTGACAGCGGAATTCAAGGGCTTGATACGTTGGTGTTCAAAATAATTTATTTTCTCTTCATTTTGATAGGGAGTGGTTTGAAAAGGCCTCTAACAAGAGGGAATCATTTTATTTTGCAAATTCAAATAAATTCAGTTAATTTTCTTGTATGTATTTTACCTTAAAAACTCAAGCAAGTATTCATTAGTTACAAAAATGGAATTCAATTGAAATTGAATGACCTGTAATCTTATAATCTCGACCAATAATTTTCGCGTTCATTCCCGACTAAACAACTTGTTGACCCCAAAAAGAAAAAAAATTGAATTCAATTATGCAAGCAAAATGGAAAACTTGGCCCTTAAGATGGGCAACCGCAAGTAAATGAAGGAGCCAGCAGTGGAAACTTCCCTCGGGGTTGAGAGCGTAGCACAAAGGAGCACCGGCTTGTGTCAAAGGAAGCCGCTGCCAAAAACACCAGCAACTTTGGATGCCGGAATTTCTAATACGCTGCAAAATTGTTTGCCTTGCGATCCAGAGAGCGAGCGCCGAAGACAGTTTAACTTTAACTTTCGCTAAACAAAAGCTGGGGAAACTTTTCACGCAACCATCAACTTTACATGAAAATTAAATAAGTGCGAGCTTAAATAACTCGAGGGCTAGTGGGAAAGTAGGAAAAGGAATGAGAAAATGAGTTAGAAGCCAACAAAGCAAGGCTATATAAAACACTTGGGGAAGTTCTTGCAACTAAATGAGTGCCAATTATGATTATAGAAAAGCATATCCAATTAAGTATTTAGTATTCTTATCTACCTACAGTTTAAGCATAATATTTAAGTGATTAGATTTACAAATAACCACAACTAAAAGGTAATAATAATATGTAAAATAATTGGTATTAATCAATTAGATTTTATAATTATAAATGTAATCTTTTTGTACAATTTTGTGAAATAGAATATAAGAAACTAATAATTAACCGGTATAGAAAATTGTTTAATAAAGAGTTAAATAAATAAGTTTTAAGAATAGAGAAGAATTTAAATAGGAATCAGACAAGAATTCTATATAGTATTATTTAACTATAAATAAATTGACATAAGTAATACAATATTTTCTGTAAGGAAACCCGGTGTTGCTTCAACTTCTTCCTGTGCATTAATAAGAGAGCCAACAAAAAGCACATCCAGCTCATACAAAAGGTAACAGCAAACAATGAAGAAGACGGCCAAGATGGAGAAGACAGGATGGGGTCCAGCCAGAGGAAGTCATCTGCCACTTCCGCCGCAAATGACAGGCAGCCAGGTAAGAGAGCTGAAACGTCCTGGAGATCAGATGGCGAGGGCAATAAAATCTTTTAGTGCTGCTGCTATGACAGCTGCTACTTGTCATTTGCCGATTTTGATTTGGGGCCATGCATAAATATTTATTTAATTTTAACACTCTCGGCCCGGGGCTATTTTGATATCAAAGACAAATGTTGCCGCCCCAAAAAGCCAGTTAATTCACAATTTCTATGCTTTTGCACGCAGCCAGCCAGAAGACAACAGGGGGAGAGAGAGAGAGATCTTAATCAGAAACTATTTTCGGGGTCCTGACAAATTCGTGTCGCCTGCTTGGACATTTATCATCGTTTAAGGGTCTCCCAAGTCGAATATATATATATATATATATGTATATATATTCCCGGATTCAGATGTGCTTGTGCGCCTTGTCACAATCAAAAACTCTTGCAATCATTACGGTTTATTCCAACAAATCTCTGGTTCTCTCGCTGGTTTTCCAACTTCATTTTCATTCAGAGGAGTCAGCAAGTTGCCGGCAACTTTTGCTTCCGCCTCGCTTCCCCAGCTGCAACTTTTCTCTGGCAGCTACTTCTCCTTGTCTCCCACATTGGTCCCTCAGCCGATTCTCATGATTCTCTTGTTCTCGGGGTCTTTGTGGCAGCTGCAAATTGTCGCATTAAAGTTTTTATCTGCCCCTTGTTTGCCGGCTGCACATTGCCAGTTTTCGGCAAAGTCGATTCATTTCAATTTAATGCCCCCGTAAATTATGCCTTTGTTTGCGAAAATTTCCATTTTCGTCTAGCCCGCAAGCAACGTGGCGTATACGTAATCGAATTAATCAGTCAATTGACAGGCCGCAGACGATCTAAATCGAGAAATGAATCACTTTTTCGATATTAGATGATGATATTAGAACCGATTTCTTAGCGACTAACATAAAGACCCATCAAGATCAATTTTATAAATTATTCCAATAGCTTTAACTAAATTTTTAGTTACTATACAGCCGAAAAAGAAGAATATATTTAATTGAAAATGATGAGAAATCATCGTCAATGAACAAACTATATAAGGTAATAGTTTAAAACCCCCTCTAAATCATTTCCATCGTAAGTGTATTTATTTTTTAAGTTAACGCGATGCTTAAAAGTTAAGTTAAGTTTAATTTTGATGGGGTGGAAAAATCAACAAGGAAAAGATAAACTGCCACCTGCTGGTATCCCACAGCAGGATATTAAGCACTTTAATTAACTTGCGGACGCGAGGCATTCGCAAAAGTTTCCCGGGCATCAACTTTGAACCGCAAGGTAGTTTATTTCGCAAGGATTGCGGTCGGGACTGTAGCTTCCAGCCGTCGGAATGCATTTGCCTTGCCCACTTACCACATTATATGGCCAATAAGGTTATACAGGTATGTGCCTTGTGCCTTCCCGCCGCGTAATTAATTTCTTTGAAAATATTTCGGCACAACCGCGCTCCTTCCCACCCCTTCTTCTGCTTCATGTGGTACTCGGTTTTAGCTTGGCTTTTGGCTTTAGACCTGAGTTATGCACGTGGTTGATTCCGCAAACTTAAAGACAGTTTAATTAAGTTCCGTGCGAGAATAGAAAATTTGGCCGGAGGGGCGACAGGCTCAGTGTCGGAGTCCTGTGAAAATATTGTCCCCAAGCTCTCGGGAGGCCATAATGCATGGACAAACAATCGAATATGAGAGTCAAGGCAGCTGACTTGCCAAAGTATGCAAACAATTTTTATCAAAACAGAAAACTTAAATAAAGCAAACAAATTGATGTGACCCCATACTTCGATCTAACAAGATGCCCATCCCCATGCCAGCACACTCCCTCAGAAGGGAGAAAAACAAAAATGGGTCCAGTATCTTTGGCCCAGAGCACAATTTATTGGCTCGGCATTCATTCATCAGGAGGACGAACTCATCAGACTGTAATAATTTGCTATCAGAGAGTGTCACGAACAGGACGCCGGCGGGTGTGAGTATCAGGAGGTTTTATTTAGGGGGGCTTACTAGGGGGCTGTTATGGCGTATAAAGGGGGCGGGCCTCCCTCCAGTAGTGGCAACTAAACGCCTCATGGAGGGTGCTTCGGGGGAGCTTAGCAGTCAAAGTAAAATTGAATAAAGGCACGAACGACAATAAAGCGGTGGGTGGCGATTCTTATCCAAATAAACAAATGCGTGGAGCGGAGTAGGGGAAAGTCAACGGGGGTATACTCTCGTAAAGGATTTGGGTCCTTCAATATGCGAAAAAAAAGTGTATACGGTTTTAAAACCAATAAAAATTGTTGCCCTTTTCTCAAATCTCTCACGTACCAGTTTTGAAGCGAACTTTAGGGACTCGGTTTCTGATAGTTATAAACTATATTCTTTAATATAAGAATTAAATAAATTAAGCGAAATTCAAATAAGAAATTTAATAAGAGATAAAAGATAAATTACCTGGGGACTAAACTCTTATAAAATCTATTTATTAACTTGCCTTAAATCAGTTTATTTAATTACTTATTTATTATCAAAAGAATATACATATTTATCGCAACATAATGGAATTCAAATCAATTTAATTATATATTTTTCTCAAAGCCCAAGTCAAGGAGGTTAGTTGGATGAAAAGCAATTAAAAATAACGCAATAAAAGCAGTCTCCATTAATTAAATTATTTTTCGTTTGCTTTTCCTTGCCCTTTTCCATATAACCTTGCTACCCTATAAAAAAAAATAAAAACAACAAAAATAGAGGAAGATGGCCCAAAAAGAGACGGAAAACCCGGGCACAGTGGGTGGCAAAATGAGGGAAAATAGGAGCAAGGGTACGGATGTGCAATGGCAGTGTAATGTCAAGTGTGCGGAAGCATAAAACAAACTCCTAACGGGTTAGCTAGCAACTCTTTTTTCACTTTCCCTCTTTCCTTGTGTGTGTCAGTATCTGCGGGAGGGGTGTGTGCATGTGTGTGTTGTGTATTTGTCTATGTCAAGTGTCAACATTTACTTCGTGACAACACAAATTGTGGCTGTGGCCATTTTAACACCCGCAACGACTGCGAGTGTGCCAGTGTGAGTCGAAAAGCCACAAGTGTTGTCCCTTTTCGGGATCGTAACCCGCCTGTTTTTCCTAATATTTTGCTGGCATGTGTAACTTTTCCCAAAGAGCGTGTGTGTGTGTGTGTGTGTGTGTAAGAGCAAGTGTGCGTGTGTGCTTGAGATTTTTCATTTTAGATGTGGTCGCTAACTTGCCACGCATTTGGCTCCATCTCTCTTACTCACTCGACGGTTTCCTCACCGAACCCGCTAGCTTTGTGCATTGCAAATGAAGCCACAATAATAAAAACGCTAGACTCTTGTGGGTACACTGTGAAAATATTATGGTATTATGATAAGGATCTTCTGCGATTGTAGAGATTTAATTAAATATCGGTAAGTGGTATGGTAGAAATGATATTCTATGATTTAAAAATATATTTTTAAAGGTATCTTCATTCTACATAACTTAGTTCTTATTTCCTTGAATATAAAACATTTAAAATGGTTTAATAACATGCTTCGACTTTTATTAAATCTTATATAACATATATTCAAATTAAACATAATATTTGTGTAACAATATATTTTAAAGCTGTTCTAAGCCCTTGCTACAAGGGATTACCAATCCAAGGATTAAATTATTCAAGATCCCTTAAAGGAATGTCATCAAAAATTATTTCTTTCAAATATTATTAACCAACAAAATTTCTACAATCATTGCATGACAACTCAATTGATATTAAATACTTAAATAAACTCCTTATTATTTCATAAGTCAGGTTTGGCTTTATGAAAGCTTAACTTATAATCTTCTTAACTTATTTTCTTCCCCTGTACATCATAGACATGTGTGCGTTTAGTGTTTGTGGCTTTGCCAGACTGCAACAACCTACAAATTATACTTTTAAGCTGCCTTTCCCCGCCAGTTCTCCTAACTGGTAGTTTCTTCCCCATCGCAGTTGTGCTTGTAGTAGTTGGTCTTATCTTCGGTGCTAACACTCTGAATGGCTTGCGGGTTAGTTGGCTCGGCTTACTTGTCGTCTGTCGCCCCTCTTTTGGCCCCGAGAAGAGTCAGCTCCGTCGCATCGTAATTTCTAATTTGTTTGTATTATTACCGCAGTTCCAGGCGAGTTTCTTGCCTTTTGAGTTTGTCTCTATTACGGATGACATTTGTGACGTCTAAATTGAATAATGCTGTTTAAGTGGAATGTGCGAGGATGGTATCCATTTACAATTGAGTTAAGATGTCTTCCTGTTAAAATTGTCGGAATTTTACATAGTGGTTGGAGGAAGGTGTCACCTTACTTGATAAATGCATTTAATATTTATCCATCACATTTATATTGGAGGTTCTCTTTTCATTTCACTTGGCTCTCTTAAATATAATCGTGTATAACAGTTTTTTATGTAGAAAAATTATGGCAAAGGGTAGATTCTTTTTATAAAGAATATCCCTTTATTCGAAATATCCTTAACCCAGCTTGTCGAGCTCGAAAATGTCTTCTACGGATTCGAAAGCTTTTTAAGTAAGTCTTATATTAACCATAATTAAACTTTTTCCAAGTAATGAAAAAGGAAATTAGTTAGCTATTTTAAAGAAAGTTATTTCCTTCGAAAGAAAATACCTTAAAATTCTAACTAAGGAGTTACTATAAATATTAAAAGCTTACAGCTCTGAGGCAGTCTTATACGTTTTCCATAAACTTAAACGGCGAGCAACAGAAGAAACGAACTTATATTATGGCAGTACTTATAATCAAAAATCTAAGCTTGACTTATACATTTTATAAATATACTTTAAGAGCTTCTCAAAAATATTTTATAGTTACTTTCAAAGATTTTTGTATAGCAAAAAGCTTTTATCTTTTCTTTATAGTATAGCATCCTTCGTCCAGTTTTACCATAAAGCTTTTCTGGAGAGTTTTCCCTTGATTTACTTACTGTACAATTTTATAAACTATTCCCAAGTAAATTTGATATCAATGTGAGTTTATTATTAGGTTTTTTTTTGCTGTTCAAAACTTTAAACCCAACTTTCTGGGCAAATGTAATTCCTTGTCAAAAGTTTCTATTTTGAAAACATTATTAGCCAAGCTAACCACGCGTCTGGACCACAAAAGGGTTTCTCTCCCAGCCAGATCTTGGCCAGAAGATGTTCACTTGAGTGACTCCGTTTCCAGAGTTGTTTGTGCAATTTGCAGTGATTTTGTTTTGGCAATTGCCAGAAAACCTTCATACATTATAAAACAGTTTGGCCTGCCAGTTTGCAGGACTCGGCCAAAGTTTAATTGTTGAGGTTTCTGTTTGCGTCTGACATTTGTGTGTTTTCGCCCACACAGAACAGGAACTTCACTTGCATATATATGGGAATTTTTATGAGCCACTCATTAAGTATTTGGCGCAAAAGTTTTAGCCGCTTTACTTTTATTTTTGCCACCAAAAAAAACAAAAATCTTTTCCTAGCTACGGTTGTGTGTGGTCAGTTTGGTTGAGTCTGAAGTGCAGTTGACTTTTAATTGAGGTCGAAATCACTGAAAAGGGCGTAATTATGTAGGGAAGATTAGCATAGTTTTTTCCTTCGCCTGCCAGACTATGCAAATCCTAAGTATCTGCAATTTGGTGTAACTGCAGCGATGTCAAAAGCTTATCGAATGACACAAAAAAAAGAGAGATGCCTGCCGCTAGCGGTTGCATTTTATAAAAAAAAAAACTTATCGGTGTCATCAATCACCTCAGCGCACATGCGACGACTCCTTAGTCGGAGTCTGGTCTAGATAAATAACTTTATTAAGTGCCCCAGGATTCCATGTCAAAGTGAGCGAAATCTCCCGAGACTGGAGGGGAGAAAAAAAATGCTGCACTTGCAGAAGGATGCGGGCCACAAATTGAAATTGAACTTGAATCGAGTGGCAGTCGCTTTGTGCTCGATATTAATCAAAGTTGATTGCCTGTTAATATGGCGAAGCGATTGCAACTAAAAGTTTCTGCCAACAGCATCAAATTAATTTCCGAATCGAGCAGTTGCTGTTTCTGTGGATACGTGTGTTCAAGATAGGTTTCTATGAAGAATATACCTTCCTAATATTTACTAAATACACAAACTATCCCATATAATTAAGCTTGTATGTTTTTTAATTGAAAAAGCGCACGAAAAAGCGGTCAGCAACTGCTGCTTTCTTGCAACGAAAAACTTCTGTTTTCTAATAAACTTGAAAAATACAAATTAACTAAACGCCCACAGACTCGCCCAAGAGATGCCGGTTCATAATTAAAAAGCTCTCAGCTTCGCATGGACCAGAGTCTATTCCCGAGGGTTAACCCTCAACAACTTTAACTCGGAAGAAAGTAGGTGAAAGTACTATTTAAGCCAGCCTTGCTGAAATCCTCAAGAACAGCGAGGCGGCCAAGAAGGGGCAGGAGAAAAAAATTATTCCACTCGTCGGAAAAGAACTCTCCCAGAACAGAAAAAAAACGAGGAAATAGCCAAGGCAAAAAATACAAAAAAAAATATATATATATGCATGAAAGCCGGAACTTTTAACCCTTTATTCAAAGAGTTGGCTATCTCTCATGGTAATTTTTTTTTTGTATATTCCGCACCCTCACTGAAGGCTGTTGTAAATTCGGGAACCATTCCGAGGGGTGAACTTATTTTTGGGCTTCCTTATTTGTACATAGTTAATCTTGAAGTTGGCCCATATTTGCATAGAGTATTTTCCGCAGCGTTATGAAAGATTTTATATATTTTTAGCGATTCTATTTTTCGCTATCCTCATTCAAGAAGCGTAATGCGTTAAAAGTTTGAAATCAGCATTCAAATATTTGCATTACGCCTTCTCGGGAAGCACTTCAAAAAATAAAGCTAAACTAGACAGATAGTTTAGAGGATCTTTGTTTAAACTCTATATATATCTATGCAAATATTATATTAATTTAATTCTAAGCAGGTTTCTTTATTTCTAAAAGAAAGTCCAGTTAAAAAAAATATGTATTTATATAAATCTAGCTTCTATAAAGGATATTCTTTAATCTATCTCAACTCTAGGCTTAGCATTATCTAAAGAAATAACTTCTCTTTGGTATTTCTTCAAGTGCAGACTTATTTGGGCCTGCAAAAATGACCCTAGGACGACTGGTCAAGTTTTCGCCTTCATCGGGCATAAAATAACACGGACTGGCACTTACCAATTAACAAAAGTTTCCAAATATGCATTTGAATGTCGAATGCGGCTGAGTCCATTCAAATTAGAAGCAGACGATTTAAAAGCCCCGCCACTCCACTCGCCAGCGTGCTATTTTTCCCCTTAGTGTTTCCTCGGACTTTTCCTTTCCTTTCTTCGACCCGAAGGATGCCGCCGCTTCCAGGACCAGGATCTTAGGCTCGCAAAAGTTGTCGATGGATGCGCTCAGCAGTTGGGATTTGTTGTCGCCACGGCGTAAGCAGCAGCATCTTGTCCGAAACTTTTTGATTTTAATTGTTGCATTCGGTGCTGATTGTTCTCTCTTTTTATTTTTTTTTTATTTTTCGGAAAACAGGGGCAATTAAACTTTCGGTTCGTTGGATGGGGCTGGCAATCGTGCAGTAAATGACTGACCCCGTTTGAATATTATCCTGGCTGCTGAGTCCTTAGTTATCGCATCTCCCTCTCTTCGTCTCTCTGTGTGTTCCTTGCAACAAAAATTCTATGCAATATTCTGGGGCAATTTTTGGACTCTGTCTGCGCTTTGTTCCTGGCTCTTCTGCTTTTTGGTCTGGACTTTAAGTTATTTTTGCTTCCAGTTTTGTGCTCGTTGCTGGCTAGAGGACAATTTTTAACTGGATTTGGCAATTATTGCGATTTTGCATCTCCCATTGAATCCGGCTCAAATGGTTGCCAACGCTCTGAAAGGGTAAGAGAAAAACCAGGAAGATTAGATTTGCTTATTTACGTTCACAGATATCTAGTATCTTCTTCTTAAAAAGAATATGCTTTAAATATTAAATACATGAAAATGTGATACAACTTATTTTTATTAAAAATTCGTACGATGCTTATTAAGACCCCACTTCTTTGTCAATAAAACATCCATGGTACGCTACATTAAGTTGTTGTTATTTACATACCCTTCCAGTGCCATAGATTAATTATAAAACCAGTCAAAGGCGAGCGTCGCACAAATTATTGTCATAATAAATATTGAACAGAAGAAAATAATAAAAATTCCACTACTGACACGCGGCGCGACAAACTGAAATATTAAGTGCGATTAAAAATGCAATAAGTGGAAGAGCTAAAAAAAAAAATTAAAATAAAATATGAAATTGAATAATTGTGTGATGCCGTTTTTCCCCTCACGTTTAATTTGTTGTGTGTATATGTATATTTGCCAGGGAAACTGGCAAAAGAACCAAAATGAATTAAACGGGAGCCGGGCATAATTAATAAATTAAATAAAGCTGGCAAATTTGCTCACAGCACACCGGAGTCAGACCAATAAAACAAAAAATAAAAACATAAGAGCTTATTTCGCATTTATGGCTGTCATTTTGGGTTTACTTTATGGGTAACAAACATGCCGCGGAAGGCGTCATTAATTTGATGTCGAAATTTAAGCCACTTCAAAATGTTTCGGCATGAATATGGCCTTTACGAGTTCGCACATTTTTGAGTTCTTTATATAATAGGCTATTGTGGAAATAGAAGCCATTTTACATTTGTTTAAATCAACCTAAAGTTCTTTATGATGTTATTTATTATTTATTTCTTTATGTCATATTTTTGCAATTTTGCAATTTTTGCAATATTTTGGAAATCGAACAGTTCTTGTTTTCTTAATTTGTTGTTATTTACTAACAATTCAAGTCAATGTGGTCTGGAAGAATAGATACATTTGAGCAATATTTCCCGGTATCTTTAAAATTTAAGCAATCTTTAGCTGCCAACTGAAGTGCGTCGAACTGACAATGTATTGTACAAATTCTGGATAATGATGGGTGGGCTGTTCGGTAATGGTTGGTTTGGAAACTTTGTCACATTGCATTTGGGATTCAGTCTAGTCTCGTCTCGTCTTTTTTTTAGCGGCCCGTGGCTTTTGTGCCATGAATTACTTTCCTTGACGTTTTGTTTTCTAACAACCGCAGAAGACAATGCGTGTGTGTGTGTCACACACACACTCACACAGATACAGGCAGCACACATAGACAGCCAGCAGAGAGCGACTGCTATTTAATTTATGAAGTAGAGCGCGTAAAAATTGTGCATTGTTGCGTTGCCACAATGGGCAGAGTGCGGAGGGGAACGGATAAAGCAGAGACTTATCTTGCACTCCATGCACGCTCCTCTTGTTTTCCTTTACTTTCCCAGCATTTTTCCAGCATTTTTCTTGCTGTTGTTGTGCTTGGCACAACAAAAGACAGTTTAGAAATCACTGGAAGGGTCGGGGACCGACATTGTCATTATGTTTCGGAATAGATGCAAATGTTGTCGGTGATTATGGCAAGTGTTTGTCCCTTGAAGAGGGTTCCTTATCCCTGGTTAATACTAGGCAACATCAGAAAATGCACTTAAGGTCCCAGGCATTCTTTTAGCATTCGTATATGTCTAGTTTTATATTGCGAAGTCAAATTACCTTTGAATAAAAATCAACTCAAGTTCCTAAGTTCCTAAATGTACTCCCTTCCATTCCCTTTAATTTGCACAGTCTGTCAACTAGTTTAATCCACAAATCCGTCTTAACGCTTAGCTCTCTTTACGCAAATTTATTCGCCAATCATACAGACCATTTATCAAATACTTGGCCCATCCTTCCAAATTAGACGCGGAAACTTTTCCGCCCATCCACACACACAAACAAGCACTTCCGAGGGAAACTTTCATCGAACTGAGACCAATTTAACACCATTCTATGCGGCAGGAGCAGCAGGGGTCGCAGTGGGTTAAAGTTAATCTCCTGCCATAAATCACAAGTTATTAATGTTCAACGTGTTCGCCGCCGTGGTGCTCAATTTCCCAGAAGCAGCTGCTGCTGCTGCTGCATCACCGTGATTACCATCGTCAGTGACCCTATTGGCGTGTCATCATCCTAGGATCTATTTAGCCACCTAATTAGTGGCAATCTCTATTTAAGCAAAATTTTAGCAACCAGCCAAAGTTGGATGAATGCCGCTTGCAGCAATATGTAATCGAAACTTGATTACACTGTAAGGAACTAAAGGAAACTAGACATGAACAGCACATTTTATGAGTTTGATAATACTAAGGTGCATCAGAAATCTCTTTTGGTTTTCTAAAACCCTTAAAAAGGAGTCCAAGATATTTTTACAATATTCTTTATGGTAAAAGAAAACTACATTTAACTGAATATTCACTAAGACCTTTCTTGATATATCTAATATATACCCTTATCAAGAAATGTATAATTTTAAGAGAAACCTTTAGTTTATCTAGCTTAACGTTGTTATGCTTACTTTATGCCATAATTCACACCATTAAATATCTTCTAAATAAGTAAGAACTCTTTAAATATCAAATATAATTTGTACTTTTCCCTCAGTGCCTGGCAACCGAATAAAACCGACAGCAACGAGCTCATCCCAACGCTTTTCGATTGAGCTCATCAACAGTTTGGAAATCAATGCCAGAGCTCGAATCACTATCCGGATCTCCGGTTGGTGAGTGTCTCAAATTTTCACATGGGGCAAACTTGCACTTCATTCGGACAATTGACATGACCACCGACACGTGTAAGCCATGGCACGCGCTCTTAGCATTCCACGTACAGTGCGGGACACAAGTACATGCATACATATAGCTATGTATATATATATGGATCGGCAAAAAAAAACCCGACTAGACAATGGAAAACCAGCATCTCATGCTGCTGCCAAAGACATGACGGTGTCATTGTCATTGGCCAACCCAAACTCCAGCGTCACGTCACGTCAACGGAACCGGCTCTGAACCAAAACTAAAACCGCAACCAAAATCCAAATGCGAGTTCAGATTAGAGAGGAGGAGCGGCGCACAAGGACGATGGAGGCGTGGCAGGGGACCCAGACAGATTTGAGGAACAAGGGGACACAAAGCATGAGTTATGGCCAGATATGACGACTATGTTCAACAATTTCTCTCCATGATTCTTTATGATTGTGGTGCCGGTCGGGCTCCCTTCTGGCCGGGTGATGCTGTGGTTGTTCGAGTCTCCCGGAGCTATGCAATAGTCACTGTCTCCTCAGCACATGGCAAACATTTTTACGAGCAAACTGTGGGAGTTTTGGGCTTTGCTAATATTTTTGAATGCTCCATATAGGAAATTTTTAAATAATTCTTTTAAAAAAAGTTCAAGTAGTATTATAAAAAAGCTAGAGAATTTCATACATCAATTTTATAAAGTTAATTAATTAATTAATTTTTAATACTTCTTGACACTTTTTAGATATATTTATATATTATCGTTATATTTATTATATTCTTAATTATTTATGTACTTTTTTAATAACCTTTTTTTCTGCTGTCGCTATAGAGTTCAACTCCATATTTAGTTGTCTCACCGACAGCTGCTGTTGATTTCTTTGTGGCATGTGCTTAATCCAATTTCCAAATGCAATTGTCGCCACTGAGATATGCCAGAAACGTGGGGGTACAACTCTGCCATCGTCCTCTGAAATGCCAACTAACGCAACGGCATGCGTGTGAAGGAGACTCCTCCATTGCGGTTACACAATGTCAGCAGGGGGGATGGCAGAGCAGTTTTTTTTTTTATGATTTCGCCAATTCCCACGAACAACGCCCCAACGATTTTCGAACCAGAGTTCCATGCGAATGATAGACAACTCTGCAATGATGCGACTCCACCCGTAATTGTCGAAAATTCTCAAATCATTGTCCTGACACCGCCCCTGGGCGAGCGCGCGTCAGAAGATAATTATGATCATGAGGTAGGGAGGCTATATGTGAGGAAAACAACTGAAAGCATCCGCAGACAGGTGCGGACACTGATTACAAATGAGTAAAGGGGAAACTCAAAGAGTACACGACGAATTAAACAAATCTTCCTCTCACACACACACGGAGGAAATAACAATTCTGAGAGTTTTAGCTAAATTTTGGCAAAACATTTCGGATGCCCATGCTTGTTGCACTGGGGAAAAGTTAGCTAATAAACGAAAACTAGAAGAATTTGTCTGTTAAGGCATGCTATTTTACAATAGTGTTAAGGATGCGATGACTTAATCATTTTCTTGCACATTATTGACGCTGGAAATTGGATAAGTCATACCAGCCCCACCGAGAGAGATGTCTGTGGCTATAGATCCTTGCAACTTAATTTAAAATTGATGCCAAATTAATAGGAAAAATTGCCATAATATATCTGTACTATTTTTTTGTAGTGAAGTCTTCCAACCAAGCCATGGGGACCAGACTAACGCTTCGATGAGAGCGGTCCAGCAAATTGAAAGCTCAATCATGTTGCAGCAGCTGTTCGTGCGAGTGGCCAAAACTCTGAAATGCTGAAATGCCGAAACGAGTGTGTGTTCTCCTTTTGCCTCACCAAATTTCCCGCAACTCCGTCCCCCCCCCCCCACTACCCAACACATGGGCAAATTATGTAAATGACATTAATCCTTATGGCGCACAATAGTTTAACGGTTCGGCGCTTTATTGTCACGTCCCAGAACAGCGGCAGCATCAACAATGGCAAACTCCGGCAGTCCGAATAGCATTCAACCGGACCGGACCCAAGTCCGTACTTCCCAGTTCCGAGCACGGAGTCCCGGGTCCGGACTTTTTATGCCCACGTGCTGGGGGATTGCGTGTTCCCCATTTCTCCCCGGCCACCAATGACAGCTAACTTTTTCTTGTTAATTGCGAAATCACTTGGTGGAACCAGAACAAGCATTCTCCCCTCATTTTGGTCCCCGAATACACATACAGAGTACACTCACACACACACACACAGCTTATATAATCAATTACGTGATCAACGTGATAACCTTCCTTTTGATTTGATTTATGTCCTGGTACTTGTATCTCAAGATACACACGGACCAGCCATGAGAGCTAAATAAATAGCAAGGACTAGCTATTGACCGGAATGAATTATGGTTTTAGGTAAAACTATGAGAGGATTTCTTTTGTTTAATATATATCTGGAATATGTATTTTATTTTAATATTATTAAATATTGAAAGGAGTTAAAATGCAAGATACAACAAGGCAAGATTAAGTAGAAAACTACTTTTTTGGCAGATTAAGAAATGATACTAAGGAACTGATTTCGTACTGATATTTAAATACCCTTAAAGGGATTTCAAATATTGGTAATAGTAAATATTCCTAAACTGATGATTTATATATGGATTTATGGTTACAGTTTCACTTAATAGGGCGTTCTCTTTGCTGATATTAATTACATATCATTATTTAGCACTCGATGCGAGCTGTATATATTAAATTGATTGCATGTTGACTCGAGTAATAATGCCGGAATGGAGTGCAAGTGCCTTGCAATCTTTTTCCAACTGGTTATTAAAAATTAAGTGGTTTCAATGGGGCAAAAAGGAGCAAAGCTGGTTGCTTGATTGTTATTGAAGCGTTGGCAATTCCGTGGACAGCAAGCATCGGGCATTACGGGTCAAATAAAAAAGCAATAATCGCTAAGAAAAGTGCAGGCGATTACCTGAAGAGCAGGACGAAGGAGAGGGCGAAGAAAAACCAGCTGGTGGTGTTAATGCCTGACCATTTTCCCAAGTGCTTTTCTTTGCCACACTCTCCACGAGTATTTTCCGCACTTCATTCGGTATTTCTTTTGCTTCACGATTAATTTGTCCGTTGCCTAATTAGAATAATACAACTAATGCGCCAGGATCATGACCTCGTTCTCGCACTCATCCCTCTGCCTTCACATGCGCATAATTAGCTGGGGCACTTTTCCTCCCCCTCATTTCATCCATATCATTAACCTGCGAGCCGCATAAATTCATGATGTATCAAAAAAAAAAAAAAAGGAAAGAGGAAACCGTGGAGGAAAGACGGAAAATCACAGTTTGGTTTTATGTACACGCATTAGCGTGGCATTGGGTGGCATTGGGTGGCGACTGCCCTTGGGACCTCGGACTCACTTGGATGAGTGCTCCTGGGCGGTCGTGTACTTCTGGTTTATTAATTCGCTGGCAACATGCAATCGCCTTGTTTGCCGAAAACTCCATGTTGATATTAGCCACGGGAAGGAACTGAAATTAGCCAGAGTGCCAACTGGCTGATGTCCTTTGGTGCTTGCTCAGCGAGTTTCCGGGTGGATGCTCCGAAGGTTAAAGCAATTTGTTCCGTATTGGCTGATACAAAACTAAGGGAACGCAAATCGAGAGAAAATAACTTGATTTGGACTAAAAAGTTAATGAAACCTCTGATTTGTCGGAGATAAAGCACCCAACATTTAATATAATATTTTGTAATTTGAAATAATTACAGCCAATGTGAAATCAAATTGATTTTAAAATGGTTAACATATTACATGTTTATTATAAACAAAATTGTGTCAAAAATGTAGCTCGCTTAGTTATTTATCATAAAATGATGACATCAAATTCTTCCAAAAATGTTTTACAAATTGTTCGTGACATCAAAACTTTTGCAATTAGGATCAAAAATTGTGTTTTATTTTCGTCATTAAATTGTAATAAACTTGCAAAAATTAAAGATTCAATTAACTATGTATTTTGCTGTTCAAAGAACTAGTTTACTTTATAACTTCAAATGCATTTTCCACAACGCCTTCGTACCAATGCAACTCCCACTGCAATGACTCTCCTTCTATTGCCACTTAAGTGCCTTTGGTGACTCCTGACAGTCACCACTTATGCCCTTTCACAGAGGAAATTCTTTAAATATTTAAAGAGCAATCGCCTGGACGGGGCCTGGAATCTCAATCAGTGCTCGAGAGGCACAAGAGCGAGAAATTAAACATGCAGCTCGTTCATTTTTGGGTCACTCAATTAAATGAGTGCATCTTGAAGGGTCCTCGACAAGGTAAATTTAGCAGGACTCCTGCAGGACTCTGGCCGGAGTCGCAATTCCTCCGGCAAATCGATTGCTCGATGCTCGACGCTGAATGCTCGTTGCGAGAGTCCTTTTCGATGGGTTGCCTTTGTTGATGGCCCCGGTCAAGTTGCCTTTTGATTAAAAGGACATTGGAAAGTAAAGTAGAGCAAAGTGTATATGTGCTTAACTTTTTTTTTGCTCCTCCAATGAGAAGGAAAGCGAAATAAAAAGAGAATTCCCTTGCCTCCTCCACGAACGTACTCAGGAGGTATGTAATTGTTAAGTGCTCATTAGAAATACTCCAGACAGACAGAGCTGTGGGTGAGAATGGACGGTATTTCTGGGTGGATTTTGCCTGTTTTCAGATACCTTCCACTCCAAGTGCATTTTCAATTAAGGAGAGCAAAATATTTTGGCTGCACTTTCGGTAAAGGAGCCAATAAACTGTTGAATTTACGGCAGAACCTAATAGCTTTTCGCTCATTTATCCATTCGCCCTTTATTCCACAACAGCTTAGCACTAGTCGTAGCTAAGCGAATTCAGGTTGAACACTTCGGATTATCCAAAAGCATCTCTAAAATACCTAAATGTTCTGGTAATCATTTCGATCATAGCCGTTTTCGTAAATTGCAATATATGAAACTCAGAAACTTTGAATAATTGGAGAGCAATTTTAATGGGAAAGTGAAAGCAGAGGCCTTAATTCTGTTAAATATCCGCAAAAGAATTCTGCAGAAAATGCATATGAAGAATTTGTACTAATTGAACGCAATTTAAATTGATATTTCCTTTGTGTTATCGGTTTAATTGGGTTTCGTAATGATACAAGAAATCTTTGGTAACAAATCCAAAATGAAAACAATCCTTTAAATTTTAAAATTCTTTCCATGATTTTATCTGTTTACTTATTTTCTTATATTTCCTAATTAAACGTAATTTCCCTTGAAAACTCATATTCAAAGTTTTAATTCAACTGCAAATCGTTTTGACTTCCCTTTGTGTGAAAATTCAAACACTTTTTGCAGTCCCCCTCCAGCTTCAGGCTGTTGCCACTTTGGAGCTTAGGTTAAGGAACAAATTGAATTGCTATTAGGCACTCTTGGCCACAATTTGCAGCAACAACTGGCAACTGGCAACTGATGTGTGGCAACCGCATTAGGACATCTTCCAGCCAGCAACTGTTTTGCCGGCAGATCGTGCTCCTTTTCCGGCATCTTTTCCTTCTGGCTGCTGGCTCCTTTTTGCATTCACAGTTGGCTGGCTGGTTTGCTGGCTAGCGTTTGCTGAGAACTTTTGCCACTCGAGTACATTTTGTTTTTGCAGCCGATTAACAGTGAAAAGAGGGCAACACTCGTCTAAAAAAATAAGACGCTGCAGGATGTTCCAAAGCCGCCTTACCACACTTGGGAAAAAGATGTCAGGAGAGCAGTGACAAAATATATATTCTTCACTTTTCGAAATGTTGTTCGAAATAAGCTTTCTGAACTCTGATTGCTGAAAAGTAAGCTTGCAATGCTGTGGCGAATTTTAAAATTTAATCAAACTATATTCTTCGAGTGCATTTCCTTCTGTTCTTGTTGTTTCACATTCTCCCCCATGCAAAGCTTGGCGCAATATTATCCAGCTTGAGAAATGCAGCATCGAGGCGCATATTGACTTTTCTGTTAGCCAGATTGTTTTGGCCCTGACAGGGCAAGTGCTGAGCTACCGCAGTATCCAGCTTTGGCTCCATCTCCCTGTGTCTATAACATTTGATTTTTACTATCACTCGGCATTGTTGTGGGCGCTGTGTGTTTGGCTCAGCAGAAGCTCCAAAGCGATAACAATGGACATCAGCATAATGTGTGCTCTGCGAAATTGAATTGAGTTTTTTTCAACAATTTTCTCGGTTATGTGGCCTTAAATTTTCCATTTGCATCGTTTTTAGTTGTTAACCTACTTTACACACAAGTTGGCTGGCAAAACTTAGCAACAGGAAGCAGCTGATAGCGGAAAATAAATAAACAAACACACACGGTATCAAGCTGCCAACAAACAGTTTTGAGTTACAGCAGGAAGGTGCAGGTTCAAAGCGATGAAAATGGGGAAAAGTAGGGGGGTGATGGAGGGCTTTGGAGGGCCTGGAAAAACTTCCCAACTTATGCCTGCACTTTGCACATTTTCATTACAAATATTATGCATGTGTGTGGTTAAAACAAAAATTCCGGCAGAGGAAAGCAAAAGAGAAATACTCTTACGAAAGGATAGTACTGATTACCATAATAATCATACCCTCTAAAAATAAATTTTAAAATACAATTGAAGGTCTTCGCATAAATTATTTCTTTTCTGGTATATACAAAAATTAATAAAGCTAATGCTTGAGGCTGTAATTTCCCCGGTAAAGTAAAACAAGTCGTCAAGAACAAGAAAAGATGACGTATTATTCCAATATTCTTCCCAATTTTTTAATGAGCTTGCTGAAGACAAACACTCGGCTATACCAGCGGCATTAAAAGCAGAATCTGACAACGCGGGAAAAGTCAACGAGTTTTCCAAAGCATAGTGATAGGCGACTGACGGGAAAAGCTCAAAGAATTTTCCGTGTGTGCGTCCATGGTATGTACAAAATAAGTTTCGCAAACAAAAAAGGAAAATTACTTTTGGTGGGAAAATCGTCGTAGTCGTCGTCGTCGTGTTGACGTTAATGTAATTTTCTGCAGATGACAAGTTATGCAAAGTATGAGAAGACTTTGGCTTTGAAACGAGATATGCTTTTCCGGCCTTTATACATAGGCGGCTGGCTACCTATTCGAATCCCACAAAAAATGTCAAAGTTTTTATACAAATTTACAGAAAATGCAAAAAGCGCATAAATCAGTTAAATTAACTAAATAATTGGCCGAGGGACAGCAGGACAGCGTACCATACAGGAGTAACTTTTTGACCTGCTGTAAGCTTGTCTAAAAAGTTTAACATATTCCACACATACACGGGGAAAAAAGAAGGACCATGCAGGAAGTGAAGAATTCAGAAAGTTGTCCTCGTACAGAAATTGAAATAGTTGTGTCGACAAGTCGCAAAATGCAATCCGAAACTTGCCACAGTTGACAATTTTCTTTCTCCTTATAATTCTATTGTATTTCTTTTTTTTTAGCTTTAATTAAACTAAACTTACATGCGAAAAGTTATTGTTTTATATATATATAGATGTGAGTGTGTGGTACGAAGAGTAAGCAAAAGTCATTTAAAACTTTTGTATGCTTGGTCAGCCATGACTTAGCATGCATATCTCATACTCAGGGCTCAGAACTCAGGACTCAGGACTTCGGACCACGGACTCCGGACTCCGGACTTCGGACTCCGCACTCCGAACTTCAAACCCTTTTGCCATACAAAAAACTTTTTCGATATTTCAAATGCAGCGAGTACCAGAAGAAAAAGGCCGGAAAAGAAATTGGGGCGGGCCGTAGACAATAACTTTGCAAAATCCAATTACGACAACTGAATGTGTTCGGTATGGCCTTATTTCACATTTTCTGTAGGTTTTTTCCTGCAGCCTGCATATTAAATTAGCCAGCAAATTGAGTATGCCGTACAACCCTTGACCTTTTCGATCCCCCTCCGCCCGAAACCTGAGGTTTCTTCTGCCAATACGAAATCAAATTTTCCTTATCATCGCTCTCGGTTATTCGGAATCAGGTTGAAAGGGCTGTCCAAGGCAGGCCGCACTAATAAACAAGTTAACAATGCACAAAGCAGTCGGTTGTTCTTGGCTTGCAGATATTGCGTATACGCAATGTGGAACGTGCGTCAGCCTCTGGGAGAAAGTTGTACTTTCTCCATTCTGTGGGTGGGGCTGGTGTTTTCTGCCCAGGGATAATTTCATTTGTCAATATGAAAGCGCAAAAGTGATTTACTTAAGTGTAAACTCATTTTCCACTCAACAGCCGAACAATAACAGCAACGGTGGCACAACTCATTGCACTTTCTGTGTTGTTGTGTGTTGCAAGTGTCACAATATTGCTGCCACAGTGGCAATACCAACAAGAACAACAACAACAACAATGTCACTGCGCTTTTCACCTTAACAACATAATGGCAATCAACTGATGGAAATGACGCAGCCACAGTTTCCAGGAAGGATTCGAGTGGGATTTCTCACCGGCTTGCGAGAGGGAATTGAAATTGGCTTGGTCGGAGGCTGCTCGTCAGCACTGTACGAAATTAATGTGGTCTGGTCATCAGATAAAACATTTAAATACTTTATATTTTAAAAGAATTACTAAATATTATATTTCGATATATTTGTATAAGAATGATTGCAGGGAAAAATGAATTCAAGTCACTGATATCTGAGTATTTGTTCTTATATTATTTTTATATTCATATTTTTGTCAGTGCATACGAATTGAGGAGAAGCAAAGGTGGCGGGGCTTACCATTATTCATTTAAACCTGGGGATTGAGTAAAAAGTGTTGCATTGCCGCACAATCGGCAAATAAGCCCCCGGCAATGTGTATTCTTTCACCCCCCAACTCCGCCTACATTTCCACCTCCTTGCCTGATTCGTTCTCCCTGTCCTTGGCTTTTCTTTGGCTCCTTTTACAATTGAGATATTCATCCTGCGATATATACACACACACACTGTCTGCGGCTTTCGATTTGCTTGCGATTTAGAAATACAAATTGTTTGGATGTGAAAGGTTGAGGTTTTCGCATTCGCTCTTTCTTCTCGGAAAATTTTAAGTAAAACCAAATTGGTTCCGATAGACAAATGCAGCATGTGTGTGTGAGTGTGTGTATTTGGATTGCGTCTTTATTTTTTATTAAATTGCCCAGATTTGCGCTGAGATAACAATCAGCCGGGCCGCCGGGGCAGGCCAATGGCAATTGCTCAAGGTATTTATGGGTGCTCAATTTGAATTGCCTGGGGAGAAACAACGATTTGTTGTAACAGCAAAACAACGGCAAGAAGAAATGTTCATAAATAAATTATAAAAGTACTTTTGCCGTTTACATTGCCTGAATGGGCATTATTAAGCGAGGTTATATCTTCTTATATTTTTTTTAGCAATATGAAGAGTTTTACATACCGTTGTGTTGAAAGCATTAGCATTAAAGATGGGATCTGCAAATAAATAGAAGAATTTCAAGGATTAGTCACAAAAAAATTTTGATATTTGGATAGCTAAGTATTTTTTTCTTTTACTAATTTAAAATTAGAACACAAATTAATACAAGTTAAGCCAGAAGTTATATAGAATGTCACCATGTTGTTAGTTCAGAAAAGGTACTCTGTCCTGAGACAAAAGACTTTTCGTAACTGAAACATTATACATACATATGTATGTAGCCGACTGTGATGTATGTATGTACATTTATGTATAATTTTATGTACATATAAATTTGGAAATAGCTCCGATCAGAATAAAACGGAGTTAAAAAGATATATTAAGAAGAGCGAGGATACAGTGCTAGCCAGCGCGATGGGACCATGTGAAGAAACTGCCCTTATTTTAAAACCAAATCCCTTATTCATTTATTAATGAATAATGAATACCAGCTTGTTGTTAGTCAAAATATCTGCATTTTAACCTGTCATTATTAATAAATGCTCCTTTCATTTACTTATTTTTCGTTTCGACAGCTTCCGTTTTTAAAGCCAATTTTCTTTAGCATTCATCTAATGAAATTCCCTTCCATGTTTCCTAGGAATCTTAAATTTTAATGTCACAACACATTTTCTCGTTTTGGCCATTGTTGTTCCTGTTGTTACTTTTGCTGGCAGTTACAACATGATTGCCACACATTGTTGTTGTTGCCGTTCTTGTTGGCGTTGTTGCTGCGTTACCATTTCAGATTACGGCCAGAGTTTAGTTGGCACCCAGAGCATTTTCCCCAGCTAGCTGACACATGCCTACAAGCTTATTTATAATAAAAAATCATACATGAGCGCACAGACAATGAGACAATAGACGAGAATGTGTTGGTACAAGCGGAAGAGGGGAGGGGGAAAGGAGAGGGGTTTTTCGGAGGTTGCACAAGGCCAAGGCGGGGGGCGAGGGGTATGGTTGGATCCGGAAAAAAACAAACAACGAATACGACAAAAAAAAAATGGCTGGGGGTTCAAGGGAGAAATGTGGAAATGAAAGGCGACTCTGTCGGGGACTTGGGCTTTTCCTGCCTGGGAATTTCCAGAGCCGTCATTAACTGTTGTATATGTGGCTGTGTGGGTGTGTGTATGTTATATAATACACGGACACATACAAGCACACCTCATCTAACCATTCATTGACATCATTTGGCATGGTAGATAACATTCAGCCAAGTGCACACATCATGCACTGAGAGAAACACTTGCAGGGACATTTTAAAATTTTATTTTATTTGAAAAAATGTTAAAGGAAAAATTTTTAAAGGCTGTGTTTGCTTTTCAAGCATAAAAGTAGTATTTTGGCTTTAATTTCATTTTAATATATTTAAATTAATACTTAAAATACCTTATTTATATGTTATGCTGGATAAAAAATGATTTAAATCTTATTTATGTAGAATTCTCTGCAGTAAATGATTGCTACATAAGTATATATAATAATCTTTGGTTTAATTTACAAAAACCATGAAAAAAAGGGATCTGGCGAAGTAATAAATATATAATGATTAACATTGAGTTACAGACATTACAATAGTTTCCAACTCGATATTATTACTCAGTTACAATACTTATTTCTCCCAGTGTAGTGGCAAATAACGAGAGATGCTGGGCGGGTCAATGGTTGGGTTCGCAGGGGAGCAAACGGACGGAAGACCTCCCGCCACCTTTCGCAAGTTCCTCTGCACAGCCGAACAATGTAATGAAATTTTCGAAATATCTATGATGATTTGCGGTTGCCATGATTGTCGGCCAGAAGATGCCACCATGCCATGGGGGTCCCCCTTCCCAGCCTCACCCACATCCGGCATCCCTCGCACACTCTTTGGCCGCTCCAAAACATATCCCTGTTTCGCATATCCTGGCAGTTGTATGTAGGCCAGGATTCCATCGCATCGCTTTGCTCTGCTGACTTGCCCTTTGGTTTCCTGGCTCTCTGGCAAAGTCAAGTGACTGAAGTCACACTTTGGGCTGCCTCTTGCCTTGTCCTTTGATTCCTTTGAGCCATGCCCGAGTGCATGTGTGGTGTGTGTGTGGATGTGTGTAACTACATTAAGCCCTGAGCATTGATCATGATGATACGGAATTTAAAATCATAAATGCTGACTCTGCCAAGATGATATATTGTTCGGCTCAAAATTATACATGAAAATGTTCTGAAAAGTATGCTAAATTAAATTATTTAAGTCCCAGGCGGATTTAAAAGGCAGGAAATTGTTATAATATAATTACATTACAAGCTTTTTTTTAAATATAGAATAAAATAGCAAAAGGGGTCTCTTAGATTAAAAACAAGTGAAATGTACTAAGCAGCTAATACTTAATTTAACCAACATTCAGGCAGCACGCCAGTAGTATTTCCTTGCAACATATACATATATCTTCTCCGATCGCGCCATTTAACACCTAACCCCAACAAGCACGTGCTTTTTGTTTTGCAAGGGCTTACTGAACTTACTGAACTTACTGATATCATTGAGTTTGCCAGAATAAAGACGAACTTAATGTCATGTAAGTAAATAAAATATTAAAGCTTGCGTCATATTACAGAGAAAAACTTTCGGTCGTTATAGTTTTATATTCTTGCCAAAGTAAATAAACGAAATTGGTGAATAAAAATGGTGCTTATTTTATTGAATTACACTCTTATCCAAGTCTGCGTTGATGACTGCGGGGCAAGGAAAGGAAATGAAGATTCAACTATTGTAATTTGAAACGTGTTTTTAATGGCATTTTCATTTCTCCTCGGGCTTCTGCGTACTGTTTTGTTTTTTTGTTTCCTTGCTGCTGTGAATTTTCAATATTTACTCCACTATATAGAAAGCAGCCTTGAAATGGGCGTAAATTCAAACTGGCAGCACACAATAATTGTATTATTTATGGTGATGATGGTGGCGAACAAGTACGAGCAGCGAGCAGCGAGCGTACTACCAAAAAGTTGTAACGGAATTATTATGAAATTTGTGGTGGGTGGAGGGGAAATATAACGAATATGCGCATTCAGAATGCGACGATGTCTGAGAGTTTTCTCGCATGCAAACATAAATTTTTGTGTGCCATGCAAAATAACGTAATAACATTAAATATGCAAATGCCTTTTGTCAGCCATTGCATTTACACATGACAAACAGAGGAAAAGTGCGAGAGGGGTATGGGAACGGGGCACAGGCACAGCACATTTCCACATTTCCCCGTATTTGTATTCATTCATGAAGATTGGGAAAATGGGGATGGAGTGACCGAGAAGGCAGAGACTGTCGACTTCATCACACATTTCGCAATTTGCATAAAGTGAAAATGATGCACATTTCTGTTTTCCTACGACAATTTGCCCTTTATTGATTTTCTTTGATTTCCTTCAGTCAGTCACGGCCTCAACTCGTCTCACCCCACGCCAATTTTCCGCATTTCCCACCCAATTTCCATGCCCAAGAAGCCCCACTCGAAGGTCTTCGACGATTCTACATGTGTTTTGAATGACGTTGAGTGCTGCTATGCAAACATTTTCTAACGAACACTTAGTGCAAATAGATTCAAGCACCGCCCGCTCATGTGGAGTTTTCCATTTTCCACTTACAACTCCTTCACTCTCCGTCTCCTCTTAAAACATCCTGCCCGGGCTGACTGGCGTAGCCAAGTTTTTCTCGGTTTCCTTAGCCATTTTTTATTACATGCCAATTACTTCTTATTTTATGTTGCAGCTGCATCAGCATGGAGTCTTTCAATTTCATTAAAATTCCAAACAATTACATTTAAGCTGACACTGTGCACTGTCTTTGATTTTATTTACATGTGAGCTTTATATGCAGTATGTGCCCAATCAATTTATATGGCTTCCACTTGAGAAAAAAGCTCGTTTAAACAAATTTTTATACGTTAAATGGGGCAAACGAAGTGATGTTTTTACAAAAAAAGAATTGTATTTTTAGTAAATGCTGGTTTTTAAAATACATAAAGATGTTTAAAAAGTATATTAAGTGTAATAATAATATTATAAAATATATAAACTGTGATATTAATGAATATACTTGAAGATCTACATAACCTACATTACTTTTTCTTTTTAGTGTAAAAGCAAATAATGAGATAGTTCCAAAACGATCCTTAAAGTGCTTTAGTTCCAGATTAATCACAGAGCTTATACTGTCAAAAGACTAAATAACTTTACCAAACTCGGTAGAGCAATTAAAAAATGCCAATTCCATGCACTCAAAGCATTTGAAGTTTGTCAGTACCGAGTCAGAGTCACTTCTCTTGGAAACTTGTACCATTGGGTTGCCGGCAAAGTTTTGCCATATCACCAAGGACCACATCAGTTGACTGGCCACCACCCACCGTCGAAATTTCCACCCCATTTCCCTTGGCCCACTCGCAGAACGGCAACACACATATTGGTCAATAAAGTACGCTCAAAATATTTGCCACAACTTGTGCACTTTACCTATCACACAAGTGCAAGTTGAAGTTCGCCCTCCCCGTTCCCTCTGAGATTTGTTGCTAATTTTTGGGTAAATTTGCCAAAAAAAAAAAACTCTTTGAACGTCCCCGAAACATGCAACGATTCCTTCAAATCCTTGCCACATGCACTCGGCACTTTTGTTGCTGGTGCTCTGTGGCAAACTTTTAATTGATTCAATCGCCTGTGCATATTTTCGGTTCACTTAAGTTTGGTCTGGTTGTGTGCAGTTTGAAAAAAAGTGAGGGCATTATGACATATAAATATATAAAATATAAGTATAGTAATACGTTAATAATAATACGTTAATTAAATTTAATGTTAGTTAATTTTTAATGCTAATTAACAAAAGTAATAAGTATGATATGAGCTCAGCTTATTAGGGCCTTCTTAGATCAGACAAATTATAAGCCATAAATGTTATTAGGCCTATTCTTTTCTTGGCATAAAATTCAATACAAATTCGCCTCACAATTTAAAGTATTTATACAAATTCTTTCAGTGCATAGTTGGTTGTAAGCCAGGAACTAAATCTCCAACAGCAACTATCAGCTGTCGCTAGTGGCGGTTAGGGGTAGCTGCCAAATATGTGCGTGTTGCTCCCGGCGTGCTTGTGAAATTAGTTCGAGGATTAAATTTGTACTTTAATGGGATTTCTCATTAGGTGGCGTTTCCCGATCGAACCGGAATATTTGTTCGAACCACACAGACACACACACACACTATATGTATATATAACACGCAGAGTCCATTCCTCGCTCCACAATAATTTCTGGGCAGGCAAATATCTAAAACCCGCAACAGCTAAGTTCGGAAATGTATGCAAAGCAGCGTGTTGCTAGTAAGTTCATTAGTTGTGGACTTTAGTTATGGCCGAGACTTAAGATGTTTAGAGTTTTACATGTGGCAAGTCAGTAAGGTTTATTCCATTTGGCTGGAGTTCTAATTGTAATAAGGAATTTGAAAACAAGATCAATTTTAGGTTGTTTTCCCATGATTTGATTGCCTAACATGTTTAAATACATTTCTAGTGGCCGAAAAGGAAGTTTTATTATTTCTTTTTATTATTATTATTATTTCTTTCTAATTAAAATAATCGTTACGTTGAGCTGAAATTATTTAACGATGCTTAAAGGGTCGCTTTTACGGCCGTGTTTTCCATCTGTATTTTTTGTTTTACCTTTTGGAGAGATTAAAACTTACAACTTTGAATTTTTTACCATATATTTACTATCTTATGAAGTATATATACAAATTTTTTAAGGCAAATATTATAATGAAAACTTCTCATGATAAAGCTCGAAGAAGAAACAACATTTTATTTCAGTAGTTGCCAGAAATAACTATACTCTTAATTTATTATCAAGCTACTCAAACATTAAATATATTCGTTTTTCTACAACAAAATTCTGTGAAAATTTGTATTATTCAAACAAAAGAAGTATTAGAATTTGTGAAAAATCTAGGGAGTGCCATTCTGGCGGTTTTGTCCTGGGATTTAGAGGCCTTCTGCCACAGTGCTCTTTTCAATCACAACCCATTTCACTTTTAAGCCAGCCACACATCCACATTTCAGCGCCAAAGCCGCGAATTCGCGTTCACAATTAACCACTTGGCAAGCCATAAATTTAACACACACACACACACAGCGGCATGCAGTGAGCGAAAAACCGCATTGGGTCACGCGTACAGTCGCCAGAGCGGAAACCAAATCATTAGCTAGAAAAATTGACCATGCCAGAACACACAAAAAGAGGAATGAGCCGGACTTTTATTGAATTTTTCGCAGCTACCAACGGGAAAGCGGATGTAAGGAAGTCCGCGGGGGTGAATGGAATAAATTCCACATCAAATGCATTTTGCAGTTCAGTTTCCCGTTTGCCGGCAAAGTCAGCACGACCAAATGCAGTTAAGCGACCACATCCGCCAGAGGCCAAACCAAAATAATTATGTAACCAAACAAAGTACACCCGGGCATATGGCCCCATCACATCCTGCCTTTCACATTTCACAAAGTTCCGGCCGCACAATGTAAACAAACACGCCAGATTTTTAATTTGTTATCTGTTTGCTCTCGTTCCCGTTCCCGTTTTTGTGTTTGTATTATATTTCCGTGGAATATTGTCACTGCTGTGATTCCAAAGGCGCTTAGAGCTTGTCGTTTCGGCCCCAAAAATGGTTTTGTGATTTTATTGCAAACAAAAACATTGCTCGAAAAGAGCTAAAAAGTGTTTACATAGTTTTAAATATATCAGGCTGTTGCCAGCGATTTTATTTCAGTTAATTAAAGATTTCATTTCGAGCCAAAACTTCATAAAGAGTCAGTCCTGATGATATTGCAGGCATCTTAAAGCCTCTAAGCCGCCATAACTGAACACCTCGGTGATTATTAATGAGGCGAGGCCATAAAGCATTTGGCATTTCCGAAACTGGCCAAGTGCGTGTGCGATAATCAACTGCGAGTGGCCGGCAAAAAGCAAACACACACTGCCTCCACTGCAGTTGGCCAGCAATCAACGATATCGAGCTGATTAAAATCGTAGTCATTTCCACTGTGAGGGCGAGAATTAAAACCGACAATGCTTTGGTCCACGGACACCAGCGAGGGGAAAGTGGAGGGAAAATGGCGGCAAAATGCCGGGCAAAAGGCTAAGATAACTGGGCTCCAAGTCATGGCCGTATCATCGATGCAGGCACCATAGAAAACAATTGCAGCTGCTGTTGGGGAAACGCGATGTGAGAGCTCAGGACAATGAACAGTGCGGGTGGCTAAGAGGGGCCCCAGAAGGGTTAAAACGGGTAAGGCCAGTACAGAACAGTTTAACCCTTGTGCGGGTCAACAAATTAAGATTCCACACTTTTGTATCACACAGCTTTAAAAGGTTTTATCAAGAGAAGAAACCAATTGAAATGTTAAGCGAACTGCAACAAATATCTTATTGATATTTATTTTCTTGTTGGAAAAATCACGTAAGAATGAAATACATAATTTAGGCTCAAAACAAGTTGCTAAGTTTTTTATTTATTAATATATAAATACATTACATAAGTATATTCTTTCATAATTTCTTGGATGCTCTATTTTTTTTAAAGGAAAAGTTGTAGAATTCAATCTCCAGTCTTAACTTAATTATATCATCTTACCACAAGAAAAAACCAAATAAATTATTAAGTTAAACCCTCTTTCTGATCATCAAATTTCTTTTCCCACACAAGGGTTAAAAAAGGCAAGGGGGTTCACTGGGAAACTGGGAAAGCCCAGCATGGTTTTCATGTGGGCGCCGTTATACGCCGAATTTATGCTTTGTCCTGCAGCAAGTGCAAGCAGCCGATGGCCAACACAACCTCCTTTTATCAGTTACACTGCCTGCCATAAGTATCGCACAAAAGGCGTAAGTGCAGAGGGGCGGATAGCCAGGGAAAAGGGGGATTCCTGGACACAGGAAACGGACAGTTTATATTGCGCGCTGACAATTGAGAGCCCTTTCCACACGCAGTTTCCTGCAAGTGATATCGTGTCCATTCGATAGCAGGTGCACAGACAGAAAATATACTTTTCCCTTAGCTTCGCTCGGACTCTTAAAAGCTTGTTTAATAATTTAAAACAAGTAAAATATGTTAAAGATTATCAGCAGTTAAATTTCTTTTCTCCAAAGCTTTCCTTAAATAAATTTGGCTTGACTTATAATATCATTTCACATGTTTACGAATTCCCGCGGCATTCATATTCACCTGCAGCATAACACTCGGCTCGAAAAACAAATTTGAACATATTAAAAGAAATTCCGAGCAGCCATGCAGATAGGAAAATGCCACTTTTCCACGCTTTCCACTCCCTTTGCCACGCTATGAGTTATGTGTTGCGCAATTAACATTTGTAATGCTGGCGCACCCAACATTTTCCCGCATTCTATTATTTCGGCTTTTTTTTGTTCGTATTTTTCCGTTGGCAGAGCACTTAAAATTAAAAATTACAATTACATTTAACTTGGCAGACAGAAGCGAAAAATTCTGCAGCTCTGCGCCGCAAATGCCCTGCGAGTCCTCAAGATGTCCTGGCGATATTTTATTTGCCACTTGGTTGCCTGAAAGTTGCCAGTTGGCAAAAGGCAAGAAATGAAGACGCCGAACAAGGGACACAGGTTTGCCATTTGCCATTCTATTTTTGTTTCTTTGTTTTAATTTTTTTTCTGTCGAAAATTCATTAAGTGGCAAATAGACGCATTATGTTTATTTCTTTTTGGCATCTTTTTAGTGGAAAAACTTACGAGCTGCAATGCAAGTACTTTTTATTAAATGCACTTTTAGGGACACTAAGCTAACAACAAAAAATGTTGGCCAATAAACGTCAAAGGGGCATTGACCACAAACTTTTTAATTGAATGAATTTAGCCAATTTATATACATTGTCAGGCGAACATTTTCGGTTGAATTTTCCAGGAAGTGACAGTGAGAGAGAGAGGGAGACATAGAGCTACGGATGCAGTGCTGCATTGGGGAAAATTTGAAAATGCCTGACTGTCAGCGACAACGGCGGAAATTGAACTAATTATGTATTAGTTTGGCTTCAGGCGGAAAATTGCGATGCGATGCGATGCGGACAAAATTGGCTTTTCAAATGTCGCTCGCTGCAGATTTGCGAATATAAATTCAGGATGCGATAGCCGGCCGAAAAATGGTTTCCCCAAATGCATTCGCTTTAGATTGGTTCGATTGAAAATCAAAATGAAAATCAATTGAAGGGACATGATTTAGGTGGGTAGATTTTTCAACATGAATTGGCAATGCCTGGCAATTAGCTGAAAAATGTCTCTGCAGCACATCCCTTGGTGACCTTAATTCCTGTAAAGCAAATAATAAATTGCCATCGGGTTATTGTCCTGGCCTCCCAAAACAAAAAAGGAGAGAGAAATCACATGAAAATCGCTGGCACTTGAGATAAATAAACATATACTCTCCCTCACGAAGATGGCCTTGGCATCATTGTGGGCAAACAAATCATCGAGAATCTCAATGGGGATGTGTGGCAACCTCAAGTTCATGGGGGCTCTGGGCTCCATAAAAATAAGCCATTGCCGTCTGGAGTGCATAAGTATATATGAATGACTAGATCGTATATTATAAGTAGACGGCACATTTAGCACACATTAATAAAACCGCAAGAAACGTGCGACGAACAATGGAAAAGATGGCAACAAAAAAAAAGGTAGACAGGGAAAAAAAATATGAGTCAATACCTAAATATCTTTAAAAATCTGTAAGATAAATAAAAGAAACTTTATAGTCATGTTAAAGCGAGATCTTCTGCTTAAATAGAATTGAAAATTCACAGAAAATATTATTTATTTATATTAATTCACGATTTATTTCCAGTGCAGACGGATTCACGGCGAAGGGAAAATCTTCGACACATGCAGGCACTCCCAGCAGCAACAATCACTCATCATAATGATGCTCAGACATCGAGGATGAACTTTGGGACGAGGCGACTCCACCACACACATGATTCTGCGATATATCTGTGTGTGTGTGTGCTCCGGCATTTTTGGCAGGACTAAATTAATTGAATTCATTATGGCTGATAGATGCATGCGTATTTATAAACATGTGCTAGAACCAAGCATTTAATCAAATGTCCATTTCGTGTGTGTGAGCCCGACAAGAATTCAAGTTGTGCCAATAACGATGATAATCAGGAGAGCTGCTCCTCTTTGTTGCATTCAAAGGAGTGGAAAACTTACTTAAGCAAACGTAAGTAATCTGATTATATTTTGATATTCGACTCAATAAATAATTATGGCAAATAATATTGATTAAAACCCAGTCAGTAGATTAATAGAATTTCAATTGGAATTAATTACGTTAAATGATAAGCTGCCTACTGAATTTTATGAGTTTATTTTGTAGCTATTTTAAATTCAGTATTTATTTAATTTATTAATTAAGAAATGTAATGATATATGATGTGCAATAATTGAAATAACTTTAAATTGAAATTAAATATGAATTACGAGAGAAAGTCGGCAATATAAAGACCAAATCACTATTTAAATTGTTTCTGAATTTAAATTGGAAATGCCAAACAGATTTAAATAATAGATTTTTACATTTGGTGCGGCTTTTGGTTTCCCACTTAGTGTTGACTATAAACTTTCCACTCAAACTTCTAAATCATTTTCGGGCGATTGCAAAATATATAAATCCTTTTCATATTAATATTTGTTCAATCCAACCGTTTAACCTTAATGGTCCTACAGCACATTCCCATCAATAAATTTACCGAGGCTTTTCGGGGGCTCACGATGTGTTTGCGATTCCGCCCACGACAGTTTGGTTTGTTGTTTCATATCAAACGCATATATCCCGTATTTGTATTTTATATGTGCACACGGGGCGTGTGTATATATATAGTATATATATGCATGCCCTCGAATATCCATTCAATTCCAACATCGGGGCATTATTATTGTTGTTACAAAATGTTTCCAATGAATATTAAATGTGTGCGCAATTTTAATTTGATTCACCAGTTCGGTTTTATTTTATATATGCCGTTCGCGACAGCCATTCCATTATTTTTATCATTACAAACAAATTACAATAAATATTGTTTTTGAGGGCAGCTTAACACGCCCAGCGGGGCAGAGTCTTTGAATAAAGCCAAAGGGATTCCCCCCATATGGAGAGGCTATAGAAATTCCCTTGTTCTTAATTAAGTGACACACGCACGTAGGTGAAGTTAAAAAATTCAGCTTGACGCCATGAAAGCGGAAAGTATTTTAAGGAAAAAGAACGGAATCTGATTGATATTCATGCATTTTCCTGGAATTAAGCACAATGGTATTTTCTCTTTTTTGCACCTCAAGGACATTTTCTTTTTTAATTCTCTTGCCTCTTTGCTTTTCCCTTAATGTAATACGGCGAGAAAACATGTGAAATGAAAATGAATTAAAGTCATGTTCGTCATACTATATATTCATTCATTACCACTGATTATTCCTTACTTCACAGTCTGATTTCCCGCATTGATTTTCCATATTATCATTTATAATTGGTGGATCAGATGCAGTGCTGAATTGCCCTCATTAAGGCACAGTAACTATCTTAAATTGTGGACCGCATATGGGAGCGAGAGATACTGAAGGCTGGAGTGGGGAAGATGCCACCTTTTCCTAGACTTTTCAATTGCCTTTCAATTTGCCAAGGCGGCTGCCACTTAACCTGTTAAGAAACCATGCCCAACTTGTGTGGGCTGCCGCAAGGCTGACTCGCTATTAAGACACATAAATAAGACAGAAGGGCTTAAGGGCGGTGGTGCAAGTGGGATGGCACTTTAGGGTGGTGGCTCCCTAACAGACGTGACAGCCATTTAAACGGCGTGGAGTACACGGCATTGTGCAGACATTAATGGCTGCGATGCAACACCGCCGGCACTTCAATTAATTAATTGCAATTTGCAAGGCACTGCAGACAGCGTTCGTTGGCCATTAAATGCGTTTAGCAGCGAGGTAACATTGTGTAAGATGCCAGCATGGCGTATACTTGATGCTCTTGCACACGCACACCCATCACGTATACGCCACGTATACGGCTGGCATATCCCGCCAGCGGCCAGGAGGCGACGTGTTATTAACACCGCGTGAATCCAGCAGATGTCGTCATACCCATAATGCATCCATGCAGCGCTGTGGCACGCATAAATAAATGATGATGCCTCAAATAAGATTCAGCATCATGCACGAGCAGATTGAACCGACCACGGCGGTTGTAGGTGCTGCCGTGTATGGGATTATGCACCTGTCTGGGATTGTTGCTGCTGTCGAGGAATGTATACAGCCAAATATCGTATGGAGTAGGGGGCAGATTGAAAGGAAGAGAGCTGCTGGTGCAGTTACCCAGGGGAGCTAATCGGTGCATCGATGCGTCGTAATTAGATCCCAAGTGTCTGCTTATGATAGCCAAGACAACACAGAAATCGGCTTGGCTAATATAATTATGTCTAATAATCCCCCAACGAGCTGGGAATTTAAGGGTGTACTTAAATTCAAAAGAATCCTACACAAGTCCGATGTAAAGTCCATGAAAATTAAGTAAAACATTTTATTCTAACTAAAATAAACTGCAATTGCTGTTGAAACCATTTAATTATTTTTTAAGATACTTTTGAAACTAAATCTCCCTCTCTTTGTGAAACAATTTCAACAATAATTAACAATAAATGTAGTAGCAAAAAAGATTACAAATTGATGCCAGACATACATGTATGATTTTTGCATATAAATGTAAATTTTCGCACCGGGTTCAAAGAGCCATTAAATTTCACCCTAATTACCACAAATCGCCCGCAACTAATTTAATAATAGCAGCAAACCATAAGGGAGGACGGACTAAGGGCTGCGTGGTGAAGGGTAGATGGTAAATGGGAGTGGCAGCTGCATAAACTGGCCTCAATGGCCATTAAAAACTTCTCGTAGTTGGTATATTTCTACCATCATCATCCCCTCCCCGACCCTGCTCCTGTGTGTACGTATATTTGCGGCAAATTGACGGTTTCATTCTCCGGCAACAGAGTAAACTTTCTGGCCAGGCACTCAAAAGTGGCTCCAAAGTCTCGACAACAATTCGCTGTGGGGTCGATGGTGGTGGTGGTGGTGGGAGGCAACAAACACTTTATAGAGACCACTCGTAACCTCAAAGCGCAGACGGCATAAAACAATTGAACGTGAAACGTTTGACGCTAAGTCCGCACTGAGTTCGAGGGCGAGTACGAGTACGAGGACCATAAAAAAATTAAGTGACACTCAAACGGAGAGACACTGAGCGGCAGTGATTAATTGGCCCTCAAGTTCGCTGCCATCATTAAAAGTTCCTGTCAATGTTGTCATCTTCATTTGGCATTATGATAATAATTGGGCCACGAACCAGGACATCGCCAGGACATTGGGTTCAGGTTCCTGTCAAATGCTCAGGTCAAGTCGGGCCGCCACACCCCCCAAAAAGAAATGGCAAAAGTTAGGCCCCTGCCTGTCAAGAAGGGAAAGCGGGAAATATTTTCGGGGCGGCATGAATTTTGCGCAAATTGATGGCGTTAGTCGGCACTCATGAATACGTCAGTGAACAAATACGCATAAAACGGCCACTTGATTATTTGTGGGGCTCCTCGGAAAAGTTTAATGAAATTTATATATACAACGGACAGCATGATGAATGAAGTTGTCTTTAAGGATTGAAGCATCCTTGAGACGGCTTTTTGTGCAAAATTTCAAACACGTGCCGCCACCTAAAAAAGGGTTAAAGAAAAAATGTCTTAACTGGCTTTCCCACCGAAAGTGCGTTAGATAATATCTTTGAAGAGGGTTGAATAAAGGTAAGTAAAGCATAGATTTATTCAGGAAATATTTGCTGATTTCTGGCTTTCAGCTTCAAGTAATCGAGTTCTTGGTATACCACAGAAATTTAAAGGGAATTCTCTTCTTTTCCAGTAAATGCCTTAGGCTTAGCAGCTAAGTGTTAATTCTGGGATTTCCCTAGTGGATATAAAGAGTAATTATTTATTTACTATTGATTTCTGGAACTTCATAAGTCATTTACTTGAATAAGGTAATTATATTTAAGTTAAATTGGGTTGTAGTATTCCTAGAATCCATTAAAGATGCTTAGTTCGTACTTCATACTAATAATGTGATTCTTTTAATATTTGTTCAAGTAAAACCGCAAATTTACTAAGCTCTAAAGTGTACTCACTTGAATTTCCCCTGTGGCCGATTCAACTGCAAAAAAAAGATAATTAAAAGGTTAATATGTATGTGCATTTTATTTAGTTCTATGAATAAATAATCCCTGGTTTATTATTTCATGCACAATTAAAACAAGAACTAAAGCAAAATCCGATTGTTTTTGTTCGCCTCTAAATCCCTATTTAATAGTTTTGTCCTATTAGGATATCCTTTGGAGAATCAATCACCAGCTTCCTTTCCTTTTATGCATATCAAGCGATTTACATAAGCCAATTCATTATTCAGCCAGTTCTCCTCCACTCTACTATTACAAATAGATGTCAAAAATCGAATAATAAATCACAGAGCGTCAGAGTCGTACTTATTGCATAATTTATTTTCTAAGCTCGATGCTCCTTTGTTTTGCCTCCCACTTTTGCATAATTCCATTCTCTATTTCCAATTCCCTTTATCCTGAGCATATTGTGCCAATTTGGAGCTTATTATAAGTTCCTAGATATACTTTTTATTGAATGTTTCGATTTGCTTGTGCGCCTGATTAAATTTCCACTCAACTTTCAAAAGCTTCATTAATCATTCGTTTCGGGGTGTAAATTCGGCTTAAATATAAAAAATAAAACTAAAACTTTATTTCGAAACTTTGTAGTAGTTATTGGAGCCCCTGCAGTTGGCATTGCCAATAATATAATTTACGCTGCATTCACAGCAGGCCAATTCGATGAAGTGAAAGGCGAAAAAATTATGAGTTTTGCCCGCCATTTGCCACTTTTGCAGCTCAGCGAATATGTACTTTTCGTCTGGAAATAAATTAGGAAATTTATAACAAGGCGGGCGAGTGAGGAGAAAACTTTAATGACTAATGACCGCTACTGCAGTTCATATTCCTCATAAATACAAAATGTGAATTGTGAATTAATATTAAATTTATAAACTCAAAGCCAGAATTTAAGATTCCGAAGAGTGTGAGCTAAATCCGGGATAAGGAACTGTAGAGAGGAGTGGGGCAAAGCGTTTTAATTATTCCATGCGGACGGAGAAGTGCATGTCCGGGTAAATGAAAGTGGTAAACTCTTCTTGGCCGCGTCCAAAAAACACAAAGGCCTTCATTTATTCATCATCAAAATGGCGGTCGCGATGGCTAAGACAAAGGCCTCTCTGTTGCCCTCCCTTGACTCCCTGCCACATTTTCCGCAGTATCTCTGAGTCATTTGTATCGCCAAGGCGGTGAAATGATTCGAAAAAGCTACACTGTTGGGAAAATTAAATATATTAAGGATCTTATTACTATTATTATTAGGGAAAACTTAGTTTTGACTTTAAAAGAGGCATGGAAAATGTTTTTAAAACATTAAACCACGATGTAAATATACAATATTTATTAATTAAATATCTTTTGAATATTTACAAATATAAGAACACTTTAATATATTTTATTACTCCGATTTCTTGCAGTATACCGACAAAAAATAACAACAAGGACCGCAGTGACCGGCAACCGCAATGCCCGGAGTGCCTCCCAGCTCTGCCATCAGCTGTGAAAGTGGAAAATTCTCCAGCACCGAGTCCAGAGCTCCGGGTAACTGCAGGGAAAGGCGTAGAATGAGTTTCCCTCGTTCATTTAGCAGTCAAACGGAGTTTGCCAGTGTGGAGACATGCCTGTCTCCGCTGGGTTTCCGCTTCCTGTGCCATCTGCAAATTTCATGGCAATATATTTTTGCAGCTTGGTCGAAGAAAGACGGCGAATGCCAGTGAGTCTGAGTAAGAGGGAGAGAGAATGGGCAACTTTCCTTGCCGGGACATCATCAGTCATTTTGTCTAAAAGAATATATTGCAATTAAAAGCAGAAAATATGCTTTTACACTGGCCAACAGAGCTATAAGTTTGCCGCTCATCCAACGCCACATCCTTTGGTCTACCCTACCGTCATGGTTCTTATTTATGAAGCGCCACACTTTGGGCCACACCCACTGCATTTTGACTGCAGAAAAACTTTGGAAGGAGCCAGCCGGGCCACAGCCGCTTCCTTCTTGCCGGCTTCCATCTTCATCTCGTTGCCACTGTTGCTGATGTTTTACTACATAGCCGGCCAAGAGCAGCAAATTAAAATTGCTTCATTCTGGCCCTCCAAGTACGCTGTAAGTCACGCCTTGTTATGGCCGCAGCCGGACTTTCAATGGATAAATGGACGGATTTGTTGGTTGGTCGGTCGCTTGGTCGCTTCCTGGCATCCTTGGACGCTCGTTTGGATAGATGAAAACAGCTCCTGCCGCAGCCGCTCGACACTTTATATATTATGCGGATGGCAGTGGCGTCGTCCCCTAATGAAATTTCCACCTCTTTCCACTCAAAATTTAATTAATTTCGAACTTAAAGCGGAATCGGCCTAAGGTCAAGAGGTTATTTACTTGTCATTATATAAACAAATTTAAGAATCTCCTTTGATCCAACAACTACAGTTTATTCTTTTGTCAAAATGCTGGAAACGGCAGGTAATGGCAGTTATTTTTTCAAAACTTTTGCATAAATGCTTTTAGGACACCCGAAAAGTAGTGGACAAGAAACAGAGTCAGAGACCTAATTAAATAAGTTGCAACAATTCCATTCAGGAGGCAGTACAAGTTTACTACAATTTTCGTCTTCACCTTTACTGCAGAATGTCACCTTCACGATTCACAAGTTTTTTAAGTTCAGCGAAAACTTGACTCAGCCTTTTCACGACTCTGCGAAACTAGCAACAAGAATTTGATTACTTTTCATTTCGCAATTCCAGGCAGTTTGCTGAAGCTTAAGCCATCCGCATCCAATTCAGGGAGTTATCCTCGAATACTCCATTTCCAGTTCCATTACCATTTCGCTGTTATCTGGTCACTGCTTCAGCTGGCAACTGCATTTTCATAAGCAAAACTTTAACTGAGCATTAGTTTGGCGCACGCTGAATTTTTCATTAGAAAACTTTTTATCCACTGAACGAAAAAGGCTGGAATATGCTGAACAGCAGCCGGGACACCTGACGAGGCGAGAACGGAAAATCCGGAGGAAATGACGGCTCGAAAGTCATTTGCCGCTTTAGTTGAAATGTGTAACAAATGTTTAAAAAAAAAAAGGCGCAGGGGGAATGTCGAACAAAAGACGGCGGCGGCGCGCCTAAAATTTGTGTGTGGGTGCTCTGGCAATTTTATAAAAGCTTTGTCAGTTATGCCAAAAATTTCCGAGACCCCCGCGCTATCCGCCCATGTCATTTGCCACACTTTTCACTCAAGACAATGAGTGTCATCAAGGGAGGCATCAAGTTTTCATAAGACCACGCATGCTGAATTTCTGATGAGTTTTCTCTTCTTCCAAATGGCAACCCTTCTCCAGCGAAGTGCCGCCTACTTATGACGAATTTTTTTTTATTTATACGCCGCTGGTTTATGAGGCGTGCAAAATTTGGTCAGAGCAAAAATAAAAATCTCCAAAGTTTTCGCTCGCTTTTAATGAGCAAAACGAAAATCATCGCAGATAGTCTAAAAGTTTAATCGAATTGAAATGCAAAGTTTTTATTTGTGTTTTTGATTTAAATTCCTTGAATAAATTACTAAGGAGCTGGCGCTAAATATCCATCATTGAGCAGTACATCTGGTTTGCTTTAAGTGTGAAAACAATTTGGACAAACAAGGAAAATTACTTTTAAAGCCCCGACACAGATAGAGACACATGTAGCACTTACTTTGTATAAGCCAGGACCAAGCCCCGCCGCAAGAGTCGAAGAAGGAAACTCTCGACGAGAGTTTAAAGACAACCTGACATATGGGACTGTCGGCTAAACAAATCACATCAGAACAAATAAAATCCAGCACAAAGGCAACCGCCAGCAAATAGACAGACGCACACAATGTGTGCGCTCTGACATGGCCGTTAAGTAATTCCATATTTTATTTGCCAAACCAACGCAGCAGCCAAAATAGAAAGGATTCCGAGGGACGAGCTCCTGCACACACACACAGACACCTTCAAGTGTTCGGTGAAAAGTCTCACACATTTGTTTGCTGCCGCATTCGCACGTGGAGGCGTTCAGGCAACGGAATCGGGAGCAACATAAAACTAAGAAGGACAGTATGGTAGAAGAATCAAAAATACCCTGTAAAAACGTTGTATATTTGCTGTTTTCTAGAAACAAATATGTACTCAATTTTAGAACAAGAACCATCAGATTCTGGACTAGGAATGTTTATAGAGAGGTGAAGTCTGATGTGATAGAAAGAACAGAAAAGAATTTGTTCTAACTTATTTTAAGAGAATACATTATACCCTTAGGTTCTACGACTGCCGCGGTATAAAAATGGGAGCTCAAAAAACTTGTTTAAAGGGATTGCAATAAAGTGCCTGGCATATTGGGATTTGTCCCTTTTCCGTCTTCTATTTTTTACCTGCAAATATGTGGCATCTCCCAAATGAGAAGATTTTTTTCGCCACATGCCAATGATGGCCGGCGGCCCCTTAACCCTTCTCTTCCGCTCCGCTCCCCCTGTCATCTGTCAGTCGTTTTATGTGCAATTCCCTCAAGTGCTTTATTTGGCAACAACAACACAACAAAAAATGCTCGGGGACCCGCTCACAACATCGTTAACTCTTTGGCTTCGTGCTCGGCCTTTTTTTTTTTTTAAACTGTTGCATATAATTTATTGTAACTAAAAGTTGGTCTTTTTTCTTCGCCCCAATAAGGGATTTCATTTCGTTGGCCTTTTTGGATTTTTGTGGGTCTCTGGTGTGCAATTTTATAGTGCCTTTTGTGTATGTTTATTTTTCTGGTGAGCTCAAGATTTCGGTTTGGCAAACATTCGACTGTCGGCAGTGACTTTGGTTGGGATTAAAACCGACATTAGGCTGTGATTAGTAGCTGACTTCCCTTTCACTTATTTATATTTTCCGTTTGTATTTCCAGGCTTCGAAATGCGAATTGGCACTTGAAAGGATCGTAGCTTATGAATTAAGAGTAATTTAAATGGGGTTAAGCCTATTGAATAAAATATGACAAGCTGCCCATTTGTAGAAATTCCTTTAAAGCTGTCTTTGTTTCCGAGCAACCAACCTTTTAAGTGGAAAATTATTTAACAGGGAACCGGGAACACTGAGAAGTCCCTCAACGACTTATGCATAATTAAAATATCTAATTAGAAATAATCACATTAAAGCGCCAGACAGCAAAAAATATGTTCAAAGTTGATGGTAAACGAGAGCGGAACGGAATTCTCTGGGCATCATAATGAGAGCGTTGACTTGCCGCAATGGCAAAATTGTTGACATTAATTAAAATGTCATTTAAATGAAATATATAACAGTGCGGAATTTCACTCTATTAAGGCGGGACGAAGTAAACAGCCGCCGTCATTCCGCTTTCATTTTTTTTTTCACCGCCTTCCCTCAAGATGGAACAAAAGGGACACAATGTCGGAGAGAGACACACACAAGAGTAACGAACCGAAGGACAACATCTCGAGAAAAGCCGACCTTCAAGTGGGCGGGACCAAGTAAAAAAAGGGCAAAAGGGATACCCAATGGGGGAAAGGAGATGCCGGCGAATGGGAATGGGATATTAAGGAGGAGAATGCATGGGAAAAACGCTCCATTAGGGTAATGAACAAGTTAACAGGCGCATATTTCTCATTTCTTTCTTTTTATTGTTGCCGAGGGAAGAACGCCAGAAAGAAAGAATGAAAGAAAGGCCCAAAAGCAATTTCCATGTCCCAGTGCTTGAGTTTAAATTTTTAATTTTCCCCTGTTTTCTTAGGCGAACTTCGACCACTCCCCGCACCGGTCAGAGTCAATATGAAAATGTCGGCAAATAATTATAAGTAAATTAATGAAAATTGAACAAGCCGAAGAGAGGAGCATCGAAGGAAGCGAAGGAGCAACGGCAAAAGTCAATGGAGTGTGCAAAATTGTTGGCAATTTGTTGTTGAGCAAATAGCTTCATGGTCATTATGCTGGCGACTCATTTGCAAATGGCCGAGAGTCCGCCGTTGGCCTTTGCCCCAATGACTTGGCATCAAATTGGTTACTTTGTCTGGATTTCTGAGCCGAGGGCAAAGCTCTTTGAGCTGATTCAGCGCAAAAAGATTAATGATTCCACCACATCGCAGATCCGTTCGCAACTCGCCGCTGGTAAACATTTTCCGTTTCCTTTCCTTTTTCCGACGCGGCTTGCCGCTCCGTCTGGCTGTCTGGACTTTCGTCGCCTTTGACTCTTATCCAATAAAATGAAATTAAATAAATTTTTGAGCCAAATCTTATTTGCGTATTGTCAGCTTTGTCATCATCAATGGCGTCCTTCTTGTTGTTCAATCCTGTGTATTTATGTGGCCCCGAAGGATGGTAGAAGTGACTTTTATTTATGGCAATTGTTGGTGAACATTTTCTAAGCCATTTACCCTTGGACTTTATGTTCATTCCTCTGGCCCCCATATTATCGAGTGGATGATTGGAAAGTTTCTCAATTTAAAGGCAGCTTTAATTTGCTGCGAGATGAAGCCGAAATATTTCCCGCATTCAGTTGAAAGTTTTCGTGTGACTAATAAATTCTGAACATAAATCCATGACAGATTTAAAATCCTTTGGATTTTTCATCAGCATTTTCCACCCAGCAGGCAGTTCAAATAGCAGGAGCGCAAATTTTACTAAAAATACAACACAGTCAAAGCCTGAACTTGATGAATAACCAAAAACAAAATAGAAACAACTATACTTTTAGCAAAATAACAAAAAAAAAAAGGAAACTTCTATTGCTGCTGGCTGTGCAAAATTCTTGCTAACAAAAAAAAATGTATACAAATATATTGCTGAAATTGTTGAACAACCGCTGGCCCACTGCTGGGCTTACTAAGTGAATTGGGGCGTGGCAGTAACAAAAATTCATCATACGCCGTGTGAAACATCGGATATATTTTTCAGGGCCAAACAAGGGAGATTGATGAGAGTGGCGAATATATAGAATTTGCTAGGAACCCACAGTAAAGGATTCCATGCAAATTGTTTGACTTTTCAGCTGGCGTAAGCAACATGTAAGCAGTCTAAATAAACTCCCTGCGTGTCCCAGTTCCACATGATTGTGGCCCCAAAAATCCATCCCATCAGAGTAAAGCCCTTAAATCACATGGAAATGTATTCACACACCTTTTCCAGCAAAAAACTAAATAAAGAACAACAGCGAAAACAACAATAAGTGTCATTTAGACAGATCTGTAGGCATGAACTATTATTTAGCTGAAATTACAGTAATAACTTTTTTAAATTAAATTTAACAAGTTAAAATTATATGTTTTGTATAAGAAGTAAAGTCCAAATTCTTTAAAATTTCAACAGCACAGTGTTTAAATAAAGTGTGTCAACAAATTCCTTACTATTTCCTACAGAGGTCAATATTTCACTGAATTTTTCCGAACGCACTCGAGTGAAAAGCCCACACAAGCCCTGTCATTTTAATTGAATCGAAATTTTTTTCTCAAACGATTTTCGGGGGAAAACCACAAGGGATCGAGCGAAAGCTGCACTTGATGGGTGAACATTGTCGGTAAAGAAGGAAACCGCAATCACAACGCCCCAAGTCGTCGTTCCGGTGGTAATACAAACGACAATTACAACTTGCCTTCGAAATGAACGTACAAACAGATGGACCGCAATCGGAGAGGGGGCACTGCAATATTGGGCTTTCCGAGGAGAAGGAGGAGGAGTTGGGAAAGCGTACTAAAAGCAAATCTGTGCGGTTAAACGCAAGTGTCAGCTGTCATTTTTGTGGACAGAACTCTAACGAAAAAAATAGACCGAAAAAAACGTACGTATAAAAAGCGAATATATACAGAGATAGGGTGGAATATGCAAAGGCAATAATTCTTGGAGCAAGTGTAACAAGAAAATAAGGGCAATGGGAGTGGCAATGGCAGTGCAGCCTCAGGAAAGACGTAATGAAAGCGGAGCTGCAGCCAGAAGATGTCAGCATATGCACTGAAGAGCTATAAAAAAGTCTTCTACTTTCGTAATGGACGGAGAAAAAAAATTAAGAAAGAAAAAAGGTACACTTAAAACAAAGAGAGTTGTATTTGGTTCTCATAAATAATATTAATTTTGCGGCAAAGTTCCCTTTCAACATTATTTTATAGTTATGGGTGCTTTTTTAGCTATCTTTCTGTCTGCTTTATTTTCTAATTATATCGTTGTGTACCTTTACCTTTACTTTCTCCTATCGCGCCTACTGACACCTAACCCTAACAAGCACGTGCTTGGTGTCGAAAGGGCCACTTGAGTGTACTGACCGTAGTGCATCAACGTCCATATAAAAANCCGTAGTGCATCAACGTCCATAAAAAAAAAAAAAAAAAAAAAAAAAAGGAAAGGATACTTACAAATGTTTAAAATTTATTATCTTTAAGTTCCGTGTAAAATATATAGATTGAGAAGTGGAGTACAAAAGAAATGCGTGTGGCTGGAAAGCCGGCCAAAGGAGGATAACGGATTTCCATAAGGCCCGAAGATAGATGGCAGTTTGCTTCGTTTTTTTCTGGTCCACCTTAGATCAGTTGGTTCGATAGGAAGCGGACAAGGAACAGTTGATGGTCTAAGGGAAAGGAAAGAAAAAGGATACAAGGCGAAGACAAAGCTGCAGTTAAGTAAGAATCGTCCTGCATAAGCGCATTGAGAGATTTTTTAAGCAAATTGAAGCCCACTTTTTATGTGAAATGCAACAAAGGAAAGAAAACTAAGAAAATGATAAATTTCCTGGTATCGTAGTGTAAAATAAATCCTGATTAGCTTACAAATTGACTTGGCACAAGAAGAAGGAGTTCAAATTAGGTAACACGTTCTATGTTATCTACAATATTACGTTTATATTAAGTATAAAGGAATTTAAGATTATAATGTATCTAATACAAGATTCTTCAAGAATAACTTCTGTTTTTGTTTTTATTTTTATATTATAAATAAAAACGAAACAAAAGAAATCGATTATTTCAGCTTATTGCAGCAAACATGTTAAGGAGGGTTATTCCCAACGAAGATGTAACCTTTTTTAGGCCACAAATCCAACGAACAACCAATCTGGAATTAGCGAAGCTCTTGGCCTTAAGTTTCTGGCAATAAGGTATCAGCCTTGAGCGGCTTCACAAGAGAATCTAGTGGACACAACTGTCGGAGACATTTTCAAGAGTATTAGGAGCCAAATCCACTGGCCGGCAAATGATCAACCATAGACAAAAGCTGACGTACGACAACAGGCTGGATGGCCATGTCCTCGGATCCTCGGTAGCCCCGGACTTCCCCTCCATCAGCCATCCTCCATTCTCCATCCCTAATGCCTGCAAATCGCCTGATTATGGGCTTAAAGCCCGGCAGCCACATATATCGCCATAGAAGGAGCAGCTGGACAGGCCAGTTGTTGATGGGGAAAATGGGAAATGGGGAAAGGACACGACACGAGTGGCCATCATGTTGAGTTGTGTTGCTCAGCAGGATTTGCATGGCATTGCAGCCTTCTCTCAGTTTTTGTTTTTTAGAATCGCTGTCTTTTTTTTTTGCTTTCTTTGCAGTTGGAAGACTCCTTGCTGCGACTTGGCGCCAGCCCATGAGCACAGATTTGCAGCACATACATACACTGCGAGAAAAACGCAGACAAAGGCGGTAAAAAACTTGAGGAAAATATATTTATGTTTTTTGAAGAAAATAAAAAATATAAAAAATCTTTAGATAGGAGTATTCTCCTATTTATATAATTTTTCATGAAAAACTTGTGGACCTTCTTGTATTTACTTCTTCTATAAAAATTGTTTATATTTTCAAGAATCTTAATCTCAAAAATAAATAAAAATTTATATATATTATAAACTACACATCATATCCTTAGAAATCCTTAACTTTCTTAGCAAAACTGAATTAAAAAATAGTTTATTTTACCGTGTACATTGTGCTTCGTTTGTTTCTGTGTTTGTGCGAACTAAAATCATAGTCATGTCCATGAATATCCTTAACTGATTACATGCAAGAAAGCTTATAAAAACAAGAGCACCGCCCGGCGACAATGACACAACAGCTGCTCGGAATGCAGGCTAATATCCTTGGCCCTGGGTCCTGTTCCCTCCTTCTGTTCCTGAGTCTTGACTTGACTTCCTTGGGTCTCTAAAATGTTTTGCATTCCAAGGCAGCTGCCGGGCTTCCTTGGGGCCCAGTGGCAAAATAAATAACTATGGTCAAACTGTTACCCAGCAGGACATTGATGTGGAAAATGTTTACATATTTTGTACATTTTTCATAGATTTATAATATATTTTTTCATATACTGTTTTGTAAATTAAAAATATATTAAATTTAATTGTTGATCTCTTTGTTTTCAGTATTGATTTAACAAAGTTGTATCTTTAAATATTACTTTTATGGTTTCTGTTTTTTAATTAAATACTGACAGAACGACACAGTTTCAGGCTTTTTGTGACTTGTCAACTGTCGTCATTGGAATTTCAACAACATTATTAAAAATAAATAATAAATAAACAAATATTCCAAATGAATTTTAAATATGTTATTTTGATGCCTTTGGCTAATAATAATAATATTTACTTCTTTAAGGTTTCGTCTCAATAAATTTTAATCTGTAAGTAAACAAGTGTGTTTCCACTGTTGATTTTTTGAATATATAAGCAACAAACATTGACAAGACTGTATTTATCCTTTTAAATTCCAATTAAATTAATGGAATTGCCATCGCTTGGGCCAATTAAAAGCAGCTCACAGCGGTCTCAAATACTATAGTATCCTTGAGGGTCAAAGGACCGCCTCGTGTGTCAGTGAAACCACTGAATGTGGCCGCTCTAGCGCCAAACCACTTTTCCCACAATTACGCGCTCTTAATGAACGCCAATTGGGAGACCACAACAAGTTGAAAATTATGCTCCGTAATGGCCGTTGACAGCCATGAATGAATGCCATTGACAGGTGGCAGAGGAAGTGGAAGTGGAAATGGAAGAGGAAGAGGAAGTGTGAGCGGGACCGGGAGGGGAGAACTTCCCCCTCATCTCATCTCATCACTTTAAGTGGCTCGCATATTTTTATGGAGGCGTTGGCATCGGCCCTTGAGGGCTCCATAATGCAGCCAATTAATTATTTGACCGGCAGTTTTGCCGCAGGCATTCTGACTGACAGCTGGCCGTATTATTATTGTTCCCAGAGTGCGGCCATATGTCCAGCATCCAGCATACAGCAACCAGCAACCTGCATTCTGCATCCTGCATGCGACATCCTGCATTCCGCGCATCCTTGGCGCATTGCGTGATTTATATTTTTAATATGGATTGCTTTCATTATGCATTTTTCACAATTTTCTCCTGCTGCTCTGCCTTTGGCGCGGTCGGTAATTGTAATTTCTGTTGTTTAAAAATTTATGACCATCAATGGATGCCCGAAGCTGCAGTGCAGTAAGGGATATATACTGGCTTTCTATATATATATATTTATATTCGCCTGCGTGGGCAGTGCAAAGTGGGTGCCAAAAGTGGCGCAAAAATAATTGCATACCCCTTTCGAGAAAATTGAAATTGCATATGGGGGCAAGGAAACGGACCATAAAGTGGAGAGAAATGTATTAAGTGCAGGGAACGAGACAGTTCATTGCGCTGAGAGTCCCTCAGTACCGAATTCCTCCTCCTTTTCCGGCAGCCTTTTTCGGCCAGAGAAAATTGTTGATCTCAGCACATGCCTGGTATTAATTAAGAAGATACCGGAGCTGAGCTGGGCTCGCCCCCTAGCCGGAACAGAGAAACCAGGCCACAGCGGGGCTTAATCCGGTAACTTAATGTTCATGGCAAACTATCCAAAGGAGTCACTGTCAAAGTTATTAAGTCCTGAGCGGATTCGCTCAACGGATAAGCCGTTGGCAGTTAACATCATTAGACGATGGCCAAAAGTTTCTCCTGGGCAAAATCAAAATAAATAAAATCGCATAATAAAAATTGAAGTGAGCAAAGTTTGGGACGTGATAACTATGTGTGCAGGGGATTTCCACCCACCTAAAACTGGGAGAGCAAGGAGAGAGTATCGACAGACTTAACTACGTGCGACAGGTGAGAATGGAAAAGGAAAAACAAAAATCTCAATAAATTCGAAGTAAGCGTTAAGCAGACAATTACTTGGGGATTAGCGTCATGCTTAGGGCCAACTTGTTAGGGATCGAATAATGCGCCAGAATCCCAAGAGGAGATGTGCAGGTAAAAGTTGTCGAAGCTCCGAAAATATATTTGTTTAAAAGGGAACTTTGTAGGAACTCAAAAAATTGTGTCTTACTTACATTCAGTCTTTGGAAAAGATATTTTTAATACATGTTTATTTTATTTATGAGAAAAATATTTAAATAAAAATACAGTCCTAGCTAATTGGTTTTTTTATCTAACTAAGTTGTTTTCTAATATTATTCATAGATCTATGGAATTTTTAAAATTAAAATGGCATTGAATTAGTTTTCTTGCTTGCTCTTAAGTAAAACCTTATGTTTGCTTTCAAGCCTCTTAATAAAGACTCCGTAAAACTTTGAAAACTACTATAACATTAACAAAAATTATAATTATTGAAGTTTTTAAAGCAGTAGCACAAGTTTCATTTGCTAAAAGCCACCTTCCATTCAAAAAAACTAGCTAGCTTTACCATATTTTCATGTGTATTCGCAAACCTTCATTTTATTTGTAAAAAAAGCTTGCCGAAAAAAATATGAACATAAATAATATGTATTAAATGAATTGATAAAAATGTTCTCAAAAGGTTTCAGGTCGAACACGGCTGAGTGCTCAAAGGTTGGGTATAAAATATATATTTTTACATTTATCCGTACGACCTGATCAGCACAATCACTCAAAGGTAATTCAATTATATTTGCGGATACACTGCACTTGACCATTATAAATGCATTCCAGTCAGAATCACACAAAGTCCTCCGACAACCGAAAGTCCTCCGCGTATCTTCCTTACACTAGCTTGGCCTTTTCTTATACTTTTTGTCGGAGAAAAAGACTATTTTCGCTCCTTATCTTGGCCATGACATGATTTATATGCAGCCATTTTATCTGCTATGCGCACAAGTGGAATATGCGAGTTTTTGCTCACAAAATGGAGCTTCGAGTCCTGCAGAAACACAAAGCCTGCCAGCGATTCACCTATGTATGTATCCGCAGACACGCTATAAACTTGGCTCTGTGGTCGCATAAACTTTGCGTATGCACAAAGTCCATATTATTTAAAATATGCATAAATTGGACTTTAAAACACCAGCCCAGCCAGCAACACCGCAACCTCCGGCGAATGCAGGTTGTATGCATTTTCCAAATATATATACATACATACATATATCCAGTATCCGAACATGAGAGCGAGACCTGATATGCAAAACATAGCTGAGCTTAACATGTTTCAGCTTCGAGCCAGGTATTTGTTGTCTTATATCCCTCAAGTGGGTGTATAATGAGTTTGTAATGAACTTTGCAAAAAAAAAAAAATAAAACTGAGTTCATGAAAACTTTAAATATTATGCAGAAGCCACTGGCAGTGAGAAAAGATATCCTATTCATACTTTTTTACTTTCTACTTTTTCAAGGTACTATTAAAACCTATCCTTTTTAGTTAAGGATCTTAATACAATTTCATACTCATTACAAATTAAGGTGAATATATGATTAGAAAATATATTTTTCAACTGTATCTTCTCAAGCCTCTCAAAACCACCACCTTCTCTTTTCATAGTTTTTCTGCATCTGCACCTGCCTCTTTGGGTTGAACGATCAAAAAGACATCTTTCTCGCAATTACACTTTGCATACCTCAACTTTAACTACTTTTGGGTAATCAAACAATGTCCGAAAAGTTTATTAATTCCTTTGTCATTCTCTCTTTTTTGCCAAGACCAGGTAAATTTTCCCTTCTTGCTGCAGTCACGTGTTTTTAGTAGCGGCGTGAAAAAAAAAGTTTGGGGAAAAGCGCACATACAACGAACGTGTAATGTCAGATTCAAGCTCAACTTTTTGGTAGCACCGCACCAACTCAAATACACAAACAGAGACAGAGGCAGGAGCAGAGACCGAGGAAAATACCCAAAGGGCTGGGAGTCGGGTTATTTTTGTTTTCCTTCTGCTCGGGAGACTTTGGCATGTGCCATATGGCATATGGCAATATATATATATATGACAACGCAAACTTTATGTCAGGTGGGCCAGCCTGTGGGCTGGATTTGTTGAGTTGTATGGCTTAACGGGAATAACAAAAGTTCGCTTTGCTCACTAATCCATTTGCTTGCCCCTCACGCATTAAATGCATTAAGTTTTCCGCTGCAAAACTTTTCTCCACTGAATGCTCTTGTGTTCTTTTCAGTTCTGGATTTCCTTTTTCTCATTATTAGAAAGGGGTCAAGGGTATTATGATTTGCCGCCAGTGAAAAATCCAGGACAAGGAAGGTATCGTTTCATATTGTCTATTAATTCAACATAGTAAAAGGAAATATTTCATTAATAAATTATTTAATTATATTTTGAGAATAAAGAAACAGTGTCTTGTGAGTTTTTTATGGACTATCTTCTAAACTCGAACAAGTTAACTATTTTCCAGGATATTAAAGAGTCGAATCCCCTCGACAACAGAATTCTTTCTTGTTTTATAATTGAATTGTATGGCAGCTGGCTGGAGGCCCTTTGTTTACACTTGAAACTACTCGTATTTGCACACAGCTTGGCTCGGTGTTCGGTGCCGTTTCGCTTCCCCTATTTGCCACATTCCCTGGCTCCTCCTCCTGTGTCTGTTTCATGCGGAAAAATCTAATTACTTGGCTGCTATTTAACTAACTCCGGGTAGCAGCAGCAGCAGCGGCAGCAGCAGCAGCGGCAGCAGCAGCAGCACCATCACCATCAGCACTCAGACAGCTTCCCGTACGTGTGTATTTTGTTTGTTTTTATTGCCAGGCGTGGCGAACGTGGCGTATACGTAATATAGCGCGCGACTGGCCTACGTGGCGCAAGGATTCTCCCCGGTGATACATTAAGTGCTTATAATTGGAACGAATGCGCCAAAGTAACTTATGATGTTTACACATGACTTACAAATTGTTAACGTCGCTTCGGTTTTTAGCATCTAGAAACTGCTCCAAAATGCAACTGACACGAACTCCATCCCGCCCCCGTCCACCATCCCGCATATCAGATATGTGGTGCTGTTAATGGCCACGGTTCCGAGCTGCTGCCATGAGCAGAATTTGCCTTGACTTGGCTTACCTCACCATATTTGTCATGCACTTGAGCACGTCGCCATTTGTGGTAGGAAATGGGGGAGTGGTGGTGGCCCTTTCGGTGGCATAAGGGAGCCACAATCCCTCGTGCTGCAGCTGTGACTGGCTGTGTGCAACAAGCGGGGCTTAGCTGAGACTCAAATGATAATCTCGATATGGCAAAGAAAAGCTATTAAGCATAAAAGAAAACTACTTTAATATTTGCAAATTTAATTTCATATCTGAGGCAGGAAAGATTAAATGGATGCTAAGGTTTCAGGGATTGCTGATGACCCTGAAAGGGTATCTTCTTCCTCTGTTGATTTATGGCTCAAAATTCGAGGTTATCTCCATAATAAATTGTTTCATTTAAAACTGGGGTTTCTTCAGTGGTATCAATATAAGTTCCAAGTTCTTCACCTTGCTTTCACTATACGGCACAAAATATAAAATATTACAAGTACGACAAGACTACAACAAAATTCCTTGGGGATTAACTTGTGAAATAGCTCTTCCTTGGAATTTCAATCCCCCAGAATATAGCTCACTGGCGAGCATGATGCTATTATTAAAGAATATTCATAGTGCCAATTAGCACGACTTAGAGAGGCCGCCCCAGCGCGAGGAATTAAAAATTCATGGATGGCAATTATTAAGTATACGCAGGGTGCGACATTTGGTGTGTAAGCGCTAAAGCGCCAGCAGGAAATCTGAGGAGAGGTCGGGGCCGGAAGGCAAATACTCCTGTAATATATCAAAACATTTTAAGCTAAATTTAAATTAATTATAGGAGAGTTTCGCTTCTTTTTTTTTTGGTTGCTGGGGCAACTCGCGTCAGCTTCGAGCTGGAAAATTAATTACATGCAATAGCAACAAAGTCCTCGACTGATGGAGAGTTGCCTTCTGCTTCTGCCCCAAAATCAACACTCAAAGTAAACTTTGACAACCAAGATTGGGGTGAGGCAGGAGTAAAGAAAATAGGAGAAAAAAAAAGCTGAGAAAATATCCGGGAAACACGGTATATTGGGGGTATTGGGTGACAAGTGGGGAAGAGCGGTATTGCGTTAGGTAAAAGTTGTCAAGTGTTCTGTTTACTTTACTTTTATCAACATTAGAAATCAATTAATTTCGGTTCTATGCCAAAGAGGGAAATCAATAAAAATTACATCTCTTCAGTTTGGGGACCTTTTATTGTTGTTTCTCCGAATTATTTCGACTTGAATAAGTTTCAGAGTCAATGAATAAATTTACAAGCTTATGCCAGTCAGTCTGTAGGACTTTTTATTAGTCGCCATTTGATTTGTTTTGCCGCGAAACTTTGCCTTTAAATAAGTTTAAATTGGAGTGTACTTAAGACTATAAATTGTGAATGAGTTCGGTATTTGTAGATTGGAATTACCAATTGATTCAATAACACAAATTGATTGAATTGATAGCGTACAATCTGTGGTCAACTGCAGGTTTTTTATATGCAATTTTTACGGCTTTGTAATCAATTAATTTTGATTTGAATACAAAAAACTGGCATTCCAGTTATTTAGCTTGATGTTGGGGAAAAAACAAATGATATTATCCAGCATCTAAGCTTACCGAAATGTATATTTTTTTCTGCGTATTCCCAATGGTAATCCGAGCTGGCCGATTGTTTATGCCATGCATTTAATTAAAGCATTTATTTATCACACACAAAGACACAGTTGCACACGTAGACACTGATATTTATGTAAACATAAAATGGCAAACATTTTTTTTGCTCTCTGGCGGCGGCTGGCTGGCCTTAAATGTTTCCAAAGGCCTAAATTATGTAAGCATTCTTTTTTATATTTTATGACGAGATTAATTTATATATCGCTATTATTTTAATGCATGCTCAATTAAGTAGCGACCAAACACCAATGCACACACATTCACGGAAAAATGCGAATATACACACACATATATATTTATATATATATGAAACGCGTAATATGAAGCACTTTAATGCATTTATATCATCGATTTATTGCCGTTTGCCGTTTGAAAGTTTGCCATTTGCTATTTATTGTATTTTATATGCCGTTCGCTATTTTGTTGTCAATACAATTTCCTGTGCTTCTTGATCAGATTGCAATCTTTTTTCCCATTAACATGGAATTAGGTCAAATAACGACACTCTCTATTAAAAGTGGCATTTTTTTTTCACTGATTAAATAAGCATATGCTTTAACATTTGTGCTCTATCTGATTTTGATTAATTTTAATCAGTTTTTCAGCATTTCCTTCGCATTATTATATATTCACAGTTCTATTTCACTTTTTTTCGATCGCCTTTGTTTGCACTTTTTGATAAAGAATTTTGATTTATATTTGCAATTCTCTTGGTGATATTTTGTTCGATTTGGGTTATTCAGTTCAAACTTTTATGAAATGATATTTATTGTGACTATATGTATGAATATTTATGGTATATCCTTTGTTATATTTCCGTTTATCATTAACTATTTATTTTTGCAGTTACTTTACACGTTTGTTGGTTTGATATATGTTTTAAAACGCTACTTTTTTTATTTATGTTCCTTTTGAATACACTTTCATTCAATAATTGTAATTAAACTTTATTTAAATTTTGATTTATTTTTCATATAAGTATATTTTGATTTAATTGTATTGTTTGATCTTTTAAAAAGCGATTAAGTTTGCTCTTTTTATTTGATTTATTTGCCACAAGGCCCACGGCCAGGCGCGTCGCAATGCTAATTAGCAGCTGGCCCTGCCACTTTCGGGATATTTATTTTAATACCTTTCGCAAAAATTCTGGCAACAAGTCAAGCACTTTACAAACACTAGGCCAATTTGTTGGATTCCTTTTTCGGCCCCAATTTGATTCGATTCCGACTGACAGGACTGTCAATTATGGACACTCGACTAAGCACCAATTGCGAGAAAAATAAACAGAAAATGTGCCGGTATATCACGCCGAATTCACGCGACTTTCTGCGAAGGATAACGCTTGGCAGGACGCAGCCCCTAAGTCGAAGGATTGTGAGTGTTGTGCACGGTAACAGCAACGCCGCTTGACTAACGCTGGGATGCTGGGATGGAATTTCTTGGTCAATGTTAACAGTCAAATGCCGAAGTTCGAATTGTTTGTGGATCCTGTGAGGAAGTGCGCATGCTCAGGGTCTCACTCTCTGCCTCTCTCTGCGATTTTGGGACTCGGCTGACACACTTTTCGGTTTAACATTGCTGTAGGTTAGGGCCTCGTCTTAAAGCGAATCGAAGAAGGCATTACTTAATATGCCTGGCACCTTTTGCGAGCACTCATTTCATGCTCCTGCCCCCCGAGTCTGGACTTAGCATGGCATAAATGATTTATATGGTGTTGCCCAAGTTTTCATTCATCTTTAATTCGAGGCAAAGCCGGAGCCGGAGCCAGTAACCCCGCTTGCACACACGTCTCGCCACATTAAACTGCAGGTCAGTGTGATTTGTCCATTTGTCTGGCCCCTCGCCCTTTCCAGGATCAGGGATAGGGTTTCCTTTGGACAGCTGCAAATTCATTTATGTTAATTTCGCTCGGTTAGACTTCTTGGCCGCAAAAACCAGTGTCGGTTCTCAAGGGGACGGGTATTCGGGGCAGCAGACACATTAACCATGGCCTGTGTTTGCCTGCTTTATGTACTTCGGCCTGTCAACACACAACGTTGCGTATGCGTTATTTTAATGAGGTTTTTCTTGCGCCCTGAGGATTAGTTTTATGATTGGGCATATTAGTCAGGGCCCTCTGACAGCATGCCGTGTGCTTAATTATGCGTACTACATACGTATTTCTTTTCACCATAAAATATTTAGCAGTGCCAATTGAGACAGGGAGAAGCCGTCATCAAGATTGCCGAAGGCGTTGAGTTGAAAAAGAAATAAAGGTGAGTCCTTGAAAAGGTTTCGTTGAAGAGGTTAATACAAAACAAAAGAAGTAATTAATTGCACAAATAAAATTCTTAACATATATAAAAAAGGTATCCTTTTAATACAAATTTAATAAATTTAAATATATATCCTTTTAAGGGTCTCTGCAAGATATTTGTACCTAGAATCTTTCAAAGATGTTTTCTTTGAAACAAATAAAGCTTTGAAAATATATATTTTCATATTACAATTTTCTCCAGAACCTAAAACGCTTTGTTCCAATGACATTTTACCTGGAAATGAACTCAGCTTCAGGCAACATTTGTATTAAATTATAATGTTCCCTTCTATTTGAAGGAATCATCTTCTTTGAAGCCGACAGGTAGCTATGCAGAGCCTTAAAGTCTCCCCAACACATGAGACTCATGTGTATATTAAACCCCCTTCTCTGAGTTAAGCCAAATCCATTCTGATCCACTTCGCATTCCGTACAATAGAACACAATCAGGCTAGCAGCACTCTGTCGAAATGCGCATTCATAACTCAAAATGGCAAACTAATTTACGCCAGACTTATTATCTCTCCGGTGGCAACATGTTGCCAAGAGTAGTCCACTCCGAGGACCTCGCTCTGCTCTCGCAGGACTGCCTGCCATCATCGCGGCCACTTGGGCGAAGGCATATAAACTGTAGGTAGCAGTGCTGGCAATTTGGGCATTTCAGGATGGATTTAAGCCACAAAAGTATAAGTATAAACATTAAAATGTTATGTAGTAAAATGTTATGTAAAAATAATATCATTTAAAAATATGTCTTCTTGCTGGAAGTCTTTTAATGATATTATATAAGAGATATTTAAGAAGTAAATCCCATATTTGTAATTATTATTAAACATAATCAAAACAAATACTTGTTAAAACAAAAAGTATATCCTTTTATTTGTATATCTTTTTCCACTTATTTACTTTTCCTATAATTTTATTTAAATACTTTATTGGCAACACTGTCGGCCATTCCCTACACGTGACGTACGAGGCAGGGTGCTGAGAGCTTAGGGGTTGGGCCTGGCATACCAGAAAAGCACGTGTGCGCCAAATGCTTTCACCTCGCGATGAACAGACACTCACGAGGGGCAGACAGACATGCGACACCGAGACAGACACAGATACAGACACTGACACAGGTACCAAAAAAAGGCAGCGCAGACAAAGCATAAATATAGCTCTGTGTTACTGTGTCTCTTCATATTTTTTTCACATTATGTAATTGTGTCTGTAGAAACAGAATAGGCGGTGGGGCCCACAGCAAACTTTTCTTTTGCAGATGAGCGTGAAAATCTTGTTGTTCCTTAAGTACTTTTACTGATTTACAAACGAAATATATTTTTGTTTTTGTACAACTTTAAAGTCAAGCCACTTACTGAGCTCTAAAAAATTATACACTCTTTAAAACCTCTGAAAAGCAGAGACAAAGTATAAGATCTAATTTAAAATATAAAATAATATTATTAGTTAGTTAGCATTGCTTAGGTAAACTGTGGGGTTTCAGAGCTCTATTTAAAGCCCTGTTTCAAAATGGTTGCAGCAAAAAAATCGCTCTCACCTGTCCCGCTGCCATGAGTCGTGCAGGTGTTTTGTCATTTTAGCGTCGCAGACGCGCCACTGGGGCGAGCTCGAATAAAGAAGATAATGCCGTCGCGGGCCCTATCCGCAGACCCGGCTCCTGCTCTTGGCTTTATTTACACTTGAGCGAATTGTTGCGCATTTGCGACGTGGACTCCTCGCAGATTCTTGGAGCCACGCAAATGAGTGCTTTGGGGGAGGCAGCCAGGGCAGCCATGATGAGCACGTTGCCCCAGTCGGCAAGACAAAAAGAACAGCAACTGGAGCCCCATTCCTGGGCTAGAACTAACATCTGGCTTTGGAAGCTGCAGCAAATGAGCTGCCGTTTGATTTTCAATGGCATGTGTCTGGCTCTAAGTCGGTGACATGTGGCGTGATTTGAATTGAAGATGCCATCGCAAATGTGCATTAATTTGTCAGGCCTTTGGCAAATGTGCATACTAAACATGTCTGCGATGGCAGTCAAATGCGTGAATAATGGGGGATTGAGTGGGGTGCCATGTTCCTTCGCTGATTGCAATTGAAATGTATACACATGACACATGTGATTCCTCAAAGGTTTCGAGGGGAAATCGGAGGAGATGAGGGAGTTTCTATTACCAGAAAAATCAGCCAACAGTAAGGGACTCTCACTAAGCTTTAAAAAAATGCTGTAATGTTAAAAAAATCGTCTAGGTGTCCTTGGAAGTTTCATAACATAATCATAATGATTATTTACAAGTGTCACAAATATATGTGTAAATGCATTGAATCCTCCTAATCTCATTTCTAAAGAAGATCCCGAGAAATAATCTCCACAATATAGGGAAACTCTAAGGCGTTTAGAGCTCCCTAGAATTTCTTTGATTTTCTTCAGCTTTAATTATAGAAATTATCCTTCCTTAACCTTGTTAAAAATCAACCTAATGAAAGCTGAGTAAACATTGATAAACATTTTAAAATAAACAATAACAAAAATCCATATTATTTAAAACACATCAAATATTTTTCTTCTAATTAAAAGGACCCAAGCTTAAGATATTATTTGGGAATATTTTCCGGCATCTCACTACCGCATGTCATTATCAGTCGCATTGCCTACTTAAAATGTGAGTTTATGACCTGTAAAAGTTCTATCATGTTTCCCTTTTCCCCCATTATCTAATTTTTATTTTCAATTTTTGCTATGCCCTTTAATTCGGCCAAAATTTCCCTTTTGCACTTTGCCAGGCAATAAAAATATTTTAATGCAACATTTTTCTTTCCCTCTGGCCGAGTTCGCCCATTATAAGGGTGCCCATTAAAAGGGCTAGGGAGGGGAAACAAAAACGAAAAAAAAACTCCCCATACAATATATCAAAAAGGTACGAAGCTGGGCGAAACATCTCTAATTTTTTGCGGAATTTTCTGCTGCTGAAGTTTTCAGGTTTTTGACCAGACCGAAACGAAAACGGTGTACGTGAACGTGGCCATAAACTAATTGAATATTTTGGGGCATTATCTATGCCATTTATTGTTTGAGTTTCGCCTGGCTGAGTTTCATTTGCAGCTGTGCCGGCCCGCCCGGACAGCGGACTGGGATGGTCCAGACGGCAGGAACGGAAAGGACGAGGAGATGGCTCTAACGAAATCAGCGCTGGCTCCTGATTTTATTTATTTATTTATTCGCCGTCTGCCTCTTTTTACTACTTCTGGGGCCCAGCTCTAGTTCCGTTCCATGTCGTTTCAGGCTGCTGGTAATCTGTTTGTGTTTTGTTATTTCTCGTGTATAATTTTTTCCGGCACACATTTGTTTCGCCCCCAGGCCTGCCTCCTGTAATATATCCATATATCCATATATCCATTTCTTGCCTTTTTTCGTTCTTAGATTCCCTGCCGCTTTCATCTATTATGCTTTCATCATCTGGTAAAGGGACTTTACTCACCTTGTTCGGGTTTTATAGGCCATCTTCTAGGGACTTTGATTTTTGTGCTCTATTTGATGTTATTTTCATATATTTCCAGCTGATTTTATTACAGTTCTCCTAATGGTAGCTATGGGATAAGTAAATGAAAATGAAATGGTAGAAAAAAAGCTGCTAATATTTAGCTTAAATGGGAAAAGAAGGGTTTCCTTACATTTAGCATGTTTTACGAAGTTTCAGTTTAGTCACTGATTTTTTAAGACAAGCCTGGTCAAAAAGCCCCAAATGTAAACACGGAATCATTTAAAGCGATTGCCGTTAACTGCTTGCCAGCTTGCAATGGCCAAAAAAAACTGGCCAAATGACATTGCAAAGGGCTCAAAGCTTCTGGACACGCGGAGATAGGGACAAATGCGGCTGCAACTTTGCGCGGAATGATAAAAATGGCAAAGGCTGGCTGTGTATTCGGGGGCCAACACAGTAGCGTTGGCAAGAAGGAAAAAAATTGGCCAACAGAAAGGCACAAAAATCACGGACCAAGGGGGCGCAAGTGAGCGCAAGTATCGTTACAGGGCAAGTTACCAAAAAAAAAAAGCCAAAAATTGTGCTGGAAAAATTGCATTTAAGGTATGCAATAAAATGCCATGCATACATTTTGGTCCTGCTGCACTTTTTGTACTCGACTGCGAACAAAGGCTTGCCTGAAAAAAAAAGAGAGGAAAAAGTCCATTGAGGCACAAAATAAGATTATTAACATTGTTAAAGCGAACGAGAGCAGGAAGCTAAAGGATAACAGAGCCTCGGCCATGGACTTGGGACGAGGCTACCAATGATTGGCTTTGGCCAACAGGACAACCGGGCGGATGCCTCTTTTTACCAGCTTTTTACCAGCTTTTTACCATCGTCGTCGTGCTGCTAAGGCTCGTCTGCTAAACCCAAAATGCGGAAACTGTAAACTAAAAAAAAATTTATTTAAGGAAGCTCTCAACAGCCGCAGAAGGGAAAAGAACAACAACTGTTGGGGTAAAAATAGAATATAGCAAACAATATAAGAAACCCATTTGTGGGCTTAGCCCTGAGGGTGGCCAAAAACTAAAAATTATTAAGAGTCAACGCACAAGATGCGAAAAATGTTGATACTCTGAAAATAATAAAGGAGTGTGACTTAAAGTATGTGTTTTAATTTTTTATTAAATAGTTTTATGAACTACTTTTTATATAGAAAAGAAAGACTGGCTTAAGTCAATATTTCCTAAAGGAAAGATATTAATGAATAAACCATTTAAGAAAACCTTCCATATATTATTTACTACGAACTATTTTATAGTTAAATTAATAATTCAATGAGTGTTTTTCTTTTAATATTAATTAGTTTATAACAACTAGAATCATATTTAAAATTGGAATTTAAGTTAAAATTATGTTTACAATTATTTTAAAGAACACTTAGTTAGAGTAGACTGTTTCAGCTGGGCTCCAATGAAATTGCAAAGAGTGCGGCAGCAAAATGGCAAACTAACAACGTTTTGGGGCAACACCAAAAGTTGACTTTTGGTCTTGCTCTCGGACTCGGTCTGGGTCTGGGTCTTGGTCTCGGCCTGAGCCGGGGCAACTGATAACTTCCGGCCTGCAACAACATCATAAACAGCCACTTGGCACAATGAAATGGCTTTCTCCCCGCACCCCCTTTGCCGTATTCTTTGCTCCTTTCTACTTTTTAGCTGGATCCTTGCAAGGAGGGACTCCTATGCAAAAGCTGCCAAGATGATGGATGGGAGAGCAAAAGGGCTTGCACTGGCCAGTGTTCTGATGAAGCCTCGTTCGCCACTCTTTTTGCGAACATAAATCGTGAGTGAGGGAGCCGGGCGAAAGACATATGTCTGAGTGGTATCATCTCTGTGCATGTACCTTTAAATCTTCGGGTTTTACGCTCAATATGCTTGAGTTAACCCTACCCCAGTCCCCCCACGACCGATAACTCCCTCTAACAATTTCCATTGTCATGGCCCCGGGACGGGTTCATTTGTTAGTGTCGGCGCTGCACTTGGCTGCGGCTTCCCTGTACTTAGGGTAAGTCCTACATATCCTTCTACCAGGACTTGTCACACACACGTACACACACAGGCTCGATCTTATCCGGTTAGCAGGGCCACATCATCTGTTCGGCTAAGCCCGCAATGACCCAGTGATTTAGCCAGTTTGCAGAGGCCGCTTAATTATTTTAGACCATTAGTTTTAATCCCGTCGTCATTGAGAGGATTGGGTAGCAGGATATTGATTTTAAAAGGGGCTTATAGCCTTTCTACCTGGTTGCGGGTCAAAAGCATTTTAAGTTTACACTCATTTGCGGAGATCTTTTCAATTTAAAACCTTTAAGTGTTTATTTAAAGCTATTTCGAATTTAAACTTATTATAAATTTAAAACAAAACTGTTTGCTGACTTCTTGCGAGATTTCCTGCCTTGACTGCCCTTCTTGTCTTTAGGCTCCCTTGGCTTTGAGTCCTTTGACTCCTTTGAGCTTTTCTTTTAGCCCTTGAGAACGCCCTTGCTCTGGTGCATGTATCCAATTTATACCGAATGTATCTGCTGGTTACACATCGAAATCCAATTAATGTAAATAAATAAAAGAAACAAGCGGGCAGAAAAAAGGAAAATACAGAGAGTGCGTGGTTTCTTTTATTTAAAATTTGTTGTTCATGTCAAAAGGGATGGAGAGGCAAATGGAGAGTCCTGTGACTCGGGATCACATGTGTGCCCTCAACGCAATTAACGTTGCTTTTGTGCGGCGTCCACTTTTTGGAGTCGTTTTTTCCTACCATTTTCCTGCTCATTTTGCTCCACTTCCCCTGCCCCCTTCGCTTTACTCGTGAGCGCTAATGCTCAGGCCAAGCAAAGCACGTTAATCTGTTGCAATGTGGCCAACACAGAACACACACACGCACACTAATACAATTTGCTTGGCCATTTCAGTCGGTCTCTTTTCCAGCATCTTTGTTATATTTTCTCGCTTTTTTCCTTTTGCACATTTGACAGAACGAATGGCAGCGGAAAACGGCAGCCGTTAAGCAGTTTCGCCTCGTTTTTCATTGCAGCACAAGATTTGTTTGTTTCCCTACCTCAAACACGGTACGAGTATGTTTGCTCGAGTTTGCTGAGGAAAAGAAACGGCTCTATTCCGATGTTTGCTATGCCAAGAAGTCTATGCATATGTGGGGGCGGAGAGTTGATTTCTTGAAGTATCCTGAATTCGCATAGTCGGGGTAGTTTATATTTGCCGGGAAGATGAAATGTAGAAAGTTGCAAGCTATCTGTTTTATCGGCTTAATAGGTTGTTAATAAAAAAATAGGCATTTGCAGCCTTTAGTATCTATCAATAGCTTAATTTAATTAAGAATGCTCCATGTACTTTTATAAAAATAAACGAAAACCTAAAAATTGCTTCAAACTTTTTTTTTTAATTATAAAGGACCGTGATTTTTGTGAAAGCAAACTGGAATCTGTTCATATTTGAAATATAACTCTCTCAAGAAATGCAAGCTAAGAAATTCACATTTATTTAGTAGGTTAAAAGTATGAATACATTTAACTAAAATAAAAAAATACAGAATACATACCTGACTGTATTCGTATTTTTTCATATTTAAACTGTGATTTCTTTCATTTTTTGCAGAGCATTCCCACGACGTTCAATTGCTATCATTTTCAGCCATTTTCCCTGATATTTGTTTTCATGTTTTGTGCGCTTTTCCTCCCCTCCGACTGGCAAGTGAAATTGCTAACGGAATTAGCGCACCAACAGCCATGCAACGTTGCTCCTGGTTCCTGTTTCTCCTCAGTAACCAGGCTGCTGCTCCTGTTTCTGTTTCTCTCTCGGATCCCTGATTCAGATTCAGATCCCGATTTCACTTCAACTGGAGTTTGTTGTCTCTGTTTCGGGCTCCTGAAGTTGCCATCGCTATCCTTCTGGCATTTTTTTTTTGCCCTTATTCTTGCTTTGTTTATCTCTCGTTGGTCGCGGCTATTCCTTACAATTTCATTTGGCTGCCCAGCAATATTTTATGTGGGTTTTCTTCTCTCTTTTTTCGTGCTGAATCCTGTATCCTTGGCGGTGGCGGTGCTTTAAAGTCCTCATGCATATTTAAATGTTATGTGGCCATTGGCCAATGTGCTTTTCTAAGGGCCCCGGCCATATGTGCAGATGGCATAATTGATTAGATGTGAAGTGCTTATAAGCGATGTGGCAGACGCTTGTGGGTGCAGGGAGAGGGCAGGAAAAAGCCGCGGCAATTGTTAAGGACCATGTTGGATTAAAAGCCGCTCGAAACAGCAGCAGCTGAGTTTGAGGATTTCTCACTGTCTGTCAGGCAGAGTGGTCTTTAGCGAAGACAGCTTCCGCAAATGGAATTTTTTGTGATGCCCTCGACTTGCAGTCCTTTAAAAGTATTTTGTGTATTTTATATTTATTTTTTCGGACACCTATAATATAAGTAAAATATATTTATTACTAATTTATTAATTTCAAAGACCTGAGAGATTTAAAAGAAATTATTCTTAGCTTATTTGATAGCTTTGGATTCCCTTTTCGAAACTTGTATTAAGTAATGAAATATAACGTATTAATATTAAAGAAAATGTAATATGTAATTAAATAATTTTAACAAATAGCATTTTGAATTTCCACCCTTAAATTCCCAGAGTTTAATAATTAAAGTATTGGGTGCAGCTTAGTCCTTTCTATCTTGTCCGCGACTTTAGCTTATTTTTCCTGTTTGCTTTGAGTTTGCATCACATCCCGCGAACTGTTTGTCATTTTGCAGTGGCATGACACAGGGACAGCGACACCAAGGACATCCGAAATGGTTTTCCAAGCACAGGCCTCTCGCGTCCCCAAAAACCATATGAGCCAAGTGAACGACAGGACAGCGGCGTGGAGTTGAGTCCTGGCCGGAGATCCTTTGTCGGGGGTTTTTGGTCCAGCTTTAGTTTGAGCCGAGCTGCTTGTTATGCACGCGCGCTGATGAAAGACGGGTTCCAATTTTTTTTTTTTTTGTTTCCTACTTTCTCTCCGCTCTCCCTCTGCCCCAATGTTTTTGGCTTACAACAACGTTGGTTTGGTAGTTTTTGTTGGCAATCAAAAGCATGTTTGGCCAACAGCTGGCATGCGCCATTCATTCATTGTACTGACGGTGCTGGAGGACAACAAGCGACGGCCAACAACCGACTGCAATCATTTTTATTAATTTTACCCAAAAGGGAATTTATGTAGCCGGCCGAGTGCCGGGGCTGTCCTGTCGGTCATTAGTTATGTTGCCAGCGGGGGGAGCAGGAGCTCATAAAAGTCCCGGTTTCCGAGGCGTACACATATATGCAGATCGCTCGCCCCTCTAATTGGATATTTTAATTACATTGGGCAATAAACGGAGTCGAAGAGCTCAGCAAAATGACCAAATAATAACTCCACGAAATACGCATAGGGAAGGAAGAGCCTGTTGAAATCTACCATAGTTTTCGGGCACTGAGAGAAACTATTTGGGAAATGTAGGATCTTTGATCCGCCTTAAAGATTTCATTTTAAGCATATTTAAAATTGTAGTTATATGTAAAGCTTAGGGTAAAAACAATAATATATGTATATCAAAAAGAATAGTTAGACTAGTAAGATTAACTAGTTAGACTAAGTAATCTATCAACAATTAAATATTAAAAAATATTGCATTTATTCATTTCCTTATGGCATGGATTAATACAATTTGTTCATAAGGAAACTGTTTCTATCTTTTCTTTTAAAAAATAATAATAAATACTGAGGAACTTATAGGTAATAAAAGGAATTGAGTCACTAAACTTTATCCGTTCTTTATTGGAAAATTCACATCAAAATAATATATATTATACTTTGTAAAGCCTTAGACATCTCTATTGTTGTCCATTTTAAATTGATTCCCCAACCCCCTCTCTCTCCTGTGTAAGCGGGGTTTTTCCTCAACTCATTTTGTTCAGTGAAATATCCGCCACGTAATTTGTTTGCATAATAACAGTTTGGCATCATCCGCCATTGGTGTTGTGGGCGATGCGATGGTTGCTGCTGCTGGCTCATCTGTCTGCATATTTCAAGAGCTGCTCAGCTGCTCGAATTCACAGGACATCACAACTGGAAGGAGGAAAAATGGCAGTCAACCGGAGGAAAGCCGAAGATTGATTGCCTTATGAATGCGAATGGATATGCATATAAAATGAAATCTAGAAGTATTATGCTAGAATATATCACGACTTGATTGTGCCACAAATGCCTCACTACGGAAATCTGTTTACTCCCGAATCTCATTTTGGTGTCAAACTCTTGTAAAAATTTCCAAATACCCCTCGACAAAAGTGAAACGATCCAAATGTTGGCTGGCATCTTGTCGTGTTCAAAATACCCCACCAAAGGCGACAGCAAATGCACATTAAAAAGCAACAATAACAAGCTGGTTGGTCACAAGAAAAAAAAAAAAAACAAAATGAAAATGATGAGGAAAACAACCAAAGGAAGCATATTCTTTGTTGTTGGCCGACAAAAAAAAAGAAATGCCAAAGAACATAGTCGTTAAAACCAAATGTGCTGATTTCCTTAGTGCTTCCCGGTCCCACTGGCTCTGGTTTGGGATTCCCCCGCAAAAACAGACAAGCGATAAAGTTTTTTTTTTTTTGTATGAGAATTAATTTGCGCTTTTGGCTCTTGTATTTTGTTATGCTTTTAGTCTTAATGGCCATAAGTGGGCATATTTTGTATATGATATACAGCAGGTTCTGCTGCTGAATAAGAGAGTCCCAAATAATACTTGGAAACTTTAATCCGAAGAGGAGATTAGCCGAAGGCAATTATTGTGGCTAAACAAAAGTGTCAGTGAAATTAATATATTATTTATAGAATTCATTATAAGAAATAGAATGAATATATGTTGTATCACTGAGCAGAAGTTTATTTTTTAATACCAATACCAAATAACAATTCCCATCCAATACCCATAAATTCCCTTGAATAATGCCCGCACTAAACTAGAACCCTAGAAGCATATTTACGATTCCCGAACTTGCTGACTCTCCAGTTGCTATCTTCTTTTGTAATTGCCAATAAGTTAATATATGGACTGGTCCCCAGTCTGTTCCAAGCAGAGAATTACGCTTATCGCTTTAATCGACCCCAAAGAAAAATAACAAAAAAACACTCGACAACAGGCCAAATTACAAGCAACAACAAAGGGCGAATCAGCGGCAAAATGTCATTTAAGTGCCATAAAAGCCAAGTAAATAAGTAAATCAAGGGCGGCCAGAAATTATCTGCAGCTTAAATAAATTTGGCAGAAAAATATAAAAAGGCGACTGTAAAGTTAAGCTAAGAAGCGAAACACCTGAGAGAGAAATGGGCAAAGTTCCTTTGGCAGCCCATCTTTCAAATTTAATGTCTAATTTAAATGTTGTAAATACCAACTGTGTGTGTGTGGGTGGGTGTGTGTATGTGAGGGGTGTGGGTTTTTCGGTGGGTGGTGTTTGGCGTTCGGCGTTCGGCTTTCGGCGGACTTTGTTATGCAAATGACTTGCTCTGGCGTTGGCCAGGAAACTCACACAGTTAACACCAGGGTCGAGTGGTGATGGAGTGGACGAAGTGGACGAAGTGGGGGCGTGGCAAGGACTAAGGCATCTCTGGTCAAAAGGACGAAGTGAGTCTTCCGCTCCACTTGCGAGTTTGCCTCACAGCTACCTCACAGCCGCCGCTGTAAATATCATTAACGTGATTTTAAAGCCGGCTCATAAAACTGCCAGAGCGGGATAGATGCACTGAGCAAATAAATAATATTAAGGTATTTCCGAAAAACAAATACAAAGTAAAGATAAAGGAAATATAATAGTGTTTTAATAGCTTAATTTCCATATACTAGCTGCTAAAACTTAAGTATTTATCTTTAAGTTGCATCCCTTATAGAGAAACTAGGAACTTATAAATTATCTTATTTTTTCTTTAAAAAAATTCCCTTTTATTTGCCAGTGTAATTTCGGCGGAAAGGGATAGCAGATAGAGAGCTAGCTCGAGTGTCGGAAATTTGCTTTTAATTTTTGCAGCATTCGTGGGCGTGGCCAGCGCTTCTCTAAATGCCTTTTTGGTTAATGCAGCTTCCCTTGTTATTCATTTTATATTTATCTTTTTTTTGTAGCACCACGCACCTACCATTTATTTCCCAGTCAGGCTCTAAAAATGCCAGGACAAAGGATGCTTTATGCCGGCATTTTCCCCCATTCTAATTCGGTAGGAAATTGAGACACTCTTCTTACAGAAATGTCAGGCCACAATAAAACGAAAAAATATAATAATAAATCATAAGAAAAAACATAAAATATTAACCTTGTTTCATCAATTAATAGATTTATTTACAAAATTATACCAATTGAAATATGTAAATATTTTTTCAATAAAAATACAATTATATTGGGTACAGGATCTATATAATATCATAAATATTTTCATATTTCAAAGAAGACAGCATGCACATAAATATACAATTCCCCATTCCCTCATCACAAATTCATTGATTTACGGCAGCAAGAAAATGCTCCTCAAAGAGCGTAAAATAAGAAAAAGAAAAAAATAAATAGGAAATGTTCCCACTTGACAGGGCAAATCAAATTATAAGTCAAGATCAAATGCGCAACCAGAATCAAAGTGGTCTAAATTTGGTCGTGACATTTCCCTAATGGCAGCCGCTGCAGAAATTAGCTTAATTTTTAATGCGGAATGTCTCAATCTGAAAGCTTTCGGCATGACAAAGGAACATCATCCCTGTCATCGGAAATGGGAAATAAAAAAATCAAAAAAAAATATAGGAAATGAATAAAGTGTCTCTGGTAAATGCTCCCTTGGGCTGGGAAACCGTACAACATACTTGACATACTTGGTAAATTTAACTAATTGAATTTGGTGCTTCCCTCACCGAACCTTAATTAGAAGCCCGTCGCCCGCCGTCTAAAATTAGGCTAAACAAGTTAAGTTATACAAAGTTTTGGCCAACTAAAGTTCTTTGGGAAATCGCGACATCAAAGTGTGCGCTTAACTGATATAAACCATTCCAGGAGCCGTTGAAAATTGCCTGAATAATTAACCGAGAGCATCAAATTACATTACATTAAGTGCTGGCTGCCTGCCTGTGAAAGTGTTTCGCCAATCTTTCAACCGCCGCTTGTCTCCATTGTGGGCTCGAATGAATATTCTCATTAAAATTACTCCCAGCTGTTCCCTGTTGGCTGTTGGTTGTTGCAAAGGCCGGGAACCGGCCAGGACCTGGCCAAAACCAGGACACAGACCAGACATTGGCTAGCCCTTAATTTAAGCACTCACACACACAAAAAACAGCGACGATTTTACGCAATTGTTATGGCCACGAAATTTAACAGGCGGAAATGTTGTTGAAGTGTAAAACGTGCCCCACGCAATTTTAATGCCAAAAATATTATTATGTTTCCAGCAGTCAGGACACGAAGGACACGGCCATGGTAACGGTCCACTTGGCTTACGTAGCATTTGCAGCATTTGAATGCAAACTTTTCCCATATTTCATTTGCCACTAATTAACTTAATTTACTTGCTGGCCAGGGCCAAAGGAGATTCTTGTATTCCATTCCATATGTGAGCCAAAGTAACAAGTTTTGTCATTTCAATTATGAAATGAGCAAAACAAAAACTTGCCGGCAAGTTAATTAGCCTAATACGGGGAAAAGGTGAATTACAAAATGTTTTATTGCCGGCGACACAGACAGAGGAAACATCTGCTTTAATGGGAATTTTCCAAGTTCCAAATACGAAATTCTTCGGTCTGAACTCTGGGATTAGCTAAGTCGGAAAAGGGATTATAAACAAAAAGGAGAGAAACTAAATGGGTTAAAGGAATGTCTCTAAAAAGAAACTATGCGACATAATTGAAGAGAAAGTTTTGTAGCGAAAGTTTACCTACTTTTTAGGGCATCTTTTGAATTTATTTTGTTTTCTTTGTACATTTTGAAAGCGTCAAGGAAAAGTTATTATTTTAAATGTGTTTTTCTTTGCTAGTATTATAAATAATTATTTAATGTGCTAAGTGCTAGTTCAATATTGTTTTTATATATAAACTGCAAATACTATCAAAGCCACAGAGCTACTCTCTTCGAACCTTTACAACTATTAAGTAACCTATAATATAAGCTATATATATATCAACTACAAATGTAATCTTGATCCTCATACTGCCACGCTTATCTTTTTTAATTAAGCACCTCCAATCAAAGTGCATCCTTTTGCTGGCCGGATATCCTTTCGCCGCATATGCCATTTAAAATTATTTTTGATACCCCAATGAGACGATGATATTCAATTTGGTTAATGCGCTTTTCAGCTTAAGCGCAATTATATTCAATTTGTCAGAAATATTACGTGCAATCCGATAAAGCCAATGCAAAGTGACAAAAGGACTAAAGAACGAAGGGAAGGCAGGAAACAAGGGATGCAGAAGGTAACGTGAATTGGACAGGGCCCCATAGTGACCCTATATGTACGTAGGCCATCTCCGGTACGCCCACTTTCCACACTCTTCTTGCCGTACTTCTCCCTGTATCTGTCCCTTTTGTCACTCTCCATTCGGCCGACTGCCACAATAAATAAACAATGCGAACAAAAGAATCCCAATAACAAATTTTTAAACAAGTGTTAACGCTACCTGAGCCCCGTCATCGTCACGATGGAAATGGGAAAAACAAAAGCATAAACAACAAATATAAAACAAGTAAGAACGCGGCTGTCAATTATTCCGACCATTGAATACCCAGTTTTTGTTTCCAATCTGCTGATTGTTTCTTATTATTTTTAGACAATAAGCTAGTTAACTTAACTTGCCAATATTATTTTAACATCATTTAAAAATATATATTATTTAACATAAAGATTGTATCTGGTAGTAAAAAAATATACCCCATAAGTATACAGAGTATCGAAAATATAAAAAAAAAGAGAGAACAGCGAGGGAAACGCTGCGTTTTAAATGTGGAAATGGAAAATGCAAGTACATAAAGTGCCAACCGAACTGACCAGAGACCGGAGAGCCAGGGATAAGCCTTGCCCAGAATCCGGGGATTGTCCATCCAGTCGGCATGCTGAACCTGGGCATTGTGGTCGACTCTGCGTTTCTGCCACGGCGTTAAGTGCTATGCCAAAAAATATGCAAACAAAAGCCCCGTTTTCCATTGCCATTGCCACGGAAAATGTGCCCCTCTCACAGTTCGTGCGTGAGTTGAGTACGTGGAAAAATATTCGTCTACAGCACCGGACCATAAATACTGTGTATCGAAGTGCTTAAATATCGAGGTAAATATGCTGCTTGAATATCCGAATATCTTTTAAAAGCAAACAAAGTAAGCTGGTAGAAACACTGATAAGTTGTGGGTAAGAATATAAATATTAAGGAGGGAGTACGCATCTCAAAATGAGAAACATTTTTACAATAATAAGAATCAATATTTAGGAAGTACTAGGTTGCTCAGTAATATAATTATAATTATTATATATTCTTTCAATCAAAATCTCTTTAACATTCACAATAAGAAAACCACACTTATCTCTCTGGATTCACAGTTGCAAATATTCTTGTGTCTGCTTTAATGAAATTAAAAGTATGACTTTGTCGCATTCTTTTTCTGCAGAATTTCAGAATGCGGAAAATGACCTTCTCTTCTTTTTTGCAATTCCAATTTCTTAATTTGATTTCTTCGATTTTAAAAGGCTTTCCAGCTAATTAGTTGGTATCAGCTGCAGAGGAGACTTGCAAGTTTTTTGCCCCTTCCGAGTAATAAAAAAATAGAAGAAAAGAAATTGTCGTCAGACACTTGCCACATCAGACATCGTAAAATTAATTTAGGTGACAAAAACGAGGAATGACCGGGCAATAACAATTTGATTTACTGTCCGCAAGAGCTGCCAAAGTCATTAAATTTAGAACATACAACATAGTGCAAAAACTTTGAGCAACAAAAATAATTGTGCCATTTTAGCAGTGCCATAAAAAAACCAAAACGAAACAAAAAAATAAAACGAAACAATATAGGGAAAAAAAAAATTAAAAACGAGGCGAGAAAAAAATTGAAGGCGAAAACGCGCGAAATTTATGGGGCATCTTTGCGCAGTAACACGCACGCATATAACGAGCCATAACCAGTACACACACATACACACATAGAGACAGCGGGAGAAAGTGCTTCTAACAGAACTTTGTTTTAGTTTAGGGCACAATGGCCGCCATCGCCAACGCCATCGCCATAGCAGGCCACACTTCAGTCAATAAAACGCAGGCAACAACATAAAATGAATGGAACAATGGCGCCAGCAGGAGAGGCAAGTCCTTTGGGGGCGGCAGTGGGGGGTTGGAAATAGGGCCCTGAAAAAGGGATTCCCCTTGGCTAAGCCTAGGCCGCTCTAGAATAACCCCAAAAGCCCAACCGAACCCCTCCGTTAAAGTTTGACCAAGAAACTTTTGTTCAGCTTTCTATCTGTATCTGCACTTAGTTGCAGCTAATGGCTAAAGGAGGGGGCGTTGGAGAGTGTGTGAGGGGGGGTGGTGGTGGTGTTCCTGGATCCAGGATCAATCATCAAGTTTAAACGCATTACACAGAGCGTTAAGCGATAAGCAGCTTTGTTGCATTTGCTGACCTGCTTCTTCCTGTTGCAAGGAGATACATCTTCGACTTTGCACACACACACCCAAAACCGTTTTGCTCCTCATCATCAACTCGAGCAATTTTATTGGCCTGCAGTAAGAGAAATCTATTTAGCTGAGAATAAAAGAAATATAATGTTACAGAAGTAACAAAATAATTACAAAAAGAAGGAAACTGTCTTAGTATTTAATTAATTTAAAATCTTTACTTCGTTTATTTATGATAATCTGTTTTATATTTAATTTTTAGCATTTCTATTTTTCCCGAGTGTAGAATTCCCCCTGCAAAAAAGATAGAGCCAGAAGAACCAAAGCAATAATACGCTTGCCTTGGCTCGTCTTACCCTGAGTCGCTTATATTGTATAGCCCGGTGATATATATACTATTTCTCCGGCAGGATTTACGATGCCAGCAGCAGGAAATCAGCAGAAAAGCAGCAGCAGCAGCAGAGTTGTCTCTATTTTCAAGTTGCAAGGCAGTGTCCCAAAGTGCTGGCTTGGAACAATTGCTCTGAGAATGGGCTTAAGGAGGTCCTTGCAAATTGAGTAAATACAGGTGCTATGCAATTATTATACAAAAGGGTATACACAATAAATGACAGGGCTCTTTGGACACAATTACCAAGCAATCTTTTAGCTATTATACTATCATAATCTTCTTTAAAGGGATCTTAGCTAAAGGAAGCTAGATATGTTCTATTAAAGCCTAATAATATTGAAGTAATAAGCATTTGCTTATATCAGAACAGGAATTTTAATCATAAATCTAAGCTTTTAATTACTCCACAGAATATTGTTTTATTTACTCTCAAAAAAGTAAACTGTTGCAGGATGTTTTCCTTTGTTAAAATCTATATTTTCATTCACACAGAAGATTTACCTCAAATAAACGAAACCCTCACTCTTACATTGTGTGCAAATATTATCCGATCACAATCTAATTGGGCATTGGGAAGCCGTAAAAACGAATTTGAGCCGAGATGGGGCCTGAAATTGGAGTGGTGCTGGCACTGGTGCCACACTCCTGTTTGCCTGTTTCTCCTCTGTCTCTGTGTGGTTACAAAACTATTTATTTAGTTGGTCATTTTGTTGTTATTTGTGCATGTAATAGACACAAACACACATATATATACGAGCCCCGCGCATAAAGTGTAATATATACAGTGCCCACCAGATATAAGGTTCTCTCATCCCCACAATACAACTATTGCCCGGCGCATTTCTCCTATCTCGTGTGTTTCTGTCACCGGAGAGACGCACATCCGGTCAGATCTATAAATTTCCTGTAACTTCATGCGGAATGTTGTGTGTGCAAGTGTGTGCGAGTGTGCGGCAATGCGAGAGCGTATTTATTTATTGTTGGCGCTAACTCGGCCAGGCCAAAAAAGTGCGGGAAGCCAAAGAGGGAAGACAATGAAAAAGAAATACGAAAAATGATATAAAAATGTTAGTGGGCCAGGACACTGACAGCCGATAGAGCTCTCCATGTGTGAACAGACGTGCACTTGAAAAATAAATACAAATAACAGAAAGAAAGTGAAATTAAAACGTTGTAATAATATTATGCTTATCAGAAAATGCCTGACTTAGACTTAAAGTTTATTCTCAACTAAAACTTTACCTATACTTTCTTCTATCACGCCTTCTAACACCTAACCCTAACAAGCACGTGCTTGGTGTCGCAAATGCCACTTGAATGTGCTGACCATAAGTGCATCAACATCCAAGATATGTTTGAGTATTTTATATAATGTTTACTTATTAAAAAAATTTTATTTTTCACTTAAGAATTATTATTGGAAATTAAATAATATTTTTTAATATTAATTTCAACATATTGTAATAATAATGAAAATATTAAATGAAATCAAGGGTTTTTAAATATAAACATATATCCCATAGTTATATTTTTCTTTTTTTATATTCTTCTCTTCCTTTTTTCTCAGTGCATGTGTATATGTGAGTGATGGTGCAAGTGTGGGTATAACGATTATTGAAAAGAGAGCAGAGAGAAATGAAGCCAAATGAACGAACGCAATGCGCAGCGGATATCAAAGTGCGATTTATTTTTATTAGTTCCGGATGTCAATGTGCGGGAAATTGAGAAATTAGAAAATATTATACAAGTCCTTGGCTTGTTAACGCACACCTAAATGCCAACACACACAGACGCGCCCTTAGATTTATGATTGTGTTGGTGCTTTTATGAGTGTGTTTTATTTAATGTCGACTTTTATGTCGCCACTCGATGATACTGCCTTGCCTTAGCTTTTGACTTAGTCACGCCTCAGTCATTAAGTCGCCAATTTTTTTTGGCATGGGATCCACTAATTGCGATTCACTTAATTGGCATTAATTCACATTTGTTTTGATTTTTCCCCACACCTACATCTCTAATTGAAAAATAATAAACGGCTTAATTGCAAATGTTAAAGTTAATTAAATTAGTAATTACAAAAAAATATTTTTCCATTTCTATGACAGACATATTCAATTAAAAGTGCTTAATGGCAAACGTAAAGAATTAATTAGATATCCAAACGGCAGGTTAATAGGCATAATTATTATTTTGTCAAATTCAAGAGAAGAGAAAAATATATAACTGGAAAAACAATTGAAAACAAATGGAAATGAATATTAATAATTATAAGTTGAACAATTTTTTGTTCTTTTAGTTAACTATATTTATTTTATAAATCCTAGTTTGTAGCTTTTAAATTAACTTACTTTTCTTGTTTGTCTGATTCTGATAGTGAAGTTTAATTGTTTTAGCTGCAACAAGCTTTATTAACTTATCTGCATTTTTGTCAGAACACAATTTTTAAAGTTAAAGGTTTCAATGGATTTAGAAAACACCTAATTACACCAATCGCCTGCAGGAACAATTAAATGTTGGCTGGCAGAATATTGGAATATATCCATTGGCCATTTAACAATTGCAGGGACTCGTGGTTATGTACTTGCATATGTGGGTGGGTCTGGCATTCAAATTTATTCAAAACAATTTTATTCAAATCGCAAAAAACTAATTCGGAGCACGTACGCCAGCTATACACAACACACGCATTTGCCAATAAAAAGCAACGTTTTCCCTTTCCCCTTTTCTTTTGGAATCTCGGTTGGAGGGCCAGTAAATTTCATATGTGTTTGCTTAGTTTATATATATATTTGTTGTTTAGTTTTTGCCATCGATTCACAGCGGCCACTCGATTTCTATGCAAAAGTTAACGAGAACATTTTCTCTGCTGCTGCCCAGCAAATTATATCGTTTTTGCCTCGCCATTCCCCAGTTAGCCTATTTTGTGTGTTTTTGTTTGAATTTCACTGTGTTCTCCGCATTGATTATATTGGCTGAGGGCACTTTGTTGTAATTATGTTTAATTTTATTACCAAAACCCCCTCGGATATATTTTGTGGTGATTATTTGGGTTGCTCCTTTGGGTTTTTGGTTATCCGTTAATTGTCGAGGGTGTGATGGGCAATAGCACTTGGAGAAAATGTATTATTGCTTTGGTTAATTAAACAAAACATGAAAAATTTTGGCGAGAAAATATGCTTTTAATGATTAGAATATGATTATGATTAATATGATTAATATTTGTAAATGATTTATCTATTTGTTATATATTTAAACCATTTTACAGGATTTTTACCAAACTGTAAAACTGAAGCCAATAATATTTTACTATCTGAACGGGTAGGAAAATGATATTAACTGAAACATTCTTATTTTACAGAAATGTAATTGAACAAGCCTTTAAATATGTCAAGACCATAAAAACACTTTTACTAGCCCCTCGATTGAAGATATTTTTGGAATGGTCTCCTTTTTTTTAAATACGCTCGTATCTTTCCTGAACAAACATTTATTTCGTATTTAACAGATTCCCAGCTTGTTGGAAGGCAAATTCCGCTGGACATCAATGGATGTTTGTTTCAAAGTGGCCACGCCCACCGCACGCCAATTGATTGGGGGATCCAAAAATCCACCGACATGCCGGGCCGCTGACCAGAGTTGCCAAACAACGCGAACGTTTCTCTACTGCTTTTTTTGTTGTTTTTTTTTTTTTTTGTTGTCCGCTGCAGTAATTGAAGCAATAGAGGCTGCTGTGCCTCCCTTTCCGCCCACAGGGGAATGCTATCAATATTGGCCAGCGTACACTTTTTAAATGCCCGCCAACAGATGCAGATGGCGATTTGTATGTGGGAATGGGTGTTAGGGATGTGTATCGCGGAATATGGACTTTAATATCACTAGAAAACTATCGTTTATCGATGTGAATATGAGGCTTCGAGATAATTTAATACGATGTCGATAAATTATCGATAACATATATATATATCAAAAGAATTAGTTATAGCTCGCATTGGCTATAACAAGCCAATTAAACTAAAAGATAATGATTAATTGGCATCAAGTACATACATAAAATGTGAACACAATTTATTATAGAGTTTCGTTTTAATATCGCTATCGGTTTAGATATATCGCTAAATATTTGCCATCCCTAATTCGTGCTAGGCATATGTGACATTCTTTCTGTTTATCAATTTTCCCCGGAAAATGGCCGTCCTATCTAAACGACAGACCGCAGCCGAGAGAGAGGGCGCGAAATTTGCTGTCAAGTTTTCTCTGTGGCCTACAATTCAATACTGCCAAATTGAAAATCGATTCAGCCACGATCCCCGCAGATCCACCAGTTAGATTGGAAACGTTGCCGAAAACTTATTTCCACCAATTAGCGCGACAGAAGCTCTCGGCCTCCGCCCAAAAACTCTGCTTAATTAGGGGCCGGTTTGCAAAAAGTGGGACTAGGAAAAAGAAAATTACACTTGGGATGGAATATTGTTGGTTGCTCTGCGTGTTTTCAATAACAAAGAATAAATTTTCATATCTGAAAATACATAAATAAGGAAGGCGTTAAAAAGCTTTTACATTAAATATGCATGAGAGTTGGCATAATTAAATTATGCAAAAGGCTGCGGCCGCGTGCCAAAACTGGTAATATTCTAGTTCTAACAACTGGCAAGCGTTCAATAGGCGCACACTTTGAAAATGAAAGTGCAAATAAATAAATAAAAAAAAATATAATATACTATATAAAAAATAATAAAATAATAATTATTAATAATAATATTAGAATACCTTATATATGAAAATATAAAATGGAATTTACTTGAAAGCCGTTTAAAAAGTCAATTGATCTTTATTTATTCGAATTTTCTTCTCAGTGAAATTGTCCTCTTTCCACCCAGTTTTTCTGATAATTCAATTAAAAGTTTAAAGCTATCTGTTTTCCAGACTCCGCCAGAGCCTTTCTCCCCTTGTTGGGGGACCTGTGCTTGCCCCGGCACTCCAACTGCAAAGGCGAGTCTTTTCACTTTTCATCACTTTCCACCACTTAAAAGTGGACCCAAGAAAAAATGCCAAAAATGGCCAAGGCCCAAGGAGAAGTGGGCGCAAAAAGGAATTATGAGTTTCATAAGGCAATGCGGCAAAGAGCCCGCTGCGGAGGATCGTAAGTCAAAGGAGCTGACATCAATTCCGAGCTGCATGAATGAATGCACTAATAGCACTCGAAAGTGCCGTGGGAAATCCCAACTTGGCAGGCACTTAAACGAAATTGAAGAAAACTCAAATTATACGCGACACTTCAAGAATTTATGCCAAAAACTTCGTTCAATAATTTTTCGCCGCTTTCATTTCCACATTTCTTGTTGCTCTGCCAAAGTCGGAAAATTAAATTGCCCAAACGGAGGCGAACATCATTTCATAGAGAGATAGTCCTGCTAATCTATTGTTTTTTTTTGTGCTAACCCTGCACATTTGTCAGTTGTCCCGCTGCCATTGCAACTCCATTCGCAACTTCATAGCTGGGGGGGGAGACCAGTATTTGACAACAAACCGAACGAAAACAAACACGAGCCAAGAGACTACACTAAAAGAAAATGGGGTGCTTACCAATAATCACAAGAAAATAATAAGTATAAGCTTGTATCAGGAAATAAATTATTGCACCACATTTTCTAGGTTACATTTAACCGCCAAAGAATAAATATTACTTAAATTGTCTGCTTTTTAAACAATATATAGGTTCTTTCAGAAAAGTACGTTTTAAAAAATAGTAATTCCAACAGAAATGCATATTTTCCATTTTAAAATTGCTTTTGTAAACAAATATTTTTCCAAATGTAGATGCGATAGCAGACAGATTGAAACGGGGGAAACGTCAGTGCCTTGGCAAAAATATTTCCAAATAAAATGGTCGCAATGTGCCGGAAGTAAGCCAACTCTACTCTGCTCGGTCGCTGTCGCTGTCTCCGTCCACGGAGAAGTCGAGCTCTCTGGGGAAACGCATTAAACTAAGCACTGCTTCAAGATGCGCTCCGAAATTTGAATTTGCTGCATTTGTATGCAATTTGCGTTTCGGCGTCCTCGTCGTCGTCGTCGCCTTTTGTCTCGTCTTGCACTTTCAGCAGTCAGCTTTCAGTCCCGGTCATTGTCTGTCATCATTTTTGCACTCTGAATGCATAATTCCCATAATCCTGTTAAGTCTTAAATCGGAACAAGTCGAAAAGCCGGCACTTTTCCTTACAGATAATAATGATAAGCTTTTCAGCAAAATGTCTAAAAGATATATTTAAAAATGATAGAAAATAATAAGCTTATTTATCTAGATGCTTATTTACTACTTAACTAGTTCCAGCAATCTGCATTTATTTAAGTATTAAGTCTCTTAAAAACCACTTAAAATGCAGCTAAAATCTATTTTATTTAATTTGATCTACAAGTTACCTTTAAAGCCTCTTTTAATAGCCCACTTCATGCCGCCCAAGCTGCAAATGAAGCTAATTTAAAATCAATTGCGAACAATGGCCGGATTTTAACCGCAAAACCGACGCTCAGGCACTCGCTGCCCACACTTTCCACTAAATTGGTTAACCATTGTTTGGGCCATGTCCTGTTTTCCTGGTGCCTGGGGCAACATCTCGGTCTAACATCTCCTCAACCCATTGAGGCAGATGGAAGATGCCCAGATGGCCGATGAAGGGGGCCCGGAATGATTATGACTGACATAACACCGGAAAAGCCAGAAAATTCCGGAGCTAGCTCGCTCTGTTTATGTAAAAACAATTTCTGGCCGGGGCCTCTGGTGGTTCTTAAGTGACGAAATATCAGAACTCAAAAACGGGTTGTCAGCACAAGAGGCCACTGTCACTGGGCCAAATCTAATGAGTTGGGTGAGAAGAGGTCTCGGACTCGGAGTCAGAGCCGGAGTCGGGTTCGGTGTCGGGTCATTGGGATGGAGCCCATTCAACTGTCGCTTACGTGAACGGGCTCTGACTGATGCACAGAAAGGAAAATAGTGGAATATATTAGAAATAATTCAAATATTCAGAGAGATGTCTAAAAAGAAAATTAGTAAATCAAATGAACTTTTCTGAAGAACCCTAAGCTATATTGTAGTTTTAATAGCATAATAAACTGTAAGGTACTTTTAACCTAATATTAACTATTAACTTATGACTTTTTTCACCCCTTCAGTGACACTAGTTTCTCTCCGTGTGTCTGCTGTTGCTGATAGACACCCGGGATGAGCTTCAAATCGAGCGTGAATTCTTTTTTGGCTCTTGCCTGCTGCTGGTGGAGCCCCATTTCTGCACTCTGCCCGCCCTTGCTGCTGAAACAAAGCGAGCGAAAATGTCAGATAAATTTTTCAAGGGGCGTATACTCGATTTCCCCAGAGCAACGCTGGCAGTCATTCAACCTTCAGCAGCAGATCCACTGCCAAGCTGCCACTACACACTATATATATATCTATATATATATATAAGGTTTTAATTAAGATGCCTGCACAAAACAAGTGTTGATGCTTCCAATTAGACGTAGTTACAATTAAACAAACAGCACAAAAGGCATTTGTCAGCTGCAAACAGCAGCAACAATAAAATATGCAATTATTTTGGGGGAAATGCTTGACTGAGACATTTGCACAATAATCGTAACAATAATTGCGATGAAAGCAAAGCTAAATATGTTGAGACAATACCGCAAAATATGCAAGATATCTCCGGAGTTTGTGAACAGTATTTCACACAAAAATCTGACAGAGCAAAACTTCAGTCTCTGGCGTGCTGCTTTTAATTATATTTTATGGAAATGGGCCAGAAGTCCAACTGCTGCTAACACACACGTGTTCAACAATTTTCTAAATGTTACAAAAAATGTTTTTATACCTGACCAGGTGTTAGTTTGACCAACTCGTTGGCAAATGCAAATTGCCAGAATGTGAGCTGACACATTTTCCAATATGACTCCCCATGGGCTTGATTTTTCTCCATGTTTTGTATGCTTTTAACTTGAAATTGTTTTGTGTATTTCTCAAATGCCATTCAAACACTGATTTTACCTTTTCATGTTCGACAGAGTCCAAAAGATGGCAGACCAAACATACTTATTAGGCGGAGGAAATCTCTTTTCAAGAAGTCTTTCCCCCAAATCGCAATCCTTTTGCGCTGCAATCGAAAATTATTTTTAATAAAATAAATGAATATTTATGTTGTGGGTGAAAGGAGATATTCAAAATATTTTTTTTGTACATTTGATGCTCGACCAGATTCATGGACAAACACAAGCTTCTCGTGTTCAGTCGTTGGCAACATTTTTTGTGTTAAAAGTTTTCCGATTTTTCGGTTCGCACAGATTGCACATTTCATTTACCTTTTGCGGCTGACTCGGGGGAGTTGAGTCCCGAAAACATTTTGTTATTTAATTTCGGTGGAAAAACATTTATTTCGAATGTTTAAGCTGGAAATGGAATTCCACACAACATTTGCATAGCCACAAGTCAAAAGAAAACCAAATTTATATGTTTATTTAGATAAGTAAACTTCAGCAAATCAACTGCAAATTGTGAGAAAAACATTTCCAAATACGGAATTAAAAGAAACACACCATAGAGCCGTAGGAATTTGTTTAATTTTAATGTTAAGAACTTATTTAATTTATTTATTTTAATAAACAAATATTGAAATACCTTATAAAATAGTTTTTTGCTGGTAATTAATTAATTAAAAGAACACGCGCTCTGCTATTAGAATGTCACGGTTGTCAGGTTAAGTATATTTTCGTGAACTTTCTTTTGGCATTTCGAGTGCGTGACATGATGCAAAAACTTGTGACAGTTGCCAGGGTTGCCACCTCCGAGTAGCAAGCGTCAAGCACCAAGCACCGTTAACGCCTCGACACTTTTGTCAAACGCAAACTGTCAGATAACGATGACGATGCCAATAATGCTGATGCCTTTTTTTGGCAGAGCCGACACCGTGGTGCTTGACTTGGCTGCTTAAATCGCTGTTTACGACTCACTCACCCTACGTGGAAGTGTGTGTGTGTGCCTGAGTGTGTTAAATTGGATTCGAGTGACAATTGACAACGGGGGCGAAAAGTTTCGAGACCTCTAGAGCCCCCAAGCCCCCTCCCGAAAGTTGTCAATCAGAGGGCAAACTTCACAGCCTCCTCGGCGACTCCAACAACATAATCAACAGCAGCTTCTGTTGACAGTCGCGATAATGATGTCAGGCGTGTTGTACTTAACAAACGCCACTTAAACTGAACGTTACGTATACGCAATGTAACGCAACGTATCTGGGGCACCACATGCCAACGCCGATTAACGCCCGATTCGATCGGAAATTGAAAGCAACTTTTTGCCGGCATCGATGCTGAAAATTGCAATTTAAGCGACACTTTTGCCAGTGTGCTGTTGAGTCACCGGGCTATGATTTATTATTTTCACCTGTTGACTGTTTTTGTTCGGCCATCGATGCTGTGAATTGAGTAATCAGTAACTCAACCTGAGTGCGAATTAAATACATAATAAATAGCAATATAAAATAAATGGGGATTAACTGTGATTTAAAAAAATAAAATGAAAAGTTAATTAAAAGTGGAAAGTAGCCTCATAACTAACACCTTTTCCCACTCAGATTTTAATTAACATTTATGCAAATGTATTTTATTTTTGTGAACTTAAGGATTCTGTGTATTAAGCTTCTGAACTTTAACTGATTCATGATCTCAACGTGTTGCCTTTCAAATGAGAAAGTTTACGTTTCAAGCGAACTTTTAAAGAACCTTTTCTGCTCCTTGGCTAATGGAAAGTAAAATCTCGACATATACATTCATGAATGGCATAAACAGAATGGGGAAAAAAATGTAATACAAATAACACAAAGAAAGTGATAAACATTTGGCAGACATTATCAAACAGATGTTGCCACTTGGAAAAGAAAGAAGCTCCGACTCAAAGACGTGCCTGTCGAGTTCCCCGATGATTACCTGAACCGAAATAAAACAGACCGAGACAGCAAAGAGAGAGAGCATAAAAAGCAAAGTCAAAAGGTATTCCAAAACCCCGAAATTGGCAGCATATGTGGCTGTAGCAGCCGGGCCATTTATTGACACAAGATTGTCAAAAGCTACCTGGTTGATGGCGGAAGACGGTCGGGACACGTCCTCCGACCGACATCAATTCAATTAAAATGGAGCACTTAATTTTATGCCAAGTTCGCCGCACTCAAAACTCAACCCAAACTGGCTTGAGGGGGTGGGGAGGACCGGTGGCAAATCAAAAAGGAAGCTCGGCAGCAGCTTGCTAGTGAAGTGTGGGGAGGAGAGGTGACTCTGCTTCGAGTCCCGGTTTCCCCGTGTCCTGGAGGACTTGCCGTGAGCTTGTGCCGTGCATGCGATATGAGTCAATAATATTGTAACAGCTGTCTGTTTCTGGGACTACCTTCCCCCATGCCCTCCTCCGTATTTCTGCTGCCAATTTCAAATGGAAATTTAAATGTGCCCAAGGCAACGAACGATGCCAGAACGCACACGCACACTTCACTCACCCCGTGGGCCAGAATGGCGACGGGAGGTATGCAAAATGGCTGATAATCAAAAGTACCGTTCACTATTTGACAGTTGATTTGGCATGAAACGAATGCATCACAATGAGGTGGTCACGCTGAATGTTCTCGCCGAGCTTTTCAGTTCCGGTTCTTAAACCAGAACCCGCGCCAACGGTGCGAATACTTAATGTTGACACTAACTCTGGTGATTTTTAAGGGCCTAATAGTTTTTATTGGGAGTCAAATTTAAAATGTAGCTAATTATTTATAGAAAATCAATATAAAATGCGGCAAAAGCAAGGTTGTATTTGAACATATTCTCATTTAACTCGACATATTGTTATTTTATCAAAATCTAGCGACTGTATTATATAGCAATCAAGCGTTTGATTTTATATGAAAATCTAGAAAATCATTAGCTTAAAAGGGGTTAATAATATCTAGATTAAATTTAAAATTAAGCATTTCCCAAAAACCGAAAACCAAATGCCACACACACACACCGAGAGAGAGAGAAACACTAATAGTTATAGAGGCAAGCAGGCTAGAAAAAGTGTATTGTGTATATATTATCAAAAAACTATTTAACTTTGTGCACTCGCAGGCAAAACACACCACGTACATAAAACATAGACAAGCACATAAACACTACCATTCAGTACACACACACACTTCACAAAATGGAAAGGTGTATCCTGGCCGCCAGCAATTAAATGGATACAGTGCAAAAAATGCACAAACATCAGATGAAATTGATCAGAATAAGTGTACCAAATAAGATATAACGGATTAAATATATCAGATAAAATATACCAGAAAAAATATCTTACTTAACTGTAGAAAACATTAAAAAAGATTATAGTTTCCTTCAGCATTTTAACTTTAAAAATTTGCTAAATAGAACAACGGTTTTTATTTATTAAAACACTTGATACATATTTAGAATTATGCATTTCAAAGACACTTTAATTTAAATATTTTCCTATAATTTAATACCACTTTAAAGTGCAATTTGTATTTCCCCTAAGGACATCGTCGCTTTGCCAACTTTTTTGCCACACGTTTTTAAAGCCACCGACACTACTTTTGTCTGTTTTTCAACCCCCCTTTGGCCTCACCTCTACCATTAGAGTTGTGTGTATAAGAAAAGTCTGCAAAAAATGTGTAGTTTCGCACAGCAATTATACGTTAAAAGAATCCCGCTTAAGATGGGAAGAGCTACCAGCTGCAAGGAAAACACACAGACACACACTCAACGGACAGGACAGGACAATTTGTTTTGTGTGTGCGTGAGCACATTTTCAGTGAAAATGGGAGATAAATAAAGCTGAAACGGTACAGAGACCGGCATTTCCTTTTAATTGGCTTTAATTAAAATTAAAAGCTGCTCTGAAATTGAATATGAGGCACGGCAGCGCCAGCAAGATTCCGCAAACCAAAACTGTTATTACTCGGCTGCTGATGTGGCAAAACTTTCTGTCTCGCCCTGAAAACGAATTTGGTAATTATTGTTGCTGTACTTGTATTTTTAATTGCTGTGTGTTGCGGCGTCCGTAAAGTTTTGTCGCTAATTTGTTGCGCCATTTGCACGCAGTGTGGAAGTGGACTTGCCTCCGCAGACAAACTCGCATCCCGGCGACCGGAAATAAAGCCAACACCCCGCGAACCACTCTCACAATAAAATCTGTCCGCGTTTAGTGCCAAGAAATTGAATCGAATTAACGTCGGCCATGTGCATAAAACTTGACTTTAGTCGTCTGCTTCCCCCGAAAAAGTTGGCAATACAAGTTTAATGACTTTTGCCTGAAACACCGCCCCAGCCGGACTTATCGCAATCGCCAGTGGCTCTCCACCGCATTCGAGACATGCGATTGTGGCCAAGAGATTCCAGTTAAAGTTGAACAGATACTGGTCCGTATTTTTCGTTTGGAGATTGTGGGAAATTGTGCCAAAGGGATGATTAGACAGGAGCAATGCCTTTGAGCGGCACAAACATTGAATTGTGTATCTCAAATGAATGAATTTTGAGCTCGGACAAAGCTTTCCAAGAAATAGGAAAATCGAAGAGAAAACAAAGAAATAATTATGTAATAAAATTAATTTAATACCGTCTTAGTTAAATAAATGAAGTATACCTTTTCTCTTTCTAAGGATTTCGGGTTTATATATTCTTTAATATTTACATATTATCACCCCATCTTCTTAACAATAAATACAAAAGGATACCCCTTACATTTCATTTAATTTTTTAAAAATATATTTACCTTATAATCCGAACCCATCTAGACGTCTGCAACCTACGGCTGTTTGCCTAGATTAAAAACGAACTCAGACAGAAACACAAATGAAAAGTGGCGCATACGCAGCGTTAAGCCCCAGAGAAACTTTAAGCTTAAGTTGTTTATATTATTTTTCAATTTCCAACACACATACAATCGGCACAAGTCAAAACAAAAAAAGGGGTTAACAAAAGCCGAGAAGTTTAGAATAGAGAGTGTGTTGTCAATGCCAATCAGAATGTCAAAGTGCAGCCTCTAAAACAGAAGGCAGAACAGAAAGTGAGATGCGAAATGAAAAAAGCTAACCAAGCAGCAAATGCGGCAAATAGGATTAAAGCCAATCTCATACAGCACTCGCAGTCCGGGATCCAAGGTATTAACAAATATGTAAGCTTCGTGTAGGGGGGCAGAGACGAAAAAAAGGTGTGCCACCCAGCCGAGAGAGACGGATGGACGGCCGGCGAGGGAGAAACGTATGCTCCGAAAAATGCACACAGGAAAAAAATGTATACAAAACATTCCAAATTAACAATAAGAAATATTTATAGATGTACTATAAATTAAATTTTAATTATTTTAATTATTTTAATTTAATTGAAGTCTAAATTCTTCACATATAAATAATATTTGATAATTTGATAATTTTCTGTAATTGGATTTTCAGTTTATGTAAATTAGCATTTACATAAACTGGCTGGGCACCCAAATGGCAATATTTACTCCCAGTAATATTTATATATTCTTTTTTTTTCAGTGAGTTCAGGAATTCACAGTTAACGAAGCATGAAGCGGTGCTAGGAGCGGTACGACCAACAACAAAGCCGGCGCCAGATAAAGGAATTCAATCGAAGCTGCCAAGTTGACAGCATCGAGCGTGGCAAATATTTAGGAGGCTACGTAAAGCGTAGGAAAAAATCGAAGAAAGAACTGGAGTTAACGGAGAAGCAGGAAAGCCAAAACCCAATCGAAGACCAAAGTGCAAATATTGTCCGGGAAACGCTTTGCTGTTTGATTTTCACAGCCATGAGATTATCATCAGAAAACCATTAGAATTTTTATTGAATTCCGCACGCATATAACGCCTACCCGCAACAAAACGATACGCGGCACAGGCTGTCACCATTACGAAATAGAGATGGTTTCGTTTTATCTAAAATTAATCAGAGATTATATAAATATCAGAGATATATATATAAAATATTAAGCATTAACATATATACCAAAAGACTTTAATCAAGAAGCTATACAGTACATAAACAATTTTTTTTAGAGAGCTTTCTTGTTTATTTCCGAAATCTTTGCATATTCGCTTTAGTAATTCACAGCGCATGGATCTGATTCCATTAAGGTGATTATCCTATATCATGATTATCTGCTTCCGCTCACGCGCCCATCCCTATACCACAAATATATACATAGTGAATGCTTTCCATTTCCCTTCACCAATATTGACACACGCTAGGCATTGAATTATGTGCCTTGGGGCTAAATATACCCCCAGAATGAAGACAGACAGACAGACGGGGGGAGAGGTGGGCGCCACAGGACATTCCGAGGATACCCAACACTTTCACGCGCATTTTCGTTAATCATTTGGGATTAGTTGCCGAAAACAAACTTCCGCCTCGGCTACGGCATTGTTATTGGATTTGAATTGACTTTGTGCGGGGCATTTCAATTAAATCCACATGGAGGCACCGACTCCGTCGCCGTCTCCGTCTGGCTGTCTGGTTAATCTTTTATAATTAAACTGATTTAGCCGCATTAGAGCCAAAGCGGAGCACCCGGGGTCAGGGGTCAGGTCAGGGATCGGACCTTTTGACTTGTTAGCATAATTACGGCCCAATATCGTACATTCTCATTCGCCGGCTAATGCAAATAGATTGCCAACGTGGACACTTGCACAATTTACTGTGCTTACACTTAAACCTAATTGAAATTTAGTTGTCCGCCGGCCTCTTTGGCTCCGACCACCTCAATTCAGTCGCTCCGATTTAAATGAACCCACAAATGCACTGGCATTGTAATCCACAATCAAGCATGTATTGTGTCCGGGCCCGGGCCTTGTGTCATTGGTTAATCATATTATGTGTGGCCCACACTCTGGGCTGTCAGTTTAAGCCGCTTGAGTGGTTTTAGTTCCCAGATTAGTAAGAATATAAAGGACCTTGATGCTGTATTAAAAATATAAAACCTTGGCAAATCCAGCTTAAGCAGAAACAAACTAAAAGGAACTCTTACAAATATTCATAATCCATGGAAAGTGAAAAGACTTTATCTTCAACGAATATACTTTCCATTTCACAGAGTCAAAATGGTTCTTTTATTTTAATAAATAACTAAAATAAATATAATGCAAATTTAATATATTTAAAGGTCTTCTCCAAAAATCGTCTCTTTAAACTCATATAATTCTTGTGTGGAAATAATTCTTTCCGCTTCTGCCACACAATGCAAATTTCAATTACTTTTGCCAGAGCGAGGGAAAACAATGGACTTAACGACTTTAAATTTATGGAATATTTTGCCAAAACACTCCCCAAGTTCAATGACATCACAAAAGCCAAGAAAGACGCACAGAAATGCAATAATTCTTCAAAATGCATGAGTACGCATACTGTATATACAAAAGCCAGAAATAAATATATACGGACTGTAACTCATACAGAGTCGAGGACTTCTCTTCGAAGTGCTCTCGAATTGGCAACAAAATTACCCAGACTAATTCGGGCGGGCTTACTACCCGCCGCCCAACGGAAAATGCAGAAAAAGGAAATGATAAAATTGCCAAAATGTAAGCAAAATATATGCATAAAATTTAATCTAGTTCGGGGGAAAAGGTCTCCCCCTTGACAAAAAAAAAATACTGAAAGCACGCTTCAATAGAGCTTTCACTTGAGCATCGCCAGCATTTTCAGCTCTCTGTTGCTTTTCCTCTGGCCTGGAAAATTTATTATCATACCGATATGCGTAATAACTTGGCAATAAAAATAAATCTCGGGCCAATGCTATAAATATAAAAACATCAGCACAAATGCCTTATAAATAATAACGCGTATGATGGAAATGTTTGGATTTCAAATTCATTTCCAGTCTCTCCAACCGAAAGTTAAAATAAACAAAAAGCCAGGAAAAATAACGAAAATGGTACTTTGGATGGGGTGGACAGGGGCAAGGAGCGAGAGCAATCATCATGGACCAATGCCCAGGCATGTTTATTGAGCGAAAATCTCCAATTGAAGGCACAAAAATTTGCCGCTAATATGAATATTGTCGTGAAACGGAAATGAACAAATGTTTTGACTGCTCCACCCCAAGAATATTCCTTCCATCAGCAATGAAGCATGCGAGATTTCATAAGAAAAAACGGGAATCTGAATAGCTTTGGCATTGGCGAAGTTTTTATACTCTTTTATTATGGAAAATGATTATATTAATATGGAAAATGGACCTGTAATTAAGAAAAGATAAAGCAAGTACTTGTGTATCCAGCGGCTTTATTTTTATACTTCAATATAAAACTCTTATGTTGCAATTACTCACCTCAATCTGCATTGTTTAATAAAGAAACTAGATTAGCTCCCTTAAGAAATATTCTCTGACCTTGGCATGACCAAAATTATTAGAATACCCCTTGAAAGTGTACAAAAAATGGTAAGAAAAAGGCGGAGACCGATGGAGAAAATGCCCTGGTAAATGTATTTCTTGCTGATTGCCTTTCCTTGCCCTCTCCTCTCCCTTCATTTTTACGCTTCGATATTGATAGCCGCCCTGATCGGTGGGCGTGGCTGGGGTAGTGGCAGGACTCAGGGCAGCGGAACTTCAATTCCATTTGATGCAGAAAAATTGCTGGCAATACGTAAGTGCTCGATGGTAAATGAAATAAATAAACGCTTCGATGCGTATTTTGGATGCCACACAAATCGACAATAGGGAAAGTAAGTTCTCTCTCTCTTCTCCCTTGGCATATTTCTCATTTTTATGCCATGGCTTTGTTTTCATTTGCACAAATTGTGAAAATGATTGAAAAATTCATTTGATTTGGAATAAGCATATTATTACTGTCTAACTGAAAAATATTCCCTCAATTTATTTGATGAACAATTCATAAATTGAATATAATTTTGATTGATATGAATTAGCAATGTAGGGTATCACACGGCCTTGTCCTTTAATTTATTCGTTTAATTGCAGTTGAGGAATATTTGCTCTATCACTTACCAATTGGAAAACTCCACAAAATAAACTCAAATATATGTCGCTAACTAGCTAAACAAGATTCATTTAACTTTAAGGTAAACAATTCCAATGACAGCATTGGCACGTCAACAGCCCGAATTATCTTGTGAGTTATTAATATAATGCATAATTTTTTGCCCATAACTAAGCCGTCAGGAGAATGCAAAAGCAAAAGCAACAGCAACTCCAACAGCAATGGGGAAGAAAACAAAAACAAGGACTAGACACAAACACATGTCATGGCACGCACAGATTGAACAGATTTAACAGGCGACGACATAATGCCTGACTCTCTACGAGGCGCATTTACAAAATATATACAAGTAAATATACAAGACAGATATTGTTTGCCTAGCTGGTGTTTAGAAAAGGGAATATATGTGTGTGTATATATGGATATATGTAGTGCGTACCATGTTTGCCTTCTCGTCACATGTGCTGTTGAGCTCTTGAGAAATTAATTTCAAGTGGAAACATTATATGAGAAGGACCGGGGCGGGGCGAAGGCAAACAAATATTCAAAATACGGGCGCAGCAGACTTAAGTCCCCGGCCGACATCTGTGGACCTCGATAAGCCCCCGGACTTGAGGATGACGTGACTGGCATTAGTCCCGGTATAACCGAAGGCAGACTGTCGGCAAATATATCTTAAATGAGAGATGTCAGGTGGGAACCGTAATTGAAATGTATTTCTATTATTATCTGCCAACAGCTTAATTGGCATATTTTAGTCAACATTAATACCACCTTTGTTTATCACTCTCGAGTAGTTAAACAATTTCGTTTTTTTTTTTTCTCTGACCGCATTAATTAGGCTTCTAGTTGTGTGAGTAAAAACTTGTCGGAACACTAAAATTCAAGTCATTTGTCAAGCCATATACATACATCCGCACTTCATTTAATGCATTTATATTTGATATGACCCCAAAGGTGTTTATTATTAGCGACACGGGAATAATGGGCGAATGAGTAATATCATACCACATCTCGCCTCATTACTCATACGCCGCGTGGGCTGCCAAACACTTTGAGCATCTTAAGAGGCCACTAAAAGGCAAAAGTCATAAAAGCCAAAAAAAAAAAAGCAGGAGAGTAAAATAACGCAGGGAAGCCGGAAAATAAGGAAAAACAAATGCGAGTCAACGAAATAAGTGAAAATGCTGCCGAGTGCCGAGTGCCTCACAAATGAAATAAACTACAGGCAAGAGCCTGTAGTAAAAGGTGCAGCTTCAGGGGGCTTCAGGGTGGTTTCGGTATCGGAGGGGGCGTAAAAATGGTCGGGGCTAAGTATAGCAACAATTATGCCTAAGAGGCAGACAGTCGTCAGTCGCTTGGCTTTAATAACACTTAAGTAAGGCAGCACCAACGGGAGTTGTTGCAAAGACCAAAGAGGGGTGAAAGTCGCTGACGGATTGTTGCTAATTTATATACACACATATATATATATATATATGTATGTTTTGCAGTCACCCTGGCTTATATATAAATGCAGCACTCGAACTGTGTCCTTTGTGCGGCTGCCACAATTTTTTATACTTTGTCGCACTTTTTGAGGCGTGAAAAAAATGGAGGGAGCGAAAATAAACACTCGTTTGACAAAAAGAAACAATTGCAAAAAGTTCTCTCGGGGCGCAAAAATCAACCGAGGCCAGTGAATTTAACTTGTTGTTTTTCCCTTTTTTTACTCGATTACATCCGTCTTTAAAACTTCAAATCCTTTAAAGTTAATATAAAGGGAAGAATATGCATTCTCAATGGTAATAGAATGTCTGAATTCATTTTCTTCAAATAATAAACATTTATTTAAACTATAAAAATATATTTCCAAGTATGATTTTATGGGTTTAAAAATATTTGAAGTTAATTCTGTATATAAAACTCCACCCTAAATCTAAAGAAGTCTTTAATATAACATATTATTTTCATATTTTGTTTGTGTTGCTACCAGTTAACCAAAAATGTATATATATCCCCAAGCCTCCAGAAGATGGGCGAGCAATGGGCAGCCATTCATATAGCTCCCTTGCTCGGTCTTCTATATAAACACGCCCCATTAGATCGTCCTGTAAGCAACCTATCCGGAAAACCTCGCTAATCTTGTCTGCTCCAATGAGCCGCTGGTGTTGGTCCGCTTCGGGGGCGTGTTCCTCCCATTCGAGATTCCTTGCTTTCCTTGCAGCGCGCCTTGGGGAAATTAGTTTTGTGCGGTTTCCTTTGCCCTGCCACACCTCATTTCTATTAGGGACTTTACTACTTCCTACCGACATTCTCACACACTCACACCCACACACACACGCAGTTGGGCAGCCATAAACTTCATTTCCGCTTCCTGCGTGTGTGCGTTTTTTACGTTCACTTTTATTTTATGGAAATTTCTCACCATTTATTTGCCGCAAGTGCGAAACGGAAGTATTGTACTTTTTTTGGTCTCTCTGTTGGGTTTTTGGTTTTATGATAAATTAATAGGAACAATGGAGGGTCGGTTATTATTTAAAATGAGTGCAGAAGCTTATATTCATTTAATAAAGTGTTTATATATTTTATTAAAGTTAGTCAGAGATTTTGGTAGGAGGATATAAATATGTAAAAAGTTCATGCTTAATTTGAGAGCTGTTTGGCTTGTTCCCAAATGTTATTTGTGGCTCAGAATATTTTCCTCGCTTATTGATTTAAATTCCCACTTATTCATCATATTGGCAGAACCAAACGGAAGCGAACAGAAAATATATTTTATTGCAAGCTCATTTTGAAAGTTTTTTTTTTTATTTTTGGGACACTTTATTATTGGACAAACATCCGCTCCCACACACATTGAGATAGATGTGCAGACACCATAGGATGCTCATTTCTTTCCTCATCCTCATCCACCACCACAAGCACACAAAACGAAGTTTTCCCCGGCCAAGTATGAAGAATTTTCCATGAAATATTTTCCTTTTCCAGCATTTGTTGCTGCTGCACTCGGCCACCAACTGTCGCAAGAAGGGAGGGGCCAGAGGAAGTTCAGCTGAAACTGAGGAAAATATTTGAAAACACGTAGCAAACATCAAACAAATTGCGGCGGAATCCTTTTAGCCGAGCGCTCCTTTCAACGACGACAAACAGGAGCTTCTGCTGGCGCTTCCGGTTTGCTTTTGCGTTATGGCAGGACTTCCGTTCTGCTTGTCCCGCCCTGCGTCTGAAATTAATTCAAGCAGCAGAAGTGGCGCGGTGACAACTTTCCAGTTATCCAGCAGCTAACTGCTCACACCGCCACTTGACGTGCCAACGATTTTTATTTACCCAATCCCCCGAATGCCACACGCAGTCTCTTGGTTTTTTTTTTCTAGGGAAGCCATTCAGCAAGCTATTCGGCAGTTGCCAAAAAAGGAAAAAATTTGGATCCCTTATGTGCACTAAAAAGGCCACATGCTGCGACAGACAGACCTTGTGTCTGGACCCTGGCCCGGCGCGCATATGTGTGTGGGCCAAGGGACCCTCAGCGAGGTCAAGATCTGCCCCAAAAGTTCAATGTTTCGGACTGGCGGAGAGGATAATAATTAATTAAATAAGAGACATTCTTGACATATCCATTGTTAAATTCTGTTATTGCCAAGAACGTATATTTTCAAGGAGTTTAATTAAGTGGCAGCACTTTTGCAACTTAACCTTTCTTGTAGGAATTTTGGAAAGTACAGATAAGTATTCTGAGAATATATTTCAAAGCTTTGTTATATCATTAAGAATACATTTTGCAACGTTTTCCATTCTATGGAACTTCACTTATTCACATATTTTTTTGTTAATTCAAGAACTTTAAATCCAAGTAATTTAAGCTATTAAATAAAAATAAGTTTAATTAATGATTATATTCTTTTTAGTTAAAATTAAACCAGCTTAAGAAAAGCCAATAATTGAGTTAAAAAATGTCACCATGTTTTCAAGAATTTAAATGAAAGAAAAAAAAAATTGAAAAAAGAAGGAAAGAAAGATGAAGGAGAAAAAAATCTCCACATAATACAGACATAGTCACACACAAAATTTAATCATTTTGGTGAACCACAAAAAAGATCTCAAAGAGAAAAGGGGAAAACACACAAAAAGTAAAGGAAACCTTTGCCCCTGGTCAATATGTGTGTGGGCGAGGTGAATTATGCGGAAATGAGTCTGAATGCCAAGTTCTTTTGTGCGTGTTCTTGCCAATAACTCAGAGTGCCAGAGCAGGCAGAAAGGCAGACAAAAAAAAAATTAAAATGTTTTATCTGCCACTGAGCGTCATTTACATAAAACCGATTTCTGGCAAGGATCCCTCTCTCTCTCTGGTAAAAGCAACAACAAAAAAAATAACAAGGAAAAAAGCCACGAGAATGAAAACTAAAGCAAATGGAAAACTTGCCGGTCGGACGGGGAAAAGCTGCGAAAATTTTAAATTAACTTTATGATGACTGAGGCGGCACTCAACTGAACAAGCACATATGACAAGCAGCTTACTCCTTCCATATCGCGCACCCTACCTACCCCACTCCTTTTCCACTTGGTGTTGCCACTTAATTAAGGACATTGCTCCCTTGGCCCAAGGCATGCAAATGAAGAGCATGGTATGGCGAGGAAAAAAAGCAGAAAAAATCATTTTCTATTAGCAAGCAAACAATTTTAACGCTGCAGTATAATAAAATTGCCACCATCCTGGGAGGGTGGAAGGGAGGCGTTTGTTGGGCGGGAAAATAGCGACAGCCCACTCACTTATCAAGGCTGATAAAAAGCAATAACGGAAAAATACTTGCGCCACCCACCAGAAGCTGCAGCAACAAAGAGTAAGTAAAATCAGGCCAAAATGGCCAAGGCAAAGTGAATTTTTCGTGCACACATAGTCACCCCACACACACACACACACACACCCCCCACACACACACACAGCGTTTAGTATGGAAATTAAATTTGCATAAATAAACGTCGACATGGGAAAGCGACAACGACAGCGGCAATAGAAGGAAGAGCAGCTCTCTAGCAGCAGGCCAGGACAATGACAGGACAACAGCCAAGGCTGCGTCTGGCTGACTAGTGCCAGGACATGGGGCGAAAACTTCGGTCTCTCTCGAAAACCAAAGAAATCTCAAATATGTATTCGAGTTGTGCATAAACAAAATTAAATATAAAGCAGGGAACCCAGGCACGGAAAGAAACGAATCGGAAAGGAAAGGGAGCTCTCAGTGCAACCACACATCGAAAAGAAAAACACAATCACAATAAACATCAACAATAAATACAATAAAATAAAATAAAGCAGGGCTTTTTGTGTGGCAAGCGTAAAGAGAAAATAAAATGAGGCAAGTGCTGGCCACAAAAATGGTTCTTCGAAAGGGGGAGAAGAACAAAGTGCATTTGCAATTTGAATTCCAGACAAGTGTGAAAAGAGGATCAAATACTCGTCTATTGTGAATCGAAAATACTTTCGAAGGGAGGGGGACTTGCCCTAGAGCTTTCACTCATTGTGATTTTAAGCAATCAATAAAATATCAAAGCCACAAACAAATGGTTCTTTGATTTTCTAGGTAGGTTCATTAGAATGCAATTATTTTGTGATTCCCAAAGGGAAAATAGATCTACACTTTATTCTTTAATCATTTAAAGTTTTGGCTCATGAATAAATAAATAAATGAATAATGTAAATGAATATATATGTTTTATATCTCAATTATTCAATGGAAATAAATAATTAATATTCACAATACATTGTTTTTAGATAGAATGAAGAATTTAAATTCAAATTATTTCAAATGTCAGCTTGATTTCTCGCCTAAAGTCAACAAGTCAGCCATAAATATTCATAGGCCATAAAATGCATAATTATAAGAGCATTCTTTTGCAATTATTCAGAATGAATTAAGGCGAACAATTTGCTCCATTAATATGCCATAAAATAAAAGGGTTTTTCCTTTTTCCCGTCAAGTCATGCACACACATGTGTATCACAATTTTCTCATTACGGTGGCCGGAGCGTCTCAGTTTCTTTCGGGGTGGGGTGACAGGACGGCCATTAAGCCACTGTGTTTAGTTCATTATGACAGGCAAACAAGAGGCCTTTTGCACACACACACACAGGACCAGCAATATAGCGCTAATTTCGCCCAGCTTAAAGTCTTCATTATTTACAATATCGCCAAAAAATTGAGCCGACGCCTGCCGCAAGGCCGGAGCAAACATTACTCAGGCTTAATGGCGCAAAAATGGGGTGGATGGTGAGTTCGCTTCCCCTGCTGTGGCGCACCTTGACATATTTTCCCTTTGTCCTGGGGAGTTGTAAGAGAGAGGGAACAATAAATAAACTAAGCCAGCGCCAAAAGAAGCCACAGAATCTACACAGAAATCTGCAAACAAATGACAAACAGGAGCAGCAGCCAGAGACAACTAAACAACGAACCAAACAAAACCACTGGGCGAGGACTGGGTAAGGACCAACAGCACCACTGAGTTTCGTGTCCTGTGTCCTGTGCCGTGCTGTATTCCCGCCTGCAGAAGTCGAGAGAGAAAGTGTAAAACTCACAGAGGGCAAAGGCAGCATTTTTGGCAATTTCCACAGCCCAGAAACACTTCTAAGGGGCAGCTTTAACAATAATAAAAGTTGTTCCCGAAATCCATTTCAAAATAAAGCGGTTTCCTTAAGTTTATAAAGTAAATATGTCTTGGACTTACATACATATATGTCATGAAGGATGCTTTAGGGTTTTGCATTTATCTATTAGCTACTTGCCACAATTGAGTGGCATCCTTTGAAATGATATCCTTATATTGCACTTTCTAAGCAACCAAGAAAGGAATCGAATACCGGGAGCTGGAATATCCTTTATCGCCGCCCGAAATAATATTCATGTAAATGACTTTCGGTGGGGGCCACCTGTAATTGCCCCTCAAGTGGCATTGCATTCGCATGTGTATGGGTATTTGGAGTAAGCGTTTAGCAAATATAACAAACAACCAGGGCACACAGATACTTCGTGTGCGTGTGTGACATGCAAATAGACCAACACAATTGCTTAGATTAGTGTCCACAGCCATGATGCTGTTGTTGCCGCCGCCACCTTCCCGACTTGGGCCATAATTCGCCGTATGCGAGGGTTTGTTTGTATTTGCCAATGCCTGTGGGATTAGCCAAAAGTCTGGGACAGGTGTAATTTGAAGTAGCCCTGATTCGAATCGATTTTGGCAAAGGAAAGCAGCAACAGCAGCAGTCAGACACTTACGTTACGAATCCAATTTAGTAGCCCAAAACGCAGGTCTCATGTTTTATTCAGCAGTTGGCAAGCTTTGAAAATCTTGCCCCCTGCAAAGTAAACATATCAAAATTTCATGTGTATACAACACTCTCACTCTTTCGCACCAGAGAGCCTTTCCCACTCGCACACTGTGGTTCTGGTTAAGATTTAAAGGTGTGTCCGCATTGGAAAGGTTATGATATATCGATCGAAGTCCAAAATAACATTCCAATGGGTACCATTTAAAAACATTTTACAAAAAAATCAATAAACATATAAACATATTTCGTTTTTATCGATAATTTATTAGTACATTGTATTTATTTCTTTATTAGTAATATAAAAACCTTATTTACCTTATCAACCCGAGCAAGTTCGATAAACAAGTTAATCATTGATTTAATAGATTACAAAAGATTGTGTTATCGATTTCCATTATATTATTGCCATCCCAAACCCGCTTCCCGCATAAATGGCAAACTTGCCGAGTCATTGATGTGTTTAATTAATCATCTACATCAGGTCACACCATTTTTTCTGTATTATTTTCTCTATTATTTTTTCAATTGTTTACCTGCCAATTAGTGATTGAAAAAAAAAAGAATTAAAACACTGGAAATTGTTTTCTGACATGCAAGATTAATTGCCAATTACCAGATTCTATGTTCTATAAGTTTAATGAAGTATAGCCGACAATTAATGTGAAGGAAAATAGGTTAGAGCTTTATAATAATAGAGAGAACAATGTAAAATTCTCACCCTTCCCAAATCCTTTTGAAGATTAGGTAAAGAAGTATGTAAGTCCTTGAAAATATTTATTAAATACAATAAAACTCCTATTTATTCTCTACGATTTGTGTTACTTCTTTAGTAATCAAATTATTATCATTGCTCGAGAGCGATGAAGCACTTTCAAATGGTCAAGCGGAAGTGCAGTCTGTAGTTCCTACATTTTATTTACTTTGCTCGAACTTTTAGCCATCAACAAACAATGTACGAGAACACACTTCAAATTAAAATCAAATATTTCCAACATTCTCCAAAGTTGCCCAAGTTCAAGTGATGACTGTAAAACTACTATAATGTCAATCAAAATGCTGATGGGCCACATGTTGCCTTAAGCAAGTACTACGAAGGAAAACAACATAGTTGCGGTGCCAACAGTTCTGTACAATTTAAGTGGGGAAATTGTTCGAAAAGTGGAAAGTTCTGCCCGCTAACAGAAGGGGCATTGGTTTTCGATCACCCCTGAAATTCACATGGATTCCATAACTTAACAGTCAGTTGGATCGAGTGTTAAACATCCATTCTCTAACCACAAATGTCTCTCGGCGGTGACATGTTAATTTCGAGGGAAATTTATTACAACTTGAGTGTCCCCCACCGGAGTGGGGTGCGAGTTGTGTCCTTCCGACTTTTTGGGGCTGAAAAGCAGGGCTAGCGCTTCTCTTTGATTTCCACCCAGCATCAAGCTTTAATTTTAGGCAAGAGGCTAATTCTCGGAAAATTGGATTTGGCCAGTAGCAGTGGGTAGGAAAAGCGATTTAGCCTCCCAAACGAAATTGAAATGAAAAAGCAAATTTTTTAACGAGCGCGCCCACTCAATTCCCTTTAAAGCGCCCCAAACGAAAAGTTCCATAAATTTCAAATTATCAACAAGGGGATGGAGGAGGAATCGGCCAGAAAGTTGGTCACAAGGTGCACAAAATCATTTTTACCATACAATTTATTGCTTTTGGGTCTCCGTTCTTCTTCTCAAATATTTGTCACACATTCGCCCCTTGCCCTGGCATAGTCCCAAAAGGAGGGACGAAAAAAGTGTTTTATAAACCTTCAATTGCTGTCAATTTATTGACAACATGTCGCCGCAACTTCCTCTCCACTCAAAACCTTGAGGCGGAAAACCAGTAAGGAAGGAAAGGACTCGGCAGGGGCAGGGGGCGAAATGGGAGGCGAAGACAAAAGGGCTATGACCGAAATTTGTTTGCCAGCCTTGGGCAGAAAATATGACGAAGACGATTTTGGCCCGCCTTTATACTTTATTTTATTTTTCCGTCGCTGCTACTGCTGCTGCTGCTGCTACTCCCGCTATTGCTATCGTTGTTTTTTGTTTGAGACTCCGTGTGAGAAATGTGAACAATTTACAATAGAAATTGCTGTGTGTGCATTTGGCTGACTCGTCGTATACGCAATCAGCGCGCGATTGCTAAAAGCATTGAAGGCAACAACATCGCCAGCGGAATCTTTTGCCGCCAGGTGATATGAAGATACAGCACAGACGATGCTTTGTGCCAATATAAATATATATAGCGAATTAGGTGTACTCTTGGCTATTCTAACAATAGGAGAATGACAAGGAAAAATAGCAAAGATATTTGAGATATTTATAAATAAACGATATTTGAAATACATTTACTGATTGCAAGATTACTTTCCTCAAATTGTTAATTTCTATATAATAAGGAATAATACTTCTTATTAAAATATAGTTAAAAATATAATATGTCTCTTATAATATACAGCCTTTGTTTCTTGTGTTTCACATAATACAGGCCTACTTTCAATTGATAACATTCCATATATTTATTCACATATACCCATCGGTCCTAGAGCATAAGGGGAAAAGTAAAACAAATGTTATATTTTACATTTCAATTGTTTTTTATGATTGCGCCCAAAGTGCACACGTACAGCGCTTGACAATTCTCGATGGTTGTCTCCGATGTTTGCCGCTGCTGATGTTTTTGTTCTTGTCAGTCGGTTGTCAATTTGGATGCCGTGCGTGTAAATTGCACAGCAGCTGCTCGATTGACAATCTATGTCTGAGTGTTGGTGCTACGCACTTGGGGCGTATATATGCATGTGTGTTCCATCAGCGTTCCGCTTGATTTTATGGGGCATTGCGTCGAAATTGAAAGTGAAAAATGCCTTTCAGGTGCTTAAGTGATGAAGTGCCAATTGCCTTTGCCTTTACCCCTGATTGCGCGTTTCAGTATTTTTTTTCGCCTGTTTCCATATTGATTTCCTGTAAATTATTATTTTTTTCCAAGCCCCTCCTCTCCCTCGCATTTCCTGTTTGTTTCGTCGTCGGAAAATTTGCGTGCATGCTACCCGAAAAAGTAGGCAACAAAATTTTATGGGTCCCGGGATATGTGGGTTAGGCATGAAATGCGTGAAATGGTATTTATCAGGAAATGTCTAAATGCTTAAAGACCACAATAGATCTCAACTGGTATTAACTAAGAATATTACGCCTTTAATAGGTATAGACAGTGGATAGTCAAAAAAATAGATAAATATGAGGGTAATCAACCTACAACATATTTTTGGTGACTCGATTTATTAATTGTTTGTGGGAACTTTATATTAAATAAATAACAATGAATGAAGGTCGTATAATATATAGTAAGACAAACGTTTGAGTTATTAACTAATGCTACAATTCTGGTCATAGATTTCCTGAACGTTATATAACAAAAAAGTATACTTTTAATCGTACAAGAAAATAAATCCCTTGGACTTAAAGAACATTTTTTCGCTGGCAATTTGTCAGTCCGTTAAACCAACACTTTCATTATGAACATAACTCACTTATGCCACTCAAATCAGCGGCATAAAAATGCAAATTAAACTCCAAAGGTTAGGCTAACGCTGAAGAGCGGCGGCGAAATGTAAACATTATCCAGCCGGCAATCATAAGATATTGCAACTGGAGAAAAGCGGCAAGCGGCCCAACTCCCTAATGTACAGTTTCGTCTTCAGAGCCAACTACTAAATTAAGGGCGCCCGGCCATAAAGCAACCGGCCCACAAAAGATGAAGAAGCTGGCAGGAGGAATGGCAAAAGAGCACTGGCAACAACCAAACAATTTTACAACTTTAGGCTCGCGCTTACATAAAAATAAATTTCTTATTTACATAAAGAAACTTTTAGGTTGCCAGTCAACAAACAAAATAATAATAAAAAAAAAACTGAAATCAAAATAAAAACCGCAAGGAAAAATTCCTCTTTCCAGCGTCGAGGAGGTGGCAACAAACATTAAGAGCATCAACATTTGCATATTCCGTATATTTGGCTTTTGCCTTAATTTGTTTGCACATATAAGCAAACACACGCTCGCAATCTCCACAAAGTGACTTTGCATGTTTAACAGTTCAGCGGGATAAGGATCTGTCGAAACTTTCGCTGAATTTCAGTTTAGATCAAACAATGAATGAAGGTAAATATTTGAAAATTATCAAATTGGCTTTAATCGTTTCATTATCCTGAACTGTTTTCAGAAAATTTAACATATGTTTTATTCTATTTTTAAATAAAGTAAATTGCAATAAAGCAAATGCATCAGGAACTAGAAACATTAAAGAAATTACTTTTCCATAATACAATATTTATTAAATATAAGATAGCCATATAAAACACATTAGCGAGAATGAAAAACTTAAGATAGCCAGCACTGTAAACCTTTTCTATAAGGTTTTAAATCAAATAAACTAAAAGTAAAAATCTGGAATCGAAAAGGAACGTCCTCTATGTATACGAATTAATCTACCCATCACATTCCAATTATTTCCAAAATAAAACTGAAAAATTGCTCTTAAAATAGCTTAGAGAAATACTTAGATACATTTATTATCCGTCAGCATTATTTATCAATTAATAATACATCTCTTATCTTTAATAAAATTCAGCCACAAACACAAGTTTTCAGCAATAGAATTTATCTCTCCCATGAGAATTCTTCTATAAATAAATATGAAAATAAGAATTTTTTAGTAAATTTATGGAGAGTAAATTCGTTGGGAGATCGTGACTAAATGTTGTTGTTGCTAACCAAGCATTAGCGTTAACGATGCATTGCCGGATTGGGTTTGGGAGCTCTGCCTTTCTGCCTGTGAGTGTGGGTGTCAGTGGATGTGTCTGGAGTATCTGTGTGATCTGTGTGTGTGTGTTTGCCAATGCCAATTCCCAGTGCAGCATTTGGCCCAGTGCTGGTTTTTGTTGATTTGCTTACGCTGCCAGACGCAGACAAAAGTAAATTTAGACAGGCGGCACGAGAGGGGCGCTCTTTTTTCACAGTCATTTGGGCACATAACAATCTTTCTCTGTTTTTTTTTTTTTCGCAGCGCCTAACGTAGTGCCCATAAATATTCTGGCATTGTTTTGCTTTATTATTTTTATTGTTATTGTTTCCCCTTCCAGCCACTGCCGGCTGCGTTTGCCTCTTCACAATTTATGTTGATTATTTTTATGGCGCGGTCGCTTGGTGGCCGGTATTCAGTATTCAGTCGTATCAAAAACAGGAAACTAAAGCCCGGCAATATGTCAATATGGCAGCATAGAGAGTCCCTGCCCTTTGTTTGGTTTGTGTTTAACGTTTAACATGACAAATGGCCACGCCCCCCTGGCTTAACGCTTGTGTTGTCAATGAATACGGCAATTTATGCCCATACATATTTAAAAAGGCCAAACAACACAAAGGAGCGCGTGCGATAAAAACATGGCCGGAAAAGTTTTTGGCGAAATGTTTAGAAGGAGTCAGACACCGCTTGGGGCGGAAAGTTCAATAAAACCATTTGTTCAAATGCAGTTGGACTTTATAGATTTTTCTTGGACCACAACAAGAAAATGAACAAAGTTATATCAATATTGAGCGAAAGAAATATTCTTTTTGGAATGCAAATCATTTTTTTTTAATTAAAACCACTTCTAATATTTACATCTTGAAAGTAAGAAATGGTGCCCAAGTAATAATAAGCACCATGTAAAGCCCCACGTTAGGTGCCAATTCTACTTAAAAAATAATTTCCCTCTTGCCAATTTGAACAACGAATATCGTATTTTCAGCTTTAACTGCAGCACCAACGATCTCTTCCAGTATACATATATTCTATTCTATTGATTAATTTCTACGTAATTAACACAAGTTATAATCAATTCACTCTGCTCTGAAACTAATGAATTCCTTGACTGCCACAGACATAAATTCTGCGTTACACTCTATATATATATATAGACTATATAAAAGGCACAGACGCGAAACCGGCAAGATGACACATTAACAGGCATCCGCACACAATTTTGAGGCTAAGCTCGGTCCCACAAACACGAGGAGAATGGAATGGTTGGCAATGGGGATGAGACTAGAGCTGGAGTAGAGTGGAATGTGGGTGATGGCATCACGGTTGGCTGCATACCAAGTTTTCCGTCTAAGTCAGGACCTGCGAAGTGGCTTAAAGCCCAAACCCGCTAATGCCCCGTTCTCCCCCTTATCTTGAGACCTCAAAAACTCGTTGGTTCTTTGGCCCCGATGCTGATTCTTTGTGTCTTGTGTTGCGGGATTTTTGCCTCTGCTATTTTAGTAGCTGGCTATTAATATTTCACTTCTTCCTGCACGTCCTGAGTCCCCGAGTCAGAGTCCTTGATATTTGTTTGTTTGCTTGTTTGCTCCTCGGTTCCTTGGCTGGCTGACGCCCTTTTATTGTTGTCGTCATCGTTGTCGTCGTCCTCGCTGCCATTAATACGCTTAACATGGGTAACATGATAAGCTAACAAGTGTGTTTGTCTAGGTTTTGACTTGACTTGATTTTGATGTGGTTTGCTTTCACCCCGTAAAGCCCTTTTGGCCTTGACTTGCTTTCTTTTCAAGCGGTTTCTCGGGATTACCTTGACAGAGCAGACATCAAAAAATCGAAAAAGTAACTTAAAAAAATCCATAAGTCATTACTAGGCTATTGAATTTCATCATCAATTTATTTAATTAACTAAGTTAGAATTTATTTCTTCCAAGAAAGTGTTTATAGTAACTCTTCTTAAATTAAAACCTAAAGTTCCAATTTTACTCCTATCTTTAAAGTTTCAAATTAAAATATTTGCAAATTACAACACCAAATATTTTCTAAAAATAAAACCCACCACTTTTAGGACATTTGTGTAAAACAATCCACACTAAATTCCATTCAATTTGCTTTCTTATTTGTTGTGTGGTTTTTTCAATCGCAGTGCCCTAAATTAATTGCAGTTCATTATAACGATTGCCAGCCTACCGACCAGACCAGACCGCACATGGAAAATCAATTAAACGCGGCGACATATAACAAAACATTTGCACAGCCACCGCAAATCGCAGCCGCAGAAATTTAACACAAAAGTGTTTTGGAAATTTGTCCACGAAACACCAAAATCGGCAGACAAACAAACCATTGCGCAAATCCAACGCGGATCGTGTCAATATTAGCCACTTTTGTGGCTCTATCAAGTGATTCAAACAGGTAATTCTTAAAAAAAAAAATATTTGTTTTAACTTAGATTATTAAATCTATTCCATAAAATAGGCCTTAGCTGTTTTTTTTTCAACCACAGACACTAATAATATACACAATGTGTATTTTCTAGGGCAACTCTTGCACTTATTTGTTTATAAATATCTATAGTACAAGTACATTGGGATAATCCCTTCGTATGCAGGTAGACTTCCTTCAAGCTGACATAGGGATTATCCCCAGACGCAGACACAGGACAAACAGAGCAGCCGAAATGAACAAAAAGTGCAAGCAAAGGAAGAAAAGAACAAATTTGCATTTGATGCGCGTTTTACACATGATGTTCAGGACCTTGGCATGGCGGCAAAAAAAACCAATAAAAACCACCAACGATATACATAAAATATATCGAAATGCAGCTTTTGTCTACACGGGCTTGTGGAATGCATACAATTTTGTTTTTCAACAAAAATGTTCATAGGTATATGTCAGCAAGTAAATTGTATTTTAAAGCCAAACAAAATACTTACTTTGATGCAAAATATAAGACAAAGTATTCAATATTGTTATATTTAATGAAAGACAATTACATAAAAGGTAGTTCATATACAAAAATACCTTAAGGAAATCTTTAATTTATTTAGTTGTCAAATAATTTTGTTGTACAAACTTAGCTTAAAGCAACCCACAGCTTAAATGCCAACTCATTTTCGAAACTTGAACGCCGTTTGATTTTCGCTCTTTTTCCCCAGCCGAAAACTCGCTTAGTTGCAGTCCAATTTAGTCCCCTGGGAAATACTTTGCCAAACAGTCGTCTCATCAGGGAAGAGGAATGAAGACCGAGCGGCATTCGTCAGCAGATGCAAGGACACCTGAGACTGACACACTTTCACTTTAAGCCGGTTGTAAAAGCGAGAAATTCACAGGATTAAGAGCCGTAATCCAACGCCTACCGGCCCCCTTTTTTCCCTCTTCCCCGAACAACTTCTCCTCCTCCCTTCGATCCTGTTTCCATTGGATCCTCGCAACCATAACCACCAACCCAACAGTCCACTTGTGCATCGGAGCGTTTTGCCAGCGACTTAACAACATTTTGCATTCTGCCCACTGTCATCAGCCGTTGTTCACCCGCTTGCCGCTTCTCGCCACGCCCCTCAACTCTGATTCACGCAGAAAACTTGGGGTTTCCTTTTAATTGAAAATGAGTTTAAACTTAAAATTAATTTAATTAATGAGATACGAATAAGAAAAAAGTATATTTGTTTAATATATATATTTGTTTAATATATCTCGTAGGCATTGTTAGTATTTTTTGAAGTGTATCCGAGCTTTTCCCGCTGCAACTGCCAGTGCAACGGCAACGGCTGTCGTTGTTTCCGTTTCCATCGCTGGGGAGGAACATTTTGCGTAATCTTGTTAGATAATTACCGTGTAGGGACTCTGCGGTTCCCCCATCGGTGTGAGCCAGCCTCTCTGCACCGTGTGCAAGTGTGTGTCTCGGCCAGGTTGGTAGGCCATTTCAATTGCCCGGCCCCCCTCCTGTTTGCTGCCAATCGGTTTCAGATACTTGCGACTACCGAACCAGTTTTCCGGGTCCCATTTTGAGTGTCTCTGGCAGGGAGGGAAATTTGGAAAGACAATCGAAGATTTTCTCGGATAATCAGTTGCGGTTTAGGATTCACGAAGTTATGCTTGACCGAAAAAAGGGGATAAAAACATACAATGTTAAGCACTAATACATCTCTTCAACTCCTTTACCTTTCCTTCAAAAAATTGAATTAAAGTTAGACTAAATTTAAAATTAAAAAGAAGTTAACTTATTGTTAAGCCCTTGAGGTAAATTAATTTGATGAATTGAGAGAAATCTCTATCGTATTTATGTAATTTATAATTTAAAAAATTGTTTTTCAATCCTTAATTTTTTGGCGTATTTAAATTTTCATTTCCATTTAAAAAGGCCAATTGATTTTCCATTATTATGCAAAGGAGAAACTATAATCCAGCTGAATAATTTATTTAAAACCGAAAACACAAAAACTCAATTTATTATCTAAAATACCGGAAATTATTTTCCAATCCGGACATCCTCGGCCAAAAAACAATCCGCCATCAATTTAAGAGCATACTTAACAGGCAGCATAATAGAAAACAACGATTTGCGTTGCTTTTTAGCATTCAATTTAAATTCAAATGTCGTAAAATCACTAAAACCAATTATGAAGCAGTGTCCAAAGTCAATAATCGCCAATTTATTGCAACAATTTGGCTAACACTTAATTTATTTACTAAGCCATAAAGGAATAATATAATAATATATATATATGTAGAAAAAAGAGTTTTGCATAAATTTATAAGCAAAAGAAACGACAGCGTCGGTAGGAGTAAAGGAGTAAAATTGGTCGACTTTATGATTGAATTTCATTTCTGCTCTATCAATTGGAAAGCAATTATCGCAATTGTGATGCAAGACAAAAAAAAATGAAATGCAAATTAAAAAAAAAATATCGGTCGGGGGTCACGCACTTAATTTGTTCATTGTTTTTCCTCGGGCAAACGTTTTTCTCCGTTTTTTTTTATTGCTGATCAGCCTTTGGCTCATTGGCCACTTTTACTTTTCACACTGCCAATTTAAATAATACAAATTGCAATTATCTTTAATGCGCTTAAGTTGGCTCTTTGGCTGCGGTCAATTTAAATTTTCTAATTGATTTTTTGGTTTATGCTGCATGGACTCTGTTTTTGTTATAATTAAATTTCGTTGAGATTTTTCGATGACTGATCTAATTTATATACAATTTATTTCTTTAATAATGGTATATATATTTGTAATAACTTACCTTTATTTTAAGTTTAAGCTAGATATTTCAACATTATCTGTCCCATTCGTATGCCTCTATCATAAAAACTACACTAGCAATGCCAAAATACATATAAAAGCACCAAAATGCGAGCATTTTATTAGATGCGAATTTAGATGATTTCTAAAGCCCTGCCTACTTTAATAGTTAAACAAATTATTGAATACTTATATGGGTTTTAACTTAAATACTGACTTAAAGAAATAATTAACAAACCCTTACTACCTATGACGTTTTAGTTACCTTCTTATTTCTATTAACTTGACATTTAAATTCTACTTCGCCGGCGTTTTATTTCATGTGCAACTTCAACAAGTCACATTAAATTTGCAAATTTGCTTACATTTACAATTTTAATAGTTTTTCAATTTTTCATTGAATTTGTATGACTTGTACACCCTTCCTACCGTTTCTAGTGAAACTTTTTCTGACGAACAGCTCTCGCAGGAAGTGCTGGCAGGACCGTTGGATGACGCCATTCTGGGCGCATAAATATTTTAGATTTTGCACGCCAGACTTTTGTTGCTGTCACAGAAACTACAAAGTCATGGACCCAGTTTGGATGGGGGCTTCCAAGGGGACAGTGACGGTGTACAGCTGCATTTTCCGAGGGCCTATACCCGGCAAGCTGTTCGTCCAACTGGCGCTGGATTGTTAGCAGCTACCCGGCCTCGTCGCCTGTGTCGTTTATGCCTAGTTGGCCAACTTGGCAGCAGGCAACTGCAATGTTGACGCTGCTGTTGCAACGGCACTGCGGTGCTTGCGAGAAAAAATATGCAAACTGCGGGCGTCTGTACTGGAAAAAATAATTGTGTTGAACCCAAGGATGTCTCATAAATTGTAAATCCTTAAATATCTAACTAATTTACTTTTATATTAAATATCTCCAAGCAGGAAAGGTTTGCAGTGCGTGTTGTTCTTAAAGATACACTTACTTATAAAGTAATTTATACTTTTCTCTGTGCTTCAGTCTGCCCTTAACTTTATTTCATAAATTGTTATTGTTTCTGTGATAGAGCCTCCTGCAATATGTCGAGCGGTCTCTGGTATTAATTTGTTGCCTGCGCACCAAAAGTGCTTAATAAATATTTTAATTACGAAAAAGCACAACGCTGGCTCGGGTCAAAGCCGGATGTCCTGATAGCTTCACATGCATGCCTCCGATGCGGTGGATCAGATGCAGGTGCCAAGCAGGTCTTAAGGTCCTCGGGCCAAAGGAGATTGAGAGGACATATTGCCTCTCAGACTCAGGCACGCACTCACAAGGGTCACAAAATGGCTTTGATGGATAAATAATATTAAGTGAAGATGAAAGTCGAGAGCAGAAATTAAATGAAAAATGTAGAGTGATGCTTTAAGCATAAACCAAATAAAATGAATCTGTTTGAAGAGAGAGTGTAGAAGAAGCATTGAATTAATATTAGTATAATGTTTTGTGCATAATAAATAATCTTTTGGTAGAACAGCATTAAAGGCAGGTTAATTGTAATCAACTTTACAATTGTATATATTTAATATATACTTGTTCTCCTTTTAATCATAAAACTTTTACAAACTCTATATAGAGATTAATCAAAATATCCAGATAATTTGCAGCTTGCAACGATTAAAATCTGAAACTAAAGTTGGCAGCCTGAAGCCGGGTCGAAATTGAGCAAAGTTCAAGTTGAGTCGAAAATTGCATAAACTCATTTGTATAATGCACACGCTTCGCCATCCGAAAAACCAACGAAAACCCCCCCCACCAACCCGCCTCACCCAGTTTTCCTTCATTTTCCCCGCTTTTCCTCTGTCTTTATAAGTGTGTCCCGCTCATCTGCATATATGCAGCGATGTTAGGGGGCGCTGAAAACTATGACTCGAAAATGTGACCTGCTGGATGCGTAGCTGAGAAAATGTCTGGGACATGGGACGGAGGCAGGACCTGGGGGGGTGGGGGAATGGCCTTGGGCGACATTTAGCACTCGCCACGTAGCGCGACCACGCCCACCCACTTTGGCCCGCCCTGGAAAACTTAGCCTGGAACATGGCGGAGCTTAACTGTGACACATTTTACACATAATTTTCAACACCTAAATCCGCAAGTTAGTGCCAACCATCAGATTTTGCACACGTTAACGCAAACATAAAGCGTCGGATTTTGGATTTTCGACTGTGCCGTGCCAGGGACGCAGCTTCCTGCTGCTAAAACACAGGTGCCGAAAGGATAACCAGCCGGACCAGCCAGCCTTTTTGTGCATTTTAAAGCCAGCAGCAGCCACGAATAAAAAATGGGCGCCATGAAATGCACAACTTTTGTGCATGCAGAAACAAAGAAAAAGTGGAAAATGTTCTAAGTGGAGGAGTGCCTCGGTCTTAGCTACAAAAATTTGGTCTTCATGTCCAACAAAAAAAAGTTTGACCAGACAGGAGTGGTAGACTCTTGAAGAGGTCAAAGGAGCTCATGAAAGTCCTTAGACTGAGGTGTTCACTGGGAGTCTGCACATCTTAAAATGAAGTGTGAAAATATATAGTTGTAACGAATAAATATCAATTGAATACAATAAATAATTATTTTATATCCGAAGAAATAAGAAAGCTACAGGTTAGAGAGCTGGATATCGGAATGTCCAATAAGTTTTGCTTTATGTGATAGAAATATTGCTTTAACCTGTGGGGAACTGGGTGTAAAAAATAAAATATAAACATGGCAAATATTGATAGAAATTTATTGGAAAGTAATTGTTAAAAAACTGACAATATATATTTATGAAGTAAATCTAATTTTGGCAGAAATGTATCTGAGCAGAATGTAATCAAACAAAAATAACAATTTATTACACAACTCGATTCCAACTTAGACAAGAGCCCTATTTAATTAAAACCAAACACCGAAAGGCTTCCTTTTTTAAAGATAAAAAATGCGTTTATTTAACTCTCAGCTAAGCTTCTGCTTAGCTTCTAAAGGATGCACTTAATAATTTACATTATAAATAATCTGCAACCATTCCGCATGCTGCAAACCGCATTCCACAGGCAAAATGTAAAATAATTCCACATAAATCTAACATTTTTGTGTTGCAGATTATACATTTACACACATTACAACATCAGCCATAATCATAAGACCAACTCGACCATTTTGTTCCCCTGCGCATATTATGATTTATCAACATGGGAACACAGGGCTTTGCAAATGTTGAACACATCTGGCTATATGATTTACATATCAAGCCGACCGTCAACTCGATTGTTGTTCCTCCTGAAGTTGTTGACCGTCCATCACGTGACGTGGCCTGTTTGTTTTAAGGCAAAAGTTTACATTGCCTTACATGGCGCCGGCAAGGAGCGCAGGATAAACTGCCAGATGAGTCAGGCGGCTGGCGACGTAGGAAATGAATGAAACCTCCTGCAACTTGAAGCGGAAATTAATAAAAACAAAAAATGTTGCCAGCAAGCTGGGCGAAATAATATTTCAGAAAACAGAAAACATAAAAAAAAGAGAAAGGAGAATTAATATGCAACATTCTGATGTGGCATATGTTGCATGTAAATGCAAATTTTAGAGGAGTGAAAAAAAATTAATATCTAGCGAAGGAACTCCTAACAGAGGAGCTTAAGCTTGTACCTTTATAGTTTATGTAATCTTTAAATTAAAAAAGTTAACAACAAAAACGAAGAATTTTGTATTTTAAAATTTGTATTGTATTGTAATTGTATTTAAAAACTTTTAAAAGGATTTACAAAAGGATTTTGTTATAGAAATGGTTCTAGAAACTTAATTAGTTTTATTTAAATGAAAATATTGCTTAAAAATTACAATCTACTTTTGGGAATCTTTAGATATATTCTATATATATTTTTATATAAAGTAAGCTTTGCCTAATCAAAGCCAGCTCGTGATTTGGCATAAATAAAGGATAAAGAAGAGTTCCCAGCCGCAATATTTTGCCAATCAATTGCCGACCCCCAGAAGGCCGGAAAAAGAGGCAAAATCCGAGCACTTTTCCCACCAACTACCAAGCTGTTTATACATAAAAATAACTGGAAACTCGAGCCTGCAACCTTCCACCCCGTACCACGAACTCAACGACCCCTGACCTCCGAGAAAACGGGACGAGTTGGCTTTGGCCTGGCATAAAGATAAAATGCCCCCAAGGAATCGGGCAACAGTTTGTAAAAGTTTTCAATAAGCTTCGGTATATCGAGAGCAGTTTGTGGATGCGCAGCGGAAATGCATAAACATTTATAAGAATTTCCTTTGAAAACATGTTAAACATAATTTCATGCCCAGGGAGCCGGCGGGAGCCAAGGGTGGTGAGTCGGGAAAAATATAACAAGTGAAATCAATTGAAGTTACTTGTAAATGAATTTCAAGTTTTCCGGGGACAAGTTTACTTAATTTATATAATGTAGTAATTCGGAGAAAAAGTTGCTCATCGCCATGCGAAAATGTCAATTGAAATTCTGTGAGGGAAAATATTTGCACAAGAAAATATTGAATTGCTGAAAAGTGTTTAAGTTTCGCCATCAATATTGTTGTAAGAAAAAGTTGTATCTCGATAAATTTAAATAACTTTCTTTACTTAAACAAAAGGTATTTATTCATTAACTTTTCTGATTAACTTTCCTTAACTTTCCTTAATAAAAAAAACACAGCTTAATCGCCTAATTAGGACTCTGCCCCATTTTTTTTCACTCATTAAAAATGTACGTATAATTCTTCACCATTTAAAGTTAATTCGTTTGTATTTATTCAACCATCAAGTGGTCTCTTCTCTGTGGCCCGGAAAATCCTGCAAACGAATGCTCATCCCCTGGGGGATTTCCCCATGCCTAATGTCGCCATAACTCAATAGGAACCTATTGAATCACAGCAAATTAACATGCATATATTGGGGGGCAATATGGGAGGAGGATGCCATCGTGGAGCTCGTGTAGAGCCCACAAGGACACATGTCGCCCCATGGCACTCCGCTGGACCCCCTCGAAATCCCAACCACCACCGTCAAATGAAACAGAACAGGACTCTTGCGCCGCTCGGCATACAAAATAAGCACAAACAAATTCGATAACAAATGGTTCGGAATCGAAACAACAACAAAGGATATATAATATATTTATAAAGAAGGAGAATGAGAGGGACACAAAAAAAAAAAAAAAAATAAGAAGAGCGAAGGACGCTGCCGCATTTAGGAACAAATGACATATTGTCAGGGGCAGCAGACAGAGATGGCTGAGAGAGAACAACATATGGTTAGTCCGATGTGACTTTCAGTTTGTTTTTGCTTAACGTAAATATAAAATTTATTATCCAGCGAAGCGCATAAATTAGCCAAACAAGAAATCAGAAGCAGACGCAAATTGAGACCGAAGCCTCAACATCCCTTCACTCCCAATTCATCCGACACAGATCAACTTGATGATGATAACAAATGAAATCAAATGAGTGGAATGTTGGATATGGCAAACTTATGGGAGAGACAGCAACACAAGGACGAAGCATCATCAATTGTGGAGAGTTCAATTTGTGACGTCACAATTAAATTAATGAACTAGCACATGCGGTTCTTCCTTTGGAAAAGTATAAAACAATTCAACAGAGTGTTGTGGTGAGTCTTGAAATAAATAAAACGAAGTCTAGGCTAATGAGTTTATAAATAATTAATAACAAAATTGTAATCTCTCCAACTTAGATTTGTATTAATATAATGTATGTATGTAATGTATTAGTATAATGTTCTTTTTTAAATAGAAGCTATCTTGTTAATGAATATTATTTCTTATTATTAATTTTTTAACCGAAATATTCTGATTCAATATAAAATATTAAATTTAATTGTATTTCAACAGGTGTTCCATTCTTAAAGAGTAAACACACTTTGCTAACGCAATCATAATTTTCTCTCTACTGATTCTGCCCATGGCAGGGCCCTCAATTATAGCCTTAAATAAATATCTTATATCCGATCCAAATGGGCCCTTTGGGGCATTTCATTAAACTAGCTTCACACTTAACCATAAACAGGCTAATTAGTTGTCTTGCGCTTGACAAACACAAGTGTTAATTTTCCCAAAACAAACAAGCACACACACGCTCACATTCGGCTAATTAACACATTTTCGCAGTTTTCACAGTTTTCGCAGGCTCTTTTCTATTTCGCAGCAAGACCGCAACCTGGAAGCTACACGGCTTTCGATGTGTTCCAGCCATAACTTTTGCGGCCCAAAGTCGCTGAGGAAGGCTAAGGGCTCGACTCGTGTATGCAAAAGTCCTTTTGAAGGAGAAAAGAAAAAGGCTGCAGATTCTACAACAAAATCCATGGCAACATGACCAGCAGGCAGCAGCGGTAACGCAAAGTTTTTGCCAAAAACCAAGCACAAAACTTTCAAGATTCACAACTGCAACACTTGCAGTGTGTTGATAGAGCTGGTACTCACTGTAAAAAATAATTCAACAAATGGTGAGTTCTTTTTTAATACAACAAATTTGTATTAATTTAAAACGTTTATCAATTTAGCTATCTGAACTTTTAACTTATATTTAAATTATTTATTTAAGCTTTAGTTTGATTTATATTTTTTCATGTGCACTCGCCTAATCTCCCATACACATATACCCAACGCACACGCATACCCAAGCCATTGTGCACATCCTGCATATCCTGCCTGTTTACCAAATGAGTTTTGTCCTAGTTTGTTTAATGCCTTGGGTCGCAAAATTTATGACGACAGTCGAGGACGAGGGTGAAGGCAAAGACGGGCATCTCGTATCTATCCGGAGAGTTTCTTGGTGTAATGGACAGATAACTGTTGCCTAATTGTTCTGACATTCATATGAGACCATAGGGTTGGGACACAGGGATAGTAACTTTCCAACTAACTTTCCATTTAATTCGTTCTCGATTCATGCTATTTAATTTTGATTTCTTTGAATTGGCGACTTTTGCTTTAATTTCGATGCGAAATAAAAGTTTTATCCACAGGATATAAGATTTGATATAATGCCTATTTATTCTACCTTTACTCTGGGTATTTTTACTATATAACCAAAGATCAGAATCGATTCCCACCCTCTGAAAACAAGGCAATAATTTATTAAAATTCCTAATTATTCCTATATGTATATGTTGCATTACATTACTATAAAAATGCATTTCCTGTATTTCCCTGCATTAAATTTCGTGCGGACTTAGTGTACCTGTTGCCCGGACAACATACACACCTCAAATTAAGTGTCGGTCAGCTTGCCGAAAATATTTCTACGCACTCCTAGCATAAATTCCGTTCCATTTAGCTCTTAATTCAATTTAATTGTCACATTCTGCATGCGCACAATTATTGAATGCCCCACGTAAATTAACCCAAAAACCTTTTCGTGCATAAAATGCCAAAAATTTAACTAAAATGATGCACCTTTGTGCATGGCAGAGCCGGAAAAATGGGAGACAGGCAGGAAAAAAAAATAAAAACCACCGAAATGAGCGGCCTTTGAATGGGACCTCACCACGACTCCCCCGACATACTAATTTTTTTTTTTGTTGCACATAAAACGCTGCAGCGCACACTGATTGCAGCAACAACGTCCCCGAACGTGACTGAGTTTACACGCAAATAAATACAAATCGCTGTGAGAGCAACTGCAGCAGCAAGAAAAATATGAATTCCCGGCTCTATGGGGTTAAGCAGCTGAACAAAAGTTAACACAGAAATCCCAAAGACGTGAAAGTGCTGGAAATACAAATATGAAATGTGGCTGCCAAAACAAAAATGCAATTTATTTGAAAGTCTACCAACAAATTCGTTTAAAAATAATTACATTTGTTGCAGTAAAACGTGGCGACTATTAGTTACTGCGGCTTAAGATTTTTATTAGTTTGTTTTTAATATGTAATTGTAAATATATAATACGTAAAATGTAAATATGTAATATGTAAATATGTAATAAGTTACTGATAAATGGAGGAAGAAAACATAGATTGAATTTAATAAAAATAAGGATCCTTTAAGTAACATTAAAAAATAATAAGATATACCCCTTTTACCCTTCAATTACCTGGTATAAAATAAATATTAAAAAAATTTAGTTTTTACCATAATTTTATCGCGACACCAGTGGCCGCCAGGTGGCGCTTGCTGGCGAGCAGCAAAACGGAAACGGAAGCTCTGCTGACAGCAAAGCCTGTTTGGAATGAAAGGAGGACACAGCTGCCATCGCGTTATCTGCATTTTGTTGATTTCACCTTCCCCTTTCCCACATCCCAACCTCTCCCGCTTCTCCTTCATCTCCGCATTATGCATGAAAAATTCTCTCTATGTTTCGTTGTTATTTTTTTGTTTTGTTTTTTGCCTCCTGTAAACTCGAGGGCGCAAGGTGCAATAAGTCGGGATTACTCAAAGAAAAAATAGTACGAGAAAATGTTGTACATATAAAGCAAAAAAGGCTGTAAATTTAATCAAATGAATCGGCGGAAGGAAGTCTGAGGTGCTCGAAGGATTCAACTCTTTAGCAATAAGTTTAATATCTGGAAATATGTTTAATATTTTATATAAATATGTTTAAATGTGATGAGATTGAGGAAATCAATTTAATAAATAGTTGATTATGAGTCTTATAATTGCTAAAAATAACTTACTTTATCAATTTTAAATCGTTTCCTTTATTTCCGAAACAGAAAACCAATTAAAATTAAGTTTATTTCATTTGTTCAGTATATTCCTCATTATTATCCAAAGTATTAAGCCTTGAAGCCCTACTTAGTAACTAAGGTACCAGCATCCTTTAAAGGGCCACTAACTAAATGGAATGAATAGCCATTTACATTTATTGAAGTGAACCCTTTGCAAAGGGATCATGGGTCATTAGGTGCCGCCAATGGAGAACAGTCAAAGGCTTGAGTCAAACACAAGCCATTGACAAAATCCAAAGCCATTGCGCTTGCCAGAGTCAAAAGTCCGGCCTTAGTGAAAGCTAATTAATCACATTCGATGGGCCTACATTTATGGCAGACGTACGGACCGGATCCAAGGATATTGGAGGGAAACACATGCAAATGTCACATTAGCTTTATACTTTAATTAATTTCTAATCCCCGCTCATCGGAGGCGACTGCAATTAGATGGCGAGGCTTGGGTGGACTGGCCAGGATTACAAGGATATGGTTATGCGGCCCTCGCATTTATCAAACATTGCACACACAGGCCCAAGGATATCAATTTGTACATGTGAGCGTGAATTACGGAATTGGTCCAGCCATCAACTACGAATTAGACATTTGAAATTTAATCGCCAATGGGTATGAGGTCCGAAGGGGGGAGTGGCTGATAATTAAGCACAAAACGGAGAGGGGGCGAGGGAGTGGATAATCCAATGTATATCCGTAATAATCAAACCACAAGATTTGAACATTATGTGTAATGAACTATTTGGTAATGATTATAATCTTTGTGGTGAAGCAAACCGTTTAAGGGCCCAATAATTGTGGGTTTGCTTTTGGGAATATGAGTACATTTGACAGGAAATAAATTACAGTTGTGTATTAAAGTAAATACTACTTATTTAGTATGTTTTGTTTCTACATCTATCTCAATTGTAATATTTATTTTTATATTTATCTATCTCTATTTGAAATCCCTAAAATCCCAACTGTCGTTTTGTATATAATTTTCACTTAACTTCATGGACAACTTTTACTAATTCCCTAATTTCGGCCTAAGAAATTTTCAGGATTTCTGGCATAATAAATTATTTATTGCCTACGGCCAACAGCAAAATCGGTTAAGAAGCAGAGCCAGGCCAGGATAGATTCTGCATAGATAAATGTGCAAAATGTGTTAACAAACTGCCACGCCCACCGATTCGAGGCACTTTGATTTGTGTGTAGGCCAATTTATCTGCCACAGAAGTTGAGTGCCACGCCCCCAAAAAACCACCGCACATCTACTTGGCCGACGTTGTCGTAGAAGGCAAGGCACTTTACACTCAAATTGTGTTAATTTGCATATTGGAAACTTTTGCCTAATTGAACATAATGCCACTTAATTAAAGTTAAGACAAGTTTTTGACGGTAAAATGGTTTTTGGCCCAAGGGGGCGGAACCGCACGGGGCGGGGCGGGTTCGGTGCGTCTTGGCAACTAAAAGTATGCCCAACATTTATGGCAGTTTGTTGTTGAAATTTACGGCAATTAGTTTAATATGAGAAGATTATGAGGGACGCACGCAGGACGTAATAAAATTCCTTTCGGCTGTGGGAAATTAATTTTCCAAGGGGTGGGTGGGCATTTTCCCAAATAAACACAAGCACTCAGACATATGGAAATCAATTAGCACTTGGAAGTCCCCTGGCCTTAAGATGTTTAATGACCCTGCTTACTCTTTGTCCTTCTTACGACTTATTGTAGTCTTGTTAAATATTTATTAACAACAATAGTTTGAAATAAATTGAGGAAAAGCCAGAACTCTGAAGAGAGTTGGTTGTGATAAGTCTCTGTTGGAGACTAACGATTAAATTGATTAGAAATTCGTAATAACAAATAAATTAAACACCTCTCTTAAGAAAAGGAAACCTTTTTTCTAAACTGTAAAGGGGGTACTATATATAATATTTAGCTATTATTTGTTTTATAATTAACTTTAGAAGATTTGATACTAATTTAGTTAAATAACTAATAAATATGACTGCAAGCTCACAAAAATCACTTTCGTTTACTACTTTCGTTTAAAAATTATTTAAAAACTCTACATAAATATAAGCTATTAAACATAAATTTTCTAAAGAATTATAAACAATTTTGTAAGGAAAAATTTACGTTTAATTATAATTATTGTAATCATAATCATAATCTACACTAAACTATATCCAATACAGATTTGATTTATATTTAAATATATTCTTAACTTAAATCAGTTCTAAATACCCATCCTCGCTTGTCGTTTATAAAAGATAATGTTGTCACTAACCTATATTTAGATTTTCCATAGTATTATCTTTATTTATTTCTTATCTTTACATTATAAAACAATTACAAATTCTGATGAAATAAAAACATTTTCCAAGAAACCCATTTTCTTTTATTTATATAAAAATACTGATTACATAAGACCTGTGCTATTCTTGACCTTTAACCTTGACGGGCACCAAATTACAGATTTCCCCTTGGTTGCAACATAAACTAATAAGATTATCTCCAAGATAAGCTACGTCATTCGGGTTAGAAAAGTTCCGCGACTTTTATCACTCCATGGGTGGCACTTAAAAATGGACCAGATCAAGTTGAAAAGCGGAACACAACGGATGCTTTTATCTTTAATTCGTTAACCGTCGAATGGAATTTTTTGTTCTGTTATTTAATTACCTAATGATAATAAAAACTCATTAGGATTCATTCAACCCAATCAAATTCCTAAGAAAAGTGATTATAATCGCTTGGAAAAACGTGCTTAAACTAATTGTTTTACTTAATGAAAAAAAAAAAGAATAATAAATAATGCATGCTAATAAATTGCCACAAAATCCTCGCGAATCGGCGGGAATATTTTCCACGATAATGTTTTGGTAAGTTCTCTATAAAATATTTAAATGAAAAAATTCGATTTTACATGGTAATTTTCCAGGTAAATAATGAATCTGTTATCTGTAGATAACATACGCTCACAGATCACGTCTATCACTTCACGTTATCATGTTTAAAGAAACAATTACAGTAGAGAGCCAGAGTGACCAGCTTTTATAAAAATATTTAATACAGAATACTTTTTTCACAGCTTTGCCTTGCCAATTCTCTTCAAGGGCAGAAAGAAAACTCTGGAGCCCACGGACCTTTATCAGGCTTTGAAAGGACACAAGGCGGACTGCTTGGGCGACAAATTTTTCGAGACCTGGCAGGCTGAAGTCAACTCCTGCCGTAATAATCCCAAGAAAGAGCCAAGTATTATAAAGGTTATATTGAAAGTATTTGGCTGGCAGCTATTAATATCGGGCTTGCTAATTGCTATGCTGGAACTGGGAACAAAGTGAGTAAATAAATTTAATTTACATAAACTTTGTGATTTTCTGAGTGAGATATCTAAGTGGTTTTTAAATAATTAAAATAAACTTAAGGTCCTGAAAATACATATTTACCGGTCAATATTATATCAAAAATATCATCTGCTTGGATATATTGGATAATGCCATATGCAATGTTAAAATTTAGATATAAAATGTTACTTTAATTTTTTAATTAATTTGTTATCTATAAGCTATCGACTTATCGATATTTTCTTTTACCCTTACCCACTATCTATGATTTATGTATTCAATTGTTAGTTAATATTTTAAGCAGTTATGGTCTTTTAATTTATTTAATTTATTAGGCTTATATTCCTCTGAATTTCTTTCTACACTATTAATTTAAGAATTTATTTGCCACAGAGCTACCTTTCCACTACTGCTGGGGGCTCTAATAGCCGAGTTTACAGCTAATGGCAATGGCGATGGAGTCATGGCTCAAATCTATGGGATTACCTTGATTTTAACCACCTTAGCTGGTGTTATGCTGCTCCACCCCTTTATGATGTCAATGATGGTGAGTTTAAATATACATTTTATTTTAAGAGAATCGTAATTTAAAAGAATATTACTTCCTACAGCACCTGGCCATGAAAATGCGAGTGGCTGTAAGTACGGCAATTTACCGAAAAGCCCTCCGATTGAGCCGCACTGCTCTGGGAGACACGACCACAGGTCAGGTGGTTAACCTTCTAGCCAACGACCTAGGACGCTTCGATCGGGCTCTGATTCACTTCCACTACCTGTGGCTGGGACCGCTTGAGTTGCTGATATCCTCGTATTTCCTCTACCAACACATTGGCATTGCATCGTTTTACGGAATTGGAATATTATTGCTCTATCTGCCCCTTCAAACCTACCTAAGTCGTCTCACTTCGAAGCTAAGATTGCAAACGGCTTTAAGGACAGATCAGCGTGTGAGGATGATGAATGAGATAATATCGGGGATACAGGTGATAAAGATGTACACCTGGGAGAAGCCATTCGGACGCCTGATCGGACAGCTGCGACGCAGTGAAATGAGCTCCATTCGCAAGGTGAACTATATTCGGGGAACGCTGTTGTCCTTCGAAATCACACTGGGAAGAATTGCGATATTCGTAAGCCTCCTTGGATTCGTTCTAATGGGCGGAGAATTGACGGCGGAGAGAGCCTTCTCGCTGACAGCTTTCTACAATATCCTGCGGCGCACGGTGAGCAAATTCTTCCCCAGCGGCATGTCCCAGTTCGCCGAGATGTTGGTTTCCCTGCGCAGAATCAAGGCTTTTATGATGCGCGACGAAGCCGGGGTTCCATCTCTAGAGGGAGGCGAAAAAACGAATCTTCTGAATAGAGATCCTCTAGTGGAATTGGAATCCTTTCAAGCACGCTGGAGTCGGGAGCACATCGAACCCGTTTTGGATAATATTAACCTCAGTCTGAAGCCTCCACAACTGGTGGCGGTTATAGGACCTGTCGGCTCTGGAAAATCCAGCCTTATACAGGCCATTCTGGGGGAACTTCCTTCGGAATCTGGAAAGCTGAATGTTCAAGGAAAGTTGTCCTACGCCTCGCAGGAACCCTGGCTCTTCAACGCCTCCGTTCGAGACAATATCCTCTTTGGCTTGCCCATGGATAAGCATCGCTATCGTAATGTCGTCCGTAAATGTGCCCTGGAACGGGACTTTGAGCTGCTCCAAGGCGATCGCACTTTGGTGGGCGAAAGAGGTGCCGCCCTCTCGGGCGGTCAGAGAGCTAGAATCAGTCTCGCCCGAGCCGTATATCGCCAGGCGGACATATATCTTCTCGACGATCCCTTGAGCGCCGTGGACACCCATGTGGGTCGTCATCTATTCGAGGAGTGCATGCGGGGTTTCCTTAGAGATAAGCTAGTGGTCCTGGTCACCCACCAACTGCAATTCTTGGAGCATGCCGATCTCATAGTGATCATGGATAAGGGTAAGGTGACAGCCGTCGGCACCTATGAGGAGATGCTTAAAAGTGGCCAGGACTTTGCCCAGCTTTTGGCTCAGCAAGCCCACGAAGAACACGATGACTTTGAGCAGGATCAGGAGGATGCCAAAGAGGACAAATCTGGCGGTTATTCGCGACAAAGCAGCCGGCAGAGCAGGGTTAGTGTCGGCTCTGTGGATTCTGGCAAGGATTCTGTGATCGAGGACGAGAGACAACCTGTGCAGGAAGCCCGTTCCACGGGGAAAATCGGTCTAAGCATGTATGGAAAATATTTCTCTGCTGGCTCTGGCTGGTGCCTGGTTGCCCTGGTGGCCTTCTTTTGTCTAGGCACTCAACTTCTGGCCTCTGGCGGCGATTACTTCCTGTCTTACTGGTAGGTTCTAATTTCTCCGTATTATTTCCTCCTGAAGTCATATTTCTTTAACTATTTTACTTGCAGGGTGAGAAACAACAACTCGTCTTCTTCGCTGGACATTTATATCTTCAGTGGCATCAACATGGTCCTGGTGATCTTCGCCCTGCTGCGAACCGTCTTATTCTTTAGCATGGCCATGCATTCCTCAACTCGGCTGCATAATTCCATGTTCCATGGCTTATCCCGTACGGCCCTTTACTTCTTCCACTCGAATCCGTCGGGAAGGATCCTGAATCGGTTTGCCATGGACCTGGGACAAGTGGATGAAGTTCTGCCCGCCGTTATGTTGGATTGCATCCAAATATTCCTCACAATCACCGGCGTTATCTGTGTGCTTTGCATCACGAATCCTTGGTATTTGATTAACACAATGACGATGTTCGTGGCCTTTCATTTCCTACGGAAATTCTATCTGAGCACCTCGAGGGATGTGAAGCGCTTGGAGGCGGTGGCCAGATCGCCGATGTACTCGCACTTTAGCGCCACTTTGAATGGCCTGCCCACCATAAGAGCCCTAAATGCTCAGGAGCTGTTGACAAAGGAATATGACAATTACCAGGATCTACACAGTTCGGGATACTACACCTTCCTATCGACGAGTCGCGCCTTCGGCTACTATCTGGATCTTTTCTGTGTGGCCTATGTAATATCAGTGATCCTGACGAGCTACTTCAACCCGCCGCTGGATAGTCCCGGACAAATTGGATTGGCCATCACTCAGGCTATGTCCATGACTGGCACTGTACAGTGGGGAATGCGGCAATCAGCGGAATTGGAAAACTCCATGACTTCTGTGGAAAGGGTCCTGGAATATAGGGACCTTAAGGCAGAGGGAGAATTTGAATCTCCAGCGGATCAAAAACCTCCGAAAAATTGGCCCCAGAAGGGAGAAATAAGGGCAGAAGATCTCAGTCTGAGATATAGTCCCGATCCCAAAACGGATAATGTATTGAGATCCCTAAAGTTCGTCATCCAACCCCGCGAGAAAGTGGGAATTGTGGGCAGAACGGGAGCAGGCAAATCCTCCCTTATCAATGCCCTATTCAGGCTCTCCTACAACGATGGATCCATGGTGATTGATAGTAAAGATATAGCTGCTATCGGCCTGCACGATTTGAGGAGCAAGATATCTATAATACCCCAGGAACCGGTACTATTTTCGGGCACCATGCGCTATAATCTGGATCCCTTCGAACAGTATTCCGATGATAAGCTTTGGGAGGCCCTTGAGGAGGTAAGATTAACGAAATAGTTTTCTTAAAAATTAACTATAATTAGCTTTCTCCAGGTTCATCTCAAACAGGAAGTCTCCGAGCTGCCCACGGGTCTTCACAGCATGATCTCCGAGGGTGGAGCTAACTATAGCGTTGGCCAGCGGCAGTTGGTCTGTCTGGCCCGTGCCATTCTCCGGGAAAATCGCATTCTCGTGATGGATGAGGCGACGGCTAATGTGGATCCACAAACGGACGCCCTGATACAGTCCACCATTCGCAGGAAATTCAGGGATTGCACTGTTCTGACCATTGCTCATCGGTTAAATACGATCATTGATTCGGATAAGGTCATGGTTCTAGATGCGGGCAATCTGGTAGAATTTGGAACACCCTACGAGCTCCTAACACAGTCCATGCGAAAGATCTTTTATGGGATGGTCATGGAGACGGGTCGGTCCAGTTTCGATCACCTTATGAAGATAGCTCAACAGGTGAGCGAATAAAATGTAATTTTATTATCGTATTTTAATTTAATTATCTATTGTTTACAGGTTAACGAGACTAAGTTGCGCAGCAAATCGGAATAAATCATTTTATTATGTTTATTATGTTTCATTTTATTAATGTTTACTATACGAATGTAATCAAATTATTATTAAGTTTTAAAGAATAATAAAATTGTTATCACTAGTAAATAAAATTTATTAAAGTTCACAATTTTAAAAATATACTGCTCACATTTGAATTTGGCGCTAAAAAATGGCAAGTTTCTTCTCTGATTAAAAAATACCGAAACCTAGTCATCGTTATCGCTATCGATAGGCTATACTGCTTGTAAACAAATTATTGCGCACACAAAGTTATAAATGTTTCCTTAAAAATGGCCAGAAATGTTATTAAATCAAGCTTGTCCAGCAAATTGGCTAAAAGGGGCGATGTAATTAAGCCCACAGAAATAATTGCTAGACAGAATCGAGCGGATAATGTGAGGGTAAGTTGGGAGACCAACATTAAATTTTCAAATAAATAATACTTCGTAAATTTGTAAGGATATCGAAGATCTTGTTGGGGCTTCAGGGTCCAGCAATTCAATTTACTTCTCACCTCGTCAAACCCGCAAACAGCGGGAAACTCCAAAGAATATTAATATTAAAACGGAAGCATCAACACCCAAAAAGATTAAAAAGGAGGAACAGGATCAGTCGAAGTCCAAAATATTAATTGGTTCAGCCATGGTAGTTAAATGCAAGGTGGTACCCGATGCTATGAACTCCCCCCTTAGGATTGATCGGATTAAGAAGGAACTGGAAACAGAAATAAAAGCGGAACCCAAGGAAGAGACTTTGAGAAATATAAAAAAAGAAGTGATTGCCCCAGAGAAACCACACTTATACCTGGGAGTGGAAGCACCTCATCCCTTGTGGCTTAGTCATCTAGAAAATATTCGCCTAATGAGGAGCCGTCAATCAGCGCCCGTGGACACAATGGGTTGCCATCGCTGTGCGGATTCCAAGGCAGATGCCAAGGTATGATACATCCCTGCATATATAATAAAATCTTTGCCGGATTTACGTGCCTTTCTTTATTTGACAGACCCAACGCTTCCAGAACTTGGTGGCCCTAATGCTCTCCAGCCAAACCAAAGATCAAACCACTTTCGAGGCCATGAACCGCCTTAAGGAACGCACGCTCACCCCGTTGAGTATACAGGAAATGCCAGTGACGGAGCTGGAAAACATACTACATCCCGTTTCCTTCTACAAAAACAAAGCCAAGTACCTCAAGCAAACCGTGGAGATCCTCATAAATAAATACGATTCCGATATACCGGACAATCCCAAGGAGCTCATTGCTCTTCCGGGTGTAGGACCAAAAATGGCTCACATCTGCATGGCGGTTGCCTGGAATAAAGTAACAGGCATCGGAGTAGATGTCCATGTACACCGCCTGGCAAACCGTTTGGGTTGGCTGCCACAGACGACCAAGGAGCCGGAACAAACCAGAGTCCGGTTGGAGAAGTGGCTGCCCCGCAGCCTCTGGTCGGAGGTGAATCATTTATTTGTTGGATTCGGGCAAACCATTTGCACTCCACTGAAGCCCAACTGCGGGGAATGCCTAAACAAGGATATTTGTCCATCGGCCAACAAGGAAACCAAAGCCAAGAAAACGAAAGAGTGATTGATAAGAAGAAAGAGTTTTATACAAAATTAAGAAGAATATTATGTATGCGATAAAAAAAAGGAAACTGTCGTAATGTTTAAACTACAAGGAATAACTCAGGAGTAACATGTTTGAAAGGGGCTACAAGTCCAACAACTCAGTACTTAAGGTTAAAAGCCAGAAAAATACAATAATAATGAAGAATGAAATAAATCTCGTTTTAATTTATTAATACAAATGTGCAAATGATAAAATTTAACTACATTTCCTTAGAAAAACTTCTATATATAAAAACGCTAACTATTAACATTTAATGCTTAAAGTATTTTAAGTAAAGTATTTAGTCGGTCTTTTGAAAAAATGTATATTTAAAAATACCAATCATTATGAAAAGGTATTTCCCTCCATACTACATACGGTCATACTATCACAAAATATTTGGCGCGTTTAGTTGTTTATTCACAGCTTCTTGTGAAATTAACTTTAAAATTTATTTCTAAGCAACAAACAGACAGCAAAATGAATGATTCGTGTAAGTAAAATGCTGATACTCTTACTTAGCTATGTGAGCCACAATTGCAATTGCTTTTTAGTTGGAGATTTCAATGCCACACAAACGGCGCCCTCTGGAGCTGCCAGCAACCAAAAGGGAGAGGTGCGTTAATGAATAAATAGTCTAGATAAATTCATACTTAATTATGGTTTTATTGTTAGGGTATTGTATCCATGTTGATAAAGCAGATTGTGGACGCCCCCGAGGGCAATATCGAGATGTTTGGCATGCAGTTCGGCATGGCCTGTGTAATTGCCATTGTGCGCAATGTGGAGACCTCTTCCACGAAAATCACCTACACCCTGGAGGATCACAGCGGCCGGATTGATGCACACTACTGGCTGGAGGAGGGCGACGCTCAGAAGGCACCCGAGGTGATGGTCAACAACTATGTCAAGGTGTACGGCACCACACGTTCGCAGGCGGGTCAGAAAACTCTGATGGTGTTCAAGCTGTTGCCGGTGCTAGATCCCAACGAGCTAGTCACCCACCTGCTGGAGGCTCTCCATGCCCGCTACAAGGCGGAGGATTATCAGAGCAAGGGTGGCGCCGCTGGCGCAGTTTCCGGGGGTTCCGGCTCTATGGCCGACTTCACCGCATCGCAGAGCAATGCCATTGTCAGTGGGCTGGATCCCAAGCAGCAGGCTGTCTTCCAGGCCATCAAGAGCAACGTGTCCGAGGAGGGAATCGGTCGCAAGGAGCTCAAGGCCAAGTTTTCGCACATCAGTGATTCCGAGTTGACGTAAGTTGCATATTCCTGGGAGTTACCATTCCTATGTATCATTCCTGTCTTTATTTTAGTAACATTCTGGATTTTATGATTTCCGAGGGACACATTTACTCCAGCATTGATGCGGATCACTTTATTTGCACCATGTGAATCGAATATGAAGTTTAAAAAATGTATTTCTTAAATGCGTATTAAATATAATAAGTTTATAAATACAATTACAAAATATGAGAACATTTTTTGTTGGAATAATCAAACAGGTAATATGCAAGAGTAAGTAATTATACAATAACAATTTAACTTGTAGAGGTTCCGATTTTTGTTTTTATTTTAATTTTTGAATTAATACTTTTTGGTATTTTTTTCCAGCATGCTTTAGTGCCTTTTAGTGTTTCAGTGTTGCCATTTAGCTATTCTCTCACTAGATCTAGCGATTGTAAAATAGCTGAAAGCGGGAATTATAGCTTTCTTGCATACATATTTCATATTTATACTTTGAGCAGATATTTTCGAATGCTACATAAGTCGTAGCTTTCAAAACGTTAGTTGATGCCCAAATTTAAGGTGGAATCTTTAGATATCTGTAGATATTTAAACATATTACCAATTAATTGAAACTAGCGGCTTCAAATTTAGTTTAGGACTTTTTTCCAAAAGCTAGTTTAGCATCACTGGCTCTCTCTGTTGTGCCCACACTTTAGTTTCTCATTTCGCGGCATTCAGTCAGTCGCTGTTTTACTCTGTCGTGCTACACAATCGAAAGCCGGCTTAACAACAGTCTTATCAATGAATTAATTTAAGTGTCTCAGTCTAAGTTGAGATTAGGAAGCGTATCGAACAGAAATCAGCAACTCCAACCATGGCGATCAAACATAGAAACAACAAAGAGCTTCAATCTCTGCTTCTTCTCACCGTCTTTTTGGGATTCTTGGGTGAGTAACAATGGTAATATTTAATGTTTATTTGGATAAGTGCGTTTTGTTTAAGCAAATTCATAGCACGTAGAAAGTAAGTAAATTAAATAAAGTTGAATGAACTATTTGTTGTTGCCGTGCTTATGCACACACACGCGATAAACAACATTGACATTGCCGCTCCCACACGGACACAGACACAGACACGCACACAAAACAAATGAGAAGAACTTTTAACTGACACACTTTCCAATTGGAGCAGCTGATTTCGAACAGTGGGGCAGATAGTTAACCAAGGTGCTAACCAGCTGAAGGTCAAGGTTAAATTATTTCATTATTTAGGGTCTTGATAAAGAATTATTAGAAAGAAAAGTATTAAAATTAGAGCGTACCTCATTTTAAAAAGACGTTGACAAAAATACATTATAAAAAATAAGTAAAGTAAAATTAAAGAAAAAACTACTTGAATTTAAAATTTGATTAGGAATTCTACATATATAAAGGCAATTTAAAACTCTCTTAACCCATTTTGTTCATAAGTATTCATGAATTATCATTTACCTAACTTTTGCCAGTACGAATTTGCTTTTATCTGTATTGAAATATAGAAAATATCACAAATATTTACCTAAACCGACCTTTCCTATCTATCACCCCACCCGCTTTCATCTTATCTGTACTGCCTAACATATTTTACTATTTTCTTTCACTTCTGGTGATAACGCCGCCCACTGTGCAGGGCCAGTTGTTTGATAACCTCGGCTCGATCCCAGGCTAAAAATTCTCGAATAAAATAAGCAACGTGCTGGGTGAAAGTTATAGCATTTCGATTGACTAACGACGTGTCCCATTCTTGCCACTTTTCCCACTCTTTTTCAGCGGCGGGAAGCTCTCTTCTGGTTCCCCCAAAGAGTCAACAATTCTTCAAGCTGCAAAATGAAGTTAGTCTGGAGGAACTGGGACAAAGATCAAGTTCTCCCGAAACCACATATAAATTCGAGACGGATCTGGAGATTAATTCCGTTTGGAGTCAGAATAACGATCAATTGCTGGAGGTTTTCATCACAGAGAGTCGAGTGGCAGCCTCAGGAAGGGATCGTGCCATCGACAAGATTCCCGACAGACCTTTCTACATCAGTCTGGTTAATGGGCAGCCCAATAAAGTCATAGCCCATACATCCAAGGATCAATCCCTGCTGAATTTGGAGCGTGGCATCGCTTCCCTTCTTCAGTTACAGTTGGAGGCCGCCCCAGAAGAGGAGCTGGATGTTAGTGGGCTGTGCCGCGTCTCCTACAATGTGAAATCCTCAACGAGAGTGGAAAAGACCAAGAGAGACTGTGCTCTGTGGGATCTAAGGGTTACCTATCAACCAGAAGAAGCTCTCGGTGTCAGTCAGCAGTCCCAGGAGCAAATTTCCTATCAACTCTCCTCAGAGGGATCGCTCCTCAAAGCGGAATCGGTGGAGACTCATCGTCTAAGCTTGGCAGCCAAGCCGGATTTAGGAAGCTCGGTCAAAAGTGTGCTCCTCCTACAACAGAGTGGCCAGGGATCGAGTGATGTCAAGCAGCTGGAACAGGGCAGCCTGGAGGCGGCCATCAAGAGTCTGCTGGAATGGTATCGCGTCTTTGAGCTGGAATCCGATGTAGATGGCATCATAAGCGAGTTGAAGGAGCAAACCGTAAGCAAGACCTAACTTCTCCTGACAGAATTAATAACTTTTCGCTTATTTTCTCAGCTTGAGGAGCAGCTGAAGGCTTCGCTGAACGAACTGCAGTCCGAGGACTGTGGCAAATCCTCACTGGCCTTGGTTTTCGTCAAACTCATTCCATTGGCTCGTATTACCAGTCAAGAACGATTCGTTGATATGCTCAAGGAGCACACCCAGCTCCTGCCCCAATTGGTGGATCTTATGGGAGCTGTACAGACCTTTGATGCCCATAATGCCACCTTTGGCTTCCTGTACAAGGAGGAGGAAACCGCGTACGATAAATTGGAGCTGCTGGAAAAGTACCTGCAATCTCTGGCGGTGGCCACGCACCCGGACAGGAAAATCATTGAGCATTTATATGGATTACTCCAGTTGGAAGGCAGCACCAAGAAGCAGGCTAAGCTGAGAGAGAGCATCGTTCAAACGTTAGCCACCTTGACGCGCCAAAGTAACTTCGATGAGAATGATCTGTTGATGCAGCAAGTTCGGGCATATCTCATCCAGGGAATCACATCCAAGGAGCCCGTATTGTATATTAGGGCTCTGCAGAATCTTCAGGATCCCGTCACCATTGAATTGTTGCTGGATCAGGCCCAGAGTCGCGACGAACCCAATTTATCGGTGGCTGCCCTGCAGGCTCTCAAATCCTTCCCCATTGCCAGCTTTAATTCGTCGCATCGTCAGCAGTTTGAGGGAATTTTCTATCAGCGAAAACGAAGATTCGACAGCTCTGCTCGTACATTGGCCTTGGATGTTATTCTGTCGCTGAGGCCCAGTCAGGAGCAGTTGGGTCATCTCCTGGACTATTTGGCCTCCAATGATCGTCAGTTCGAGATCAAAACCTATGTTCTGCAGAAGCTGAGAATGCTGGCCGAGAAGTGTCCCAGATTTAGAGGTTTATTCGAAGCGGAACTGGCCAAAAGGAGTCGGGTGAATAACTACCATGTGCTGGGACAGAAGGGTGAGTAGTTGCAGTTGGCCAACTTTTTTCTTACACTAAATTCTGTTATGAACATTGTCTCAGGTCTCACCACCGTGCTCACCCGCCAGCTCTCCGGGGCTCCCGCCTTCAACGAAACTCTGCTGAGCACCCAGGAGGTTAACCAGGGCATCCTAAAGCGTGGCTCTGTGGAGTTCCTGCTTCATGCGGGACGCCATCAAGCTAGCACCTTTAAATTGGGCATCTACACCGTGGGCTTGGGTTCCGTCGTGGGCGATGGCGATGCTGACGACGGCAATGATGCCATCCCAGCGGATGATGTGCTGGGTGGCGAGGAAACCATTACCGCTGGCATGGAAATCAGTGTGCAGGGCTCTCAGCTGCGGCCTCTGGTCTTCTTCAACGGCCAAACGGAGCTCATGGGTCATGTGTGGGGAGGCACTGCCTCCGATTCGACTCCCGCCTATCAGGCCACCACTTTGGGGCAGGATCACGAACGCTACATAATCCTGGCATCGGGAGCCACGCTCCACTGGCGAGTTCTGGGAGCTAGAAGTGTGGATCTCAATGGCCAAGTGGGATTCAGTCTGTGGAATCGGAATGCCCAGACGGAGATCCAGCAGAAGTAAGTTACGGAGTTTAACTTTAACTTTATTTTCTATTTAAAATGTTGTATTTTTTAGCACGGGAAGCGCTGTGTTGGGTCATGTAGCCGTTGGCTTCACCTACGCCAAGTTGGTCCAGGAGTTCAGCCTCATCCACGAGCCAAAACTGAGTCTGCAGGCAGATTTGGACTTTTATAATGGCATCAAGCTCTGCATGCAGTTGCAGCGACCAGAGCAGCTGCTAAAGTGAGTTTTTTTTTAGGAACTATCTCTGAAATTCCTATCAATAATACCCAAATCTCTTCACAGGCAAACCAGCACTCGATCCGTTTTCCTACAGTCTGTGGATCGCCCCTATGCCAAACATGTGAGCTCCAAGCTCGCGCACAAAACTCCGGGCTGCACTTTTGCCCTCAACCAGAAGAACAACGAAATGTGCAACGTCATTTTAAGTGATTAAGAGATTCCGAGATTTTCAAAATGCTTCCTTGATATTAAACCATAAACAAATGTAAAGCTCAGAGATTAAGACTCAAAACTAGATGTAAAACTCAAACGAACAAGGACAATCTAATTTTTTATAAAGCACTAAAAATGTTGTTATTTATAAAGGGGGAAAAGGAATCCTAAGATTAGTTTTCTAAAAAATTTTGAAAATTAAATGACCCTAATTTTTCCTCTTCGGGAACTGGTCACACTTAAACCATCAATGGCGCTGAACAATTTCCTTAAAAAAATGGTCTGTTCAAACATTCTCCGCAACTGAAAGACTTTGAGGTGTCTGCACTGCCTTGGGGGATATATAATGAGTTTTTAACAGAAAAACAATAGAAAATTCTTTGAATAGCTCTTAAACCTTTATCAACCAGCGCTCCCACATTTGTTACCTTTTTGTGGTTTTTGTCCAGGCTATTTGGTATGTTTATTTGTATTAATTGGTATTAAAAGTACTTTTCAAAATGGTCACACTCTCCGCGGCAAAAAGAAAGAAGAAGTAAAAAGGCGAAATCGGAAGTAAATAACAATTTTGCAGATCCACCAATAAAAGTCGCTATCGGAATGTGAGTGCCCAGCGGAAAGATTGATACGCGAGATATACAACATGAGAGAAAAGAGTTAAAAACTAAAAGTGTCAAAAAACAACAAAATTGGGCCACCAAACCGTGGTCTTCTTCTTAGTGTTTAGAAGAGGAGGCCCGTCCGCTCACACACACACAATCATAACCGTCGCCCAAAATAAATACTCTAATAATTAGCAGATTTTAAGTGCTAATCCGCGACTGATTAAAATGTTTACATGCGAATAAATCAATATTTGCGTCAACCGTTGAGGCTGTTAAATCAATGTGCTAAGCGAATGACTAAAGAAATTTAAACATTTTGTTTTTGTTGTACACAAAATTTTTTTACATCACACACAGTCAAACAATTGGAGTGCGAGCGAAAGAGAAAGAGAGCGACGTGTTCCGTTTATTTTCTAAATCTGTACATGTATGTGTTTGTGTGTGCGGGAATTTCTGTTGCGTGAAGTTGCAATAAAAGGAACCACGTGTAAAAGTGTTCTGGTAATTTGTGCATTGTATTTCACTAGATAGTTATATGATAAAACCCCGTAAATTCCATATGTGTGTGGAGTTTTTGTTTTGGCTATTTGATCGAAAAAAGCACTCGACCGACAGCTCCCAACGTGCCGTTAAATTCGATTTCTGTTTCACCTTTAAATTTAAAGTCATTACCCGAGGATTTTAACATAAATTAGCCGGCAAAATTAGCATTTGTATTAATCATTATCGCACCCATACACAGCCGTTAATAAAAGAGTGTTAAAAGAAAAGGTAAAAGAGAGAGAATAACATCATAACCCAATATTTCGGCTCTCTTTTTATCTCAGAGACGAGATCTCTTTTAATTACGCCACATTATGTATTTATTGTACAACAAAACAACTAATGTTGGTTTTTATTTTTATTATTAAAATTTATTGAGTTACAATTTTGGATAGAATGGAAATTGAATCTTGCAACATTCACATATTCCTTATTGTCTAAAAAAAACCTTCAGTTCGTAATCCCGAATTTAACTATTTTTGTGAACTGCACTGTAAGCGGGACCATCTCTTCTCACACACACTTGCGCACTTGCTGCTCTCTCCCATTTTCCTATTCTCCCTGTTTCCCCATATTTTCTCATACTTCTAATAACGGTAACAGGCGTCATCGCGGCGGTTAATGTGGTTAATTCTATTACTCATATTTATAACTTGCAATTTTTAAAACTTTAAACTTTAAAGTTTACTTTAGCTTTGCCTCTTTCTAGAATTGTTGATTTGTTGGGGCCATATTCTCGCGCGCAAGTTTAAAAAGTTCAGTTAAAAAATTTACCTTCTGTCGAAAATTCGTAACTATGTTATTTTCCAAAAAAAAAATATTTGTTGCGTGAGCGCATTCGAAATTCCAAATGATTGTCTACTCTAGATTTTCTTAGCTACCATCACAAAATCTTGGCTTTTTAAAGCTTTCAATGGATTATGAAGCTTTTTTTACACCCAAAGAGTTGGCTACACTGCTTGCAACTGGCGCTCTTTGTTATTGCCCGATAAGTTTTCAACCGCGCTGCATGTGTCTTCGGTTCCCCCTTAAAAAAATTAAATAAAAATATATCAAGAAATATGGATAAAATTAAAATAAAATAATTCGACATAAATGCGATATATTTAAAGTTTTTTGGGAATAACTCCAAAATAAATTTAGCAAGTTAACTGTTGTTTTCTCTCTTTCGCTCTCGCTCGGTGCTTGCGTGCGTGTGAGTGTGTGTAAAGGCCAAAGAGCGCCCTCCTTGTCCCGCGACACGCCTCCTTTGGCGGACAGCAGAATAAATTGGTTGCAAACACAACAACAAGAAAAAGAATCCTCCTTTTAGAATTTACCTGTGAAAGTGAAAACGTGACAACACGATAAAACGAACGAGGCAAGCAAAACAAAAAACGAGTGCATAAAAAAAACACACACAGCGACGCAAACGAATAAGAAGAGGAGCAGGAGTAGAAGGCAAGGAAGAAGAACAAGTGCAGCGCCAAAAAAAAAAGAGAACACAAAATAATCAACGAAGGAAGTGCTTGAAAAACAAGAACACAACAACTGAAACTAAATTGACAGGTAAGAGAAAAAACCACCCTCCTCCCTCACTACCTGCGTTTATCTCTTGCTGGCCCTTTGGCTGCATTTTTTCGTGTGTTATCTTTGCCTCTATGATTCACTTTTTTTCATTCTATTGATAACTTTTCGCAATTCACGAAGACTAAAGGTTCTTTCATAAGTTAATGATGAATATTTCCATGTTCATTCTGACCATAAATTTTATTCAAATTCTTTTTTTTTTTCATAAAATCCATTTAGATTTTATAAGCCTTAAAAATTGTCGTCTTCTTTTTCTTTTGTTGGCTTCATGTGCTTTTTTATACGTAACTGATTAGATAGACCATTTTTTTTTCTGTTCGTTCTAACCTTGCACAATTTATGACGGCAGCAAACCAAGTTTTTTTTCGGCTTGATAAAGGTATAAAAAAAGATTTTCAAAAAAGGTAAAACCCTTTTATTTGGGGCTCTAAATTAACGCTGTGACTGAAGAAGACATACCCTTTTATACATTTGTGACATTTGCAAAGGGTTTAAGTTTCCAGTGTATCTTACACTTTTATTTGTGTCCTAAATTTGTAATTTACTTTGTGGCCTAAACATAATTTATTTGGCTTTTTTATGTGTGATTATATATTTTTGGTAGCTTCTAAAGAAGGAATTTCCTTCGATATTGCCTCCTATTTTGTAAAGAACTTTGTAGTTTTTCGATAATAAAAAATTTAAGGGGATCTTTCTTCAAATTGTGATTTTTTTCCTCCCATAATTCCCCGATTTCCAATTTAGATAAAATGTTTTATGTCTGGCTGTATGGCTTTGAGTGACTCACCTTTTAGCATGGGTTTTACAAGAAATAATTGTGAAATAGGTGTGCAATTTCTAAATAATGATGTGAAACATATGTTTAGGCAATAAATAGGCTATAAATTACCTAATCTATTGCTTTGTAGCCTTGGCTAATAAACTTTTACCAAAGAGAGCAGCAAACATTTTCTAAAAATTAATTTCTTGAGCAGGCACCTATCTTATCTTCGCAAGAGATTGCCACAGAAATAACCCACTTAAAGCTAAGCAAGAAAAATATATATGCTGGATATCTTTGACAAAGTTGAGTATCTATCTAAATACATTTGACTGGCAATGGACAAATTGTATTTGGGTAAACTGTCTGTCAGCCAGCACCGTCCAATCGCTCGCTCACGTGAGTTTGACCGATACAAAACGACTTTTCAAATTTGCAACACAAAATCATAAGTAAAGAAGAAAAAAAAGCAGTCGTGCAATTTACAGATCCGGCAGGCTAGCGGGACAGAAAATAAAGTAAAACCAATGCCGACAGACTACAGACTCAGACTGGAATCGGAATCAATCGATTTCAATAAGTCAACGTCGCTTTGCATTCAGTCTCACATCCATTCAACGATCCATCCATCCATTTATCCATATATCGCATATTCAGAGATTTGTGTACGTGCCTGGGCGACGACAACGTGATTTGCCCGGTGATTCACATCGATTATTATTACTGGCCAGTTTCTCTGTCTATAAGTCTACAAGTCTCGTTGAGTCTTGTGTCTGTCAGTCAGTCGGTCATCCATCCAGTTCGTTGAACTCGTTGAGCGAAGGGCCTGAACTTTATCGAGAGTAACGAAAAACGCACTAACCCAGTGCCCAGTGCTGCGCCCCCTTGGCAACCCATTTAAGGTGGCCCATAGGAGAAAAAATCAATACTTTTTCGTATTAACCCCAAACCCGCCCTGCTTGGCTGTATTTATTTTTGAGACCGCGAGAATGTTGCACAAACTGGCCATAAATCTGACTGGGTTTTTGTCATGGGACCTGGTTTTATGTTAAATTACCAGAAAATTAATTGTTTCTGCTCTTGCTCTTTTGGGGGCGATTGTGTTAAGCTAGGTTAGTATTATTACTAAGGTCGCTTGTCAAGGTAGAATTTTATACAAGTAAATGAGAGATGATTTTATATAATAAAATATACACTAAGGAATTTTATTATTTAATGTTCTTTACGTTTCACATTTGATATCATAACGATTGCTGATAAATCGCAATAAATACTAAAAAAGGTTTACTTCTAAAAACCGTATTGTTTTTTTTATTTATTAATGTAGAAGAGCTTTTACACTTTGAAAATGTTTCTCATAAGAAGTTGTGGTAAATAGGGCTAATTTAATATTCCCATAGTCCTATATTGACTGATTAAGGTGAGATATTCATAGCCTTTTGCGTTCCTCAACTCAGCACTTTTATTTAAATACCTTAATGGATAAATACAATTTTATCCTGTTTGAAGTGACTCAACTTCGTATCTAATTTTGGCACATATCCGCTTTTATTGGACATGATCACCTGATGGCTCTGATAGCTGGAAGGAAATTTCACACATTAGAGGCCGCTCCAGTTTATGGGGCCCTCGCGAAATGCAGGCTGAAATTGAAATTGAAACCCACACGCTCGTAAATCCTAATCAAATTTATTAAATCAAGTACTGGCCGACGAGATGTGTTAATGACAGAACAGAGGAGCGAAACAAAATATACGCCCACCAGATGGATTTCCTACACTCGAACAAACAACCGACGAGCATAAAAAAAGGCGAGACTAAAATAACATTAAATATAAAACGAGGCACATGAAAGCAATTTGAGCGATATGAACGAGAACTGCCTCTGCTCCATATATATAAATCCTATATAGAGAGAGAGAGCAGATACATGGCGGGCATATAGCATATGTATGCCCGAGATAGCGAACAATCAATTTGTGGCCGACTTTGGATATGACTTTGTCGCTCGCTTGCTCCGCTCGTTCGGTAATTGTACGGCATTAATTTGTGCAAGTAATTTCATTGAGCCCGAACCCGATCCCGTTTGTTGCACGGCCCAAAGCAAAAGCGAAATATTTAACAGATGTCTGTATCTGTTGGCTTTATATATTCGTTTAATAACTCGACTCGCGGGTAAACATTTCTACATTTTCGCCGCATTGATTAAATAACCTTGATTTCGCCCGACACCGTGTTGCCGTGTTGTAAACGTTATCCGTGCCGCTATATGTTGTCCGGATAAGCTGTAAATCAATAACCAGATCTGGCTATAACGTTATCAGTCTTATGCCCACTTTTTGTTTTTTTTTTTACCAGGTAGGAAGTGTTGGTAGTGTAAGCTAATTCAATTGGATAGTATGAAAGTTAATTATGGATGAAGTAATGTTTATCGGCGGCAATAAAGTTAAGTTTAAGACTTCTAGTAATCCGCTACAATTTATTTGCTTACAATAGTAAAAAAAAATCAGTAAAGAACTCTTGAAAATTGTAAATAAAATTCTCAATTTACTAGTTCATTGTTCCCTTTGAGTGGGATTAAATATTCCAGCTGTCCGGATCCCCTGGGAATTTATTTTAAATTGTGCTTATCCAGTGGGTGGACGGCCACTCTAGCAGGCTGATAACAAACCCTAGAGCCGAGTGCATTGTGGCAATTTATCCGTTGCGACAATAATTTCCATACTCAAGCACTAGCGATGATGCCCCCAGAGACGTTCTCATTGCTCTGGTCGCGTTGTCACTCTTCATTGAGATAAGTTCAATTCGCAGAAATGCTATATAGTTGGGGTCTCATTCGAAAACATCCGGCCACAGTCTTTTGTATATGAAAATCAGTAAAGGCACACGGGGAAAAAACTATATAAAATCAGGATCAATCTGTTAGGGTAATATGTGAAGGAAAAGCAAAGCCTAGGTATTAAATTCATACATATAACAAGTAGTTTGTAATATTAAATGATTATTACATATTATTAAAATAGATTTTGACTTAGTTTCTTAAAGTAAACTATGGAAAATATATGTTTGATTAATTATTGTATTTTAACTATCACCAACTATGAAATAGTAGTTTGTTCTTAGACACTTATTAAAAGGACCTTAATGCCTTTGATTTCGTATTTCTTTCTGTGCAAAAGAACAACTCGGCTCGACAATGGGCTGCATGGCTTGCTTTTTGTTCTTGTTGTTGCCCATTGTACTTTGCATACAGGCGTTTATTTTATTATACACATTTGAATAAAGTGAATTACGCAGAGAGCAGAGCAGACAACGAACAAAATAAGTAAAAAACCGAACAGAAAAAGGTCCCAGACGCCAGGTTCAACAAATGTGTGCTGAACTCCGCCCGCCGACGCTTAATTGAATTGAAAACTGAAAAATGAAAATACAAAACTGAAAAGTGAACTCAAACCGGACTGAACCGAACCGAAACGCAACGAATGAAAGCGAAACAATTCCCCCGCAGAACCCAGAAGCCAGCAGCGGAATTCAAGTAGTGCGATTTGCGAAAAATTCTTGAGCTCCGCTTCTTTGTATGGATTTTTTTTTTGTCGTATATTTTTTCTGTTCTTTCTGATGCCTCCCGGGCTCCTCTCTGTTTTGCTTGCATATTTTATGTCTGTTGTTTATTATTTTTTCCTGGCTAATTTGAAGCTTTCGATCGTTGAGTGATTCAATTATTTGCTTTTTTTTTCCTGCTGCCTCTGGGATAATTCAATTTATTTCTGCGAGGCTGGGGGTCGGCGCAGATTTGTTTTAATTAATAATTTTGTTGTATTTCGTTTGCTGTGATGTGCATGCAAATTGTGATGCTTCCGGTAGTGTCAGTCATGGTCACTAATTATTCAGCATCTGCTTTGCTTTCCTCTGCTAAACGAAGCGAAATTATATTCCCACAGCAGCTAAGGTTATAAATTTGATGTGCTATTTATGGACCAGAGAAAACCGTTAATTGTCTTCAATTTGTTTATGTTTAAAGATAGAACACATGACCAAAATTATACGACACTAGTTTTATAATTGTTTAATAGATTTTTCATGAGTTTATTAGCGTTTAGCTTGGAAAAGTGTCTAGGTTTTATAGGTAAAGATATAAAATTTATAAAAGAAGATAATACTATTTAATACTCATATGCCGACATTGAGAACAAAAAATACCAACCATTTTCGGTAATTTGGCTTGACATTTAGCTAGGACTAAAAATAACTATTTAACGATAACATCGGCTAGATTTAGCTACAACATGACAATGGGTCATCATTAATGCATGTCTATAATATGTCGAGAGCGTATCCGAAGACCTTTGCCGGAGCGGCACGACTGTTGACAGCGTGCGTGTGTCGGCAGAGCGCCAGCAGAGAAATTCGCTGACCACCGACTACTTGCTTAAAGCGATGACTAAGAACCACTGTATTTAACTAATTCCAAGCAAACCATTTTAAAGCAAATAACATTATAATGATCTTAACATTCTTGTGTGAAAAATGTAATTATTCCGACATGGAATTAACATAGAATTATGATGGAAACCCTATCGCTGTTTAACAACCGATGATTCCATCAAAGTTCATCGGTGTCGCTAAGGGAATTTCTCAGTATAAAAAATATTCCATTACACAGCCTGCAATTGACGCAAATGTCTTGCAGCTTAAAAGGCTTAGCTTTTGTTAATTTTGCGTGTCTGTGAAATTAGCGAGTCTTTGGCTTTTGACTGCCTACGCATCCATATAGCATTATTTCCATATTTCTGACATTTTTGCGAACGTGATCGGACAATAAGAAGGCGGTATTAGGCGGTTAAGAAAGTTAGCGAATCACGAAACACGCCCACCAAATGTCGAAGACTTTTGCCGAAATGTTAACTCGTGCCTAACCTAAAATGGTATTGTATAATAAGCGATACCGAATTACACAAAAAGTACAGAGGCATGGGCATGGGCATGGGGCACTGGCACGCAAATTGAACACGCTATAAATATTTAGAAACAAGCCTCCACCATTGTTTACAAAGGCGGGTAAAATGAAAACAAAACCAGCGCTAAAGCTAAAAAGGCGAGCAAAAAAAAGCGTTGTCGATAAAGCGAATCGCTGCGAAAAGCACGTGATGTTTTTGGCGGCGGCTCCGCTTGGAATCAAAACGAATCGAAACGAATCGAATCGAGTTGAATCGCCAGCGAAATGGCTAAAGCTGAAACCGAAACTCGGCTCTCGAATATCATTGGAGTTCGCTGGAATGCCGAGACACGAGGGACTGACTCACAACGGGCTCTTACACATTTTGGCAGAGTTTAGCGAAAATATGCCATATGTAGGTACTCCTCTATATATGTGTATATATAAGTAAAAAATACATTATGATGCCATGATGATGGCATCGAACCGGTTCCCCCGCAAGCCGGCCAGCGAAATGTTCAATATCGGCGAATGCACATCGCTGATGAATTTTTACAGTAGATATCGTTTGAATGTCTTCTGTTCTATAAATACCATTTATACTTTTCGATTTTATTTCATGACCTAATTCTAGGCAGGAAAAGCTATCTTCAATTTGTTCTATATAATATGATAAGCAGAATATACTGTGATTTCTGAGATAAAGTTCTACTGTAACTGGAAAAAAGTTTCCAGCCAATTGGCTAGTGGGAGGTGTGGAGTATGATCTGGTCACACGCTCTGAGTTTGGCCATTGCCAAGATTTACAAGCTAGCCAATGTCAGCGACTTTAACTATTTACTATTTTTAGTCAGCAGTTTTTGGGCCCCGGACTGATAGCTCGTGACACAGTCCCCAGTTCGAATGCTTATCAAATGCCGAGTGCCGAAAATAAGCGCTCTTTCTCGCAAAATCAAAATAAATTGCCAGCGGACGCTTATCATCGAGTTTTGTACAAGCCAACATTGAGTTTTTAATGCTTTTCACATTGCCCGCTATCTTATCGGACAGAATATATAAATATTGTGCGTATTATGCATATTTTATGCCGTCAACGCGTGTTCTAAGTCACAATTTATGTCGCATGCCCAAACATTTGACATAATTGATTTTATTATTTGCTTCCTCCATGCTTCTTATTCGATTGATAAAATAGATAATAATTAAATGATGTTTTATTATTGATTAATATTATTTTTGAAGGTAACATTCTTTATATTTTTTTATGTTTCAATCGGTAATTAAGACAAAGCTAGAAATAAGTTTCTAAAGTGAAACTTAAGGAAAATTACCTCTTTTATGTACTTTATTTAAATTGTATCTGAATACTGTAATTATTAACCAAATTTCTACCTAAGGAAAATAAAATATTATTCGTTATTGTCAAAATGTAGACCCATTTAATCATTGGGAATTTTTGTTCTTCAGAAATTTGAACGACTCCACTATTATTTGCCTAATTGCAGCTATTAATATGTCACCTTATCAGGTCCACGTTTTCAAAGATTATATAGATTGCTTAATCTAACCAAAAACGTATTTCAAATAATCTAATTCCCATGAAAAACTTAAGGAGATTTCTGAAAAATGTTACAAAATTAGTTTAACCAAAAGGGCTATTTAGAATATTTGAAATAATAGCTTGCGAAATTTATGGGCTGGCGTGAACGAATTGTTTATTTAAACGACTTTCCTTTTGGTTGTGTATGTTGCAATTCCGACAAGTGTAAACAAAAAATGCCAATGGCCCGCTGTGTTCCATGTTTTATTATTATTTTTTTTTCCGCCCAAGGGATGTGGACAGAGGGGCGTCAGAATTTACATTACTTTGTTATATAACAACAGGCACTCTTCTTGGCCGTGTCGTGTGTCGTATTTGCTCCAGCGATTTGGCATCGTTTTAGGGACCATTAAGGCTGCCCCCGAAGCGACATATGGCTGGATGTATATTAAATTGTCCATGTAATTAGCCATAATTCGAGTGCAACCGGCTACTGACGCTGATGTCTTCATAAAAGTTCCCAAATGAGAACATTAGCCAATGATGGCCATATAGAAAGCGTTTTACATGCATATTATGTGTCGAATAGTGGCAAATTAGCCACAAAATGTCTGAGCTTTCCCGCTTTATATGTATATATATATTATTTTTGGAAATATTGCCATATGGCAAAGATCGAATGCTCTGTTGGTTGTGTAATTATTTTGGGTTTATGGTTATTTGAGCGGCCGACGTGTCGTATGAGCAATATCTCCCATATCATCCCCATCATCCGCCGTGTTGTCCAAACAAAACCGAAACGAAAACAACTAAGTATGGCAATCATATGGAAATCGTCATAATGTAAACATAGATAGTTCTCGGTACATCTCCGTATGATTCACGTGGCTCAATTTCACCTGGGCATAACATGGAAAAAATACTGACAACGCTGCGCTTTGACTATATATTTTTTTCACCCATTTCCCTGCTGCATGCTCTGGCTTTTCTGGCCTGCATTGTGAACTTATTTTCTTTATTTTATTTTTTTTTTTTTTGCCAGCCAAGCAAAGAAAACTGGGCAAGCAAATATGTTGAAAATGCGCGCTTACATAACACATTCGCTGGAAGTTTTTTGTGGGCCCCCTTTGGGGAGTTGCTTTTGCGGAGAATATGGTGTTGGTGTTGGGTGGCCAAAAAAAAAAAAAAAATAAAATCGCAAAATGAGGAACCAAGAGCCAAAGCTTTTGGCGGCTCCAAGTGGCTCCCAGTTACGAGGCTGCCTTTGTTTGGCGGCTCCAGGGACGATGCTGGTTATGTGCGAGGTTTGCCCCAACTGTAGTTTGCACTTTAGGTGACTTAACAGTTTTTTTTTTAATTGTTTTAAAGTGGATTTAATAATTCCAGGTTTTTCTTTGTACAACTTTCCAATTAGTTTAAAAACGTTATAATTAAGACATTGGTTTTGTAAATGAATTACAGCTTAAAAAAAGAGTTGCTCATCATTATGGTATTTGATTATTTCGAAGAAATAAGTGTCATTTATTAGTTTATGCAATTTTTTGGGTGTTAAATTTATATAATTATTAAACTAATGTTAGAAGCAAAAATATTCATTGAAACCTCTGTAACATTGTCTAAATAAATGTATTTAAAGCTGAAAGCCTTAGCAGGTATGGCTCTAACTTTTCCTGTAACTTTGTTAACAATATTATTTGTATTATTAGGCATATTTTAAACTCTCTTCCTTTTTATGCAAAAGTATTAAAGTATTATATCAACACTTGAAAGAAACTAATATAATGACATTTTAAAAATGCTTTCTGAAGGTTGTTTCTGGCTATTTTTGATATAATACCTATATATTTAATGCTATTAATTTAAACTTTATTTGTTTCCATGTCCATACTATTTCCTATCTTATCTCATCATCCAACTCATATGTTAGCTTGTATATATGCCCCCTCCTGGATGAGACTTCTCAAGTAACTCTCGCAGACTCGCCACAAAAGCTGATGTAGTTTTTGTTGTATTTTCCTGGCATTTGTCGGCAGTGGCTTTTCCTTGTGTCTAGGCCAAGTCAAGTCGGTTTCAGGCTCATATTCAGTTTCAGATTCAGATCCAGAGGCCTGGCCAAATGCCCATATATACAAGTAACACAGCCCAGGGCCCGTTTCACGTGATTTTTCTTTGCTGGCGACTATCTCTGGCGTTGTGCTCATGTGCTGTGCAATGATTATGAAATAAAATGCAGCCCCAGCTACCGTTGCAGTTGCTGCTGCTGCTGTTGCTGCTGCAGCACTTTTTTGCTCTCGGGTTCAGTGACCCTCCAGTTAGCTCGATTGTTGTGCTGTTTGTGGCAAGTGCACTGTACAGGTTTTCCTTTGTTGCCAAAAAAATTACAAAAGAAAAAATAGCGAGAGATAAAGCGAAAAAATCAGCAGAGACCCATAAAAACCTTGCGTGTATGGCATTTTCAGCCGTCACGAAGTCTGCCGCCAAAAAGGAAAAAAAGTAATAAAAATATAAAGGCATTCAAGAGGCGGCGGCAAGAAGGAGATACTGAAATCAGGTCAACAGCTCGGGGCCCCGTTTTAATTGTTCGTGCTGTCTGACAAATTTCAGTTTCAGTTTCAGTGGCTGTCCTTGCGGCAAGTTGAAGTTGATTTCCTTGCCAAAACCATCCGCACTTGGCCTGGCCTCTCCCCATGTCCGCCGTCCTCCGTCCTTTGTCCTTTGCTTGCCCTCTGTGTCTCTTGTGTCGTCTTCCGCCCCCTAAATAAGCTTAAATTGATTCGATTACACTGGGGAAATAAAAGGCTTGTGCAGTGCCATCAACAACAGTATCAACACACAAGGAAATAATGGAAATATGTTTTTTAAAGAAAATTATTTTTAACTTGCCAGGCTTCTTGGAAACTTTATTTAATTACGCTTTGCCATTAAATAATAAAAATGTTTCAAGATGCTGCGTCATTTTAATAGAATTACCTTTTCCATTACTTTCCATTATTGAATTTGTTGCCGCCTTCTCGCTGAGCGAGAGAGGACGGTCTTAAATTGCTTTATAAGTTTGAGAATATTTCAATATTTTTGTAGGATTAGATTACAAGGTTGCTATAACTATATGAGAAGGTCCTGGTTCCTCCATTGTCCTCGCTCTGCCTGCCTTCCTTTTCGTTTGCTCATGCGTGCGTTTCATTCATTCATTGATTTCAGCTCCAGGACCCTCTCTCCGTTCACGCTCTTTCCCAGGACTCCCTTGATTCTCTCTCTCCCGTCCCGTCCGGGTGCGGGTACACACCCTGTTTGAGTTGGCACTACGCAATTCTATCCTTGTTGTTATTTTTCGGTCTGCTGCTGTTGCTGCTACTGCTGCTGACGCAAAGTGTCCTGTCACACCCACCCACACACACACAAAAAATAGAAGCTAAATAAATACGCTAATACATATACATGAATACCAGCACAGGCCCACACCCACACAATGAGCTTTGTGTTGTCCTACATTTTCTGTACTTTAAGGACTTACCGAACCGAGCGATGGCATAATTTCACTTGCCTTTTTCGAATCGTTTCCCCTTTGTGCCTTTTTATACGCCCGTATTAAGGGTATTACTCTCTGTGTGATGTATTGCCATGCAAAAGTAATGAGTTGACCAAATAAAATATATTTATTTATTCCTGTATGTAGGGAAAGTAATAAAATAAATGTTTTCCTCGCTTAGGGTATTTTCTTTTGCTATTTATTTACAATCTCTTTAATTAATGTAATGTTTATTGACTCCATTTGACTCCAAAATCATGGAACTTCACGCCCATAAAGAAAATATTAAAATGCAGTCTTAGAATACAAATTATTAAACCAAGAGAATCCTAACTTCGACTTAACCGAGCCAGCTAGCTTTTCAGCTGAAATTGACACAGTTTTCATTGGAAGGAAATGGGTTTTGAAAGGACTTGAGGGTGTTTTTTGGGGTGTGGCGTGAGGCAAAAAGAAGGATCCTGGCCTAAGTCATTGCACTTTCAAGGCACTTTCGAGGGTTTTTCGTGTAGAATGCTGACAGCTGCTTGGCCTAGTTAGAAAGCGTTTTCGCATGGCTTCGAAGGGTTCCTCAGGTATGGCTTAAAAGTCAGCCTGCCAACCACGCCCCTCATATCCTATGCAAATTCCTCTCAAGTGGGCGGTCTCTTGTCGTTTGCCCTCACTGGCGCTATTTTGGGCCCCCGAACAGTCGACCTAGTTATTTCAAAGCTGTCATTTATTTAGACGCTAATTAATTTGAGAATAAATGGAACTTTGATAACTATTTCTAGCTAGGCAGAGGGAAACATAATTAAGGTTTACCTTGGAGAGAAAATAACAGAAACTCTAACCGGTGACACTAATTGGATAGAACACAACAAGAGATGTTAAAACGTAGATTCATATAAGGGAGTTCAAGCTGATTTATTAAAGAAAATATTTATAATTTAAGTAAGCAAACAATTTGATCCTTTTATACTTGTATATACTTATAAATCTATTTAAATCTGTGTGATATATATTAGTTAAAACAATTTGGCAGTCAGTAAAAAATTCACATTATTCAGTAAATACTTCTGTGCTTGATTTTAATTGAAAGCCATTAATATAAAAAATATAATCTAACTCTAATTAAGCAATTGAAGCGTAAACGAAGGACTTAATCACTTAATTATTTTTATTATCTATCCGCTCTCTTCCAAAGAGTTTCTATTATAATTCACTTTATTTCCCGACAATCTAACAAGGTCCCACGCCCGCTTATCAAGTAGGGATTAACTTTTGTTTCCCTCCTTCGTCACAACGAACAGAAACACGAAATAAAACATTTACCCAGCTAGCTAATAACTTCGGTGAACTTTGGCGTAGTGGAAAATTACTTGGAAACCTCAAAAGTTTTCCCTCTTCGTTGCTAACTGACGCAAATTGCACCGAGAATAAACGTGTCGAGAATCGGATTGAATTGGATCGAATTGAGTCCCGGACTTGACCCCGACAATGATTGCACTTGCGTCACCATAACCACCCACGAATCCACGTAATAGTTTCGACATTACATGGGCCTCGGGGTGCGTTAACCCATGGTGGTCAGTGATTAACACCGCAAAAGGCTAAACACCCGATTTAAGTTAATTTCGAGTATTTTTCTCGGCTATTTTCGGACTCTAATTGAGTTGTTTGGGCTTCGTTTTTTTCGGCTGACAATTGCCAATGGCCTAACGTCGTGATTAATCTGTGAGATTGTCTAGTTTAACGAGAGATATTAGCATGTTCGGTTTAGTAAAAAATTCAACCTTAATAAATTTATTAAAATTAAATAAAATTCTGTTTTCATTATGGATTCCCATTTTTGACGAAATGGACAGTTTCTCTTTAAACAAAATTGCATTATAATAACAGATCCAAGAAGATTGATTACTATTGGAACATTTAATGATTTTTCTATATTTTTTTCAAGCTTAATATTCTATTTGGCAATTGTTTACTACCTACACTTTTCCTATCAACTGTATCTGTGAAAAGTTGCTCAACTTTTGGTCCATTTTGACCTCCGTCCTGTCGGTATTTTTGTGCGCTTTTCCTCGAATTTTTTTCCAGCTTCTTTTGGTTGACATCTCGCGACACGCGGACATGACATCGTGTTGGCTCATTAGCATAAACGTTTTAATTAGCTGTGTTGGTCCCGGGGAACTTTAATCGATTCGGTGCCGAAACGAAACATTTATGTATGTTTTCTCGGGGCTAAGCCGAGTTTAGTTGAGTTAGTCATTGTAAACTGTCCAATTGAATTCAATTGAGTGGCATTCTGTTTGATTTCATTAGCGCAAATTGGGTGCATTATAACATTTAGATAACGTTCTCAAGTCCGGAGGCAGCAAACAGCAAACAAACAAGCAAACGAGCAACTCGAATGCAGTGTAAACGATTGTTAATAACTTTATATACACGTCCAAACGTTACCTGCCGCCTGTCGTCTCTAAAGCCACTGCTGCCGCCGACGTAACCCGAGGCACCTTGAAAAAAAAACTAGACGTAGCATAATATTGACATACATATGAGAATTGCACATTACCAATATAGCAACGAGACGCAGTGAATCGCCACAACTTGAGCCGAGTTGAGTTGACTGCAGCGAAGTAGTATGAAATGAAACTGTTTGGCCAATTAACGCGGCCTAAGTGCGCCGATATTTGTTCTGGGGGAAAGGGCGTAGCCATTTGCCGAGTGACTTACGTTGCGATTCAAGTACGTGGAATTTATTCAAGGAAATATTTTTGATAAAAAATAATATGGAAAAATTCATAGAACATTGATTGGTTTCTTTTAATAATTTAAGCTCTCAGGAGGTATGGTTGACTTGAGGGTTTCCATGAGATTAGCCAGAATTCCAAGACATATATTTCTACTTGCCTTTAAAGAAGATTTTTGGTGTGATTTAGGTTCTCGATTTATAACGACTTAACCGAAAATATGGATATATCGATACTGTATTGATGGGCGGGTGTTTCAGTGTATGTGCATGAATTAATATCCTGTTAATAATAAAATAAAGAATAATCTTAACTTAGTTTATACTTTAAACAATCATAAATGTATCGATATTTAATCGATTTTTAATATCAATAGATTCGATAGTTTCAATTTTAAGGTTATTCGCTGTTCCCTTTGATCTCGACAAGTACTATATTTCTTGTAAGTTTCCGCAGATAATAGCCAACACATTCCATATTAATTATAAGACACTTCAGTCAAAAATTTTCTTATCTGTTGGCCAAACACAGTTTGCTTTGAAACTGCCATAGATACAACTTGTCTGGGCCACAAATCGGATTGACGGCACCTGTTCTTCCTCTGCTCCTTGCCTCTGTGGCCAGGTAAAAAGTCCGACACCTTCTATCGGACAGCCAATCAAGCAAACGCAGCGATCTATCAGACCTGTCCGTCGGTCCCGACCGCTTCTCTCTATTATAAGCGATGTCCGGACCCTCGTAGGCCCCCGTAAAGCCCCCTGAAATGTGGTTCTAGCTGCAGTTGACAGGCGAAATCATTAAGAGTGTCAAAAGGAAAATGAGAAATAAAAAACACAAGTAAAAATAATAGAAGTGTCTGCCTGCCGGTTGTTTCTGCTTTGTTTGGGTTTCGATGCGTGCCCGGAATATCTTTGGAAAATTTGCAATTCAATTTAGTTTTTTGTTTGTCTTTTATTTGGTGGTCTCTCTCTTTTTTCCGCCAACTTTGAAGCTCCATTTGACATGCGAATTGTGACGAAAACAGAACGAAATATGCGAGTAATTTTTTTGGGGGGAAAATGAAGGAGAGGAAAACCACTTTAGATAAATTGCTGGTCTTTTAGGTTGTCGGAATGTGGAGAGCGGCGAATAAAGCAGTTGAATGTTAAGTATACGCCCCGTGTGGCTTCGCTTGATTAGGCTAAATGAGTTGGTTGGCTTAAGGCGATTATAAACAATGGGGGAAGACATGTAACGACTTCTTAGGTTCTAGAAGGTGTAGGGAATTGAGACATTTGTCTTACTAAATTAGTCATTTAACCTAATTGCTTCAGGGTGTACACTTTATATTATATATACCTAAAGGTATGTTTTGTATTGCCCCCTAAATGATTGTTAAATATTTCTATTTGATTTATTTCAACGAAATGCTGCGAAAAACCCATGAAACTTTTATGAACTTTTAAATAAATTGTTTAGCATTTCTTTGTATATTATAAGTGCGATTGTTTATGGCCGAGTGAAATATTTGCGCCGGTTTATTATTTTTTGTCGATTTCTGTTTGGTTTAATTAGAAATCAAACCGGCTGCTGCTGTTGGTAGTCACAAATACCCTCAAAAAATACGACTTATATATGCTTGCGATTTTTATGTGCATATATATATGTATATTATAAATCTGGCCAGTTGGCCAGTTTTTATAGCTTGCCCGCAATTAATGATCGGACCAAGTATTTAATGGGCCAACGGCGCCTTTGGCATTATCTACACTCTTTGAATGGGTCATGTCATTGAACTGACTTCAATGGCGACTCAAAGGATTGCTTTCCATTGCTTGCCATCGCCGCTATCTGGCCGATTGATGTTGATTGACTCTCCTGATTTGTTTTCTTAAAACAATACCAAAATAATAAACAAATTTCCCCCGCTTTTATCTTATTTTCAGACTTGAAAGAGCCGCCATATTCCTCGATTTGATTATCACACAGCTATGCCCTTGCAGTGTTCGTGCTAAATCGTTTACTATAATGAATTCCGCGCGGCATCATCGTATTGGAGTGTTTCTGTCTCCATAAGTTGGCCATCAGTAGTCACAACGTCACACTGAAATATAAACAACAAGATATTTAACAAAACGCAATCTAAACAAGGCTCGCAAATTGATTCCCACACAACGGAAACGGAAGGCAACGCTCTGCAAAATAAAAGCCATCTAGTCAAACGGAAACATCGAAGAAAACGCACCATCCAACGCTGCTGCCCGGCGTGAAGTGAGCCCTCAAGTGGAAAAAAAAAAACACAGACCCCAATCGCAACCCTAAACCCAGATCAGAACTTGACAGGCAAGGACCCGGAGTGACCGCAAAGCTGGCTAAGAAGATGCCATACCACCGCGGAGGAGATGCCTCCTCGCAGGCTGACAAGCTGAGCGGCATCGTGGAGGAGAGCGACCTGTATGAGGGGTTTGCTCCTCACGTCGAGACGTCCGGTATTAAAACCCTCGACTTTTACAATCTACCAAAGCCAACTGGTGAGTACAGACACCGCCTGCCGCCTGCATATATTATTTATATTAGATTTATGGGAGGGTAAAACAATATTAAATATGTAAAGGCCTTTTATTTTACCTTTTAAAGCTGCTTTGTCCACTTGTTCTAAAGCAAAGCTGTGAGCAGATCTAGTCGTAATTTATGGGAGATGTTTAGATAAAGTCTTGTACAATTTTTATTAATTTATATGCTGATTTTTGGGATCTACATAATGCACAACTGCACATAAATCGAGAGGCAACTATTATTATGCCTTCCTCTTAGCAAAAAGAACCTTAAAAGATTATGTGATTTGTCATTAAATTCGTACTTGGAAGTTTTAGGAGCAATGCCTGCAATCCCATAGTTCTATAAAATATTTATAGGGTATATATATTACCTTTTAAAATGTGTTTAAAATTCCCCTTCCTCCTTTCTTAGTTTCTGTTTTATTCTGTTTACCATTTACTGCGAAATATATATAAATCAGAAAAGATGCAAATAAACAAAAAGAAATTTAAACAAGAGCACCAGAATCGCATAAATTTACTGTACAAAAGAAAATACCGGCGAACAAGTGATTAAAATATAATGATCAGCAGGAGTAAGTAGAACCGTGAATAAAAAAGTGAAATCTTTTTGCAGACTTTAATGAGTTTTTCCTCGAAAGATCAGATGATTTACTCAGAGCACATGCTTCATTCATTGAGTGGGAAATTTTAATTTATGCCGTATTTGTTTGCTTTTTATATTTCGTTTCGTACAAAAAACATTACTCAATAAACGGTCGAGTGAGATCCAAAAGTAAACACTAAAATAAATTAATTATAGTTATTTTGAAAATAATCAAAGCCAAAAGCCCCGTCACGCCTTCAATTCTAGTATATTTCTCAGCTTCCCAACTGGATATATATTTTCGCAGTGACTGCTGCATATACATTTATTTTGTTGGGCTATTACAGCACGCAACCGTGAAATGAAATAAAATGAAAATATTTGTATTTATTTAAGAAAAACCCCAACGGCAACTGCCTGTCAAATTAATGCAACAGCTATGTGTAAACAACGTTACAGTAGCTATTTTCGTATTTAAATTCGATTTGTACACGCAAAGTGGAATGGTAAAAATTTGAATAAAAACAGCAACCGATTTTCTGATCTGTTTAATGAAGAGCTGCTAACTGCTAAAGAAAATATTTACTTGATTTTACACCCACTAAATGTAATCTGTAATTTTATTCGGTGTGCCACTTTTTCCTGACACTTTTATCTTTTTTTCCTGTTTCGTTTGTACTTATTTCGATGGAACTCTTTATTCTTTTTATGTTTATTTGCATTGAAAGTGCAAATTGCAATTTACATACCGATTTTACAACGAATTTTTCCCCTTTTTCTTTTTCGTTGAGCATATACAGTTTTCCATTTCGCTGAATTTTAATTGCGTTTTAATAAAGACCCAAAGAAAGTTCAAATAGAAGCAAACCTAATCCAGATTGTTAGCAAAAAAAACCTCTGCCAATTTTGAATTGCGTCTTATGATTGGAATAAATTGGTTGTGCAAATGGCCAAAAGGCAAAATCGATTAATTTCAATGTGCCATCAAAATCAATTGCAGTTTAGAGCTTACAAAAATTACCAGAGGGTAGAAAGAATTATACCTAGATCGAATTTATAGGTTGATAATTTTCATAAAATTGTTCTTTGATGTTGAACTTTACTAGCCACCCTCGCTGCCTGTCAGAATGCCAAATGGCGAAAAAGCCACTAAATGTAATTTCGATTCCAAAGGCAATCGGGCGATGCAATCCAATCGAAACATTAGTGCATCATCACCACCCCCAACCGACGACATTGGCCTTGATTTTGATTTACAAAATAATGAGTCTTGTGCGGGGAAAATCCATTCAAATGCATTTGGATAAAACCCATGTCTATATATATACATATCTCCTCCACCATCTTGGTGGTTTCCCCCAGCGGGAAAAAATCGAAAAATATAATCTACAGTTTCAATATTATACTATATTCCATTTATAAGTGCCAAATATTCGTTTAACATAATGAATTCAAAAGTATAGAATTCTTCTGGGCCTGCGCCCGTGTTGTTGGGAAAGCAAACAAATAAAAACATTCACGTTTTTATGGCACTTGGCTGGTGGCCAATTAATTTGTTTAAAAATAAATGCAATTTTTTCATCACTCTCTCGTGTTTGTGGTTGTTGCTTCAACTGCCTTTGCTATGATTTTTTCTTCGTGTGTAATATTTTGCGTTTTGATAAAAGTTATTTGATTTGAATCAGCTGCTGATCATGTGATTAAATTTTAGATGCTATCCATTGAGGGAGAATAATTATGATACACATTTTAGATGTTGCTTAGATTTTTATAGTGTTACTGTAAAAGCAATAAACGAATGGTTAATATTTATTAAAAGAAATACAAGTCAGTAAATTGTTTATAGTCCACAGGCCAAACCTGAAGATTAAATTGTCTTAATCCAAAGCACGCTTTAAATATTAATTACCCTAATAATTTAAATAAATCCTAATAATAATTTAATATATATTTATGGGGGAATTTTCTGTGTCATAGTACTGGCCACGTGCCATCCTAAAAACAGATAGTATACCCGAAATATTAAAATAGCTGCCGAAAATTCGAATCTTTATGGCTTAAAATCGAGAATTTATTTGTTGTTAGCCATAACAACATTTTTGCTTACGCAAGCAAATGGAAACAGAATATTTTCCCCTTCTTTTTTTTATTTTGTTATTTTTTTTTTTTTTTTTTGCCGTTGACGTGCAGCGAACCCAAATGAGAGAGAAAAAAAAAAACAAATGTTGTTTTGCTATTTAATGCCAAATTATGTATTGGCAAAAAAAAAAAATGAAGAAAAACATGCAAGAAAAACAAGTAGGGGGAATAAATTTTCATTCAAGAGGCATTTTTTATGATCCACTTGTACGATTGGAAAAAAATGTTTTCCCATCCAAAGAATTTTATTTATTTCGAATAGAAAATTTTCCACTGATCAGGCGATCGTTGCTATAAATATACATATATATAATTTTTTCCGATACGCCCAATAACGGTTGGCACACGACCCACCCCCCACATCTTTTGGCCTTTTCTCACGTGCCTCGGAAAATGTGCGAAAATTGTGGCCCCTCTATAATTCTGTAACTGACTTAAACTGGTTTCTGCAAATTCGCTTTGTTTTATTTTCGGTTTATTTATGTTTGGTATCGTGCTTTGGCCTTTTTGTTTTGCTTCTGCCTTTATTTTTAGTTAATCTCTATTTAATTTGTTTTCAAGAGGATTCTCTGCGTTTTTTGATGGCGTTGCAATTTGCATATCTCTTATATAAGTCACTCAGTCGCATATTTTATAGTCGGCGAATTTGGGTGGATATTCTGTGAATATACATTCTTGATATATAACTCATTGGGATTTTTCTTTTGTATTTTTCGATATTTTTTTATTTCTTGTCTTTGACCGCTTTGACCGCTGGCCCGGAATGAAAGTAAAATGTATTGCTTATTATTTATAAGAATCTGAGTAAAATTGGTAAAATTTTCTAAGAAAATCCCCCTGAAAGTTTTATTGGAGTTGCCAACTAACCAGATAAACTTTTCGTACTGCCAATTGAGCAAGGTTCCTAATTTAAAGTTGATTCGTGTTTGATTAGATTAACACAATTACGAAATATTCTTTTTAAAGCTTTCTCTGATATCAAGTTTGCCATTTTTCCCGTCGATTTTATTCTCATATTGGCTTGTGCTTAAGGGTGTGAAAATTAGGTCAGCAATACTTATGTATATACAAAATATTATCTTCTACGGATAATATTCTATATTCCGGTAACTTATTTTTAAAGTTGTCTGCCTTAAATTGTATAATTTACAAATTACATTCATGGTTTAAAAGCAGTGGTGCCCACACGCAAACACTGATACGTTAGACTAGCATTTGTGTGATTAAGACAGAGGCTTATACTGTCAGTGTAAGCAGAGCACTGGCAGCGAAACTTGCAGACTCGCGAATCTATCAGTAGGGTATCACTGATTTAAAGGGTATTTCTCATTCCAAGCAATAAAACTGATTCCTTTCTTGCCGCTTTATCATGTGAGTTCAGAAGATCAAATCCAAAAACCGCACCACACGCCCACTTGTCATCAGTCTTTTGATCTCAGGAGACATAAAACAATCAACAGCTTTGGCCTGTTGAATATCTCGGGGATTCGGATGATGGAAGAGGAGGTGCCGCCGAGTGAAAGGGCGGTGGATTTATTTATTAATGGCACTGTTTTTGTATATCTATATCTCTATCACGATACTTTGCGTGACGACTGATCGTGAATATCTCTCAGTTGAGTTCTCGGTTCCAATTAGGAGCGGAAGGTCTTTCAACGAACATGGAAAACAATTATGAAAAAATACCAAACCGTAAATCAAAGGAAATATGCAAAAAATTATATATCGAAGGAAAAATCAAAGTGATTTCCTCAGAACATTATAAATTAACAGAGATATTATAATGTACATTATTTGGAGCATTATTTATTAACTGCCAGATGAATTTTGAACATAATTATTTGCAGTGAATTCTAACTAATTGGAAAAAGATAATTTTTCTAGCTTTTATTCAGTTAAATTATGATATATAGATAGATAGATCGTGTGTAATTACATTAAAAAGTACTATTTAAAAGTCTTACTATATATACCCCAATGTTTTCTTACTTCTGACATCTGTTCGAATTTACTAAAGCAACAAGTTTTTTGCTTATTAATAAAAATCCAGCAAACTAATGAAGGCATTGAGTCATTTAGCTTTTAGTGTAACATCAATCGAAGAATTCAGCTAAAAGGCACAAATTAAAAGGAAATTTTTCACTTGATTTCATTTGTAATTGATTTTCCTTTAACCTTTTTCTCTTTTGTGTTGGCGGATTGCTCTTTTGGCCTCTCTGTCAACAGCGGCGCCTGCAATTAGACATATGTACATATAGATATATAGTTTTATGTACATACAAACTATATATCTTTCTGGGTGCGCTGGTGTTTGAGGTCACTGAGCATTAGAAGCTTTTCTTTAGCAATATTTGCGTTGATGTTTTGTTTACATGCTCTTTAATTCTCAAATGCCTACGCTGATAAATTTTAAAAATAGCAAACACAAGATGCTTGTACTAGACCGATTTTAAAATGCTCTACCCAGTAATTTTTTTCGATCTTTGAAAGGTTTTTAAATTTAGTTTAATGATTCCAAAAATCTGCTTAAACTTATTATTAAATAATTTTAAATTAGTACAATCTCATCTACAATATAATGTTACTATCTTCTCGCAAATTCCATTATACCTTCTTTAAGAGCAACCCTCTGAAATAAACAAAAAAGAGAAAATTCTTAAAATAAAGTTACACAAAAGCTAAAGAGATATTATGCCGGCCGATAAAGCTCCCTCTCTCATTTTGGATTTCTCTCCCTCCCGGTGTTTCTTTGCCGGCGATAACAATGTTTGTATTTCTCACATTTCTTTTTTTTTTTTTAGATAACAGTGCAAATTGTTGGGGCATCACCCAGCCATTATTATTTTTTCCTCTTCTCTTCTTTTTATACATACTTTAGCTCTTGCCTTTTGGGCCATAAAACTTTATATTTATTTGTTTTACCTGCTTTTGTTTTTCATTTTCTTTTTAATGCTTTTGCTGGGAGTTTAAATTAAAACTGAGGTGCTGTACCGTTTTAATTCGTTTTTAGTAATCTTGAATGTAAATTGTACAGTTTTAAAAATTACTAAAAATCCAAAAGGAAAAATGCAGTTAAGAATTCAACTTTTAGAATTCTTTCAATATAAATTATACAAAAAATACATTCAGATACGATCTCTGGCGAGCACAACTTCCCAAAAATTTATATGAATTTGGGACAGAATTACTGTTAATATCGATAATATTTTTTTTTTATATATTCCAAAGTTTTACAATGTCGATTTAGTTTAAGAATATATAGTAATATTTATATATATTCAGAACTAAGGCTTTTACTAGATTTTACTGTGAATATACACTGTCGCCCCGAAAGAATATGTCCTGTACACGTTTTGAGCTGCCTGAAAGTATGCTCTAGAATTGTCTCTGAACTGGACAGTACTGTTGGCCACGCAGGGTATATAGACGGCCACGACTGTGATACAGTGGCGGTGCTTTTAATGTTTTATTAGTTGAAAAAGTTTGCATTATATTTTATTCCTTGAACTGATATATGTATAAAAAGGAGGTGTAATACATAAATAATTAATGTTGTCAAACTATTCAAAATAATTATCATACTAATAATTGTATTTTAAATATTAAAAATAATATAAAAATGAGTTTAGCTTAAAAAATTCATGAAAAAATCACTAGACTATTGACTTCACCAAAGAAATCGAAGTCATTCCAATTGGTAATAGATTACTGACAATAAATAGCTACCCAAAGAAATGAAAATTCATATTTAACATATAAATGAAATATATTTTAAATATAAATTAAAACTGTTACTTTAATTACGCAAAACTAAAGTATATATCGCTTAGGATTAGCTCAGTCCCGTCTAATACGTTTACCCTTGCAATCGCTGGTGTCATGGTCCATTGTCTTCGCTTCCAACTCACTTGTCGTCTTCAAATGCGACACTTTTGATTCACACTTTGCTGATCGGTTGGCTGTTTTTAGCTGATCGGCGAAGCAATAACCACAAATCCGCGATCACATGAGATGACGACAATGGAAATAATAATAATAACAACAATGTTGCCCTGCACTAAACACTTGATGGCTCATTTCAATATCAATTAAAATCGCGTCAGATGGATGATTTCACTGCAAAATCGAATGTTATTATAACGCTTTTCATTTAAATGTGCAATTTATGGTTCATTGAATTGCTGACGCTTAGCTTGTAATTTGAAAAGAATATTTTCCAATTGCAATTGGATTTTATACTCTCTAATATATATAAATATATTGAAATTGTTGTTGGAGACGCGCCCCCTTAAATATTTTCCTGAAGTTGAACGAACTTCTGAGAGCCGAACAAAAAAAAACAATACAAAAAGAGGAAAAAACCTTTTGTTAATATTATGTGAGGAGCTTTTAATTAGACAGCTTTTTGTTTTATTTTCAATGAGACAATAAGCTTTTGTAGAAAATTGTTGTGTCGTCCCCAATGCAGCATTTACCTGGCTTTTCTCCCGGTCTCTCTCCATTTTCTCTGGGCCAGAGATAGCGAGACTCGTCTCACAGAGAGAGAGAGAGAGAGCGAGATAAATTGCGACGATCGTCGGCGACTTCTCAACTTTAATCTCAGTATATTTCCAACCCTCGGGCCCGGTGGTTGTCGCCTGTCTCTGTCTCTCGCCCGATCCGTCCCAGTTTTTCAGTATATATGCCCAAAAGTTGTCAACTGTCAAATCACGAAAAGATATAAAGAGGAGAAGGCGAAAAACATACACAAGCCCGAAAAAACCCGAAAAGAAAATCGAGAAAACAAACGAGCGGCGATCAATTGGAATATACTTTTCGAAAGAAGTCGCGTGTCAACGTAATTACTTTAAATGTTTGCAAAGTGCGTGTGTAAATATATACATATATATAGAGTTATCGGCACAGAAAAAAAATTAAGATTGATTTTAGCCATGATTAATAATTAATATTCAAGTGTTTTAATTGAATTAAATACATATATAATACATAATTGGTACATTCAAAAACCAGATTGGCTTATGCCAAGATCTATAATTAACTTTCAAGTGTTTAATTTGAATTAAACATTAAATAAATGTATTTAAAATCAACCAAAAGATATTACTTTCATTAGAAACTTTATTTAATTTGAAATATTTTTAAAATACCTTTCTTATTCAAGTTGATGTGTTAAAAATCAATTATTTTGTTTTTGTGTCGGTGCAGCAGCCTCCAAAAAAACCATTGCACATTAAAAGCAAATCGACTTTTTAAATCACGGCTCGTTAATTATCACGCCTAGCTGCCAAACTTAAAAATAAACAACAAAATCTACACATATATAGTCTATATATGTTGGTTGTAGTTGAGAAAATCCAACAACAAGAAACGATTATAATATATAAACATTGCTTTCATGTTTGTGTACATAGTCTCGTGCGTTGCGTTCAGTCACTCGATCACTCAGTCAATGCTATGTGGCGTTGCGTATACGCCATGTAGGCGAACGAAAAAAATCAGCAAAGATACCTTGTAGTAATACAAAAAATCACTAGAATTAACTGGGAATAATTCATATAAACAATACGTTTTGTTTACTTTAATTTTTCTAGAGCAAACAGTTGCCGGCGCAACAATCGAAACTGAATGAATTGTTAAGGTTTTTTTCCCTTGCCATTTTAATTAAATGCAAAATTATGCCCATAATAAAAGAAACGTGCTGTGTTTAATAAAACACAAGGCACACCACACAGTACACAACAAAAAAAAAAGGCATTTAAAAAACAGAATTGAATAAATAATTCATTTCGAAATCGATACACTAAAGTGCAATATGCGAGCGGGAGAGTAAATGCCAAAAACCTGTTTCTGGTTCATCCCCACAAGCCAGGGTTGAAAGAATGAAAACAAAATGCGTTTTCTGTGCCAGGCTCAAAGAGGCGCCAATAGCAGCTACTATTTGCAGTTAACACGGCAATAACTTGATTATTTCCCCCATATGGACACGGGCCAGGCTCGTGGTTCGGATCGAATCTGAATCTGAATCCGAATACGAGAGAACCCTCCCACTTAGGCCGGGCATTATACGATCCCCGGCGAATGCCAATTAATAACCATTTGCGAATCCCTCCCCCGAGAGGCAGCGCGGCGGCCAGTTCGCGCCCAAAGGTCGCCCGTCATGTGCCTCGTCCCTCGAAATTCGGTCTAGAAATATATGACAGAACGCGATGTTAATTGACAAATATCAAGCTCACGACCGATCGATCGATGGATCGCCGCGAGATATTTATAGCGCGTGCTAAACAATCTGAACAATCTGAATCTGGCAGAGCCAATGCAGCGCCTCGTTCCCATCTCTCCTCAACTTAATTGATTCGAATAATTTGCTTGTGAAGGCGTCTTCTAATTTGGTCAAATATCTTACTCACATGCAAAGATCGCTGATCATTGATCACTTATTTGCCGATCTTATTTGGGATGAAATCTGAATTCACAAACGCAATTTATGCAAATGTATTCCGAGGCATTTCAAGTAATAAAATTTATACAAAATATTAACTGTGGCGTTTGAAATGCAATTTGCAAGTCTCAATATAATTTGCATTTTAATTTCCAGGAATATAAGAAAGAATGAGTATATTTATTTATTAGTAATAATCATTCTTAATTAATTAATATTCATATGAAATTTGTAACATACGGGTTTTATATTGATTATTCTTAATGCTTTATGGTTTATTATACAGCGAAATGTTATATTTCCATTTGGAATGTTTGTATTATTCCTTAAAAAATTCTTGTTTTAATTATTCTTTATATTTTATTAGATATTATTTCTTTACCTATACTTTCTCCTATCGCGCCTACTTACACCTAGTCCTAACAAGCACGTGCTTGGTGTCGTAAGGGCCACTCAAGTGTACTGACCGTAGGGCATCATCGTCCAAGATATGATTCACTGTTTATGATTCATAAAAAGGCTTAGTTTCATTTAAATTTCAAAGTACCTACACCTCTGTACATTATCAGTCTCGCATTTTTTTCACTGATTCACCATTCTGTTTTTGCTTTAAGCAAATTTTGTAGACACTTTTCCGCCGATTCCAATTCCGATTGCAAAGACCTTGGTCTCAGGTGGATTCCCACTTACCGCTCTGTATTTCTGTATCTTGTTAAGCCCCATGACGCCTCTTTCTGCCCAATGCAATTAAGCCCAAAAAAACGCTGACAATTTGGAAGCAAAGCCGACGCAAGGAGGGCACTTGGCGGCGGCAATAACAACATTAATCTGCAGCTTGCCAAAATGAACAACAAAAAAAAAAAAACAAGAAAAGGTTGTCAAATTAAATTTAGCTGCAGCCGGCAATTGTTTTTCCTATATTCCCAACCGGGGCCGCTTAGTTTGGCAAGCGAAGCGGTGACAATGTCGTCAGAGGGGAAAATGTAATAAATTGCATTTGCAATTTACAATTTGCATGCCCAGAATGTGCTTTTGTTTCTAACCTTTCGCTCTAACCCCTTCGCCAGATATTTCTTCTTGATTCCGACTAATTGTATTGTTTTTCCGCCGGCTAAAAATTGCACATTAGATCATGTCACAATTATTTTAGTTCTCTCGCTGATTTCAACCTAACGATAGGGTGAGGCTTTCTATCTGTTGCCTTCCACCAAAAAAATACAATCTTAGATCCTATAATATTTTGATCAATTCTTAAGAATTAATAATTCATGAGAAGCGTTTATTTGGTTAAGGGGGCAGTGTCAGAAATTCGTGTTAATTGTATAAGTGAAAACTCACGAGCTCTATAATAAACTACGTCAATTACGGTTCGAAATTAATCAAATAGTTAATTGACAAGTCCTGTGTTTCGCTGTATAAATATTATTATTATAATACCGACGCACTGATCGTAAAGATATTGCTGCAAACTTTATCTGTAATTTCTTTATAGCCACTTGAGTATTGCCAATTAACTGGCAATGGCGTATTTTGGTAGACGGCTTTATGGAACCCTTGATTTTCAGCGACTTTAACCCACTGAAATATGTAGATAATTATAGTCAGAGATAAATAATTATGGGTGTGAATATTCCAAATTATTTATGTTCAAATTATTTATCTAGAATTATATATTAGACAAATTTTCGATAATCATGACATACAAAAATAGCTATTAATCTCTAAAGACGTCTAGATTTAGCTACAACATGACAATGGCTCATCACTAATGCTGAGCTCTAATTTGCCGAGAGCGTATCCGAAGACCTTTGTCGAAGTTGCACGAATGTTGATAGCATGCGTGTGTCGGCAGAGCGGCAGCAGAGAAATTAGCCGACTCGCGGGATATAGGGCCGTGCTGACCACTGATATATAGTATAATTTCTATATCTTTATATCTATTTCCTTAAAGTGTCATGGGGCAACACTTAAGTGTCGCCAGAATTTCATTTTGGCAATCTCTGCCTCATAAACTACATTTTCTAAAGAATCCGATACAGCCATGTCAAAGATAATTGCCATGACTTATATTTTCTTTTTGGGTTTTCCTCAACATTTTGAACATTTTGGTTAATTAATCATTTGGCTCGCTGCTGACGCGACATGTGTGAATGTCGTCGCGAAAAGCAGAAAAGTCAGAAAAGTGGCCAATGGCCACGCGTTGCTTAGTTTGCCTTTATTTTTATTTATACATTTCTGGTATAAACAAATGACTAAGAAGAGCGAGACTTTATTTTATTTCGCCTGACGAAACATGTGAGAAAAATCAATTTGTGAAGACGCTAAAAAAAGATCAAACCCACGGAAAGTGTGTGTTGAAATGCGTTGAAAAGTGTGTTTGTGTGTGGGGAGGAAGCATCACGTGAGGTGTTTGATGTACATTGTTGAATTTTCCATTTTCTAGTTGAGCTTTTCGGCACACACACAATCACTCTCTCGAAATCAGGTCTGTGGGTCGTTGGATTTATGTAAATGATCGTAATTGAAGGGGTAACCTTGACAAAAGGGGTACAAAAATTAACATCGTATTGTTAGTTGATTTTCTTAGAATATCTGCCTTCTGATTCAAGTCGAGTTTATTTTTAAAATGAAAATATTGCGTATTTTTATAACACAACTCTGAGGTATTAATAAAAAATTATACAATGCTCTTCACAGTTCTGAAAATTCTGTTGAAAAATGTTTAGTGTATTTTTTTTGGCTTTCGCAATTTTTCCGCGCTCGTTTTACCTGTTCAAAATATAAAGAAATTCCACAGACTGAGGTTTTTCTCCATAAATTTTATTTTGTGTTGCCGCAGGGCAGAAAATTTTCCCGCATTTACTGTGGAAAATGGTCATAAATTAAATAAGTTACGAATACGCAACGTTGCCAAAGAATTCCGAAATTCTTGCCTGGGATTTTCCAAGCATATTTTCGCTTACGAAATTTCCCCACGCCGGGCTATTTATAACGGCATTTACACTGCATTTGGATAAGCCGTTACCCCTATTCTCTCTTTTCCCAGAGAGAGAGGGATGGAGGGAGAACAACGGAAAACAGCTGTTTGCTCTGTGGCGCCGATAGGAGAATGCACAAACAAACAAAAATCAAAAAAGAAGGAAAGGTGGGAAATAAAGACAACAGAAATAAATCACAAAATATAATAGAGAAGCGCAGAGACCCCGTGAAAAAAAGCTCTATAAAATAAAGCTTGCACGCGCCAGGTTTCCGATCGCTCTCTCTTTATTATTCTTTTTTTTTCACTTATTACGGAGAAGCTTTCATTGAGAAGGCAGGCAGGGAATGAAACCGGCCTGTCCGCCGGAAAATATCTGAGAACCCCGAACGCATCCGAACGCTCCGCACGTAGGTCGCCGTCTGAAGCATCCGTAGTTATACTCCGATTTCTCGGCCGTGATCTAAGGGCAAAATCCCGCGATATATGCGCTCTCTTAATGATTCCTTTCAACCCGCGTTGAAAGTATTGAAATTAATTTCGAAACACCAGCAGAGTGGCCGCCGAATAAATCGAGAAATGTGAACTGAAAATTTAAATGTGCTGCAAATTAAATTCAAGTGCTGTCGGCGTCGCTGCTCGGGCGACAGCGAATTGCAGATCGCAATAAATTAAAACAATAAAAGGCAGCAGTGTATCAGTATATAAAAAAACACAAAAATTAAGAAAGCAAACAGCGAAAACAAAACAACAACAAAAAAAGTAAAGAAATCTACATAAATGATGTCGTTGTTGCTGCGGCTGTTGACAAACAGCGTGAAAAGTTCTCGGTGCCAAAAAAGCGAGTGAACAAACAAAAATTAACCAAATTAAAGCAAGGTGATAATAATAATAATACCAATAAATACAAGACTGCCTGTAAGAGGCAAACGGAAAATTGCAACAAGGAGAGAGCATCCCAGAACAGTGTGAAAAATGGTTGGCAAAGTCTTGGGCATTAAAGACTTGGAGCAGTTCAGCAGCCGGCGGAGCAGTGTCTACGTCGATCCCGAGTGTGACAAGTTCTTCGAGCTGCCGCTCTTTATTGCGGCCAGCTCGAACGACATCACCACCAAGTGCCAGTGTTTCCAGTTCAGTCCAGGTAATAACATCACACAACCCCAGCCCCCTCGATGCCAAAGTCCACCTCGTAAAACAGATACAAACCCGAAAATCGAAACAAACAGCGATAAAAAATAACAACACAGGCCGAGAAACTAATGTTAATAGTTCAAAAACGCGTGAACAAAACCAAGCGAAACTGTTTTTTATGAACTTGCTAAAAAGTGACAGTGTTTAAAGCAAATAAAAAAGGTTAAAGGCGATCTATAGTGAATTTCTGATCTGGGGAAGCAGTTTGACATCATTTTGTAAAGGAAACAGGCATAAATACAAGATTAATTAATTTATTTATTATATACACAAAAGTATATAAACAAAATATATGTATAAGTTCTTATATATAGGATAAATTCTACTTATTAAATACGTATAAATATAAATTAAATTTAAGAAGAAGAAATTCTTATAATGTTTTCCTCTTAAACTCTTAAAAATTCTTCTTCTTAAACTCTTATAAATTCTTTTTCTTAACTTCTTATAAATTCTACTTAAATTCTTATAAATTCTTCTTAAATTTGTATAAATTCTTCTTCTTAAATTCTTTTAAATGCTTCTTCTTAAACTCTTATAAATTCTCCTTCTTAAACTCGTATACCCTTATACTCCTAAACTCTTATACATTTTTTTTCTTAAATACTTATAAATTCTTCTTAAACTTTTATAAATTCTTTTTGAAGTCTAAAATATTTCTCTTTCATTTTCTTCTTAAATTCTTCTAACTATTTGCTTAAATATACCTAAATAAATTTATATATTTGCTTTCTTTTTCCCCAAACTAGTCGAATTATCGATCTCATAGTTCTTGTAAAACACAACACATAAAATTCATAAAGTCTATAATTTGTGACGTCAAGTCTTAAAGAAAACTTTACATTTCCTATTTTCATAGCACTTTATTCTTAACCTAGACCTAGATAATTCTTAAGTTCCTATGCTGACCTATTTTTCTATTTAAAACCACTGTTTATCCATATTGTTTGTTCTCTTATTACAACCTTGCATTAAAAATATTTTTTATAGTCTTTTGGAATTTGCCTTGGATTTCCTTGTTTACCACAATTTCCCTTCAAAATAAAATTCTTAATATGTTTAGCGTTAATCAAAATGAATAAAGCCATAAACAATACGAGAAGACAGCAGAAAATAAAATCAATCAGTTGCGGGAATAAAAATATTTGTATTTTCCAAATATTCCCAAGTGAAGTTTGAAAAACAATGAATGGTATCTTCGTATCTGTGTATGTGGTTTTATTATCGTTAATGTTAAAGCGATAAAAGTTTCCGCTTTGCGATAAACTCGAAATCAGATTTCTGTCTCTATACATACAATGGCATTACGTTTTGTGCGCCTAATCGGATTACACAATTTTAATGGTGCCTAAGCGTATTTAAAATACGCGAATAAATCACCAATTAAAACGAGTGCTGGCTGGCTTTGTCTTTGATGGCTATTTATTCCAGGCTTATGCCATAATAAGGCCCAATTATGATGAATTTTCCCTGTGTGTGTTCGTTTAGAAATGAAATTGATTGCGTTGATAGGAAAATTACTGAATGCAAGTGGAATGTGCAGTATATATCGCTGACGATATCTCAGTATTTCCATATTGGTTGTTAGGAAAAATGCAAATGGAACTGAGAGATTTGGTTGGGGATGCTGGTGGCTGTGGCTATGGCTGCGACTGGGGATTAATTACCTCCCCAATTAACAAAGTTTTACTCAATTATTCCAGTTTTATTGTTATTGCATTAGCTGCAATTCACACTATGGCCTGATATATCTTATCGCTCTTGCGGCAATTTGTTAGTTTGCTTTACCAACTTTTATTCTCCTTTTTTTTTGTGACATCCTAAACACTTTTTAAATCATAATAAGGCGAGTGTGCAAATAAATCAGAGGCTCTACAGCTTAGTATCTGTGATTTGCTTGGCCGATATTGATAATGGCGCTGCCGCTGGCGCTATTTCGTTGGATTTCCACCTTATCAGATAGATAAGGGGCAACCCGGCGCAAGGGGCATGCAAAAATCGATCAGCTGTCGCTGCCTGTAATGAGACATGTCCGCACTGCAATCAATTACCCCCACGCCGATAGAGCTAATCAATATGGCAGCCCCCGATGAGGTTCAATGTGGCATTGGGGTGCTCTCAACGGGAATGGGAGTGGGAATGGGCATTGGGGATTGTGGATTGGGGATTGGGGAAGGGGTTGGCCTACATACGCAGTTGACCAGCTGACCGCGCGCGATAGATAGGGGATCTACGGCTGTCACCTAATTGACACATCTACTAGAAAATGTGTGCAGGGGGGCGGCCTTTGACAAATGCTGATCTTAATTATATATCATTGTTTACGGTTCGAAATGGTTGAGTACAATATAGAGGGGTATTTAAGGTATTTAAGGTATAGAAGAGAATATATAGAGAATTTAAAACTCATGGAAATATGTATTTTTATTATTTTAACTATTAAGAAAATGTACCCTTAATGACTTAGTTATCAATACTATTCAGTGGTGTACTCAAGACTTAATTAACTAATTTATGGCCTTACTTTATAGACTACTTAACTTGGTAATTACAAAAAATGTAATATCAGCACTTAACTGATAGATAATTCCACTTCCAATGCACTCATCGCCTACTGACTAAATGAATTCATATACTTTTATTCCAAATTAGCTATCGACCACGAAATGCGAAGAGATAACAGGCATAACCTTTTGGCATTATTAATATTCAACGTTTTTCCCTTGAATTCATAAAGCTTTTCATTGATAAAAGTACTTTACGATTTTGTGATATATCAAGGTAGTTAAAGAATATCAAAATTTCAGAAGAATCCATAAAACAGAAAAAGACGTCAATGGTTTTTATAAGTGGGAACTTTTCATTTGGATAAAGTTTTTAAAATTAGGGTAACTATATATTAGTAACTGAGTTTTTGCTTGACTGCCATCACAAGTAAATATAACGTTGTTTTTATCAATTGGCTTCACTTATCAGATGCACTTTCTCAAGTATTTTATTTTGACCACTTGTCGTATGAGTAATTCCGTTGCCTTACACACGAAATTTAACTACTTATCGGTGGTGTGGTTGGTGCACAAGTATTTTTTTATATCTTGAGCTGTTGGGCTGGCCCCACCTGCGAAAGCGCCTCGAAAGCGACTTTGATGATAGTGGAGAAGGTTCGTTTGCACTCCCATTTGAATGGTAGTGATAACCTCAAGAACCCACCATTATTATTAGCCATAACAATAACAATCGTGTCATATGATTGCTAAAGCTGACTGAAGTGCCCCCTGAATTCCAAAAACGGCAGCCTCGGCCACTCCAGGCGGCTTCTGACTTTTGTTTTTTTTATTATTTGGCCCGTTTGGACTTTATTTAACGATGATCAAGCTGCTGTTATTGACCTAACCTAAGTGGGATTAGCTTGAAGTCTAATCGAATGGGAAATGTATATATTTTTAGTCCAGCAATTAGTTTGTACTTCGAGGGGGGCTTTATCAACGAATATGATTAAGTGAGATTATATTAAAGCTAGCGTTCTGTATTTAAATTTGGTTTTAAAAGCTCAACCGAATAATTAGGTGAACTCTAATTACTTTAAATTAAATGATTAAAGTAATTACGGTAATATGTTGATTAATTTATGGCATTATCTTTAATAAATTAACACCAGAACACGCCGACAGATTTAATTACCAGTAACTATTAGTAATTCACATTTAAACTTTTCAAATCAAATAAACAAAACTATTAGCCTTAATTTAAACACCAATTAAAATACAAAAATTGTTATCAGAATAACGACAGAAAGAAATAGGTGCAAAATTGTTTGTGTAATGCGCAGTTTGATCGAAAACTTTACCATTATCTATTCCTTGTGCATTCACAAAAGCAAATGTGACGCATGTGCATAGGCGTGAGCACCCCTGCTCTAGAGGAATAAATAATCCAACTATTTCTGCTATCTCCCGGAGAACCCTTCAATCTGAACTATTCCCTAATCGAATCTCAATTATCTCTCTGTTTTCAGGCAAAGAGCCGGCACTGCGCTCCTACACCGAAATCCAACAGCTGCTGCAGCAGGGCAAGAAACGTGACGTGAAGAATATACTCAGGGAGAACTCGTGGCCGATCAACTCCCCGATCCGATCCCAGCTATGGCCGATGCTGTGTGGCCAGCACCAGACCAAGGAGCACATGCTCGATGGCTTCTACTGGGAGATGGTCCACCAGGTGAGTGACCCTCAGCCATTGGCCTTAAATTCACACAAAAATTAATATATATTCTTTTTAAACGAACCTTTAAAAGGTCTTTGGCACCACGGAGCTGTCGGAGAAGCCCATAATGCTGCCCGCATTTGTGGATGCCACCCATTGTTTGCCGTATCACCTGACCAGCACCGGCAGAGCCGTGGCCGATCGCATCGTGAATGTCCTGGGCTACGATTGCCCCGATATTACCTACAGTCCAGTATTGTATCCCATTACATCGATACTATTGCATTTCATGTCGGGTAAGTTGAATTTTTCGAAATGCCATTCAGCACTCGACTTCGCCACACACCACACACCACACACGTGAATGTCAATATTTGATCAAGTCATTTTTATCGCCCCTACAAAGCACACAAAATAAGTGGCACAATTGTAAGGGAACCCTCACCTAGCCGGTCCGCGGTCCACTCGTCTCATTCTCCGTATCTCTATATACGATTGCTATATATGCGGAGATTCTCGGGCGCGTATCGCAGTTGGTTGCAAATTGATGTATCGTGATTTTCTGGCTAATTGATTTGGCCAACATGCAATGAGCCACTAAATAATTTCAAATGTAAATCTTGTTACTCCCTTGTGTCTGAGATACAGTAAGGAACGTGATTGGAAGGCAGTCAAAACAGATTTTTTAAAAATATTAGAACCGAATAGGGAATAGGAAAGACAGAATATATCTATTATTAGTAATGAAAAGGAGATCTTCAAATTATTTCTTTTGGTTAAATATATCAGATTACGTAAACTCAAATACATTAAATAACATTTTCTGATATTATTTCGATAATAATATACTTATTTTAACGAAAAACATATTTTCGATATCGATAATATCGATATTTTAAAGTTAAATGCGATGATTTTCGATAGTACAAATTTCTTTATATCAAACCTTACGATATTTTTATTAATGGGATTGTATGACATGGCTGACACTGTACCGCAATGTACTTGACCATAGTCAAATGATCTACGACTAACTGTCTGCTTTAGTTCCGCATTTGTTGTTGTTTTCGAAGCACTTTTCGTACTACTTTATTATCAGCTAATCATTATTTTATTGTTGTTGCGACGACACAATAACACAAACTCAAATACTAAACGTACACTATAGATTGTTTACTCGGAATTTAGTTTAAGCCAGTCAGGTGTGGACTTGACATGAGTAAAGATCCGCTCAATTCCGCCTCTGCCATCAATGAATGTGGAGGGAAATTTTCTGAATACTAAATGAGCGAAATTCAAAATGAAAATATTTATGTGCACAAAAAAAGAAACCTTCACAAATAAATTCATTTCGGAAGTTCATCATGGCAGGCGTCTCAATTCGCTCAGGTTTAACCTCAGATTAAATTGACAGCTGGTCATGTGCCCGACCCCATTGATAACCCCTCGCTGATAATTATTATCTTTTGTAATCTAATCATTGGCAGATGCGGAACTTCGAACTACAATTCATTTATAGATCTATCGATCAGGGTTCAATGATGGTTTTTAGTTCTCTAAGAATATTATCTCATGTCAATTATCTCGACTTTGTTGGGAATTGGAATATTTAGTTGTAGCGCTAATGCGACTTTTTAGTGGGAGCTAGCTGATAAGCCGATTTTTGTATTTTGTTGATGGAGGAGGTCAGACACAGTCTTTCCGAAGGTTTGTTTACACTGTGCGAAAACGATTGGCCTCCGTTTGGCGTCTGTGTCTGGCAGATAGGGAAAATGGAATTCCGGGCAAGTTCTCAAGGGAATTTCATTTGTCTGGTAAAGTAATTTGCTTTAAAATAAATATTTACTGGATTTATTCGAAGTATTTGCAAAATTTTTATTTTATGACTAAGTAAGGCTTTATAAATATCTTTGATATTTATAATTTAAAGTTATTTGCTTGAAATTTACAATATATTTTCATTAAGCTGTAAACTTAAACTTTTTCCCAAAATGTGTTTCTTTTTCGCAATTTGTTTACATCGAACGAAACGGAAACCTATTTATTTGTTTAACTTTTTGTGTTGTAAACCAAAAATTTAATGCTGCCATGAAAGCATCGAAAGAAAAGCCGACAAAAAATGTCAGACGGAAGGGCACAATGTGAAAATGAAAGCTGCTATTCAATCAACGCATTTCAATATGGAAAATATTTACGCCGTTTTTCGCATTTTCAAGTTCAAGAGTCGCCCATAAACAAATGTTTAAAGTGATATAGATAGCACAATATGCATATATCTGTCTCTCTGTCTGTCTGTCTGTTTGCACTTCGCTTCGTTGACGTCATTGCGATTCGATTCGATTTCGATTCGTCTTCTTTCTTGCAATTTGCGAAATTTTTCGCCTTTACCCACTTAAAGTAAACAGAGCAAAAGGCGGCGATAAAGAAGAACAGAAGAAACAGGGGGAAGATTTCAAGGCTTCTTCTCCCTTGTTTGCATTCGTTTGGATTCTAAGTTTACTATTGACACACATTTTTGTAAACTGTTCTCGGCTACTGTTTTATAATCTTCTACAGAAGAAAGCGTCATAAAAGATTAAAGGGTATAATTGTTTACACTAGAAGGGTAAATTAAATGAAATAAAATTAAAAATTTAAACATAAACTTGATTCATCCGAGCGTCACTTGTTTATGAACACTTCGCTTGTAGAATCAATTGCCGCAACATTTTCCAACATTTGGTAGCACAGTTTAGGAATAATTTAATACATTTTAGAATAAATCAAAACATAAACTATAATGGAAACTAATTATTAAAGAATAAATTAGCAAATAGGATTGAAAAGCTGTGAAAATTAAATAAATATTTAAAATAAATCAAATTCTAGATATAAGAAACATTCTAAGAGACTAAGTAGGGATCTATTTTATTTTAAAAGTAATAAATAGTGCCTTGTAGCACAGGGAAATATTACAAATAAATAATTAAGTATTTCAAAATTGTAATAAACATAAATATCAAGGTAACATCAGCTTAACCTTCATTGAATTGCATTTCTCTTCATAAAACCTAAAATTTGTTTATTAATTGTAGAATTTTGAAATGTTTGTAGTTTGCTTTGGTCCTGCTGTTCTGCTTTTGTACTATTTTGCTTTGATTTCGGTTTCTGCTCGGCTAATAATGCCAACACGTGAGCATAAAATACACATAAAACGCAGACAGAAGACGAAGCACAAATGCGCACATATTTGTACTCTTTCGTTTATGGCTCTGTTTGCCAATTCTATTCTGCTCCGAGTTCTCAGTTTCTGTCAGTCAGTCGGTTCTGCGTTCTGCGTTCTACGTTCTCCATTCTTTAGCCACCGGGTGGTGCCCCATTGTTCTGTTTGTGTTCCTCAGAACCCTGCCCAAACATTGTCGCATATATACATGGCGTTGTGCATATTTGTTTTGCACGATTTCTATATGGTGTGGCTGGATCTCCGGGTCTCATCATCAAATACGAGTAGTCGTATAGTAGTTGGTAATGCCGGGCACGCACGATTCGGATTAAAATATATGGAATATTCGCCAGTACTTGGCTTTAATGGCCCGTGCCTCTGACGTCAGTCTTGAGTCAGTTAGGGGAGTGAAACAAAAACAAAAAATCGGAATATACATATAACCCCTAAGTTAATTTGCATTCCTCGGTGCCCTTTTTCATTTATATTCATGACCCAAGTAAACAAGCGTATGAGGGGAAAGGTTTTCAAGGTTTCTCTTGGGTTTATTAGGCAACTTTGCTTTAGTTAAGAATTTTCTCTTTCCAGCACAGAAAGAAACCGATGTAATTGTAAATATTATTAGTGAAAATTCTACAGGGTACTTCAAGTGTCCTTAAAAACCATGACTGCCAATTAGCAATTCAAAAAATGTTGTTATTTTCGCTTTTATCTAAATTTATGAAGTGTTTTGTATGTTTTTCCACTTTTGCTTTTAGGCCCCAAGAATTATTTGCATTGTTTATGTTTGAGTTTGTTGAGCTAATTAAAGCAGAGCAGCAGATGAAATCCCGTTCTCCATCCTCATATCTCGTTTGGGGTTGTGTTTAGACTATCTTTTTTAAGTTATTTTTGGATGGTTTATATCTCATAAATAACTCGACACGTGCTCGCTGACGTCGTACTGACTTATAACGCGAGCGGCGGTCTCATTAGCAAATCAGCCTATTCTCAGTTTTATGCCGGCCATTTAAATTTAGAGCAACCTTATCGGTCGATTTCAGCTAAGTAGTAGTTGTAGTTTGTAGCCAGCCAGCCAGCCAGCCAGCACTTTAATTGCCTAATAAGTGGCGCTGCATTTGTGTTCTTTGATTAATTTCAATTGAAAATTGTTTACTTCTGCTCGCTGACTGATAATGCCGACGATGATGATGATGCCGATTCCGCTGATGATGGGTCATTAAAATTTGAGTTGAATTGTGCCGAGAGCCGAATGCAAATGTGTTCAGATTAATGCAATTGCAATGCCAATTACCATATAAAAGCACATGCGTCATTCTCTATAAATAGCGCAGAAGGCCCTTAAATATTTAATAAACTTATCAAATGTTTGCTAGACTGGCTTTAAGTCTTTCCGCAACAGATAAAAAGTAAAGAAGAAAAGGTTCAACCCACTACAGTCGTGCACTCCAGACTCTGTTCCGATCCCCTGATAATCGAGAGCAAGCCGGGGGAACCAAGTGGAACCGCATTTGGCCGGAGTAATCCACTGATAAGCCGGCAAAATCCGCTGATAAGGTTCTTTTGTTTATTTCTCGGCGTTTGAAAGTAATTAAACTTTGTAATGCAGCAAATCAATTGAGGCGATTTGATGGAGGAGGAGGGAGTTCACTTCGGTTCAGTATCTAAATTGAATTTTGAGCTCCTCCAATCCTTGGACTTGACTGATTGCTAATTGATGAGTCGCTCTGTTGAGCTTGAGCTTACACAATTACATTTTTAAATGCCTGACAAATTTTTACCACCTTTTTGGTTCATTTTTAATCAGAATTGGGAAGGTGTGCTAATGAATCGCTCACGACAGCCAAAGAAACAACTCGAGCAAAACTCTGTGAGAATATTTTTAGCAATTTTCGGTACACAAAAAAATATTCATACAACTTTGCTACTCAATTACTCAATTTACAATTGTTTCTTGAATATTTTAAAGGGAAATAAAAAGAAGGAATAAATATATGTAACATGTATAATTATTAAATAATTACATGAATCGTAAAATTATTGATAAATAAAATCAAATTTGTAGTTAAACCAATTAAAGATTTATGTATTTATTGTATATTATAGAAATATGATCATAAACGTTTTTTCGGCAACAAACAATATAATAATACCTAATAATCTTTTTCTAAAAAGCAAAATATAAGCAGCTGGGTCTTTACTATACAATTTGTCATAGTTTTCAGCAAAAAAAACCTTTTCTAATACTTATTTTCGGACTTATCAAACATGGTTATTTTGTCGCTGAATTCGAACTTGGGAATTTTAGGTGCAACATGTGCAAGAACTCATGCGTATGTTAAGGTTGGTAAGCTGTGAGAGTGGTCTCTATCTCTCGCTCTTATGGTAGCTAATGTTACGTTGCAACAAACCTAATAAACTAAACTTATATATAGTTATATATTTTATATACATACATATGTATATATTTTTCCTTTGAGTGTACCGACGACATTGCATAATTTGATCTAATTTCGAAATCAAATAATCAGAACGCACATCTCTCACAAGCTCGTTGATAAAATTGTGCCAGCTAATTATGGAAAATTGAAGAGGGACGCGAACGAGCGGGGGCAGTGGCATATAGAAAATGGCAGATGCGATGACACTGGTCAAAGTGCACTATAAAACCGACGACGAACAGACTGACTGACTGCCGCCTGGCTGATTCTCAACGCATTCTCGATTCAATTTGCGCTGCGTCATTGCGGTAATGCCACCTACTTTCAACCCTGTCTGCTCCCTCCGCGCACTCAATGCAGCTCGAGACTCGAGTTCACCACAAATGCCAAGAGTAGTCGAGCTATTGCAGTTCCACAGTTAAATTTAAAGCGGATCTGGGATCTGGGATATGCGGGGGGGCTGCATAAATTGTGGCTAAGGTTAGGCCTGTTATTAAATAGATAATTGTTAGGAAAACCGACTGCCATACGATCTCGGCTTACTGGGCGTATTGAATATCGAATATTACGTATGCGACGGGTTGGCCGTTCGATTATACCTAATGAGCAGTAAATAAAATAAGGGAGGATTTGCAGTCAAACTGATTGAAAATTTAACTATTTTAAAGCCATATTACTTAAATTATAATTTATTTACTCTTTAATATTGCAGAGGAGGAGGCGTACGTGTGCCTGGCCGGTCTGGTGGGCAGCAAGGAGAAGGTATTCATCAATCAAACCAAACTACAGCACGAGGTCACCTGGAAGACGGTGATGCAGATAGCCAAAAAGCACACGGTGAGTAATCAGCCATCCATTAAACTCGTCCATCAATCAAAGTTAATTTTTTATCATGCAGAAAAGTGCAACTTCGTATTTCCAACGTATTTGCCCGGGCCTGAAGCTGGAGCGCGTCTTCATGGACTGGTGCTGGTGGATACTAGCCGGCCTTCCCTTCCAGCATCTGGTGCGGATTATGGACTGCTATTTCCACGAGGGCATCAAGGTCCTGTATCGTGTGGCCCTCGTCGTACTCAATCTGTTTCACAAGGAGTGTCAGTCGAACAACGAATGGAGTCCGGATAATATTAAAAACGACATCGGTAATGCGCTGATCAAGTTCTGCAAGAAGATACCAGTGTCGCCGGCGAAGCTGCTCCATGCCGCCTTTAGTATTAGGGGACTGAGGTAAGTCACTACATATCTTTCATCCTTGAATAAGTTAATTAATTTTTTGTTTTTCTTTGCCATTACAGTACCCAGTATATTTCTAGAATATTTATCAAGACTGAAATGCTACTAAAAAGCCGTTCCGTGCTCACCAGCGGTTCGAAGCAATTAATCAAATCGCGTTCAAGTGATAATCTGCCCACTAGTCAGTCGCAGGTCAACATTCAGATGATGTCGCACACCCTGACCATCCGAGAGGTATGTATGCGAAGTGCCTTCCCCTCTTACCTTAAATCGACACTCCCCTGACACATACACCACCCCATCATACAGAATACATAATACAATATATACAGAAACCAAAAGAATTCAGTAATACATTAAAAAAGAAAACAGACAAACAGAAACCGAGTTAGGCATTCCGTTCGTTCAGTTACACAGCACAGCACTGCAAACAAACAAACAAAGAAACACCTCGTCTAATGGTAAACTCTGATTTATTTTTATTCGTTTTCTGTTTATGTTCTCCTCTTTCTCTCTCACAACAACTTCTCTTCAACAACGCACCCAACAAAAATAAAATCGAAACAAATAAACCAGAAGCTGCACTCCGAGAGCTGTCGCAATTTGGTATGAGGCTAGACAAAAATTATACAAACAAAATTATCCTATTTTAAAGACAATACTGTGATAATGCTGCTGATGTTCGATTGATTCTGCTTGTTTTGTTCTGGTTTTCCTTTGAATGAGTTGAATCTACAAACGTTTCTGTTTTAAATTCATTAACTTTCTCCTTGAGTCGATTGAGAGTTTGTTTTTCGGAAGGCAAGAAGAGAGCGCTTGAATGAATGTATCGCATGAAATAATAGGGAAATTATTATTTAAGACGACACTCAATCGTGTGTGTATATACTTTTTGGAAATAACTGGAACAAAGTTCGAGTAGGAGACCTCTTAATAACAAGATGAGTAACGAACTAGACATTTTATCATCTGGCAATCATAATCGCACAAAGATGAGAGCGAATTATTGAAAGATATAATGTTAGTACGCTGCAGTACGTGTCATCAAGAATTCATCAGTAGATCATTAATAAATCGTAGGTGATGATGATGCATCAGGCATGACATACAATTTACTAATAAAATTACCATACCATCAATGACAAATTTATCAACTTTTCATCTATGATTTATCAACAATAACGGTGTTTTGTCATCAACATTTAAAATCCGAAATTCATTTACATTTCATCGATTCACAATATTTTTCAAGAGAGAAATAAGAAAGAGCGCGCGAGTAGCTTTTGATGACTCGATGATAAACGATGCAAGTGCGTACGTGTACGTACAGATCTAGAATGCTTGAGAATACGTGTACGTGTCGCTTTATGCGTACAAGAGAGCGCCTAGCTCTCGACCGCTGTCTCTCTCTTTCTCTCTGGTTTTTGTACAAAATTTCAAGAGAGTCAACACGAGAAATTCGTGTACTAAAAATGTAATGGCGTTACTCACCTTGATATTGAAAAGTCTTGAGCTTGAATATTTAAGATAAATCCAGTTAATTCCCAACTATTCTCCCCCCCTTGATATTGATTCGACTCGATTTTGTGTTCGTTCGTTCTGCTTCCACTTGACTTTTGTGTTGTGTTTATGTTTTTGTTTCGCCGAGAATGATCTAACTTCTAGCCAAATTTCTTCGTTCCTCGTTAACTTATCAATCAAAGCGAAAGCACAGCCTCAACACAATAACCACATTCTATATGATATAACCAACCACACACACAATATATATTATACAGCTTTTTATATTCGTTTCCTTTGCTTTTCCGTTGTAATAAACTGCCAAGATATACTCACAAACAGAAATACTTACATAAACATGAAACAAAACCAACAAAAGATATCCTCAAAATGTGAAATTAATGCTCCTCTTATATGAATTCAACATATCTATATATATAAAATGTTATTTTCTATTTTTCTTGTACCTTTTTTTGCTGCCTTGGCAAAACGAATGAATGAATATTAACAATAAACGATCAAAATAATAATTGCAAACGAACAAAATAAATATAAATTTGCGAACGCTTGATCAATGTATACATACATTTTCGATACATTCCGCGCGGGTTCGATCATTGCCACATATTTGGGTGCCCACATAACTGTTAAATATTCCATCCATCTGCATCATGATTATATGTATAAATCATATATTATATATACATATAGGGCGAAAAGTCGCCCGGTCATAGAGCCATCGCAATGGGCGTTTATCCCATACACAATCTGAAAAGTCAAGCTTGTAAGAACGAAGATGTAAGTGAAAGTCAAAGTCCAAAATCCAAAAACTCCACTCCAATATACCTGCCACCCACCAACAGAGATATCCACCAAAAAAACACACTTTTTAATCGTATTTTAAATATATTTATCCCAATATTTATCGAAGCTTTTGGCTCACATTCTATTCAAGCCACAAAAAAAATATAAAAAACTGCATGAAGTGCCAGAAATTCGTACAGAAATTAGCTTTGATTGATTCTGATTTTTACTTTCTGATTGATTTTACCTTTTTTTCCGTTGCCAGCCAGTTTATTATTCATATTTATCTATATAATTTATTTAAGATTAGGATTAGAGGAGGACAGAAGTATAATAGGAGATCGTTTCTCATATGTGTCCCCCCTTCAACTCTCATCCGCCATTATTGCATATAATTTGTTTTGCTATATATCACATCTATATATCTTTTCATAGCATTTTGGTTTGCCGGGCACAAAGAATTTCATAAAAACCTGGACGGATAGACAATTTGTAAGCATTGCATTGCATTTTGACAAACCCTCCACCAACCACCTGTTTTTTTTTACCCTCTATTCCATTGCCATTCATTATATATCCCATCCACCCACCTACCACCACCATATTTGTGAATGCAATTTCTTCTTCCATTCAAAATTATCACAAAAATTTATATATATTCCATTCCGTGTGCCGTGTGTAGGCGAGTCCTTTTGTCTCCTTGTAATGCGTGTCTCCTGTCCTGCAGTCGTCACTAAATTTTAGTTATCCAAATAGTTCATCTGTCCCGATTGGAAGAGCCTCCCAAAAATATAATAAAAATGAAAATCAAATCAGCTTACAGTTTGACAGGCGCCAAACTAAGCCCTAGTTTAACATGCGCTGCTGCCGCGCCGCCGCTGCTGCTGCTGCCGCCGCCTACAGTTTGACCTGAACTGTGCCGTAGTTTATTTTGTTATTTGTTGTAGTTTTTAGTCATCATCGAGCGTTGTGTTTACCTTGTTGTATTTGTTTATTAACCCTGGCTTTTAGTTGTGTTTTTCCTTTTTGACATTTTGGCCTTTTAGCTCATGTTCTTTTCACTCTACTTTACCCAAAACGCCAACTTATTATGTATTTTGTTCTGTCATTTGGCTAATTGCTACCCCCTTTTCAAATACGTTACTCGTAGTTGTAGCCAAGTTAAAGCCATTAAATATTGCTTAATATCAGTTGGTAATAATGCTTCTTGTATGTTCTTCCCAAATAGCTATTCACGCTGTGGTCCTGGCTGCCCGTGCGGATAACAATGTACCAACCGGTACTGCTATATACCACGGAGGAGCATGGCTGCTCCCTGACCACCTTCTACGTCCGAGTGGAACAGCACGAGCCGACGCTGCTCATGATCAAGACGTGCAATAATGAGGTGAGTAACTAATTAAAGAGGTTGTTTAGATAAAAGAAGGAAAACTGCAAGTGTTGCTGAACACGATTTAATAATTTGATTTTAAAGATTTGCTTTCTTCTTTTTTTATGACGATAATTATCGTTAGATAGGCTCCACCCTCTAGTAGTCTTTAGAGTTATAATTATTGAAAGTTGAAGTTTAAATTAATAAAAATAAATCAATAACAACTTATTTTTATTATAAAATTTTGTGTCCACTTTTAATTTTTGTACGATAAATCGATATTGTGTTTGATTTATGTTATAGAACCAATATAATCGGGAAAAAGAGACAATTAAATCAAATTTTTCATCTATTTTTCTATAATATTTATTTAAATATGGATGCGATGTATAATGCGATATTAATCGATAATTTAAGTATCAATATATCAAAGTGTACGATATTTTCAATATGATATTAAGCCCGATATTTCGTCGATACTCTATATCGGATTTGTTATATACGTACATTCCTTATTTACTTAAACTCTACAGATATAGGAAAAATATTGACATATTTATTATTTAATTGAAATATTTAAACAAGATGAAATTTACTAAATTATAATCTTTATTTTTAGGTATTTGGCGCCTACTGCTCTTCGCGCTGGTTTGAAAGGAACGTTAAGGATGACAAGGGCCAGCGACAGGCCTACTTTGGCACCGGCGAAACATTTTTGTTCTCCCTATATCCTGAGCGTGCCAAATACCCCTGGGTGGGCATTGAGGGCGACAAGGATCTGGGCCACAGTTCCGAGCTGTTTATGGCGGCCGACTCCAAGATGATAACCATTGGTGGCGGGTATGTTGTGCCAGTAGAGTTACTAAGATAGTTACTTATTAATATAATTTAATTGAACATTTGCAGAGAGGGCCAGGCCATCTGGATGGACGAGAATATACGATTTGGAAAGACGGACGGCTGCAAGACCTTCAACAATCCGCCCCTGTGTCCGTCGGGCGACTTTGAGATCCGTGTACTGGAGGTCTATGGCTTTGTGGGCATCTAAAACTCCTTCTTGTTCAGTCTGACCGAGATATATATATATATTGCCCGCCGATGATCAAGTGCTCGCTCAGCCAAGCCAACCTGTTCGACCTCTTCCCCCCCCGCGTTTCCTATATATAGCCCAACTCAAGAACCTGCAGATTGCTTTCGCTTCCGCCATTATTGGCGGATGCTGATGATATAAAACCGAGATGAGAAAATGTGTAAACATTTATAAAAGCTTATTTATAAATATGTGTATCGAAAGTGTGGCCAAGCAGCAAGCGCAGCCGTGTTAATGTTTAAATGTTAAATGAAAAAAATGCAAAAATGCAATTGAAAACCCACAAAAAAAAAGGTAAAACAAAATTATATATTATATAATGGAAATACTCTGTGAGTTCATATGTTTCAAAACGCAAAGCTTTGAAATTACAATACCCTAGTTGTTATATAACCCCTTTACATATATATACATACATAATACCATACAAGCATATATGAATTATATATATATATATTATAAAAGTGTATATCTAAATGTAAATCATGTATTTCTAAAGCGGCAGCAAAGAAAAACGAAATATTCCTTAAACAAAAATCGAAGGCAGAAAATATGAAAAACGGAAAACACCAGAAAACTTTTGGGCTGCAACTTTCATTATTATTATTATTGTTTACTAGAGTTAGTTTAAAACTATGTATGTATGTATTTTGTTTCTTTCTGTAAACCAAATTTACTGACTTGACTGAATTCGTTATTAATGTTATTAATATTATTATTATTGCTATGTGTATAGAAGAAGAAAGTGTAACTTGTGTAAATTGGATTGAAAAACGAAAAAAAAAGAAATGAAAATATTTCTAACAATTGTCTCCCAATTAATTGGTCGCAAACAAAATATATAGAGATAAAGCAACAAAACCAAACATCTTTTGATTAGTTAGTGACCATGATATATGCTCAGAAGATACTACAGTTATATGTACTATATATATATATATAGTTTATAGCCCACAAAGCGATACATTTAACGTTAATGCCGATAACCATCCGAATTTGTAGTCACCTCACAAAGTGCCAGGTGAGGAAAGGTGAGGCAAGCAGGCAATGAGCGCCCACACCTCCCCCCATGTGCAATTGATCTCAAAACGAAAAAAAGAAGATGAAAACCGAATGAAAAATGTATTACAAAAAGCGAGAGAACACAATCAATATAAATATGTTAAGATTCCATTCCATTTTTAATACCAACGAAATTTCTTTTTGCTCAATCACCCCACACCCACTCACCACCTCCTAAACTCACACAAAATTTAATTTGCACCCTTCTTTCTAGTCAATTTTTTATGTTTAAATGAAAAAGCAAGAACATGGCGTGTTTCCGCTCATTCCGCTTCATCTCCACCACATCCCATTTGGCCTTTGAGCGACTGCAGATTCGGATAGTTTTATTGAGATCGTTGCACTACTCAAGCGAATTGTTACCAATTAAAATAAAATGGAAATAAGAACCACAACGAAAACTGAGGGAGCAGCCATGTTTGATAGACGTTAGAGCCACAGATGGCAGGACGATTGCACTCCACAACATAATTGCGGAGCTGGTACTCCACAAATCCCGAATCCCCCGCTCCTTTCCCAGATCAAACAATCCCCGAAATGATATATACTTGTATGCAACGCCTGCAATCTGTGGCCTGTGGAAGGAGCAGCAGTGGAAGAGCAAACTAAATATGATAAATAGCCTTTAGGTTTTAAACAAAACTCTCTGTGTTGTTGTTACTATGATTCAATGTATATGTCCAGCATTATATATGAAATAACCGAACTCCACAACTACAAGTAGTTGATCCATATAAAGCGAGCTAAAGCAAAGCGAAAATATTTGATTAAAAGTAAATCTGTTTGTTATTTGTTTCAGAGTGTGAATTAATAAGTTGTAACTGTATTTTTGGTTGACTAATTCGTACACGCTGATTGAATGGAGGATATGATTAATTGTTGATTAGAGCTTAAGTCATAGTCGGAGGAGTGCTGCTTGGAGAGAGGATTGTGTTTGGGGGCATTGACTCTGGCACTGGCCAACAAGGACAGTATTTGGTAATGAAAATAAAAAGGAAGCAGAAAAACATAAACTGTTGAGAAAAAGTAAAATCTTTTGTACATAAATCGTTTTCTATCTGAATTGTTCTCAATGTGTAGCTTAAATACGATATCTTGATGCAACAAATATCCATATATATATATTTGAATGTTATTTATGTGTAGCCCAGCAAGTGACACGAATATAATCCGCAGCTAAGAATCCATAGAGATGATATAGAGTATACCCCCCACATACAATAATTTACACAAGAAACTGGAAATATATAAATATAGTAAATCTAAATGTGTTTGAAGATCAACAGCAAGTATATATCGAGTATAATTAACAGCTAAGTGAAATAGCAACTGTGTGTGTGTCCATTTATCAAGTGTTATTTTTTATTTTTATTCGTATTTAATTTATGCATATTTTGTAATTCATAAATTCTAATTACCATACACACACAGACGGAGAAATAGGAGAAGACGTGAAAGTTTATTCAGTAAATAAATTATATTAAAATCAAACATGAATAATTATATTATTATTATAAAGATATATGTATGTTAAATCATTTTAGTGGATGTATAATAAAACAACGGAAACAAAATCAAATAAAATTAAAATTTAAAAAAAACATACAACATCTCTAATTGCTGGTTAGTTTTTTTCAAAGAATTTATAATACCAAGATGAGTAACGACTATACAGTTGAATTGTAATGTGCAAGCAATTTCACAGTCGTCGGTTTCCCCTAAATTTCAAAAGAGCTTCGAGTCATCACGCGAAGATTTCAGTTAAGAAATATTACATGGCGTTACTCATCTTGTTATTAAAAAGTCTCTAGTTTTGTAGATAGGATTCCACGCTGTTTAAGGCGAATTTAAAAGAGTAAATAGGTTTGGTTTTAGGATATATGCAATACTTTAGTTTAGGATACATCGAAAAGAAGAGAGAGTATTCCCTGTTCGTTAGTTGGTGAGTAGGACAAGCAAACCAATCATGGAAAGAGCTGTGTATAAGGACAGAGGGATTTCCCTTGGCGCTGCATTGCACAGATCCGTGTTGCATAGCGTGCATCCGAGGAAGGTGAGGAATGGCACCACCGGATCCGGCTCTTCGTCACAGTTCATGCCAGCCGGCGAGGAGTCACCGTAGTAGCAGGAGCGTCGCACGAAACGCGGTTGTCCAGACACTGCCGTAAGAAAACCAATGAAATCGTGAGTATTTCTGAACATAAAATCAAATGAAAATATATATACTCACCTCCCTCATGGTACTTGGTGAGGCAGGTGGGCTCCGTTCCTGGGGCTCGCATGTCCGCCACCACTTCGCAGTCCATCGTGGCTATGTCATCGCTCGCGAATTGCTCCCCACACCCGGGGTTATTGACGGAATCGCATTCGTAGCAGGTAATGGCGCGCGCTGGTGATGACGACATGCGTAAATATGTGTCAACGCGAGAGCACAGAAAAAAATAATAATAATAACAATGGATCGTATTCATATTTCATGGGTAGCTTACTTTTTTTTTGCTTAAATATTTCATGGAAAATATGCGAGTTTAGTCTGGTTTTTTGGTTGTTTTAGTAACAAAGTTTATGGTTTATGTTACCTTGTTTAGTCAAAATAAAGAAGAAAGTCGTAATACAAATGTTTTCTTAAATGTTGCGTGGGAAATAATGTTATTTATTCAGTTTTTAAACTTTATTAACAATTATTTAAGTTTTATTTTAGCCTTTTTAATTAGTTTTCCCTTTAATTCCTTATATATCAAAACATTTTATTCTTATTTTTCGTGTGTTCATTTTGTTTTATTTTAATTTAAAGGGCTTTACCAAACAATTTAGTTTTGTAAATGTATTTCGCTTAGAAAGTCACAATCATAAATATAATTCTTTAATTATATTCTTACGAATACAAAAGAATACATTTAAAATCTCGAAATTATTGTAACGTTATACGGAAACGAGTTTTTAGCTTAAAGACCTGTTTTTGGCGAATTGATAAGAATACGAACTAAGAAGATGGCTTGTATTTTGTGTTTATAGCCAAAATACCTTTAGTAAACATTAAAAGATATACATTTTTTGCTGTTGTAGGAATGAGAGATGATTTCGTGGAGGCGGATGGGAAGCTCACCTGAGCTGGCCAGCGTGACGAGCAGAAAGAGTGAGACAAGAGCACGTAGTGGCAGCAGCATCGCAATCGCCATTGTACACCGTACCGCCCGCGAAAACAGTTGATCCCACTGTGTCCGCTGGGTTGCTGAGTCAATCGCTATAGAGAGATACGGGTACGAGCACACAGATGTTGTCTTCACAGCTGCCGAACCGATCGTAATCACATGATCGAGATATAGAAAAATGGGGGGGCCAGCTATATAGCGCCACGATCCGACCACCGACTCGAAGCGTTGCACACACGCGACTAAACGGGCCGAACCGAAACTGAACTGAAACTGAACAGAACTGAAACCGAACTGTGCGAGCGAACAATCACATTCAGAATGTGAATTTGATTTTCAAAACAGCACACAGATTTTCATGTCTCCTTCGTTCGTGTCGTAGCGTTCGCATTCGCATTTTCCTACCTACCCCGTGTTGACATTGTGGTTAGCGTGGAGGAGGAGCAGAAGGAGGTGGGCGTTGCCAAGATATAGACAGGTTGCCTGCCCTTCCCCATATCCATATATCCATAGACATTTCAACGATGATGATGGCAGCAGGCGCAGGCAAAAGTTCATTAGTGGCATTTCGTACAAATAAACAATTTGGCATTCTGTGTAAAATTAGTTTTTATTAGTTTTCTATTCCGGATCGCTAGCGTTTTGTTTGCCAGCTTTTCGGCTCATGTTCGCTAATGTTGCTCATACGCCCTGTTTGCCCCATGATTGACCATCAACACACAGTGGAGCAGATCCACTAACTAATTGGTGGGTCCTAAAGGGCCAGTGCTAATATGCTGGTGAACTAATTATTCTTTGGTTGGGGGTGCTGGAAAATCTATCTAATATTGAACTAAGCTTTGTGTGTGTGTGTTTATGGTGTGCCTTTTAATTTGCATTTTCTCTCTGCTCCGCAGTGTCCGATCAGAGGAGTTGACTGGCCAAGAAAAACAATACAAGGATGGATAGGATTTTCCACATATCCACCGGATTCCGCTGCCTTGCATCCGCTGCATTGCAATAGTTTTCGTTGTCGCAAACATGACAACTGGCATTCTGAACGGCAGTCAGTGTGGGATCCATCTTGCAGCCGACATCGGTGGCATTTACCTCGCCGAAATAGCATCCTCGAACGATCTTGCGTACGCCATTTTCTACGGAAAAATAAACATTTTGTTAGTCTACTTTCAGGCAGGCGTAATATAAATAAACTTATTTTGTTCGCTCGAGTTTAATGGGCTTACTATATATGTATGTATGTATGTATGTACGTATTTATTGTTCACATCAACATGAAAGATATCAACGACAATCTTTGAGATATTTGAATATATTTGTGAAATAAGGCCACAGCTGTTTGTATACGCAGGAGTATAATGCATAATTTGTTTCGCTAACTATTAATTATATTTAATATGATTTGCGTCACAAATCATTTGGCACTATATACATATTTATGAGAATTATTAATCCCCAAGGAAGTGGCAGCAATTTAAAGAATACCAGTTTGTTTTTAATTGCTTTCACAGACAATTCTCGTTTGTTTTTTCTCTGCTGTTTAATGGATTTTTAGTCTTATTAATATGGTTTTGAAGTAACATTTAATTAAACAATCTCCTGCTTATATTGGAGGCACATTTTTAATATTAAGCAAAACCCGTTTAGAGCTAATACTTGTTATCAAAAGTATATACATATGCTTGTCATGCACATCACTTTAACACACATTTCTCCTTAAGTATTTTAAAAAGTTTTGCAGATGTTTTCTTTGATTTTTGTTTTGCTATTCAGCATTACTTTATGTGCAATAAAACGATCATAAATCACTCTAAACTGGCCTTAAACTGACAGGATTTTCAAAATAAGACAGTATTCTATTTTTGTTGTTTAAATTTTAGAGATACTTAAGGCAGGAATTCGGTATCTTTGTTTTTTAATTCTCTTGTTTTGTTTCATTCAAGGGAAGTTATTTATGTTTACTTTTTCTTTTTTAAACTTAGAGAAGAGAAATATTTATTATACTTTGTCTAATTATAAATACATAATAATTGAGTTTAAATGTAAAGTTTAAAAAATAAACCAATATATTTGATTGATTTTATTAAGAAAGTTTCTACAATTAATTATATTTTAGTTATATTTCAACTTTACATTTTAGTTCAATAATGAAGAAGTACAGCCCCTGATAACAGCTTTATTTATATGCGTATGGAATAGATTTACGATTGTAAATGTAGCTCTATTAATTATGTTATTTATTATATTTTTCTTCTAAATATTTGGTTATAATCTCATCAATATAAACTCACCCCTGAAGACCCGCTTCAAACAGGCCGTAGCATTGGGGCTAAGCAGATCGTTCTCCAGAAACCGCGGCGGGGCTATGAAGGCGCAGTCGTATTTGAAATGATTCTCCACCTCAAAGTCCTCGCCACAACTCGCCTCGTAGACGGATTCGCAGGCGTAGCACTTGATGCCGTAAGCTAATGGCATTGGGAAGATGAAAAGATCAGAGATGCCTCTTATTTATGGCCGAAATGAGATCAGACAGGGGACAGCCGATGGCAAAATGCAAAATACAAAAATACAAAACGAAAAGTCAATCCAAAAACAAACAGAACAAAAACAAACCCGAGGCCAGCAGCGAGATGAGCGCGCCAAACAAAAGAAAATACTGCCGCATTGTTTTGAAATTGGGAAATTCGGTTTTCCAGCTTCCACCGTTTGTTTTTTGGGGATTTTCTTTATTTGATGGTTTTATGGAAAATAATTCAAGTTGAGAGCTTATATATAATCCCGTTCAGTCGTCGTCACTCGGCACGGCAATTGAAGCGATCTACACGCTATTTAAATATAAAACACATTCGCATACGTATATCCGTGAATTCTTATATATATCCACATAATATATAAATGTATATTTTCTTTCTCTCCAAATGGCTTTTACATATTTTATTTGGCTTAAGCACGTAGGGAAATTAAATGTAAACACGCGCCTTTTTCGATTCACACAGTTTGGCAAATTTTTCCCCGAGTTATTTTCAGTTTTTTCTTTTTTGTTTGTGGCGGTTTTCCCGGCTGTTGTGTGTTGGAGCCGTCAGTCAGTCGACGGCCGCAAACGAAATCGAACTAAAAGAATGCCAAAAGCATTTTCCAAATTCAACTCCTTGGCACTTTTCTCTTTTTCCGTTCGGCTCTCTTTTTTTTCGTGTGTGCTGTGCTGGTGCGGGAAAACTTTATGGCCATTTCGCCTGGCGTCATCGCTCGCCGTTTTAATTTGTCTAATTTTAATGAACATTTCGTGTTTTCCTTTTTTCTTTGGTATTCCCCTTTTTCCCTTGGCCACAACATCAGTGGAGCTTCTATGTTGAGTTCATAGTGGGAGGTTTTAGGGGAAAGCTGGGAAAACACGAGGAAAATCACAGAGAGAACTCTTCAGCTTTTCCGCCAGTTCTATTATCGTCAGGCGAAGAGAATTCCAAAAGTTAAGCAGGTACAAAGAGAAACACGCGGGTGATTGAGCGTTGGAAAATAGATTTCTTGTGGGTGAGGAAAATTCGATAAGTGTGGCCAGGCACGCACCGTTCTTTCGCTTTTCCGCTTGTCCAACTCCCACCGCGAATAATGATTTGGGAGTGTCGCAAATAAAACCACAGTTAATTAAATTAACCCTCATAAAATCCCCTTCAAGTGGTCAATCAAGAATATGGCTATTTCAAATAAATAAAATGATTTTATTGTGAAAAAAGCACGAGAGTTGGTGTACAACAATTAACAGAGATTCGATTCGATTCGAGTGACTAAAGCAGATAGATCCTTTAAAGCAGATAGATCCTTTAAAGCAGAAAGCTCATAACAGCTACAATGTTGGCGAAGGTAAAAATATTAATTTAGGCCAACAGACGGGCGACACCGACGAAAAGGAGGATGGCTCCGGCCACCGGGGCCAGGGAGGCGGATCCGTTGCACTCGTCCTTAGTGCAGACATCGCAGCCCAGCTGCTTGCCGAAGGAGAGCGTAGGATCGTCCTGGCAGCCGACCTGAGTGTTAAGAATATCTCCGAAGTAGCAGCTCCTGATGATCTGCGGATGCTTGGGCACTGGAAGGAGTGCAAAAAAACCATTTTGGAATTATAATAATATAATTAAATATATTATTTTAATATATAATAATTATTAGCATTGAACGGAATTACAATTATTGGAAATATGTACGATTGGCCAATAAATACAAAGAAATATGTTTACACTAAATGTATCATCCTCCTGCTGCATTCTGAGCGCCTGGTACATGAAACCATGCATTTGACAAATTTGTACTGCGAAAACTCCTGATTGGGATTTGGTTGTGGCCGAAAAAATAACAAAAATTACCCCCCGCATTCATTTCGTGTAACAGGCGAACAGAGATCAGTAGAGCAACGATGCGAACCATTTTATCTATGCGCTGACGTCAGCAGATCGTTTGCTCTCTTTCTAGTAAGCGTATGACTGGCCAGAAAAAATCAAAGAGAGCAGCTCTCGCGAGAGCACTAAATTGTTATATCAGTGTGGCCATATGGTGGATCAGTATGGTCACATTGGTGTAATCATATGGTGTGCCAATATGTTCACATTAGTGTGACCATGTGTTTGGCCAGTGTGGTCACATTAGTGTGACCATATTTTACAATCTGTTTCTAAATTGTTATATCAATGTGGCCATATGGTGGATCAGTATGGTCACATTGGGGTGACCATATGGTGTGCCAGTATGTTCACATTAGTGTGATCATGTGTTTGGCCAGTGTGGTCACATTAGTGTGACCACACTTTACAATAGTTCAGTGCTCATGCGAGATCTGCTCATCCTCCTCCTACTGCGTTCTGACCGCCTGGTACATGGAAACCTGCATTTGATAAATTTGTACTGTGAAAACTGTGGGAAGTTGTTGTTGCCGAAACACTAAAAACAATCGCCCGCTTCTTACATTAAGGCATGAACACTGAAAACGGTGTTGCCAGATCGTGCTCAGAACAGTGCTACCTGATTGACATTGAATAGACAGATTGATATTTAATATCGACAGCGGACTTAGCTCCGTGCTGCCAGATCGACTGATCTTTTAAAAATAGTTGGTAGAGTTGCCTGATTGTCACTGAAAACGGCGCTGCCAGATCGTGCACAGAGCAGTGCTACCTGATTGACATTGAATGTCGATAGTCGACTTGGGGCAGTGCTACCAGATTAATATTTGTTATCGATAGCGGACTTAGATCCGTGCTGCCAGATCGACCGATCTTTTAAGAATAGTTGGCAGAGTTGCCTGACTGTCACTGAAAACGGCGTTGCCAGATCGTGCACAGAGCAGTGCTACCTGATTGACATTGAATGTCGATAGTCAACTTGAGGCAGTGCTACCAGACTAATATTTGATATCGATAGCAGACTTAGATCCGTGCTGCCAGATCGACAGATTTTTTACCACAGTTGACAGGGTTGCACTGGAAAGCACAGCTTTGCCACCTGTCAAGCCGTGACAAAGAGGAAGAGAGAGAGACACTCAAGAGCAATAAAAACTGATCGGCCGGCCTTCTGCTACTTTCTGCGCTCCTGTTACATGAAACCTTGCACTTCACAAGATTGTACAGCCAATGTCGGGGGATCTTATTGTTGCCTACAAAAACAACAACAACAATAATTACAACTATAATTACAACAATAATTACAAGAATAATATTTTACAACAACAACAGCCATATTAGGAAATCGCCCTACAAATGGTTTCCAATTTCGGCTAACAGGCGAACAGAAAACAGAAGAGCGACGATACGCTGGCGCTGATCTGTGCAATGACGTCATCGATAAAGAGCTGTCAGAAGGAAACCGATAAGCCACGTTCTGCTGCCTTCTGAGCGCCTGGTGCACAAAATCAATTTGTGCCGAAAAATGTAAAAATTTGTGCCATGTTCTTGTCTACAACAACAATTTATATGTTTTTTTAAATTTAAATAGGGTAACTAATTAATTAGCGGTAATTATTAAAATGTATTTGAAAATATAGAAGCCAAACTGTTTGTAAATTAAGACAACTTTCTATTTTGCATTTTGCACATTGGCAGTCTTGCATAGTTTACTTATTTTGTTTAGATATATGTACTTTTACATTCTGATATATTTGCCCTTATAATTAATTCCATTTATTCTGCTATTATCATTTGTAATTAGTTAAGCTTTGTTCGAGTGAAAATAATCGAAAAGGAAAATAGCTAGACAATTAATGGTGAAATCATTCGTTTTTTTTTCTATTTTTATAGACTTACATACATATATCGATTGTAAGTAATATATATTTTTTTTTACCATACAAAATATAATAATCGTCATAATTTCTTAACTGAATGTCGCAGATAAAATTGATAAAATGTGTATATAGTTATCTGAAAAATTTGTCATGAGCATTTTCAATAAACATTGTTATATATATAGTATATCTTCTTAATATTTTAGCTTGTTGAGCTCAATTAAAATGTATTTTTAATGTTTTCTACCCGCATTCCCCTAATTAATAATTATTTATGCCCATATAGACCACTTTCTCCTCTCGTCCCACTTATAATTAATATCTAGAATATAGTACAAATACAGCTCGAAATAGCTGTGACTAATTTGTAAAGTGACTATTTGTCAGTGAGTTAATTACAGCTGCCACTCCTTTGCTTACCCCTCTCTAGTGTTTTCGCAATGAGAAGCGAGGCGTAGCTCGAATGTTAATGCAATTAAGAAACAATTGTCGGTAGCGATGTTGCGGTCACCGAGCATAAATACTCCTCCGATCCCCCAGAGAAATCTATGGGAAATCGTTTGTCAAGAAACTATAGCATTAATTATTCAGAAAACAATCGAGAACTACACCCAGTGAATATTTTATGCACGGCAATCACGCTGGGCAATAAAGCAGATTGCCTGAAATGTTAAACAAATAACTCGAATACTTCTGATATTAATAACCATTGTCCCTGATGAATTTATAATAAAGCGAACGGATTGCTTGAGGGACAGGGCTTAATCTCCTCTGGGTTGGGTCTGTGCAGATATATTAGCATTATCTTTAATATACAAGAATGAGTTGGAATGGAAAACAGCGATTATAATAAAAAGGACTGACACTGACATTAAAGAAAATGGCCTTATCTCTCACTATACACACAATTCACTTCCTTGATAGATTAAACATGTGCTGCCATTATCTGTAGGTAATACATTTCAAACTGGAAGGCATCCAATATATTCTCATGGATTTCGAGCATTTCTAAATATACTCCTAATATATTTCTAATATTCTGTGTTCTGCTTTGATGTTCACGTTGATATTTAGTTTATTTTTGCTTAGGTTTACAACGAGATATGTAATTATTTCAAGTTGGAAACATTTCTAGAAATTTATTAAATATTATAAATACACTCTCCAATCGTTAAAATGTAAATCATTCGTATCTATAAATTCTTCTTAATATTCTCAAATGATTTATTGATAAATTGCCTGATCTATAAGTACCCATAATAATATATATCTCAAAAATATATATTAATATCTTAAGAATTGTTTTAATACTTCGCTTTTCATTTTCCTTAGGGATTATCTGTTATGTATATCTTTTATCTTTTGCTTTCACTGCTTTAAAAGTAAACCTTCTTTTCAACTAAGAAAGTGAAAATCAAAGCGGAAAAACGTAGTGAAAGTTATTTTGGGAAAACTCTTGAACTCTACTTTGCCTTAAATAGTTGGTGTTATGATTTCAAGGCCTCGTCATGTCTAATTAAAATTAATCAAGCTAATTGACCAACTGTCTGGTTGTGCGTGGGCCATCGATTCGAGGCGATGAGATCACGTTCTTCAGCGGACTTACCCGTTTCCAAGACCTTCTTCAGGCAGCCGGTGGCATTGCGAACGGGGAAGAAGTTCTGCAGGAATCGCGGCGGAGCTATCTTAGTACAGTCCAGCAGGAAGCTACTGTCCTTCTCGAACTTCTCGCCGCACTTGGCATTGGTGAGGGAGTCGCACTGATAGCACTTGATGGCATACCCTAAAAAATGCGAGGATCTGTTGAGTCTGTTGAGATGCGGGAAATTCGGGGAAATTGCATACCCGTGCAGGCCAGTGTGGCCAGGACGGTGAGGCCCAGGAAAAGCTTCACGCTCGACACCATATTCACTTGGTTTTTTGAGAAATATACGTTTTCGAGAATACTATTTCGGACAGACCTTGATGGCACGGCGACTGGCGAGCGTTTGTGGGCAGCCGGATTTGAAATAATGCCAGAAAGCGTCCAGCCCCATTGTCCACGGTATCTCACTCGAGTTTCCACTCGAAATTACACTCGCCATTCCACTCCGAGTTAAGCTCAAGCTCGCTCGGAGTGGTTTCTCATATGTACGTTGCGTGTTTGAATTCTGTTTTTATTCGAATTTGTATAGAAGCTGGCGCAATGTTTTGTGTTTTATTTTTTTTTTCTCCCAGCATTTGACACACATAAACACACGTATTTTTATACATAAATATCAAGAATTTTTTGCCGACTTGTTTGGGGTGATGTCAGCCGTTTTTGGCTTGTTATTTATTTTCATTTCGCTCTCGGCACTCCGTTGAAGACAATTCCGTCGCACCCAAAAAAAATTGCCGACCAAAGAAATACGTTGCTTTATTTTTAATATTATTTTGGAGAATTATGTAAGCCCTTTTAATGCCCGGCGAGTATGCTTTGCTATGTGAAAATGTCACGACGACGTCATCGTTTTTGCTGGCTTTCTGAGTGGCTCTTGAAACCAGTTGCTGCTAAATGTGTTTCGCCTTTTTGCCTTTTCGATTCTAATGCGCAGTTTTTGTGTATATTTCTGTTCTCATTGTTGTGCAAATCACAACAATTAACAACACCCAGGGGCTGTCACCCAACGATGATCGCTGATATATCATCAACAAGGCTCGGGCCCTTTGGAGAAATTTTTTCTACTATATGCAAAATGGATGCTTAATCACTATTGCTATTTCTTTGGTATCTTATATTTACATATGAAGCCTATAGTTTAAGCGGTAAAAATTTCCCAAAGTATAATAAAAAGATAATTCAATAAACAATACATTTTTAAGTCGTAAAATACTCTTTGAAGGTAAAATTTCATCTTAAAAGTCATATTTACAAATTAATTTAGATGTTTATTTAATTTTATACTTAAATTGATTTAATTCAATCGTATTTCAGTAAATTTAAAGGACTTTTAATCAACTATAGGTTTGCTTAAGTTGCCAGCGAAAATTATTCAATGCAAAGATATTGCATAAAACAATTAAAAAATAAATAAATGCCGTATAAACCATCATATTTTTAAGATATTCGTGTATTTACATAAAATAAATTGTATAATTTGATAACAAAAAAATGTAAAAACCTAAAGCACACTTTAAAGAACATCATAGTTAAACTAAACTTGCATAAAATTCCATAAATCTCGTTAAAATTAAGTTAAGCTTTAACTTTAAAACAAAAATATCAACGAATTTAAACAAGACACCATGTTCCGCTCATTAACCTTTTATAATTTTATAATTCTTAATGATTTCTTAATTATTTTCCCCTTCGAATTTTCGGTTCGTACATTCAATTAGCTCCCTCATATATGGATATATATGGTCAGCATGCATTCGCAACGCCCAGTTGGAATTGGAATTTTATTTATTGCAGCCTGAGAGTATTGAGTTTCCTAATCTCGCCAGCACATGGACAGACACTCGGTTAAGTGGCTTTCCCACAAATTTCTATTTTCTTCAATTAGGTAATTTTTGAAATTATGCTAAATGAGTTTGGGTTAATTGAGCTGACGCAGACGGACAGTGAAGCGGGGGTGGTGGTGTCCCCCCAGATGCTATACCATCCGGCATTGTCTCTGATCGGATCTGGGGAGTTGGCGAGTTTCTTGAACTCTGATGAACTGCATTTAACACTTTGTAAACACTTTGAAGTAATGCTGGAACTGGAACTTGACTTGCAAATGAAATTGAACTCAATTATATGTGAGCCATAAATCCCACTTCCCGCATCGGAAGGGGTCTCTGGAGACCTTTTGTCTGAACACACACACAATTTTTGGTTGCCCTTGTGGGTGCACATACTAATTAGTTTCCAGGTGTTTCACACATTGCACTCGCCGGGTAAATAAAATGATTCAAATTCGGTTACAGTTTGACTGAGTCACTGAACCTTCGTTTGAAATATTATTATTATTTTATGACTTTACCTCAGATGTTTTTCTCCGTACAAATGGTTTTTTCGTAGGTGTGTCTATCTGTGAAATTCTAAATTAAGTAAAATTACTGGAGAGTTGCTCACTGCGATAACTTACAGAGGTCTGGGCGGAACTAATGAATAAAAAATAACAACAAATAAATGTACGTGAAGTTTTTAAAATATCTTATTTGGACTTCATTTGAAAATTAAACAAGAACTCATTAATAGAGGTATAGAAAATGTTTTAGGAAAAGAAAAACAAAATAGATTAAATTAAAAATCATGCCACAAATAAGTCATGTAAAAAAGAGATATATCTGAGCTTGAATTACATGTTAAAACCACAATTATTTTAAAATTACATTTCGGATATTGGAAACGACTTTTTTTTAGATATTATTAAGCATTCTGACAAAAGCTACCATTCAATTTACAGTCAATATAGGCATAGAAATAGCAAATTAAAAATAAGGGATCATTAAGCTTAATTGCAATCCGGGATTATTAATTTCTATCATTAGCAAGTAGCTAAATGACTTAATTATTTAATTCATATTTGATTATAATTAATCATTTCAAATGCAGTATATATCTTCCTAAGAAATAACCACATTTTGTCAGCAATTATATATAAAAAGTATTTGCATCTTCCCTAGAAAAGTGCACTAAATAAAAACCACAATATATTTTTGGCATGTTGCTGAGATTTTCATCTCCATTCTTCTTTTTATTACGAATTTAAATGTAAAATAGAATTTAACCAACTTAGGATCCTTGAGCGACGGATATGGAAATGGAAAATGCTACAAGGAGTCGAGGGTCTTAAGAGCTAAGTAGTTAAGATCTATGCCAGCAGACGGGCGACGCCAAAGAAGAGCAGGATGGCTCCGGCCACGGGGGCCAAGGAGGCTGAACCGTTGCACTCGTCCTTGGTGCAAACATCGCAGCCCAGCTGCTTGACGAAGGGCAGCGAGGGATCCGACTGGCAGCCACCCTGGACGTTGTTAATGTCGCCGAAATAGCAGGTCCTCACGATCTGCGGATGTCCGGCAACTGTTGAAATAAAAAAATATATATTAATATTAATAATAGGTAAGGGAAATGATGAGTAAAGTGTGTGTTTGGGATGAGCAACTGGGAAAACAGCTTTCGCTGGCGGCGACTACTAAATGAACCGATTGTTCCTCTAAAAACGGGCACTTGTTAATTGTTTACTTTAGTTGTTTTTGTTTTTTTATGACTCCACCGTACCCAATTGCTGTGGTAAACAGCCAGTCGGCGTTTAAAAAACAACAATCGCGGCCAATTACAGCTGTCAGTATTTTGTGATCTCATCTTTAAAGTCGAGGTTTTTTTTTCACCTTAACTTAGGCAATTGATTTGCTGCTGTAAATTACTAACGATTTAAATATTTATGAGAAATTAATCGAGGCACAGATACATATGTAAATTAATTGTTTGCGAGCGAAAAGATTGTGGCATTGCTATTATTATTTTCCAACCAACCGGAATTAAGTTGCTACTTTGCTGTAATTACGCGAAAATAAGTCGCAAAGAAACGTGATGAGAAATCACGTCCAAAGGGGAAAAATAAGTTAACATCGCAGAAATAGAAACGATAGCGAAATATTCACGCATGACATCAGAGTATGAATACACTTATAACCCATTTCCTGCGATGATCTCAGGGGTCGGGTCGTCTCGTTATTCAGTGTCTGGATTTTGTAAAATTTATTTAACAAAAGTGGCTGGCAAATGTCACGTTTTCTGTTTTATTTTGATATTTTAGCTTTTTAAAATAATGCTAATATACATTTCATTATCCCGGGTCTAAGGGATCAACATATTTTGAAGTATATATCTCCTAAAGTAAGCTGTCTTTTATACCCCTAACAAAAATGTGTGCCATTTCGAATTAGCTTTATCTTTTTCAAATAAAAAATGTATCTTTTATCTTGTATCTTGTTATAATAGGGACTAGTGCCTTACCACTCTCAAGGGTCTTCTTCATGCAGCCAGTGGCGTTGCGCAGTGGGAAGAAGTTCTGCAGATAACGAGGGGGTCCGATACGAGAACAATCGATCAGCAGATTGTCATCAGCCTCGAATTTTAGACCGCATTTCGGCGATGTGAGCGATTCGCACTGGTAGCACTTGATGGCATAAGCTGTGTGGATGAAAGTGAGATTATAAATTAGAAAAAAAAATATATATTTAAATATATAAAAAAAAAAAAAAAAAAAAAAAAAACTGTATAACTAGACAGATAAAAAGGCTAGTTGCCTTTACTATGAGAAATACGTAGTTTAAGATCTCCGTTTGTAGAATCATTAAATTTATCTCAAGTTCGCAAATTAAATTAATATATCATCCATGAATCAGTCAACAATCGATTTAAATTGTATTATTCTTTTCTATATCAAGATAAAGTAGATTTTAACACCTTTGTTCTTTTCTTGAAACAAAATTCAAAACTCCTATCAAGACATATTTAAATGTTAAAATTTATTGACAGTATTCTTCTTTAAATTTATGTAAAAATAGACTCCCTTTCAAGAATAGTTCTTTAGTTTTTACTAGAAAATGAAGGTTTATTAAATGCATGAGCGATTTAGAAACATTAAAAATTAGTTTGAAAAATATTTATCAAGAAAAATCAATTCATTTAATGAAAATGAACAATAAAAACAATTTCTCCTTATTAAATCACTTCGAAAAAAAAACTGCGCTAATGTCAAGCAACTCTCGCTCCTTGAACTCCTTTAAATACACCGTTTCCACTTTTCGGCAAACACTTTCTAATGCAACGCACCCGAACAGGCCAGACTGATCATAACGGCCACGGCCAAACTGCATTTCAGAGCGGACACCATTTTGATTAACACTTGGTTTTTCAGAGATAACCTTTTCGAATTATATAGATTGATTAAAGTTAAGGCACAAATATGAACCGCCGCCAACGAAGTCTGCTGCACGTCTGAAAGCGTCGAGCGCGGCGAGTTGTGGCAGCAGCCGCAGTCGCGTCTCCGCAACTCAAAAGTTTCTGACTCAAAATGCGTTGTCAGTCAGTTGGTTTTGAGTGGAAATTTCGGCTCGATGTGCATGCAGGCTTAGGTTATCGGTTTTTGGTTGTTTTCTTTTTTTATTTTGGGGTTAGAAAACCGGTTCTAACAGTGCGGGCTTGGGTATTTTGAAGTGTTGTTTGGACTGCGGCTAAGTTGATCATGTAATGGGGCCTCTTATATGCATGCAGTTTGAATTTGTCGAATACACAAAATATTTGTTTGTATTTGTTTACCTTTATTTATATTTTTTCATGCGAGATATTTGCATGTAGTTACTTATACTAACTAAGATTTTAGTATAGCCCTAGGTTTTCACTATATATTTGTAGTTTATTTTTTAGATTAGAAATTAGCTTGGTCTACACTTCTTTTATTAAATATTATAGAAGTAAAATAGGATATTTTATTGCCACATTAATGTTAATACTTTGTTCATAAATGTATAAATAATATTTAAATATTTTGCTCTTCCATTTAAATAATATTTAAAAACGTGCCTATCAGTAAAATACAAATATTGTTCATATATTATATATATTTTCTAGTAAATGCCTGGAATGTTACTCAAACAAGGGAAGTTAACTTTGAACTAAAGATGTCACTTGTGAGTCAGAAACACATTTATTAACACCGACACTCTAAAGTGTTGTTTACAATGGCAAACAGAAAAATTCTAAGTGACAGCATTTACTTGCTAATTCTGAAATTTCCCCACATGCACTCAAATTGAGTGATTTTGTATCCAGATATCAAACTCAAGTTGTGGCAGCCAAATTGCACAACCGCCCAAAAGTATGTCAATGAATTTAGAACGAACTTTCGAGGGCAGCAGCAGCAGGCAGCGCGCCTAGGAATTTGATTTGATTTTGGCTTATCTCATTGAGCACGATCGAAACTTAATGAGGCAGAGAGATGCGACACTAATCAACGAGGACGTCGAGTAATTTGCATAAATTTAATTAGAAATGGCCAGCTGTTCGATGGCCGGCCGCCGCAGATGTCTGAAGATGGGGCCAAAGGAGCAAGGCGACGGCAGGATATCCGTGAGGGTTCTTGCATTGTCTCGCATGTAGGTCGACTAATTGGATTCAACTTATGGCTGCTATGGCTATCCGAGTGTCGGTCCGGATTAGTGTGACAAGTGGGCAGAGCACACACGGGGGGTGTTGGGACACAAACAATGTATATAGTATGTGCCTCAATTTCCATGTCCCCATGTTGGTGGCTTTTCCACTGGACTACAACTTGTGGGGTTTGATTAACGCGATAAGCAATGGCTTATAATTTCTGTTTACATTTAAAATATATTTAAATTTAAGTATACACTTTAATCATACAAAATCCTGTTCTTTAAACAAAGTTGAATGCATTTTTTTAAGAATATACAAAATTTTACTCATACTTTATGGAGTCCGAAATTTAATGGTTTATAAAATATTAGTTCAGTGTAATTCTTACCTAAATTTCAATCGTTTCTGTCTGGATTATAAACAGGGGGCGAATTTTTCATTGCCTTGAAAAGGCTTCACTGGATGACTCAGGAACCGCCCTACGTACTTTTTATATACAAGTAATTTCGGAAAAGTTAATGGCAAAGGAAACTCTTAAACTGATATTTACTGGAGTCACTGGAAGTATTACTTCTTTACTTATGTTAGAAAAAAATTAATTACCAAAAGTTTTACCCTCTAGGGTAAGTAAATATATTAACGATTTTTCTATATTCTTTCCTGAGAGATATTTGTGGTATTAGCCTTGCTGATAAGCTCAGAGATTGCCGATAACCCAGCTGCTCGTATTACAATCCGTGATTCAGTGCCACTTCAACCCGCAAGATGCCAAGTAAACTTGCTATTATTCCGCTGTTGTTTTTTGTCGGTACAATTGCCGCCCTGGGCACTCAGGTCGTTAGCTACGACAATACGCGAATGCTGGATCTGATCGAGAATCTCAATGGAACCGTTGCCGAACAACTATCCCTGGTGGCGGCCACCTGGGGCAAGCTGAGGGCCGACTATCCCAGGGATGTGGGCAAAATTGAGAACTTACAGGATACACTACTGCATGTGATTTGTAAACCCATGAAAAACATAACAATGAGGAACAACCTGCAGGCTTATCTCATAAGGGAAAGTATCCGGGAACATCTGGAGATCCTGAATAGCACGGCACTTTTCCAGGAGGCCTTGGCGGCCGAGGATCACGACCAAGGCAAATGGCAGATGGCAATTGGAAGGCACTCGAGGAAGCTGCACTGCTTGTACAAGCCAGCTCAACTGGACAGGATCCTGCAGAAGGTCCTGCGGAAGACTTATAATTTCGAGAGTATCAGCAAGCTGGCTGCATTATTTTTCCAGCTATATATCACGGGAAATCGTGAGTCGTATGTGACAATGATCCATGCCGAGTTAATGCTCTATGAACGCTACAAAATCCTTGGCCAACAGAGTCAGGAGTTCAACAGTTACATGGCCAAGCTCTGGCAGAGTTTTCAGTTAGATGACTTCTATTCGGGACTGGATGAGGCCACCAAACAACGTCTGGTCGATGCCATAATTGAGCTGCTGAAATATCTATAATCTATAAGATAAATGAGAAGCCATTTTTAGTTGTGTATCTTTATTCGGTGTGTGCATCTGTTCGAGTGCTCTAAATACCTTGATTTGAATTTGTATTAATTACATATAGGTGAATGCCAGTGTTCTTTACATTAAAATATCATGTTGTACATAGACTATTAGTGAGTATTTACTGTGCCTTGGGTTTTAGTTTATTCCCTACAGATTATTGTATTGAGTGTTTTTTTTGTTTAATTTAAGGCGTTTATTCTTTTGAGGGGCTTTGAGCTTGGCGGCTAATCGGAAATAAACTTATAAGTCTGAATGTAAGCTTAATGAGTGGGGGGACTCTAGTGGCCCGGAACTAAACTAATTTAAACCGAGGACTAAACGTAAATTGTTAATCAGCAACAGCTCGGCCCCTTCCCGAGGCCGGGCAAAATATCACGTTCCAACTAAAATACAATACGGAGATGCATCCAAAAAGGTGGCTGTCGACCCTTGGATCCGCTTAGATGGCCAACTGTTGGATTAGGGCCAGTATTGGCAGGAGCAGGGCGAACTCCATGAGCGAGGATCCTATATAGGCACCGTTGCAGAGATCGGTGAGGCAGTCCTCGCAGAATATCCGCCGCACATTCTTCTCCGGACTGGTGATGTTGCACAGCTCCACGGGATCCGACTTGTTGGTGTAGTAGCAAAAGCGTTTGGTGATCACCTTGCCATTGTCTGGAAATTATGGAAATATATATTTTAATAATTTCACAGATACAGAAAAACGGATAAAACGTGAGAGGTTAGAATCGTAAACTTTGATATATGATATGAAAAAAATGCATGCATAGTAAATTATTTATAAAATATAAATAAATAAATAAAATAAAATGCAAAAGCTACTCACTCTCCTCCACAGTTTTGCGGCACACGGCCCGCTCGTGATCGGAGTGAATGGTGCTGTTGCAGCTCCTCCGTAGATTGATGTTCCTCTCCCTAATCAGATCCGTCGGTATGTTGTCCTCCTGGAAGGTGACATCGCAGAAGTCCTCCGAGCCGATGGTGTCCGAGCTGCAATGCCAGCACTCCAAGGCCTGCCGCTGATGATGCTGCTCATTTACAGCTGCAAACAAAATATATGAAAAATATAATACCATCAGTAGAGAAAACTCCTGATGACCTTTCACGGGGTCACCGGGCAAATATTTGGCAGACAAACAATCAACGTAAAAAGAAACTTTGCTTGCTGCTAAAAATACCAGGGGATGGCACAGTTTTCATTCGACTTTTGGTGGTTTTCCCCCGCCAAGGATTTCGTTCCAGGGGTTGACATCATCGTTTTTATGTGCCGCCCACAGCGAAAATGTGTGAGGTTGGAGAATGCGTGGCTAGTCGAGGTGGCGCCACAGTTGACTTTTATTACGTATACGCAACCAAGTCCGTGCTCTTAAAATAATGGGTAATTTGTTGGAAGTTTTCGGATGGATAGAGGTCCGTTAACATCAAAAAATGGCAGAAGGACTCAGGGGGCACGCATTAAAATCACATCATCAACATTAAATGGGTTATTAAAGTTGTAATCTGCATAGCATTTTGTCATATTAGTTTTTAATCTTAATTAACTTGATGAATCTTATAGAAACATATAAGTCTGGACTCAATTAGGTAATTACTGGGAAATATATAAATAATAAACTGGTTGGTATAAACACGCGGAGAAGCATTCTTTATATTTAGCTTAATTTATTTTTAAAATCATTTCGTTTATAAGAAATATTTTTCCCTGTATTCCATTGAGATCAGCTGACCGACAAATCTTGTTTATAGATACTGAGCTCATCCACCCAAACATTATTTTTGCCCACATTATATCCCCGCGATTAAATGGCATAGTTAATGTCTCGCTGTCTGATTGATCTTTCCCCATAAATTTCACATTTTTAGTAACACTTAAGGCGGGACTATATTTACTTTAACTTTTACACTTTTGCTCTCTTTGTTTATAATGATTAATTAACTAATTAAGTATTGCATTTACATTTAAATTACACTTATTCACAACTTTTTATTTATATCGTAAAACTGTGATTTATATATAGTCCACTCTATGATCATTTTATTATTCCCAAACATTGTTTATTTTCCTTTCGAATATCATTTGTTTTCCTTGTGCTCAACGCGATCGTTTCACACATCTAATTTAATTTTCACGCCCCCTCAGCATAGGATTCCTAATAGCACTGGATCTCCGCTATTTTTAGAATCAAACAAATGATTTAATTAGTGCGAGAGCTAGTTGGATTGGAAATTAAAGGTGGTGGGGGAATTTTTGTGGCCGCGAAGCTTCCCTAATTGGGTTGATGGAGTGATAAGGTTGCGTGATTTGGCGTGACAGTGAATCAAGATCGCCGGCTATGTCCTTGGCGCAATTTTTGCATGTCCTGCCAGTGGAAAGTGCCAAAGGATGGCAGCAGGGACTCGCCTTGTTTGCCTGTTCTGCCACAGGAAAAGGTAAACATGCCATAAGTTCACCCCACCATGCTTGTTGGGTACACTAGAGCCACCTTGAAGACAAATACTCCTGGAAAGGGGTTTGCGTTCCGCACGAGGAGGAGTGGTGCCTGTCAAATATTGACTGTAACACATTTATACCTCATTTCTGCAAAGCTTCTTCTCTGCTAAATTACATTATTACGCCAGAGCTGGCGATATTACGTAAACGTTTTAAAGCCTTCCAGCGCCGTGGCCTTGGCATGTCAGTGGCTTGGATGGCTTGTGGCATGGCCCGGCGTGTGTTACTGCCCCATATCGACTGGACATATGCTAAAACCCAGCTCAGACCGTTTGTATTCCTTTTCCCAGCCTGGTTGGGTATTTTATTTTGCCTTTTCAAGAACAATTTCAGGTAATTGGCGAAGACGCGAATACTTGCTATAGTGTGAGTAATTGATTGTTTTTTTGGGGCTCCTACTAACACTGAACAAAGAATTATATTCGCCTTTAATATAAGTATATTATTCCTTTTATAAAAGGGCAAACCACATTTGCTATTAAAGAAAACTATAAAAAAGTAGTAATTCAACTAAGTCTACCTTAAATTCTAAGCAGCACATTTTTCTTGTGAGAATATTTATTGCATTTTTGCAGATTTATCGAAAAGAAAATTCCGACAATAATATCGGGCTAAATATTATATAGAAAATATTGTTAGCCTCATATATCGATTATTGTTATACAAAAATATATTCCATTTTATGTTCAAACTATAGATATCATCGAAAAATATCAGATAAATTGTATATAATTAGTATATTTCTCTTGTTCCTATGATATTGGCCCGATGCAACGTGAAAATATCGATTTATGTATCGAATTTTGGCATAAAATATCGATCTATGGATATATGCTTCTATCGCTAATTTTAAGCTAATATCAACGCAAAAACTTGTATTCATATATATTATTTTAAAAGACGAAAATGTTGAATAATTTGTTATATATTTCAAGTAATTAATCCAATAATAATTAATAATTACTTTTTAATTTAAGAAGCAAAACCTTTAGCTAAATTAAAATAGTACTTTAATACTTTCTTACTTATCTTTTTGGTATCCTTTATTATTCCCCCATTTTAACTTCAATTCTAATATTTCCCAGTGTAATTTATGGGCACACCAAGGTCGTGGCCTGAGGGTTTTATAACGCCCGCGCTTAACATACCGGAGGAGCTATTCGCTGAGGTCACGCACATGGCTCGACTTGGTATGGCTTCCTTCGAGCGGGTCTCGCTGCAAATTGAAAGCTGAGACTTGTCTGAAGGAAGTTGCACTCCACTTGCTTCATGTTTCTTGTTTTTTGTTATTTTGTTTATTTGAAACTTGCAACCCCTGTGTTAAAAAACAGCCCCCGTTAAAGATGTAGTGGGGGAATAACAAATATAATACGATACGGATCGGATGTGTGTCAGGGCAATCTCCGCTTCCTGAATGGAAGTGCCCTGCCGAACCCCAAACCCTATTTATACTCATTATCAGTTTGCACAAATTACGGAATTCATGCCATTGAACAGGGGCAGAAGCTGAGAACTAACCCCCGAAGAAGGCGACCAGACTCTGACATAGTTTCCATACATCCAAAACTGGGGAGGTTGTCACATCCAGGGCTTTGTGGGGGGACAACGACGGAGGCTGCGGCCATCAGATGCCGAAGACAGCGGGAAACTGGAGCAGACGACATCCTGGCGCCACTCTGACATGCGCAGTCTCCAGTCGCCAGGATACGGCGTAAATCCAGATTGATGTCGAAGCAAAAAAAAAACAAAGCAATTAGATAATTGCAGGATACCAAAGCGGGGCTAATTGGGAGCAACAGGGAAGCTTTGTATATAGCAGACAATCACAGTGACCCATCCTCGTCATCATCATCAGAAGCGTTTCATAAATATTCAGCGGAGCGGATTGCATTTGGCGTTTTACATTCTGTTTGTGAAATCGAGTGAACCGCGCCGCAATGGTTGCTGGGAACAAATATTATTGAAATGTCTGGCAGTCGGTCGAATATTTGTATTTATAAGGCGTGCAGGTTGCCAATCACGGGAAAAGCGTGAAAATCACCGAAATGCAAATGCATGTGTATAAATAAATGCATTTAGCGATGTTCATCAAGGAAGCAATGACCCACGAATTTTCCTCACACCTACAGCCCTGACGAAACAGCGTAAATAAAAATTTATTTCATACAGAAACACGTTCTTATATAATAATCAATGAATCCATATATACAATTTATATAAATCTTTAATAAAAGGTAGAATTATGAATATGTTTGATGCATTTCCTGTTGATATTTGTAAACCAATCTAATTTTTATATTACTCTTTATACTTATATGTGTTTTGGAACTATTACATTGCCATAAGTAGGAAATAAAAGTCACATCAGAATTCTCAATAATTGTTCCTGCCTATTTAAGCATTTAAATTTGTTAAATTTTTCTAACATTCGTAAATAAATCAAAATTCTACAATGTTCGTTATGTTTTTATTATTTTTGTGTTTAAAAACAAAGAATATTATATATTTTAGGTACTTCCTTTTATTGTCTTATAAATATAATAATAAATAAGCCAATTTATGACGTTTACATACAATTACTCTCTAATCTAAACCTATTTCCAATTTGTAACAAATATAAACAACAAATACCAAGTGAGCTAACTTTATTTGATTTAATTAAAAGATCTGCTTTTCTTTTTTTCAATTTTCCCATCTTTAATAAATCATAATTCGTTGGAAAAACAATTTTCAATTGTCTTGCCTCTATCCACACGTGTTTCGCCTGCAAAATAAACAGCTTTCTATATTTAAGCCCCATTAATGTTTCATTATAACCGACACCATTTCGATATTAATTTGTTTACGACAGATAAAACCCGGCATTCACCTTCATCACTTTGAGTGCTGAACAAAGTGTCGTTCATAAATCCCAATTTTGACTCACTAATAATGTGCCAAGAACATTTAATGTTTTCCACCTGAAAACTCTTTTTAGTTGTAAGCTATTTCATAGCAAATAAGAATATTTTCGAGAATTTGTTCATTTCATAAACACCGCAAGGGAAACTCGTAAAATTTCTAACGGGAACTACATAAACAAAATGTGCGGAAAAATGGGAAACCAAATTTCATTCATGGGCTCTCTGACTAGAGAAACCATCACACCTCAAAAGCTTAATGCGGATCGGTGACCTTGAGGGGGTGGATGGAATTACAGGTGCACGGGGAAAAATTGCTAATCGTTGATCATTTGATATTTAAGGGCAACTATATATATTTATAAAACATAAAGTATTGTAATTGGAAGGGGAGAGCCTCAGAAATCATTGTTTATGAAGGTATTTTGAAGGTGTTCAGAGAAAGAAAGATGCCTGATAAAACAATTATTTAAACCAATAAGCAATCTTTATATATTCAATATGTTACATGTATCCTTCTTATTATTTTATGTATCCTTCTTATTAAAGAAATCATATCTAGGTCACACCTTTATAGCACTTTCTTAGAACAAAATGTTCTCCATGGTTCTTTATGCACTTTGAAGAATTTTCTATAGCTATTAAAATCACCATGGTATAAAAAATATACTGTATTTCACATAGAAGAACTTTTTAATCGTTCATAAAAACTCAGATCTTTTTCGGTGTATTTTTATTTTGCAAAAATTAATGAAAAATATGCCCTGCTCGTGCGGCTTTATGTTTACCAACCGATTATAGAGCATGTTGCCGATCGACACACGATTACCTGAGGAATTCAACTCACCTGTGATGTGCCAGGCATTGGCCAGCAGGAATACGCCGGCCAGAAGGATTTTCATTGGGACTGCTGACATTGCTGCGCTTTGGAATGTTTTTGCACTGAAATCCTTGAGGAATGCGAACTGCGACTGAGTGGCGCCTGGGTGGTGAGTGCGCTGTATCCTTCGAGGAGGCTAAAAGGGTTCGTAATGGGATTCGGTATCGAAATCGCTTCGAGAGCTGCGCGCGATGCAAACGGTTGCTCGGCCGAGGAACGACTGTGACTGTTGGCCGTGCCGACCGAGGCTTCTTCGCCAGAGTGCCAATGCTCTGGAAAAAAACAAAGTACTGAAAAATTCTCAACTGAACGCCAAGGCAGCGACGCGGCGCAGATGCTGCTGCCTCTGTTGGCAGAGCGATTGTTGTTGGTGTTGTTGTTGCCTCGCTTCCTGGGGAAACCCCAGCCTTTTTCCCTTTTATTTTTATTTTTGTTTCTTGCGAATCCTTTGGCAGACAGGTAGCCAGACACACGCATTCGGTGTGCTTTTGTTTTTACTAGCAGCTTGCCCTTTTTTTCCACCGATTTCTTTGAGAGAGCGACCTGACTGAGCACAATGCAGTTTAATTGATGACGTTGCCTTTTGGCGGAGACTGTGTTGTCATAACTAGACAGAAAAACAGATACGCCATAAAGATAAATGGGAAAGGATGTCAATAATATTTAGGGAAGCAATTGGTGATTACTGAACCTGATTAGCATTTTGTTTTTCGTTTTTCTAAGGAAAATAACAAGGTTTAATTTGGTTAAATATCTGACTTACTTACCTTGAACAATATAAAAAAATAATGTATTTTAACTAACTATATTTTAAATAAAGGGGCAAATATTAATATATAGAATAAATTCTTTGAAAATTCTTATGATAAGCATCCCAACAATTTTTGAATTGATTTTAAACTAAGTTTTAATTTTAAAATGAGCAAGCTTTGGCGATATCTATTAATAATCTATATTTAATTAATGAAAATTATATTAAAACAGTCTAAGCTCAATAAACTTATATCTTTAAAATTGGTATTTTTCAAGAATTTTGTTTCAATGTAAAATGATAAAACGTAAAGGAATAATAAATGACATATGCATGCACCCTTATCCACTCCCTAATTCCTTACTGAAAACAAATTAAAACATATTAAATTTCGTATTTTTCAACCACTTTTTCAACCCCAAAGCTGCCCTATAAGCTGGTTTTGTATGCAAAACGATATTTAACACTTCCTGCAAACTAAAGCATAAAGTGTATGTTCGTAAGGTAAGAATTATGTAGCATTATATACATATTTTTATAAGAAACGACTCAAAACTGACAAGCTATAAACTAAAAGTACAGAATAAAGCTTCTGAAAACATATAGAAAATTAATCAACAGAATTCCTCCTTAAAAAATATTTTGAAGACAGAATACAATTTAAAGAAAAAAAAACGGATAATTCAAAGAAACCAATATCGAAATTTTATATCAAAAAATTCACAGGAATAGCTAAAAGTAGTATATAAATAGCCCTAAGACTTTCAAATATTTTACTTCCAACTATTACGATATAAATGTATATTTTTTTAATCAAACTTGAAACTTTAGTTTCAGTACTATTTAATTATATAAAATACAAATACAATATATATAATTATTATTTAAATAACTTTCAGACAGTTAAATATTTGATTTCCAACGGAAAATATTTAAATAACAACATTTGAATTCAAGCACACCGCGTATGGTCACCCCAAAAGTAAGTGGTTGCAAGCTCGGATAAGTCGAAACATTCGACGCGCACACAAAAAGCTTTCCGGCAACGCATTTGTTGAGTTTGGCTGGAGGAATGATAAAAGAACCATAATAACCAGTATAAAATGTACAGAAAATGCAATATATTGGCCAGCTTCAAGCACAACACTCTTGTGACGATATAAATCAGGTAAGGAGACCTTTAAACACTTCCCAGCCATTAGGCAGCGACATATCTATATCTGGATCTGTAACTACTAAACGCATTCAAAGTGATTCACATCACCACCGTGCGGTGTCACCAGAAATGATTCATGAGCTTGGACGGAATTGGCCAAATTTGGCAACACTCTTACCAAATTGGCGACACACGCACCTGGCAGACATACGATTTCGTATGCAAATCTTGACACTAATCTGCCGCATTAGTGGCTCCTCCCAGTAGCCACCAAAAAAATTCGACAAAGCGTGAAATATCGTTTGACTATATAGCCGGGGTTATAGTCGCGACTGATTCGATGTTTGCTCATGCGCAGCTCTAACAGTCAACAGCAGCCAACAGCTGCCCTCCGGGGCGTATGCGTAACATTTCGATTGTCGATACTCGCTCAGTTTTTGCCAAGTAAAAATGCCCCGGCTGCCTCATGATAAATGGCCAGTTTTATTGGAAAATCTGTACGACATTTTCGCTAGCCAACAACAACTAAGAAAAAAAAATCCAAATCGAAATAAACTAAAAATCCAAAACGAATAAAAGCCGTGCGACAAGTTTAAATATGGCCAAAACGTTTTATTCGCTTTACTTGCGGCTTAGTTGCCACCCATTTTTTATTTATTTTCTTATATTTTCACATCTTTTGCATTATTTTTTGTGGGATTTTCCCAAGTGTTTTCCTTTTATATGACAGCCTTCAGGTTTCGTGCCATGTGACAAATTTTATTTATACACACGGTCGATTTTATGCGATTTTAATTAAAGCATAATGGAATTATCACGCTACTACAAGGCGGCACCCAAACTTAACCAGCAATTTATCATGTTGTCAATCCCCAAAGTCTCCTCTGCCAGAGCAAGTCCTACGCTCAATTGACGGGGGTTCAGAAGTCATCCGGAGTTGGGGATCTAAAAAAAATGCCTTGTGGAGATTCCAAATTTGCGTGGGGTTGGCAATTAGCGAAATTTCGCCAATTGAATGAGGGACTGAACTCATTTCCGCTTCGTGGCGGTGACTGAATCGTGTAGATATAAGTACGACATATAAGTATATTTTTCATAATGGGTTAAGCTAGAGGAAGGAAACCAAATGCATCGCAGTCGGCGACAATGTCAAGCGCAATGATGTGAGACAATTACTTTTGATTTGTTTTTTTTATGGGGGCCTCCTCGGGTTAGGAGAGCTCCAGGGGGTGTTCATATATAGAACAAACTAATCTTGGTGCATTTTATATTACAGATAATAAAAGAGACATTAAAGTACATAATTCTTCTTAGATTAGATCATCTGTCGGAATTTTTAATGGTTTCATACAGACGCTATTCGGATTGTATCTTTATAGGATAACCTTCTGGAATAAGGTAATCTTTGACATTAACCTTCCGTTTATTTTGCGTAATATTTAGCTCGAGAAAATTGGCATACATGTGTCTTAAGTAATATATTATAAACCCCTTATTTTATAGCATTTTTTTAGATCCACTTCAAAAGTAAGTCTTATAAGTATACGTACAGTAAAACTTCTTAAACTACAACTTTGGTTATTAATTCCGTTTATAAATTGGCTCTTAATTTATGTGTTATTTATATTTGTATAGATTTTTATGGAATGTATTTTATTATTTCATTATTTTATTTTTCTTTAATCAGGTTCGATTTCTTTACAAACTATGTTAACCATACTATATATAGAAATCTTGTACGTATATATTGCTGACGTAGACATATACAAATATACTTTCCGATAACTTAGTGTAAATAATTAATTTCCTTTTTTAATACCAGCCTTATTTTAGTTTTCAGTTTTATTGGAGTGAAGGAAAGTTGTAAGAATCAAAAGATAAAGTAATTTTGTGGAATACTGTTCCATTTATACTCCCCCCTACTGGATATGTTTACATGTAGGCGGCCATTGGCACACAATGGACCTTGTGTATCTTGAAGGGCACATTGTGCCGACGTTCGTCCAGCGTGACCAGGATGCAATTGAGTAGCTGCTTCAGCTGGCGCATCCTCAACACATACGGCGCGGTCTCACAGTCGTTGAACAGGGGCTTCCCCTTCGCCTGGCAATGGAACATGAAGAAGGCGCCCCCGGAGGCATATTCGGGGATATATCCAAAGGCCACCGCCTGATCCCGCAGCTGTAGGATACCGGTCTGCAAGTGGTGGGCAAAAAAGACACTGAGTCCGGAGCCCAGGCTCTTCCTCTTGTTGTACAGCTTGCCCGAACTGAACTTCTCAATGTCCAGCCAAAAGGGCTGTCCGTCCAAAGAGCAGGCGGGGGCGAGATTCTCCAGCGTCAGTTCGCCTCCCGAACCCGAATCCCTACGCTGCCTGCCAGCCAAACTGACGTCGTGATAGTCCTGGCCATTCACCATAATCCTGTCCAGCAGCTGCGAGTCCCAGCAGTCCAGCGAGTGGAAGCTACCCGCACAGCAAGCCATCACACAGCAGGCCAGCGTTCTTCCGGGCGCAGAAATCAGGCAGGGACACGAGCTAGAAGGTTCCTTCTTCTCCAGCTCCACCCGCTGGACATTGCCCCACAGCGACCACAGTCGGTTGGGTATTTCCACCTGGTAGCGCTCGTTCCTCCTCTTCTGGCGTCCATCGGTGTTGTTGTCCAGCTGACGGCTCCACTGGGGCACAGGTTCGAGGCGATGACGCCGGTTCGAGGAGGACGTGGCTACTACACCAGGATCGGGGCTGGATGTTGTTTTAGGGGGAAGCCACATTTTGGGGGATCTGGGTAGGGGAGAGTGTCAAGTGTGGCAAGGCCTAGGTGATGTGATTAGATTTGATTGGAATTTAAACAATAATAGAAAGTCTGGAAGTATGCTAAGATCGTCAAGAATATATTACTAAAGGTTTTCTTAACTTATTTCTTAAAAAAACATTTTAGTTTCGAATGCAAAAGTTTTTTTATGGAATAACAATTTATATGAAAACTATTGGCAGCAACTAAATATGTTTAAATAAATTTATAAATTACTTTAGCTCTCTGTTTACAAATGGTTTTTAAAGAAGACTATCTTTTAACTTAGCACTTAATTTTTTACATTATTTATCTAGTGAATTAATATATATAAAAGGGCTTTAATGTTGTTACTTACATTGTATCATAAAATTATATTTGATTTATTCTTTTATAAATGCAAGTAAATAATTATTAATTGAATAAAGTAATGATAGTAGATTAAATGAAGGCAATATGTCTGTCCGTTTTTTGACTTCTTTATTCGTTTTATTAAGTACTTTTAAACGCCTTGTAAATAATAGTATTAAAAGCCACCTAGTACTTACTCAAAGGCTTTACTACCAAAGTAAATTCCCATAAAGACACCACTAACATACCATCTAATTACGATTTATTTATTCATGTAAGAGGCTGCGACCGAAATCCTTGCCGTTTCAATTACAAATATATAATAAAGATATTACAAAGATGTACAAATTACAACAAAGTTAAGTGTGATCGAGTGTGTTGAATGATGGGTGTGGTGTGTGGAGTTGTGACTACGAATAACTGATTGTTTTTTTTTTTTTGTGAGGTCGACCAAGTAACATCTAATGAATGCTGCTGAATCCTGGATGAAGGCGTGGGGAGGACATGGAGCTCCCTTCCCGTTCGCGTGTGATTTGTGCTGATTCGTGGGGGCAAAGTGACTAAAAACTCGTTTAAAGAAATCCAGTTAAGTCCGGGGGGCTAAGCACCGAGAGAGATGAGATTTCCCGGCCAGCTTAAACTTCAGCTTGCACAGTCCCGTAATTAAGTCCGGCCCTGTTCCCGGACCGTGCCTCATTTGCATGTCTGCCGGAAGGCTGCCAGCAAGAGGGGCAGGAATAGGAGGACGGCCCAGGGTGTGGATCCGCTGGCTCCGTTGCAGCCATCCGTGGTGCAGGTGCGGCAGTAGACGGTCTTGATGTAGGACGAGGTCTGGTCATTGGCGCACTTGTCCGCCGGATCGTCCATGTCCTCGTAAAAGCAGGAGCGCGAAATCACCCGCTTGCCGTAAACTGTAAGTGGAGAGCAGTTGAAATATTTTAAATTCAAAACATTTTAATTAAACTCTACTCGGTCTGCGCATTAAATTAAATTCAAGTGTACGTGCCGCGGCGTGGGCTTTGCTTGTTTTTTTCGGAGCCATTAAAATATCTCAGAAGTGACATTTGCAATGGCCGCAAAAAGGCCAACAAATAATGCCAACAATGTGGTCATGGTCGGGGGTAAGAGTTCGGACTGATGGATAGATCTCTCAGTTAACTCTGTGGAAGTTGTCTTAGAATGTAGATTTATTATTATTACTTATAATGTAAATATTTAATTGAACAATAGAAGCAGGCTTCTATTGAGTACTCCTTGGAGCATCGACTGCAGACACAGGTGTTCAGGCAGGGCCTGGCCACCACCATATTCCGGTCCTTCGACTTCCGCCTTAAGAGCGATAGAAACCATTAAGGCGTCGGCTCTATTGCGGAATAGGACAAGGACTAAGCAGCTTCAGCTAGTATTAAACCTTAATGTAATATATATAAAAATACTACAAGATAATCCTCCAAATATATAAAAAACCTATGGTCAATGTTAATCAAATGTTAATCTATGTTAATCAAATCCTTAATTTGAGTACGACTCCTTTACGGAAAAGGACTTGAACAAAGCAGCTTAACTATTAAGTAAATATTAAACCTTCAAATAAAATATAATAAAAACCAACAATATAATCTTACAAAAATCCGAACAACCTAAAATCAAATCCTGCTTAAAGATTTATGTTAATCAAATCCTAATCACTCCAACCGATCTTTGTGAACGAAAGAAAGTAATTTGAGTAGGACCCGCTGTGACCTCTCCACCACCGGCCAACGGGTTCAAGGCGGTCTATGTCTATATGCTATATGCTAGGCTATATGCCGGCAAACAAACAAAAAAAAATACAAAAATCACCTCAAAATGAGGCCTGCGAAATGCGAAACGCACACGATTTGCCAAAACCGAACGAGCGAAACACGGCGAAACGAGAGACAATTTGCAATCGGACAGCAAATGAAAACCAGAAAGAGCAAATCGAACAAAAAATAAAAAAATAAAATAAAAATAAAACAAATTGCGTGAGTGTGCGTTTGTGGCAAATAGAACAAAATGACAAACTGGTAAAAACATTTCCAATGGAATACGGCAAAGTCAGACTTTAAGAGCCGCTCGAAATGGTCAACGCTAACCATTTTCGTGATTGGCTCAGACGGTGGACAGTGGGCCTAATAAAATTGTTGACAATTGTCGCCTTATCACGGCCGTCGCATCAAACAAGGCTCAGAGTGCAGCGGCCACTCGGAGTTTGTGTGTGTGCCATTGCCACATTGCGCATACGCCGCGTGCTCCGCTCGCCATGAAAACGCAACGAAAAATGCCGTTCGGACATTGTCTACCGCACACACAGCGTAATAAATTTAAATTTTAATTAATTTAATTATTTATGGCTCGTTATGTATGTTTAAAACGAAACAAAAAAATGCCGAAACAAACTTGGCAAATCAAAACAAAATAGAAAAGAGAGTTGGAGGAGTAGAAGTTGGCGCCGAAGTTATTATACTCTATACTATTTATAATATGAGGAATTAATAAATTGATTTGAATTGCAAGATACAAAATGACAGATAATAAAATAAACTTTTATAAAATAAACCTATTGAGTTTTTTGTCTCTGTCCGTATTTTTTTAATTGATACTTTTCTAATAGTTTTCTGATACTTCTCTGATAGTCTTCAAATACTTTTCAGATCATTTTTGATACTTTTCTGCTAAAATAGAACAAAGACAACTAAGATATATTCTAAATAATATTGACTTCTTATCGAAATTAATATTTAAAGGCAATCACTTTAACCTCCATTAAAATCTTTTAAAGGAATAATAAATCTCTTACAACATCAATGATTGAGGACAACTAAGTCATCTTTTAATGGACATTAATTTAATAATAATAATAATAGTCATTTGTCTTTTAACTTCATGTCTTAATTGCTAAAAAATATGTATTTTTATATTATTTCATTCCGGAATTATATTTAAAAAGGAATTCAATCCAATTAAAACCCTCTAGTCCCATGATCACATCAATTTTCAGTGACTTGTTGAGCAAAACATATAAATCAAACTTTGACGATAAAACTCTCCCTTTTGGCTCGACATGTCCCGAGAGAAAAGTGCTTGGAATAAGCTGTTAGCGGCCCAAAATGGTCTTAGGCCGGCTTTTCGGCGCTTTTTTTATTGGTTTTTTTTTTGGGCTCGAACACAGGTTGCGAAAATATTTTTGCCGAGTCACTAAAACCAACAGCCAGCGGCTAATTGCTCGGCTTCACATTTGGGCTATGAGAGACCCGGTCTCGGTCTCGGCCGGTGGCAGAATTATGGAATACATTTTTAATTTGACATTTTGCCAAAAAGTCAGCCACTCGTCTAAGCCGAAGCTGAGCTTCATAAGCAATTAATTTAACGGCATATAAATTGATCGGTGCACTCACATGGCAACAACAAGTTGCATCGCCTAGTTGCATTTTTCTCAGACACACATTCTGCTGCCGCGTTTTCCGCCGATTTTCCACCGCCCGTCCCGTCGCTCCTCGCGACCCCCTAATTGAGCGCTTCACGCTGTGCAACAACTTAATTAATTTCTATGTGTATTTTGTGTATATTTTTTCCTTAGCCGCTCGTCGACTCTCGTATATTATGTATTTTGCGCATTACAAGCGCTGCTCATGTAGCCTGGGCCTAGTCCCCTTCCTAGCAGTCGCAGATACGCCGAGATATAGACGTGGATTCAGTTTGAGAGTCTGCAATTGCAATTTTAATTGCCAACTGCCAACTGCCAAGCGCAAGTCTTGCAAATATTCGCCCAGCCAATTTGTAGACGCTTGATTGCAAAAATTTAATGGTGTTCATTAATTGGTCATAACAAAAAATTGCTTAAATACGGATCCGAAATCCATGGCTGACGTTTGGTTTAAGGAGCGTCGCGAATTGCAATGAAAACGGCATGATTAGATGGAAAATAGTAACAAAGATCTACTATATATGGAAGGAAGATCAAAAGAAATATATTTATGTATTATTCTTGAGTCTTTTTAATAATGAAACGGAGAATCAATATTTAAAATATAATAATTAAAGTATAACAATATTTATGTACCTTGATATTATGATGCCAAAGACTACTTTAATTATAGTGCATAAATAATAAGTAAATATAATAACATATATAATCAAGCAGGGCAATACATTTACATATCTAAAGGCCGGTTATTTTGTTTATAATAATAAGAAATATTGATGCTACAAAGGTAAACAAAGGTAAAGGTAAATAATAAAAAGAAAATGAATATTTTAAAATATTTAATGTTATAAATACAACTGCCATTACCTTTTTAACTTAATAATGTTAAAGGAGCTTAAATTCGATTTTAAATCATATTATTTCAAAATGAATGCCCTTTTTTATTACACCTTAATTAAATACGTGTCACAAATGGCTTGTTTAATAATAATAGCATACCTTTAAAAGGCACACAATAAAGCTTTGCTGGTTGAATTTCATAATTGAAGTCAACAATTATTTGTATTGCATTGTTTAGCCATCAATGGCCTACATTATGAAGCCTGAAACCCGAAACGAGTCGTCTGCCGTCTGATTGGCATAAATTTATGCACCGACTGTCGTGCAAACTGATTATAGATCGAAATGCGGCGACACGGAACGCTTGGCAAATTGGCCAAAACATAAAGTGTGACTTTGTTTTGTTTTGGTCTTATGCAAATGCACAAATTGTTTCGGCCACAGACAACAATAAAACCGGCCATAAACCAGCTAAATCGGACTTGAGATCGCCACGAACCTATATCACTCATACGTCCCGTTCGTCGGCTCTCTCTCTCTCTCTCTTCATAAATTTGCCGTAAATTAGCGGCACATGCAACTGGGCTCGGCGGGCCAAAATGTCGCCACTTGTTGTTGCCTTCCGCCCCGCCCCATTTGCTCCACCACCTGCCACGCCCCTTGTGCCGCCCAGCAGCTGCACTTCAGATCCACAGTTGTGTCTATGTTTTGTTTGCTGTGTCTGTTGTGTGTCGCCTGCACTTGTTTGGACTTTGTCAGGGCAATAAATTTCAATCTCGTTTGACTCTCACAGCCACAGCCGGGTGTGAGTCTTGTCGATCGGCTGATCCAAGCCCCCAGACTCCTTAAGGCACATTGTAGATTTGCACTTGTGGAAAAGGGGAATTCATAACATATAGGAGCTCATGCGAGCCATTTTTTTACAATAATAAATATATATAATAATATTTAATATATGATATATATAAAAATATCTACAAGTAGAAAACTTTTCAAACTTATTTTGCATTTATTAGTATTTAAAGGAAACTGAATCATAAAAGAACTTGTGATAAGAATATTATCAACTAATAAATCAACTTTAAAAGCTTTATTCCTTTTACATCATATTAAATTAATAATTATCTGCATATATACTTACTTATAAGTATAAGATATATATAAAATAGGAGGCAGATAAAACCATGCAACATATTCCTGAAATTCCCTTCTTTGGGTAAATTTCTTAGGTTTTATATGTTCTATAAATAAGCAAGATTTTTACTGGGGCCTTAAATTTTGCAACACATACTCTTTGAACTATTTTGTAGATCTTTTTCCCAAGTGTAGCCTATCCAAAGACCCCACAAGCGGCCACAACAATGCAAATGCAACGGGTGCACAATTATTCATGTGTTGTGGCGTTATTTTGACTTTTTTGTTTGAAGTGCAGTGCCACTGCCACTGCCACTGATGTGTGTGGGGGTTTGGCTATATAGACGGCAACAGATATAAGTATATATGGTCTTTGATCTCACCTTCCTGCACCAGTTTCTTGCAGACTGGCCGCGCATTCACCGACTTCACGCCCACCGAGTAGGTGCAGTTCACGTAGCTCCAGTATCGCTGCTGCTCCGAAATGCCATCCGGCTGGAAGGGATCGTTGCAGAACTCCCCATTGGAGACATCCGTGGAGCAGCGCCAGCAACGGAGCACAGCAGAGGCTGAAAAATAGGTAATAAATAGTTAGTAATTCAGTATTAGGTTATAGATAAAACACATACAATTGAAGATATATATCTTTAAAATTAATTTGTGAAAAATAAGTGTTTTCATTTAATAAAGAAAACATTTAAAGGCTGTTTACTAATCTCGTTCTAAACCTATTCCCAGGCTTCTGTTGCTCCTAATTAATTTCCCATGTTCTTCGAAACTGAAGCTAGGCAAGAGCATAATAAAGTAACCAAGTAATTATTGCTCTTCATGTCCATAACTGACCCGCTAATGAATCGAAGGCCATCAAAACTCAACTGAAATGGCAATCATTTCCTGCTGCGTGCATTGCCTTTTGGCGGATATCTTTGAAATACTGCTTAGAGCCGCCACTAATTTGAGTCGGGAGCTGAGTCTCGGCCGGATTGGAGTTATTTATGGGACAGCCTATGGGGCAACTGCCTTATAAAAGTGTCAAAAAGTTCGGCTAAGGCTGGTTTATGTGTGCGATTAGCCCGGTCCGAGTAGTGTGTAAATAATTATTTGATTAAACGCAGGCAGACATTCTGAGTGCACCGAGAAAAAGAGGTTTTATCTAAATAATTATTCATATAAAATAGTAATTAATAGAATATAGTCTTTATAGGTTGAATAAAGTATCCAGTAAATATATCCAGTAATATTTAGGAATAGTTAAGTGAAGATTATTTTGTTTTAAAATGTTATCTGGAATAATTCCTAAAGTTGTGTGTATACTTTTACACCAAAGAATAGTTTCAAGATAGATTTTATTATGGGATAACATCCTCCACTCTTTAAAGATGATTCTATCTTGAAAATGTTGGAAAAAACTTTTAATTTAAAATATTATCTTATAATGAAATTAACAACAAGCACTTTCCTGCATAGAAGATAAATCCCAAGTAATATTCTTTGTGTGTATGACTAGGGGAACACTTGAGTGATGATGATGACTGAGGCTTAGATGATGGCGGCCATTCAACTAGTTTCGCCGTCCAATTTAAACGTCAAACGCTAACGTTCGGGTTAAATGCACTTAGCCAACACGTTGAGGTGCGTTTAAACGAAAGCCTAGATAAAAGTGGCGGGAAAAAAGGCGGGGAAAGAAGTGTGCCAACGCATTGGTCAAAGCCGAAAACCGAAATCCGAAACCGAAAACCGAAAACCGAAAAAAAAAAAAAACCGAAACGTGTTTTTGGCCAGCGACCGCATTTGGCCATAAACAAGCGGCATAAACATTGCAATTTGCGTTCGATTCGCATTTCGCATTCGTTTTCGCATTGGCAGCTCTTGGCAACTTGGCAATTGAGAGCCGAAAAAAAGTGCGGCGAATAGCGTATGCGAAACTGAGATGGAAATTATAATCATTTACAATATATTGAAATTAATTGACAGTTGAATTGTCAGATCGTTTGCTGAATTGTTTATTTGCGCGTCCGCTTGCCGTCGGTGGCAGTTTACTAATGGTAATGACTGTAATTCTGCGGCAAGTCGTGGAAAATTGATATTGTGCTTGCATTACTGCCAACTGTTGTGGCAGCCGCAACTGCCTCCCAAACATGGCCAAAAACGCATTCGAGTTCGAGTACGATTCCGATTCCCATTCCGAAACGTATTCGGATTCGGTTTTTTGGTTTTTTTTTAATTTGGTGGCTGCTCTAAGTGCGTAAGTATTTGTTGGACGAGATGTTTTCGCCGATAGTTTTGGCCATTGGAATTTGGCTTTAATCATCACAGCAACATCAAGCGGGGAACAGAAAGCGCAGCCCCAAACAGATCTTAAGTTTCCAGATACGCGAAATGTTTTTATTTTTGTTTGACAGCATATTTTATGCCAAGAAAGATTGCATAAGCAGCTTCATTAAATTAAATTTATACTTTAAACTAAAGGAGTTTGTATTTATATCGTGGCAAAATGTAGTCAGTGTGTTTAGACAATATTTATCATTAGGCTGTATACTGCTTAACCTTTATGGTTTTTTATATTTAATATGGTTTTATTAAAATCTTTAATGTTATCCTTATAGAATATTTCTATTACATCTTACGAACTTTGTAACATTGTCCTCTCTTTATTTTTAATTCACAAATGGTGTATTTTATCTTAAACATAAAATTAATTATAGTACTCTTCCGATACTCCTTGACAACTATAATTATTTCAAGAATATTTTACTTGAGCCTAACACCCCTACTAAATTACCTTACCTCCCTTAAAAATATCTGGCTTTGCAGTAATTGTTTTTATTTACTAAACAACGCAATTCCTTATCATTTCTTTCCATTTCCGCCCTTGCTATTCCTTAAGAAACTCTACCCTTAAATACTTATTCATAGGGAAAATATAACGCACCCCACAACATATGCCAGTTTTAATTCTTTTCAGTAGACTTGTGGAAATGACAGCTAGGCCTATAAAGTCGCTGGAGTTTATTGCCCTCGGGCATGTGGAACTGCAGCACATAAACCATATGTACATATATCTCAACTGAAAGTCAGAGTCCCCAACAATGGGGCACAGAGTTTCCCAACACACACACCACCGAGATTGGGGTTCACATGCAATTTTTCCATTAAGCCGCAAAACTTGAGGCGAGCAGCAAGTTGGACTTGCAACATTTGTCGATCTCACCCCCCCTGGTAAATTCATAACCCTACGACTTTGCCCTAAAAGAAAACGTGTTGATTACCAGCCCCAACTTTCTTTCCTCCCCTTGGAAACTCCCATAAAGTGTCGCTCCATATCACTAACTCCCCATTAAGCTGGGCAACTTACGAATGTGAGGAGTTTCACTGCAACGAGGGGCAAAGCTTGTGAACCGAAAAAAAAAACATAAGAAAAAATGCATGAAGGTTCAATGGAAAGTTTGACTGACATGCCATCGAAGTTCGTTCAACTGCGAAAATGCCAAATGCTAAACTGAGCTCGTCGAAACGTTTATCAAAATTGCAGCGCAATTGGCCCGAATGCCTAAGTAATTAGGTACATATTGAAATGCATCGAGAAATCGCAGGAATGTAAAGGGAAGGGCTATGGGAGTGCCTTTATTGTACATATTTGTGCATTATTTGATATGTTTGTAGTATAAATAGTAACCCCAAATAGAGATTTCAGCATATTGGAAAGTTTTGTTTATTATTTCACATGAAATTTGTGATTTATAAATATCTTCTTACAATTCTTCCTACAATTTTCACATTTTTAGTACAAAATACTTTAAGTGTCTATAATGTGTAAATTTGTCTATAAATAAACTCTAATTGCGTAATTATAGAGCACACGTTACAGGAAATCTATATACAAAATTATAGTTATGCATTTCGACCCACCCACAAACTAGCTTAGAAAAAATATAGAAAAATTTCCCTGCTGGTTTTTCTTTCACATATATAAAGGGTAAATTAATAAACAACACAAAGATGGTTCAACCTTGAAATCAATAATTTCTGTAGAATTTTTTCCTGTACAAAAGTTTACATTAATGCATTCCTTGCACACAAATTGCTGCAATGTCATGTGGGTGGGATTTCGCTGTCAGTCTAGTTTCCATATTCAAGATGACTGCGTTTTGTGTATCAGTGAATTAGTAAGCAGCTGAATGGATTTAATTAGGCCTGGCCCAGCGGCGGATTATTAATTAAGACGATCTCGGCGAACTGACAATTGAGATAAGTGGAAGGTTAAGGCTGGATATGCCTCATCGCGGCCTCTGACAATCAGATTCGCTGAACAGAAATAAGGTACAGTCGGGATTGAGTTGATTTGGACATACCCCTAAGATTTGGATGACTATGGTTATTACGGGATGAGTCATTATTTTTATGGGGGGACTGTCGTGAGTGGCAGGCAGCTTATGCCACTCAAAGTTGTCATTTGCGCAGCGATTACTCCTTGCCACGCCCACGTAGCATAAACACAAATAAACTTTTAGTTGATGACATGACCAGATATGTGGCACGCTTTTCCTCGGAAAATTTGAAGTGTGTTTGAGTAATGGCCTGTACATTTATTTCGAGTTTATAACTCCTCTAACATAATGAAAACAATTAAAACAATTATATGATAGCATAATTAGCATGGTCTCACGAATATTTCTTAACCGAAAATGTCGCACCCCTTTTTGCTGTCCCAAAAAAATAATCTAATTATGGCTAAACATTTCTCATTTGTTTCGAAAATCTTCACTAACTGAACGTTCCTCCTGGCTGCTATTTATAATATTCATTTTCTCCACAATTTTAAGGTTGAGCAAATATTTTCGTTCTCATTGTATTCGAACGTCAGGCGCTTGAAGTAAAAATAAACACGAATGAGCTGAGGAAAAAAAAAAGGAAAAATATCGGGGCAAGTGTATAAATATCAATAAATCATGGAAAATGAAGCTGTTGGCGAACGTTCGCCGGATTTTTAATTTTTCTTCTCTCCTGAAATTCAGGTATTTCAAGTGGATTTCAGATGTCAAACGAACAGCTCTGATAATAAGCATGAAAACAAAAAGGAAATAATGTTGACCAAGTGCAGACAGATGGCCAGGCCGGCAACTCAAGAGGCTTATCAATGAGGTCAATTGATTGTGATCTGTAATTACAAGTAATTAGCGCAGTTTGCGGAAAATGTAAACATTTAAATCTTAATGCCAAATAATTATATTTAAGTTTGTTTTCATTTCAATTGAATTCAAACTTAGGGCAATAGAAAAACTTGTTGAAAAAGTATTAACTTAACTTGAATGCATTCTTCTTTGTGAATTATGTTTTCCATTTCAATAAATATTTTCGGAGAAGTTTTATAACTTTCTATTAGTTTCCTTTTCATATTAAATACTTAGGCAAGCACTGCCTTTAATTTAAACCACTTCTATATCTTTTATAATATTTCACCCTCTATAAATATTACTTTTTCAATTTTCCTGTTAAATTCATTCGTTTGCCTTAAATGTTGTTTTTCACAATCTTCTACCGGCAGCTGTCAAATACTTTAATCTGACTGAGTTTCCCCCTTATTTTCCGCTTACTTGAACCCTTTTGATTTGGTTCACTGAACCCTTTGGCTTGGCTTTTTGTTGCACATTTAAATGGAAAATCACGCCCACGCACTTGAGCAAAACCAGCACACTCCCTTCCCTTAATTAGCTGCGATTTCATGGGCTGCTCAGGTGCATAAAAGGTGGAAAATTTACATGGTACTAGGACCCCAAACCCACCTGTATTAAGCAACATCAGCAGGGAGAATAATCCCAGCAAAAGGCAGCCTGTTGAACCGTAGGATGTCATGGCTTTTTTATTATATTTTTCCTTAATATTTCTTAGGGTGAAAAGGTATTTAAATATTTTCTGATTTCACTGCACAAGCACTGCACTTTAAGCGGGGGATTTAAATATGTATTTCTTGTAGCCTTTCCCAAAAAATTAATATATTTTTGCTTTGACTGGACGCGATTTTCCGAACACGCATGCGACCCGTTGACAAACAGACAGCGAACTGAAACAGAAACTGAATCGCCGTGAACTGAAGCTGAGAACTGAACACTGAACACTGAGCACTGAAAACTATGCGACAGTTGAACCAATAACAAAAAAACGAACCCAACCCCACGGCACTCGTGTGAGATCGTTGAAAGCAACCGATTGAATGAGGGCTTTCAACGCAAAGAATAATACCGCGATTGGTGGCAGCTATTTTGGCTTTTCGGTTTTCGGATTGGGTTGAGTGGATTTCAGCGGAACGAAGTTCGGGTTGGGTTTTTGAGTTTACGTTTACATTTACGAGCTCCATGCTCCGCGTTGTGGCTGCGCTTTTAATGGTGGCCGCAAACACTTGCAGTTTCAATGGCAGCACAGTGGCACTCAAATAATTCAACTTTAAAGATGCTTTTTGATCTAAATAATTTAAGAAAACCATTTAGAAGAAATTTCATTATGTTTATGAGGGGAAATTTATTAAATTGCAGTGCATTTTATACTTGTATTGGTATACATTTGATATAGTTTTGTTTTGTTAAATAAATTGTATTAAATTTTAGATTTTTAAATTTTATTTTAAGCAGAAATCACCAGAGTTTTTAAATCTCTACTGATCAAATGTTGCTGTTATGTTTACGATTTCTAACACGGGATATTTATTTCATTTTCATTACATTTCATTATTCAACTTATAACTTATTAAAAATATTTAAACATATTGACTTGTTTCATCGGATTACTTTCGACATACATTTTTATAGGTATTTTAAACAAATAACAAAAATAACGTATATAGTAAAATTATAAAATTATAAAATTAATGTTTGTTTAATTAAATGAGTGGAATTAATGTCCCATCAATTGATTAAAGCCAACGCTAAGGATAATAAGTAAGTGAGTGAAGTTGTGTGCTCTTTATTCTCTTGATATCAGCTTAAGGCTGTATTCTTGTGTTCGTAATCTTAACTGAACTGCTCTTTGTTTACATAACATTGATTTTGATTGTTTACATTAAGTTTTGATTGTATATATAATTTAAAAGTGAGATCGTTAATTGGGGATTGCAAGAATTTTTTATGTTATTGGAGAGCGGGATCGCTAGCTCCGGATGTGAATTGTTTACATAGGTTCAGTGCGAGATCGCTGAAACTGCAAATATTCTTAGTTAACAATACATAAGTGAATATGTGAATATGTCACTATATAAATCTATACTAACCACAATTAATAATATCTTAGTTTTTAGGAAACTTATTTCTAAACTCTATACTTAACCAAATTAAAATGTATGTTATTTAAAAAATCTAATAAGTTGAATTTTATATATAGTCAGTAAGGAGTACTTTACTTTTGCATTAGCATTATCTATCTTAACCCCCCGAACCACTGTTCTTCCCATCGATTTGCTCTCTTTTTTCGCACCATTTGACGCTTAATGCTTTGTCACCGCCGCCAGTGTTGGATGCAATCGTCAACGCATCGCCTTCACTCAGACAGTTTCAATTGGATATTGACTTCGATTTGGCCATCAGTGTCGCCAGTCTAATCAAGTGCAATGCTCTGATAAGGAAATGCAATGCTGCAATGCTGCAGTGCCACAAAAATGTTGCAAATACGTTATGCGAGCGAGATTTATTTGTGTTTTATAGCGGCAGCAGTTGGGCGAGTGCGTTCGAATTTAATAAAGTTTGTTTTGCGTTTCGGTTTAGGTCGTCAGAAACATAAACTTTTTACGACTTTTTGTGGCAGCCCGAAGTGAGTTTTATTATTTGAAATTTAGTACAGAAGACAGAACCAAATTTAAGGTCAGATTTCCTAACAAGAAAGAGAGACTGCGTATTTATTTAAGGCAATTACAAACAAATATAGATTTAAATAATAATAAATACATAAACAAATAAAAATTTAAACATTTACTTATGGCAATTTCAAGGTCTGTTGACATTTATAGAAAATATAAGAAAATTGCATACAATTATAGAACTGATTTGGTCAAAGACTTATTATAGTCCTAGTCCCCAGTTCATTGCCCAGACGAATAATCGGCCAATCACTTTGGTATGAAATTATCTTCCTCAAACTCCTGACCATTCCCTGATTGTCCCAAAAAAAAAATGGAACCCTACTCTCGAACACAAATAAGGAAAATCCAGTAAGCCAATGTTCACGGGACATGAAAAATGAGTTGGGCAAGTTCGTTGAACATGAAATGTGTCACTTCTGTCAAGTAAATCCAATAAACTACGCCTCCAAGACAATAAACCGAACAAGACAATGGGGGGGATGATAGGACAGAACCTCCTAGAGTCCCACTATAGATTGATTGTTCTATATGAGTGGATATGCAAAGACAGGGACCATTGACGTGTGAGTTCCCCTTCGGGGTGCCATGATGATTAGTACGATTTTTACCGATTTATTGATGAAATTCCAGCTGTGCCTGCAAACAAATTAGAAAATAATTGAAGCCCCTGCTTCAGAAATCGATTAGTTTGCTGAAGAACTTATGTTGGTCATTATGCTGAAAGCCATTTAGTGAGTGGCCGCAATTAAAGAAAAAAGGAAGTAATTATATCAAAGGGAAATTCAAGAATTAAGTGTATATATCTGAGCTAAGGGGAATTGCCAGAAAGTTTTTATATTAATCAGCGTAACATTTGCCCTTCAATGTTCAAATCTGATATCGTCACGTTTCAGCATTTCCGCCGGCCAAATCTTGTTTGCTCGAACAATTCGCATCTGCGTCTCAGTCGCTGACAATGATTACGGCAAATTGCTGGTGAAAACGGTTTCGCTTGCTTGACTAAATAATAAACCTTAATTATAGGCTAGCCTACTAACTTAACTCAACGCGACTCCCAAAAAAAAGAAGCTAGACGAATCCGAGTGCCTTTGATCTCAGACAATTTGCTTACAGCGTTGATTACAACAGCAGAAACGAACTTAAAGCAATTAAGAAATTAAAAATTTGTAATAAGATCGCACAAAGAAAGGGAAGTTATTAGGTAAAGACAACCAAATACTTATATGAAGTCTCTTATTAAGGAATATAATTAAGAAAGAGAAATTTAAATGCGTATTTTATATATTTAAGAAAGTGGAAAGAGTGGCGATGATAGTGATTTGGAAGGTGCAACTTAGGAACTACTTAGGCCATAATGACCAGCAGCTGCGAGGATCCATTTGAGAAAAATTTCTTCTATTTTGATCAAAATCTTACTTACAAATTATATCTAATGTCAAAAATGTAAGCTGCTTATACAAAAATCAACTAATATGAAAGTATAATAAGTCAAAGTATATAAAGTCAGTCGATACCAGAACCTACGATTTATACGATCATGGGGAACTAGTTTATAAAGTTGCAGAAAATTACTGAATCTTAGGTCATTCTGGTACCAGTCCAGCCCCGAGGTTTTTGTTTTAAAATTAAACAATTAAGCTCATTCATTTACATAAATAATAAACTTGACTTTCAACTATTAGGATATTTCAATACTTTCAGGCTGTTTAGGTTGAAGAATTGCATACTTTCAGACTGTACTATTACTTAATTTTGGCCAGATGAGCATTTCTTGTGTCAAGTGAGATAGCAATTTTCTGCCAATAGTGCAATATAGCTACAATCGTAAGGGATTTGATTAAAATCTCTAAGATTTACCAAATATTTCAACCAAATATGAATACCGTAAAAATGTGTATTTTTCCCTATATCACAACCACTCTTTTCAACCGCTTAAAACCATGGCAACATTAAAAAAAAAGAAACCAAAATACAGCGAAATCCCCTTGACAACCAATTGCTTGGCCAAAACAAAGAAAATATTTTTATTTTTTAGTTGTTACCAAAAATATTGCCGCTATGAAGTTGCGAACGCGACTCTGCAAAAAGAGTTCCTTAAAAACCACCGAGACGGCAGAGGAAGGCAGCCAAAGAAGTTCAAATTATCCACTGAGTTGCGTGGATTGGAGCAGCAATGAGGAGATATATTTTGTGAGGTCTGATTTATCATATATTTATTAATATATCTTGCATATCTCTTATATTGAATATTCCCCTCCTGCAGCGATGACCATCAGATCTTCAAGTGGAGCGACGTCAGCCGGGATTCGGTGGAGGTGGCCAAGCTGCCGGATGACTTTGTGCCCACGGATCTGCACTGGCTTCTGCTAGGCGGCCGGAGCAGTGGCGGCGGCAAGGGTAGCGACACCCTCCTGGTGTGCAGCAACGACGGCCGGTTCGTGATCCTGAACAAGAGTGCCCGCGTGGAACGAAGCATTTCGGCTCATGGGGCAGCCATTAGTTCGGGTCGCTGGAGTCCCGATGGCGCCGGTTTACTTACCGCTGGCGAGGATGGTGTGATCAAGATCTGGTCAAGATCGGGAATGCTGCGCTCCACGGTGGTGCAGAACGAGGAGGCCATACGCTGTGCTCGCTGGGCGCCCAACTCCACTTCGATTGTGTTCTGCCAGGGCGGTCATGTGTCCATCAAACCACTGGCGGCAAATAGCAAGCTTATTCGGGTGAGATATATATATTTAACGATATTTAATTAATAGTTTAATGATAGATTTCTAGAATTTATGAACTTATAAAAGGAGTTTTTAGTTTAGTGAGTTCCTGAAGCTCCCAAGATAACTTGGGAACTTGATACAATTTTTTTTATATTTAGAAATGTCTAGTAATGTGTAAACTTTGGCGAGTTTAGAAATGCTTAACTTAGCCTTTGCTAATCACTTAATTTTATTTAATTTCAAACCTATTAGTGGCGTGCCCATGATGGCCTGGTGCTCTCCCTCAGTTGGTCCGCTCAGTCCAATGTGATAGCCTCCGGCGGCGAGGATTTTCGCTTCAAGATCTGGGATGCCCAGGGTGCCAATCTATTTACCAGTGCCGCCGAGGAGTTTGCCATTACGAGTGTGGCCTTCAATCCCGAAAAAGATTACCTCCTGGTGGGCACATTCAATCTGCTCAAGCTGTGCCACAGCACTGGAGTGAGTCCGGGTCCCAGTTTTTTCTATTAATTAATAATAATAATAATAATATATTATTTATCATATCAGTGGTCCTACAACAGTGCCCGCTTCACGGCTCCGAGTGTGGGCTCCTTTTTCAGTCTCTCCTGGTCAGCGGATGGCACTCAGGTGGCTTGTGGCACCTCCACTGGCCAGCTAATAGTGGCCTATGCCATCGAGCAGCAATTGATCTCCAGGAATCTAAAGGCCACCAGCAATAGTCGCAAGTCGATTGCCCTGAAGGACATTGCCAATGGCAGTCAGGATGTGCTGGATTTTCCGCAGCGCGTAATAAACTTTGGTTTGGGCTATGGACACCTAGTGGTGGCCACCACCCATCAGATACACATTTACAACGAGAAGTACATCAATACACCGATCATCGTGGATGGAAGGAATGATACCAGGGTCATAGAGGTGGGCAAGAAGTGAGTAAATTATATCTTTTATCTCTGGTATGCATGCTCTTAAACACTTGGTTTGTTTTTAGATACTTTATGATCTTGGATGCCTCCTCGATTTGGGTGTACACCTACACAGGTCGCCTGCACTTGAATCCCCGATATCCCGGCTCCCAGGCTCAAATACCCCTGCTCACGTGGCGTTCCCTCTCCTTGGGCCTCGATGTCCTGGCCATTCGGGACAACTCAGACCCTACACTGCTGCATCTCTTCGATCTTATACCGGGTGCTTCGCGGCAGTACGATCCGCATTCGCTGAGGGCCAAGCAGCCGCTGGCGGAGATCGCTGCCTGTCGGGCGGGCACACCGGATGACCAGTTCGTGGCCTTCATAGACGCCAATCGGGAGCTGTTTGTCAGCGAGTCGCGCAATCTTAGCGGCGAGCGGACCGACGAGATATACAAGATCGGGACGCAACTGACGGCGATTAAGTGGGCCAGCGAGACGAACATCCTGGTGGGAGTGCACGACTCCTGCTACAGCATTTGGTACTGTCCCGGTGAGGGAGCCTCCGATCCCACGATCATAGCCCTCACCACCATCACCTTGGACACGGCGTAAGTTCGTTTGATTTTATATCAAAGGCAACGTTTGGGAACACACGCTCTGACCCTAAATTATTTATTTTTCTTGCAGGGAATTTGGCAAGCAGATTGCCATTGAGAGCTTCGAGGATGCAGTGATTACCTTCCGCTGTGCCGGTGCCCTGCTCCCCGTCAACGTAAACATCCACTGCGAGGTCCTGCATCGCGCTCTCCTCGAGGGCCAGTGGCCGCAGGCGCTGAAGATCTGTCGGCTGGCGCAGCATGCCAGCCTGTGGGCCACCTTGGCGGCGGTGGCCACCAGGAAGCACCAGCTGCAAATTAGCGAGGAGGCCTACTCCGCCGCCCTGCAGATCGACAAGGTGAGCTACCTGCAGCACCTGAAGACACTGACGCCCTCGAGTGCCGAGCAGATGGCAGAGAATTCCCTCATGCTGGGCAGGATGCTGGAGGCGGAGACGATCCTCCTGCATGGCCGTAAGATCCAACAGGCGGTGGGTCTGTCCCTGCGTATGCACAACTGGCGGAGAGCCTTGGAAATTGCCCAGAAACATCGGGTAGAGGAGCCCGACCTGATGCCGAGGGTGCTCCAAGAAAGGATCAAGTACCTAAAGGCGTTGCAACGGGAAGAGTGGGATCCGGTATACCTACCGCATGTGGTTAAAGAGGAGCCTAGTAGTCCAAGCGAATAGATTTATATGTCTCTTAAGTCCAAATTATTGGGAAATATATATAAATCATAAATTGGATACTAAAAAGCATTAAATAAACCAAAACATCATAAATTTTCTTATATATTTCCCTCTAGTAAGCAGGTGACAGCATGGGCTCCCCAGCTAATGCTAGGAGAATGTTCTTGGAGGCCAGGGTAGCAGCATCAATACGGGTTCTCTTCGTAGCATAGCCCACATGAGGAGTGACCACTGTACGGGAATAGAACATAAGAAATAAGTCAAGTACTCTTCATGATAAAAGACTTAAAAGATAACAGCCAAAGGTGTCAGGTTGTCAGAAAAGTCACCTAGAGATTAAAGCTGTTGCTTGTTGCCTTTCACAAAAAAATTCCATAGAGACGAATTACTTTTTTAAAATAAACTGCTGATGGAAATAAAATATATTTATGGGCAAACTCACCAACATTATCCAATGCCAAGAGCTTGTCTGTGGACCTCAGGGGTTCGGGATCCATAACATCTAAGCCTGCGGCAAAGATTCGATTTGATTTCAAAGCCTCGTAAAGATCATCCTGCTTGACAATTTCTGTGGCAAAATCATACCATATTAAATCAATAATAAATAGAAAGAATAATAAACTTACTCCCTCTGCCTATGTTGACCAGCACAGCGGTCTTCTTCATCTTGTTAAAGGCTGTGGCATCAAAAAGGCCCTGAGTTTCCTTTGTCAAGGGAGATGCAATGACCAGGAAGTCACTTTCCGCCAGCAAAGTATCGAAATCCACCTTTTTGGCATTGAATTTCTCTTCGATCTCCGGACTTACACGATTTCGGGTGGTGTATAGGACACGATCGATATCAAAACCGGACAGACGTTTGGCAATAGCCTGACCAATGCCGCCAAAGCCATAGAAGCCTACGGTTGAGTCACGAATATCCTGGCCCAGCAGCCAATTTAGGTGATAATTCTCCCATTTGTCACTGAAAGGGTTTAATAATTATTATATATATTTATTATTTTATGTTGCCTTCTCACCTGTCGATCTTTCTTCGCCCCTCCTGGAATCTCCGGGCAGCTGCGATGAGTAGACCCACCGCCAGATCGGCCACCGCCACGGTTAGCATGGCGGGCGTACTGCCCAGCGGTATTCCTCGCTTTTTCAGCTCCGGCACATCAACATTATTGATACCGGAAGACATCGTAGATACTGCTTTGAATTGGGGACCGGCAGCATCTAAGACCTCGGCATTAAGGAGATCTCGACCGCCCCAAATAGCGGCATGGCAACCCTTGATCTTCTCCAGGACTTCGATACGATTAAGAGGCGGTTCTTTGGTCACCTGTAGGAGCTCACATTTCTCTCTAAGGATTTCGATTCCCTCCGGAGGGACATCGGTGTGGGCGATTAGCACCTTGTACAGCTTAGTTGTGGACATTTTTCTGGAGCTTGTTGTCGAGTAAAGAGAGATATATATATTTATAATTGAAATAATAATTACAAGTGTTAAGGTAAACACTTGACAAATAATCACCAAAAGAGATTCGTGCTCTTTAGTTGCCGAAATGTATTAAAGAGCATTGTTGAAAAGCTTTTCAAGCTCTTAAATTTTAGGAAATTTATTTGAACTCACTGTTCCAGAGACTTTTCAGCTGCACGTTTGGGTAACGACTGAAAAACTATTAGCTTGCTAGACCGCTTTTATAGTTTCAGGTATCTCACTTATCAGCAGAAAAAGCTAGCAACAGATTACTTTTCAGAGTGAAAAAGAGATTACAGAAATTTCCATAAAGAACCAAAGGATTTTCGATACAGAAACAATTAAAGAACATTTTAAATCTTACATAAAAAATAATACAACTTTGCTTTTATTAATTTAATCATATATATTCTTTTAGTAAGCTTTGGAAATATGATATTAATAAGAAATACTGCCAATTAATGATAATCTATTGTTTCATCTTAGAAAACTTTTAGTTTTCTACTTTAAAAATCTTTTTAAAATATAGACAACTCTCTCATTAAAATCTAGTGATATTTATATTTAAACATTCAATTGTTTATACAAATTCATTTGTACAAAATTCATTATTTAGTTCATAAATTTAAAATTTCATTCAGTAGGCAGGCCTTATCATGGGCTTGCCCTCCATGGCATTAATAATGTTGTTGGCAGCCAAAAGACTCATCTCAATGGTAGTCTTCATGGTCTGAGTGCCCATATGGGGTAGAATAACTAGAAAACAAATGAATGTTATATAAAAACAAAATCATATTAGATAAAGATCATAACTCACCGCAATTTGGCAGTTTAAGGAGTGGATTGTCGGCGGGCAGTGGTTCCGGAGTGGTGACATCCAAGCCAGCTGCAAATATCTTTCCACTGGTCAAGGCCTCATACAGATCCGGCTGATTAACGAGTCCTTTAAAAGAATTAAGCTATATATTTTTTGGAATGTTATTATATCACTTTTAATACCCACCTCCCCTGGCCACATTAACGAACACCGAGGACTTCTTCATCTGGGCAAAGGCCTGAGCATTGAATTTATCCCTCGTTTCGTTGGTGAGTGGAGCGGCCACCACCAGGAAATCGCTTTCCTTCAGTAACGTTTCAAAGGACACGTGCTCTGCCTTAAAGTCTCCGTCGTTTTCCTTTCGTGTGCGTGTGTGATAAAGGATTTTGGCCACATCCCAGCACTGCAAACGCTTGGCAATCGCCTGGCTGATGCCACCGAAACCAAAGAATCCGATCACAGAGTCCCGAATCTCCTGGCCCATCATCCAGTTGATTTGCTCCGTTTTCCATTGCGATCTAAGGATGCAGAAGGCAACAATTAGAATTTTATATAAATAATATAATAATAATATATTTGAATTTTAAAATATTTTTAAGATGAACATTTTGCAGCTGGCAGAACAACGATTAATCGAACTGAATTGATATTTGACGTGAAGGTCGATAAATAAATCAATATTTTAATGTTGCGATATATGTGCGAAAAATCTATATTCTTTGCGATACATCGAGGTGTGCCAGTGACGAACTTAAACTTATTGAGGTTCTAAAAAAATTTAGTTGTAAAGAAAATATAAAGAATATATTCAGTAAAAATAGACAAATACATAAAATAACAAACTCTTATGATACTATCGCTAATTTATTTAAAATTAGGTTTAAAATAAATTAGCGATAAAATACGATATTTTCGATAAATTTGTCGATATATACCATCATGTCGATATAGGACTTCTAGAGAAGTTGCATAATTAAATTGATTTAAAATTACATTTAGATTGATTCTCCCTAAAATCAAATTAAGGTACTAATAAGATCAGGAATTTAAAAAGCAAGTAGATTTAATATTTTACAAAAAGTGTAAAAAACATCGGGATAAATTCAGGAAGAGTATTTAAAATTCTCTTTTCTTAACAGAGCCCTCCAAAAAGCTTTCTATTAAAAAGCTCATTATGCAAAAGCCTAAAACAGCTGTTTATTTTCTCCTACCTCTCGATTTCGGTGCGACCAGCATGGAAATGTCGACCCGCTGCAATCATCAAACCGATGGCCAGATCGGCCACCGAATTCTTCACCACTCCGGGCGTGTGCCCCAATGGAATTTGCCGCAGCTTAAACTCGGGCACATCCACAAAATCGATACCCGACGACATGGTGCTAACGCATCTCAATTGGGGTCCGGCCGCATCCAAGATGCCGGCATTGAGAGCCTGATAGTGGGCCCAATAAATGGCATCGACACCGGGCACCTTTTTCAGAATCTCCTCCCGCGACGGCGGTACACTCTGACACACAATGGTTTCCGCTCCGCGGGACCTGAGGAGCTCCAACGCCGGCGTGGGGACATTTGGATGCGAGACGAGCACCTTGAAGGCAGTGGATGCAGCGCGGGACATTATCAAGAGAAAATATGTAAAAGAAAACGAACTATCAGCCGGCGGTTATAGTGTCAAACTGTTTAGTGGAAATTTCCCAGCACCAAAACAATTCTCAAGCTTTTGGAGGGGGGCGCTCTCGTTCTCAGACTCTTAAGTTGTGAGTTTGCTCTTAAGCTTTCTTTTTCGTTCTCAACTTGGCATGCAAATTGTGGCGGTGAGCTTTAATTTCTTATTTCCTAGTTTCGTTGTTATCTTTATACACTTTTATTTGGGGTATTACTATTTTCTAGACAGGGGTTGCTATACCAACGGGTAGGGCAACTATAATAAATTATAATATATAACAGGGGTGCCACAGAAATCGCTAGGTATTTGAAATCCCTTTAAAAGGTGTTTAAAAGTACGTACTGAAATTTTGAAGGTTGTAATTATTTAAAACGAATATGTATATAGAAAAATCTCCTCTTTCTTTTATAATGAAAATCTTGTTCGACTTAAAATATAAGATTAAGGTGAAAGACATTACTTGAACACCACCAATAGAAAGTGTTTAAAAATATTTATAAAAGTACAAATCGCTTAATTAAATAAGTTTATAGGTGCAAGATATGGCATAGATATATAGATATGGCAAGGCACCACTTTCTTAATAATAATTAAAAGCAAATGCCATAATTAACTAACATGCAATCCAGTTTGTATAAGAACTCTAATTTCCATTCCCTCAAGGCAAACTTTTACATATAATATTTAAATGAAGCAAATGAGCCAGCTTTTTTGTAATTATTATTTTTATTTTCACATCTACAATAATGCCAAGGCCACTAGTAATGCATTTCACACTTCGCTGGCTGCCCATGTTTTTCCATTTAAGTCACAAATTAAATTTCCTAGTAGGCGGGCGACAGCATGGGCTCACCGGCCAAGCCGCGGAGCACATTGTGGGCGGCAATGGTGGCCATGTCGGCGCGGGTTCGCTTCGTGGCGGAGCCAATGTGGGGCAGGATAACTGAAAGGGATCATAGATAAGTCAAAGAGTTAGTAGCTGTACCAGAACAAAAGAGAAAACCTTCAACTATATGTCTTCAGCTGCAAGATAAAACTCCCAGTTTAACCTTTAAAAACCTAGTAAGAATGGTTTGTAACCTTCAAGAAACCTTAGTAAAATCTCACCAAAAATACTTTAAGACAATGTCAACTAACTAAGCAGATAAGACGAAATCACAAAACTGATAACAAGGCCAGAAATACTAGCATTTCCTACACTGATATCAATAAACCGAATTTGGTTTCGATTGTCCCCACCAAACACTCACCAACATTGTCCAGCGTCAGCAGTTTGTCCTTGGGCGACAGAGGTTCCGGATCCGTGACGTCCAGGCCGGCGGAGAAGATTCGGTTGGACTTCAGAGCCTCATAGAGGTCATCCTGGTTGACAATTTCTGCAAGGTACAACATGACTTATAACAAATAAATCAAAATAAAAAACGAAAGTAACTTACTGCCCCTGGCAATGTTGACCAGCACAGCGGTCTGCTTCATCTTGTTGAAGGCGGTGGCATTGAACACTCCCTGCGTGTCCTTGGTCAGGGGGGAAGCGATCACAATGAAGTCACTCTCCGCCAGCAGGGTGTCAAAGTCCACCTTCTTGGCGTTATACTCCTCCTCGATCTCCTTGTCCACTCGTCGGCGGGTGGTGTACAGCACACGATCGATGTCGAAGCCGGACAGGCGCTTGGCAATAGCCTGGCCAATACCTCCAAAGCCATAGAAGCCCACGGTGGAGTCGCGAATGTCCTGGCCCAGCAACCAGTTAAGGTGATAATTCTCCCACTGGTCACTGAAGGGAATAAATTACAATTTTAGGTAGTGTCCTTTCAATTGAAGTCCATTAAGGATAACTCACTTGTCGATCTTCTTGCGTCCCTCGTGGAAGCGACGACTGGCGGCGATGACCAGGCCCACGGCCAGATCAGCGACTGCTGTATTGAGGACGGTGGGCGTGTGTCCCAGCGGAATCTTGCGCTTCTTTACCTCAGGCACATCCACATAATCGATGCCTGCGGACATCGTGGAGATGGATTTTAGCTGGGGACCGGCAGCATCCAAAGCCTCGGCATTGAGGGCTTGATGACCGCCCCACAAGACTCCATCGACTCCGGCGATTTTACGCAAGAGTTCGGCCCTGTCCACGGGAACGCTCTGCACCTGAATGATTTCGCAGTTCTCCTTCAGAATGTCGATGCCCTCCTGGGGTACCTCAGGATGAGTTATCAGGACCTTGAAAGCCTTGCCACTGGACATGGTGCGGTTTTGCTTCTGATTCCTGCTGCCCCTGCCAAAGAGGTTGGCGTTACTACCAGCAATAAGCAAGGCCACAATTAGTGGCAAGAACAAAAGGCGAGAGATCGATCCCATCTTCGAGATGTCGTTTGTTGCGATCGAAGTCGGACTTGGCGAGCAACTGAGCTTAGAAGCGGCATACGCACCCGGCTTTAAAGAGCGACGAGCAGGGCAGAAAGCCGCTGCGACTGCTGCGACCCACGATCGTTGCCGATAAACCAATGAACCTGTTTAGCATTATGATCCGCGCTCTATCTCTTTCTGTACAAAAAAAATATATAGAAATATTTCCCAAGCCTTTGAGCAGCTGAGTTCTCTTCTACGTATAAGACGCGTAACTCGTTTTGAGAACTAATTGAAGTTGCGCGACATTAAAAGGGATAAGCAAAGTTATTTCTGGAAAAATGTTAAACAAACTGCCGCTAAAAATAATCTTTTGAAAAGTAAGTCACTAAAGAATAATTTAAATTTGATTTACAAATTACATTAAATTAAATTAATAAATTATTATTTAATTTCACTAATTTCTAAAGACAGTGTTTTCAAAGAAATAACTATGCAAACTTTTTAAACAAAAAAAACTATTTAAAATAAAAAAGATTTAAGGAGAGACAAAATCGATAAGAGTATGCAAAATCATCAATCGGGATGAATGCACAATGGCGCATAAATATGTTTTGTTTCGAGCGTTTAATTAATTTGGGAATAAACATTTTTTTACCATAACTAAATAATGATAGCTATTTAGAACAACACTTTCCCAGTTAACTTCCAAAGTCAATGGGGTTATATATGGTCACTATCTCAGCACTTGAGGCCCCCACAAGATTTATGGCGAAATTCTACCAAACCTTCTAGATATGCTCACAACTAATCACTTGAGCACGACACACAGCACTCATTTTTGACAATTTGATGCTTTTTAGCATTGTTTATAGGAGGGGAATGGAAAAAACCCACACTCGAATTTTGATACTAATTACAAATCGTTCTCAATGTCATCAAAGAACAAACTAACACTCTGTACTCTCTTAAACAGCTGGGGCTTACAACAGCATCTAACTAAAGAGAACCTATTAATTTTTAAATAATAATTACTCGCTTTACACTATAAAATTGGTTCTCTGCCACCAAACTCGCACGGCGAAGAAAACGAACTGAAATGCTTTTCCAGGGGGGTTTGGTCGGTATTGGAAAGCTTTTTTTAAGTACTTCAAGGGAACCGATCTCTTACTATATGTTCTCTTTTTATTCACTCTTACCGTGAGATCTAGAAACTAGAATACTTTTCTGCTCTGCGCTTGCCGCACGACTGAATGATCGTAGACTGAAGCCTAAACATTTATATAGAGTTTCCGTCATATCAGGCAATACAATTATCAGTTTACAAAAAACAGTTAGCTGGGCGATAATTTTTAATGAAACTATTTTTGGAGGTATTTGGAAAGTCATTAAATGTCAGAAAAAAACAGTAGTAGAGTATGAAATATAATTTATTAAAAAGCTTTGTAATTCTCTTTAAATGTGTTTGTATTTATTTACTTTTAAAATATAAAATAATTATTTATAATAAACATAAACATTATTCAAATGATGAAACTGTTTTACAGATTAATCTGGAAAGTCATTAAATGACATAGGCATTCGCTAATCAATAACTACAAATATTATATGTATTTGATTAAACTATTCACTTTTACTGCAGCTTATTGTAAACTATAAAGTAGAAATAAATATTTGAAATTAGCTTAAATTTATGTAAAATACTGTAAGCCAGATTTTGGATATAAAAACCGAATAATAATTCTCATGTAAATAATTTATTTTTAAATATATTAAGCTTTAATTAACGAAAATTCCTCTACAAGAATTATTCTATACATATATGTACATAGTCGGTTTGTATGTAATGAGTCGTAATTCAAAAATCTCAGGTGAGTAAAATTTTAGTTTAAAATAAAATAAAATAATGAACCGAAATTCCTCTGCTATCACTCCCCCCAATCACGATCAGTGACTCTCTCTCTCTCCCTGATTAGACATTGCGCCCGTCACTTGCCGGTCTTTTTAGTTCGTTGCACAGAGCTCTCTTTCTCCGTCTCTCTCTCTCTCTGTCTTCCCTTTTAGCTCCACCAATCGTGCCTTCTCCCTTTCTAGCTGCTTATCTTGGCGCATTGTCTCATTGCTTCTTATCGGAGCGAGTGAAACAGAACTCGGAACTCTTTGCGGGGAGTGAGCAGTTGAGAACTCTGTGCGCCTGCTCGAAATACCAGTTGGGGACTTTTCCCATGCGAGAGCGGTGTGCGATTTCCAATTGGAATGGGCACCATTTGTTCGCCAGAGGAAGTGCAGCCGTGGAGCTGGGGAGCCCTGGAACCGTGGAGCCACTGGAGCCACTGGATACGGTGCCCGGCCAGCACTATTTCGTAGTTTACGTACATAATGCCGTTTTTTTGTGAGCGGATCTGCTCAAATTTTGTCCGCAAAGCAGCAGGCGTTCAGCACTGGCTAACCAACGCACACTCGCCCGTCCTCCATTTTTAGTGTTTTTTTTGTGGCTGTGTGAAAGCGGCGGCAAGAACCGTTCGCGTTGGCGTTAGCGTCGACGTCAGTGGTATTCGCTTGGACTTTTTACCGCCAAATCTATTTAAATAAAATAGTATAAAGTTTTATTTCTTTAAAATAATTACATGAGTACCGAGATAATAGACACTATTAATTCTACATACTGTAATTCGAAAATATCCACATTGCAGATGCGTAATTGTTTTTGTATTAAAAGAATAAATAAATAAATGTAATAAGGAACTGAAAAAATAAAAATAAATAAATGTTATTATGTTTTAAAAAAAAGATGAACATTAATGCCGGGTCAAATTTATTATTTTTAGCCACAACTGTCTAACGAAAGATTAATTTGTTGGCCTCCATTGCGAATGCGTAATATTATGTGTATTAAAAAATATATAAATAAATTTAGTTATGAACTTAAAAAGAAATAAAATAGAAAAGGAGTTAAGTTTGAGTCGTCTTTCTGGTATTTGCGCGTTTTTTCAATAACTTTCCACAGGTATTTTATTTATTCTAATAATTTCCTATTAGCTATTTTTAGACTCTCAACACTCCTGTCAATGGTGTTAATGTTGTTCCTTAAATTTTTGCAGCTGTTAATGTAGCTGTTGCTTCTGGACGTTGTTGCAGTTTGTGGCTTGTGGGCTGGGGCGCCAAAAAGTGCTTGCTCTCCGCCCTGCCATCCTATGCTCCACCTCGCTCGCATCCCCGAAAGGTAGTATTTGGCTAGACAGTGCACTTTGCCTAATTGAAAAGAGGAAGCGAAGGATGGAAAGAAAACCAACAAAGTTTTGTGGCGCGTGATGCGAGGGTGGATTTTTTCGTTGTCGTGACGCCGACTGCGCTGAGTCGTTGCGTCGTGTGTGCTTGTTTTTTTTTTCTTTTTTCTTTGGCTTTGCTTTGTTCTTTCTGTCTCGTGGTGATTTTCTTGCAAGTTCCAGCGGCGGCAAGGGGGCGTCCGTACATATATTGTCTGTGTTTCTGGTTTTCAATTCATGCTTTCCTGTTACCAAAACACGATGCGTCATTTTGACTGACGTAACCGGGAGACAGCTGTCTATCAGATGGGGCCGCCACGATGTTATCGTTATCGTTGTCGTTGTGTCGGCCGTTGGTCGTTGCCATCGTTGCGGCGTCGTCATTTACCGTTACGTCCGCGGCCGCCGGCATTGCCAGCGCTAAACTGCGGTTTGGCGAACAAGCAATCAGCAATTGATGCCAGCAGACAGACGCTAAAATATAGCCAGAGAGAGAGCCAACCAGAGGCAGTGCGGAAGTGGAGGCAGGGGAAAGACCAAGAGAGAGATAGATAGGCGGACGTCGAGTAACGGTGCCCATGTAACTGCGATGAAAGCAGCTGGGGCTGCGTCAAGTGGCCACTGCCCCCGATCTCGATGGGGCTATGCAGTATGCGATTTAACCCTATAAATTACTATATGAAAGTGTCGAAATACTAGGATTAGGTTGCTAAATAAATTGATTTATTTTTGATAAATTTCTGTTGTTTATTTTTGGAACGCATTTCAAGTATTAATATGAAATATAATATCACATCGAAAGGCATGTCATAATAACATTGAGGCCTAAGTAAGTCAGCTCTGTTCTTTAACCAAAACCTGAGTGGGTTAAAGTCAAATGTCAAGGTCATGAAGGTGGCATCTAAGCAGCAGCATCCAACGACTCCAACGACAACGGTAATCAGCAAAAAGCTGAAATAAAACCCATCTCCATCCTGCTTGCGGCGCATTCTGCTTGCTTCATATTCGGCGACAGAGCAGCGGGAATCGCAAATGGCGGCCGAGCGAGCGACAAAGCTGCAAAGCGAAGCGAAGAAAATCCCACCGCACTCCGCGCAGGCGCCTTCTTACTCCAACCAACTCCACAGCGAAAGACGGAACAGTAAGGGGCCGAGACATAGAGAGGGCGGAAAAAAAACTGGCAAGCGTCACCGATTTTTATGGTTTAGGCTCCCTAAAATCGACGCGCAACATTGAGGCAGGTCCCTCTACGCGATACATTGGAACAGGCGGCCAGAGTTGGTTAGCAAGAAGCGAGCTAGAGAGCAGCCCCAAAGCAGACGGCGAGTGTGTGCGGTGCCTACTACACATACCCGACAGAGCCGGAGAGCGGGAGAGGGAGCTTCAATGAGCTCCAATGGGGAGAGAGAGGCAGTTCCAGCAGCGGGAGAGCTAGTAAGCTCCAGTGTGTGAGAGAGCCTCTGCAAGCTCTATTGGTGTGAGTGTTAGTGTTGGACTGTGGGAGCCCCAACACATAAGAGGTGGAGCGAACGAGAGGGCGCGAGCGTGGGAGTTGATGCGCACATGCATTTTATGCAAACACTTATGTATGTGTGTATGTTTATATGCACATATACATATGTACTATCATATATGTATGAATGTGGGCATTTGTCGCTTTTTTGTTTGTTACACCCTTTAATTATAGTATAATAGAGAAGACCCGTTTCGTTTGTGTTTGCCCTGATAAAAATGACAATAAGGTTGTGTTAAAGTATTTGCATCTAAAAACTACAAGCAATGAAATCTAGTGGAAATTTAAGGATGTAATATATTTAAGAATTTTTATTAACTGTTAAAGTTTTATAAATATCTCTGTTTTTGTTAACAATTTATGAAATATTTCGAAATGTCGAAATTTAATAATCATATAATTGTCAATTTAGAGAGGTATCCTTTAGTCGTAATATTTTCCCTCTTATTAGCATTTCGACTGCAACCGCCACTTCTGCTTAATTTACACTCGTCGTCGACATCTCTGTTGACTTTGTAACGACGTTAACATTGAGTGACGTCAGCCACGGGTCGTAATTTACATGTTGCTAGCTCCGCTGGCTCTGTTACCGTTGCTTACAGCACTTGATAATTATGGGAATGCAAGTGTTTTCTTTTGTGTTTGCTGCTCTTTGCGGCTGAAGAATTGGGAACGCGTCCAGGGTCATAGCTAGGGGACATTAAATATATAGTATGTACATACATATTATGGTTCTTTTATAAATATGTATGTATGTATGTACATACATACATTGTGTTTGTTTTTGTATATATTATCACCAGGCAACCGATTTATTTTAACGATAAGTTTATACTCTTTACATTTTCGGTCAGATATGTACATATGTACCTATCTGAAACTTTAACAGTAAAACAAAAATTCGACAAATGGTACAAATCGGTCAGTGGGATTAAAAAATCGCCAATGGGATTAAAAAATCATAAGTTAAAAATATATTGTTACATAAAAGGCCACATCTATATTTCGAAACAGCTTTAAACCAACAAATTTTAATAAAAAATAGGATTAGTAACAACATTTTACAAAACTGTTCTATTCAAAATAAACGCGGACGTAAAGTAATTCACAAGCATGCTAATTTTTATTATTTACACATATTACATGATTAGATATGGAACAAATCAATACAATGATTTTAAATAAATTTGTGTCTGTGAATCACATAGAAAACATTAGTAATAAGTAGTAATATGTCGATATCTTAACCCAAAAAATCAAATCGATATGCAGTCGATTATTAAGTTTTGGACGATACTTCTACTAGTCGGCTCTGTAATGGGTTTAAAAGATCGTAAGTAAGTTATAATTTGGAAAACATTTTTAATTAAATGATATTTTTGTTATTTAGCCATTTGTGGACTTGAGCCTTTTAAGCAGGGGATTAATGGATTTACTTGTAGGGCGTCTCTGTCAAGATTTTCTTATGATTCAAGAGCCAGAAGATGTTTTTATTGGATTTATGGAGGCTGTGGTTCCAATAATAATATCTTTAAAACTAAAGAAGCCTGTGAAGTCAAGTGCAAGGAATAATATAAATATTATTTCGAAGATGTATGTATATGTTACTTGTTTCAATAAGTTATTGATTATAAATGTTATTCAGTATAAATGTCCCAAAATTGATTACTCTTTTACCCGCATGACGACATATTGCAATATGGAAAAATGTAATTACTCATACATCAATTCATTTTTGTTTGTTTTTATATTTTGTATATATTTAACTATATTTCAGGCAAAGCAGCCAATAAATTATAAAAATTATAAAATATAAGAAAAAAAATAACTTTATATTTCGCAGAACACGTCTTCTTATTTTTCCATATCACTGACCGATTTTGACGAGTGTGTAAAAAATATTAGAAGTAGTAGGCACTTAAAGGTAGGTATTTAGAAAACATTGTGTTTATATACATAGTTCCACAAAAATTTGTCGTAGCAATCCACAAGGATATTCTTTGCTTAATAAATGTACTCCTTCTACACCTTCGGCAAAAGGATTAAAAGATCGTATTGTTTCATAAAAGGCCACAACTAAATTTCGAAACAGCTTTAAACCAACAAATTTTAATAAAAATAGGATTAGTAACAAAATTTTACAAAACTGTTCTAGTCTAAATAAATCCGGAAGCTAAGTAATTCACATGCATGCTAATTTTTATTATTTACAGATATTAAATGATTAGATACGGAACAAATCAATACTACGATTTCAAATAAATTTTTGTCTGTGAATCAAATAGAAAACATTAGTCGTTGCAAAGCCCACTAATAAGTAGTTATAACGACATCTCAACGGAAAAAACCAAATAGATATGCAGTCGATTGTTAAATTTTTGACGCTCCTTCTACTAGTCGGCTCTGTAATGGGTTTAAAAGATCGTAAGTAAGTTATAGGTTGGAAAGCATTCTTAATTTTATGATATTTTTTCTATTCAGCCATTTGTGGACTTGAGCCTTTTGAGGAGGGGTTTAATGGAGCTACTTGTAAGGCTTATATTCCAAGTTATTCTTATGATTCGAATACCAATGAATGTGAGTATTGGGTTTATGGAGGCTGTGGCGCCAATGATAATATCTTTGGAACTGAAGAAGACTGTGAGAGCAAGTGCAAGGAGTAATATCAATATTATTTCGGAAATGAATATGTAACTTGTTTCAATAAATTATTCATTATAAATGTCCCAACTTGGATACTTTTTTACTGGAACCCGAAACTTAGCCCGCATGACGACATATTGCAATATGGAAATACTTATACATCAATTAATTTTTGTTATGTTAAATATATTTTTTATAATTTAATTATATTTCTGACAAGGCAGCCAGTAAAAATATAAGCTGCATTCTTTTGACATCAATCTGTTTTATAAGTGTCAGTTTATACTATAAATCATCTCATGTTAGCTAGTAGCTGGGATTTTCCCATTTCCTAATCAGTCTTTAAAAGATTATATTTACTTGGGCTTTTACAGAGATGTGAATAAAATTAAAATCAGTCCTATAGCAGATTGTTCTTAGCAATGAGGTCTTTTTTAATTTACGGAACATTATTGATGTTCTTCGGAGGCACCGTCCCGGAATCATTAGTAAGTGTTAATCATATTTACCCGAAAATAAACACAATTATTTATTATATTTAGGACGATGAAATCCCGTTTCAGTGCGGAAATTACTGTTTTGATATTGTAAAGCCCACTTTGTCCTATTTGGAGAACCTTCAAAATCGCGTGGATGCTTGTGAGGCAGCCGTGCCATCGGGGACTCTGGCTAGAATTGCCCAAATCGATATGAAACTAGAGACTCTTGGCAGGCAATTGGCAATAGAAGAGACAATGCATAGGGACACCAGGAATCAGCTTTTTCGACTGCAAAGAAACAGCGATCCATCTCCCACCTCGGAAAACAAGAAGAAACTCTATCAAAAACTGGGTTCAAAGTCATACTATATCGAATCAGAGAATAGGGAGACTTGGCATGGTGCCCTGAAGAAATGCCACAAGTTGGGCGGCCATTTGGTGAGCCTGCAGAGCCAGGAGGAGATCGACGCACTTAGTGGCAAGTTACAAGAATATACGGGCTACTGGACGGACCTCACCGATCAGTTCAAAGACGGCGAGTACGTGTCCATATCCACGGGCCTAAACGGTGCCTTCTTCAAATGGGGCCAGAACGAACCCAATCACGGCCCAGAGCATTGCGTGGAATTACACACGTTCCAGGGGCCTCCCATTATGAACGACAACTTGTGCACGGCAGATAAGTTTTTTATATGCGAGTCTTCAATGGATGAGTAGATATGTGCAAGTCATGCATTCTTTTCAAAAAAACATATGTAATATTTTGTCAAAATTAATTTAAAATAAGAAATTATTCATTCCTATACATATCTACATACATATGTACATATTCCGATGCAGATCTTTGTTTATAAATTATGATTGAATGATAAATGATTTGATTTCAATAAATGATTCAATAATGCTTTTATAATGTTACATTTATATATGTATTATTATTTGTGTAGCCAAAACTGTAGCAGCCTTTGACACATGTATCATAGTTCCAGACACAGTCTTTCTACTTAGTCGAATAAACTTCCAATAAAATTTGTCACAGAATAAACAAACATAGGTAAACATGGATGAGGAGCCTAAAAAATATGCGTTAGAGGAGTATATGGAGAAGATCAATAGCCTCTTTCCGCTGCCCCCAAAGCCGAATGATATGTGCTACGATGAGTTTGTCAATCAGCTGCTAGCTCCCTACGTCCTAGATGAAAAAACGGAGGTTGAGGACGTTGCAGAAGAGGTTGAATCTATAACCTCCGATATGGATTCAGAGAGAGCATTCCGGGCCAGGATGTACAAGACCAACGTGCCGCAGCGTACAAGAGTGTCGACGGGTAATATTCGTCAATCGATTCTCAGTGAGGCACAGCGCGACTCCGCCCTCCTAACGAAACAGATGTTCCAAGTGCGTTTCGCCAATCTGATCTCCGATTTTCGGAACGTGTGCATTATCTATCAGCTGGTGCAGCTCCAAGAGATCCTTAATGTTATGCGCGAGTACCCGCCGGCCGGCACTAATCCCAATGACTCTATCTTTGTGTGGTCCTATAAAAAAAACTTGAAGCGTTTCGAACAGCAGATGACCACAGTTTATGTGGACATTTTGGAAAAAAATAAATCGGAGGCAACACTCGATCACCTCAAGTACTATGTTGATGTTGGCGAACTTATCAATCTGGTACAGGCCCTGCTGAGCGATGTCATTGCGGATAGAGATGTCTGCGGGTCCCATGGATTCATGGATCTACTTAGGTGAGTGGCATAAATACAGGGAATATCCAAAAGTAAATATTAGGGGTGGGTTTTGCAAATTTCGATTTGTAAATTGGTACCTTAACGATGCAATAAATCGATATTACTTTTGATATATCGGACATGTGCTAAAGATCCTATACTTAGTTTTAACTATTATTTTTGCCGCAATAATTATAAAGCGGTTGTTTTAAATTTGTTTTAAATATAATCAGTAAAAAGAGACCCAACAGAATATACAATTTGTAGTGTATTTTCTTCTCGATAATATCGATATTTTAAAATTAAATGTGAATGGTGGGAACAAGACTGACTATAGACCTCAAGTTTAGCTAAAGCTAAAGGTAATTTAAAATAAGACTAATTAGGAAAGAGTTTCCTTCAGATGTCATACTATATGGAAATTTCTTTTAGGGACACCCAAGTGGACATCGATCAGGTAATTGCACTGCCCTATGAAACCATAATGGCCGAGCACGACTCCTTGATGGAACAGGAAGCAAAGAAGAACATCGTTGGAAACTTCCACAATCCCGAAATGGTTGCCAAACAACGCGGCCTTAAAAGGGAGCGATTTCAGATAGACTGTAAGTGCTTTCGTTATTTGAGTACATTTTTATTTGACAGTACTCTTATTGTAATTATTAAATAGATATGAGCCCCATAGAGTCTCGCTATAAGGTGAATTGGACCTATGATAATTTGGAGCAGGCAAAATACACAGATTTTCTACGCTGTTCGGTTTGTAATCCTAAACCTCTTCTCTTTCTTTATTGTTTATATTTGCTTTTAGTCACAATCAAAGAAATCTGCAATTAATTCATTAAATTAATTATTTACCTTGTTATTTTACCTGTTGCTTATTATTCCATCTGAAAATCCCTTCCCATGCCTTCTTTTTTAAGGTACTTTCGGATGAGCTGGATAAGCTTGCTGAGCTGACCCGCAAGGATATTAGTGTGTGGTCCAGCGCTCAGCTAGAGTACGTGACTTTAATAGAACAGTACAAGCAACGCATTAACGCAGTGCAAGCGGCCTACGACGAGGACATGGAAACCGCCGAGAATATGGTCCAGGCCACCGTCACCCGAGTGAACAAGTGCAAGGAGGATCTCAAGATGCAAATGGAAAAGGTTGAAATGTTCCACAGGAAGATCAAAGAGGTTCACGAAAAGATAGCCAAGGAGAAGGAGAGAGAACGGATGCGAATGTCACTTGTGAGTAACATGTAATGTTCGGTTACCAAGTCACTTTTTTAAACCAAAACTTTGACAATTGCAGGCTCGTCCCTCAAAGAGACTATCCAGAGTATTGGCCAGAAGGAAAGCAGAAGAGAAGCTGGCCAAGCAGCAGGCAAAGCTCGACGAAATTAAAGCCAAAAAGGAGGCGAAGAAACTTGCCAAGGAACAGGCCAAGCAACTAGCCATGGAACAGGCAAAAGAACACGCCTCATCTATAGACTGATTCTTGACATTTTTCACTTTAACACATTCGATACATTTCTCCAACGGCAATAAAAATAATTATTCGATTTCGATAACTCTTTGCCTACAATAAAATTTATTAATTCCAGAAACTAAATTTGTATATAGATATATGTTGTATATAGTTCTGTAATCTGTTTAAATTTCTTTTGCTTTGACATAAAATAGTTGTTCAATATATATATATATAGATCCAATATCTTTCTTCCCAGTTCGGTCTGTCTGTCTCTCTGTCTTACTCTCTAACACATTGCCCTGTTTACAGCATTATCTCGGTCATTCTATTTTAAGGATATACATATAGATAACTACACTAGATTCATAATATTCCTTAATGTTTCGTTCGTTTTGTGGAAGAATGGGATCCGCCGTCTAGAAACTAAAACTTTATACACACGGTTTTTGTTTTGTTTTTTTACACACAACGAAAATTAGCTGAAGTAAACTGTAACTTAGATTTGTAACTAGAACTAACGAACTAAACGGGTAAATGGCTTAGTCTAGAAGTTAATCGTTAAACTAATAATAACCAACTAGTTTTGCATAATATCAAAATGAAAACCGCTCACAAGTTATTAACACATAAAACACATATAGCTCCGTCCACGCACACACACAATTTGGTTTTAGGTCTCTCATTATTTAAATTAAACATTGAACATTAATCAAGCTGATGACTGGGCATCCATCCGGGGAGGGCTCCTTAATTGTTCGCATGCGCCGTACGTAGCTTGGCCCGCACATTCAGATACTCGGGATTCACATACTGCCGCTCTTCGGCATCCTCTTGATCCTGTTTCTGGGCCGCCGCCTCGTGCTTTTGCGCCCGCTCCAAAATCACACGGCCGAGCTCTCCTTTGAGGCCCGGTATACCGCCGACAATTTCCGCATCCGGTGAATGCTGTTCGGCGGCCGCATGTCGCTCCTTCTGCTTGTCGTAGGCCCGTTGCAGTTCCGACTTTTGATTCAGCACGCTCTTGCCACTAAAATGGAAACAATTCAGTTAGATACGGTTTTTAATAATAATAAGTTCATTACTCACATTCTGGCATTGAACTTGAGCTCACGGTGCAACTCCTTGCGATCGGTATTTTCCATGCAGGGATTAATGAGCTTCTTGGGCAGGATCAGGCCATCTTGGTCCGTCTGAACACCGGTGGGCGTGGCCGGCGGGGAGCTGGTCATGGACATCATCGTACCGGTTGCGTTCTCAACCTCCGTCGGACTCTGCCTGAAAGCTGTATCTGAAACGATAGATGCGGAGAGTTCAACGATAAGTGAATGGATTCGCATTCTTTCCCATCCAAGAGGGCTGCTACACTGTTACAAAAATAAAGAATATTGAATTTGCTTGAGCCGAATTGACTATGAGAAAGGGTCACCTTTAACAGGCGTTTAAAAAGTGGCTAATATGATGTGATTCTAGATACAAGATACAAGAGTTGGAGCTGGATTAAGTTCAAATTATGCAAATGATCTTTTTTCCGGTGTATCTCCGCTGGATGTCCCCTCGCTTGGCTGTGCCAAAGTTTAATTGGCACTTGGCCTTCCCCTCGCACAAATCAGTTCGGGCCTTAACCACCCAACAATGCACACGACAACGACGCCGAAGAGAAGAGAACCCAACAAAAGACGTCTAAAGCCACGTTGTTGTCTTGCTCGTTTATTAAGGTTAAATATTTCTTCTCATTCATGTCATTGTCAATTTGTTATTACAAAAAAAAAAAAGAAGACAGCAAACAACAACAGCTGTAAAACCGTAAAAAAAAAAGAATTATGAGAGGCAGAAAAGAACTCGATTCAAGTCAGCGGTAAAGTTTTTTTTCTTTTCTTGTTCTGGTTTCTTCAGGCGCTGTTGGTTCTTTTTGTAAATTTCTTACTGAACCGTCACCAGCGAACTTCTTTTGTTCACCCATCATATTAACCCACATCTCGCAGCGGACTAGTTAGTCGCTGGAAGCCCAAAACCTAAACTAGATTAATAGGCGATGATAAGGGACAGAGCAGAAATAAATACAAAAAAAAAGAAGAAATAGCGCTGAAAGGGCAATGACATTGCTGAAATGGCCCCGAGTTCAGTGCGACAGATATGACAAACTGCCAGTTAAGATGCATTAGGGAACATTGCCAAAAAATTTAAATAGATAAACCATAATTTATTACAAGCAACTAGATTTTAAAGCTAATCCGTTTAGTTCATAACAAAATAGGCCTTAATTAAATGTGATGGGTTCAAGAACCCTCAGTAAAATTTGTCTGAAGTGGGCCATCGATTTTTCAGCTGGAATAAAACGAATTAAAAACCTGAGTGGGCAGAATTTAAGTAAACTTTTACCTATAAATACTTGTACAGCCAAAAAGTGGGACACTGAAGGTAATAAATGTTGAGTAAATGCAAACAATGAGTCAGAAAAGTAACTCGAAAGTAGAACAGAATTGTATTAAAGATTTTGAGATGCAAAAAACCATTAAGATTTTATGTAAGCACGTACAAACGAAACTTAAATTGGCAAACTAGTTCACACGAGTCTGAACATTTCTTCTTCGAGAGAGGGTTAAACAACTTTAATTGCCAACAACTCCGCTCAGAGTTCGCGGTCGACAATCAATCAATCAATTTCATCAGAGCCATTTTAGACAATTCCAGCAAATTATGTTTGTTGATTCAATGGAAAAGGCATCCAAGCAAACGTTGCCAGTCCAAGAAATCTCTTGTTTGGCCGAGACTCTAAAATGGCCATGAAACTACAAAAACCTTTAACATTTTGTAGGCCCGCGGCAATAGTGACGAAACCAGCTTTATTATCAGCGAAGCCAAGCCACTGTCACTGGCTTGCATTATGCTAATCATCAGATGTTGGATGTCCCATATGTGGCACAATCGGAAATCGCATGCAAATCCGTTTTGATTGATTTAACTTCTTCGATTTCAAATGGAAATTTGCATTCGCCGACGCGACGCTGTTGCACTCGTAATTTGCATTTACATTTTTAGCGATGTCTGGTCTGAAGCGATTTTTCAAACAGTTTTGCTTGGCCTGACCCAATGCAGCCATGAAGGGAAATCGAGGAAATCCTAGGAGACAGACTGATTGGAGTGGAAACCTTAAATACCCTTGGGAAGCAGCAGAATAAAATGCAAAAGGAATAATATTTTATTAATATAAATTTATGCATAGATGTGTTATCATTTTTTTTAAATATATGTAGATCCTAGGTATTAATACCTAAGACCAATATAACAACAAGATAAGTAACGACATGCGTTCTATGGAAGTTTATATACATTTAATGTTATACATTAGTTCATAGTTAATGAACAAAATGCATTTATCATTTTTTTATTTATAGACTCGAGTACCTATACCAAAGACCTATTAAGTACAAGATGCGTAACGCCTTACGAGTTTGTAGGCTTATATTTCTTATTTTATTAAATATAAACGAATGAACAAAATTCAAAATTCTAAATAAAAATGCTAAAAGGAAATACAAATTTATAGTTTTCGCATTACAATTTCCTTACAAATTAGAATACCCAAGTGCCAAGGGTATATCCCATCCATTCCAAACGGGGCTTCACTTCACCTACAGTAGTGTCCATCGTCGCCCCAACAAGTTTTCACTTGCGCAATCGAGTTGTTCGACTGGCCCCCTCCGCCTTAACACCCTTCATGACTCGCTACCATGCCATATGGGTTAATGAGCGCTGCACATGTGTTTTGGGTTGGGGGGTTTTCTGGTGTGAAATTAACGCAAATGAAATAAATGGAGGCGACTCCATAAGGGAGCCAAGACTCAGTCACAGTCCCAATTCCAGCCCAAGACAACCCACTACGGCCGGGCTAATTATATGCAATTTGTTTTCACTCCGAATGACCGGAGGCGACCCAGTCTAAGGGCCGTAAATCAAGACAACATTGGAGTGCATTGTGTGTACACAATTTATGATATGATGGCCCGTAGAAGAGCTCTGAATTATTATCAAGTGCCCTGCTCGTTTGAGGTCTCTGCGGTCTCCAAATGAAAGTTTTTTCCCGCCTATCCCATGCAACCGGGTTAGGGGACCAACAAGCCATGACAGCACAGTTAAATGCAAACCATTGTCATGACGGGGTTAACTATGCACAATTTTCTAACTGTATGGCTTTGGAAAGAGTTGGTAATTATGATTATAACCCTACCCATTCTTTAATTTTATTAAAAAGGAAATTAAAGCATTAGTAGGGTTCCAATTTGAATTTCTCTCGCTCAAGCCAATACATGTTTTTGTAATTGAACGCGTTTCTATAATAAAACCAGCATTACTTTCATAACTTTAATTACCTAAATGTTTTATTTCCTTCTTTAATGGGGGAATCTCTTTTATTTTATTGTTTAATCATCTCTGTTTACATCACAAAAGTCAAAAGTGACATAACAAAAGTGGGCAAGTAACAAATACCTAATAAAAATGTGTATTAGATACAAAGTGTTGATGAATCCTTTTAAACGCTGCTGAGGCATTTTCACAGTTTTTAACCTATCTTTTGTTTAAATAGATTTAAGTTTCCCTAACGAATCTCTTGGCATTTCCACGAAAATTCAAAGCAATCAATATTAAGCCCCAAATGCCGAACAAACCTTTGAGTCTTTTCAATCTTATCAGCCATGTTGTGTGTGATAAATGTTGGCCGAATTTTCAACACTTTTACCTGTACTTAATCATTTTAAACCATCGCTGAAAGCCAGGTTCGGTGGAGAGCCGAAAAACAAAAAAAACATAAAGAAATAACCACGATTTCACTGACTTTTGTCTGCCTACAACAAGAAGTCTGTATGAATAGAAGAGCTATGAATAAATGAACAAATGCGTGAACGAGTGAATAACTAAGCAAATGAATTATTCACAGGGCCCCGTACTCATTTTCTTGACTCACTTTCGAAGACGGCCATGCGGTTCATGATGTTGCTGGAGATATTCGACGAGGGACGCTGCATCTTGCCAATATTTTCAGCCTCCTCTTCTTCGGTCAACTAGCACTTTTTGTGTACACTTAAAAATTTTGTTCCAAATGGGGGAAATTGTTGAAGATTTTTAATTCATTTTTTAGGGGAACGAAAAACAAACGATTGTTGGCTGGGCTTTCAATATATTTGAATATATTTTTTCCGATTAAATTCGATGAAGTTCCTGTTTACAGTTCAGATGAAATTTTTCACATGGAATATTTGTTTATTTTTTTGTTTTGTTTGTTTTTTTTTTTTTTTTTTGTAGGCAAATACAGTTTATTGATTTAAGTGAAAGTCAACGAAAATGAATCCGTCCTGATAGTGAGAACCATGATGCTTCTGCCCGAAAAGTCAGGCAACCATACAAATTCGATTCCATTTTGCTGTCTTCCGTGCTTATGAAATTTGTGCCATTTCCTATACCTATTCCTTTTCCAATTGGGTCTGAATACGAATTGAAATACCATGTCTCTTGCCTTTCAACTTTACTGTAAAGAGGTCTTAAAATTTGTAAATTTCTGGGTGGACGGGGAGTAGAAACAATCAATTGTTTTCTTTTTTATATCTTCTGTTTTTGCTTTACTGGCTATAATAAATTTTTAGTATAATTGTTCTGTCAAACAGCTGAGCTGTTTCTGTGGGATTCACTTTTGGTTAGTAACTCGGTGTATGACTTTCGCTTTCCACGACGTTCTTATCAACGCGACAAACGACTCAAAACTGTGAGCCGAGAAGGAAAATGTTGGTAACCAGACCCCTCAATCGATTTGCTGCCGCCGCTGCTGCTGCTGCTGCATTTGCTGCAAGTTTGTGCAGTGCAACGCCAACACGTAACGCGTTTGGCTTTGCTATTTTAGGCTTCCTCATTTGCAGCAGCTAACCAAAACTGGGTATGGGGTCTGTTCATTTGGGGGTTGGGGGATGCAGTTTTCCCTGCCGCCGGACGGGCTTATGCAAGGCAAGCAAACGACCAAACAAACAACTGACCCAGATACGTACTTTAGCCAAGCGAACTGCTTAGAACGGAACAAAGGTATAGCCAACGGCGAACTAAAGCCAAAACGGATTAGATCCTTCAGAAAGTGAAAGCTCTTTGTTCTCTCAATCAAAAGGAAGACCCCAGAAGTCAGTGTATATTGAACAGGATATGTTCATTATAAAATTAAGCTAGGCGAGGATAGAATTTTTTCTATTATTTATTTTTTGTTATTAAAATAATGTAGTTAGCCTTCAGAGTATTAAAACCATTCAATTCTCATAAAATTGATATGTTATTCCAACTTTAAAATCACTTTTAACTTCAAAACTTTACAAAAAAACTACACTATCTTCATTTATTTCTTTGAAAACTAGATATCAATGAATCAATCAACCATTCAGATAAACCAAACAGCCTAGTAGATGCATCTATAATACCCTTTTTTGTGGCGCATTATGAGTCAAGCTACCCACAAGGATGTTGCATGTTGCGCGTGGCATTTGGCAGCTGCCAGCAAGCAGCAGGCGGTAGGCGGTAGCCTTGACCCGACGCTCCTGCATGTCTGCAGAAAATAAAGGACATGCCCACACGTGTGCAGGATGACAAAGCACCGAAACAGGAGGTAGGCGCTACAGCATCCTGCTCCTGCAAGAGGAGCTTTTCCTGAAGCTCAGTGCTTGGTGCCCTCTCTCCGTCTGTCTCTCTCTTTCTCTCGCGGGAGATTTTTGGAGGAGAATCGGCACAGCCTCCTCCTGGGGAAGAAATCGGTAAATCGACAGAGCCAACAGGGTAAGCTTGGGGTTGCCTCCCCAGCTTCCTTTTCCTGGCCGCCTGGTGCTAATTGGCTCCATGGAGAAAATGGCCGCTCCACACACTACACACAAACTGAACGGGGAAGCCTACAGCAGCCACCAGTTTCCCGCATTTTCCGGGCCCCTTTTTTGTAAGACGCCGGCCCAAGACATAGACAAACTTCTTAGCCGGCAAAAAAAAAAAAACTACAAAAATAAAACCAAGAAATCCACGAAATCAAGGAGAAGAACAGCAGGGGAAGTTTCAGCCACTCCAGTATTTCTTCAGCCGAGAAAAAAGGGGCGGATTCGTGATGGGAGTGGTTAACAGGGGAGTGGTTACCAGTGGGGTGGTTCCCACAGACGCGACAAAGGGGCGGAACAGGGAGCCCGCCATTGAGCAACTCTAACTCAAATACTCCGCCTCAAATCAACCGGCGAGCAGGAAAAGACGATGGCTGCCACACTAGACAGGAGCAACAGGAGTCGCCCAAAACGGGAGCTATGACGACAAACGGGGCAACAGGATTAGACAGAGACGGTGGCGTAAAGGAAGAGGGAGTTAGTGGGGTGGCACCAGGACAATGAAAGTGCGCGGACACAATTTGAGGAAAGCTAAAAATGCACGGAGAGAAATATGTTTTGAAAAATCAATAAAGATAAAGCTTATTTTTTGGATTTTTTATAATACAAGCAATAATTTATTAACTTAAAGGAATGGTTTTAAGAGTATTTATATTATATTAATTATAATTATATGTATATTATTATTATATTTTATTACTTTGTTATAGTTCCATTTTTTATAATTTAAAACCCTTTAGATGATGTATTATTTCAAAAAAATTAATTTATTTCTGTATTTTAAATTAATCTTTGAAATATAATCATTTTTTTTAGTGCATCCCAGCTTTCCTTTGCCTTAAAAGCTTTTACAAAACCCACAGCAAGCTCCGTTATTTCGCCCTCTCTGTCTCACTGGGCGACACCGGTCTCATTCTGTGACGTCAGACGCGTCAGCATCAAACCCTTGGGGAACCCTCGTGCCCTCTCTATCGCACGCGCATTGGCTTGAGCGAAAAACATCAATAAATAGATTTCCCTGATTTTTGAACAGGATAGCAGCAAAAAGCAGAAGCAGAGCGCACACGACAAACAACAATCGCTATTCTTTCACAACAACAAAAGTCACCCAACCTCAAAAACCTCCCCCTAATACCCCTACACAGGCCTAAGCACTCAGTCATAAAAGCTTTTGTCAGTGTACATTTCTATTGGGGGGGGGGTGTTCGTTTCGCTCGTCAGGTGTTTTTCTCTGAGTGCTTTTTGTGGCTGGTTACGGGTTAATTTACACCCGACGAGAAATCAGCTGTGCGTGCAGTCAGGGGTTAAGAGGTTGTTCTGCTAATTTCCGTAGGAGTTTTTCATACTTCCCAGTTAGCTAAGAGAAAAAAAAAAAAGAATGGGAATATATAGAACACAGTGGGGTTGGTTGCCTCTATTTGTTTACCACAAAAAGTGTGAGTGTGCGTATTTCTGGTGTAAATATTTACTTAACAAGGCCAGAAATAACAAAAATAGAAACGAGCCGAGGAGCACGGTTCAATAAATAAACCAGCAATCGAAACTTGTGTTGTGGCTAAAAGCAAATTTGTGTACATCACTGGATTTTAAGCAAAAAGTTCCTATTCTAATTCAAAATTTAAATGCGTCAATAAAAGAAGAGTTGAACTCTTTTACTTAAAGCCATCAAATGCTTGGACACTTTCTTGGGCTAGCTGGTACAAGTTTTTTCTACTACTTAGCAGTTTTCCTTTTGTGTGAAAACTTTGTTGGGCAAAACTTGTGTGGACCAAGTTTCTGTGGTTATTGCGTTTGGACTGAAAAACCATAAAAAGATTGCTCATTGGAATCGAAAGATATAAATTGTGGAGATAATCTTAAACAAATAAATTAACTCTGGGAATGATTCGAATCAAACGAGTCACTTTAAAATTTAAAAAATATATAAACAAGCAAGAATTATGCGAAATATAATTATTAAATATTAATTTCTATAACTTAAATGGATGCCCTTAATTCCTTATTATTCTAGTTATGTTTTTATTACTTTCCTTTCACTAAAACATTTGTTTTCTATACAGTCAAGCTGAATTTAATTCTCAGAACCTTTTAGATAATTTCCTACTTAAGAAATTTCATTACCAGATGTACGTGATCAATGGCTTTTAATTTTCTGGCTCACAATTATGTCACGGAACCTAATTACCAATTGTCTGCGGTTCCAGCTAAATAAACCCAACCCAAAGCAGTCCTCCCCCATTCCCTCTGCCTTGTTGTAGGCGCGTGTTAGTCATAGAAATTTTATATTTACTATTTATTTGTGTTTACCACATTGACTTGTGTTTGCCGGCAACAAGCCACACGCAAGGCTATCCCTATTAGCTACACCGAAAAAATGTTTTTTATGTTATAATTGATTGATTACTTAATTCAATTAAAATAACTATATAATATATATAAATTACAGTAAATGTTTAATGTTTTATATAGGTTTTTTGTTACCTTTTTGATGATTTAAAATTATATATTTATTTAAATTAAAAATAAAGAAATTTCAAGCATTCTTTTATGTAAGGTTAATTTTTAAAAGGAATTCCCAGCAGAACAACTTTTTGATATACTTCCTAAAGTCAGTGTAGGAACTAAATTCATTTCCTATATAAAAACTTAATTTCACCAATTTTTTATAACCCTTTTATTGCTGAATAAAATATAATTTTTACCTATACACCCTTTTTCCTTTTTTGAAATTCCTCTTGCCTCTATAAAGTTAATTTTTTTTTCCTTTGCCTCTTTTAAGTTTAATGGCGTGTCAGAATTTATTGGCCACGTTTAGTCGGCCGTTTGTTCCCCACGCCCATCGCTAATTATCCGGGCAGGTGAGTCATGAAATTAGCTAATCTGCCACGCCTCCTACCCGCCTTTTATATATATATATACTTGATTTTTGTGGTCAATCAACCCAGCGGGAGATGCAACCACAGGAAGTCGTCCAAGTGGTCGTCAAGTCAAAAGCATTCGGCAATGTAAGTCAGTCATTTTCATTCCACACCTGCAAAGTGGCTTACCGGCTGGCTTTCACTCAATCCCCCCCATAAACCGCCAACTGTCCGCTTCAGTCACTCATTCAGTCATTCATTCATTCGCAGCCACTAATTTTCCGCGTCGACATCGTTCGTCGTCTTGTACGCGCTTTTAATAACAATTTTCAGTTTAATTTCTGGCATTTTTTTCTTCTCTTTTTTGAAATTTTTTATATATATATATATTTTGGTTAAGCGGCTTGACAAGTGGCCAAAGACAAAATAACAAAAACCGGTCAAAAGTCCAGTCAAAGTCCACTAAACAAAGTCCGAAAACAGTTTGCATTGCGCAACGCTTGAGCCTCTGTGTAAATATGAACCTGGGAACGGGACACTAAATGTTTACTGGGAATTAGCCTGGTGGGGAAACTGACTGAGAAAAACTCCCTGAAAAAACCGCCCTGAAAACTGACCTTTCCCTGGAACTAACCACAAAGAAAAAATAACGCTTTGGCCCCAAACAGTCAGAGAGTGCGAGAGCGATTCTGAGAAGTTGGAACCCAGGCAGAAAATGCATTTCTAAATCTGAACAGCAATTTGTTTTCTAAACAGAACCAACTCAGCACATACACACACACATGTGGCATTCCGAATTCAACATTCCGCATAAACAATAACACAAACAACTTGCCCCACACCACAAAAAAAACTGAATTTTGTACAATAAACAGAAAATTTGTTTTTTTGCCTCGAGGCAGAAACGTTTATAGTTCGAAAAAGAAGAAATAAATATGTTTATAGCTTCGACTGAGTGATACCCTATAGAATTTTATATATTAGATATAAATCACTCTTTGGAAATGGTTTATTAATATTAAACAAAGGAATGTTGGAGAGTTTTAGGTCATAGATCATTTTAAGAGCCAAAAAGCAATCATTAATGGATCTTCCCTATTAAGTTTGTAGGCTAGAATTATTTGGAGCCTTTTATATATAAATATATAATATAATTACTTGATTTACTCTATTAATCGTTTAATATTTAATTTTCTTTCTGCCTTTATTCGATATTTAACATTTTGCTAGATATAATTAATAGTTCCAGTATTTCCACGCCTTTCTAAATAAAATACACACCCATTGACCCCAAGATCAGAGGGTATAAATATATAAAAAAGAGGGGCGCTGAGCACTGAGTCCATTAAAAGAATTTCGTAATCGAAATCCCGCATCGAGTTAATCAAGCCAAAAAATAAAACATAGCCATGCGGGTGCAAAACGCTTATCAGTCGGAATAATAATAGCTGGGAACAAGAGAGCAACAACAAACAGATGAAATAAATTTAATAAACATTTTTATGATTGCTCTTTCGCTTCAATTTGTTTTTGCTTTTCTGTTCAGAGCTTTATGGAAATTTGTTACGTTTTGATGTGGTTAAGTAATCTCAAGTTATTTAAGGGGATAAGCGATTATATTTAGGCAAATATTTGACCATGAATGAGCATAAAAGGCAGACGTCAGTGTTTGATAAGAGGCTTTTAGCTTATCTGTAGAACTTTAAAAAAAAACTTAAAATCCTAAACGAATGTTGGAAACTATAAAAGGCACTGGTAATTGGGGGCCAGAGTTTAAAACTTTGCCTATAATTTTTCAATAAAATCATTACATTTTATGCAGCCATTTAAGTTAGAACAAGTTTATATGGCGTTTTTTATTGGTACTAAATAGGGACTCGTAAAAATGTATAGTTTATGGTGCCTTCGGAATTTGTTTATTTTGCTTTCGAAACTCAAGAGGTATTCTTTAAAGGAATGTTTTAGAGAGCTGTTATTTTAACTATTTATTCATTCAGCTGTTCTTCTTTAATTTAAAGTGAACTTAGAAAATCCATTAAGATACTTATATCTCCGTAAACTATTTATTTGATTTAACTTAGCTAATAAGAATAAAAAGAAATTTATAGAAATCTATAGCTCCCCCTCTTTAAAACTATAAATAAGATAATATCTCATACAGATCTACTTCAATCTCTGAATAAGCATCTTTAAATAGCACAAAGATCACGCTGGCTGATTTCATTCCCCAAGTATTTCCATCGAAAATCAGATCTCAAAATGTGGATACGATTATGGCTGCATTTATGACATAATTTGAGGGCCATTAAATACGAATGTTTGGGCTGCCGTTTTATCGATATGGGTCTTAAATGCGATTAGTTAATATTCAATGGAGACAATGCAACCCCACACACCCCTTGGAAAATATATATATTCATGTGCCGACGGCGGCGACTTAACAAGAAATGGTTTTAAATCCATAATGCGTGTAAATGAGCATTACAACAAAATGGCCTTGACGAGTCGAAGAAGAAGAAAAAACCAGTAACCCAACAACAAACCTCAAATTAGCCAATCAAAGTGAAAAAAAACACATTTCACGCGCTCGCAGACAGTAATAATCATTTCGAAAAGGTAAGAAAAATAAAGTTTAACCATTTTTTATGTAAGCCGCCAGACGCTGAGGAAATTGCAGCACTTAACAAATAAAACACAGATTCCAGCCGGCTTTAAAAAAAAAAGAGAAACAATTAAAAGCTCTAAACACGCATTTGAACCTTTCACTCTTTTATTTTCGCTTCCATGACGAAGCAAACGAAATTTGCCTCGCAAAAAAATACAAAAAGAAAAACTCAATTGAAATTTATATTGTTTGATAAATCCATAAAGACATCAACAAAAACAAATCAATCAGTTGCGGAAACGGAAACCAAATGTGAGAAGCGAAAGAAATCAAATGGAACCAATCAAAGGAAAATAAAACGAATTTGCATAATAAACTTTAATCAAAGTGGATTTATGGGGGGAAAGGCCATATTTTGAATAGAAAGCCAAGATATAATATAAACTGAACAATGTGTAATTAAATAAAATAAAGGATAAACATTTTCTGTATATTTTACAATTCATAATACAAATTTAAATAAAATCCCTCTCTTAAGCTATAATCCTACGGATTAACTTACTAAAATAAATAAGAAATATAGCCTCTAAGGAGAATATCTTGAGCATTAAATAAATATGTTAAACAAGCTATCATATTAAGTAAACATTTTATAAGTTTCGAGTCAATGATCCTTCCAGCTAGTACTCACTTAATATATTAGGATTAATTTACATTTAATTTGTTAAATAAACTAAACAAAATAAAATAAACACAAAAAAACATTTCTTATCAAAAGTAGAAACACTATAATGATAACAATTGAATATTTCCCAAGTTCACCCTTTAATTTTCACATTAAATTTGATATTGGGCATTGCTGACGTCACTGCTGGGACTTACAAAGAAATAGGGGTTCACTTATCGTTCATATTCCTCATTGCTTACTCTTGAAGTAACATTATTTATTTACTTTTATTTATTGCCTGTATATATTTCTCTTTGTATACACTTTTCTCGCTCTTTAATGCCTTTTTTGTATCGCATGCAACAAGTTGCTCACGTTGAAATATCGAAAAAAGTTCACAGGAAACCATCAAAATGTGCAGCGCGAAATCGAGTTTCTCGTGCGAGGCTCTTTCTTTTGGTGTCTCTCTCATTTTCTGAGTATCTTTTTCTCTTTTTATTTCAACCGAGGGGGTTGTGTTTTGTTTATTACCCCCAAGCTGCTCTCTGCTCTCTGCTCTTTTCGCCACTTTCGAGAGACCTCGCGTCATTGCACTTCGCATGGGGAGCCATGGGGGGCTCCCCATTCGATGGGTGGTGGTGGTTTCAAGGGGGTGCAAAATAGACATTAAACAAAAAACATTAAAGTGCGTGAGGGGGTGGAAAAATGGAAATCCAGTAAATTATTGGTGGTGTCTGGCTCCGGGGGACACTGGAGCATGGAAATTATCTGCAGCTGTTAATGCAATTATCACACCGCCAACGTTCTCACTGCGAGATGAATAGCAAGTCAACTGCTTCAATTACGTTCTGTTAGATAATTGCATTTTATCCATTAATGAAAAAGTGTTAATTTGAATGCAATTCAGATGCAGGTGCATGTATCTTTCGTTTGAAAAATATAGCACATTTTTAAATAACACGATTGCATCAAAAGCTGAAAGAACTAAAGGTTTTGAGGATTACTTTATCATAATATGTACCTCAAGTGGCCTCTGGCAACGGCACATGTTCATTTGTCTTAAGCATTAAACTTGTAACTTGAAACATTGTTAATTGGCTAACCCAGAAAATCAGCAAGGGGTGACCATAGAGATCGACCTTGACGATAGCCCCCAGTACATCATCAAAGCCAACTCGTGGTGTAACCGATTTCCATAAATTTTTAATGCGATTGGGCACACTGTGACTGTGACTGCTACCCGGTGACTTCGAACGATGACGAGGCGCCTAACAATTTAAAAGAAAAAAAATACAAGGAAGATGGTGGAAAACAAGACCATTCGACTGGCGCGGTTGAAAAGTCAAAGTCAAATCCAACACATAACACAATAAAACAATAAAGCTACAAGAAAACAACAGCAACAGCGACCAACGTACAATAATCGCTGAAAGGAAAACAAGTTTTCACTTTTATATATATATATATATATATATACATTTTAGTTACTCGGGTTTCCAAACGCGATTCAATTGCACTACGTTGTTGTGTTGCTTTTGTCGCTATTGTTGCTTTTGTTGGTTGTCGCTTGGGCAAATTGTGGCCATAATGATGAATTGCATAAGCCGGAATCGTAATTGCAATCAGTGACTACAACCGCCTCAGTTGCTCATCCGCTTTTGGTCATACAGTCTGTCCAACTTGCCAAGGCCCGAAGATCATTTTGTGGAAATCAACAACGCTCAACAACAATTAAAGATTAAACTAAGAAACATTTCTAAGATACCACATATTGGGGAAACTGTCATTAAGTTCTCTAAATAATGAACGTCCCTTAAACTCTGTTAGGAAAATACTTTAAATATCTTTCTAAGAAACTTAAAAGAAGGTACATGTAGTGATACATCTATTACATGTACATATGTATGTATATACTGTTAATAATAATAACTTTCAGGGTCTGTACTTTAAGCATTTAAAAAACATCCTGACCATGATTATATTCAGTCTGATGGTGGGTTCCAGTTAGCCAAGTTTGCCTGTGATTGACACTCGCGTAAATCGCCCGAAAACCCGATTTAACTCTCGTTTTCTTTCTCCACAGATTTGTGCAGGAGTTGGACACTCTTTTCGAGGAGCCAGTGCCAGCTTATCGCGCTCGCGAATTACGCGCGTTTGAAAATCTCCACACAAAAAAACATTACCATATAAGGAGTCGCACGGCAACCAAAATAAAACCAACGAAACATCTATAAATGACCATTTTCAGCAACAAAAAGTGCGATGATTACGTATCAAGCACATGGCCGCCGCCGCCCCTCCTTATTTGCACCCTGCGCGTCGTACATTTATATATGGCCCCTCCCCTGATAGTATTAAAAAAAAAACAACGTTTCATTCATTCACCCAGCGCCGATTCCCTATAAAAAATGGATCCATCCACTGATCCACGGCGGAAGGTAGGCTTTGTCTAAGATTTTCCTGAAGAAAAACAAACATAGGTCACAGAAAAAGTAAACTGAGTGATGTTAGTTTAGGGTTTACCTTCAATTGGTTTATCATCTATCTGTATATTTATTTTTATTGTGAAGGGTTCTGGCGGAACTCGAGGTCAAGATAACTACTGATAAACACTTGATGACTTAGAATAGTGAAATGTACAAGAAGAAAATATCACATTATTATCATGATAAGAATTTAATCTTTATTCTTTTCCTTATTCATTTTCTCGAATTCTTTAGCTATACTTTATCCTATCGCGCCTAACAACACCTAACCCTAACAAGCACGTGCTTAACCGTAGTGCAGAATTAAAAAATAAAATGTAGGATATACATATATAATATTTAATGTTGCAGAATTTATAAATGTTTAAATATAATTTTCCAGCCTTCAAATTGATACTTCTCCTAGTTATAAAAGTATTTATGAGGTATTTAAATTCGTTTTTGGAACCATCTATTTAGGGTACAGTAATGTCGGCTATAACCCACTTCCTCTCTATTCGTTTCCACTTTGATTTCTCGGCTGTGTGGCCTTGCTGCCTATTTTTCGTATCGTTTTTTTTTTTTTTTTTTTGCAAATCTAATCCAAATGGGAAGCGAATACCAGAAATGGAAGTGTTTTTTCAATTGGCATTTACATATGTACATATGTAGTTGACCTAATCGTAATTTGAACAAACAAATGTAAAGCGCAATTTGGAACATAAAAAACGACACACAAATAATACAATTAAGCTTATACAAAAGCGATAAATTAGAAGCTCTTATGTTTTTGCAGAGATTGTGCCTGGCAATGAATTAAATTAATTTTATTGTTCTGTGCACTCGATTTGATTTGCCATATCAGTAAGATGTTTTTTGTGCGCAGAAATTTAGACTTCTTCCAGTAGACATCTGTGCAAATTTTAAATATTAAACATCTGCTTCATTTGGGATTTGCGGAGTATGCAAAAATGTTCACTTCATGGCAAGTTTTGATGTGTCAGGGGGTTTTGAGTGGTCCATCAATCAAGCTAAGATTAATAGCATGCAATCGCGGTTAATATTTTTCGGTTTTTTATATACATTCATATACATACATATGTATACATATATATTTTGTCTGAGCTCATCAGGGACAATTTATCAATCATTAACCCAACCCAAATGAGCAGCCATGTGACGAGGATGAGGGCTAATAGCTCGAAGAGGACAAAAAATAAGCAGTAATTAGAAATTTATAGATAAAAATCAAGTGAAATATGAAGCAGGTCCACAGAAAACAATTTAGATGGTTCTGTATTTGATTTTGGTATGTATTATATATTGAAATATGGGTTTAATGAGTATTCAAATTAAAGGTGTAGGTTTATATTAATATTGATTTGATGTACTATTACTAATGAAGTTTTTATTTCCAAATATTTTAATAGGTATTAAGTTAGATTTTAGAATATCTTAGTTTGATATGATTTATAAATGTTTATGTGGAAAGTTTTGAAAATTGGAACTATAATTATATATTATTTTTAATTTAATTCAAATTTAAAGACTTAAACTGTCTTTATTTTCTATGTGCATTCCACACCTAAACACATGAGTGGACCAAAGCCGAAAAACAAGAGAGGGTGCGAGAGAGAATGAGTGGAGCAAAGGCCTGAAAAAGGGCTCTGGATCTCCCCATCCCCATCACTTTCCATGGGACTGAGAGAGAGAGCCAATGGGCATGCTAATCACGAACACAGCGAAACGAAAATAACAAAACAAAACAAAAGCGAAAAGAACGGGGGAGAGGGGGAAAACACACTCACAGCAGCGAAACAAAAAAAAACCCAATTCGATTTCAGCCTGCTGAAGTTTCCTCGGCGCCTGTTCAAATAAGTTTCAAATTTTGACAAATAAAACCATGGTTTTGTAATTTACGATTTACGAGCCCCCTATTTTCATAATGATTGAGCGGGAGACGTTGAGTCGAGTGGAGTGTTTGCAGTTCCCCAGAGGGGAACATGGAACAGGACCTCTGTACGTCTCTCTTGTATTTGTTCTTCTTCTCTGTCTGTCCCACAGCCTCTCTCAGGCCGTGCAATAAAACGGGATTATGTACGAGTGTGTTTTCGGTGTCTACAGTTTTTGTTTGTGTATACACCGATACAGTAGAACCTCTACATAAATAATATATGCAAGAAAGAAATATTTGAGGGGCATTTTGAAAAATATATAGAAATACCGATTTTCTGAACCTGTTTTATTTATTAAAATGTAATTAAATTAAGTGTATTCGTGTCGAACCTTATAATTTGAATGTTTTAAAATATTATGTTGATACATATTATATAATTAAAGTTTTAGGATTTAGTAAGTTTCCGAAATCGACTTTATTGTCAGTTTCAGTTACCGAGATTCTACTGTAGGTAGAGGACCCTTTTTTAACCAGTTGCTAAGGGGCCAAGGGGTTGGTTACTTCGGGTGCAGGCTTGTTTTTTTGCCGGGGAATGGAGCCGGGAGCAGTGGTGGGCTCTTTGGGCCTAAAGAAGCTGCACCGACGGACGGAATGTGTCTAGACGTTTGATTACCGGGCAGACGCAGACGCAGATGCCGCGAGGTCGTGGCACAGTGGACCTGAGGCGACATTTAAGCGTGGCTCTCTAATCGTAATTGCCCCCTCGATTCTTTATGCCACTTTATTGGTTTTTTGGGCTTGGCTTGAGCAAAGCTGACATAAAGTGTTTGCTTATCAGGGCCTTCTTCGGTCCCAGGCGTCCATGTCTTCGTCATCTTGTCATCGATGACACAGTGGTGTGAAGCAGATAATGGGATAAGTGCGAAAATGGTTGGGTAATTAGGCCGGGAATTTATGGCAGCGGGTTTCGATGGAGATAAGGAAATTCCAAGAAAAAGTCCAATTATTGCTGGCCCAGTCTATATTTCTTTAGGTGACGTATTATCAACAACACAACAATATATTCCAGAATGTCTTATTTAAATAAGCTAAAGTCTAGTTTAATACTAAGAAAAGTTGTGGAGTCCGAATTTTTAGACAAACTGAGGACCTCTCAGAACAAGACCGCTTATCGAATTAAATCAGTTAATATCCTATATCCGGTTTATGCCTGTTTAAGATGAAATTATTACAAAAGAAGGATCGATTGTCTGTGGCGAATCCGGTTTTACGGATCACGTCATCAATCCGGTTATGGAACCAGGTTCTTCTGGCTTGAATGCCTAAATCGCATTCCAGAATTCGCCACATGCCATTTGGGTTTTAGGTTCTCGATTCTCAAGGTAACCCGATGCTATCCCGATTCCCGTGACAGGAAAGAAGGCACGTAATCTTGTTCGGGGTTGTTTAGCGATCGGAATCGTGCCCTTTTTCTACCTGACTTACTTTCGACATTAGCGCTTATTATTCCAATCGTCATTTTTCCACATTTCGTCACAGTGCATTAATCAGCATTGTGTTGATTCCCTTTGTTTTAATAATACGCATTTCAAATCGGATATTTCACGATGAATAATATTGCTATATGCATATACAAATCGCACAATTTATCACACATTGCATTGTAATAATGGGATTTACATTTTATATTGTTATATTATGATTTTATTTATCTTTTGTTGCATTTATTAAGTGTTTTCAAAGTATTGTTATTTAATTTGTTGTACAAATTTTCTTTTTAAATCAGAGTTCTTTAAGACCCCAACACTTTCGAAATAAATAAAAAACATAGTGTACTTTATACATATCCAATAAAGTAAAGAATTTTATCTAATTACTTGATGCAGTCCTATGACAACCACTGTGCCACATAAAAATCAAGGACTCCTCGGTCTGTCTGTGTGAACTGTCGATGGTTAAACTCTGAGTTTTTTCCATCTATATGTTTGCGGGTTACTTTTTTTTTGCCAAAGGTCAAATCAAAGCGAAAGAGCCTTAGAAACGGGGGCCTTGACTTTTGCACTTTTGCCAAATGTTTGCTGGAGGACATTCGAGCACACGGACGAAGGACAAATTGCGAGAGAAGAAGAGGCAGCACAAATATTGTTCGAAATATGAAACTCACCACGAATGCCTCAAGTGTCGTCCTGCTGGTGGAGCGGGCGATGGTGGTGGTAGATAAACTGGAATTTCTGCCTCTCGATGTTTTGATTTTTTCCTGTCTCTCTGTATCTCCCCAGTCACCGTCTCTCTTGCTCAGCTGCTTCTGCCTTTTGTCGTTGCTTCGTTTTCGTTTTCTGTTTATGTGTGTAATCCTTTTGTTTCTTTGGCTTTTGGCGCGCAATTTTCTTGTTTCTCGCTCTGTTTGTTGTTATTGTTGTTTCGCTAGTTGGCAATGCAATTTTTCAACACACGCGAGACCGTTTTGTTATTGTTGCGTTGTGCGATTGCGGTTATTGTTGTTATTGTTATTTCTTTTGCAATATTTTATTTTCCAATTTGCATTTCACGTTTTTGTTGTTGTTGTTGTGTTTCGTTTCGCAGCAGCTTCGACGACTTTGACTTTGTTGCCACACACACACGCACGCACAAACACACAGACACGACGAAACCCGAAAACAACAACAAAACAATTGCGAGGAAGCTGCTGGCGTCTTTTTCTTGATTTTTTTTTTTGTGATTTTCTCAAGATTGCAATGCCGATTTTACTGCCTGGATTTATGGCCTTTTTACGGTCTTAATTGCAATTTCTTTTCGCATCGAAACGGAAATTGTGATTGTCTTAAATGGAAATCATAGCATTTGTTTACAAAATCAATCGTTTAGCATTTCGTCTTATTTTTCACGATGATTTCCCGTTTTTCTTTCTATGTCCGAAGTTTGATTTGCATTAAGAAACTTAGTTTCTTTTAGTTAAAAGTATTTTTTTTGGGGATATCATTACACTGTCCAAAAATTTGTAATCAAAACTCATGCCACAAAGTGGAATCGGAGCGAGCGATTGGCAACGCGAGTGACGTAGAGTGCGGCAAAGTATTTTCCCCTTGGAATCACGAAGTTGCGATTTTGTCCGCGACACAACCGCCGCCGTTGAAATTTTTTTCATAGAGTAAATTTTTTAGCGGTCCAATTTCTGCTGTCGAGCTGTTTCTCTGCCGGCGTCGACGCAGGCTGTGTTGGAATTAAGCAGCTGATGGGATGTTATGTTGAAAAGTGCGAGGCAGCGGCGATAGGGTGTATTGCCCGTAAGTGACGCGTGCGACAGAAGAGTACGGGTATAAGTATTAAAAAGGTGAAATTTGAGGAATTCACCTTGGCGCGCAATTTGAAATGATAGGTTTAATTAATGAATTTGAGAAGTTTTAACTTCTCTAGAGTATATTTGTTTGGTTATTTAAATGGAAAGTGAGTTCTTTATACCTTTCAATAAAATAACTAAGAATATCTGTAAAATGTTGTGTGTTTTTCCTATCTATTTAACAGAAGAAGGGGCGAGGTGATTTCGACTAACCAAATTGGCCAGAATTAGTGTATGTTTCGGTGGTTTTAGCGAATATGATTAATATTTTTTAGAAAATCACTTTTACAACTGGTGGAACCCAAGATGTTCGCTATGAAGTCGATGCAGTTCGATGCGAGTTCAAGCTCAACCAACACACGTAATAGAAATCCATTCATATACACCAATACATATGTCAATTCTCTCACTGGTTTGAACGTTCTCTCTCATGTTCGAAGTCTCTTTAAAATTGTAACGCTCTTTTAAATCATAACAGAATATTAATCATGGAAAATTGTATTATTCTGTCGTATAGTTTAAAATTGAGACCACATAATTAATTTTATGAATATATTCTATAAGCATATATAAAACCATTATTTCTCTGATTATATGTTTTTTTGTATTGCTATTAATTGTTTATTATTATTGCAAATTAATTCAAAACGAGCTAAGAATAACGCAAACAACATTGATATTAATATGCTTCATATATTTCTTCTGTTAACTCATTGTTTGTTTTAAACAAATACAAAATGCATGAAGATAATTTATCAATTTCAATTTTAAAACTCATATATTTAACACTTTACATATATTATATGTCATTATATTCATTGCTCTGCTTTTATGACAAATAATCTATACATAAAGTTTACATGTGCACAATTGTCTTCAAAAGTTGGAAACGAGGTGGCGCTATTTTGTCAATGATTTTAAATAGTGCTAGAAACACTTTTTTTAAGAAGTATATACTGAAAAATATCAATTAAGAAGTGTTAAGAAACGTTGGATTTGAACAAGCTGGTCACACATCTTGACGCGACTTTTTATGAAAACCGTTTGGGTAAAAGTATAAGTTTTACAAAAGTTATTTCAATTTTACTTCTAAATATGTTTAAATCCTAATTCGTAGATGGGGAGTAAAATAACAATAATAAGAACACCGCTCCAGGGCGAAGCATCAGTGCAGCGTGGTCGTCGCGTTCGGCGTGGCCGCCACGGTAGCCGACGCCGTCGACTGGAAGGCAATGACGGCGCTGATCGTGGAGGAGGAGGAGGCGGTGCTGGTCGAGGAGGAGGCAACGCTGGTCGAGGAGGAGGCAGTGCTGATCGAGGAGGAGGCGGTGTTTATAGAGGAGGACGAGGAGGGGACGTTCGTAGAGGAGGAGGAGGCGGCTTTCGTAGAGGAGAGGCAGGCGGCGCTGATCGGGGAGGAGGAGGCGGTGTTCGTAGAGGAGGAAGCGGCGGCTTTGGTAGAGGAGGAGTAGGAGGCGGCGGCTCTGGTCGAGGAGGCGGCGTTCCTAGAGGAGGAGGCGGTGTTCGTAGAGGAGGAGGCGGCGGCTTTGGTAGAGGAGGAGTAGGAGGCGCCAGCGCTGATCGAGGAGGAAGCAGCGCCGTTGTACAAGGAGGAGCAGTCGGCGCTGATCGAGAAGGAGGAGAAGGCGGCGCTGATCGAGGAGGAGCAGAAGGCGTTCGTCAAGGAGGCGTTGTATAAGGAGGAAAAGGTGGCCCCCTTTTACCTCTTCTGCGCTACAAATCATCATTTCCGTTTCCTTAACACTCGACCTTTCCGTCCCCTCAAACTTTTACATTTTTAAAGGAAATGTTAAGGTTTGAGGAAACGGAAAGGATATAAACATATATGTACATCCACTTACATAAATACATATACTCTTATTATAAACAATTAAAAGTTGGATTATTATATTCACACACATACATATATACATTTAACTACTCTTCCTCATCGTTGATCTTTAATTTTCCGATATAAAAAATATGGTAGATCAGGTAGTTCATTTAATAAAAACCAATAAGCTATCGAGCTATGTTCTATTCAAAAATCGAATCTCTTAATTTTTGCAATTTAGAGTTTTAAAAATTTTTTTTTATTGCTTATCCTCATGCTTTCTTTTTTTTTTTTATTTGCGCGCGCATTCAGTGTGGTTTTTCACAACATCCCAGCATGAAACATGGAGGCATGGAACACGGAACATCGAACATTGAACAACGAACATCTAACATCAAACTTAAGAAAAAGCATTAAATTTGTTAGTTACATTGCACAGGAAAAGGCGATCAAATTCCCTCTAGGTAAGTAAAATAAGAGAGTAAGTTAACAGATCTGATTAAAACGAAAACATCAAATCGGGGTCGAGCTTTAAATCGTTATGTCGAATTCCCAATCAGAATTCCCAAGTTAACAGAGATCCACTCTCTTCCGCTATCGTTCAGTTCTGATAAATAGCTAAAATATTGATAAAGATAAATTTAAATTGTGATAAGTGATAAAGTTTCAATAAAGGATGTTTTAAAAAAATAAAATAACGACAAGCTTGCTTGGATACAGGTTAAGTTCACGCCAGCCGACATTTTTTATTTATTTCGCAGGTGTCACTTGGAAAACGTTAGATCTAGGGGGCAAATAACTACATTGGCAACACTGAGTTGGGCGCTTAAAATCCGAGCATCGAACATCGAACATTAAATAGCGAACATCGAGCATCAAACATGGAACCTTAAAAACTCTCCTCTCATTTGAGGTGAACTCTCCTCCAATTTTGACTCTCTCCCTTGAAGCTCGCCACAGTTCTCCTCTCAATTGAGGTGAGCTACATCGATCGCGAAGGGGCACTTGCATTTATTATTATTTTTGGCGCACTCTGAAGAAGATCCTGCCATCAGTTCCATATTACAAATTAAACATACTTTAATATATGGACCTTTCCGAGTATGTGATTATATGTGGCTGTGGAATAGTGCTATAACTTGTACAATTACCGTTATTAAAAAAATCTCTAAGTAATTTACTTTACTTCAAGATTCTTTTAAGTTTTCTTAAAGATTCATAAAATTATCGTTTTTAAAGCTAAAACGCTGACAGCACTTGCGTTGTTTTTAGAGTGACCGTTGCATGAGAAGCTGAAAAAAGCCAAAAGGCTTGACAAAGTAGCGCGCCGATAGACGATAGGAAATATTTAAAAACCGATAGACGCGACTCATTTAAAAACAGACACCTGCAAAAGCTTTATCCAAATGGCCTGAGCTTTGATTTTGGCAGCATGCAACAAAAGCGGTTTCTCAGTTAGAGACTTACTCTCCCATCAACAAGACGGTTGTTTTTCTCCAACGCTGGCGGACTGACTGAGTGTCTCTTTTCCCCCACAGTTGTTGTTGTTGTTTGCGTGGCTTTATCGTGTGTTTATAATAACAAGCGATTATTATTAATACGGAAAGCCAAAAAGTTGTTGTGCGGCCGAAAAACATAAACATATGCCAGAAAATATAGTGATTCCAGAATAAGAGAGTTCCTTGGAATTGGGTGTTGATTTCGGTCTATTATTTTGGCCACCTCCCAGTTCCCAAACTTTGTTGCTTACCCCTTACCCCTTCCCTTGGCCAGCCAGCCTTTCTACACACTCTTTATCCTTGGCGCCACAATGGTGCGGTGGAGCGCTCGTTCGCGACGTCAAGCGCGCCAGGATAAAGTGGAACTTTTGGCCAGCAATAACAAAGTTAGCGGCGAGGATGATACGTCCGATAATGGTAAGTGGCAGGGTTGTTAGCCAAATACAAGCTGGTTTTATAATGTAATAGTTATTATAAAGTAGAGCAGCTATATCCAAATAAAAGGGAATACCAGATTGTGTAAAATAAATAAGAGAAATGTAAAGGAATTTGTTTGGTTTAGGTTCACTAATAAGCGCATCTCATTTTCTCACTTCAAACGCAAACTATTTGGCCATTTATACATATATTTAAACAATTTGTTTTTGTAAACATAACTATAATTGATTGTCTTTAATTTGGTATTTTTCTTAGAATTATGCAACAATGCCTTATATTTTATTTTTAATTTTCAACTTAACACTACAATAAAGAAGTACAAGCATAAGGCTGTGATCTTGCTTTTACTTAGTAGAAACAATTGAGATATTTTGTATGTTATAAAATATTTCTTATTTACAAACTACGAAGGTTATTTTTAGGAAATTCTGTTTTTTTTTTAATTTATTCTATTCTATTTTTTATTATTATTTATCCTAACAAGAGAGGTTTACTTTTGTATTTATGGCGCAGGTCACAAAAATGTTATTACAATAATAAATGTTAAAGACTTAATGCTAATACTTGGTCTGACAATAATTGTGTTAATTATATTTATAGATTTGATTTCTTATTCAATATTATTTATTACAATTATATTGTGGTTTATCTATTTATTTATTGTTTAAGTTTCTTTTGTTCTCGTTTCTTCTTCTTGTTCTTTTTTTAAATAAAAAACAAATCGGGTTGATGAATTTTTTGCTTTTAACTTGCACATTTGTATAGACGATGAAAGCTTAATTTTCGAGTCATTCAGTAATATTGTTATTTATTTTTTGCTGCCCAAAGAAACCAGTTTGCATTAAAAAGTTTATAAACGTTATAAACGTTTTGTCCAAAATCAACAGACTTCAATAGCCACTTTAGATAAGAATTCGAAAGTATATAGAAGACTTTTATAGTTTGTTTAGTTCACCGATTAAAGAATTTATTTTAAAAAAAATCCCTTTCAGCTGGCAAAACGATTGTCATTTTCCCAGTTTACTGCCGATTACTTTTTTACGAGCCTAAGCTTGCCTCACACAAAGAATTTTCCACCTTTTTTGCAGGCGCCTTCCGGAACTCGACGGACCTGACCGACCACGATGAAATCTTCTTGAAGGGATTACTGCGTAGCAATCCGAACACGCCGCACAAGGAACTAATGGCAAGTAGACCAGAACGCACATGAACATTAAAGTAAGCTTGCCACAATTTCTGACCCACTTATTCCCTCCTCGGCATCTGTTCAATAAGAAAATTGCGCATACGTTTCTACACATTTTCCACGTTTTCCATTCGCCGCACTCTCGCACACATCTGTGTTTACTTTATTGATGGCATTGCATGCTGATTTTGGGTCAATATATAGAATTTTCCGGGCGTGTGCGCTGCTTTCCTTATTACATCATTTTCCTTGGGCCCCCCCAAACTCGGACAAAGTAATCATTCAAACCCTTCTCTGTGGCTAAAAATAATCAAACTCGTAGGGTTCTCCAAGGGAATTCCCTTAAGTGATTCTCTTGGCTGAGACAGCTTTTCATCTCTTTTTTCTTTGTCTTTTTTATGGCCATTATTATGGCACATTAGCACTTGCTGATATTTCTTTGCTTTCGTATTTTTTTGCTCATGTATTTTCGCACTAAACTTGACCTGCTTTGTCTTGCCTGAGATGAGTTGGATTTTATGCAGATGGGGAGGAGATTTTTATTAGATCATCATGATATAATCGCCATGCAGTGGAATCGACTTGACCTGAAAAATATTTTCCTCTCTTTGACGCCTCTTTTCAGTTTTCTTTTACATGAAAGTTTGTAGCCTAATAAAAATAGTAAATAATTTGTTGGTGTTTATGCGGCAAACACGCGAAATAACTATGAAAACAATGCCTTTCACGGATTTTCCGAATTTCAAGTCGAATTTGAAATTTCTCTATAGAAAATGTTCAAACTAAATACTTAATGTGGCGTTCACACTAGCACATCAATGGAAAGATAGCATTTCTTAGATTTTAGAGTTATACAAGGGTTACATAGGGATATATTCATTTATAGGTTTAAATAGTGTTATTTATTTCAATATAAGCCAAAAACTTGACTCTTTATACTTTACCTTACCCTATTTGTACCATTAAAGACCTTAAACAAGGTTTGCTAAAACAAAACAACAATGCAAGACATCTAATGGAAAGCGACATCGCGTGACGCGATTAATTAGAATCCAACATTTTCCGAGGAATTTTCCTGGGCAGGTTGATTTCGATTCGAGTTGGTTTTTATGCTGCGGTCTACCGCCGGCGCCTGTTGAGAAAGGCAGTGAAAGTAATTAAGACCACGAGATAAGAAAATATGAAATGTCACTTACCTTTTCCATTTCAAATTCCGATTCTTTCTCCGACTTTCCTTCGAACACTCCCCCAAATTTTATGTAGATTACATAAAATAAGGTAGTGTCAACTCTTTGACATCAACGCCCCAGAGACGAAATCGTTTTTGGCGTTTCTGTGTGTGAATAAGAAAACCGGTTTTGAAAACATTTTTCAACGTAAATACAAATAACACATGCCAGTTCCGACGACGACGCTTTTTATGTTACCTGAGTTCAGTTTGAAAACGATGCACAAAAAGCGCTTAACTTGTTGGCCTACTAATGCATCTAAGAGAGAGAGAGAGAAAAACATTTAGTTGGCCAGCAAGAGCTTTGTCCGAGTTGGCTTCAAGATGCTGTTAAGACCACCATAGCTGTTGGTAGGAATGGGCAGAAAAGTTACATCAAGACCTTTCAAATTAGTATCTCAACAGTTTTAAAAATTAATTAAGGTTAAAAAAAGCTACTTTAACCTGGCATATCTATCTGCCTGTGAAGCAAGCTTTACTTTTGGCCAAATAAATGTATAAAATGCAATAGATGTTTATATATTAGGGCTTATAAAAACCACCTATTAAAAAACCACCTAGTACTACCATCGAAGGAAATCGTTCACGGAATCTTGTGAGCGAAACTCTGATATGTTTCGTTCAAAAAACAGTGAGTGTCAGAAAGTCAGTGAGTGTAGAAAATTAATTATTGAAATCAGTAATATTTTTTTTTTGTCACACTGACTCGAATTTCTAAATGTTTCTTTAATCTTCTCTCCATCTTGCATGCAAAATAAATACAATTGATATCTTTCGCTCACGAAATTACTTCAGTTTATCTCGTTAGTCTGGCAACTCTATTACACTTTTCGCTCACGACATTTTGATCATGTTAGTACCCAACCGAACAAAAAGTCACAAACTCTTGCTCTTATTTTGTTTGTTTATGTAGATATCTGCTATTCAAATGATATTACATTAATATAATATTAATGTTAATATTAATGTTTCCCAAATATTATAATAAAACAAAAATAAAATGTAACTATAACGTTTTTCTCTGTGTAAACCCACAGCATATTTTTAGCAGTTCGGAACCCTGTTATCGCATTTGAGCCACTGTTAATTGTCACATAACAGCGCTGCGTACAGTTGTAACTTGTCCAACGCTGAGCTTTTTTTACACGCACACTAAGTCGTTCAACAACACACGGCAAGCCAGAGAGCGCAAGCTAGCTAGCGAGCGAGCGGGACACAACGATGGTTAGCCCTCGATTCGAGAGCTTGTGAGTCAGATTCTGTTTTCAGTTTCAGTTACTTTCGAGCAGTGTTAAGGTGAGGTTGGGTTCCGAAAATTCCGGTTTAAAGCGCGCGTTGCGGTTCGAATGAGTGAGCATTGATCTGCGACTGTATTGGTGCTTGTGCGGCGTGCCTGTTTGTGTGTGTGTGTTAGCGAGAGCGTGGCTTAAACGGGGCGGCATATGCAACAGTTAGTTCTCTTTAACTCTGCCTCTCCCTCTTTAACGCTCTCTGCAAACGTTTATTGAATAAAATATGACAATTATTCACATAAAAACGTGAAAGGCAGGTGCTAAACTCCAGATCAATAAACCGTAGTGAAAAAAAAGTCTAAAATTGGAGCAGTTATTGTTGTGTGTTACTGCCTTGGTTACCTCGATTTCGGGAGCTTTGTCGAGCTTAAATTGATGACGTAGTCGCTGAGAATTGTTTAACTTCACCCCCTCCCGCCCTCGCATTGTGTAACCTGGCCAACAAGAAGACTCTCGGCCATGTTTTGGCATTTCCAAAAGAAACCCAAAACTCCACACTATCAAAAAAAAAAAAACAAACGCTCAAACAGAAACACAAATACACTCAACCAAAAGAGAGGCTCCATCGTTGCACACAAACGCACACACACAGATGAGCAGCCGCTCTTTTGGCTTTAACTGTTGTTCAGTTGCTTTTTGGGAGTGGCTCCCCCAAAAAAAATATAGAAAAATAATGTATAAACATAAAAGAAGGCATAACTGTAAATATAATTAAATAGGAACATTTTCTAGCAAAACGGCCATCAAACTACAAGCAATTTAAATATTAAATGTTATTAAATGATATAAATATACTTAAAAATGTATAAACAAGTCAATATATAAATTCAAACAGTTAATACGAAGCGCAAGAACTACTGAATAAATAGAACAGATAACTAAAGATATTCAAACGTAAACAATTTTAAAGAATTTGACTCCAAAAATAATCAAAAACTGATAGCCATAAGGCTAATTATTATTATTATTAAATTAACATTAAATATCAGCATAAACTTCCATTAAATATATCAAACTTATGACCTATTTGTTAAAGTAAATTTATCTTAGCCGAACTTTTTACAACCTTCACACGTCCGCTGCTTTTTGTGTGTGCTTGCCTCTAATTAACAGTTAACAGTACGCACCTGCTGTGTTACTCAAACGCAAAATTATGAACAAAATACAAAAATTACCGCCGACATGACGAAAACATTTTCTCGAGTGGAGGTGAAAGCCCAACCCATCGAGAAAAAGTATCAATTCCAATTGTGGGTGTATGCGAAAAGCAAGAAAAAAAGAATAGGCTAGAGATTATAGTGTCGTGGGGCTTCTTCACTCTTTTTTTAAACGGAAGAATTGTGATGATTATCGCACAAATGTATATACACAAGTACATATGCCCAGAAACGAACGGAAATACAATCTTTGGTAGATAAAAAAGTTCAAATAAATAAACACAAAAGTCGGCGGTGTCTCGATGTCAGGATTACTCATCAGGAAAATGGGAAATAATAATGCTATTGAAGCATGTATTGCTATAAAGATGAATAAATGTTCAATTGACCGATTGAGAGGAAGTAAAGCACCCCAAATGAGCAATAGAAAACAAACAATTGTTCTAAGTAAATAATAATAATCATAAAGGCAACAACTCATTTAGTTATTTGATAAAATATATTGTGTGTATTATTTTATATCTCCTTGATTTTGAACCATTTGAAAACTAAAAAATGTTTATTAATACTTGTTTTAAAAATATATATAACTTTTCGTATATAAAACTTATTACACAAACATTTTTAGAATTACTTTTAGGTATAGACCTAATGTTTAAACAAATACTTATATATTTTCCGCTATTACCTTTATAGTTTCTATTCCGAACTTTCGAATGAGTTCTCTGCAAGATAAACTACTAGAAAAGTTTCCCCGAAATTAGATCGTATAAGCAGATGCATATTTAGTTGCACTTTGTACGTATCAAACGCTCGAGAGCAGTGGTGCCCACACGCATACATTGACCGTGCTGTCTTTGCTGACTGCTAACGAACTCTTAAACTGTCGGTGTAAAAAGAGCTCGAGCAGCAAAACTAGACTCGCGAGTCTATCTGCAGGGCATCACTGCTCTAGAGATAGTGTTTCTCATCAATTTGCAGCGAGCGAAAGAGAAATGGCATTCCGTCCCACGTGAATACACATAAATATTGCATGAGTTGACTCACAGATGACTTTCCCATCGTCGTGGGCGGAAAATGCGAAGCGGCCCAGGCCACAATAAAGAATACAATCTTCAGAATCTTTAAAGGGGAAGAAATAATTCCAGGCAATAAAGAATGCCGGAAATTATGTGCAATTAAAGCAGAAAATTCACTTTCCATGCGACCCAAATTCAAATGGCAAAGCGACCCAATTTTTGACCTAAGACTCCAAATATTTTCTTGTCCAACAGCTCCAGAGTTCAAAGGGGGTTAAGTGGTAGCGAGTCAGCGAGAGGTTGGAGGCTGCCCGAAAAAGAGCGTACCAATTAACGCACTCACTCAATTAAGTCGGAAGGCATCATAACTTGACCTAGGGCAGGCACGCCCCAGACGAAGCCCAGCATTTAATTAGCCGCACATGACAGCCAGTCTTACGTTTCTTCTTTTTTTTATTTTTGCAGCTTAACCCCACGGAGCCACAGCCAGTGCCGCTCTTCCTGCCCGCCCATCTGAACAATAAGCCGATCTGCGACGACATTATCCGCAAGTTTTCACCATCGAGGCGTCTGGAGTCCCGAGAGCTCGCCAAACTTCTCGCCCAACCACATTTTCGTGTAAGTAATTGCACAATACATTATTAATTTAATTAAAATCTTTAGAAGAAGAAATAGAAAGTACAAATTTGCGAAAAGTTTCTACAAACTATGCCAAAAAAACTTTTTATTATTCTTGTCAAAATTGCATTTAAAAGTATAATTTTGCTGATGGAGGATATTGACTCACAGTTCTTCAGGATGTTTATCTTTACCATTTCCTGTCGGCATCCGTTTATCGCTTGTTTGAAGTCGTAAAAAAGCAAACGCATTTAAAGTTCAATATAAATAAGATACAGATATATTTAAGTCAGTGATGCCCTACAGATTGATTCGAGAGTCTGCAAGTTTCACTGCCCCGTCTCTGCTCACACAGACACTGTAAACTTTCGTAAGCCCTGTTAACAAGGAAAGCACAGTCTTGCTCACAAGACTAGTCTAACGTGTCAATGCGTGCGTGTGGGCACCACTGATTAAAGTAAAGTAAAAAGTAGCACTCTCTTTTATCTTTAAAAACTATAGGAACATATATTAAATAAGTAGAAAATACAGTAGAAATAACGCTTTTAATTAGTCTTATTAATATTGATTATATATCTTATAAATTATTATATTTCAGGCCCTTTTGCGAGCCCATGATGAGATAGGTCAGCTTTACGAGCAACGACTTAAAGCTGCCGGCGGCTCCACCACCCAACTAGAGTTCGCCAGTCAACGCCAATCCGGTGGCTATCTATACACCGAGGACATTCTCAGCACCAAGATGCCAGTGGAGACCATTAAGATGGTGGGCTTGCGCCGTGATCCCAGCAAACCGCTGGGACTGACCGTGGAGCTGGATGAGTACAAGCAACTGGTGGTAGCTCGAATTCTTGCCGGCGGTGTGATTGACAAGCAGAGCATGCTGCATGTCGGCGATGTGATCCTAGAGGTGAATGGCACTCCGGTGCGCAGTCCCGATGAGCTGCAAGTGGAGGTATCGAGGGCCAAGGAGAATCTTACGTTGAAGATCGGGCCCAATGTCGATGAGGAGATCAAGAGCGGTCGCTATACTGTGAGTGGGGGTCAGGTAAAACAGAATGGCATCGCGAGTCTTGAGACGGGCAAGAAACTAACGGTAAGTTCGATGTTTACATTGTCTTTGTGGGAAGAATTGGGACAAAATTCAACTCAAAGATATATTGCTGCTTGCTTGCATGAATATACTGATAATTTCCAAGTTTTGTTAGTAGTTGAGCTACGGATTTATTATGCTTAATCAAAAATTCAATCAATGAAATTATATTTTACTTAAAGAAAGCTAAATCCAAACGGAAAGAAGTTTATTTTCTGTATGCTTGTTATGCTATCGGTTTCTTTATAGATATAGATTCTTTTAATACATTTTAATCAAAATATCATCTGGAAGTTGAATTTATTTTGTTAAACTATTAATCTTTATTCATTTAAGAGTCTTATATATCCTCAAAACCCCTTAAACATTTATTGATATTAGATAATAGTTGATCTCAGACAAAATTCTCAAATCACTTGCAACTAAGTAAGTAAATCTTTGTTTCGGCCATCAAAAACCACTCTTAACTATTGAATTATTGAATTAATTAACTTTGTTTTGTTTATTAACAGTGTTATATGCGTGCCCTGTTCACATACAACCCCTCGGAGGATACCTTACTGCCATGCAGGGACATTGGATTACCCTTTAAGTCGGGCGACATTTTGCAAGTGAGCTTAGCGAATCAATATAACCCTTAATTTCTTCAATTAATTATTGATTCTTTAATGAAGATCATCAATGTCAAAGATCCCAATTGGTGGCAGGCCAAGAATATAACCGCTGAGTCCGAAAAAATCGGTTTAATTCCATCACAGGAGCTCGAGGAGAGACGCAAAGCCTTTGTGGCCCCTGAGGCGGATTATGTGCACAAAATTGGCATTTGTGGTACAAGGGTAAGTCCTTAAATTTCTTTATTTTGTTTTCAATTAAATTATATTTGTGTTTTTTAAAATAGATATCGAAACGGAAGCGAAAGACCATGTATAGATCGGTGGCCAACTGCGAGTTCGACAAGGCGGAACTGTTGCTCTACGAGGAGGTCACCCGGATGCCTCCGTTCCGCAGGAAAACCTTGGTTCTCATTGGAGTTTCCGGTGTTGGCAGGCGAACGCTCAAGAATCGCCTGATCAACAGCGATGTGGACAAGTTCGGAGCTGTCATTCCTCGTAAGTTATTTGGAAATCTTTAAGAACCAATAATAAACTGAAGAAAATTCGATCTATAAAATATAATAGTTCGATAACTTCGATTTTATTTGCCGCATTTTCTTTGTAACAATATAATTTGCACTCTATTGTATGATATTTGATGATTTTCACCATTTTATTTCAGATACCAGTCGCCCGAAGCGCGCCTTGGAGGAAAACGGCGTTAGCTATTGGTTCATGGACCGCGAGGAGATGGAGGAGGCGGTGAAACAGAACGAGTTCTTGGAGTATGGCGAGCACAACGGCAACCTATATGGCACCCACTTGCAGTCCATCAAGGATGTGATCAATAGCGGACGCATGTGTATTCTGGACTGTGCACCCAATGCCTTGAAGATCCTGCACAATAGCCAGGAACTGATGCCATTTGTCATATTTGTAGCAGCACCAGGAATGGAGCAGCTGAAAACGATCTATGCGGATCGCAGGGCCACGGGCTCCAATAGGAATTTATCAGTATGTGTTCTTAAGCTAGATCCCATAGAAAGCACTTATCTAATCCGAGCACACGTATCTATGTATATTATCCACAGTTTGATCGCCAGAGTTCCATAAGATTCAGCTCCAGGCGCGCCCGTACGCTCGAGTCCCTAGCTTCGCTATATGAGGTAAAGTTTGCACGGCGTTCCTACCTATTAAAAATTCATTTCAAATGTGATGAAATCGCTCATCCGCTTGGTGCACCTAGCTCACCCTAGTAGCCCTCGTAGATATCTGCCTGAACACCCAAACATTGCTTAACACATTCGATTTGTATCGTTCGTTTCAACAGGATGATGACCTAGTGGCCACCGTCGAGGAGAGCAGCTTTGTGCAGCGCAAGTACGAGAAGTACTTTGACATGGTCATCGTGAACGAGGACTTTGATGAGACGTTCCGTCAGGTGGTGGAAACACTCGATCAGATGAGCCACGAGGAGCAGTGGGTGCCCGTCAATTGGATTTACTAGAAAATGAGAAGATACACTGCAACAAAATCTACGAATAAGCTACAGCAATTACGCCTTCTTGCATATAGAGAAAGAATATTTGAAAGAAAGAAGAAAGATGCAAAATCTATTGCTATCATAATTAATCAAAGGAATATCTCAGTAATCGAAAATACAGAATCCCAGCACTATACAAAATAAAGACAAAAAGTAATACAAGAATAGGTACATATATTGTTAATTCTGAAATCGATCAATTGCATTTTCCTCTTTAAATGAATCAATTATGTAATGTATATATGAAGTTTTTGTTGTATAATTTAAAATGTGTGCGCTCCGTTTACTATTCAATTTTATTCCTAAGTCTAAGCCTATTTTTTACGAAACGAATTCGTCCATTTTGCAAACTCTTTATAATTATTTGTATACAAAAACCTACGTTTATGTGTCGATGCATATCTCTTTTAACGAATCTCCTCAGTACAAGAAAACGTTCTACCAATAAATATTTCATATAGTTTTAAGATTTGTTTAACGAACTAGTTAAAATATTGACGTGTATTACAAAAAAAAGGAAACAAATAAAAATATGAATACATTTGGCTCAAAGAAATACAATAACGCTTGTTATGTAAGAAGCAGGTATTGTTTTGGCAACAAGAAGTTCCAAATCAGGAATTTTCCAGTAGAAATTTATCAACTGCTGGTTTCCATGTAATAGGCGCTCAGAATGCAGCAAGAGGAGAATGAGCATCTCTCGCGAGAGCAGTAAGATGTTTTTAATTTATGGTTTATCACTTATTTGATATGGTCATACTGATGTGACCATATTTAAAAACGATCTAATGACGTCACCGCATAAACAAATAGATGCATCGTTGCTCTACTGATTTCTGTTGGCCTCTTACACTGAATGTATGAAGCGGGCAATTGTTCTTATTGTTTCGGCAACCACAAGTTCCCAGTACAAATTTATCAAAGCGAGCTTTCCATGTACTAGGCGCTCAGAATGCAGTAGGAGGAGGAAGAGCAGCTCTCGCGAGAGAACAAAGACTAAAAACTATCCCCATATTTTCATTCAGAGCTCAAAAACCGAGACTTGTTTGCGTAGAAACGGACAGACAGATAAACAGATAAACTCGTTTGTTGAAGCTGATCAAGAATATATACACATAATTTATAGGGTAAGAAATTGTCTGATTTTGTTATACTTTTAGCCAAGCCAAAAAATACAATTTATTTACTGAATATAGTTAGAGGGAGGGAAAGGCAGTAAATTAGTTGTAAATGCCAAGGGACTTCTCCACCACGGCATGGGGCTGGCGCATTTGCTCGTTGTACTCGGGAAGATTCATGAAGTCCTCGAAGCCAATGGTGTCGCACCGTCCAGTCAAAACATCGTCCATTATGTTGCTAAAGGGTAAGAGATCAGAATAAAGTTAGTTGGTAATTATTGACTGCCTAAACGCTATGAGAAAAAGAGTGTTCAAAGAATGTGGTGCTTGGGAATTGAAAGATTAAAGGGAATGGAAATACTGGGCCCTGGTTCCCAGAGTACTTCCGCACCCCAAGCTTCTAGATGAATACCCACCTGGAGGAAAGGAAGGGCAGACGACCCACTTGGCGGGCGGCGAAGCGATCCATGCCCATCTTCAGGGGAATTCCTAGGCCCTCGCGGTTGCGCAGCATCTGCATGTCGAGATTGTACTGATGCTCGTTGTAGGTCAGCTCCGAGTCGCGCAGCCGATGGACATGGGCCAGTTGATTGAAACAGTTGGCCTCCGTGGGCATGCCCACTCTGCCGGCGGCACTCAGCACGGTCAGCTCCACCGGTTTCACTTTCAGCGATGATGACTCGTTCTGTGTTGCAGATGGAACTGAATTAGTATCTCGAGTTACTGTTTTAAACCCTTTACTTACCATTTTGCTAATAATTAATGAGAATTCGGAGTAAAACAAGGAAATCGAATAATTTACAAAGTTTCTTGTCGAATGACAAACAAATTTCAGCAATAGTGTGACCACCTGTCAAAGCAGTCAAAATGTCTTACACATTTGGCTAGTGCGAGAAACTGTGATAAACTGTAATAAGTTGGTTGAGGAAATGGATAATAAGCTGTTATAAGCTGTCAGACGTAGGTTAGGGAAATGGTTAAGCATGCAAAAACATCTGTTATAAAATATTGTAAAAATAAGTGGAAGTCTATGATAAAAGATTTCGAAACTATAAAAACATTTGCTATAATTTGTATCGAGTGTTTATTACTTAAATAATAATTTAAAGTTATATTTAGAAACACCATTATTGCGTAGATTAAAGATATTATTAAACATAAGAATATTTTTGTCATTATAAATAGTCATATTTTGTTTGAATACACTGCAATAAATAAAACAAAAGACACAATACAATAATTATTTTTAGCTGGAAAACAAAATTTGAACACTTTTTTTGGGCTCAACTACGAGTACTTTAAGAAAAACACTCATACGAAAGCTACTAATGCACTTCTTAGTCAACAACAATGCATTCTCCTTCAAATTAAATGTTTTAATCGACTTTGGTTTTATTTAGTTTCAATCGGACGACTTGATAATATAATTGCCATAGTAATGCCATTTAAACTAAAAAGATAAATGAATAAAACATAATCCCAAAATAAATGGGATTTAGTTATTTTAAAGGATTTTAAAATACGTTTTTAAGTTTTTTAAAAACGAATTATGTATGTGTTAATTGACACGTCGGAGATTCTTTATTTAAATTAAAGAATACTTAAATTGTATTTGTATAAATACGAATAAAGAGTAAAGAAGTACCAGAGGGACTTACTTACCTATTATTTTTTAATTTATAAAATACAACAAATATCTTGTTATTATAATATTAATATACATTAAAATAAATGCTCTATATTACTATTAAATACATGTTTGTTTTTGTGCAGAAAAAAACCTAAATAAACAACTATTCGGACGTCACTTTCCAGGGGGAAGAAACTTGTATCTGACTTTGGGTCGACGTAAATTTGTTTTATTAGCGCGTTTAGCACGTTTGGTCAAGTGACGAACCTGAGTGCTGTGATTAATTACACCCTCGCCTGGCCAGCAACGGATGGAGTAGATATATCCCAGTATCATCTCAGTCTGAGCTCTAATCAATTCGATCAACAAATCGAGAGAAAAAAAACACAGGCTCCAAGCGTTGTTTTCCCTTTTTGCGCCCACACCTTTTAGCGGCTTTTATGATCTTGTGCTCCACAGAGCAGCGATTCATTTGCATTCAGTGACAAACCACACGACAGAGTTTAATTAGTGCATGGTCACTAATAAACATTTCGGTGCTATAGTGTGTTAATCAAACGCCCGCAACAATAGACGCAAACTGTCTCCTCCGGCCGATCCGATCCGATTTGAACTTGAAACCAAAAGGCAGTCAAAATATAAAAAGAAAGAAACAATAACAATAACCGGATGGATCCATGGCTTAGTTTTGAAATGGCAAAAATCTTACTGCAGTAAATGATTTTATTATTTACAATTTCAGTAAATATTTATGTTGAGGTTTTGCTTTTTAGGAGAATTGTAAATAATAATTACATTATAATTTATGGTGTGTAGTCTTTTTGCTATTATGCTGTGTGAATTCCATTGCCTTAGAAATGAAGCTAGCCAATTAGAAAATATATATTTATATATGCTGATTGGGCTTTAATATATTATATGGATTCAATTATTCGCAATAAATATGTAATTATTCCTAATAAAACATATGCCGTTTTCATTATCATAAATTAATATGGACTTATTTAAGCATATAACATTTGCATCGACATTAAATTTATTTTAAACGAATGAACACTATTATTAGAAATCACAATTAGATAATATACAATTAGATTTATGAACAGCTAATTAAGTTTAACCATATTTACGGCATCCGATAAAAGAATCGCTTTTGATTATAGAAATAGGAGTGATTTAGTAACTTGAGATGTTAGGATTTTGTTGCTGTTGCAGTTTTCAGTGAGTCATGAAAACTTAAACATAAATATCACGAATTGAAAGAAAATCTTTGAAAATTTAGTCATATTTTCAATGGTGGCCACTCCCGTTCTCTTTTTCTCTTTCGGCGATTGATTTATGGCGCCTATACTTTCCGTTTTACAACCTCCGACCAATTAATACATAGTAGACGAGTCTGTAGCGAATCAACCAATTTACCAAGTCGAATATATCTGTATTTATATGGAAAGAGTCAACTATGTACGGTCGGATGGAGATCTCAGGGCGAGAAGATGGAAATGTAAAAGTCAAATAAAAATATAACGTCCAAGAATTAACATTTTTTCACAGCAATAAATGCATAAAAGTCAAAGATATGTACACAAAAAAAGAAAAAGGGAGGGGTCCGATGGGATCAGAGAATTATTTTGAAAGGCAGCTTGATTGGCCTCCTATTCTCACTCGTTTTTATACATATAGACACTGAAAATATTTAAGGTTAAGTACTAAATTTAACAAGTATAGATGTCTAATTAAAATGCCACTTTGAAACCACTTAATTTCATTTTAAAATATTCATATTTTGTTTATTGATTAAATAAATAAAGTTTGGTATTAACAACGTATGCTAATATTAATGATAAAGATAAAGTTTCATAATTATTCAATAGAATAAACTATTTTTTTTATTTCAATTAGATTGGAGCTAAAATGATTCAAACTAATATCGAATTTTTGATGTTTTCCAAACGATTTTCTTTGTTTGTTATTAAAACAGCGTTTTGCAATCCACCCATTCTAAGCTTGGGAATTATTATTAATTATCGGATTAAAAATACTAGTTAAGTTTTATATTTATTTCTCTCAGTGTACAAGTACACTCTTTTATGTACGACGTATATGGTATACAATTTATAGTCTTCTGTAGCCCAGTCTCCCGCTGGATGCTGTACACATCGTCGTCACTAATAGAGACATACGGCAACCATTGGGAATTGGAATTGATTACGGATCGAGATCGAACTCGGGCTCGAGTCCGGGGCAAGCAGGCAGCAGGCAGAGACAGAGACAGACTTCGTTAACAGCAGAAAAAAAACAAAAACGGAAAAAGTTTCAATGCTCCAGCGTTACTTTTCTTGGCAGCCATAAACTTTTATGGCAGCAAGTCGCAGCGGAAGACTAGGACAATGGATCTGGGATCGGGAAAAGGGACTTGGAGTCGGGGTTTGGGTATAGGGAGCAGGGAGCACTGAGCAGCTGTAAGCAGTCGAGATGATTGGGCATTATGCCGGACCAGAGTTCGGGCTATTCGGTATCTTTCTTTTTATGTCCAGAGGGGACGAGTCTTTGACGATTCTCCTGCTCCCATGGGTGCCAATTAAGATACGAGGAAGAGGGTTGGCGCAGCCAAATTGAGGAGGGGCAACTGCTGCTCTGAACCCTATTAGCAGCCATATTGCTAGCACACTTAGAAAAAATCAATATCCTGCAAAGAAACGATACTTAAATTTAGGCTTAAAAAGCATTAAACATTTTTAAGCTGACCTGGAATATGTTTACGTCCGTAATAATTCATTTCTGTTTGAACTTTAAAGCACAGTAATAAAGGAATTCCTTATTTTCATTCATAATTAGAAGATATCTTTTTTATTTTCAAGTTCCGCAAGTAAAAAAAGATACTATAAGTATTATAAGATACTATTATAATAATTATTTATATACTAATATCTAAATGTGGATTTTTCTTCTCAACATCCGTTAAATATTCTCAAAATATAATTTTCCCCGCCGTGTAAGTATGTATGGCTGCCATAAAAGTTATATCCCGTTCGTGAGTGATCTGAGTGAGATCGCTTCGTACACTCTTTATGGCCTCCACTCGGCTCTGCATGCACGATCCCCTTCCCTCCATTGGCCAACTGCTAGTGCCTTCCCCTGAAACCAGCGATACATTGGCCATAAATCAGCCGGCTGAGTGAGAGATATACCCGATTCCGTGATGCATTTTATCCATTTTTGAGAATGTCAGTAAGTCGGGGAGAGGAAATGGCGGACGCAAACCATAAGCTGTGAATTCGACGTAATTTTGGCAGCGGCCTGTTGTGTAATGCAGTAGCCGGAAAACAAGAAGACAAAAAATAAAATCGAGAAGGAACCAAAACAACAGGCGTCGGCAAAAGTCAAAAAAACAATTTCGTTACGCCAGGATGACCAAAGGGCAGCGACCATCGGACCAGCGTCCAAAATGCAGCGAAACAACGGGTTGAGGAGCAAGGCGGTTCCACCAAATCGAGCAATACATATGCCATATATCTCCGCCGATCGCACCGATCTTTCGGTGAAACAGAAACACAAAACAAATGCAAACACACACTGCAGTCCGCTTCCAATTTGGTGTATCTTTTTTAGCGTGTAGGTGCGAAAACGTCGCCCAACTTCCTTTATCGGGTTTATCCGGCGTCGGTGCATGTGCCTCCGGCTATTTTGCATCTCCGCACACATAAAAGTCAAAATATTTTCGGTTTTTATAAAACAAAAAAAAAAAACCCCTGACGCTGTTTTAATCTTAAAAACGTTTTTCCCAGTTCGGTCACGGTTCTCCTCGGTTGGAAACTCACAGTGTGTATCAAAATCAGGGACAGGTTGTATATATTGCTCGCCGCTCTGGCTTTGACATTTCCGATTCTGCTAATCGCGCTCGCCCCCTATAAATCAACCCCTCAAGAGTACCGTCCCAGCCGGGCACAGCACTAGACTATACTTCTTAAACCTATACTTGTCCTATATGCTATATAGGCTCCTATCGCCTGGCACTTCAGATCGCCCAGTTTGTTGTGACGGCGGGGCGCCAAGTGTATGGGCTTGTTCCTTTGCACTGCCTACTGGGATTTCATTTGAATTTTCTTATTTATTGGGGAATAAAAAGCGACTTTGTATTATCATGGATCATCGACAAATAATCTTAAATACTTATTATCACAAAAGTATTTAACTGAATCGAAGCTAGGGGTTATCTATTATAACACAAAACCCTTAAAATAAACTCATACTTTATTGTAATAATGAAATATGTACATAAATTTTACTGTTAAGGTCATTAAGCTTAAGTTTTAACTAAATGTGTTTGAATCTTATTTTATATATTGTGATATTTTATTATATTCTCACTTCATTATCCACAAACCCTTGCATTCTTAACAAATTTGCTCAGAATTTTCGAATAGGAAAATCCTAAGAGACTACGAACTTGTTGCTTCAAATTTATTCCCAAATAAACACAAAAATTACTTTTTTGAGCAAATGTAGAAGACCCAACATTCATTTACTTTTTTTATAAAAGTTTTGGATTGTCAACTTCAACGTGGAGCACCATTTAAAAATATTACGAAACCCAGTTTCAGTACGCAAAATGTATACCTGCATAATTTATGCAAGGACCATTTGATTTTACAAGAATTTACACCAAATCAATTAAATTTAATTCCTCTAATTACAAAAAAATGTACACGTCAAATACTGTATGACAGCGTTTTCAATGGTCATGCGTGAGTGGAAGCGAGCCAACAATAGTACCATTAACAGTAATGGCCGAGCGGAGCTGAAGGTGGGGAGGCATGAACAGAGGGAAGTTCGACGTCTCTGTTGTTGGTTTTTATAGGTGGAGCATAACTGTTAATGATTAACCCCTATTAACCCCAGAATTAAATAAGAAATTATGTTTTTTTTATTGTTTTTTCATAGTTTATTTAAATAGCTAAGCACATATACACACTTACATACGTACACAAGTTATAAATTAATTGCCGCCATAATTGAACTAAAGAAATCATTTGAACACGTTAAAATTGAGGGCGAGAACGTTAAAAGTATTTATTTATATGGTAATTTTGCTTTTGTGCTCGATAATAATGCAATACTTTTACATTTAGTACAACTAGATTAGAGACTAAGGCTAATTGTTATTACGATGTATAAAAGTAATAAACGTTAAAACACTTTTATGTGGATATTTACACGGGGTGAAGAATCAAGTTGCGCTTTATAATTAATTGCTTTTACTAAAATTATTGTTAGGTTTCTTGTAATTATTAATTTCTGTAAACGGCTGGGACGGCTGATGTGAATTTTCGTTTTGTTTTTTTCTCGGGCAACTTAAAACCTAACACTTACTGGTTAAACATTTACTTTAAATTTAAATTACGTTGAACAAAAACAAACAAAATACATACAAGAGGGGTGTTTTGATACGGACTTGGTGATAGGGTGGAGTCAGAGTTAGCGTGCGAACACCGGGAATATACAATCACAAAAATTAACAACGTGCAATATTCCAAGGGCAACGTTAACTGTGCTCCCCAAATTTAGCTTACATTAATCTAGAACCCGCGCGGGGGTCGAAACAGTCTGACTGCGCGACCCAAGGGTTAAGCCAAGTCCAAGGCGAGAGAGGGACCACTGTATGCCGAGCCCCTCTCGCTGTCCCCCATCAGGGAATGCTGGGGATGCGGTTCCATGTAGCTGTTCTCACTGCCGCCACCGATGCCGTTGCTGCTATTATGCATGCCGTTCCCATTGCCATAGCAGGGATCGTGTCACATTGAGAGCGTTCCCACTGCCGCCGCCGCGGACATCTGTGCACTGTGCTGCTGCTGCAGCTGGTGTGAATGCGCCGCCGCCGCCGCCAGCGAGTGGCTGTGAGCGGCCAGGTGCGGATGCAGGCGCATGGCGGGTATGTTCATCGCCATCGGATTCATCGGGTGGGTGAGGGCGTGAGGCAAGTGCAGGCCTGGCTCCAGCTTCGCCTTGGCGTCCAGCAGCTGGCTGTAATCCGTGTGCTGCACGGCCACACCCATTACGTTGGGATCACTGCCCTTCTTGTTCTGCTTGCGCTCCTTGGCGCGTCGATTTTGGAACCAGATCTTAACCTGCCGCTCCGACAGCGACAGCGTCTGCGCCAGTTCGCTCTTCCGCCGAATGGTGATGTAACGGGACGTGCAGTACTCCTTCTCCAGTTCCAGACGCTGGAAATCCGTGTACACCACGCGATATTTGTCCTTGGTGCGGGTTTTTCCTAGAGAAAGAAATATATAAATGGATTGATTAGTTAGGTTGACAAATCCTTGTAGACTTAATATAGAAAAACATGCTATTTGAAAGAAAACAACCAAGTTTTCTTGCAAATATGGTTGCAGTAATCGAAAAGAAGCTTAACATCATGCCAGGCAAACTCTATTTAAAACCTTTCAAACCTTAAATTCTTTACACATAAAACTATAATCAAAATATTTGATGAATAATAAATATATTTGCTTAATAATTAATATTATTTAATCATTGAATTAGTGTTGTTTTATTTATCAAATGCATGATTGAATGTACCAGGCGCTCAGAATAAAGCAGGAGGATGATTAGTTCACCGGTAACATATCTTCTAACAGTTTAGTGGTTTCGCAAAAACTGTTCTCTCTTTGATTTTTTCGACTTTTCTAAATATGTCTTTCAGAGCAGTACATTTTTCCTGAAGAAGTTTTCTCAGTTCTAAAGAAGTCCTCGGTGATCTTTTCTGCTAGTCTAAAAAGCACCCTTTTCCATACTTTAAATATTAAAACCTACTTCAAAAAAATCCAAGAGCTTGAAGTCTAGAGAAAAGCAAACGCAAGTATTCTGGTAAAAGCGCGTCTAAACCTAAGTGAGATCTTTCAAGATCATGTGTGAGATTGTCGTCAGAGGGCCATGACTGTTGGCCAGGTTGGCGAGTTACCGAGTTGCCAAGTAGCCTTGTTCCCTTGTTTAAAATGGGTGTCAACCCAGTGGAGTGACTGGCGTCAGGTGGACAAACATGTTTCTCCCCGGCTCATCTCTTCATAATAGATGACAATATTTAAATTATGATAGCCATAGAAGGCTGTCACATGCCATATAACAAGATTGAAGCAGCGGCCACAAGTCGAAGCGGTAAACATGAAAAATAATTCACAAAACGAAATAAAAAACTCCGACATGGCTGACATAGCAATTCTACGTAGATTCGTAAGAGAGGGAAAGCGCTTGACAGAGAAGGTCTGGCGGCGACGGCGGCAGCGTCTTACCTGGCGCTGAGCTGCGCAATTAGTCAATCAAAATTCAAACAAAAGTGACAGAAACAGAAAACCACAAACACCGAAAATAGAAACGAAGAACAACACTGAAGATTTGGATGAGCTGCAGCAAAGGCATGAAAAAGGCCACGGGATCGTGGCACAGTCTGCTTACGTGATAAACACACACATATCCACACCCACAACAGCCGGGAATATTTCTAAGCAAACAGCATTTCGGGTTGGGGATTTTGCTCTAATTTTTTTTATGTACAGCCCTCGGGTATATCACCACACGTAGTGTTCTCACAATTAAAATCGAGCAAACAAACAAATATTTTCACAGATGATAAAGTTCACCAGCAATAGAAAGATATAGACGGGGAGAGGGATAAACAAAGTGCAAAGACTAGGTGTTAAAGACCTCAAGATGCCCTGCAACTAATATGATAATAGATATATGATTTTTAATAATGTTAAACAGATCTTTTGTTAATTTATTATCATTAATAAATGAAAGAATGATACCCTTCTTTGTTGACATTTAAATAGGGAATATATCCTCGCGTTCTTTAACTATTCTTCCTCTTAAAGCGCCTACTTAAAACAAACCCTAACAAGCACGTGCTTGGTGTCGCAAGGGTCACTTGATTGTACCGTAGTGCATCAACGTCGAAGAAATTCATTAATTTTAAATCCAATTTATATCAATTTTGAAGGAAAAAAACAGGAGTCTTGATAAATATATTAATACTGCAATAATTTTGTTAAAATTCTCGAAAAAATACCTCCGTTCTTAAGAACCCTAAGCAAAAACTCCATTAAACCGTTGCTTCTGCTCGCTTATCTCTCTCACTCTTCTATTTGTTCTTTACACTTTGTTTAGACGTGAATTTATTGCTGTCGCTCTTTGCTTAGTCTAATGAGGCAATCGTATAAAGAATAACTCAGGAGAAGAATAATGTTAAAACCCCGTTAAGTACACACACTCATAATCTAGTTTTTGTTTTTTTTTTTTTGCTTCACATAATAAATCTAAAATTTTCAGTCTGCCTTGCCATTTTTTTTATATTTTGGTACCCTTCATTCGTGAGGGAAAATCTTCTAGCGCGTGTTCTTGGGCCCCAATCTACTGATAAAGTGGGCTTTTGGGCCCAGAGCAATCCAACACGGACAACACAAAAAATAACTTGTTTAGACAGACTTGACGGATTTGAGGAAGTGCACAAATAAAGAAAAATTAAAACAACAATATTATCAGCTTTTTGAGGATTTACCGAGTAAATTGTAGAAAATAAAACATATTTTCGAATGTGATTTCGCAATGTGAGGCAAGCCATGAGTAAGATGAGGTGAAACTATTCTCGTAGGTGTGGATGGTTACGTAAAAGAGCTCAAGAACGGTTGATAAGAGTAGAGGAATTTTACGGAAAGAATTAGCTAATAACTTTACCAACTTTCTCTGGTTTTCTGCCTGTGTGAGAAAACTAATTATATATATAATTTATAGTTTATAAAAGTTAATTTCAGAAAAGCTTCCTTGGCATTTAGGTTTTATTGTGGATTACTCACAAAAACTCTTCATATAAATAAAATACACTTTAATTATATATTTTACTATAAGTAATCTATAAATCTTGTAGATGTAATCATTTCTAACAAAAAAATATAAAGTTATTTATATTTATCAACAATAAATCATAATCACATATGTTAGTTTCCCAACCGAATGGCTCAAAGTTATTCTAACATCTCGACCTGGTTTCGACCATCTGGGGGATCGGAAAAGCACAGAACACCTCCAAGAGGCTGTATCACAATGGGGTTATCTCTAGTTAAGACTCAGAAAAGCATACAGGCTTTATCTGGTTACCACTTGGAGGTTCCAATTTCTCACACCTAAAGCTGAGCACAAACAAGAGAAAATCCGTGCGGAATTAGAGACAAACTGGAGCGTACGCTCTCAGTTTCCCTTATAGCTTGGTTCACGGGTTGCCTGGCACCACTGACCTTCACGGCCATAATCTAATAAATCGTACACGTATTATGTGCACAGTTATATAGCCACAACTATCCCAGTCGCACTGAGTGTTTTATTGGCTTGCCATAAACCGGCCAAGACAAACGCCATGAATGTGGATCAACTTGAGCTAATGCTAATGGTCGATTGTCTGAACCCACTAAGATTCTAGCTAGATTCTATATCTTTCCCCTCTCTCTACAGATAAGATTGTAAATGAATGGCAAAAATAAAAACAAACGGGGGATTATTCTGAATACGAAAACCCAAAAGTCACTTGAGCAAATAATTGTGCTCGAAAATCTGTCTGATATATATCCGGAGAGATTCATACTATTATATATAATGGTCGGGGCTTTAGCCATACAAATATATAGCGCATTTTATTAGCAATTAAATAAAAAATTGTGCGTCAAGGTGTGACATTTTTTTATGACTTTGTCACTGGGGCCCTCAGCCACACCAGAGTCTCGCGTCATGAGTGAACGCACCATAATTTATATCGAACGCGGGGTTCTTATATATATGTACTATATTCCCCATATCCACATGGCTCTGCCTAATTGAAAGTTTGATTTTGAACTGGTAATGCTATTGACTGGCATTTGTTTGCCATCGAATATCATCACTCCTTCCCTGCACGCGTAATGATAAATTAGTTAGTTGGCTTAGGGCCGTCGGTAAAGTTCTGAAGGTAGAATATATATGTATATATTCGAACTTATGGGGAGGAACGTACGCTCGCTCTCTCCTAATCCCAGTTGAGGTCTGTATCAATATCGGTGGAGTTACAGAACTGGAAAATCGTTCAGCATTTGTCCAGATAAGCTTTAATGGTTGTTCTTCACTCGTCGAGTACGTTGTCTAGCAGGGTTTTATGGTCTGATTGGTTTCTGCGGGTTGCCTCTATTGATGCCTGCTGAAGAAGTAGGCACTGTGCGAAATATAGTATGCTACTGATTATATTTAAGGCAAGAGTTCTCTCTTGAACGACATATAAAGTACTCATGTAATAGCATAAGTCTACTGATGATGATCGATTGAAACGGTTCTGTATGATACGTCGTGATTTACGTATATGAAATTAAATATGAACACTTTACGACATTACTAAACTTGAACTATTTCGTCATATATCTTCCGCATGCTTTTTAATGATTTACTGCCAAGAAACAGATATAAGACCCCCCTAAGATCTTTCAGTGCCTTCTGTAATTCCTGGCAAAACACTAGCAATCCTACCAACTGTCGACTCAATTGGAACTCTTTTCATGTACAACTAGACAAACATCGAATGCCGACAAAGGAAAGGTGTTTAAACAGTGGACAAATCCACTGTGGCAATTGCGCTTCTCTAATATCAAACACAACAGAAATAGAGCATGAGCAAAGATCATTTGGGCCATAAATTATATCAGGTTGAGGTCTAGTCAAGTCTAGTCTTTTCCCTATTAGAACAGCTGTTGATTGCTGGCCAATTATGTGGTCCGGCCCCCGGGGAAAAATCAGTGGCCAAGGACAAGGACAGTTTGTACAGATACAGTTGGTTAGTTACGGTCAGATATTATGGGTTTGTCTACCTACAAAAGTGGTGGTATGTTTGGTTCACCATCCCCGCCGAGCGTTAATTTGTCACTGAGAGTGTTGACACCACCCCCGTGACATCTTCCTTTCGGAACCCGGGAAAATCTATTGGGAGACATTTATTACCTGACTTCCATAAGTTGGCGTCGCTCGAATTTAAACGTTTTTGTGGTTGAAAGATTAAAGCTTGAAGCGAAAGTTTGCCGGCACTTGAATTCCTTGGTCGAAAAGCGAAGCGGAAAGAGCAATTTCATCTATGGCACCCCAGGGATTTGGACTCGCAAACCACAAACACTTGACTTTTTCACACCCTCTCTCTATGCTTCAAGTTGTGTTTCTCCATCCAACTTAAAGTGTTTGGCGAAATATTTGGGTTTTTCTTTGCCGCTTCTATTTTTTTCTCCATTTTTTTTTTGCACTGTTTTTGGGAGAGTGTGGTTTTCCTCTGTCGGTTTTCCAGCATCATAAATGTGGGATACAAAGGGAAAGGGGCGGAACTGAATCTGGCTGCATGTTTGTTTTGTCTCTCACCACCCAAGCGACAATATAACAATAACATTTATTTGGCATTTTGCTGCTGTTTTAGCTGCTCTTATATCGTAAATATTAGCTCAAATTACATCATAAAATCATTTGATTCGATTTGACGTTTATTTCTCTCCTTTTGCGTTGCCTTCTTTTCTGCCTTAGAGCCTACACTAGAACAGTTTCCGGTCCTTAAGGGGTTTTGTGTGTGTTTGTACAAAAGGGGTTACAGGCAGAGATTTTTCGCATTTTCTGCTTGTAAATTAAGGCTGTCAAGGTTTCTTTTTTGGGGTCGTTTTATAAAGGAGGATATGTTGAGGACAATTTACGAGATCATATAAGATAGAGTAATTATAAGTATTATATGTGTGGGAATAATATATAATATCGTGATTAGCTTTCCAACTTGATTCAAACTCTGTATATTATCACTCGTATAAAATATATATAGCTATAGCTTTGATTATTTCCAATTTTGGTTTAATGCAAAAATACTGTAAGTTATAAAATGCAAACTATATGCAAACTTGTGTGCTGAATAATTGAAGACTTAAAGACATGATAACTTTATTTGATGTAGCAATTTAGTAAATTGCTTCAAATTGCTGTCTAGAATGAATTTAACTTGGCTTATGGCTTATAAGCCAAAGACCGGTTTAATAAATAACCAAGTCACATATGGAAAGAAAAGAAAATTCAAAATGGCCACCATCATCAACATGGAACATGCGACATGCAAACACTTTATATGGCATGCAGATGTACATATATGCAAATGTACATTCTTCCTGCTCCGCCCTCGCTACCCTCCTTGTGGCGGAGGCCACTCCCCAGGCCAGCAGGTCCCCCCTTTGATCGCCGGATGCGCGCTCATGGCACGCAGCCTTATAAAACGCCAAGAGGATGGGTGAAGAAAAAAGGAAAAATATAAAAGTCGCAGTCGGAGTCGGAGTGGAAATAATAATAATAATATTATCAGATCGCGTGCAACAAACGAATGCCGCTCGTACGTGCCCAGATATATGTATACGTGGCACGCAACCGGGGCAGCTTGGACAAGGGGTTACCTTGCGGCGCACACAGCAATGGCGGCGGCGGCGATGGCTCCGACTCGGTTTCAGTCCAAGACCGACCCCAGCCCATGCTCCATCTCCAATTTTAATTCCAAGTCTGACTCAGAAAGCTCGTTTTATTTATTATAGCCTGAGCCAAGCCAAAAAGGTGGAGCAAGCGAGATGGTGGTAAGGCCGAAAGAGAGGCCAACCTATAGTCAGACCAAAATGGCAGCCATCGGCGGGAAAAAAATGTAGGCTGCTTATGGCCCGAATGAGTCGCCATTAAAGCCATAAATACTCCGAGTCAGGCAATAGAAAAATGCAGGCAAAAATACAGAGAAAAAGGATGGAGAATAAAAACAGAAAAAACCAAGCGGGAAGGGAGAGACGACGTAGGTTTCTTTAGGCCACAAAAAATTGTTTCCAAATGTACGTTAATTATTTGCCACGACGATGTCGACGATGCATGCAATAAAATTTATGGCTATATGGCATAGAGGAATATGAGAGGGTAGATGCCTCTCATTTACGATATCCCCCCAAACACAAAAAAAAAAAAAAAAACAACCGAAAATAATTGCATGCATCACAAAACGCAAAACAGAAAAATCGCATTAGAGTCAACGAAAAAAATAATATAAAACGAAGAGTTAACAAGTACTGAAAATGGGTATCCGTTGGAACGGATCCGCCTCCTACCGCTTGCGTCCAGCAATTCACTCAGATCCTCTAAGTTCGGCGAGCTGCACAGGTCTGCGATTCGATGGAAATTTTACAAGAATTATACAAAGGATTAGATTATGTTAATTAATCAAGGTTAAACTAACATTGTTTGTAGATATTATTCATCAAATGTAAGTATGTGTAACGTTTTGGCAAGATTTAATGTAATGATGTTTATAGGCAGGAAAAGTACGATATTATATGATCATATCGAAAATATCATTAAGGTTAATAATTGAAATTTTGAAATATTGATAAATATCGCGCATTTGACTATTGTGAAAATATCGCATTCAATATCATATCGAAAGTATCAAAAAGTTTGATGTATTGAAATATAAACTATCGATAAATGTCGCTTTTAACTATTCTTGATGGCTCTAGCAGAACTCGAGGTCTAGTAGACTCGATTTCATATAAGTAAACCGATAATCATTTTAGTATCATCAATGGCCATTTTTATACGATCAAACTCCTAGCCATAATGCCTATTTAAATGATAGTGTCCCAGAATCCAGACTTCAGAACTTCTAGGCACTTTTCGGAAATATTTATAGGCTGTGCTAATGTTGAAGGACCTTAAATGAAATCAAACCGAAAGGACCTCGAATTCCGGTACAACACCTAACAATACTAGATAATATAGCATTTATCTTTACAATATCGATTTAATCGGTATTAAATTCCGAACAATTTGTAAACAGATTTGTTTATTTAAATGATTATATTTAAAACATCTTAGAACTTAATTTGATAATAACCTAATTTTAATTTCTTCCTAAATTAATAGTTCAATCTAAATTTATGATTTTCTTCGTCACAGTCCTATATGACAAAAAGAATACCGATTAATCTCAAAAATATTTCAACGTAATAATATCGATTTATACCACACCGTCGCGTTAAATATCGATATAGTATTTTGTTACCTTAGCAATGGGAAATCAAAAACAATAAACGAAATCTCATTGTTTTACAATTCTATAAACATCTTCAATATTTATTAGAAATTAAAACAAGGTGACCATAAAACTTTCTTTTCTCATTCCAGATATAAAGTTTTATATCGCCTTGATTTATTTCTAGATAAGAGTTCGATGGGAAACTAGTCTGGGAATCATTTATATTCCATATCGTAATGGATCCCTGTAAATTGGCGCCCAGCCATAACCATTGACCACGAACACTCATTAAACACACATTATTGAAAGCAAATTTGCGCTTCATAAAACTATTAAACAAAATATAATATGCAATAAACACGTACAGCTCTCTGGCCGCGGAAGTAAACTATAAATTTTGTAGGGTTCTCGTTCCGTTTTTCCATTCTCCTCCGATTCTCTCTTATCTTCCCTGGGTTATACAAGGCAAACTGCTCGGGTCAGTGTGCAACAATATTTGTATAAACTGTGAGGTGAAACTGAGCAAACTGTTGCAAGCGCAAACACAATCAGGAAAATATATAATACTCCAGCAGGAGAATCCCATAACAGTCCCGGTTTTGCCTCTGTCCAGGCAATAGTAATCCGAAGCTCATCAAGCGTATAATAATCCTAATCAAAGTCGGGCATAAAAATCACAAATATGGCGCAATCATATATATTCTCATTCGCTCGCTCATTCATTCATTCATGGTTATGGGTCATTTAATTTAGTTTTTTATAATTATTGCTACTTTATTGTATTGTTAAGCGATTAACGTTGGCCATATATGAGTATATGGGGAATTGCAAATCTTTCTTTCCGTTTTTTGCTACCGTATCGTAAATGTTGTCACCTCATAAAAAGAATCGCCCAAACAACTCGAAATGAAATCAGAATCAGTACCAGTACCAGTACCAGCACTACCAGTGTGCCAGTCAGTCAGTCAATCACTCAATCAATCGGTGGGTTGACTTAGGCCTGAGACTTAAGCAGGTGTCATCCGAACCATCATCATCGCACACACTTTTTTGTTGTTGTCATAATTTAGCCGTGGGCCAATGTTGATTGACAATCGGATTTTGGTGTCGCTTGGCCAAGTTTGGGGTCCAAACAAAAGGCTTTCGCCTGCGGGATTCCTAGATATGGGCTCGACCTGGCACTTCTCGTCCATTATGATATTATGGTTTATGGCTGAACAGGAAACGTAAGCTATAATTTACAATTTCTAGTCTCACTCGCACTCTTTGCTGTTTACTTTCATTGATAAAATAACTTGAGGCAGGACTGGGTAAAAGATAATTGAACAAAACGAGGGGAAAGAATAAAGCGGTTTGATTTCAATTATGAAAATATTAGTAGTAGGGGGAAGTGAAATTTTTGTAGTAATGGGAAATCGAAATACATTTTGATGGGAATAAAATAATAATAAAACTATAAACCTTAAAAACAGAATAAAGCTTAAGCAGGATATAAAATTGTTTCGGCAGATAGCCAAGCCTATTCTTCTGTATCCCTGACAATATATCCCTGATAATATATGAGCGCTTACTTAATAAAAATGAATAATAGCAGCTTGTAGTTTTAAAATATATATTATATATATTTAAAATAACCAATGTCCCGAATATTGTTCAAGTTAATTGCTTAGTTCTCTTATAAAACTCTTTTTTCCTTGTGGAAATACCAATTTTCTACATTTGTGTTGCTCATTTTGAACAGTTTTCAGTTTAATTTATCACCTTGCTGCCTAAGCTGAACGTAACCCCAAATTAAGCTCTCGAAATCCCGGGCGCCTCCAATATAAACTCGATACACCTCCAAATGGTATATCAAAATAAATTGAACAACATATACAAATATAAAGACACATATATATATATATAAATACATATAGCAACAAAACATATGTCTGTGTGTCGAGGGCTTTGGCAGCTACAAGACTAAAATTTCTGGTTATTACCTATATCAGAGAGCCAATACAAATAGCAGAGGGAAAAAATAACCCAAACATGATTTTGCTCTGTATTTGGACAACTAAGCCCAAAGTAAATGACACAATGGTAACAAGTCCGTGACAAACGGAGGTGGTGGGAATGGGAGGGGTTCTATGCTAATCCCATCATGTCAATCAAACGAACGAAACACTCAATCTATCTCTCTCTCTCTATATAGATCAGTCCTGACCAAAATTTGACTTCATTTTTGACACATGGCGCGGGGAAGGGTAAATGTCAACGGCAAACATTGATAGTGTCGATAAGGAGAGAGAGAAAAAAAAACAAAACTAACCATAGTTCGACTGCAGCTAGTGGCCATTTTTAATAGCTTATCTTGGGGCCTGCCGACCAGCCCCAAAATCAGCCCACAAATGTATCCTATTCGTGTATCTGGGAAGGGAATACTACAATCATTTCCAATATAAATCCAAATATATTCTATCGTTTTCTGTTTTATTCACCCATTCTTTCTCCGTACAATTATTTATGTGGCTAGATATAAATTTTCTGTGCATATTGACACATTAAATCTCAATGTGTCAGGTGGCATTAGTTTTTTATGTCCCACAACACGGGGCAATGCTGAAAATCTACAGACAATCCCAATAAGAGCCACCTTTGGCTGATTAATAAATAAATATTTCCTCGGAGAAATTATAACGATAATAAATTATGGGTTTGAAAATTCAGATATAAGTATTTAATTATCACGAAAAGCTGGCGATTATTTTAAGAAGTAATTGTAATTGCTGACAGAAGTTAATGTAAATCGATTACTGTGCTACTTATTAGTGTTTAACTTTAAGATATATTAAAAAATATGTTTTTAAATAGCCCGATTTTATTCTATTGCAAAAATAAACTATAATTACATTTAAAAAACTTACAGATCACAAAAATCGTGTAAAAGGTTAATAAATAACAAAATATCGAAAAACTATTTTGAGGAATCGATTAATTTGAATTTGTAGAATTCGCAACTGATTAGAATTTCATGAGGTGCTCTTAGTTCTTTTAAACTTAATTCGCACGTGTTGTAAACAAGAAATAGAAACGAGAAGGGAACTTGAATTTTTTTGCCGTTTAATAATGATTGCATAGATTTGATCGTAAATGTCGCTATTTAGTTTTTATTGGAAGTAATACTAATTTTTATTGGTTTATGGCCCTATATTGTTTTAATCAATATGCCCGTCGCGAACGCAACGGAATCGCTTATCAACAATGCTTTTGACGTTTTAGATAACACCAAAAAAAAAAAAGAACTCTTTCTTTTTGTTGTGTCCACGTTTCCATATCACTCGACCGGTGGTGGTGGTGGTACATTATTGAGGCAACAGAAAAAATAGAACTCGTAACCACCATATATAGAGGAGTATAGTATAGTTAGGAGGGTGAGTGGAACCCAGGACTTATTGACAGGGCGGGCGTTTATTTGATTTCCCACTCGCTAATCTAATCGCAAAACCTGCCAGAACCACACCAGCCAGCCATTGAAACAAAAGTACAACAAGGCATCTGGATCCACCGACAATCGTGGAAATTGTCGCTCTTTTTATTGCCACACCCCAAAAAAAAAAAAAAGAAAAAATTCAAGTGGGCCCCGCTCTGACGTGCCCTGCAACATGCCCCAAAAAAAAAAACCCCAAACCGATATTGGGAACTTTTATAATTCCATTAAAAATCACGAAATCTTAGTCATGGAAATAATAGCAATTGCCGCGAAGTAAAAGTCATTGAGAAAGATTTTTTACTATATGGAAAATCATATAATTTTACCTCAAGCTCTCAAGATAAAATTTCCCTTTTCCTTTTTGTGATTGTTGTAATTTATGTCAGGTTTCTTGTATTTAGATTTGCTCAATTATAAATTTCACATTTAAATTCTGCAAACATTTTCATAAAATATTTAAATCACTACAAAAATAATAATACCCAAACAAAAGAGGTGAGCAAAGTTTTTGAATAATAAATAAAGCAAACTTAAGTTGCCTTGTCGGCTTGACCGGCTGGATTAAGCGACAACAACAGCAACCATCGATGGGGCCATAAACGTTAATTGCATACCAACAGATTTTATGGGCTTAATGGATATCGGCGATATTGTCGATATCGTCGTCTTACCCCGTCTGCTTCGCCTTCTCTTCATATTCTTCTTGACATGCGCCCCGGGGTCGTAAATCGTGAGTGTTTATTCGCCTTTCGAGTTTTTGTGTGTTGTGGGTTGTGGGTACTGCATTGACATTTGCTGTTGCTTATTTTTATTTATTTTTATTTAACGGAGGTGTGAGAGAAATGTAAACCAAAAAGAAAGGAAATTGCACAAAATTTGCATGGGAAAAGTCATGTTATTTTCTTTTCAGCACATTTTCTTATAGGTTTAGTGGACTTATCTTGAAATATTGTGCCTATATAAATAAATTATTAAGGTGTGAAGGGAAAATAAAAAAGAAAACATCAGGCTTAAATGCAGTAACAAATGAAACCAAAATATAGGCAAGAAACATTGTATTTTCCATTAGAACAAATTCTTGAAATATTTCTGTTGATACTGTTTTCCTAACATATATAAATTCCGAATCATTGTTACGGCTCACTTGAAACCAATAAATCCAAATAGCTACACACCTTTAAAAATTAAACAAAAAAAACTAAAATATCTCCCCCAATTAGACACTCTCTCAATGCTAATTGCTGTGAGATCGGCTCTGATCTCTCCGATCTGCTTGCACTCCATTCATTCTCCTTCACATCCGCACTTTGTTTAAACTTTTTATTAAAAATGCGGGAAGATGTTTTTTTTTTGGTGAAAAAGTTGATCAAACCATTTATAAATTTTTATAGTTAAATTGATTTACAATACAAAATTAGTCAATAGAGAGAGATAGAGAGAAAGAGAGACGGTGTTCAAGCAAACAAACAGTCGGCGTAAGGGCATGCCCATAAATCAAGGCGTCGAATCTGGGATCTGTCGACCTCAACGGAATATCATAAAAATGGAGCTTGGCCAGAATTTGATTTTTATGAGCTAATTGGCCATTGGACTTGGATCCGTGGCAGGTAAACGGTTTCTTATAAAAATCCTATATATGTTATGTAGGACCGAAAGAGGGAAGAAGCGCGAACAGCACGAGCTTGACGGAAAGACAATGCACTGCACTGTTGCCGCCAAAATATATGGAATTTACGAAATTCGTATACATATCGAGGCGGATGCGGGAGAAACCCAAAAGAAGACAAGGGAAGAAGGTGGAAGGAGAATCGAAGGTCATGCCACTATAGCTACTTATACATATATCCAAATTGATCAGAGTGACTAAGAGGTTGCGTAGAGAAAAAAGACAAACAAAGAGAAGGAATCTTTCAACAAAAATTTGGTAAGGACTTGAATTTTAAACAGTTTATTGTAAGACTGTCACTGGATTTGATCTGAAACTTATACTTTTTAACTTACACAACTTGATAATAAATTAAAACAACATATATTTCGATTCATACCATTTATAAATATATAAATTGAACTTGTTTCGAAATAAAACTACGGGTTCCTGTTTCCTGTAGCCCCTTGATATCCGATAAAAATCTTATAGACGTTTCCTTAGTATATTTTCTTATCGGGAAGGAAATAGGTGCTTCCGCATAAGAATATGTGATGGCCCCAAACCATCTTATAAAAACTAAACATATCTAAAAACTATAAATGTTACTCAAACATAATAACTTCTCTGCGAACCCTAATACCATCTATAAAGATTATTTCGTCTGAAAAATCGCGATTCAATTGAACTTGTATTGGCATAAAATTATGGATTCTTTAATGGCTTCCTGTTTCCTGTAGTCCCCTAGAATTCTAAAGATCTAATAGGCGTTTACACAGAACATTTTCTTATTAAACCTCTTATGAAACCTAACCATAACTACAAATTATAAATGACACTGAAATATAGTTACTTCTCTGGGGAACCCTTATACCATCAATAAAGCTCTTATAGAGGTTATCCTGGATAGAAACTTAGCTCCAGTTTCCCGTCATTCAGACACCTCCCACCTCCCCTTTTACGATCCTTTTGAAACACTCACCTGGCTGTGGTTGTGCTGGATAGGCGGGCTTCTTCATCCATTCGTAGTACTGTGGCTTCGATGGCGACGTCCTGTTGTTGTTATTGTTGTTCACACTGTTATTGTTGTTGTTGTGGGTGGATGGACTATTGTTATTGTTGTTGCCAGCAGCGGCAGCGCTCAGATGATGGGCCAAGTGATGATGCGGCGACGAAGCGGACGTTGGAGCCCCCGGACTGGAGATCTCTGAGCCGGAGACAGTGATCGGTGGCGATGGCAAACCTTCGGCAATATGTTGCTGCTGGTGATTGGACGGAGC